>JBBDGP010000032.1:1285000-3685000 GCA_037952835.1 Lithobates septentrionalis | reverse complement strand
ATGTTGACCTGCCATGCAGTTCGTTGGCAAGCGTATCTAAAAGACCCACACCAAAGAACAAAGAGGACCTCTCCTTGCTCCTCATCAGCTGAGATCTCCAACCCCACTATACCTTCAGTCCTCTCTGAGACCTGCACTGAGAGGAATGAAGGTGTAGAATTAGGTGTGTCACAGCCAAGTACTTGTGGGCAATCTGCTTTTGGTACACCGACGTCAGATTGTACCAGACAAATTTCCCTGCCCCAGCTGCTGCACCGCCGAAAGAAGTTTGCTCCCAGCCATCCACATGCGCAGCGGTTGAATGCTAGCTTGGCAAAATTGCTAGCACTTCAACTGCTGCCTTTTCAGTTGGTAAACTCTGCGGTTCCTCAGTGGCAGGTACCCAAACGCCACTTTTTCTCATGGAAGGCGATTCCGGCTCTCTACCGGCATGTGGAAGGCAATGTCCATGCCTCGCTGGACAGGGCGGTCAGCGGTAAGGTGCATATTACCGCTGACTCATGGTCCAGCAGGCATGGACAGGGACGTTACCTAAGTTTCACGGCGCATTGGGTGACTCTGCTGGCAGCTGGGAAGGATGCAGGACAAGGTGCAGTAGTGTTGGAGGTTGTTCCGCCACCACGCCTCCAAAATGCTAATGATTGTGACACACCTCTCTCCTCCACCCCCTCCTCTTCTTCTTCCTCCATGGCCTCTTCCTGTGCTTTGTCCTCGGAACCAGCAGTGCTCCGTAGCCATTCAAGGGGCTACGCAAGTATGCAGGCCAAAAGATGCCATGCGGTGCTTGAGCTGGTGTGCTTGGGGGACAGGAGTCACACTGGGGCAGAGGTTCTGTCAGCTCTGCAGGGGCAGGTTCAGAGGTGGTTGACGCCACACCAACTTAAGGCAGGAATGGTGGTTTGCAACAATGGCACCAACCTCCTCTCTGCCCTCCGACAGGGACAAATGACCCATGTGCCCTGTTTGGCTCACGTCCTTAACTTGGTGGTGCAGCGGTTCTTGGGCAGGTACCCGGGCTTACAGGATGTCCTGAGGCAGGCCAGGAAAGTCTGTGTGCATTTCCGCCGGTCATATAATGCCAGTGCTCGGCTGACGAACCTCCAAAAGGAGTTTAACCTGCCCAAGAACCGCCTAATCTGTGACATGCCCACCAGGTGGAACTCAACGTTGTCCATGCTGCAGAGGCTGCACACGCAGCAGAGGTCAATCAATGAGTACCTGTGCGACTATGGCACCAGGACAGGGTCAGGGGAGCTTGGTTTTTTTCCCCACGCCAGTGGGCCATGACCAGGGATGCATGCACTGTCCTGTCACCATTTGAGGAGGCCACGAGGATGGTGAGCAGTGACAGTGCATGCATCAGTGACACTGTCCCCCTGTTGGAGCACACACTGCATGGAATAATGGACAGGGCACTTGAGGCAGAACAGAGGCAGGAAGAGGAGGACTTCCTTAGCTCTCAAGGCCCCCTTTATCCAGACAGTGTTCCTGCGTGCCCGCCGTTCACACAGGAAGAGGACGAGGAGGAGGAGGAGGAGGAGGAGGAAGATTGTATCAGTATGGAGGTGGAGCCTGGACTTGTACGTGGCTGGGAGGAGGTGGCTGCGGACCATGTCGTCCTTAGTGACCCAGAGGACTCCGGACCAAATGCCTCAGCAAACCTACGCTGCATGGCCTCCCTGATCCTGCAAAGCCTGCGTAAGGATCCTCGTATACGCAGTATCAAGGAGAAGGACCAATACTGGCTGGCAACCCTCCTTGATCCACGTTACAAGGATAAGGTTGCGGACCTTATCTTGTCATCGCAGAGGGAGCAGAGGATGACACATCTTCGGGAAGCCTTGCAGAAAGGTCTGTGCAGCGCGTTCCCAGAGACTGGGAGGTTACAAACTCCTGTTTCTGGACAACGTGTTGCTGAGGCTTCGGTCAGTCAAAGAAGGAGCGGTGGAGAAGGTGGTTGTCTGACCGATGCGTTCAGACAATTTTTTGGTCCGCAGCCCCAAGGTATAATCGGTTCCAACAACCATCGCCAGCGTCTGTTTTACATGGTACAGGAATACCTAGGGGCAAGATCTGACTTGGACACCTTTCCCACCAAAAATCCTCTGGGTTACTGGGTCTTGAGGATGGATCACTGGCCAGAGCTTGCACAGTATGCAATTGAGCTACTGGCCTGTCCTGCATCCAGCGTTCTTTCGGAACGCACATTCAGTGCTGCTGGAGGCTTTGTAACCGATCACAGGGTGCGTCTGTCCACCGACTCTTTCGATCGACTGACCTTCATAAAAATGAATCAGTCTTGGATCACCACCAGCTACCAAGCACCTGATGCTGATGTAACCGAATAATTTTTTTTGAAATCTCAGATCCCTTCAAAGACTGCCTATACTGATGCTGAGTCCCTGAGAAATTATCCTCTTCCTCCTCAATCATCACGCTGATAGCTTGTAAGAACATTTTTGGTTCTGGGCGCCACCACCAGTGCCTAAGGCACAATTTTTCAGCCCCTGTTTAACAGGGGCGTGTAATTACAATTTTTTATGCAATACTTAGCAGCAGGGCTCATTCCTGCATTCCAACTAGAGTATCTGTGAGGGGTTGCAGTGTTGTGGCACCAGCACCAGTGCCTAAGGCCCAATTTTTCTGCCCCTGTTTAACAGGGGCGTGTAATTACAATTTTTGATGCAATACTTAGCAGCAGGGCTCATTCCTGCGTTCCAACTAGAGTGTCTGTGAGGGGTTGCAGTGTTGTGGCACCAGCACCAGTGCCTAAGGCCTAATTTCAGCCCCTGTTCAACAGGGGCATGTAATTACAATTCTTGATCTAATATTTCACAGCAGGGCCCATTTCTGCACCCACCAAGAGCGAGTGAGGACTTACAGTGTTGTGGCACCAGCACCACCAGCACCACCAAAGGCCCAATTTTTCTGCCCCTGTTCAACAGGGGCATGTAAGTACAATTCTTGATCTAATATTTCACAGCAGGGCCCTGTGAGGGCTTACAGTGTTGTGGCCACAACAACACCTAAGGCCCAAATTTCTGCTGAGTATATAGGGCAGGCCCCTACTTTCAAACATCTAACTTACAAACGACTCCTACTTGCAAACGGAAGGAGACAACAGGAAGTGAGATGAAATCTACCCCTAGGAAGGGAAATTCTCTCCTGTAAGAGTTAATATGGGAAAAACATTTCTCCTTTGCTACTGATGCTTTCCAATCCTTGTTCCACAAAAAAAACCCAAATTTTCAAAAAACATTTGTCATTGGGACAAAAAGTGTGGTGAAATCTTCTGAAGAGGAGGAAAGACAGCAAAACAAATGTCACAGGGGTGATAACCCTTCCCTATGTTTCCCAAAAAGCTTAAAAAAGATTTTTTGGCTGGAGCTAAACACGTTAAAAATGTACCCGTTCAAAATTACAAACAGATTCTACTTAACAACAAACCTACAGTCCCTGTCTTGTTTGCACCGCCTGTATACTGCTGTTCAGAGTATATAGGGCCTGGTGGCCCCACACCTTTCCTTATTTTAATTTGGGTGCGGGGTTCCCCTTAATATCCATACAAGACCCAAAGGGCCTGGTAACGGACTGGGGGGTACCCATGCCCCCTTTGTCTCACTGATTTTCATCCATATTGCCAGGACCCGACATTACATTAAACCCGCAAGCAGTTTTAAATGAGATTTTTTCCTTTAAAAATGACATTTGGTGCAGGGACTGCTCTAAACACGGGAAACACGCGCCACTTTACAGGCATACTATAGACACCCCCCAGGTACGATATTTAAAGGAATATTTCACTTTTTTTTTTTTACTTTAAGCATCATTAAAATCACTGCTCCCGAAAAAAACGGCCGTTTTTAAAAGTTTTTTTTGCATTGATACATGTCCCCTGTAGTAGGACCCGGGTCCCAATACCCTTTTTAGGACAATACCATGCAAATTAGCCTTTAAAATGAGCAGTTTTGATCTTGAACGTTCGAGTCCCATAGACGTCAATGGGGTTCTAACGTTCGTGCAAATTTTCGGTCCGTGCGCAGGTTCTGGGGGGGTGTTCAGCTCATCCCTAGTCTTCAGGTAGATTTAGGTGCACACTGTGCAGAGGACGTAGTACACTAACTGTAAATACTGCAGCTGCCTGCCCGTGGTATTAATAGGATCAGAACAACAGCAATTATCTTCAGGTAGCTTTAGGTGCACACTGTGCAGAGGACGCAGTGCAATAACTGTAAATACTGCAGCTGCCTGCCTGTGGTACTAATAGGATTAGAAGAACACCACCAATTTTCTTCAGGTAGCTTAAGGTGCACACTGTACAGAGGACACAGTACACTAACTGTAAATACTGTAGCTGCCTGCCTGTGGTACTAATAGAATCAGAAGAACACCAGCAATTTTCTTCAGGTAGCTTTAGGTGCACACTGTACAGAGGACACAGTACACTAGCTGTAAATACTGTAAATACTGTAGCTGTCTGCCTGTGGCATTAATAGGATCAGAACAACACCAATTGTCTTCAGGTAGCTTTAGGTGCACACTGTGCAGAGGACACAGTACACTAACTGTAAATACTGCAGCTGCTTGCCTGTGGTACTAATAGGATCTGAAGAACATCACCAATTTTCTTCAGGTAGCTTTAGGTGCACACTGTACAGAGGACACAGTACACTAGCTGTAAATACTGTAGCTGTCTGCCTGTGGTATTAATAGGATCAGAACAACACCAATTGTCTTCAGGTAGCTTTAGGTGCACACTGTGCAGAGGACACAGTACACTAACTGTAAATACTTTAGCCGCCTGTCTGTGGTATTAATAGGATCAGAACAACAGCAATTGTCTTCAGGTAGCTTTAGGTGCACACTGTGCAGAGGACAAACTACACTAACTGTAAATACTGTAGCTGCCTGCCTGTGGTATTAATAGGATCAGAACAACACCAATTGTATTCAGGTAGCTTTAGGTGCACACTGTGCAGAGGTCACAGTACATTAAGTGTCAATACTGCAGCTGCCTGCCTGTGGTACTAATAGGATCAGAAGAACGCCACCAATTTTCTTCAGGTAGCTTTAGATGCACACTGTGCAGAGGACACAGTACACTAACTGTAAATACTTTAGCCGCCTGCCTGTGGTATTAATAGGATCAGAACAACAGCAATTGTCTTCAGGTAGCTTTAGGTGCACACTGTGCGGAGGACAAACTACACTAACTGTAAATACTGTAGCTGCCTGCCTGTGGTATTAATAGAATCAGAACAGCACCAATTGTCTTCAGGTAGCTTTAGGTGCACACTGTGCAGAGGACGCACAACACTAACTGTAAATACTGTAGCTGCCTGCCTGTGGTACTAAAAGGATCAGAAGAACACCACCAATTTTCTTCAGGTAGCTTTAGGTGCACACTGTACAGAGAACGCACTACACTACTGTAAATACTGCAGCTGCCTGCGGTACTAATAGGATCAGAAGAACACCACCAATTTTCTTCAGGTAGCTTTAGGTGCACACTGTGCAGAGGACACATTACACTAACTGTAAATACTGCCGCAGCCTGCGGTGCTAATAGGATCAGAAGAACACCTCCAATTTTCTTCAGGTAGCTTTAGGTGCACACTGTGTAGAGGATACACTACACTAACTGTAAATACTGCAGCTGCCTGCGGTACTAATAGGATCAGAAGAACACCACCAATTTTCTTTAGGTAGCTTTAGGAGCAAACTGTGCAGAGGATGCACTACACTAATAGAAAATACTGCAGCCGCCTGTGGTACTAATAGAATCAGAAGAACACCACCAATTTTCTTCAGGTAGCTTTAGGTGCACACTGTGCAGAGGACACAGTACACTAACTGTAAGTACTGTAGCTGCCTGCCTGTGGTATTAATAGGATCAGAACAACAGCAATTGTCTTCAGGCAGCTTTAGGTGCACACTGTGCAGAGGACGCAGTACACTAACTGTAAATACTGCAGCTGCCTGCGGTACTAATAGGATCAGAAGAACACCACCAAATTTCTTCAGGTAGCTTTAGGTGCACACTGTGCAGAGGACACAGTACACTAACTGTAAATACTGTAGCTGCCTGCCTGTGGTACTAATAGGATTAGAGCAACACCACCAATTTTCTTCAGATAGCTTTAGGTGCACACTGTGCAGAGGACACAGTACACTAACTGTAAATACTGTAGCTGCCTGCATGTGGTAATAATAGGATCATAACAACACCAATTGTCTTCAGGTAGCTTTAGGTGCACACTGTGCAGAGGACACAGTACACTAACTGTAAATACTGTAGCCGCCTGTCTGTGGTATTAATAGGATCAGAACAACAGCAATTGTCTTCAGGTAGCTTTAGGTGCACACTGTGCAGAGGACGAACTACACTAACTGTAAATACTGTAGCTGCCTGCCTGTGGTATTAGTAGGATCAGAACAACACCAATTGTCTTCAGGTAGCTTTAGGCGCACACTGTGCAGAGATTGCAGTACACTAAGTGTAAATACTGCAGCTGCCTGCCTGTGGTACTAATAGGATTAGAAGAACACCAGCAATTTTCTTCAGGTAGCTTTAGGTGCACACTGTGCAGAGGACACAGTACACTAACTGTAAATACTGTAGCCGCCTGCCTGTGGTATTATTAGGATCAGAACAACAGCAATTGTCTTCAGGTAGCTTTAGGTGCACACTGTGCAGAGGACGCACTCCACTAACTGTAAATACTGCAGTTGCCTGCGGTACTAATAGGTTCAGAAGAACACCACCAATTTTCTTTAGGTAGCTTTAGGTGCAAACTGTGCAGAGGACACACTACATTAACTGTAAATACTGCCGCCACCTGTGGTACTAATAGGATCAGAAGAACACCACCAATTTTCTTCAGGTAGCTTTAGGTGCACACTGTGCAGAGGACGCACTACACTAACTGTAAATACTGCAGCTGCCTGCGGTACTAATAGGATCAGAAGAACACCACCAATTGTCTTCAGGTAGCTTTAGGTGCACACTGTGCAGAGGACGCACTACACCAACTGTAAATACTGCAGCTGCCTGTGGTACTAATAGGATCAGAAGAACACCACCATTTTCTTCAGATAGCTTTAGGTGTACACTGTGCAGAGGACGTACTACACTAACTGTAATACTGCAGCTGCCTGCGGTACTAATAGGATCAGAAGAACACCACCAATTTTCTTCAGATAGCTTTAGGCGCACACCGTGCAGAGGACGCACCACACTAACTGTAAATACTATAGCTAATAGGACTAATAGGATCAGAAGAACACCATCAATTTTCCTCAGGTAGCTGTAAATACTGTGAAAACACCTGCCTGCCTGTCAGTAGGAAGAGAATAACAGGAATGGATCTAGCTAAACTGAATACAGTATATATATATATATATATATATATATATATATATATATATATATATATATATATACACACACACACACACAACACCTAGGATGCATATATATTCACAATACATATATAATGAAAATTCTATCCCTGGGGTGGTCTATGGAATAGGCCTCCCAGGGACAGGATAGACAGCTACTTCTGACCAGAAGTAGCTGTCTATCCTGTCCCTGGGAGGCCTATTCCATAGACCACCCCAGGGATAGAATTTTCATTATATATGTATATGCTATTGGCTACGGCTAGAAACTCTTACTTAGAGGAGAGGCAGCAAACACCTTATAATATCATTACTAACAGAGAGTGAATGAATTTTATGGTCATCCTAGCAGCGTTGCTGCTATTTTGTTAATATATTCACAATACACTGTAAGTGCAGCTAACTTAAATCAAATGACACTGGGGCTTATTTACTAAAGGAAATCCACTTTGCACTGCAAGTGCACTTAGAAGTGCAGACGCTGTAGATCCGAGGGAGACATGCAAGGAAAATAAAAAACAGCATATTAGCTTGCACATGATTGGATGATAAAATCAGTAGAGCTTCCACTCATTTCAGATCTACCCCTTAAATTTAGAATGACTGCACTTCCAAGTGTACCATCAGTGCACTTTCAAGTGCACTTGCAGTGCAAAGTGGATTTTCCTTTTGTAAATAACCCCACTGTCTCTCTGTCTATCTCTCCGCCGCAACACACTACACAAGGCCACCACCCAGGCGGCCTTATATAGTGTGGGGCGTGTTTTAAACCCCCTGAGCCATAATTGGCCAAAGCCACCCTGGCTTTGGCCAATTACGGCTCTCTGTACAGACGGCGTTGTGATTGGCCAAGCATGCGGGTCATAGTGCATGCTTGGCCAATCATCAGCCTGCAATGCCGCAGTGAATTATGGGCCGTGACGCGCCACTCGAATTTGGCGCGAACGGCCCATATCGTTCGAAATTCGACAAACGGACGAAAATGCGATGTTCGAACTCGAAGCTCATCCCTACATGTATTTGTGTGTTCTAGGGCCCACTGTTACTCTGTGGATGTTAACGTTGTTTGTAATTGTGGCAAAGAAGGGTTCAAGCGAGATGGCAAACAATAGGGGGTATAAGGGGCATCCCTGTCTAGTTACATTTCTCAGTGTGAAATGGTTACTAAGCAGTCCATTAATCGTAATTTGCGCGGTGGGGTGGGAATAAAGGGAGAATATCCTATTAAGCATTTTATGGCCGAGCCCAAGATACCATAGGGTCTTCTGGAGGTAGTCGCAGCCCACCCTATCAAACGCCTTTTCAGTGTCTGTGGAAAGCAGGAGGGTGGGCTGGGAGCACCAGCGGACAAAATGGATTAGTGAAAGGGAGCGTAGTGAGTTAGCTCTAGATTCTCTATTGGGGATAAACCTGTTTGATCTGCCGAGATCCATTTTGGAAGAAGGGGGAGTAGCCTAGTAGCCATGACTTTGGCGAAGAGTTTAACATCCACATTTAATAGGGATATAGGACGATAGCTGCCACAACAGGTTGGGTCTTTATTTGGTTTGCGGATAACTGTTATGTGGGCAAAGAGGGAATCAGGGCGTAGGTCCGTAGGTTTGGAGATGGAATTGGCGTAGGCTGTGAGATGTGGGAGCAATATGTCACTGAATGTTTTATAATATAAAACAGTATAACCAGGGCGCATGCGTGGCAGCCTGAGGTGAAGGTAATGTTACCTTAGAGCTCCGCTCTTCGGGAGTTTTCATCGGAGGACTACAGGTCCCAGTGAACCAGCAAATATCCCAAAACGACAGAAAATCCTACCTAATACTGTCAGCTTCACTGACAATGGTCTTGAGAGCTCCTAAAACGAAAATTAAAGTAGGCAAAATGAAGGAAACGGCACACAGGCTGGCGGCTGGAATGGCGGCGGCATCTTCTCCCTCACAGCACAGCGGTAAATACACTAAAAAATCTTTACCTTACAGTCAGAAGACACAGGCTGCTAATGGTGAGTCTGAGCCTGAATATGAATACTGTGAATTACAAGCTGCTACACAGTCTGACATTTTCAAAAAAAATTGAATGTATGCTTCAGAAAGCCCTCAAACAGACTTCTGATCATATAACTGACAAACTGACTAAAGAAATTAGAGAACTAGGTCAGAGAACAGCTGACTTAGAACTGAGGGTTGATGAAATTGATAATTTCACACAGAACTACATGTCTGAGATGATGGTACTAAAGGAGGAAAACCTTACATTACAAACTCGTTTAGAGGACCAAGAGAACAGAGATCGTCGATCGAATCTGCGAATCAGGGGAATCCCTGAATCTGTTCTGGACCTGCAGACTAATATCACGGCACTCTTTCAAGAATTATTACCTGGAACCCCTATTGACAGGCTCGAAATGGATAGAGTGCATAGAGCGTTAGCCCCACGCAAAATAAATGGTCCCCTGAGAGATATAATAGCTAAATTGCACTACTACAGAACCAAAGAACAGATACTAACAGCTGCCAGAGGGAGAGAATCTCTTAGCTTCCAGGGCAATACCTATCAACTCTTTACAGATTTGTCCCCACTAACGGTTGCAAAGAGACGTGCACTTAAACCTCAACTTCAGGTACTCCAGAGAAATCAAATTTCCTATCAATGGGGATTTCCTTTTTGTCTCAGATTTACTCATCTGGAAACAAAATATGTTTGTCGCTCTTCAAAGGACTTGAAGTCAGCCCTATTTGATATGGGCCTAACCGAAGCAATCTTACCTAATGACCAGTCTCATAGGCACTCAGCTTTTCGTTCTACACAGCAAAATAAAGACCCAAAACCCAGTTATTCCACATCTTCCCATCAAAATCTTAATAAGCGAGGTCGATAGGAACATTCACCACCGAACAATGAGGATTCAATGGACTGACAATCTAAGCCTGACTAGTTATTTGTCCTTGCTACTTTTTTCCAGCACAGTATGCTGACAGAATTAATTAATTAGCCATATTCATGACTAAAATGAATTATGGCTACATACTACTGATATGTTACAAAAATATTTTTTTTTTATATTTTTCTATATTAACTTTTTTCTGTTTTTTTTCCTCTCAGTTTTTGAAATTTATCTTCTTTTTTTTTGTAACAATTTAAACGAAATTTTTCCATGATAGTAATGGAATAGTTCCTGTGGTCCTCCGATGTTATACATCCCTTAGGAATTTCTTGTTGCCCTTTATACCACCTAAAGACTCCTACCATTGTTATGGGGGTCTTTGTTGGTGGTCCCGGACCCTCTCAGGGAGTTCTAAAAACTCTCCTGAGATGCTCCTACACCCTATTATTTAGCCTTTATATACTGCTAAATTGTCTTTATATTGGGTTTGCTCGATTCTCCTCTCCTTTTTTCTTTTTCTACTCTATTGCTTCTTTCTTTAATCTTTGCTATTCCCTCCTGACTCTCGGGTTGGTGATCCTGGCTCTTGGTGAGTACTCTGCTTGTTATGCTATAATGTTCGCATTCGTTGTTTTATGGCTCCTATAAATATCTTGTCATTAAATGTACAGGGGTTTAATACTCCACATAAGCGAACTAAGGCTTTACGCTCTTTTGCTATGAAAAAAGCTAATATTATATGTTTGCAGGAAACGCATTTTACTGATAAAGTTTATCCCAAATTTCTTTCATCATCATATCCACAATTCTATACTGCTTCTGCAACGGTTAAACAGCGCGGAACTCTCATTGGTTTTCACCGTTCCACTCCGTTTAACAAGATTTATTTCTGATAATCCTATTACTATTGTGTCTTATTATGCCCCTAACAAACACCCAACTGCTTTCTTATCTCACCTTTTTCAACTTATAGAAGTACATAAGTTTGGTACTGTTGTTATTTGTGGGGATTCTAATGCTACTATTTTCCCATTCTTGGATAAATCTCCCCCTGGACCTACCACAAACTCAATAAATCTAACTTTTCAACATCTACTTACCACTCATAGCCTGGTAGATACTTGGCGAGAGATGAACCCTATTAGTAGGCGCTTCACTCATTATTCTTATCCGCATAACTCCTTTTCACGAATAGACCATATTCTTATCCCGTCAAGTATGCTACCAGAAATCATATCATCCAAAATCATTCCTTTTCCTTGGACAGACCACTGCGCAGTATTCATTACCATTGCTTCCACAATTCCTAGATCACAAGATACCACTTGGTGTATAATTGATTCAATACTGACCCACCCTTCCCATCGTGCTGAGATTGAAAAAGTACTTTCTGATTACCTAAAATCCAATGATACAGACAATGTCTCTGCTATTACATTATGGGAAGCGCACAAGGTAGTCATTAGGGGTAGACTGATACAACAAGCAACTAACCTTAAAAGAGAACGCAAACTGTTGTTTGCAAAACTTGAATCTACCTTTAATGACTGTCATCAAACTTTTCAAACCTCCCCAAATGCTACCAACAGCACCAAACTAGAAAAGCCCGCCTGGATTTAGATCTTTTTCTTACTGATTCCGCAGATAAACTTATAAGTAAACGCCAGCATGTTCAATATCTCAGGGCAAATAAACCTGATACACCTATGGCCAGAATTTAAAAAAATTCACAACATATACATATGCCTATCAGACTGAAAGTATCCCGGGAATCATATACTAGTAACCCAGTGAAAATACTTGAAATTTTTCGTTCTAAGTTATCTAAATTATATTCTTCTGCCTCAAATTTTGATAAAACTAAAGCAGACACCCTGTTCTCCAATATCACGCTTCCTAACCTTGATCAACAGAAAGATCTTCTTGAATGTCCAATTACAGATACTGAAGTCCTTAACGCAATAAAATCTTTAAAATTACGTAAAAGACTAGGCACAGATGGATTCTCGGCAACATATTATAGACAATTTGCATATATCTTAACACCTGTCTTAACTAAAGCCTTCAATTCGATCCTTAAGGGTAACTCATTTAGAACAGAGACTCTCACCTCTATAATAGCAATGATCCCCAAACCACATTCTGACTCTACCTCCTGTACTAATTATCGTCCTATATCCCTCCTAAATCTCGGTATAAAATTAATAGCTAAAATTTTGGCCACTAGACTGAATAATATTATTGGTCTTCTAATCCATAAAGACCAAACAGGCTTTATGCCTAAACGCCAAGCTGGAGATAATATCAGGAGAGCACTCTTACTTATCCATGCGGCTAAAACCAGAAGAATCCCAGCTTGCCTTGTATCCTTAGACATAAGGAAAGCATTTGATTCTGTTACATGGCCTTATATGGAATATGTCCTTGGTAAATGGGGATTTGGAAACAATTTTTTAACCTGGGTCTCCTCCTTATACAATAATCCTAGAGCATATATCAAATATGCAGGCTATAAGTCAACAATGATTGATATCAAAAAAGGCACTAGACAAGGATGCCCTCTTTCTCCCCTACTTTTTGCCCTAATAATAGAACCCCTGGCACACCTTATTAGAACCAATCCTGATATTAAAGGTATCGAACTAGGTGGTTATCACCATAAACTATGTCTCTTTGCGGATGACATTCTCATATTTTTGTCTCATCCCCATATATCCACCCCTAATCTACTAAAAACACTAGATAATTTTGCCCAAATATCAGGACTACATGTTAATCCAACAAAATCAAATGCATTAAATATTTCCTTATCCCAATTAGAACTTCAGCAGGCACAAACTTCCTTACCCTTTACAGGTACTTGGGTTCCAAAGCAGCTTCCATACCTAGGAATAAAACTCACAATCTCCCTTAAAGACCTTTTTGCGGCAAATTACTTACCCCTCCTTAAACAAATTTCCGGCTTCCTGAAACAATGGGCTCTTCTTTCATGGTCATGGTTGGGAAGGATTAATGCGGTAAAGATGTCAATCCTGCCGAAATTCTTATATTTATTTAGGGTACTCCCTATTTCTTTACCATCTTACTTTCTTAGACTTACCCAACGTAGAGTTATGTCCTTCATTTGGGGTACCACCAAACCTCGTATACCTAAATCTATGCTTTACCTTAATAAATTGAGTGGTGGTTTGGGATTGCCCAACTTTTCCTCCTATTTCTACGCTGCACAGTTAGCACTTATACCCAAGTATCATACTTCTGTAGAAGCTCCCCTATGGGTAGCTATTGAATCAGTGGAAAGTCACCCTATCTCAGTGGCAAATATGTTTTGGCTCTGTCCTGCTGATAGAATACATCTTTCTAATCCTATCACAAAAGAGACCCTAGCAGTATGGGATAAATGTAAATTTACACATAATCTTCAATCAACACATAATCTCTTGCTTTCATTTCTTAATAATCCAGCCTTTTATCCTGCCTGGAAATTCCCAAGATCATTCTCTGCATGGACCTCTACGAACCTGACTCGTTTATACAATCTTTCCTCAACTAAAACTATTTATACCTTTCCTGTACTATGTGAAACCTTTGGGTTACCTAAAACTAAAATATTTCGATATTAACAAATTAAATTTTTTTATGAACCACTTCTTAGTACAGGCTCAACTCTTAATCAAATGACTCAATTCAAGCAGATTTGTATAAGCGATCCACACATTATTATTTTATTTTATTCATTTATTTATTTATGTTTTTTATCATACTGCAAAGATCTTTTGATGTATGCTATGTATCCATGTACTGTATCATTTTCTTTTTTCTTTTGTGAAAACTCAATAAATATATTTAACAAGGAAAACAGTATAAACATCCGGGCCCAGGGCTTTCCCTAGAAGCATGGATTTTAAAACCCTCTGGAATTCTTCATCAGAGAAATCTGCTTCTAGTTGTTTGAGGGATTTACGGGGCAGTTTAGGTAGATTGGAGTGCTTAAGATAAGATACGGTGCGCCTGCGTTTCTCTGCAGGAGAAGAAAAAGCAGGATCCCCTTCAATGTTTTATAGATTAACATAGATTTCTCTGAAGGCTGCGGCAATCTGGGGGGAGGAGTGTACTATTTCACCTGAGGGGAGTTTAATCTTAGATATAAAGGACGCAGATTTTTTTGCCCTTAGGGAACGTGATAGCTGTTTTTCCAGTTTATCACCCCAATCGTAGATTAATTTGAGACTAAGTTAAACTTCTTTTTCATATCCAGGTCTAAGAGGACCTTAAGTTCAGCTCTCTTTATGGTAAGTGCCTCCAGGTGTGTAATATGCTGAGATAGCTTATGCTTCTGCTCAAGGTCAGCCACCTGTTGCAGCAAATCTTTGAGTTGAAGACCATGTTCCCTCTTCCTCCTTGCACCTAATTCAATCAATCTTCCTCTCATTGTAGCCTTATGGGCTTCCCATAAAAGGGAGGGAGAAGTCACCGGGGAAGAGTTTTCCATGAAATATTGTGTCATGGAGGAAGACAATAGAGACACATCTACAGGGTTGGAGAGGAGTGAATCATTAAGCCTCCAATTGTTGGTGCGGGGAGGAAGAGTGGGAAGGATCAACTGAATTGACACAGGGGAGTGATCCGAGATAGATGCAATACCAATGGAGGCAGAACGCAGCAAAGGGAAGTGAAAATGGTCAATGAAGATATTGTCTATCCTCGAGTATGAGTGGCACGTTTTGGAAAAGTAAGAATAGTCCTGTACTTTAGGGTGTAGCAGGCGTCAAGCATCTATTAATTGTGAGTCATGGAGTCTCTTTTTAACATGAGATAGGCGTTTATATGAAATCGTTGAACGGCCTTGTGATGTATCCAAAATAGAGTCTAATGGCATGTTAATGTCTCCCACAGGGATAGTAACCCCCTGGGCGAAGTCTGTTAGTTTTGTCAAAATATGGAATATAGGTGAGTTTCTTGTATAAAGGCAATGTAGCAGGTGGCGTGTTTCAGTTGTCTCATTAGCTGGTGTCTTTTCGCGACAACGTTTAGGCCTCTTACATTGTAGGAAAGGACGTTCAGAGTAGCCACTGGGGGTTATTTAAGAAAGGCAAATCCACTTTGCACTACAAGTGAAAACTACAAGTGCCCCTGCCTATGCCAACCTGTACCTGGGGGGGTGGGAGAGGGAACTCTTTGATCCGACTCATTCCAATCCCCACCTGTCCAGGGTCATATCCTGGTACAGGTATATCGACGACATATTGCTGTTTTGGGCAGGTACCAAGGAAGAACTAGTTTCATTTGTACAAAATCTTACCAAAAACACATATAACCTTAGGTTTACCATGGAGTGCAGCCAATCGCAGATCCATTTTTTGGACCTCCAGATCGGTGTGCAACCCAATGGTCAAGTCTACACCACCCTATACCGTAAACCCTCTTCGGGCAATACAATCCTACATGCCCAGAGTGCCCATCCTGAGCCTCTCCTTAGAAGTATTCCATACAGCCAATATGTAAGGATCAAACGAAACTGTACCCGTGAGGAAGATTTCTTCAGGGCTGCACATGACCTTTATAATAGACTCTTAGACAGAGGCTACAGCCACTCCCTGCTGAAAAAAGCATTCCAGAAGGCAAAGAAACTTAACCGAAAAGACCTGGTCTTTCCTGACAAACCATTGGACTCTAAACAACCCACACGACTCATTACCCAATTTTCTAATCAACACACTCAAATTAAAGATGTTCTTAAACAATTCTGGCCGTTACTTACATCAGACCCCATCATTGCCAAATACATTAACACATACCCAGATATCACCTACCGACGTTCCCCCTCTCTCCGTGATCGTCTGATCCATAGCCACCATTCGATTGACACTGCACATAGGCCGACTGCCACCGGCACCTACCAATGTGGCAAGTGTGACATATGTGCATTTGTCGCTAATTCTCAAGTTGTCAACTTACCCGATGGAAATACACACACCATCAGACATCACGTTACGTGTGCCACTGTTGGGGTCGTATATCTGGCTCAATGCCAATGCGGCTCATTTTATGTTGGCAAAACTAAGCGCCCCTTTCAGATTCGCATTCGCGACCATATAAAACCACTATACAAGAACACTACCACTACGGCCATTAACAGGCACATTGCTGCCCAACATAATTCTGACCCCCACGTTATTTTATTTTCCGCACTTGAACATATTCCTCCACATGTAAGAGGCGGCAGCACTGACAACCAACTACTACGACTTGAAACAAAATGGATTCATACACTAAATGCCACCATTTTTCCAGGACTCAACGAATATATCAGTTTCAAGCCCTTTCTTTAATACTTATCAGTACAAACATTTTTACACATCATATATTTCCCTTTTCCTATGTCCATCCTCTAGGCAACGTCGCTTGTGGTTTCCTCACTCATTTTTCCTCCATCTGTCCCTCTCCCCTTCCTTGCCCCCCAGCCCTTTCCTCCACCTTCCTTTTCTTCCGAGCCTTCTGATCTTTCCTCTCTTTTTTGCCATGGCTCCATCTGTGGTTTCCTCCACAGTTCCCCTTTTGATATTGCAGAATATTGCGCTATTTGCATTTGTTATGAATGTACTTTTCCTACTAGCATCTCTATTGATCCAACATCTTCCAAACCCTTGTTTAATCTACAATTGTACCCTTTTGTACTTATATGCTATATAAAACCCTTCTTGATATTGCTGAAACACATTTCTTGACATATTTGTTGTAGTATATAAGCTTTTGTCATAGGATTGTTTTTTTGTTTTGCCTTTTCCTTGTTTTGTCGCTCCATTTTTGGTCATAAATTCCACTGGCTCACTTGGACCCAGTGGTTCTCTATGCACACTACACACATTGTGGCTGGACATTGTGTGCTGACACACGCACTTCCCGCTTTCCCCAGCGACCCCTGTGGATTGTCGGGCAGTTTGGGCTCTGTTTCCCTTCCCCCCCCCCACCCTGTGTCTCAGCCCACTATTCCTCATGCCCCGCTGCGCCCCGCCGCCGGTCTGCACTCGGTCTCTGGCGCCTTGGCTAGCTCTGGATTGGGGGGAGGGGTTGGGTGTGGGTGGTGGGTGGTCACTACATGGGCTCTCCCCGCTTGGGGTTGGCATGGCCAGCGTTGTTCTTGTCTGTACGGACGCCAAGGCGCAGACCTTTGTCTGCCTCTGGGTGCCCACGTCTATTCTCAGACTCTCCGGCCCTCCTCTTTCCATCGGCAGATGGGATGAGGCGACACCTTGGTACCTCCCATTCCAAGGCTGCTCGCCTCCCCATTCGCCACACGGTCCGCACGTTCTGAGCATGCGCGCGCGGTGCATGATGGAACACGTAGTTCCGAGGCACCGTGCCGTGCGCAGCCGTGGATACCCCTCATTAAGCGTCCGCACACCTGATCATTATCTGATCAGGTGTGGGGGGCATACAAGTAACCGGCCAGTCCCTCAGTTCCTTGATGGACGAGGGACGAGCCTGCATTTGCTCTGCACACAGCTACAAGGTAACTCCTGTCTTTCAATATACCTTTACCTCATGTTTCCCAAACGAATTACTCATCATGCTCCTACATACTTTTTAGGAGCCACCTTGGACCTGCCTTTTACTCTGCTGGTCAATATTGATCCTTCCAAGCAACAGTGTCTGCGCCATGGCGGACTAGGTAACAGACTTCTCTCTAGCAGTCCTGCCTATGCTTAGTAACATCTCAATGCCCTCATTTTTTCCTTTCTTGTCCATTTCCACCTTATACAGGATTTGTTGCAATTACCACCCCTTTCAACTCCTGGACAGGCATTATATACCTGTGACTGTGCTGCTATGAGAATTTTTCCCTACAGCTTACGTTACTAAGTGAGTACCGGCATAACTACCCTACATGGCCCAAGTCACCATTAGTAACACCCCTAATGCTATTCATTCCTTTAATTAGATCTGATTGCAGATTTGGTCCATTTTGACGTTTTTCTTTGCTGTGTGCACACACCTATTGCAGGCACCTCGTGACCACTTTCCTCTACTGTTTTTAAACATACATGTAAGTTTGCACCTTCCTCTCTAGAGATACAGATACATTTACCTATTTACATATTTTACGTATCCTCTTTAGTACAATGCACTGATGTGCAATCTCTTATCTCTAGACTATCACTACAAGTGCATTATGACTCATGGTTGTCTTTACATTCCTTTGCCAGGTCTACTGTATGCCCCCTGCAGGCATAATTTACGGCGCGGCCTGCCCGCTCCCCCGCGGGGACCCCCTCAAGTGGCCGTGTCTCCCCTCCCCCTCTCCTCCCTCCCTTTTCGGGCACTGACGCCCCAGGTATGTCTGCATTACCGGTGCTTTGTGTGGAGCCTATGGGCCGCATGATTGTCCAGCCACAGTTTTAACTTTCTATTGTGTATACCATGTATTGTATTGTCAAATTATTGTTCTCATGATGTTTTCTATTTTCACCATACAGAATTGTTTTATATATCTATCTTGTGAGCTCTTGTTCCCTGAAGAAGCCAATGTCTTGGCGAAACATGTAGGAAATTGAGCCCCCCCTCTTCAACGGCCATCTTCCATCTGGCCCACTCCACCATCCTTAGGGTCACTTACAGTACATGTACCCATTACCTTTTTTAAAGCATAACATGAGTTGTTTGTAATGTATATTTTTCCTATGTTAGATTATCAATAAACTTTGTAACTTTTTGCTTTTTACACTTTTTTCTTATTCATCCTTCTCTGCAAACCCTTTTGACCCTAGCACCGCCATAATCCCCCGTCCATAAACCTACTAAATATTTTAATTCAATCAATCTTCCTCTCATTGTAGCCTTATGGGCTTCCCATAAAAGGGAGGGAGAAGTCACCGGGGAAGAGTTTTCCATGAAATATTGTGTCATGGAGGAAGACAATAGAGACACATCTACAGGGTTGGAGAGGAGTGAATCATTAAGCCTCCAATTGTTGGTGCGGGGAGGAAGAGTGGGAAGGATCAACTGAATTGACACAGGGGAGTGATCCGAGATAGATGCAATACCAATGGAGGCAGAACGCAGCAAAGGGAAGTGAAAATGGTCAATGAAGATATTGTCTATCCTCGAGTATGAGTGGCACGTTTTGGAAAAGTAAGAATAGTCCTGTACTTTAGGGTGTAGCAGGTGTCAAGCATCTATTAATTGTGAGTCATGGAGTCTCTTTTTAACATGAGATAGGCGTTTATATGAAATCGTTGAACGGCCTTGTGATGTATCCAAAATAGAGTCTAATGGCATGTTAATGTCTCCCACAAGGATAGTAACCCCCTGGGCGAAGTCTGTTAGTTTTGTCAAAATATGGAATATAGGTGAGTTTCTTGTATAAAGGCAATGTAGCAGGTGGCGTGTTTCAGTTGTCTCATTAGCTGGTGTCTTTTCGCGACAACGTTTAGGCCTCTTACATTGTAGGAAAGGACGTTCAGAGTAGCCACTGGGGGTTATTTACGAAAGGCAAATCCACTTTGCACTACAAGTGAAAACTACAAGTGCAAAGTGCACTTGAAATTGCACTGAAAGTGCACTTGGAAGTGCAGTCACTGAAGATCCGAGGGGGACATGCAAGGAAGATAAAAAAACAGCATTTTAGCTTGCACATGATTGGATGATAAAATCAGCAGTGCTTCCACTCATTTCAGATCTACCCCTCAGATTTACAGCGACTGCACTTCCAAGTGCACTTTCAGGTGCACTTTGCACTTGTAGTTTGCACTTGTAGTGCAAAGTGGATTTGCCTTTCGTAAATAACCCCCATTGTGTCCATGAAGTGCACAATCTCAGCTTATAGAGCCACCTGTACCAGCAAAGATGTAGGTAACGGGAGGAGTAAGGAAAGGTAAGAGGGGAGAAAGGGAGAAAGTGAAATAGGAAAAAAAACATAAATGAAGAACAAATACACATAACTTGTGACACCTGTGGGAAACACAAGACATTCATGCAATTTACTGCGGTGATCCCTGAGGGGGTAGAGAGGGTGAGAAGCTCTGGAAATCTCAGCAGAGAGTCCAGACAAATAGTTATAGCGGCCTCTCACTCTCACCAACCCCAGAAGGAGGGGTGCGTAGAGCAATAAAGTGTAGGACATACACCACGGGGCTCAGTGGGCCACATGTGAAAAAAAATAAAAAAAATTATATATATATATATATATATATATATATATATATATATATATATATATATATAGAGAGAGAGAGAGAGAGAGAGAGAGAGAGAGAGAGAGAGAGAGAGAGAGAGAGAGAGAGAGAGAGAGAGAGAGAGAGAGAGAGAGAGAGAGAGAGAGAGAGAGAGAGAGAGAGAGAGAGAGAGAGATATATATATACACTACCGTTCAAAAGTTTGGGGTCACCCAAACAATTTTGTGTTTTCCATGAAAAGTCACACTTATTCACCACCATACGTTGTGAAATGAATAGAGAATAGAGTCAAGACATTGACAAGGTTAGAAATAATGATTTGTATTTGAAATAACATTGTTTTTACATCAAACTTTGCTTTCATCAAAGAATCCTCCTTTTGCAGCAATTACAGCATTGCACACCTTTGGCATTCTAGCTGTTAATTTATTGAGGTAAGCTGGAGAAATTGCACCCCACGCTTCTAGAAGCAGCTCCCACAAGTTGGATTGGTTGGATGGGCACTTCTGGCGTACCATACGGTCAAGCTGCTCCCACAACAGCTCAATGGGGTTCAGATCTGGTGACTGTGCTGGCCACTCCATTACCGATAGAATACCAGCTGCCTGCTTCTGCTGTAAATAGTTCTTGCACAATTTGGAGGTGTGTTTAGGGTCATTGTCCTGTTGTAGGATGAAATTGGCTCCAATCAAGCGCTGTCCACTGGGTATGGCATGGCGTTGCAAAATGGAGTGATAGCCTTCCTTATTCAGAATCCCTTTTACCCTGTACAAAGCTCCCACCTTACCAGCACCAAAGCAACCCCAGACCATCACATTACCTCCACCATGCTTAACAGATGGCGTCAGGCATTCTTCCAGCATCTTTTCATTTGTTCTGCGTCTCACAAACATTCTTCTTTGTGATCCAAACACCTCAAACTTGGATTCATCCGTCCACAACACTTTTTTCCAGTCTTCCTCTGTCCAATGTCTGTGTTCTTTTGCCCATCTTAATCTTTTTCTTTTATTGGCCAGTCTCAGATATGGCTTTTTCTTTGCCACTCTGCCCTGAAGCCCAAAATCACGCAGCCGCCTCTTCACTGTAGATGTTGACACTGGTGTTTTGCGGGTACTATTTAATGAAGATGCCAGTTGGGGACCTGTGAGGCGTCTGTTTCTCAAACTAGAGACTCTAATGTGCTTATCTTCTTGCTTAGTTGTGCAACGCAGCCTCCCACTTCTTTTTCTACTCTGGTTAGAGCCTGTTTGTGCTGTCCTCTGAAGGGAGTAGTACACACCGTTGTAGGAAATCTTCAATTTATTTGCAATTTCTCGCATGGAATAGCCTTCATTTCTAAGAACAAGAATAGACTGTCGAGTTTCAGATGAAAGTTCTCTTTTTCTGGCCATTTTGAGCGTTTAATTGACCCCACAAATGTGATGCTCCAGAAACTCAATCTGCTCACAGGAAGGTCAATTTTGTAGCTTCTGGAAGGAGCTAGACTGTTTTTAGATGTGTGAACATGATTGCACAAGGGTTTGCTAATCATCAATTAGCCTTCTGAGCCAATGAGCAAACACATTGTACCATTAGAACACTGGAGTGATAGTTGCTGGAAATGGGCCTCTATACACCTATGTAGATATTGCACCAAAAACTAGACATTTGCAGTTAGAATAGTCATTTACCACATTAGCAATGTATAGAGTATATTTGTTTAAAGTTAGGACTAGTTTAAAGTTAGCTTCATTTAAAAGTACAGTGCTTTTCCTTCAAAAATAAGGACATTTCAATGTGACCCCAAACTTTTGAACGGTAGTGTATATATATATATATATATATATATGTAGGAAGGCCAGTATGGTGGCCTGAATTTATGGGAGGAGCCCGGGGGGTATTTAACCAGCCCGCTCGCCTGTGGTCTTTGTCAGTTTCCTGTGCACGGTACGTTACGTCACTAGGCCAACTCTTCCAACTCGTTGGCGTTCGTGAGTTGCGCGTTCGAAATTTCAGCGGCTTTCGGTTCCCATTTGCAGTTTCTGAGAGGCTTCCGTTCCCTTCGTAGTTTTTTGTACAAACGTGTCTGGCTCAGCTGTCGCAGGTAGGGTTTCGTTGACATTTTGTCATTTCATGTATCACCATTTGCTAGATTCCGTGTGTCGCTCAAACCCCAATACGGAACTTACGAGTCATTCGTTAAGAAACCCTGCATGTAGCCGTAGCACTCAGCCACCGATTCGTGCCTCTATCATTTCTAAAACACTTTTCATTTATTTTTACGTATCTCACTCTGATTCGAATACAGTTACGTCCGCTTCGCACCTGTTTCTCCAGCCGTGTCTCAGTTGTTCTTGTCTCATGTTTTATACCATTCTCCACAGTCCGGTTCGTCACAGGTTCAGTCGCAATTACGGCACACAGATTCATGCCTCTGTCATGGCTCATCATTTCAATCATTTCACTCATTTCACCTCATGTACTGCGCTCCGATTCGAATCTAGTCGCCTCCGTGATGCACAGATTCGTCCCGGTGTGCCCCAGTTGTTATTTGGCCTCTTTTCAGTACATGCTCCAGAGTCCGGTCGTTGTCATTTTGATTGGGCCTGTACTCTGCTTCGTTACCCCTTTGATTTATCTCAGTCCCCTTGACACAGCTGTGGTGTAATATAATGTGCAGTAAAAAACCACTAAAGACAATTTTACAATATACAATGTAATATACCTTTTTGTCTTTACCTTTAGTCTCCAGTCTCCACCTGGTTATTAATAATGCAAAGGAAAACAACACTCCACACAAAAATGCTTAAATAAGAACTTTGTTTATTGTATTTGCTTTAAAGTAGAACACTACAATAGTTGTACTGTCAGACCAACGCAGTGTGACCGTCAACAGATTTCAACTTACAAAAGTATTACACAGATGTAAAGTGTTTGAATTAGCCTGTTAGTAATGTGTCAAGGAAAATGGGATAAATGGCAGAGTGAACTGATTTCACTATGAGCACTGTCCCATCCTTTACACACTTTGTAACCTTAAGGAAATAGGATGCTAATCTAACAAAGTATAGCACAATCTTTAGGGAGCTCCCATTACTTGATATCACAGTAACTTTAATATGGCAATGAAACACAAAGCCTTGTGTTTTATTAGACAGTCTTTCTTTTCTTCTTTCTTCTGCTAGCTATGAATCAAATGAGTTTCTAATCCAATGGTTAATGACTCCCAATAATAACGACCTGAATATATAATCAAAGTTATGGTACAGCAGTACTGCAACTATCTCTGATGCCAATGACACAGTACTGGATCCTCAATGAGATACAGGCCCGGGGCCTATTTTTAGCTCAGTCTAATACTTTGACTTTGCTTTGTGGGACTATGGATCCCAGCAACTCTGTACTGTATAGATGAATGTGTAAAAGTGCATCAAGGAAACTTTTGGGCAACAGCCCTCTCACCCAACCAAGTCAGTGTTGTCAGAAAGTTCCACTCCGGTGTATAGGGTCCTGTTCCCGGCTGGCCGGCACTGCTGCGCTGCTCCGCTCCGCACAACGTGACGTTCCGGGACTCTCCGACAGATGGCTCCGACAGACTTCTCTAGCTCCTTCCCAGTCTTGCCTCACCGTCAGCCCAGCTCACTGGTGTGTCACAGTATTGCTGCTCGGATCGCTCTTCCGTGGAGATAGGCCGCGCTTCACTGGAGACCTCACGCAGATCCTCCAAGGCTGGCCATGCGTTTCCAAGAGACCTAAGATGGCCGCGCCGAGCCCTTTTATAGTCTTCCCACAATGCAGTTCTGTACTCTTGATGTTCATGGGAGTTAATGAGCATTATGGGTAGGTCCAATGTAAACAAACAAAACACTTCCTATAATTTTCTCACAATAACCAGAAAGAAAAAATAAAATCAAGTCCATACACAATTTTGGTCTCTAGAGGGCGCCAGATACTAACTGTAACATAATACTAATTTATATAGCAAAAATGTGACCGCTACATATACATACATACATACATATATATATATATATATATATATATATATATATATATATATATATATTTTTTTTTAATATATATATATATATATATATATATATATATATATATATATATATATATATATATATATATATATATATATATATATATATATATATATAGTGACATTGGGGATTGTTCAGCTCAAGTGGATAGATGCGTTTTGGTGCAGTGAGTCCACATCAGATAGGCATTTATAGTTAAGGGCCTGGTAGCCCACGTTTATTAAAGGGAAAAACAAAACAAAAGTCCATCCAGGAATCCCACGCAGGGGTCCAAGCTTCAATTAAACACACAAAATCCAAATGAAAATGCTAGCCCACCTGGCTACTCTTCAGCAGTAATGCTGCTATAGGGAACAGGCCCCTCAAACAAGCTGCTTGGATGCACACAGTCTTAGGCTCCTTGGTCACACACAGTTTCAAGAGCTTCAATGCACACAGCTTCTGGCTCCCTGGATGCACACAGCTTTGAAGCCCTTCAACGCACACAGCATCTGGCTCCTTGGACGCACACAGCTTTGAAGCCCTTCAACGAACACAGCATCTATTCTCACACAGAGACACTTACTAGCAGCCACTGCTCCAACTTCACCTTCCTCCACTCTCTGCGCTCACCAGCCCTTCGTTATATGGGCTGTGTGCACCTGGGCACACACCCTGCTGGCTGTCCACAAGACCCGGACACAGGGTTGGAGATCCCGTCCCACCCAAGACTCTGAAGGATCTCCAAATTACAGAGCCCCATAAGGAACTAGCAAAACCTGGAGAAAACTGCCAGAGCAGTTTTCTCCATTTCAAATTTACACTCTGTAGCTCTGCACTCAGCCAATATGCAGACTCTGTGTCCACTTTAACCCCATTTTCATAGGGACAGAGCCTTGCTCTGCCACAATATATATATATATATATATATATATATATATATATATATATATATATATATATATATAAAAATATATATATATATATATATATATATATATATATATATATATATATATATATATATAAATATATATATATATATATATATACATATATATTATAAACAATATTAAACAATATTACAAGAACAAAACGAGAGAATGGAGAACAGTCAGTACCAGACCATTAAAGGATATTGTAGGAGGAGCATGTCTGTAAGGATCTGCTGGTAACTGATGGAGTCCCTGGCCCAATAGTAACGAAACCTAGAAAGTCAGCAGGCCAGGAGCATAACAGCAATCAGTCTATGTGAGGACTGAAACATGTAGAGGGTAGAAAGAGTGGAGTAGATCTCATTTTTCTTGGAAGATCCAGGCATCGCTGTACACCTCTTTTTAAGGGGGGTTTGTGCAATTGGGATCCTTGGAGCACTGTGAACACTGGAACTTGATCGTGCCAGCCAGGTAGCTCCATTGGTGACATGTTGATGTCGTGCAAAAAGGTCCAGAGATCTTCTGGGAATCGAAAAGTGGAAGAGTTCCCGTTATTGGTGGCAATTAGGCACGAGGGAAATCCCCACCTGTAAGTGGCTCTGTCAGCCCTCAGCTGGTCTAGGAGGGGTCTTAGGGACCAGCGGCGTTCCAGGGTTTCTTTGGAGAGGTCTGGTAAATGTGGAGATGGTGGCTCCATCAAAGTCAATGTTAGGGGGCTTCTGAGTTTAATCATAATTGTATTCTTATCCTCAAAATAATGGAGGTGACAGATTACGTCCCTGGGTTGATCTGCTGTAAGATTGCGGGGTCTGAGATCGCAATGAACTCGATCAAATCTCAGAGCCTCAGTCCGGTTTACCCAAGATTGGGTTCAAAATGCCACGGATCGTGGCCTCTAAGTCACCATCTTTGGTCGCCTCCGGTAACCCCCGTATACGTAGGTTGTTTCTACAGTTAGGATTCTCTACGTTTTCTAGTTTATAGAGAGCTGAACGATGAGCAAAATCCAGCTGTGTGATTGTGGTCTGCAATTCTTTGATTGCTTCCTCCTGAGTGTCCTGGCGTTTTCTCCATCTCCTCTTTTTTTTTTTTTCTTTTCAATATGTTTATTGAGAATTTTATTTTATTTTTTTTACACAAAAAAGATTTATTGAGAAATAATCACAATTGCATGTATAAACAGTTGAACAGATTTTGAAAGATGCTCCATGACATTTTACACGATAGTGTTACAATAAAAGTTAATGCCATTAAAGTCATGGGGGATACAAGCATATGGTAGGGTAATAAGAATGTATAAGAGAAGAACCAGCTGAATATGTTACTACGAGACATTTTCTGTATACAAGTACTATAGGAATCAGGAGTACATTGTGTGGACCATTTTCACCAGGACCAATCACGAAGTAAGTAGGAGCATGAGACTTGTGTGGAATTAAAACGGGAAGGATTGTCTCTATTAGGTTTTAGACTGTGTTGTGTTGTCACAGTCTGATATAGCGAAGAGGTTATGTATAGGTATGGATAAGAGGGATATATACCTTGGGTGAAATGGGAGTAATAGAAAGCTTTAGAAGGGGAAACTGTAGGGATAGGGAAAAACAGTGGGGGGAAAGAGAAAAAGAGGAGGAACAAAGAAGAAGGATATATTTAGCGTATTAGGTAAAGAAGGGGGGATAGGGGCCACCCCTTCTCCCCAGCTGATCCAATCTGCTATAAGGAGCTTCCGGAGCCTTTCTCGTCTCTCAGGAGAGGGAAAATATTATAATGGGAAATGCGACTTATAGCAATTAGTGCTTTTGAAATGTGTCCAGCAAGCCCATAGGTTGGTGAATTTTTGTATGCGGTCTTGTGAGATATGGATTAATTCCTCCATCTCCTCTATCTTAGCAATCTTTGTCAACCATTCTCTGATTGTCGGGGGGCTGGTTGATCGCCATTTTACAGGAATACACAATCTGGCTGCATTTACCATATGCAAGGCCAGCGATCTGTGGTAGAATCTTTTAGGTAAGGTTGTATGATGGAGGAGATATTGTGCTGGTTCGAAATTCAGGGTGTATGTAGTGACTCGTTGTATTATGTCGTGAACCTCCCTCCAGAAGACCTGAAGGATCGGGCATTCCCACCATATGTGGATCATAGAGCCCACTTCTTTATTACACCTCCAGCACGTATTTGGGGTTGAGGGCAAGAATTTATGTATGCGAGACGGTGTTCTGTACCATTTAGTAAGTATTTTGTATCCATTCTCTTGGATAGCAACATTTAGTGAACCTTTGTGGGTATGAACATGAATGGTTTCCCAATCTTCTTCAGTGAGGTCTATGTGTAGGTCTTTATTCCAGGATGCGCGAAGAGTTTCGGTTTGTGAGTGGTGTGGCGTGTCTTGGAGGAGAGAATAGATGGTGGATATTAGGTCTTTGAGACGTGTTCTGGGTACATAGGGTTTCAAATGGAGTTAGTTTTCTCGACCATGTATTGTTGGAAATTGCAGAGGCGAGAAAGTGTGTCAGCTGTCTATATGTCCAAAAGGGGAAGTCTTTTGTGAGGGATATGGATTTGAGATTATCATATAATCGTAGTCGTTCTGCATGGAAGAAGTGGTGAGCTTGGACTTCTCCATGTGGCCATTCTTGTTTTAAGAATGTGTCTGATGTCCCCGGGGAGAAGTCTGGATTTCCCCTCAGGGAGGTCAAAGGCCCTGGTCGTGAAGATAGTTGAGAGGCTGTCATAGCAGAAGTAAAGGCGAGTAGTGACGGGTAGATGAGTGGATGTTTCTTGATTGGTTGTGTCCAATGTTTGGGTGAGAGCCAGGGGAGGTTGTGTAGATGGCCAGGCATAAAAGAGTTTTCTAGAGTCACCCAGGGTTTCCCTGTTCTGTTGGTACACCAGTCCACTACCCTAGTTAAATGGCAGGCCATGTAATACTTGTGGAGATCTGGAAGTGCAATCCCACCTTTGACCTTGCTACAGGTCAGACGTGAGTATTTGATTCTTGGAGGACTGCCCTTCCAAATAAAGGTCGTACAAGCCTTTTTATATGAACAAAAGAATGCAGGGGGTAAATGTGTTGGAATAGTCTGCATTAAGTACAGGAGGCGAGGAAGGACAATCATTTTGATCAGGGCTGAGCGTCCGAACCATGATACGTTAAGGGTGGCCCACTCCTTTAGGTCCCTCTGGATTTTCGAGAGGGCATGAAGGAAATTCTGGTCATATAGGTCTGTAAGTCGCTTAGTAATTTGGATGCCTAAGTAAGTGATGGCGGCGCCTTTCCACTGAAAGGGAAAGGAGTCTTGGCAGTGAGTGACCATCTGCGGGGAAAGGGAAATGTTCCGAGCATGTGATTTAGGATAGTTTATCTTAAAATTTGATAAGACCCCAAAATGGTTGATGTCTTTCAGCAAGCTAGGCAGAGTAATGTGAGGTGATTGGAGTGTTAGCAGGATATCGTCTGCGAAAGCTGCTACCTTAAATTCCCTCCGATTTATAGTTATTCCTTGAATATCCGTATTCGCTCGCAGTCTATTCAAAAGGGGTTCCAGAGATAAGATAAAAATGAGAGGGGATAGGGGGCACCCCTGGCGGGTACCATTGGTTATTGGGAAAGCGTTTGACAGGAGGCCGTTTGCTTTTACTCTTGCCGAAGGATTATCATATAAAGCGTTGATGTAGGTACACATGCGTGGTAGTAAACCAATGCCCTTCAGCACCTCCCGCATATAGTCCCAGGCCACCCTGTCAAACGCCTTCTTGGCATCGAGTGACAGCAGGAATCCCTTCGTTTCCGAGGAAGTAAGCCAATGGTGTATGTTTAAGGTGCGGATGGTATTCTCTCTTGCTTCCCTCCCCGGGACAAAACCCACTTGGTCTGCTGATAACTGGCCTGGAATTAGGGGCAGTAATCTATTTGCTAGCATTTTTGCATATAGTTTGATATCTACGTTGAGTAATGAAATGGGTCTATAATTGGAAGCCAGGGATGGATCTTTATCTGCTTTCGGTATGACTGCTATATGGGCTTCAAGTAGGTTGCCTGATGGGGTAGAAGGGTCAGACAGGGAGTTGAAAGCGTTGAGCATTTGCGGTGAAAGAGTTTCTAGGAAGCTTTTGTAGTAAATTAGCGGTAGGCCATCTGGGCCTGGGCTCTTGCCTACTTTCATTTGTTTTATTGCTAAGCACAACTCCTCTGTGGTCATAGGGCATTCTAAGGCAGCAGCCTGTTGTGGAGTTATCGGTTTAGGACAATATTGGGCTAGGAAGTCATGTATTTGAGATTGGCAAAGTGAAATGTTGGGTGAGTCTGTGTTATGGGATGGCAAGTTATATAGTTTGGAGTAAAAGCTTTCGAAATGGGCTGCAATGTCCTCATTTTTAGAGAGCACTACACCCCCATCGGTACGAAGGTGATGAATTATGGAAGAGGTCTTGGCAGCTTGTATAGTGCGTGCAAGCAGTCTCCCACTTTTGTTACCGTGTTCATAGAACACTTTTTGTCTGAGCACACATTGTCGCCTTGTGCGTTTGCCTAGTTCCTCCAGTAGAGTGGATCTAGCATAAAGGAGGTCCTGTAGTGTGGAGTGAGAGGCGGATTGTTTGTGTGTTTTTTCAAGTCTATTGATAGTTTCAAGGAGGGATGCAATATGTGCCTGTTTGCTTTTTTTCTCTTTTGTTGCTAGGGCTATGAGTTTCCCCCTAATGACACATTTGTGGGCTTCCCAAAGTGTGACCGGGGTTATGTCTGGGGAGGAGGTTTCTTGAAAGTACTGTTGGAGTCGGGTGCTTATTTGTCTCACTACGTCAGGGTCTTTAAGGAGGGAGGGGTTCAGTCTCCAGGTCTTGGTTCTATTATTGTAGTCTTGGAATGTTAAAGTGATTGTGATGGGATGATGGTCTGATAGGAACATAGGTTCTATTGTGGCCTGGGAGAGAAGCGTTAAGTCTGTTTGGGATAAAAATATGTAGTCAATTCTCGAGTATTTTTGGTGTGGGGAGAATAATGTATAATCTTTGTCAGTCGGGTACATGGTGCGCCATGAGTCGTGGAGTGTCAAATTCTGTAATTGGAGTTTAATTTGTCGTAATGCCCGATAGGGGAGTGCAGAAGTCCCCGTAGAAGAGTCTAAGGTTGGATTTAGTGGGACATTGAAATCGCCACCAAGAAGTATTATACCCTCTTGGAATGTAGAGAGAAGGTCACAAATTCATGTTTATTGAGAATTTTACCATAACAGAACAAATGATAATAGTACAATCATTATCTCGTAACTGGGGCCAACATGACCCTATCAGAAAGGACAAAGGCATATAAAGTGCATCAATAATCAAAAACTGTATATAAAAAGGTAGAGAATTAACTTTTTAATACCTTTAAGTATAAGTGCTTCCGGAGTTACTCCTTGTATATATTGAGCTCAACCTCACTAAAGTAATGTAACAAGGAAACGTGAGTAGGTCAAGGACTCAGCCAAGGGTCTATGGGATTTGCTGCTGTAGGGATCAACGGGGACCTTCACATAATATATCGGTACAAGGTGGCCGCGCGGGCTACCCCCTTGGGAATATTGAAACTTTCTGAGTAATGGCCCCTAAGTCAGACTTGCGCGCTGGTGGTGTAGTAAAGTGAGTGAATGGTCCCTATGAAGTGTGGGCCAAAACCCCATCTCTCCAGGATCTCAAATAGATAAGGCCAAGCTACAGAATCAAAGGCCTTTTCCAGATCTATTGAAAGTAGCATGCCAGTTTGCAGAGGGCCTCTGTCCCATTGGGAATTTAACAGAGAAATTATATCTATGGACAGGGGCGTTGCTAGGTGGCAAAAAGACCAGGGGCTTCAGCCCGAAGTCCGATGTTGGCACCGATATGGGGGGGGGGGGTTGTCGTGAGTAGTCATGGCACGTGGTTTTTTGGCTGAGCGCTGGGGTTGTGTGGCGGGGGGTAAGCTTACTTGCTGGTTGCTGCCTGGGGCTTAGCAGTGCCCATCAATTTTGACCACTAATCTCAGCTACCTGACACACTGACCTACCTAACATACACTGACCTGACATACATACATACATACACCTACCTAACATACACTGACCTGACATACATACATACATACACCTACCTAACATACACTGACCTGACATACATACACCTACCTAACATACACTGACCTGACATACATACACCTACCTAACATACACTGACCTGACATACATACATACATACACCTACCTAACATACACTGACCTGACATACATACACCTACCTAACATACACTGACCTGACATACATACATACACCTACCTAACATACACTGACCTGACATACATACATACATACACCTACCTAACATACACTGACCTGACATACATACATACACCCAGGGTTGGTGCAAGGATTTTTGACACCCTAGGCAAAACCTCATTTTACCCCCCCCCCCCTTGGTTCCCCCCCTTTCCCTGCCCATGTAAACCCCACCTTTTTAATGAAGCACCTATCAAATGCAGCCCACCAGCGCTCATCAAATGTAGCCTCACTTGCACCCATCAAATGCAGCCTCACCAGCACCCATCAATGCACCCTACCAGTGCCCATCAATGAATGTTTGCTTGCTTCCATTCATTCGGGAGTCAGGACACAGACACAGTCTTCCGCCACTGCTGTGCCTCTGACACTATGTGCAAACAGAGTGGCGGCTGCCTGCTGATGCTTAGACTTAGTTGCTTGGTGCTGAGAGAAGAAAGTAGGAAAACCAGTGACCGGGCGCCCTAGGCAGCAGGGCGCCCTAGGCGGCTGCCTAGTTTGCCTAGTGGTAGCACCGGCCCTGCATACACCTACCTAACATACACTGACCTGACATACATACACCTACCTAACATACACTGACCTGACATACATACATACACCTACCTAACATACACTGACCTGACATACATATATACACCTACCTAACATACACTGACCTGACATACATACATACACCTACCCAACATACACTGACCTGACATACATACATACATACACCTACCTAACATACACTGACCTGACATACATACAAACATATAAAAGTCCAAATGCAGCGCTAAAATAAAATAAATGTCCAAATAATGATAATAGTCCATAGAAATCAATCAGCAACACAAGATGATATGAAACCTCCACCAAACTTCAGTGTGTAAAAGGAAAGCACACCACACCCACGTGCTATCAGAAAGATATAAAAAATAGGCGATGTACTCATATATTACAGAGGGTCAACAGCAAATCCAAATGGCACACTCCATCATGGGCAGGCACAGCATGGAAACAATCAGGTCACCACATATCAGAAGGCTCAGGACTCGTATTAAAGATGGACAGGTTGGTGCAGTCATCAGCAGGAACAAACCAGCAAACAGAAAGCAACAATAGTGAAGCCCGTAAGGTAAAACAGTCGTAGTTTATTGTAGTCTACTTACAGGTATGAAGTAAAAATCATCACAGAAAACAGGAACAATCCGCGGTTCTCAGCGTACTTGCATTGACCAGCCTGACATGTTTCATCCTATGTGGATATCATCAGAGGCGTGGCCAATGATGCAAGCACGCTCAAATATATAATGCACTTCTTAAGTCATGCTGACCCCTGATAGGACAGCATGACACATACAACAGCTGTTTTTAATAGCACATTCCGGCCGCACCTGCGCACTACGGCCGTGCTGTCTTTAAACTAGGAAGTAACAGGACAGTCACGATCGGCCGCACATGCGCAGTACGGCCGTGCGTTCCAGCGTAGCAGGAAGACAAAACCAGCCAGCACATCCATTCGATATAAAGGATGGGAAGACCTGATTAATGCCGTCCTTGCTGGTTGGTATGAACGACCCGACCGCGCATGCGCGGTACGGTCTTACTAACCAGGAGTTTTTTCATGAATGGAACAATAGAACCAGGGGAAAAAAAGGGGAAGGAAAAAATAAAACATAAACCGTATATGTGCAATTGAGCTGTGCAAAGCAAAAAGCAACAGCCTAAACCAGCCCAAATGTGTTCTCCCCATGATGGGCGGAACAAAGTCACCGCCAGCCAAAAGGGGAAAAAAAACAATAAGGGACTGCACATGTGCCGTAACAGCATCTGGAGGGTGAGTGACACCCGAAGCGGAAATAACTATTAAGGCACATACGTGTAACACATCAGCAGATACATAACTATAAGATGATTAATCAAATGTTATTATACATCAACAATTTAAAAACCTTCATAGACCAATACAAAGTATAAAATTTAAAAAGAATATATCGGATATTACAGAGAAAAAAGGAGGAAGTTCTCAGTCTAATATAGCGATAATATAAACCCTGAAAAATATGTGCATATATCCAGGGTAAAATAATAAATAAAATTTTTTTTTTTATTAACAAATATGGTAAAAAATAATAAAAAAAATATATAAAAATAATAGCAATATAAATGTGGACACTGCCCCCAGGTGTCAAAAAATATATATGTATAAACAAAAATACATGTACTAAAAAAATATATATTAGCTATTATTAATGAAACAATTTACATCCCAGTCGACGTTCATGCCGAAAGGGGTATAGCATTTTAGGTCGTATATCCAGCGGGTCTCTAATTTGGAAATTTCCCGTTTGGACGAACTCCCACGCCAGTGAGGGTTAAACCTATCAATGGCCACAAAGGTCGTTCCCATAGGGTTTTTATTGTGGTATTCCAAGTAGTGCCGGGAGACAGTGTGTTTCGGGAATCCCTTCTTGATATTAGCTATGTGCTCATTTACCCTAACATGCATAGCCCGTGTTGTACGGCCCACATATTGTATACCGCAGGGGCAAATCAATAAGTATACCACGTTAAGCGAGGTGCAAGTAATGAAGGTGTTAACATCAAAGACTCTACCTGTGGCATGAGATTTAAACTGGCATATTTTCCTGCTCTTATTCTTATTGATAGCACAAACGTTACAACAGCGGCAAGGATGATAGCCTTTAGATTTTTGAAAAAAGGACACTCTATTAGGGGCATCTAAAATGTTGGGTGCTACTTGGAGTTTAAGAGGGGGAACACCTTTAAATATGACTTGTGGCCGATCAGGAAGTACTGGACCCAACACCTTATCATTTTTGAGGACTCCCCAATGCTTAGTTAGAATCTTTTTAATCTCAGAGTGTTGCTGAGAATAGGTCGTGACCATTGAAAAATTGTAATCAATCTCACTTGACGAGGATTTTTCTTTGATCTGTAAGATCGAAGCTCGATCTGTAGCGCCCACCTCATTGATAACTGTACTCAACTCATCAGGTGAATACCCCTTTTCAATGAACCTTTCTTTCAAAGTGGCAGCCTGTATAAAAAAGTCTTCTTTAAGGGTACAGTTCCGCCGTAGACGGAGGAATTGACTCCTAGGTACCGATTTGAGCCACGAAGGGTGATGACAGCTACCCTGCCCAATATATCCGTTCCTATCGGTACTCTTAAAAAAGGTGGACATATTAAATGCACCATCTTTGACTTGTATAGTTAGGTCCAAGAAATTAATTCTGCTCTTGCTGCTCTCAAACTGTAAAACAATACCCAATGGATTATCATTGAGTTGATGCATGAAGGTAGTAAGTGACGTCATGTCGCCATCCCACAGGCGGAACTGTACCCTTAAAGAAGACTTTTTTATACAGGCTGCCACTTTGAAAGAAAGGTTCATTGAAAAGGGGTATTCACCTGATGAGTTGAGTACAGTTATCAATGAGGTGGGCGCTACAGATCGAGCTTCGATCTTACAGATCAAAGAAAAATCCTCGTCAAGTGAGATTGATTACAATTTTTCAATGGTCACGACCTATTCTCAGCAACACTCTGAGATTAAAAAGATTCTAACTAAGCATTGGGGAGTCCTCAAAAATGATAAGGTGTTGGGTCCAGTACTTCCTGATCGGCCACAAGTCATATTTAAAGGTGTTCCCCCTCTTAAACTCCAAGTAGCACCCAACATTTTAGACGCCCCTAATAGAGTGTCCTTTTTTCAAAAATCTAAAGGCTATCATCCTTGCCGCTGTTGTAACGTTTGTGCTATCAATAAGAATAAGAGCAGGAAAATATGCCAGTTTAAATCTCATGCCACAGGTAGAGTCTTTGATGTTAACACCTTCATTACTTGCACCTCGCTTAACGTGGTATACTTATTGATTTGCCCCTGCGGTATACAATATGTGGGCCGTACAACACGGGCTATGCATGTTAGGGTAAATGAGCACATAGCTAATATCAAGAAGGGATTCCCGAAACACACTGTCTCCCGGCACTACTTGGAATACCACAATAAGAACCCTATGGGAACGACCTTTGTGGCCATTGATAGGTTTAACCCTCACTGGCGTGGGAGTTTGTCCAAATGGGAAATTTCCAAATTAGAGACCCGCTGGATATACGACCTAAAATGCTATACCCCTTTCGGCATGAACGTCGACTGGGATGTAAATTGTTTCATTAATAATAGCTAATATATATTTTTTTAGTACATGTATTTTTGTTTATACATATATATTTTTTGACACCTGGGGGCTGTGTCCACATTTATATTGCTATTATTTTTATATATATTTTTTATTATTTTTTACCATATTTGTTTAAAAAAAAAAAAATGTTATTTATTATTTTACCCTGGATATATGCACATATTTTTCAGGGTTTATATTATCGCTATATTAGACTGAGAACTTCCTCCTTTCTTCTCTGTAATATCCGATATATTCTTTTTAAATTTTATACTTTGTATTGGTCTATGAAGGTTTTTAAATTGTTGATGTATAATAACCATTTGATTAATCATCTTATAGTTATGTATCTGCTGATGTGTTACACGTATGTGCCTTAATAGTTATTTCCGGTTCGGGTGTCACTCACCCTCCAGATGCTGTTACGGCACATGTGCAGTCCCTTATTGTTTTTTTTCCCCTTTTGGCTAGCGGTGACTTTGTTCCGCCCATCATGGGGAGAACACATTTGGGCTGGTTTAGGCTGTTGCTTTTTGCTTTGCACAGCTCAATTGCACATATGCGGTTTATGTTTTATTTTTTCCTTCCCCTTTTTTTCCCCTGGTTCTATTGTTCCATTCATGAAAAAACTCCTGGTTAGTAAGACCGTACCGCGCATGCGCGGTCGGGTCGTTCATACCAACCAGCAAGGACGGCATTAATCAGGTCTTCCCATCCTTTATATTGAATGGATGTGCTGGTTGGTTTTGTCTTCCTGCTACGCTGGAACGCACGGCCGTACTTTGCATGTGCGGCTGGCTGGTTTTGTCTTCCTGCCACGCTGGAACGCACGGCCGTACTGCGCATGTGCGGCCGATCGTGACTGTCCTGTTACTTCCTAGTTTAAAGACAGCACGGCCGTAGTGCGCAGGTGCGGCCGGAATGTGCTATTAAAAACAGCTGTTGTATGTGTCATGCTGTCCTATCAGGGGTCAGCATGACTTAAGAAGTGCATTATATATTTGAGCGTGCTTGCATCATTGGCCACGCCTCTGATGATATCCACATAGGATGAAACATGTCAGGCTGGTCAATGCAAGTACGCTGAGAACCGCGGATTGTTCCTGTTTTCTGTGATGATGAGTGGCAGCCTGTATAAAAAAGTCTTCTTTAAGGGTACAGTTCCGCCGTAGACGGAGGAATTGACTCCTAGGTACCGATTTGAGCCACGAAGGGTGATGACAGCTACCCTGCCCAATATATCCGTTCCTATCGGTACTCTTAAAAAAGGTGGACATATTAAATGCACCATCTTTGACTTGTATAGTTAGGTCCAAGAAATTAATTCTGCTGGTGCTGCTCTCAAACTGTAAAACAATACCCAATGGAGCATCATTGAGTTGATGCATGAAGGTAGTAAGTGACGTCATGTCGCCATCCCACAGGCGGAACTGTACCCTTAAAGAAGACTTTTTTATACAGGCTGCCACTTTGAAAGAAAGGTTCATTGAAAAGGGGTATTCACCTGATGAGTTGAGTACAGTTATCAATGAGGTGGGCGCTACAGATCGAGCTTCGATCTTACAAATCAAAGAAAAATCCTCGTCAAGTGAGATTGATTACAATTTTTCAATGGTCACGACCTATTCTCAGCAACACTCTGAGATTAAAAAGATTCTAACTAAGCATTGGGGAGTCCTCAAAAATGATAAGGTGTTGGGTCCAGTACTTCCTGATCGGCCACAAGTCATATTTAAAGGTGTTCCCCCCATGTATTTTTGTTTATACATATATATTTTTTGACACCTGGGGGCAGTGTCCACATTTATATTGCTATTATTTTTATATATTTTTTTTATTATTTTTTACCATATTTGTTTAAAAAAAAAAAAAATGTATTTATTATTTTACCCTGGATATATGCACATATTTTTCAGGGTTTATATTATCGCTATATTAGACTGAGAACTTCCTCCTTTTTTCTCTGTAATATCCGATATATTCTTTTTAAATTTTATACTTTGTATTGGTCTATGAAGGTTTTTAAATTGTTGATGTATAATAACATTTGATTAATCATCTTATAGTTATGTATCTGCTGATGTGTTACACGTATGTGCCTTAATAGTTATTTCCAGTTCGGGTGTCACTCACCCTCCAGATGCTGTTACGGCACATGTGCAGTCCCTTATTGTTTTTTTTCCCCTTTTGGCTGGCGGTGACTTTGTTCCGCCCATCATGGGGAGAACACATTTGGGCTGGTTTAGGCTGTTGCTTTTTGCTTTGCACAGCTCAATTGCACATATACGGTTTATGTTTTATTTTTTCCTTCCCCTTTTTTTCCCCTGGTTCTATTGTTCCATTCATGAAAAAACTCCTGGTTAGTAAGACCGTACCGCGCATGCGCGGTCGGGTCGTTCATACCAACCAGCAAGGACGGCATTAATCAGGTCTTCCCATCCTTTATATTGAATGGATGTGCTGGCTGGTTTTGTCTTCCTGCTACGCTGGAACGCACGGCCGTACTTTGCATGTGCGGCTGGCTGGTTTTGTCTTCCTGCCACGCTGGAACGCACGGCCGTACTGCGCATGTGCGGCCGATCGTGACTGTCCTGTTACTTCCTAGTTTAAAGACAGCACGGCCGTAGTGCGCAGGTGCGGCCGGAATGTGCTATTAAAAACAGCTGTTGTATGTGTCATGCTGTCCTATCAGGGGTCAGCATGACTTAAGAAGTGCATTATATATTTGAGCGTGCTTACATCATTGGCCACGCCTCTGATGATATCCACATAGGATGAAACATGTCAGGCTGGTCAATGCAAGTACGCTGAGAACCGCAGATTGTTCCTGTTTTCTGTGATGATTTTTACTTCATACCTGTAAGTAGACTACAATAAACTACGACTGTTTTACCTTACGGGCTTCACTATTGTTGCTTTCTGTTTGCTGGTTTGTTCCTGCTGATGACTGCACCAACCTGTCCCTCTTTAATACGAGTCCTGAGCCTTCTGATATGTGGTGACCTGATTGTTTCCATGCTGTGCCTGCCCATGATGGAGTGTGCCATTTGGATTTGCTGTTGACCCTCTGCAATATATGAGTACATCGCCTATTTTTTATATCTTTCTGGTAAGCAGACTGATAGCACGTGGGTGTGGTGTGCTTTCCTTTTACACACTGAAGTTTGGTGGAGGTTTCATATCATCTTGTGTTGCTGATTGATTTCTATGGACTATTATCATTATTTGGACATTTATTTTATTTTAGCGCTGCATTTGGACTTTTATACTTATGTTTGATGCAATCTACAAACTATGCTAGCTGCTTTTTGTGTGATTTTCAGTTAGCGCAGATATTTACTTGTTTTTTCACTGTATACATACATACATACACCTACCTAAATTACACTGACCTGACATACATACACTGACCTGACATACATACATACACCTACCTAACATACACTGACCTGACATACATACATACATACACCTACCTAACATACATACACCTACCTAACATACACTGACCTGACATACATACATACACCTACCTAACATACACTGACCTGACATACATACATACATACACCTACCTAACATACACTGACCTGACATACATACATACACCTACCTAACATACATACACCTACCTAACATACACTGACCTGACATACATACATACACCTAACATACACTGACCTACCTAACATACACTGACCTGACATACACTGACCTACCTAACATACCGTGACATACATACACTGACCTCACCTACCTGACCAGGAGACAGACTTCATGTGTCCAGGTGTCCTGCAGTTCAGTTCAGCTGTAGTGTGCGGTGTGCAGCCCACGCATCATGTGGCACAGCAGGCAGCCAGAGGGGAGGAGAGGAGGCTGCTTGAATTTCATCGCCTGGACCTTGGAGCTCCAGGCTTTGTCGTGCACGTAGATATACAAAGTAGAGCCTGCCTCCCAGTCCCAGCACGGCCAGCAGGCACAAGGCGGTATGGAGAAGACTCTTCTGCCTCCTGCTGCACACTCCGGTGCCCATGATCAGACACACCGAGATCCGGAGCTCTTCACTCTGCCATCCGCCCCCAGCACAGCTCCTCTTCGGGTTATCCTCATCCCCGCCTCCTCTACAATAATCGGTGCAGTCACTGGCAGTGGCACATCTCGCCAGATCGCTCCTCCGCTGCCCTGATCTATCTGAGCGGGAAGCGGGGATCTCAGTGATGTGGCGCGGCGGATTGTAATTCCCGCCTTCTGGAGCGTGCAGCGCCTATGATGGACGTCACACGTCCCGCGGTCCCAGCATTGGACCAGTGGGATGTCCATCATAGCTCCAGAAGGCGGGACCTGTATGTCATTCGGCCACACTCGGCCGCACTCGGATCAGATCGGTCCCCGCTCGTCAGCGGCCGGCGGCGCTCGTGGCTAACAATTAAACGGTGCCTTCTTGACACTCGGGGCTTTTCGGGGACCAATTCGGGGCTTCAGCCCCCCTTGGCCACCCCCTCCCGACGCCCCTGTCTATGGCCCTTCTCACCTGATCGGACCTTGCCTCCCAAGGATGAAGCCCACCTGATCCTTGTGTATATACCTGCTATGAAGCTAGAGGAAGGGGTTAATTAACAGAGAGTTAACTAACAAGGAGGGTGGGACTTTGTGTGAAGCATGTGGTAGCAAGAAAGATAATTGGGTGAACATACAAGGATATTTGTTAATAATACTTTAAGCTAATAATGTTAATAATAATTTAAAATTAATAATTGTAACCATACATGATTCTGGTAATATAGGTATAGGTAACATACATAATGCATCTTGGCACATAGCACAATACATACATATATACATGTAACAATAATAACAATAGGTGAGATAGTAACAATAAAATTGGTTTCTCATGGAATAGCCACACAAAATATCCTAGTTCACCACATGGAAGATAGGTTAAAAATGATTTGTACGTAATGTCTGCAGGACCTACGGCCTCGCTGGACCTGTCGGGTTCGTGAACTAGTAACTTGGATAGTGAGGTAAAATTGATAAGGACACGGCAACCGGTAGCTCTACGCATTTTGTGGCTAAAAGTGCCACTCATCAGGAGCATGCATGTGTGGGATCTGTAAATAAATGATTGTGGAAATGAGCAAAAAAGTAAAAAATAATAAGAAGGATAGGGTAGGAGGTAGAATGTAGGACCTCCTAAACCAAGGCTTACTTGTAGAAGTTGAATGTATCCATGGTGTAGTCGCAAGGCATCACGAGCAGTCCGGGGGGATCTCCCACCAGGAGCTGAGGCGGACAGCCCCACAGGAATATAAGGGGCGACATCCAGAGCAGGCACGGCAGTGGGAACCTTCAGGGGGATATCTTTCAACCCTTCTTCCTTCACTCCCCTTTTCTCTCTTTTTCTTCCTCTCTTTCTTTTCCTCACTGTTCTTTCTCTCTCCCTTCCATTCACCTTCTTCTTTTCCCTCTCCTTTTCTTTTCTTCCCCCCTTCTTTCCCCCCTCCTTTTCCTATCCTCCCCTCCTTTCCTTCCATTCCATTCCTCCTTCCCCCCTCCCTTCTCCCCCTTCCCCCTCTTCCCCCCCCCGCTTTTTTTCTCGCTCACCATTTTGTTCACTTATCCCCCTGAAGGTTCCCACTGCCGTGCCTCCCCTGGATGTCGCCCCTTATATTCCCATGGTGGGCTGTCCGCCTCAGCTCCCGTTGGGAGATCCCCCCGGACTTCTTGTGATGCCTTGCCACTACACCATTGATACATTCAACTTCTACAAGTAAGCCTTGGTTTATGGGGTCCTATATTCTACCTCCTACCTTATCCTTCTTATTATTTTTTACTTTTTTGCTCATTTCCACAATCATTTATTTACAGATCCCACACGCGCATGCTCCTGACGAGTGGTACTTTTAGCCACGAAACGCGTAGAGCCACTGGTTGCTGTGTCCTTATCAATTTTACCTGACTATACAAATTACTAGTTCACGAACCCGACAGGTCCAGCGAGGCCGTAGGTCCTGCAGGCATTAGGTACGAATCATTCTTAACCTATCTTCCATGTGGTGAACTAGGATATTTTGTGTGGCTATTTCATGAGAAACCAATTATATTGTTACTATCTCACCTATTGTTATTATTGTTACATGTATATATGTATGTATTGTGCTATGTGCCAAGATGCATTATGTATGTTACCTATACCTTTATTACTAGAATCATGTATGGTTACAATTTAGCTCATACTAAATTATTATTAACAAATATATTTTGTATGTTCACCCAATTATCTTTCTTGCTACCACATGCTTCACACAAAGTCCCACCCTCCTTGTTAGTTAACTCTCTGTTAATTAACCCCTTCCTCTAGATGTCAATGGGATGGACATCTATGACCTTACCAGGACATGATGTCATTTAAAGTCCCAAGGGATGGAAACATTTGACCTCACCAGGCCATGGCTTCCTGAAAGTCCCTACCCCCAAACCTCCTCTATTTTATTGAATACAATCAGGGATGGAAGCATGTGGCATGCTCCACTGGTTCAGTATCATTATACTCTCTCTGCAATCAATGACCTATGTTTTGTCTTCCTGTTCGATTTTACCAGTCCTATTTTAATTATTTTTTTATTTCATTTATGTACCTTAACAGGTAATACCATTAAATTGATCATTGGCGGTTTTATCAACATTGATGGTGAACCTTGCCTGGCTGCCTGCATCGTCTGGCTGCCTCTCTTTTTTCGGGAGCTGTGACGTGCATTGCGGGCCTCCTACCTCCCCCGCTCTCTCCGCTGCCTGGGAGGACAGAGGCGCCGTCAACGCACGTCAGTGCCATGCATATCAAGCTGTGCGTGTGGCGTCACTCAGACGCCATTATGCACAAGCTGTGTACTCCACACTCGTGGACAACAGGGGAATCAGCTGTTTGTCGGATGGCTGGAGCTCCGGCTGTTCGGCGCGCAGCGCCCCTCCCCTTTGTTTAATGGCATGACATTGGTGGACCTCCCTGTGTTGGGCTATTTAGGGGCATTCTCACGGGGGGGGGGCGACATTTGGGACTCTTCACTTACCAGTCACCACATGTTTCTTTCCTCCGGCACCCATGTTGGGTTCCCCATTTTCACTGGTAATGTTATTTGGATCATCACTATCAGTTTGGCCTCATCACCCTCACTACTCATGGTTTCACTCCCTGCCTTCACTTCCCCTCACCCCCACTCTTGTCACTATGTCCTCCACCACTTCACATTTTTTTCACTCTCTCCTTCCATCTCATCTCAGGCTACCTTGTGGTTGCCTGCTTGTTTCTTTGTCCTTTACCAGCATGGGCCCCGTTCTTTCAACCCCTCTTCCTTCACTCCCCCTCTCCCTCCCCCTTTTCTCTCTTTTCTTCCTCTCTTTCTTTTCCTCGCTGTTCTTTCTCTCACCTTCTTCTTTTCCCCCTCCTTTTCTTTTCTTCCCCCCTTCTTTCCCCCCCTTTTCCTATCCTCCCCTCCTTTCCTTCCATTCCATTCCTCCTTTCCCCCCTCCCTTCTTCCCCTTCCCCCTCTTCTTTCCCCCCCACTTCTTTTCTCACTCACCATTTTGTTCACGTATGCCCTGAAGGTTCCCACTGCTGTGCCTGCCCTGGATGTCGCCCCTTATATTCCAATGGGGCTGTCCGCCTCAGCCCCTGGACTGCTCGTGATGCCTTGCCACTACACCATTGATACATTCAACTTCTACAAGTAAGCCTTGGTTTAGGAGATCCTACATTCTACCTCTTACCCTATACTTCTTCTTATTTTTTTCTCTCTTTTTTGCTCATTTTTTTTTTTTTTTTGAAAAATTTTTTTTATTGAGGTTTACATAGTATGAACAGGTACATTGCAGTAATATCATAGCATGTTAGCTTGTATACATACAAATAGGTGCATTTGACTGAGCATATATAAGGCGGAAACAAAGCAAATCTATCTTGGAATAATGGGGGGGGGGGGGGATCTGCCAAGCGGATCACTGTTTCTGAAAGACTAAGAGCTGACCAACCTAATACCCATTATGATGGGTGCATAACAGTACATCGCAATACAACCTCAGGAGTGGAAGCATAGTATAGACAACAATATCTTATAAAGATGCATTACGTTCAAATAGTATCAATGTAGACTGTGGGAGTAACCAGTGTCAGAGATATGGGGGACATGGAAGTCAAGGGGCTGTGATGATTTTGTGGAGAATTATGGTATATGGAAGCTGGGGGGGTCCTTTTGAGTGGGATACTTAATTTTAAGGTTGCCCAGAGAATTTGAGATATCCCTTTTCAGGTACCAGTCAGTGTTGCTCATTTCTACAATCATTTATTTACAGATCCCACACGCGCATGCTCCTGACGAGTGGCACTTTTAGCCATGAAATGCATAGAGCTACTGGTTGCCGTGTCCTTATCAATTTTACCTGACTATCCAAGTTACTAGTTCACGAACCTGACAGGTCCAGCGAGGCCGTAGATCCTGCAGGCATTACGTACGAATCATTCTTAACCTATCTTCCATGTGGTGAACTAGGATATTTTGTGTGGCTATTTCATGAGAAACCAATTATATTGTTACTATCTCACCTATTGTTATTATTGTTACATGTATATATGTATGTATTGTGCTATGTGCCAAGATGCATTATGTATGTTACCTATACCTTTATTACTAGAATCATGTATGGTTACAATTTAGCTCACAATAAATTATTATTAACAAATATCCTTGTATGTTCACCCAATTATCTTTCTTGCTACCACATGCTTCACACAAAGTCCCACCCTCCTTGTTAGTTAACTCTCTGTTAATTAACCCCTTCCTCTAGATGTCAATGGGATGGACATCTATGACCTTACCAGGACATGATGTCATTTAAAGTCCCAAGGGATGGAAACACTTGACCTCACCAGGCCATGGCTTCCTGAAAGTCCCTACCCCCAAACCTCCTCTATTTTATCGCTAGGAAGCTAGACATTCTGGTGGCCAGAATTTTTGTCATGATTTTGACATCATTGTTTATAAGGGAGATCGGGCGGTAGTTCCCTACCTCGCTGGAGTCCTTCCCCGGTTTAGGTATCACCGATATAAAGGATGTGTTGAGATCTCTATCCAGGGGGGCTCCATCCCGTAAAGAGTTAAAAAATCTTGTTAAATAGGGGGCTAACAGGGGGCCAAACTTTTTATAGAAACTACTTGAGAAGCTGCCTGGGCCTGGAGCAGAGCCCTGTTTAAGCGATGTGATTACTTCTATAACCTCTTCTGTGGAAATGGGCTCTTCCAGGGGTTCTCTATGGTTTTCAGTAAGCATAGGGATAGGGAGGTCTCTGAGGAAGGCATCTATTTTGGAGGGCGAGGGGGGGAGCTATCTGTATACAGTTTCTTGTAGAAGTTTTGGAAGATCTTCATGATGTGGACAGGGTTTTGTGTTAGGTCTCCTACTACTGTTCGAATTTTGGGGATGGATATGGTCCACGTTTTAGGGCTCAAATTTTGTCACTAGTTTGGCCCCTATTTTGTTCGATTGATAGTAGAACCTGGCACCTGACCAACGGAGATGTTTTTTGGCAGAAGTGGTTAGGGTAAGGTTAAGTTGGACCCGGGCCGTTTCTAGTTTGGAGAGGGTTTCTTTTGTAGGGCCACGTTTGTGTGATTTGCTTGTGGCAAGGAATTCATTCGTGAGTTTTTGGACATCTGCCATTCTCTCCCTCTTAAGTTTAGAGGCCAACTGGATCAGTCTCCCCCTTAACACCGACTTGTGTGCATCGAGGGAGAGACCGAACCGGTGTCATCTTCCTGAAAGTACTCCCTGATGGACCCCTCCAGGACAGTGCAGTGTACAGGGTTGCTTAATAGAGATTCATTAAGTCTCCATGTGTATGTCTGCTCTACTCCCTGTGGGCACATCATTGTCAAGGACATGATGGAGTGATCCAAAAGTGATGTGTCCCTAATTAGGGACTTCGTAGCTAGTGGAACTTCGATGGCTGGTAAGAAGATGTGATCTATCCTGGCATGGGTGGGGTGTGGGGCTAAATAGTGGATGTAGTCTTTTGCCCGAGGATGATATCCACCATCCCTAGAGCATTTAAATGTTGAGCTATTTTGAGACTCTGTCTGGGGGGATGTCTGGCCACGGGTCTCAGCCCGCTGGATTTGTCTAGAACCGGATTAAAGGAGAGGTTTGAGTCCCCTCCCATGACCACCGTCCCTTTAAAAAGTGGGCTTAATTTCAATAGCATGTCCTCGAAAAATTTCTCTTGTCCCTGGTCTATTGTGCCCGTGGTCATCAAGTATCGGCCCTCTGTATCTCTGACCACCTTGGACATGAATAGTTAACCCTTTTGGAGAAGCCTATCGCTACCCCCTCTAGTTTTGTTCTCGGCGTTAGCCAGGTAGAAGTGCAGAAAGTTTTGGTGAAGAAATTAGGGGTTATATGAGGATGGGAAATGTGTCTTTTGGATGAGGATGATATCCACCTTTAAACTGTAGTATTGGTGGAATAATTTCCTCCGTTTGATTGGGGAGTTTAGGCCCTGGGCATTGTGAGAAAGAATCAGTAGCTTACATGGTGCATTAGTGGCCTCAGTCATGGATCAGAGAGGTAGAAACACTGTAAGGGAAACAGAAGCTTACCCCTGGTGGTCAAGCTGTCTGAGTTGTTAGTATGCTCGAACAGTTTTCGATGTCCCAAGCTTGTGAGTCGTGCCAGAGTCTCCCCTTGCTGATAATGTAACCGAGGTGACCTGGTTGGTGGGAGGGAGAAAGGGCGTGAGAGAAAGGGGTAGAAAGGAGAGAGAAAAAAGAGTAGGTTAAGTAAGTCTTAAATATTACATTTGATTGTGTAGAACTTGGGGAGAAAGGGCTGTCACCCTCATTCCCATGGTCCAGGGAGATGAGCAATTCCACCACCCTGGAAAGTTCAGAGTGTTTCCGACAGGATTGCAGCTTCCTCTTGAAAACAATATGAAGCGCAGCCCGCTCTAAAAAGAAATAATGCTTCTTAATTTAGCCCCAAAAGGAGCACAGACCTTCTGGTACAGTAACAGTAAACCCTGCAAAAGAGGTGGAGGGAAGGGGGGATACAATCCCTTGTAACATCCTTTGCTAAGGTGCCTGCGGGGCCACTGGGAAACCCCTCGCCTCTGGGATCCTCAACGGTCCCCCAGGACCTCCTCCCACACCCCCCCATCACCTGTCAGACCACAGGGGTGAGCCAGACAGGAGAAAAAACAACACTGTAAACATTACAACGTACACGTAGTTAACTTTCCCGTTGTCATGACCCTGGGGGAACCACATTAGGTGCATATTAGATAGAAAAAAATACCAGAAAAAACATCCAACAGGGCTATGTAACAGGTAGGCTGTGAAAAAAAGAAACAGAAATAAACATTTGAGGAGTTATACCGGAGCTCCCCGGTGGGGTCCCAGTTAAACATGCCCAAAGGCTCAGAGGGTTTCTGTTAGAAGTCAACGGTTCAGTTCCTGTGGGAGCTGTGCAAGGAAGAACCACAGATGTCATCGATCGGGCTGTTAAGGGGGACGTGAGTCCTTGGACCTCTTGGATTGTTGTTTCTGCCAGACAGGAGTCAGTGGGCTAGGAGGAGAAGGTCTCTTGATTGAAGAGGATCCTTTCCCCATGGTCTGGGGTGGCATCTCCTGGAAGATAAGGCCACTCACCTTCAGCAAAGGAGGAAAATCCATATGGCTTGTTCTAGTAGGAAAAATTCAGGCGAAAGGGGAAGGCCCATCTGTATGTGATTTCTTTTTGTGTTAGAATCAACAGAAGCAGTTTCAGTGACCGCCGTTTCTGGACCGTGAGGGGGGAAAGGTCAGCAAATATCTGTAATTGATGCTCCCTTATGGTAAGCTTGTCGTTCGACCGTGAAGCTCTCATTACCTCTTCTTTGATTGAGTAGTAATGGGGCTTCACTATAACATTCCTGGGCCTGGGGAGGCCATCTTTCCTCACTGGCTGAAGTGCTCTGTGTGCTTTGTCTAACTCCAGCTTGTGGTTTGGGATATCTGGGACAAGCTTCTTGAGTAGGGTATGAAGTGCATAAAAAACACTGCGCTAATACGTGAAAGAACAAAAGGGAGCAGCTACATACAATCTGACAAAGACCATGAAAATATACCTTAAAAAATGCAGCGCATAATATATGTGTAAGTAATAGAAACAAGTGAATTATTTGAAATAAGTGTTTCAAAGAAATAAATAATTAAAGAAAAATCAGCCTGATGGCCTGTGCTAAGCATAAAGTCAATAATAAATGAACAATAATGTCCCGCAACCCTGGGAGGTGAGTGGACTTCAAAGTTTGGTGGTGTTCAGATGGTTGTCCCAAATTGAACTTCATGGAAATCCGACCAAAACAAAGGGATGAGGCAATGGTAGAAAGGATGGTAGAAGGGCTCTACACCACCCTCCATGTTGCCCATTTATTATAATGCATCTTGATCATATTTTTTATTGTTAAATGGTGTTTTTTTAGAAATAAAAATACTCCCCTTTTTTTATCTGCACTATGTGGAGGCATGTTTTTTCTTTCCACATATCCTTCCAATAAGTCAAGTGTCTACTTGAGCTTTATAAGTGACATCTCTGTCCACCTGATTTGCATCCTGGTTTTGCTGTGAGGACCTGCCTGGTGGCCCCCGGAGATCCAAGCAGATTCGAGCCTGGAGGATTCCAGTGAGGAGATGTCGCCTTCCATGCGCTGAGTGGCACAACGCACATGCGATTCCCTGTCACTGACATGGGAATCTACGGGATCTGGTAAGAGTTTTCCTACATACCATCCTTTCTACCATCCTTTCTACCATTGCCTCATCCATTTGTTTTGGTCGGATTTCCATGAAGTTCAATTTGGGACAACCATCTGAACACCACCAAACTTTGAAGTCCACTCACCTCCCAGGGTTGCGGGACATTATTGTTCATTTATTATTGACTTTATGTTTAGCACAGGCCATCAGGCTGATTTTTCTTTAATTATTTTTTTCTTTGAAACACTTATTTCAAATAATTCACTTGTTTCTATTACTTACACATATATTATGCGCTGCATTTTTTAAGGTATATTCTCTTGAGTAGGGTATGGACCGCCGGTTGCACGTCCTTCACCGATTCTGGGAGGCCTCGAATTTTGAAATTATAGCGGGATCGATTTTCGAGATCATCTATTTTAAAAAAGGCCACTTCAAGTTGATCCTGAATGTCCTGGATCCTGGCTTTATTTTGGTTGATTCTGGCTGCTGACTGGTCTGTTTTCTGTTCAATGTGTTCAATCCTCATGCCTAAGTGCTGGAGGTCAGCCTGTATGGCGGTGGTGATTTGTGTTGCTGTCTGAGCGAGGCCTCTGGCTAGCATTGTGGAAAAGGCCTCCATCAAAGCGGGCAGATCTGTGAGGGATTGGGGATGTGCATATCTCTCAGTGACAGAGTTAGTGGGGGTGCTCAGCATGTCTTTTAGGGGGGTGAGGTGAAAATCTCCCATGGATCTCCCTATCAGGGATTCCGTGGATGCTGGTGATATAGAGGGCAAGTAGGGTGCACTCACTGTGTTCCTCCCCTGTACTGGGCGGGGAGCTGGCCCCTCATCCTGGTCCGCTATGGACTCCTCTGGCTCCGGGTGCGTTCCTAGTGAGCTTGCGGCTGCCATCTTAGATCAGCCTGGCTGATGCAAGGACTCCTCCAGCTGCCTTCCGAAGTCTCTTCTAGCGGGGCACCTGGTCATCAGTGTATGCCCAGGGATGTCCCCGAGCGATCCGCAGTGGAGCGGGTCCAGTCCAGAGGCTCTGTCGGCTACAGTGGGATTCAGGGGGCCGGAATGGTGCGGAGCTCCATGGCTAAGCAGCCATCTTGGGAGGCTCCGCGCATGCACCGGTGTCTCCATCTCCTCTATGCGAGTGAGCAGATGAGACATGTCTGATCTCACTGCAGACTCATGTGGTACCCAAATGACTGGTGTTTTTGCCACGTTTGATGTGCCTGAGACACAGTTTTCAGATAGCAACAGTGCAATCTGCTGCAGATATGCTGAAAAAGGCCCAGACAGCTGAGCTTTGGGGAGTGGGCCAGGAGCTAACAGCTGCATAATGTGATTGAATAGGGTGGCTGCTCTCTACTCTTTCTTGATTCCGGCCTCCTTGGGGTAGTGACCCCTCACCTTCAGTTTTCTCCACTGCTCTATCTGGCACCCAAGGTACATCTGTGACCTCGTCATAATCATCATGATCTCCATCTCCTCCATCTTCATCATTACCACTGGAGACAATTTGGCAAATGCTGCGGCTTGGGAAACATGAATGACAATTTGTCTACCAGTGTTCCTCCCTCTCTCTAGGCTCAAGTTCCTGTCATCCTCAACCTCGGAACCAATATCTGAATCCAGTAATGGCTGGGCATCATCATGGAGCAAGTGGCTGACGCTGTGGTCAAATAAACCCTGCATCATTATCGACTTTCCTTGAGTTCTCTGCCTGGCTATCCTACTTTCTCTCTACGGAAATTCACACAATCCTTCTCGGTGAATATAACATCCCTGCTAATACAAACACTCCTGCTACTTCTAAACTTCTTAGTCTAACCTCTTCATTTGACCTGAAGCAATGGGTACTACTCACTCTGATGGCAACAAACTTGACCTTGTATTCTCCTACCTTTGCACTCCATGCAACTTCTCAAACAATACTTTTCCTCTCTCCAACCATCACCTTATTTGTTTCTCTCTCTCCCTGTCTTCCACCACCTTTCCCTCCAATCGCCTAACCATCACCCGTAGAAACCTTCACAACTTCAACTCTTCTCTCCTCTATTCTGCTACTGACCACCTCTATGACAAAATCTCTCCCCTGTCCTGCCCCAACCAAGCCACTTCCATCTACAATAAATCCCTGTCCTCCACCCTGGACAAGCTCGCTCCTCTCACTACACGCAGAATCAGGCCTCGACCCCTACAACCCTGACAAACAGATGACAAACAAAATTCTCAAAAAACGTAGTCGCGCTCTTGAGCATCTGTGGCACAAGACCAAGTCTCTCAAAGACTTCAACCAATACAAATCTGCCCTCCAAAAATATTATTCTTTCCTCCACACTACCAAACAGACCTATTTTACAACTCTTATTAACACCTTTTCATCCAGTCCCCTTAAACTTTTCACTACCTTCAACTATCTACTTAGTCCTCCACCACCTCCACCCACTGAGTCACTCACTGCCCAGGAGATTGCTAATCAGTTCAAAAACAAGATTGATACAATCCGTGATGAAATCTCCACTCTACAGGTATCTCTCCCAGTTAAGACACCATATCAACAGGTACAATTGACACTCTCCTTATTCAAATCTGCTACTACAGACAAAGTTGCTAAACACCTTTCTAACGCCCACCTAACCACCTGCCCCCTGGACCCTATTCCCTCTCAAACACTACGGTCGCCCTCTGACTCTATCTTACACTCTCTAACTCACATTTTTAATCTCTCCCTCACCTCTGGCATTTTCCCCAATGCTCTAAAATATGCACTGGTCACCCCCATACTTAAAAGCCGTCCTTGGACCCTACCAATCTTAACAACCTATGCCCTATCTCCTTGCTCCCCTTTTCTTCTTAACTCCTTGAACACCTTGGTTTACAACCAACTGAGTGACCACCTCAATAACCTTCTTGATCCCCTTCAATCTGGATTTCGCCCTCAACACTCCACAGAAACTGCTCTTTTAACCACTTGACGACCGCCTCACGCCGATGTACGTCGGCAAAGTGGCACGGACAGGCAAAATCACGTACATGGTACGTGATTTGCCTTCCGCGGGTGGGGGGTCCGATCGGACCCCCCCCCGGTGCCCGAGGCAGTCGTCTTTTGTCCAGCGGCGATCGGTGGTGAGGGGGAGACCATCCGTTCGTGGCCCCCCCCTCGCGATCGCCGCCGGCCAATCGAATCATTCCTTTGCTGCTGTATGCTAAACAGCAGCAAAGGAAATGATGTCATCTCTCCTCGGCTCGGTAATTTCCGTTCCGGCCCGAGGAGAGAAGACAGGTATGTGAGTGCACCAACACACACACACACACAGTAGAACATGCCAGGCACACAAAACACCCCGATCCCCCCCCCGATCGCCCCCCGATCCCCCCCCAATCACCCCCCCCCCCTGTCACAAACTGACACCAGCAGTTTTTTTTGTTTTTTTTTTTCTGATTACTGCATAGTGTCAGTTTGTGACAGTTACAGTGTTGGGACAGTTACTGTTACCCCCCTTTAGGTCTAGGGTACCCCCCTACCCCCCCCTAATAAAGTTTTAACCCCTTGATCACCCCCTGTCACCAGTGTCACTAAGCGATCATTTTTCTGATCGCTGTATTAGTGTCGCTGGTGACGCTAGTTAGGGACATAAATATTTAGGTTCGCCGTCAGCGTTTTATAGCGTCAGGGACCCCCATATACTACCGAATAAATGTTTTAACCCCTTGATTGCCCCCTAGTTAACCCTTTCACCACTGATCACCGTATAACCGTTACGGTTGACGCTGGTTAGTTTGTTTATTTTTTATAGTGTCAGGGCACCCGCCGTTTATTACCGAATAAAGGTTTAGCCCCCTGATCGCCCGGCGGTGATATGCGTTGCCCCAGGCAGCGTCAGATTAGCGCCAGTACCGCTAACACCCACGCACGCAGCATACACCTCCCTTAGTGGTATAGTATCTGAACGCATCAATATCTGATCCGATCAGATCTATACTAGCATCCCCAGCAGTTTAGGGTTCCCAAAAACGCAGTGTTAACAGAATCAGCCCAGATACCTGCTAGCACCTGCGTTTTGCCCCTCCGCCCGGCCCAGCCCAGCCCACCCAAGTGCAGTATCGATCGATCACTGTCACTTACAAAAGACTAAACGCATAACTGCAGCGTTCGCAGAGTCAGGCCTGATCCCTGCGATCGCTAACAGTTTATTTGGTAGTATTTTGGTGAACTGGCAAGCACCAGCCCCAGGCAGGGTCAGGTTAGCGCCAGTACCGCTAACACCCACGCACGCACTGTACACCTCCCTTAGTGGTATAGTATCTGAACGGATCAATATCTGATCCGATCAGATCTATACTAGTGTCCCCAGCAGTTTAGGGTTCCCAAAAACGCAGTGTTAGCGGAATCAGCCCAGATACCTGCTAGCACCTGCGTTTTGCCCCTCCGCCCGGCCCAGCCCACCCAAGTGCAGTATCGATCGATCACTGACACTTACAAAACACTAAATGCATAACTGCAGCGTTCGCAGAGTCAGGCCTGATCCCTGCGATTGCTAACAGTTTTTTTGGTAGTATTTTGGTGAACTGGCAAGCACCAGCCCCAGGCAGCGTCAGGTTAGCGCCAGTACCGCTAACACCCACGCACGCACTGTACACCACCCTTAGTGGTATAGTATCTGAACGGATCAATATCTGATCCGATCAGATCTATACTAGCATCCCCAGCAGTTTAGGGTTCTCACAAACGCAGTGTTAGCGGGATCAGCCCAGATACCTGCTAGCACCTGCGTTTTGCCCCTCCGCCCGGCCCAGCCCAGCCCACCCAAGTGCAGTATCGATCGATCACTGTCACTTACAAAAGACTAAAACGCATAACTGCAGCGTTCGCAGAGTCAGGCCTGATCCCTGCGATCGCCAACAGATTTTTTGGTAGCGTTTTGGTGAACTGGCAAGCACCAGCGGCCTAGTACACCCCGGTCGTAGTCAAACCAGCACTGCAGTAACACTTGGTGACGTGGCGAGTCCCATAAGTGCAGTTCAAGCTGGTGAGGTGGCAAGCACAAGTAGTGTCCCGCTGCCACCAAAAAGACAAACACAGGCCCGTCGTGCCCATAATGCCCTTCCTACTGCATTCGCCAATCCTAATTGGGAACCCACCGCTTCTGCAGCGCCCGTACTTCCCCCATTCACATCCCCAACCAAATGCAGTCAGCTGCATGAGAGGCATTTTCTTTATGTCCTCCTGAGTACCCCTACCCAGCGAACGCCCCCAAAAAAGATATTGTGTCTGCAGCTAGCGCGGATATAGGCGTGACACCCGCTATTATTGTCCCTCCTGTCCTGACAATCCTGGTCTTTGCATTGGTGAATGTTTTGAACGCTACTATGCACTAGTTGAGTATTAGCGTAGGGTACAGCATTGCACAGACTAGGCACACTTTCACAGGGTCTCCCAAGATGCCATTGCATTTTGAGAGACCCGAACCTGGAACCGGTTACAGTTATAAAAGTTCGTTACAAAAAAAGTGTAAAAAAAAAAAATATATATATATATATAAAATAAAAAAAAATAGTTGTCGTTTTATTGTTCTCTCTCTCTCTATTCTCTCTATTGTTCTGCTCTTTTTTACTGTATTCTATTCTGCAATGTTTTATTGTTATTATGTTTTATCATGTTTGCTTTTCAGGTATGCAATTTTTTATACTTTACCGTTTACTGTGCTTTATTGTTAACCATTTTTTTGTCTTCAGGTACGCCATTCACAACTTTGAGTGGTTATACCAGAATGATGCCTGCAGGTTTAGGTATCATCTTGGTATCATTCTTTTCAGCCAGCGGTCGGCTTTCATGTAAAAGCAATCCTAGCGGCTAATTAGCCTCTAGACTGCTTTTACAAGCCGTGGGAGGGAATGCCCCCCCCACCGTCTTCCGTGTTTTTCTCTGGCCCTCCTGTCTCAACAGGGAACCTGAAAATGCAGCCGGTGATTCAGCCAGCTGACCATAGAGCTGATCAGAGACCAGAGTGGCTCCAAACATCTCTATGGCCTAAGAAACCGGAAGCTACGAGCATTTTATGACTTTCGCTGGATGTAAATAGCGCCATTGGGAAATTGGGGAAGCATTTTATCACACCGATCTTGGTGTGGTCAGATGCTTTGAGGGCAGAGGAGAGATCTAGGGTCTAATAGACCCCAATTTTTTCAAAAAAGAGTACCTGTCACTACCTATTGCTATCATAGGGGATATTTACATTCCCCGAGATAACAATAAAAATGATTAAAAAAAAATAAAAATGAAAGGAACAGTTTAAAAATAAGATAAAAAAGCAAAAAAATAAAGAAAAAAAAAAAAAAAAAAAGCACCCCTGTCGCCCCCTGCTCTCGCACTAAGGCGAACGCAAGCGGCGGTCTGTCGTCAAACGTAAACAGCAATTGCACCATGCATGTGAGGTATCACCGCGAAGGTTAGATCGAGGGCAGTAATTTTTGCAGTAGACCTCCTCTGTAAATCTAAAGTGGTAACCTGTAAAGGCTTTTAAAGGCTTTTAAAAATGTATTTATTTTGTTGCCACTGCACGTTTGTGCGCAATTGTAAAGCATGTCATGTTTGGTATCCATGTACTCGGCCTAAGATCATCTTTTTTATTTCATCAAACATTTGGGCAATATAGTGTGTTTTAGTGCATTAAAATTTAAAAAAGTGTGTTTTTTCCCCAAAAAATGTGTTTGAAAAATCGCTGCGCAAATACTGTGTGAAAAAAAAAAATGAAACACCCACCATTTTAATCTGTAGGGCATTTGCTTTAAAAAAATATATAATGTTTGGGGGTTCAAAGTAATTTTCTTGCAAAAAAAAAAAACTTTTTCATGTAAACAATAAGTGTCAGAAAGGGCTTTGTCTTCAAGTGGTTAGAAGAGTGGGTGATGTGTGACATAAGCTTCTAAATGTTGTGCATAAAATGCCAGGACAGTTCAAACCCCCCCAAATGACCCCATTTTGGAAAGTAGACACCCCAAGCTATTTGCTGAGAGGCATGTCGAGTCCATGGAATATTTTATATTGCGACACAAGTTGCGGGAAAGAGACAATTTTTTTTTTTTTTGCACAAAATTGTCACTAAATGATATATTGCTCAAACATGCCATGGAAATATGTGAAATTACACCCCAAAATACATTCTGCTGCTTCTCCTGAGTACGGGGATACCACATGTGTGAGACTTTTTGGGAGCCTAGCCGCGTACGGAACCCCGAAAACCAAGCACCGCCTTCAGGCTTTCTAAGGGCGTGAATTTTTGATTTCTCTCTTGACTGCTTATCACAGTTTCGGAGACCATGGAATGCCCAGGTGGCACAAACCCCCCCCCAAATGACCCCATTTTGGAAAGTAGACACCCCAAGCTATTTGATGAGAGGTATAGTGAGTATTTTGCAGACCTCACTTTTTGTCACAAAGTTTTGAAAATTGAAAAAAGAAAAAAAAAAAAGTTTTTTCTTGTCTTTCTTCATTTTCAAAAACAAATGAGAGCTGCAAAATACTCACCATGGAGGACACAGGAAAGGGGCATCACCTGACCCACTGCATGTCCCACAGCTCGCCACCATCACCCACTGCCTGACCCGTCACCAAGATGGGGTAAGTGTCAGTCAGACAGCAAGTGGGCAGAGGGGGTGTCACAGTGGCTGCATTTAATGGGGCACAGTGGCTGCATTTGATGGGGGCACAGTGGCTGCATTTGATGGGGGCACAGTGGCTGCATTTGATGGGGGCACAGTGGCTGCATTTGATGGGGGCACAGTGGCTGCAATTGATGGGGGCACAGTGGCTGCATTTGATGTTTTTTTTCAGTTTGCTTGCCTACCCCCCCAAAAAAATTTTGAGCATCTGTGTGAGCCCAAAGGCTTGCACTCTTAGCAGGCACTGCCACTCCACTGAAGTGATCAATGCTTAGGTCGCTTTTCAGAGGCATTTGACAGGCAGTGAGGAGGCGATGTCTAATTTCCTCCCTGCCTATTTTAACCTCCATGTCTTTCGTCTCTGACCATCTCTTGTATCATGTACGCAGTTCGATCATCTATTGTATAATTTACGCAGTCTCTGACCATCTCTTGTATCATGTCTGCAGTCTCTGACCATCTCCTGTACTATGTCTGCAGTCTCTGACCATCTCCTGTACTATGTCTGCAGTCTCTGACCATCTCCTGTACTATGTCGGCAGTCTCTGACCATCTCCTGTACTATGTCTGCAGTCTCTGACCATCTCCTGTACTATGTCTGCAGTCTCTGACCATCTCCTGTACTATGTCTGCAGTCTCTGACCATCTCTTGTATCATGTCTGCAGTCTCTGACCATCTCTTGTATCATGTCTGCAGTCTCTGACCATCTCCTGTATCATGTCTGCAGTCTCTGACCATCTCCTGTACTATGTCTGCAGTCTCTGACCATCTCCTGTACTATGTCTGCAGTCTCTGATCATCTCCTGTACTATGTCTGCAGTCTCTGATCATCTCCTGTACTATGTCTGCCGTCTCTGACCATCTCCTGTACTATGTCTGCAGTCTCTGACCATCTCTTGTATCATGTCTGCAGTCTCTGACCATCTCTTGTATTATGTTTGCAGTCTCTGACCATCTCTTGTATCATTTCTGCAGTCTCTGACCTTCTCTTGTATCATGTCTTCAGTCTCTGACCATCTCTTGTATCATGTCTGCAGTCTCTGACCATCTCTTGTATCATGTCTGCAGTCTCTGACCATCTCTTGTATCATGTCTGCAGTCTCTGACCATCTCTTGTATCATGTCTGCAGTCTCTGACCATCTCTTGTATCATGTCTGCAGTCTCTGACCACCTCCTGTACTATGTCTGCAGTCTCTGACCATCTCCTGTACTATGTCTGCAGTCTCTGACCATCTCCTGTACTATGTCTGCAGTCTCTGACCATCTCCTGTACTATGTCTGCAGTCTCTGACCATCTCCTGTACTATGTCTGCAGTCTCTGACCATCTCCTGTACTATGTCTGCAGTCTCTGACCATCTCCTGTACTATGTCTGCAGTCTCTGACCATCTCCTGTACTATGTCTGCAGTCTCTGACCATCTCCTGTACTATGTCTGCAGTCTCTGACCATCTCCTGTACTATGTCTGCAGTCTCTGACCATCTCTTGTATCATGTCTGCAGTCTCTGACCATCTCTTGTATCATGTCTGCAGTCTCTGACCATCTCCTGTATCATGTCTGCAGTCTCTGACCATCTCTTGTATCATGTCTGCAGTCTCTGACCATCTCTTGTATTATGTTTGCAGTCTCTGACCATCTCTTGTATCATTTCTGCAGTCTCTGACCTTCTCTTGTATTATGTCTTCAGTCTCTGACCATCTCTTGTATCATGTCTGCAGTCTCTGACCATCTCTTGTATCATGTCTGCAGTCTCTGACCATCTCTTGTATCATGACTGCAGTCTCTGACCATCTCTTGTATCATGTCTGCAGTCTCTGACCATCTCTTTTATCATGTCTGCAGTCTCTGACCATCTCTTGTATCATGTCTGCAGTCTCTGACCATCTCTTGTATCATGTCTGCAGTCTCTGACCATCTCCTGTACTATGTCTGCAGTCTCTGATCATCTCCTGTATTATGTCTGCAGTCTCTGACCACCTCCTGTACTATGTCTGCAGTCTCTGACCATCTCCTGTACTATGTCTGCAGTCTCTGACCATCTCCTGTACTATGTCTGCAGTCTCTGACCATCTCCTGTACTATGTCTGCAGTCTCTGACCATCTCCTGTACTATGTCTGCAGTCTCTGACCATCTCCTGTACTATGTCTGCAGTCTCCGACCATCTCCTGTACTATGTCTGCAGTCTCTGACCATCTCCTGTACTATGTCTGCAGTCTCTGACCATCTCCTGTACTATGTCTGCAGTCTCTGACCATCTCTTGTATCATGTCTGCAGTCTCTGACCATCTCTTGTATCATGTCTGCAGTCTCTGACCATCTCTTGTATCATGTCTGCAGTCTCTGACCATCTCCTGTATCATGTCTGCAGTCTCTGACCGTCTCCTGTACTATGTCTGCAGTCTCTGACCATCTCCTGTACTATGTCTGCAGTCTCTGTCCATCTCCTGTACTATGTCTGCAGTCTCTGATCATCTCCTGTACTATGTCTGCCGTCTCTGACCATCTCCTGTACTATGTCTGCAGTCTCTGACCATCTCCTGTACTATGTCTGCAGTCTCTGACCATCTCCTGTACTATGTCTGCAGTCTCTGACCATCTCTTGTATCATGTCTGCAGTCTCTGACCATCTCTTGTATCATGTCTGCAGTCTCTGACCATCTCTTGTATCATGTCTGCAGTCTCTGACCATCTCTTGTATCATGTCTGCAGTCTCTGACCATCTCCTGTACTATGTCTGCAGTCTCTGATCATCTCCTGTATTATGTCTGCAGTCTCTGACCACCTCCTGTACTATGTCTGCAGTCTCTGACCATCTCCTGTACTATGTCTGCAGTCTCTGACCATCTCCTGTACTATGTCTGCAGTCTCTGACCATCTCCTGTACTATGTCTGCAGTCTCTGACCATCTCCTGTACTATGTCTGCAGTCTCTGACCATCTCCTGTACTATGTCTGCAGTCTCTGACCATCTCCTGTACTATGTCTGCAGTCTCTGACCATCTCCTGTACTATGTCTGCAGTCTCTGATCATCTCCTGTACTATGTCTGCAGTCTCTGACCATCTCCTGTACTATGTCTGCAGTCTATGACCATCTCTTGTATCATGTCTGCAGTCTCTGACCATCTCTTGTATTATGTTTGCAGTCTCTGACCATCTCTTGTATCATGTCTGCAGTCTCTGACCACCTCTTGTATTATGTTTGCAGTCTCTGACCATCTCTTGTATCATGTCTGCAGTCTCTGACCTTCTCTTGTATCATGTCTTCAGTCTCTGACTATCTCTTGTATCATGTCTGCACAGACCTTTTTCTGTATCATATCTGCACAGCCTCTGACCATCTTCTTTATTGTGTCTGCAGTCTCTGGGGGGGGGGGGGGTTACAGAGGAGTCAAGAGGTGGAGCACTGCTAAGAGGGGGGTCACAAGAGGAGTTGGACTTGTGTGGAGAGGATAATATAGGATGAAACTAGAGCCACCAAGCTGGAGCCCAGAGAGGACCGTCTGGCTGAGCCCTGTACGGTGCACCTGAGATGAGGTCAGTGACAGCGTTGCAAGGATAGTCTGATGGGGGTCAGTGATGTAAGGGGGAGTGAATACAGTAAGGTAAGGGGGCACTGATATAAAGGTTCCCCCTTATATTAGTACCCCCCCTCCTTTTACCTTAGTGCATTCACTCTGTGGGTGGTCTGTGGTCACCAGCGTATTCCCCACATTGGAGTTCTCATTTTAAATGCAAGTTGGAACTCCACGGATCCTGATAAAAAGGGGAACTCTGATGTAAATGGGAATGCTGTGCACTCTGATATAAGGTGATCTCTGGTCACCAGAGCCCCCCTTACTTTAGAGTTCCCCCTTACTCCAGTCTGCAGCATTTCCCCTTGCTCTGTAAGGGGGAATCTTGCAGACTCTGATGTAAGGGGGAACTCTGTGCTGGGTTATATTAACCTGAGCTTTATGTGAATAAAGAAATATGATTTTTGACTTTTATTTTACTACTACTACTACACATTACTAGTAGCAGCTGCACAAATTGTATTTATATTTGTGTGCATGTAATATATATATGTTTAATGATAATTTGCTAGAGAAAATTCTAGAAACTATGACATTATAGTTCATAGTGTTTAAGGCTTTTAATATATACAATTTATACAGTTCATTTTTATCGCTTTAATTATTTTTCCCATTATGGGCGTGAGTGGGGCCTCATGTCTAGGTTTTGCCTAAGGCCTCACAAAGCCTAGAGCCGCCTCTGTCCACAACATCTCCAAACTATGTCACTTTCTAACCAAGGAAACCACAAAGCTCCTGATTCACTCCCTGGTTATCTCTTGCCTTGACTACTGCAACTCCCTCCTCATTGGCCTCATAGACTATCCCTCCTTCAGTCCATCTAGAATGCTACTGCCAGACTCATCCACCTTACAAACCGCACAGCCTCTGACCATCTTCTTTATTGTGTCTGCAGTCTCTGGGGGGGGGGGGGGTTACAGAGGAGTCAAGAGGTGGAGCACTGCTAAGAGGGGGGTCACAAGAGGAGTTGGACTTGTGTGGAGAGGATAATATAGGATGAAACTAGAGCCACCAAGCTGGAGCCCAGAGAGGACCGTCTGGCTGAGCCCTGTACGGTGCACCTGAGATGAGGTCAGTGACAGCGTTGCAAGGATAGTCTGCCAATCTCTGCCAATCCCTCCATTGGCTGCCACTTGCCCAACAAATTAAATTCAAAATACTAACAATAAGTTACAAAGCCATCCACAACTCTGCCCCCAGCTACATCACTAGCCTAGTCTCAAAATACCAACCTAATCACCCTCCTCGTTCCTTCCAAGACCTACTGCTCTCTAGCTCCTTCATCACCTCCTCCCATATCCGCCTCCAGGACTTCTCCCGAGCCTCGCCCATCCTCTGGAATTTGCTACCCAAATCTGTCTGACTGTCTAAATATTTATCCACTTTTAGGCGATCCCTGAAAACTTTCCTCTTCAGAGAAGCCTATCCTGCCTCCATCTAAAAACCGCACTATTTTCTCCATTAGCTCATCACCCACAGCTATTACCCTTTTGTATAACTTGACCCTCCCTCCTAGACTGTAAGCTCTAACGAGCAGGGCTCTCTGATTCCCCCCTGTATTGAATTGTATTGTAATTGTACTGTCTGCCCTAATGTTGTAAAGCATGGCATAAACTGTCGGCACTATATGAGGTTTAGTAAGCCAGTCTACCACCTCCTCTGCATGTTGTGGCTGGATAGCATGGGCAAACTCACTAAACAGAGGAAATTATGCCCTGCCTGAGGTCTGACTACCATGTCCACCTTTGTCTGTGGACACATTTGTTGCTGGCCCCCTTACAGTGCCAATGGAACGTCTGCCTTTCCTTTTTGTCCTCCCAGACATTATTGGGAGGGAGGGGGCAGTGCTTATAAGCAAATGTAAAGAAGAAGTGGAAATCTGTACGTAGATGCACTTTAATCAATGTAAAGTGGTGTTTGCTGCAATTTTATTTGAGTACTCACACTACACAGACACACTCCACAGATACACTATAATATACTGCAATATAATGCGTCAAACATACAGTGACGCACAGAACTATATGGCATTAAACTTGCAGTAATGCACACAGAAGTAAATGGCGTTAAACTTGCAGTAACGCAAACAGAAGTAAATGGCGTTAAACTCGCAGTAATGCGCACAGAAGTAAATGCCATTAAACTTGCAGCAACGCACAAAACTATATGGCGTTAAACTGGCAGTAACACACACAGAATTAAATGGCGTTAAACTTGCAGCAACGCACAAAACTATATGGCGTTAAACTGGCAGTAATGCACAAAAAACTATATGGTGTTAAATTGGCAGTAACGCACACAGAACTTTATGGCTTTAAACTGGCAGTAACGCACACAGAGCTATATGGCATTAAACTGGCAGTAACGCACACAGTAGTAAATGGCGTTAAACTTGCAGTAACGCACAAAACTATATACAGAAAAAAGAGGAGATGGCGCAAGAACCAACCAAGCAATCTCTCTGATAGTGCTAAAAAGTCAAATAGATAAAAAAACAATATATCTCGGGAAGGGGGAAGTGGAATATAGTCAATATAGGTGTATAGTCAATATAGGTGTACACTGGTGGCAGCAACCTTGAGAGTAGAAGCACAACTTTGAAAGATAAAAAAGAACAGAAACAAGGTGCGCCAGACTCAGTGTAGTATTTAGGAATTCTGTTTATTAAGTCAAGACAGCCAAATGGCTACTCACAAAGGGATGGTGATATCAAGCATATAGTTAATACGGGGTCCAGAGTCACTGTGCAGTCTGTGATGTAAGGAGCCATGGAGATGAAGATATAAACTGGCAGTAACGCACACAAAACTATATGGCGTTAAACTGGCAGTAACGCACACAGAACTATATGGCGTTAAACTGGCAGTAACGCACACAGAACTATATGGCGTTAAACTGGCAGTAATGCACACAAAACTATATGGCTTTAAACTGGCAGTAACGCACACAGAACTATATGGCGTTAAACTGGCAGTAACGCAATCAAATACTGTAGACGGCGTTCAACCGTCACTACACTGACGCTATCTGAACTGTCCCTACTCTAGCTATACACTAATGTCAAGATTACTGTCTCACTATCTCACTACACTGCACTGAAACTATATGAGCTGTCCCTACTCTACACTAATGTATGTATGAATGACACAGTCTCACTACACTACAGTGAAACTATCTGAGCTGTCCCTAATCTAGATGCACACTATGCAAATCTGAATGATGGTCCTCCTCTCTACACTCACACTATCCCTAGACTGACACTAAACTAATATTCTACACTGACAACTGAAGCAAAATAGCACAGTATAGCACACTAACTAATAGCACTGGACAGAGCCCTGTTCTATCTCTCTCCACACCATGGATGCCATTGAAAGAATACTTTTATACTTTGGGGTGGGAATGAGCCATGATTGAATAAAGTCATAATGACAGTGTCCAAACATGACTCTGACAGTGCTCTGTGCCCTGATTGGCTGAAGCTTTCACTGCTTCAGCCAATCAGGGCTTGCAATGCACTGTTCAGCGCCGAAATGCATTGTGGTCGGTTCGGGGGGCAAACGGTCAAACAACCCGTTTGTTCGGCCGTTCACCGAATGTCCAAACAACGAAAGTTCGGCCCGAACTTATGCTCGTGCCAAACCGTTCACCCATCCTTAGTACTAGTTTATGATATTTCACCCTAAAGTAGCTCTAGCAAAACTTATCCCCCTGGAGAGGTAAATATGGTATTTTAGTAAACCAGCAAGTATTTTAGTATTTTAGTAAACCAGCAAGAACCCTTATATAAAACAATATACAGTATTCATTAACCTTGTGCAAAATATCTTGTGTAAAATATGTGCACTATAAATATACAATGTAAATATAAATGATTAATGGATAAAGTATATAAATAAATACATAATAATCATATATAATAAATGTACTGCCCCACTCTGGTGCATAAGCTCATGTATCTTTATATGAAAGTTCAAATTCATCCAAAACCTGATAATACTGTGAGCTTCTACTCCATGGTTCACTTCCTTGTGCAAGCCAATATTAAAAAAAAAGAAAATATCATCAGAAGTACAGTTTTTGACCCCTAAACATTAAGCAGGTCATAAAAAGCAGGAGGCAATATCTCCAGTAACCACCAGACACTATAATCAGGATTATAATTATCCTAATTTGTTCATCCTCTGGCTATAGCCAGTGGGCTGATTGAAAAAAAACAACAGGTTTCTCCATCCACACAATCAAGGTGGATAGAGGAACCCTCCCCGCCACAACATTGCATTCTGACAGTGGGGATTCTCCACTGTAATGCCACGTACACACGATTGGACATTCCGACAACAAATGTTCAATGTGAGCTTGTTGTCGGAAAATTCCGACCGTGTGTAGGCCCCTTCGGACATTTTTTGTCGTAATTTCCGACAACAAAAATTTGAGAGCTGGTTCTTAAATTTTCCGACAACAAAATACGTTTTGGTAAATTCCGAGCGTGTGTAGACAATTCCGACAAACAAAATTTCACGCATGCTCTGAATCAAGTACGAGCCGGAAGTGCTCGGTCTGGTAAAACTAGCGTTTGTAATGGAGATAGCACATTTGTCACGCTGCAAATTTTTAAATCTTTCAATGCAGTGCATTCTCTTCTTCTTTATAATGCTAGAATTCTGAAGTTGTTTTGCTGCTGATATTCACACAGAGTTCTCACAAACTGATTTCTTTATTATTTCTCATAATCTCCTGAATAATATTTTTTTTGTCAGATCTCCATAATAATGTTTAGAGTTTATTTTTATAGTGATCTACTTTTTTTTTGTTTTTTATCAAAATCTTTTGTTTTTTTTTATATTTTTTTTTCTACTGATCTCCATAATATTTTTTTTTCGTTTTGTGTGTCAAGTTACCACAACACCATTATTAACTTGTATTTTTTGACCTCAATGAGATTGTTTGGTGTCTGTGTTCCTTGTTAATTTGACATTGTATTTTTGAAATGTATCTGCCTACTCACAAACAAAAATGTCCTTTTTGAAGTAAAACACATAGGCAAGTATTTGTGAAAAAATAATTGCCATTTATTATGGGTCATAACCAAATAAAGAGGAAGGCAACACTGGCTAAACTGGTGAAATTGGAAAAGCCTTTGTACCTCAGGTACACATCAACTATTTTACAGCCAAAATTGGTAGCATGAGGAGTCCATACAATAGTGCGCACAATCCGGTCCAGGACTCAGAGAGATCATGAACAGCAGCAGATGACATATATGTCCCCAGGCTTTGGTCTTACCACAGCCTGCGTCTTTTGTCAGACCAGACTGAACCCAGCCCATCACTTTCTTGTCTTTCTTCCACACATCCTTCCATGCTTGCTTCCAGGCTTGCTTCCAGGCTGTGGCTATGGTGTTGGAGTTGTGGCAGGAGGTGGAGGAAAAACTCAAAAACCTGGCTTTGGCTTGTGAGTTCACCCCTCAACCACCTATTTATGGCTTGTAAGATAACTTCCTCACAGAAGAGGTGTTGGCCCTCCTCCATTTCCTGCATTTTGCAGGCTGCCATGCCAGGCATAGTCCTCTTGAAAACTGAGAGGGTTCTGAGGGCTGCAGTAGCCTGCTGAAATAGCCCAAGTGCTGCCTCCTCCAGGTTACTCGCCTTCCTGGGCCTTTTTTTTAAGGCGGAGGGAAGGGACCTGGGATTTGGTCAGGCTACTGGGCCCGGCAACCTCCTGGCTGCCACTTACCCCCGCCACCTCCTGGCTGCCACTTTCCACAGCCTCCTCCTGGCTGAGGCTTTCCTGTGTATGAAAAGGGACATTGTTTTAGTTTTTGGTTCATCAATCACACACAATTTTCAGCTCATGACTATTGCAAATTGAATGTTAATAAATAAAAAAGACTATCCTTCGGACCCCAGCATTTTTCATTCTTGTCCCAATGATTTGTGGCCACTACTGTCTATTGATATGTAAAACACTTTGTTAAATCAGAAATTAGTGATCAATACTAACATCTAGTTAACATCATTAATTTTTGGACAAGAAATATGTTGAACTTTAATTGAACTATACCTGGCTCAAGATGTGCTCCTCCACATCTTCCTGGCTGGAAGGCCCAGGTTGGATGTCTGAAGCCTCTGCTGGGGTGGAAGGAAGCATTGAAGGAAGACTGGAGAGTGCTGGCCTGGGTTCCCTCTGGTCTGCCAGAAAATGCAGTCTGTCATAGTACCACAGCCTGGGTACATAAATGTCATCTGCTGCTGCTCCTGATCTCTGGGAATCCTGGACCTTCTTGCACTCCCTATTTTAAGTGCTCCTCATGCCACCACTTGTGGCCTTCAAATAGTTGATGGTTGCCGTGGGGATCTGCGGCTGCACAAATTCCAGCAATTGATCCAGCGCTGCCTGCCTCTTTCTTTTATTGGTATAAAAGGGGTGGTTTACCTGCCACAGACAGGGCAGCTCCCTGTACTTATCAATGATAATGGGGATAAAGTTCTGATCACTCAATAGATCCATTTTCTTTGCAAGACACAACATAAGACAAAACCCCTAATGTCAGGCTAAACTCTGCTAATCTTGTCCCAATATATGCCTTCTCTTTTGGCACAGTGGGAAAGCACACGACGGAGAAAGAACAAGTGCATGCAGACAGCAGCAATGATGAAAGCCCGGAGCCACGAACGTTCCGATCCCGGAGGAGATTTAAGGCCTCAAATATGGCCTTTGTAGAAATGGTGGAGATGGTGTACATCTTGAAGAGGGCCGACTATGATGAGAAGTATGGACCATACCCAAACCCAAATGTGAGAAAGGCCAAGATCATGACTAAAGTTGTGAGAAGTATGCACAGGAATTTTGGGGTACGACGATCCAAGGATCAATTGAGGAAATGCTGGTCAGACCTGAAATTGAGGGAGCATGATCAGTACAGAAGAATCAAGAGAGTTCTGCAAAAAAGTAAGTAGTTGTTGTGTGTTCCTAATATTATTATTACTTACATGCTGCTCCATGTGCTTTTCTTTACTGTTGTACAATTTAAAATGGTAACTTTCAGGTTCGTGGGTACAGTAATCGTTCATAGTAAACATCGTTTGTTCGCCCACTAATACAATGTTTTTGGCAGATACAGGTTAACTACATTTGTTCAGGCCTATTTTTATTCAAATACGTTTAGTACATTGTTGTCTAGATGGGTTTGTAACTAGAATGAAATGAAAACTTGATTCAGTGTAAGGAGAGGACACTCAGCAGCTGTTTACACATCTGGATGCAGGAGCACTAGTATGGGACACCAGAACAAACTTTGTAGGGTGTCCCACACAGGTGCTCCAGTGGATACTAGGGGTGTCTCCATGTGGGAAAATTTACCAAAAAAAGGTAAGTATTCCAGCTTGAAGAAAGGGAAAAAATCATGTCTTCAGCTTGGAACTCTGCCAAAACAGACAATTGTACAACACTTCCAAGCAATGTTTCATATTCCTATTTATGCTCTCAAATATCTGTGTGCTAAGTATACCTTTTTTTATTCACATAGGGGAACAAAGACTCAGGACATGAGAGGACACCAGGGACACACAACCTCCCAAAGAAGACGAAATCCCCACACCACAACCAGAGAATGTGGAGGAAGGAGAGGTTTATGAAGTGGGCGAAATAGTAACCACAACAGGTGAGTGTCTGAGACCACAGCTTCAGGTAATAAATGTATGCCTGCATATTTATAATACATGGTGTTTTTTTTTTTTAGGTGATGTGGATGTTGTGGAAGAAGAAACACATTTCACAAGTGGAAGTGCACACATCCTCATCAGACAGATCATGGTGTGCAATAGGGATTTACAGAAGATCAAGACAGACATCGATGATGTGGAAAAAAGCCCCAAAAACATCATTGATGTTTTAGGCAGAATATAAAACACACCAAAATTAAAAAAAAATACATTTTCTTTTTCTTAATTGTTTGAAAAAGTTTGAAAGACAAATTTTGTAGATGTACACAGTGTGTCAACATGTGCTATCTGCCATCACGCGATATTAATGTACACATTTTGTGAGTGCAACCCCTTCCTCGCAACTCAAGTAGCTGAGAGGAAGGGGTTTTACCCCCGAAACACGTCCATTGATTCCCCATGATGGGAGGTAGCACATGTTGACCTTAGGCATGGGATCAGGAGGGAAATCCTCATTTTGACTCTCAATTTGTGTGCATCTTCAAAATTTGGCTTTCACAGGGGTGACATCACCCCACATGATGAAGTTGCCTTCATCAACCCAGTTTGGACATACTAATGTCTGATATTGCCTTCAGTTTATCAAAGTTGAACTTTGTAAGCTCCTGAGTTGTGTATTGTTTTATGGTTTTAAAAATATGCCTGTTTACCACAAAATAAAATCATGGTGCTGAAAATGATGAATATTTTTATCCTTCATGCATTACATACATTAACAACAAAAACAAGGTATGTGTGTGGCAGAAGAAGAGATTGCCACCTCATGTATAAAATAAATTACGTTTGCACTGTTGAAAAGAATGGCCAAATAAATAAGCCAATTGGATAACCTAGTAGACAGCTAAAGGAAACACAAGCAGTAAATCAAAGGAAATATTTTTCAGTTTAAAATACAAATTTATTTAAAAAATGTTTGTTAAACATTTTGTGGCATATCAATGGCCCCCCTACCCGCAAAGTACTCCATATATTTTAGACAGACCTCACGGGCGCTTTGGGGGGCAAGCCAGGATGGCCAGCTTCAAGCGCTGTCAGGGCTTTGGTCTTGATATCTGGCCTCAGGCCCAACTGAGGCCACATAGTTCATCGAATTTCTCCTTAAAAAGTTGTGGAGAATGCAGCATGCAAGGATTATATGGTTAAGTTCATATTCTGCCACGTTGATAGGCATAAGGAATAGGCGGAACCGGCTGGCCATTATCCCAAAAGCATTCTACACCACTCTTCTGGCTCTGGCCAGCTGGTAGTTAAAAACCCTCTGGTCCGGGGTGAGGGTCCTCATGGGGAACGGCCGCATCAGGTGATCACCCAGCCCAAACGCTTCATCAGCGGCAAAGACGAACGGCAGACTAGCCACGTTGTCTTCCGGAGGTGGCAATCTCAAGCCGCCACTCTGGAGCCGCCTGTAGAACTCGGTCTGGGCAATGACTCCACCATCCGATATCCGGCCATTCTTACCCATGTCCACATAGAGAAACTCATATGTCGCCGACACCACCGCCAACATCACAATACTATTAAACCCCTTATAGTTGTAATAGTATGACCCCGAGTGTAGGGCGGTGGGACTATGTGAACGTGTTTCCCATCAATTGCCCCTCCGCAGTTGGGAAAGTCCAACCGCTGGGAAAATTGGGAAGCCACAGTCTGCCATTCCTGTGACGTTGAAGGAAACTGTGGAGTGAAACAAGAAAAAGAAAAATTAGTACTTTTGCACATAACATTGCAAGCAGATTAGACACAAACATTCTTGGCCAACATCAGTATAACATTTATTTAAATTAGTATTTAAAAAAAAAAATCTAAGGTCCACTTATCAGATTCATCACCCCCTCTGATGGCCCATTGTAAAAATTGTAGGGGGGGAGATGTTTTGGACAGGTAACCCTCTCCACTTCATTGAGAGCTGAATGCATAAATAATGTGTTTTACTTTGGCCTGCCCCTCCTTACTTACACTATTGACAGCCCACTGGACAGGTAAGTGTCATAATACAAAAATATAAACACATACTGTACAAATTGAAGCACATTTTTACATTCTGCAATTACCTATCAAGATAATAGGAGAACAAAACTTTAAACAGTACCATTAGAAAGTATTCAGGCAGGCCCTTTCACTACATACTTTGGTGAATTCATCCATAAATATGAACACAAAAGAGGTAGGTATAGTGTGTATGGGTTTGGCAAAGTCAGCAGATAGAGGATTGGTATTGGTTGACTTAGCAGTTGGGGGGGGGTTCCAAATGATTTTGTGACCCCAAAAAAAAGCCTCTGCCTGAATTTAAGGACACAAATAACATTTGGACATATTTTAGGGGGTGTTTAGGGTAAAGTAGTACTATGGAGCTGACAAAATACATTGTTAAGTGACTAGGCTAGGTGTGTATGGGCCAGGATAGCATTCTGGGGAGGTTAGTAAAGGCAAATATGCATGAAGTACACCACACCCAAGTGCTTCCAATCTGCTTACCAGAAGGATATAAAAAGCAAGCAATGTATTTGTATGGTGAAAAAGCTCAGCAGTGGATCCAATTGGCACACTCCATAATGAACAGACAGATTGAGTTGAGCGCTGTTGAGCCACGGACCATTTCTTTTACTCTGTGATGTTTTTCCATTGACGCATGTAAGTAGACTACAATAAAAACGTGTAATTTACCCATACGGGCTCCACTTTTGTTATTTTCTTCTTATTGGGGTATCCTGCTGATGATCGTACCAATATTCATCATCCCATGTGATACTTGAGTTCCTGGTGATATGTGACAACTCAATCTGTCTGTTCATTATGGAGTGTGCCAATTGGATCCACTGTTGAGCTTTTTCGCCATACAAATACATTGCTTGCTTTTCATATCCTTCTGGTAAGCAGATTGGAAGAAGTTGGGTGTGGTGTGCTTATCCCTTGCACACGGAAGTTATGGTGGAGGTTTCATCTCATCTCTAATATTCATTGGCTTCTAGGGACTATTATATTTAGTTTTTAGCTATTGTTTTATGTAGCGCTGCATTTTTTATATTCTTTATTTCTGTGTTTGACGAATCAACAAACTATGCTGGTTGCTTACCAAATTTATATCTATTTCAGTTAGCGCAGATATCTGTTTATAAATATGCATGAAGGACAAAAAAGGAACTTGAAAAACTTCAAGCATGCTTGAGGACAAAGCGGACATTCACATTATATTACAATCATGGTAATTAGGGAATGATGAAAGAAATACAATACATTAGCAAACATTAAATACATATAATGTGATGTTAAAGGGGGAAATCTTACCTTAATATAGTCCTTCTGCAGGACCTGAATGATTGCAGAACAGGTCTCTGGAATAATGATCCCCAGAGCCTGGGGGGAGATGCCTGTCGAGAACTTGATGTCCTGCAGACTTCTCCCCGTCGCCAAGTACCACAACGTGGCGGTGAGCCTCTGTTCGAGAGTGATGGCTTGCCACATGCAGGTGTCCTACCTTGATATATAAGGGGACAGCAAAGCCAACAAATGGTGAAAAACAGGGTCCATCATCCAGAGACAGTTCATGAAATCATCAGAATTATTCTCCCGGATCTCCCGCAACAAAGGCATGTGTGAGAATTGGTCACGCTGGAGCAACCAATTCTTCGTCCATGAACTCCTCCTCCCCCTGTTCATGGACTGGACTTGGGTCAAAGTAAGAACCCCAAAATCAAGCCCCTGCACAGCACAAACTCTACGATGAGTACGTACCCGCAACATCGCTAGAAAACGGTCGGCTGGTCAGAACAAACAGAAAGCACTGAAAATCAGAAAGGCCTGAGAAGAGCGAGCTGAAAATCAGAAATGAGCGGACAAGAACGCACTGAAAATCAAATACGTAGTATAAAAATACACACTGAAAACCAGATACGAACTGACTACATGCACTGAAAACCAGATACAAACCCACAAGCACAAACTGAAGAGCAGTAACGATCTGAAAAGCACGGGGCTGAAAAGCGCGAATCGTCTCTCACCAAACTTCTACCAACACGAGATTAGCAGAAGGAGCCCAAAGGGTGGCGCACTGGCTATTGAACTTCCTCTTTATAGTGCCGTCTTAGGTGTTGTATGTCAGCACGTTCTTGACGATCGGAATTTCCGACAACATTTGTGAGACCGTGTGTATGCAAGACAAGTTTGAGCCAACATCCGTCGGAAAGAAATCACAGGATTTCGTTGTCGGAATGTCCGAACGTGTGTACGCGGCATTAGGATACACTAATCAGCACTTGCAAACCTGTAAGATAGAAGACGATCATTGGATTGACTTCTGTCAAGTGGGAACAGCCACTCATGGAACAAAATTCAGCCAGTCCCTACTGAACCAGCTCAATTTTGATCCATCTATGAACAACTTAACACACTTGCACAAGTAATTAAATTACTGAAAAAATAAAAACTTCAGTCAAAAAAGCAGAAAACATTACCTTTGGGAAGTTCTTAATAAATAGCATGGGGAACACTGTGCTGAGTAACTTTAATAACAGTGTAAGGACTAGATTCTAATTAGTCATTACAAGAACAGTTTTGTGACTGGGGTCCTGTACCAATACACCAATTAACAGCAATATATTTCATAAGCAAGCATTTGGTGATATTGCCACTCTAGCATCAGGTTCCTGAATTACTCACTGTGCATCTGTGCTTTGATTCCTTTAAATATCGATGAAATTTTGCATGATTGCTGCACTGGTCCCGATTCTGCTTGTCAGTCTACTACTGCTTGCTTCCTTACTTATTAACCTGTATATTAATTACTGTAAGTGTTCTAATAGCTATTCCTTTTCAATTCCCATTAATCAGCTTACACAAATCATGTTTATTACTGTGTGGGACATGCTACGTAAAAGGACTTTTTATATGTCATGTTTTATTTTGACGCTTGACAGATATTTATTACAACCTATTATTTATTGCCACAATAGAATACAACACTACAACATTATTATTTTAAAAGGATAGTGAAAATATTTTTCAAGCTGCTTCTATATTGAGCTTGAAAAAGCAACTCTGTCAAATGACATAAAAAAATCATAGTTATAAGCCAATGGCGAATATTTATTACTAAATAACAAAAGCCTTCATCCATTTCCTTAGAAAGCGACATTTTTGCAATCCACTGTCTATTTCATTTGTTCTAAAGGCCTTCGTGGGTTGACAAATATTCTTCTGAAATAGCTACTGATGCTTGATAGGATAATGCACAGCCCCCTAGGACAAGGGCAAAGGCAGCAAACTTATCATCCTTTAGTTTAACTTAACATGGGTCAGTAACAGAGCTTGGGGTGACAGGAGATGTTAAAGTGTGGGAAGCAAGAACTAAGAGCTGTAGGAGGCTAGTTTTTATAGTGCATTCTTCCTTTTGCCATTAAGCTACAGAGACAGCTTGAATCACATTCTTTATTTGGTTCACTGAAAGGCATATAAACTGTTCCCTCATAAGAGGAGTTAAAAAAAAAAAACTGCAAAAATGCTCAAAGGTTGGTCTTTTAATTCGTGACCAACATGTTAATACCACTGTGCTTGCTAAAAGAGAAACATTGCTCAATAATTTGCTTTTAAAATAAATTGTACAATGACTGCAATCAAAATAATACATATACTACATTTTTGTTTTATAATAAAGTTAAATTAAAGCAATATACAGTAGAAGAATCTTAAAATTCTTTATACATGTATATATAATTGTTATTGTTATTTTTTTGTGATATTAATTACAAAGGGTGCATTACAATAAGTTAAATAATTATTTTTATATCTATTTCTACACATTTATATTAGATTAAAAAAAAACACATTCCATATACTCTGTTAGAATTTTCTCCTTCAAAATATTTGGTAAGGCATGTAAAATCAATTTGTTTAAGCTAAGTCTCGTGCAATCTAGTACTTACTTCACTAACTGCATACCTTTAAAATATTGCATTTGTGAAACTGTAACTTTGTAAAGTTATAGAGTTAAGTTAAGATGTTCAAAGTTCAAACTGAGATGATTTTCATTTGTATTCATTTAATCTATTATTAATAACATCTATTTGAAAAAAAAATATTGCATATGAATATTTCTTATCTTGCATTAAGCAGGTTTTGCCCTCAAGGCAGTTTTCCAATGCTTTTGTCTCTTTCTGTTGAGTTATGACCATACTATCCCCTCTTCCTTCTTTCTTAACTCTTAGAGACCTGTGTGGATTTTTATTTAGACAGAGGCACAAAAAAAGGGAAGGCAATGCTGGACTTTCTTATTAGAAAGCCCTGTATGCTCTGCATATACAGTGTCATAGATACATCTTTACTTTGAATTTATTTATACTACATATTGCACAGGATGCCAGGGATGTGTGCTGGGTGAGAGATATGGGCCCCCTTATTATTGGGGATGTGGTCCCTTTAAGGGGGAATATAAGAGACTTTTTTGAAGTACTTTGGGTTTTTTGCCTATGCAGGGTAAGGGGTTCTGGGATGATCCAGTTTGAAAATAGAAAACTGATTTTCAATTTTCAATTTTCTCAGGATTGGAAAGTCCTGATATAAGATCCGGAGTTTGGAGGCTCAGAGAGATTTTTGGATGGGAACGAACCTTCAACTCTGACTATGGGTATTTTGGGCCTGTAAGGTTTAGCCTGCCTGAAAGAGAGGGATGAAAAGGGACAAAGCCATCTCATAAAAAAAACTTCCTTGAGATTAGGGATGAGCCAAACACCCCCCCCGGTTCGGTTCGCACCAGAACCTGCGAATGGACTGAAAATTCGCACGAACTTTAGAACCCCATTGACGTCTATGGGACTCGAACGTTCGAAATCAAAAGTGCTCATTTTAAAGGCTAATTTTCATGGTATTGTCCTAAAAAGGGTTTGGGGACCCGGGTCCTGCCCCAGGGGACATGTATCAATGCAAAAAAACTTTTAAACACGGCCGTTTTTTCGGGAGCAGTGATTTTAATGATGCTTAAAGTAAAAAAAAAGTGAAATATTCCTTTAAATATCGTACCTGGGGGGTGTCTATAGTATGCCTGTAAAGTGGCGCGTGTTTCCCGTGCTTAGAACAGTCCCTGCACAAAATGTAATTTTTAAAGGAAAAAAAGTCATTTAAAACTGCTTGCGGGTTTTAATGTAATGTCGGGTCCTGGCAATATGGATGAAAATCAGTGAGACAAACGGCATGGGTACCCCCCAGTCCATTACCAGGCCCTTTGGGTCTTGTATTTATATTAAGGGGAACCCCGCACCCAAATTAAAAAAAGGAAAGGTGTGGGGCCACCAGGCCCTATATACTCTGAACAGCAGTATACAGGCGGTGCAAACAAGACAGGGACTGTAGGTTTGTTGTTAAGTAGAACCTGTTTGTAATTTTGAACGGGTACATTTTTAACGTGTTTAACTGCAGCCAAAAAATCTTTTTTAAGCTTTTTGGAAAACATAGGGAAGGGTTATCACCCCTGTGACATTTGTTTTGCTGTCTGTGCTCCTCTTCAGAAGATTTCACCTCACTTTTTGTCCCAATGACAAATGTTTTTTGAAATTTTTTTTTTTTTTTTTAATGAAACAAGGATTGGTGATAAAGCATCAGTGGAAAGGAGAAACGTTTTTCCCATATTAACTCTTACAGGAGAGAATTCCCTTCCTAGGGTTAGATTTCATCTCACTTCCTGTTGTCACCTTCTGTTTTCGAGTAGGAGTCGTTTGTAAGTTGGATGTTTGAAAGTAGGGGCCTGCCCAATATACTCAGCAGAAATTTGGGCCTTAGGTGTTGTTGTGGCCACAACACTGTAAGCCCTCACAGGGCCCTGCTGTGAAATATTAGATCAAGAATTGTAATTACCATATTTATCTGCATATAACACGCACTTTTTTCCCCTGAAAATCAGGGGGAAATCGTGGTTGCGTGTTATAGGCCGATCCCCACCGATTTTGTGTTATCGGAACGATCGCAACAATTGCCGCGGTTGTCGCTGACATACACAGCTGTGGGTAGATTCAAATATGGCGCCGAGACTGCAGGGATTCCTCGGAGCCGAGATACACATACCCGAGTGTTCTTGGCTTTTTTCGGCGTCGCTCACAGTCACGCCCAGTCCCGCCCTATGATGGACATAACACAGGTCCAGGGACGGGGGCGCCGAAAAAAGCCGAGAACACTAGGGTATGTGTATCTCGGCTCCGAGGAATCCCTGCAGTCTTGGCGCCATATTTGAATCTAATCTATCACAAAGCTTCACTGACATGGCTGGACTGGGGCAAAGCTGCACAGGCAAACCTGCACTGCCAAAGCTTCACTAACAAAGCTGCACTGGGGCAAGGCTGCACTGGGGCAAAGCTGCACTGACAAGGCTGCACTGACAAAGCTGCACTGACAAGGCTGCACTGACAAGGCTGCACTGACAAGACTGCACTGGGGCAAGGCTGCACTGACACTGAAAAGGCTGCAGATGGACAGATGAGGCTGCATTGATGGGCATTTTAATGTAAGTTTTTTTTCCTTAAACTTCCCTCCTAAAAGATTTTTTTCCTTAAAATTCCCTCCTAAACTTGGGGTGCGTGTTATACGCCGGCACGTGTTATACGCCGATAAATACGGTACATGCCCTTGTTGAACAAGGGCAGAAAAATTGGGCCTTTGGTGGTGGTGCTGGTGCCACAACACTGTAAGTCCTCACTCGCTCTTGGTGGGCGCAGAAACGGGCCCTGCTGTGAAATATTAGATCAAGAATTGTAATTACATGCCCCTGTTGAACAAGGGCAGAAAAATTGGGTCTTTTGGTGGTGGTGCTGGTGCCACAACACTGTAAGTCCTCACTCACTCTTGGTGGGCGCAGAAACGGGCCCTGCTGTGAAATATTAGATCAAGAATTGTAATTACATGCCCCTGTTGAACAGGGGCTGAAAAATTGGGCCTTAGGCCCTGGTGCCACAACACTGCAACCCCTCACAGATACTCTAGTTGGAACGCAGAAATGAGCCCTGCTTCAAAGTATTGCATCAAAAATTGTAATTACACTCCCCTGTTAAACAGGGGCTGAAAAATTAGGCCTTAGGCACTGGTGCTGGTGCCACAACACTGCAACCCCTCACAGATACTCTAGTTGGAACGCAGGAACGACCCCTGCTTCAAAGTATTGCATCAAAAATTGTAATTACACTCCCCTGTTAAACAGGGGCTGAAAAAATAGGCCTTAGGCACTGGTGCTGGTGCCACAACACTGCAACCCCTCACAGATACTCTAATTGGAACGCAGGAACGAGCCCTGCTGCAAAGTATTGCATCAAAAATTGTAATTACACGCCCCTGTTAAACAGGGGCTGAAAAATTGGGCCTTAGGCACTGGTGGCGGCGCCCAGAACCAAAAATGTTCTTACAAGCTATCAGCGTGATCATTGAGGAGGAAGAGGATAATTACTCAGGATAGTCACTCAGCATCAGCATAGGCAGTCTTTGAAGGGATCTGAGATTTCAAAAAAATTATTCGGTTACATCAGCATCAGGTGCTTGGTAGCTGGTGGTGATCCAAGACTGATTCATTTTTATGAAGGTCAGTCGATCGACCGAGTCGGTGGACAGACGCACCCTGTGATCGGTTACAAAGCCTCCAGCAGCACTGAATATGCGTTCCGAAAGAATGCTGGATGCAGGACAGGCCAGTAGCTCAATTGCATACTGTGCAAACTCTGGCCAGTGATCCATCCTCAAGACCCAGTAACCCAGAGGATTTTCGGTGGGAAAGGTGTCCAAGTCAGATCTTGCCCCTAGGTATTCCTGCACCATGTAAAACAGACGCTGGCAATGGTTGCTGGAACCGATCATACCTTGGGGCTGCGGACCAAAAAATTGTCTGAACGCATCGGTCAGACGGCCACCTTCTCCACCGCTCCTTCTTTGACTGACCAAAGCCTCAGCAACACGTTGTGCAGAAACAGGAGTTTGTAACCTCCCAGTCTCTGGGAACGCGTTGCACAGACCTTTCTGCAAGGCCTCCCGAAGATGTTTTATCCTCTGCTCCCTCTGCGACGGCAAGATAAGGTCCGCAACCTTACCCTTGTAACGTGGATCAAGGAGGGTTGCCAGCCAGTATTGGTCCTTCTCCTTGATACCACGAATACGAGGATCCTTACGCAGGCTTTGGAGGATCAGGGAGGCCATGCAGTGTAGGTTTGCTGAGGCATTCGGTCCGGAAGTCCTCTGGGTCACTAAGGACGACATGGTCCGCAGCCACCTCCTCCCAGCCATGTACAAGTCCATGTGTTTCTTGGGACTGATCCCTTAAAGACTGCTGCTGATGCTGAGTGCCAGGCTCCACCTACATATTGACACAATCCTCCTCCTCCTCCTCCTCTTCCTGTGTGATCGGCGGGCATGCAGGAACACTGTGTGCATAAAGGGGGCCTTGAGAGCTAAGGAAGTCCTCCTCTTCCTGCCTCTGTTCTGCCTCAAGTGCCCTGTCCATTATTCCACGCAGCGTGTGCTCCAACAGGTGGACAAGGGGGACAGTGTCACTGATGCATGCACTGTCACTGCTCACCATCCTCGTGGCCTCCTCAAATGGTGACAGGACAGTGCATGCATCCCTGATCATGGCCCACTGGTGTGGGAAAAAAAAACAAGCTCCCCTGACCCTGTCCTGGTGCCATAGTCTCACAGGTACTCATTGATGGCCCTCTGCTGTGTGTGCAGCCGCTGCAGCATGGCCAACGTTGAGTTCCACCTGGTGGGCATGTCACAGACTAGGCGGTTCTTGGGCAGGTTAAACTCCTTTTGGAGGTCCGCCAGCCGAGCACTGGCATTATATGACCGGCGGAAATGCACACAGACTTTCCTGGCCTGCCTCAGGACATCCTGTAAGCCCGGGTACCTGCCCAAGAACTGCTGCACCACCAAGTTAAGGACGTGAGCCAAACAGGGCACATGGGTCATTTGTCCCTGTCGGAGGGCAGAGAGGAGGTTGGTGCCATTGTCACAAACCACCATTCCTGCCTTAAGTTGGCGTGGCGTCAACCACCTCTGAACCTGCCCCTGCAGAGCTGACAGAACCTCTGCCCCAGTGTGGCTCCTGTCCCCCAAGCATACCAGCTCAAGCACCGCATGGTATCTTTTGGCCTGCGTACATGCGTAGCCCCTTGAACGCCTACGGAGCACCGCTGGTTTCGAGGACAAAGCACAGGAAGAGGCCATGAAGGAAGAAGAAGAGGAGGGGGTGGAGAAGAGAGGTGTGTCACAATCATTAGTAGTGGCATTTTGGAGGTGTGGTGGCGGAACAACCTCCAACACTACTGCACCTTGTCCTGCATCCTTCCCAGCTGCCAGCAGAGTCACCCAATGCGCCGTGAAACTTAGGTAACGTCCCTGTCCATGCCTGCTGGACCATGAGTCAGTGGTAATATGCACCTTACCGCCCTGTCCAGCGAGGCATGGACATTGCCTTCCACATGCCGGTAGAGAGCCGGAATCTCCTTCCGTGAGAAAAAATGGCGTTTGGGTACCTGCCACTGAGGAACCGCACATTCCACAAACTCACAGAAGGGGGCAGAGTCTACCAACTGAAAAGGCAGCAGTTGAAGTGCTAGCAATTTTGCCAAGCTACAGTACCTGACCGCAAGATTGTGTTTCCAGCGCGATACCATCGTGCTGGTTCTCGGCGACAGGGTACTGTGCATGTCGCGCTGGCTCACTCATTGGGAAAGGAAAACTTTGTTTTCCTTTCGCGATGAATGACAGGCATTGCTGACAGCTGTCTGGTATGAATCCTGTGGGGGAACGCCGTGTCAAATTTTTGAATGAAAAAAAAGCGTAGGTCCCCCCCAGGGGCATACCAGGCCCTTCGGTCTGGTATGGATTGTAAGGGGAACCCCCTACACTGAAAAATCGGCGTGGGGGTCCCCCCAAAATCCACACCAGACCCTTATCCGAGCACGCAGCCCGGCCGGTCAGAAAAGAGGATGGGGACGAGCGAGCACCCCCCCTCCTTAGCTGTACCAGGCCACATGCCCTCAACATGGGGGGGTGGGTGCCTTGCCCCCACCCCAAAGCACCTTGTCCCTATGTTGATGAGGACAAGAGCCTCTTCCCGACAACCCTGGCCTTTGGTTGTCGGGGTCTGCGGGCTTATCGGAATCCGGGAGCCCCCTTTAATAAGGGGACCCCCAGATCCCGGGCCCCCCACCCTGTGTGAATGAGTATGGGGTACATGGTACCCCTACCCATTCACCTAGGGAAAAGTGTCAATAAAAAAAACACAGTACACAGGTTTTAAGAGTAATTTATTAGGCAGATCCGGGGTCTTCTTCCGACTTCCGGGGGTCCCCTTCTGACTCCTCCCGGTGTTAGGCCTCTTCTCCCGGGCCCCGCCGCTATCTTCTTCCAGCTCTTTTGCGAGCGAGGGGCCCGGTCTGCTGCCGCTGTCTTGTCGCCGCTGTCTTGTCGCCGCTGTCTCTGCTACTCCTCCTGAGTATTACGATACCACATGTGTGGGACTTTTTCACTGCCTGGCCACATACAGAGGCCCAACATGCATGGAGCACCATCAGGTGTTCTAGGAGCATAAATTACACATCACATTTCTCAACCACCTATTACACTTTTGAAGGCCCTGGAGCACCGGGACAATGGAAACACCCACAAAATGACCCCATTTTGGAAAGCTAACACCCCAACGTATAATCTATGAGGCATAATGAGTCTTTTAAATGGTTTATTTTTTTCCAGAAGTTTTTGGAAAATGTGGAAAAAAAATGAAAACGCATTATTTTTTACACAAAGTTGTCCATTTATAAGATATTTCCAACACATAGCATTTATATAGCAAACATGGCACCCCAAAATACATTCTGCTACTCCTCCTGAGTATTATGATACCACATGTGTGGGACTTTTTCACTGCCTGGCCACATACAGAGGCCCAACATGCATGGAGCACCATCAGGTGTTCTAGGAGCATAAATTACACATCACATTTCTCAACCACCTATTACACTTTTGAAGGCCCTGGAGCACCGGGACAATGGAAACACCCACAAAATGACCCCATTTTTGGAAAGCTAACACCCCAACGTATAATCTACGAGGCATAATGAGTCTTTTGAATGTTTTTTTTTTTCCAGAAGTTTTTGGAAAATGTGGAAAAAAATGAAAACGCATTTTTTTTTTACACAAAGTTGTCCGTTTATAAGATATTTCCAACATATAGCATTTAGATAGCAAAAATGACACCCCAAAATACATTCTGCTACTCCTCCTGAGTATTACGATACCACATGTGTGGGACTTTTTCACTGCCTGGCCACATACAGAGGCCCAACATGCATGGAGCACCATCAGGTGTTACATAGTTACATAGTTACATAGTAGGTGAGGTTGAAAAAAGACACAAGTCCATCAAGTCCAACCTATGTGTGTGATTATGTGTCAGTATTTCATTACATATCCCTGTATGTTGCAGTCATTCAGGTGATTATCTAATAGTTTCTTGAAGCTATCAATGCTCCCCGCTGAGACCACCGCCTGTGGAAGGGAATTCCACACCCTTGCCGCTCTTACAGTAAAGAACCCTCTACGTAGTTTAAGGTTAAACCTCTTTTCTTCTAATTGTAATGAGTGGCCACGAGTCTTATTAAACTCTCTTTTGCGAAAAAGTTTTATCCCTATTGTGGAGTCACCAGTACAGTATTTGTAAATTGAAATCATATCCCCTCTCAAGCGTCTCTTCTCCAGAGAGTATAAGTTCAGAGCTCGCAACCTTTCCTCATAACTAAGATCCTCCAGACCCTTTATTAGCTTTGTTGCCCTTCTTTGTACTCGCTCCATTTCCAGTACATCCCTCCTGAGGACTGGTGCCCAGAACTGGACAGCATACTCCAGGTGCGGCTGGACCAGAGTCTTGTAGAGCGGGAGAATTATCGTTTTATCTCTGGAGTTGATCCCCCTTTTAATGCATGCCAATATTCTGTTTGCTTTATTAGCAGTAGCTTGGCATTGCATGCCATTGCTGAGCCTATCATCTACTAGGACCCCCAGGTCCTTTTCCATCCTAGATTCCCCCAGAGGTTCTCCCCCCAGTGTATAGATTGCATTCATATTTTTGCCACCCAAATGCATTATTTTACATTTTTCTACATTGAACCTCATTTGCCATGTAGTCGCCCACCCTATTAATTTGTTCAGGTCTTTTTGCAAGATTTCCACATCCTGCGGAGAAGTTATTGCCCTGCTTAGCTTAGTATCGTCTGCAAATACAGAGATTGAACTGTTTATCCCATCCTCCAGATCGTTTATGAACAAATTAAATAGGATTGGTCCCAGCACAGAACCCTGGGGAACCCCACTCCCCACCCCTGACCATTCTGAGTACTCCCCATTTATCACCACCCTCTGAACACGCCCTTGTAGCCAGTTTTCAATCCATGTACTCACCCTATGGTCCATGGCAACGCACCTTATTTTGTTCAGTAAACGTTTATGGGGAACTGTGTCAAATGCTTTTGCAAAATCCAGATACACCATGTCTAGGGGCCTTCCTTTATCTAGATGGCAACTCACCTCCTCATAGAAGGTTGATAGATTGGTTTGGCAAGAACGATTCTTCATGAATGCATGCTGATTACTGCTAATGATATCATTCTTATTACTAAAATCTTGTATATAGTGCCTTATCATTCCCTCCAAGAGTTTACATACTATTGATGTTAGGCTAACTAGTCTGCAATTCCCAGGGATGTTTTTTGGGGCCTTTTTAAATATTGGTGCTACATTGGCTTTTCTCCAATCAGCTGGTACCATTCCAGTCAATAGACTGTCTGTAAAAATTAGGAACAACGGTCTGGCAATCACCTGACTGAGTTCCCTAAGTACCCTCGGATGCAAGCCATCTGGTCCCAGTGATTTATTAATGTTAAGTTTTTCACGTCTAATTTTAATTCCGTCCTCTGTTAACCATGTAGGTGCTTCCTGTGTTGTGTCATGAGGATAAACACTGCAGTTTTGGTTACTGAAGCCCCCCGATTCACTCGTGAATACTGAGGAGAAGAATAAATTCAATACCTTTGCCATCTCCCCATCCTTTGTAACCAGATGTCCTTCCTCATTCTTTATGGGGCCAATATGGTCTGTCCTCCCTTTTTTACTGTTTACATACTTAAAGAATTTCTTGGGATTTTTTTTGCTCTCCTCCGCTATGTGTCTTTCATGTTCTATCTTAGCCGTCCTAATTGCACCCTTACATTTCTTATTGCATTCTTTATAAAGTCTGAATGCTGAGGATGATCCCTCAACCTTGTATTTTTTGAAGGCCTTCTCCTTTGCTTTAATATGCATTTTTACATTGGAGTTAAGCCATCCAGGATTTTTGTTCGCTCTTTTAAATTTATTACCCAATGGGATACATTGGCTAATGCCTTTATTTAATATGCTCTTAAAGCAAACCCATCTCTCCTCCGTATTCTTTGATCCTAATATTTTATCCCAATTTATGCCTTTTAGCAAGGTTTGTAGTTTAGGGAAGTTGGCTCTTTTGAAATTCAGTGTCTTTGTGTTCCCTTCATGTTTCCTATTTGTGTGATTTATACTGAAAATAATTGACCTGTGATCGCTGTTACCTAAATTGCCCCGTATTTCCACATCTGTTATCAGGTCTGTATTGTTGGTAATCAGTAGATCTAGTAATGTTTTATTTCTAGTTGGTGCGTCTACCATCTGACCCATAAAATTGTCCTGCAAGACATTAAGGAACTGGCGAGCCTTAAATGAATGCGCGGTTCCCTCCGCCCAGTCTATGTCTGGATAATTAAAATCCCCCATTATGATAACACTTCCCATCCTTGCTGCTAATCCAATTCGTGATAGGAGATCCGTCTCCACTTCCTCCCTCAGGTTAGGGGGCCTATAGCATACTCCCAGTATTATTTTCCCCTTAGCTTCATCCCTTTGGAGCTCTACCCATAAGGATTCCACCTCCTCCCTAGCTCCCTCAGTGATGTCATCTCTCACATTCACTTGTACATTATTCTTGATATATAGGCATACCCCTCCCCCTTTTTTACCCTCTCTATCCTTGCGGTATAGGGTATACCCTTGAATGTTTGCCAGCAAATCATGAGAGCTGTTGAACCAGGTCTCTGAAATTCCCACAAAATCCAAATCCTCCTGGTACAACAGTATCTCTAGTTCACCCATCTTGTCCGCCATGCTCCTGGCATTGGTGAACATGCCACATAGTTTAGACCGGTCGCATATTGTCCTCGTATTGGGTGTTTCAAGTTTGCAACTAGGACTTGCTACTATACTCACCTTGTGTTTTTGTGCTTTGGTTAACCTACCACTAATGCCCCCAATACTACCCTCTGGAATATCTTCCGCGCTGGCTATCACTGTCTCTGGACCCCCCCCCCCCCCATCGCCTAGTTTAAAAACCCCTCTAACTTTTTGCCCATCTTCATTCCCAGCAGATCTGCACCCTCCTCATTTAGGTGCAGTCCGTCCCTTCTATAGTACCGGTTACCGACTGAGAAGTCGGCCCAGTCCTCCAGAAACCCAAACTCCTCCTTACTACACCAGATCTTCAGCCACTTGTTTACTTCCCTAATATCCCTCTGCCTTTCTGGTGTGGCTCGATGTACCAGTAGTATTCCTGAGAACACTACCTTGGAGGTCCTTTTCCTCAATTTAGCACCTAAGTCCCTAAAATCGTTCTTTAGGACACTCCATCTGCCTCTGACTTTGTCATTGGTGCCAACGTGCACCATGACAGCCGGGTCTTCCCCAGCCCCTCCCAGTAATCTGTCCACAAGATCCGTGATGTGCCGAACCCGAGCGCCCGGTAGACAACATACTGTTCGGCGCTTCAGGTCTTGGTTACAGATTGCCCTCTCTGTCCTTCTAAGAATTGAGTCCCCTACCACCCGAATCTGTCTTTCCTTTCCCTTTGCTGCCCCCCCACTCTCACTGGAGGAGTTCTTGCCCTGGCAGCTAGGAGAGTCCCTCAACTCCAGCAGTGCTGGTCCCTGACTGGTTTCACCAATGTCACTCAATGGAGCGTACTTATTGGGATGCTCCAGTCCTGGATCGGCCTCTCTGGCACTTCCCCCTCTACCCCTCCTGACTGTCACCCATCTACTCTTTGCTAGTGCCTGCACCTCTTTGTCTCCACCCGCCTCTGTGCTGGCCCCTGCCAGCACCTGCCGTGTACGTTCCTGGCTCACCTTTAGTATGGAGGGACTTCTCAGTGCTGACAGTTGCTTCCCCAGATTCAGAACCTGGGCTTCCAGGGAAACAATGTAGTTACATTTTGCACAGCAGTATTCTCCCTCGATCGGATGATCAAGGAACGCATACATGCAGCAAGATGTACAAAGAGTTGCCTCTCCACACCTGCCGGGCATCATACCTATTAAATATAGTGAGGATTTGGGGATTTTACCCTGTCCAAATTACCTAACAGCTAGCTTCCTGGCACTAATACTCAAGACAATACACAGGTACACAACAAGACAATACACAGGTACTCACAGACCTACGTGCACTCGCAATACACAAGTATACAGTACACAATAACCAAGTACTAACGATCCACACACACTACTCAGACAACACTCAGATACTCACACTACACAGGTACTATGACCCCTGTTAAAACCTCCTGTTTTAAACTCTGGTTTTTTAACTCCCACTTATACCAGCTCCACTTACACGAAGTTCCACAGCCTCAGACTGAGCACGCTCAGACTGAGTCCTACAACCAGTAAAATAGGCACCTGTGAGCAATTAACCACCCCCCTTAATTGATAAACTGATGGAACCAGAGAAAAAAAAAAAGCTATTTAAAAAGTGACAGCAAAAGGCAAATTAAAAACTAAAAGGAAAATCCCCAAAAATGCAACTCAGCAAACAAACAGCAAACAAACAGCAAACAAACAGCAGGACTTGTACACTCTAACTCTGTTTTTTTAACTCCCACTTATACCAGCTCCACTTACACCAAGTTCCACAGCCTCAGACTGAGCACGCTCAGACTGAGTCCTACAACCAGTTAAATAGGCACCTGTGAGCAATTAACCACCCCCCTTAATTGATAGACTGATGGAACGAGAGAAAAAAAAAAAGCTATTTAAAAAGTGACAGCAAAAGGCAAATTAAAAACTAAAAGGAAAAGCCCCAAAAATGCAACCCAGCAAACAAACAGCAAACAAACAGAAAACAAACAGCAAGACTTGTACACTCTAACTCTGTTTTTTTAACTCCCACTTATACCAGCTCCACTTACACCAAGTTCCACAGCCTCAGACTGAGCACGCTCAGACTGAGTCCTACAACCAGTTAAATAGGCACCTGTGAGCAATTAACCACCCCCCTTAATTGATAGACTGATGGAACCAGAGAAGAAAAAAAAAAAAAGCTATTTAAAAAGTGACAGCAAAAGACAAATTAAAAACTAAAAGGAACAGCCCCAAAAATGCAACCCAGCAAACAAACAGCAAACAAAGAGCAAACAAACAGCAAACAAACAGCAAGACTTGTACACTCTAACTCTGGTTTTTTAACTCCCACTTATACCAGCTCCACTTACACCAAGTTCCACAGCCTCAGACTGAGCACGCTCAGACTGAGTCCTACAACCAGTTAAATAGGCACCTGTGAGCAATTAACCACCCCCCTTAATTGATAGACTGATGGAACCAGAGAGGAAAAAAAAAGCTATTTAAAAAGTGACAGCAAAAGGCAAATTAAAAACTAAAAAGAAAATCCCCAAAAATGCAACCCAGCAAACAAACAGCAAACAAACAGCAAACAAACAGCAAAACTTGTACACTCTAACTCTGTTTTTTTAACTCCCACTTATACCAGCTCCACTTACACCAAGTTCCACAGCCTCAGACTGAGCATGCTCAGACTGAGTCCTACAACCAGTTAAATAGGCACCTGTGAGCAATTAACCACCCCCCTTAATTGATAGACTGATGGAACCAGAGAAAAAAAAAAAAGCTATTTAAAAAGTGACAGCAAAAGGCAAATTAAAAACTAAAAGGAAAAGCCCCAAAAATGCAACCCAGCAAACAAACAGCAAACAAACAGCAAACAAACAGCAAGACTTGTACACTCTAATAGGGCGTACACACGGTCGGACTTTGTTCGGACATTCCGACAACAAAATCCTAGGATTTTTTCCGACGGATGTTGGCTCAAACTTGTCTTGCATACACACGGTCACACAAAGTTGTCAGAAAATCCGATCATTCTCAACGCGGTGACATAAAACACGTACGTCGGGACTATAAACGGGGCAGTGGCCAATAGCTTTCATCTCTTTATTTATTCTGAGCATGCGTGGCACTTTGTCCGTCGGATTTGTGTACACACGAACGGAATTTCCGACAACGGATTTTGTTGTCGGAAAATTTTATCTCCTGCTCTCCAACTTTGTGTGTCGGAAAATCCGATGGAAAATGTCTGATGGAGCCCACACACGGTCGGAATTTCTGACAACACGCTCCGATCGGAAAATCCGACCGCGTGTACGGGGCATTTCTCTGGTTTTTTAACTCCCACTTATACCAGCTCCACTTACACCAAGTTCCACAGCCTCAGACTGAGCACGCTCAGACTGAGTCCTACAACCAGTTAAATAGGCACCTGTGAGCAATTAACCACCCCCCTTAATTGATAGACTGATGGAACCAGAGAAAAAAAAAAGAAAAAGCTATTTAAAAAGTGACAGCAAAAGGCAAATTAAAAACTAAAAGGAAAAGCCCCAAAAATGCAACCCAGCAAACAAACAGCAAACAAACAGCAAACAAACAGCAAGACTTGTACACTCTAACTCTGGTTTTTTAACTCCCACTTATACCAGCTCCACTTACACCAAGTTCCACAGCCTCAGACTGAGCACGCTCAGACTGAGTCCTGCAACCAGTTAAATAGGCACCTGTGAGCAATTAACAACCCCCCTTGATTGATAGACTGATGGAACCAGAGAAAAAAAAAAGCTATTTAAAAAGTGACAGCAAAAGGCAAATTAAAAACTAAAAGGAAAAGCCCCAAAAATGCAACCCAGCAAACAAACAGCAAACAAACAGCAAACAAACAGCAAGACTTGTACACTCTAACTCTGGTTTTTTAACTCCCACTTATACCAGCTCCACTTACACCAAGTTCCACAGCCTCAGACTGAGTCCTACAACCAGTTAAATAGGCCCTAGGAGCATAAATTACACATCACATTTCTCAACCACCTATTACACTTTTGAAGGCCCTGGAGCACCGGGACAATGGAAACACCCACAAAATGACCCCATTTTGGAAAGCTAACACCCCAACGTATAATATATGAGGCATAATGAGTCTTTTGAATGGTTCTTTTTTTTCCAGAAGTTTTTGAAAAATGTGGAAAAAAAATGAAAACACATTTTTTTTACACAAAGTTGTCCGTTTATAAGATATTTCCAACACATAGCATTTGGATAGCAAAAATGACACCCCAAAATACTTTCTGCTACTCCTCCTGAGTATGGCGATACCACATGTGTGAGACTTCTACACAGCCTGGCCACATACAGACATCCAACATGCAAGGAACAACGTCAGGTGTTCCAGGGACACATAGCATGCACATACCAAGAATTACACCCCAAAATACATTTTGCTGAGCAAAGTGTAAATAAAAGATTACCTGTGGTTGTAGTAGCGCAGTTGTACACAGGAGGATAGCACTGGTCCAGGCAGAAGGCAGGGACTTGGTCAGCAGCGGCGAACACAATTGTCCAGGCAGCAGGCAGGGTTACTGTCCATATACAGTCCAGGGTCAGTGCAGGCAGAGATATTGTCCGCAGTGCCAAAAATATTGGTCCTGGTAGTAGGCAGGTCCATGTGGTGTGGTCAGTGCGACAGGCAGAGGCATGACGGCAGTAAGTCCTACAGGCAGAAGTAGGGCCTTGTTCAGGACAGAATGGGGACAGGGGTAGAGGCTTCTCCCACCCAAATCTCTTTGAAGCCTCCGAGTCTCCAGACCCTAATCTAGGATTGAGAAAACAAAAAAAATTGTTTTCTTCATCCAGAAAAACAATTCTGGAGCCCCTCACATATGTGAGACCCCTGTGTTGAATCCCACTAGTCCAGTATCAGGGTACAAGATCAGTCCAAGAGGCAGGCAAATATCATGGTCAAACAGTCCAAGGTCAGTTCCAGATCAGGCAGATGTATGTACAGAATCGTTAGGCAGAAGCATGGTCGAATAACAGTCCAGGGTCAGTTCCAGATCAGGCAGAGGTATGTGCAGAATCGTTAGGCAGAAGCATGGTCGAATAACAGTCCAGGGTCAGTTCCAGATCAGGCAGAGGTATGTACAGAATCGTTAGGCAGAAGCGTGGTCAAATAACAAGCCAGGGTCAGTTACAGAGGAGGCAGTGGCATAAGGGGTGTGAGGGTAAATTGCAGGAAAGGAGGCTTAACGTTTACCATACTTCACTAATAATTTAGTGAAGTATGGTAACGACGAAAACATTCACCTACGCAGAGGCCTGGTTCAGAAGGACATTGTGCACAATAATAAGATGTGTCTCTTCTGAATCCTGCTCTGGTACTTACATTTTTCCTTACATTTTTTTTGCCGTCGTTGGCCTGTTGGTTTGGGAGGGATTTTATCGGGAAAGTGGCGTTCGGAGTGTTGACTTAGAACATCTGATCGGATATTTTCTGGTGGGCCGTTCGGGAATGTAAGGGCAGTGAAAACTTCCTCCTAGTAGCCAAGGAAGCGTTTGGGGTTTTGGGTGGAGTTAGGATAAATGACATATGAATTGTAGATGGCCAAATGAAAAAAATAAATTGCGACTTTCTTATACCAATGGTATGTCCGTCTTGTAGCATGGTACGGTTCCAGCATCTGGTCATTCAAGTCGACTCCCCCCATAAACAAATTATAATCAAAGATGCATTTAGGTTTCTGTATGGGACCATTTCTTCTGGGGATTTCCATGAAGGTATCATCGTGGATTGAAGATAACATGTACACATCTCTTTTGTCTCTCCACTTCACTGCCAAAATCTCGTTGTTTCGTAGACTTGCCGTTTCTCCTTTCTCAATTTCTTATTGACCAGACTTTGAGGAAAGCCCTTCTGGTTCTTTTTAACGGTACCACATGCAGGCGTCTTCTTCCGATGAAGGTTGTGGAACAGGGGCAGAGATGTGTAGAAGTTGTCTACATACAGGTGGTAGCCTTTCTCCAGTAGGGGGTATGTGAGGTCCCAAACAATTTTCCTGCTTGATCCCAAGTAGTCTGGGCAATTGGGGGGTTGCAGCTGGGTGTCCTTCCCTTCGTACACTTTGAAGGCATACAAGTAACCTGTGACTCGGTCACATAATTTGTATACCTTCACCCCATAGCGGGCCCTTTTACTGGGAATATATTGTTTTATTTTAAGCCTGCCACTAAACTTAACAAGGGATTCATCCACACATATGTTTTTTGTCCGGGGTAAACAGCAGGGGGAATAGTGCAAAAAGATAATTTAAAAGTGGCTGAATTTTGAAAAGTCTGTCATAGTTTGGGTCATTTCGGGGAGGGCACTGGGTATTGTGATTGAAATGAAGAAACCTCAATATCATGAGGTATCTGTTTCTCATCATTACCTTGGAGAATACTGGCATGTGGTGGAGGGGGTGGGTTGACCAATAGGACAGCAAAGTGTTTTTTTTGTGAGTCCCATGTTAAATGTGAGCCCTAAAAAAACCTTCAACTCCTCCACCGTTAGGTCTCTCCACTGCACTGGGCCACAATATTTGACAGCATGTCCTCGGTAAAAATTAAATTAAAAAAATCTACTGGGGAAAAATTCTCAGTGTTCACCTGGACTCCTGGCTGGGCAGTGAAAGGGGGAATGTTGGCTTCTCCTGAATTAGGCGGAAGCCACAAGGGGTTCTGAAGGGCATAGGGAAGGCTGGCATGGGTCCTTGGCCTTTCTTGCCGAGGCACTGCGGTGCTGGTGGATGGCACTGTGGTGCTGGTGGATGGGACTGCCGTGCTGGTGGATGGGACTGCCGTGCTGGTGGATGGCACTGCGGTGCTGGTAGATGCCACTGCGGTGCTGGTAGATGCCATTGCCTCCCCACCAGAACACCTTTGTTTGGCGGGCCGAATCTCTTCCTCCTGTGAGTCACTCAGTGTTCCACTACTGAGGACTGGCTCATAATTTGTGTCCGACTCAGAATCGGAGTCGGAAAGGGAATCCGAAAAAGAGAGCTCCCCGTTGCTCTCGTCGGCCTGGGACAGTATTTGGTACGCCTCCTCGGCGGAAAAGCTTCTTTTGGACATGGTTGCTAAGCCTGCACTGATGGGCACTGATGAGGTGGCACTGAAGAGCACAGATGGGCACTGAGGTGGCACAGAGGGGCACTGATGAGGTGGAACAGATGTGCAATGATGAGGTGGAACAGATGTGCACTGATGAGGTGGAACAGATGTGCAGATGTGCACTGATGAGGTGGCACTGGTGGGCACTGATAAGGTGGCACAGGTGGGCACTGATGAGGCGGCACAGGTGGGCACTGATGAGGTGGAACAGATGTGCACTGAGATGGCACAGATGTGCACTGATGAGGTAGCACAGATGTGCATTGATGAGGTGGCACAGCTGGGCACTGATGGGATGGCACAGATGGGGCGGCACAGATGGAGCGGCACAGATGGGGCGGCATAGATGGAGTGGCACAGATGGGGCGGCACAGATGGAGCAGCACAGATGGGCACTGATGAGGCGGCACAGATGTGCACTGATTGCACAGGTGTGCACAGGTGTGCACTGAGGCAGCACAGATGGGCACTGATTGGCACAGGTGGGCACTGATGAGGTGGCACAGGTGGGCACTGATGAGGTGGCACAGGTGGGCACTGATGAGGTGGCACAGGTGGGCACTGATTGTGCAGATGTGCAGATGGACACTGATCACTGCTGGGCAGACAGGTGGGCACCGATTGGCACAGGTGGGCACCGATTGGCACAGGTGGGCACCGATTGGCACTGTACTGATGGTGCACTGTACTGATGGGCACTGTATTGATGGGCACTGTGGGCACTGTAGGCACAGTAAAATGCACAGTAAAACACTCACAGATCAGTGACAGATCTCTCTCTCCTCACACGCTGTCTCTGTGTGAGGAGAGAGAGCCGGCAATGAGAGATGATCTCAAATGTTTACATTTGAGATCATTGCTCATTGGCCATGGCGATCCTGCTGTAAATGGCCGCTGTGATAGGCCATTTACAGCGATCTGTGATTGGCTGTGTCCAAGGGACACGGCCAACACAGAATTTCCCCGTTGCGCGCTCGTGAGCGCGCACGGGGAGCAAGGAAAGGGGAGGCCGTCATATACGACGGCCTCCCGGAATTGACATCCGCGCTGTAGCCGTCATTCAGCTACGGCCGGATGTCAGGTGGTTAACGAGCCTATGCCAGCCACAATTGGTCGTCATGTAAGGGGATTTAACCCCTTATGGATCTCAGGCAAATGATGAAATACCGGTGTTATAGGATGTTCCAGAATGAATGATTTCCTATCTTTAGATGTAAATATCCCTGCTTGCACTGCTCTATCTAGTAGTGTAGTAAGTTCTTTCTTAAAGGGGGTGGTGGGATTAGACAACAACCGTTGGTATGTGTGTATATCAGATAATTGGCGTAAGGCCTCTTCTTTGTAAACCTCTGGGTCTAATACTGTAACTATCCCACCTTTGTCGGCATTTCTAATGACAATCTTGTCATCTGTTGATAAACCTTTAAGCGCTTGTCTCTCCTCAGTGGTCAGATTGTCATGTGTCATTTTCTTCTTGTTACAGCTGTGAGCCAGGCGCACTAAATCCCCCTCCACCATTTTTTGAAACAGATCAAGATCTTTCCCTCTGGATGTCACTGGATTAAAGTCCGATCTACCCTTGACCGGAATCTCATGATGTGTATCGGTGGGATCCAGGGGGGATTGATCTGATTCATCAGCCAAATCTATTAAATCCTGCAAGGCACAGATTTCAATGAATAATTTAGGTGATGGTAAAGACTCACCTGTATCGTAGCTGTCTGTGGACCTAGTGATCTCATCTGATGAGCAATTAAAGAAATGTTTCCTGAGGGTTAAAGATCGTGAAAACTTGTTAATGTCCAAGATTGTTTCAAAAAGGTTCAGACCTCTTGCCAAAAGGCTAATTTCGTCAGGGTTAATTAGCCTTTTGGAGAGGTTGATAACACTATGCTTCATCTCTTCGACTTCTCCCGTAGCGTATAGCGTGCGTTGTTTATGGTGTTTGTGTTTCCTGCCACCTCTTCTTGTCTTTTTGTGGATGATTTCTTTTTCTTGGTTTGTCCCGACCTGTGAGGGTTTCCTGGGGGACGGTTATTGTTTGGTCTAATTGACTCCGAAGAAGTTAAGGATCTGTCGAGTGATGAGTCTGACATGGTGCGTTCCAGAGTGTTGTCCACTGACTCTCCTTCACAATCTGAGAAACTGACTTGTTTGCCTCAATTTCTGCGTGATCTGCTGGAATTAAAATGGTATGTGTGTGATGGAAAAATCTGGACAGCCGCACTCCGGATTGGAAAAGTGAAAAATAAAATCCTCTTTATTGAAAAAGTAATAACATGATTAAAATCCGTACATGGCTTTGTTGGGATAATGCAGCATAACCGCTAACGCGTTTCACGCTCCCATAGAGCACTTACTCATAGCTGGTTTGTACGAAAGTGATCACCACTTATATACACATAATTTATCTACCACATGACTACATATTGATTATCTGATTTGAAACAGCTGATCGTTAGTCTGTGTGGGATCTTTTTGGCATAGATGTGATTGGATGTGCGTCCTATAGTGGAATCACTAATGAAGACATGAATATATAAATGAAATGTATTCATATTGGCAAATGTCAACATATATAAATAATAAAAAATTCTATTCAAGGTTTTTGAAAAACATGTTTGTTATTTTTCAAAACCACAATAATGAGATGGGTGCTGGAATTTGACGTTCAAACGTATAAATTATCATACGGATAGGCGCAAGTATGGGCAAACTATGTGAGCTGGTGGCTGCGGTATAATGTAAACGGTGTATAGAATGAGAATTGGAATTGGGTCTATATGCATGTGATAAAAAGATGTGCATCCAACACCACTATCAGTGTCTACAAGAAAAGACTAAATATGTGTGTATGGTGCATAAATATATGCAAAAAATTTTTTAACGACATAAAGATAAAAATAATGATGAAAAGCAATTCTTTATATGTGTGTGTATGTGTATATACATGATGATTTCAACTTTCAAAAAACGTGGTGACATATGTGAATTGGAAGCTGGGCAGAAAACTGGCGTCCTGTCGCAATAATGCGACCAAAAGTCTCCTGATTTACAGGAGTCTATGTGTGAATAAATGCTTTTGCTTCAATTCCTACATGTGTGAATATTATTCTTTGCAACATATAAAGGATTGTGAAACTTATCACTCTCTGATAACCCCGCCACTCCAGCTTCACAAAAGTGCTCATTTAAAACCTTGCATCACTCCGTATGGGATGCATTAATCCCAATCAGGTAACAACATTAACGTTGCTGAACGTCTTTCTTTGAAGCAATCACATCTCTCGATGAGTTGTCTTCAAGTGTATGGGCAGAACTATATGAGGTAGATAAAAATGGGACAAAATGCAGTGTTTATGCACCTGTCTCTATTCTTTCTATACATAGTATAATATTGGCAGTGACCATATGACAGGTTCTTCCAATATATGTGTTTATATCAATAGATAATTAACAATCTCACTAAACCAATTACTATGTGAAATAAACAACTGGTCTACCTCTTTGAAGACCACAGCTCTTAAATCAACTCAAAACACATGGGAACTTTGCAAAGAAGGTAATGAACCATGTACACATGTGGTAAAAAACATTTGTGCAAAGTTAGGCTAGCCATACATCATACAATTCTCCCGTGCAACTCTGGTCTAGATTCACCAAAACCATACAATAGGAGGCCAAACCCAAACACCCTCAACCTGCATGCAATCAGGCAGGCCCTTCTGCCACACAGAAGGAAACAAGGAAACAAGGTCTACACCTGGCACAAGCCACTTTACAAGTCCAACAGATCCCGCAAAAACCGAGGTAAACGAGTAAGTTTCTCAGACCATGAAGGGGAGTCGGCCGACAACACTCTAGCACGCACCATGTCAAACTCATCACTTGACAGATCTCCAACCCCACCAGAATCCATCAGATCCACCAACAGCCGCTCCCCTGGAAACCCTCACAGGTCCAGACAAACCAAGAAAAAGAAACCCTCCACAAAAAGACAAGAAGAGGTGGTAGGAAACACAAACGCCACGAACAACACACGCTATATGCTGCGGGAGAAGACGGCGAAGACGCCGAGGAAGTAAAACACAGTGTGATTAATTTGTCCAAAAAACAACTGAGCACAGAAGAGGTCAGCCTGTTGGCCAAAGGTTTGAACTTTTGTCCTAGCAGACATTTCAACCTTTTTGAAACAATTTTGGACATTAATAAATTCTCAAGGACTTTAACTCTTAGGAAACATTTTTTTGATTGTGCAGTGGATGAGCCCAATGTGTCTGTAGACAGCTGTGACACAGGTGAGTCCCCTTCTTCACCCATACTATTCGTTGATAACTGTGCTCTACAGGATTTAACTGATTTGGCACATGAGTCAGATCCTTGTCCTCTAAATCCCACGGATGTACATATTGAAATCTCCAGGGGTAGATCAGATTTTTATCCGGTGGCGGCCAGAGGTAAGAATCTTGACTCATTCCAAAAACTGGTGGAGGGGGACTTGGTACACCTGGCTCACAGCTGCAACAGAAAGAAATTTACACAGGACAATCTGTCCGTCAAGGAGAGACAAGCCTTTAAGAGGCTCTCCGCAGACGACCAGATTGTCATCAGAAACGCAGATAAGGGGGGTATGGTGGCGGTTTTAGATGTAGAAGTCTACAAAAAAGAAGCTCTGCGTCAACTATCTGACACACACACATACCAGAAACTACCCTCCAACCCCACTATTGCTTTCAAAAACACGCTCTCCACACTCATAGATAGAGCCACACAAATGGGTATATTCACTCCTAGGGAGAAAGAATTTCTTATTCCAGAATGCCCCATAACACCAATATTCCACCACCTACCAAAGATCCACAAGGGGTTAAATCCCCTTACAGGTCGACCTATAGTGGCGGGGATAGGCTCTTTAAATGAACGCCTAGGAGAGTGGGTAGACTCTCATTTACAGCCAATAGCCACCAGTCTCCCTGGTTACATAAAAGATACAAACGATTTATTGAACAAACTGCAAGACATTAAATGGGAAGACAATTATAGATGGATCAGCTGTGATGTATCTAGTTTGTACTCTAGTATCCCACATCATCTGGGGATCCAGGCAGTCACTTATTTTCTTAGAAAAACAGGCAAACTCTCTTTGATTTTACAAGAGTTCATTGTACAAGCCCTGGAGTACCTTTTAACACACAATTTTTTTATGTTTGATGGGGACTATTTTCTCCAGAAATGCGGGGCCTCTATGGGAGCCAAATTTTCCCCCTCACTGGCCAATATTTATATGGGCTGGTGGGAGAGGTCCCGCATCTTTGGACCAAATAGTCCCCGCCGCAAAGATACGGTCTTTTTCTGTCGCTTTATAGACGACCTGTTATTTATTACATCAGATAGAGAAGCTAATTTGGATATCTGGCTGGCATATTTCAATGACAATTCATTAAACTTAAAATTTACGGGAAATCTGCAATCCAGATCCATAGAATTCCTTGATGTGCAACTGGTGGGGTCCGGTGATGCGATTCAATCCAGTCTGTACAGAAAACCTCTCAGTGGCAACACTCTACTTAGAGCTGACTCTGCACACCCTAAACACACCATCAGAGGCATTCCATATAGCCAGTTTTTAAGGTTAAAGCGCCTATGTAGCTCTCCTGATGCTTTTGAGGCTGAAGCCAAAAGCATGGCAAACAGGTTTAAAGCTCGTGGCTATAAAGAAACATCAATACAAAAAGCACTCAACACAGTAAGATCCATCCCAAGACCTTCACTTGTAAAGAAAAAAAAAGCTAGAAACATTCAACAGAGAAGGGACATGTCCCCTAGAATCCCGGTATTTTCTACTCCATACAGCTCAGAATTTAATACAATCAAGAAAATTATCATGAAACACCTTCCTGTTTTGTATAATGACCCTATATATAGTAACATCCTTTCTAAAGGGATCAAGGTTGTATCCCGCAGAGCACCCACATTGGGACGTTCACTGTCTCCCAGTTTGTTCTCAACCAACCGAACAAAATCCAATTGGCTCAATTTCACAGGCAATTTCAAGTGTGGAATAAAAACTTGTAATTACTGCAGGTACATTAAAACGGGTCAACTCATAAAATCATGCAGCAATCAAAAAGAATTCTCGATCCCCGTGTTTATTAATTGCAACACCAAATTTGTGGTATATGTTATCACATGCACCAGTTGCCAGGTACAATATGTTGGACGCACAACACGGCGTCTCAGAGACAGGCTACATGATCACCTGTATAATATTGAGAAGGAGATCTTAACCAATGTATCAAAGCACTGGGTTTACACACACCACAAAGACACTTCCAGTTTAACTATTCAGGGCATTGAGAAAATCATCACACCGGTGAGAGGAGGTGACAGATTCCAGTTACTGTGCAAACGAGAAGTCCTTTGGATATTCTCGTTAGACACCAGGATTCCACGGGGGTTAAACTTTGAGTGGGACGTTTCACATTTCTATGAATAAAACAACATTGAAGCTATATCCCCGAGTAATACATCTGTAACCCTTTCCTCACAACTTTTTCCTTGATTACACATCCACATTCCTTTTTTGGTGGATGATGGAGCAAAAAAACATATAGGGACACATATCAATATATCAGTTCCCTTTTTTACACATATTCCCAGTAACCGATACATCTTATTGGGCTACACACACTCCAATCCATACGAGCAAATGACTAGTGATATGCATATATGTTTCCATTTAAAAGAAACAATTTACTATATCTTTTGCATTCACTGTCACTTGAATCTCGTTTCTAATTAGACATTATTGTTTGATGGTAGCTGCAGGTAGACCATAACACTAAAGCTGGCCATACACCATGCAATTTTCTTGTTCAATTTTCTTTGGATTTGCCTTCAGCTGTGTGGCAGAAGGGCCTGCCTGATTGCATGCAGGTTGAGGGTGTTTGGGTTTGGCCTCCTATTGTATGGTTTTGGTGAATCTAGACCAGAGTTGCACGGGAGAATTGTATGATGTATGGCTAGCCTAACTTTGCACAAATGTTTTTTACCACATGTGTACATGGTTCATTACCTTCTTTGCAAAGTTCCCATGTGTTTTGAGTTGATTTAAGAGCTGTGGTCTTCAAAGAGGTAGACCAGTTGTTTATTTCACATAGTAATTGGTTTAGTGAGATTGTTAATTATCTATTGATATAAACACATATATTGGAAGAACCTGTCATATGGTCACTGCCAATATTATACTATGTATAGAAAGAATAGAGACAGGTGCATAAACACTGCATTTTGTCCCATTTTTATCTACCTCATATAGTTCTGCCCATACACTTGAAGACAACTCATCGAGAGATGTGATTGCTTCAAAGAAAGACGTTCAGCAACGTTAATGTTGTTACCTGATTGGGATTAATGCATCCCATACGGAGTGATGCAAGGTTTTAAATGAGCACTTTTGTGAAGCTGGAGTGGCGGGGTTATCAGAGAGTGATAAGTTTCACAATCCTTTATATGTTGCAAAGAATAATATTCACACATGTAGGAATTGAAGCAAAAGCATTTATTCACACATAGACTCCTGTAAATCAGGAGACTTTTGGTCGCATTATTGCGACAGGACGCCAGTTTTCTGCCCAGCTTCCAATTCACATATGTCACCACGTTTTTTGAAAGTTGAAATCATCATGTATATACACATACACACACATATAAAGAATTGCTTTTCATCATTATTTTTATCTTTATGTCGTTAAAAAAATTTTTGCATATATTTATGCACCATACACACATATTTAGTCTTTTCTTGTAGACACTGATAGTGGTGTTGGATGCACATCTTTTTATCACATGCATATAGACCCAATTCCAATTCTCATTCTATACACCGTTTACATTATACCGCAGCCACCAGCTCACATAGTTTGCCCATACTTGCGCCTATCCGTATGATAATTTATACGTTTGAACGTCAAATTCCAGCACCCATCTCATTATTGTGGTTTTGAAAAATAACAAACATGTTTTTCAAAAACCTTGAATAGAATTTTTTATTATTTATATATGTTGACATTTGCCAATATGAATACATTTCATTTATATATTCATGTCTTCATTAGTGATTCCACTATAGGACGCACATCCAATCACATCTATGCCAAAAAGATCCCACACAGACTAACGAACAGCTGTTTCAAATCAGATAATCAATATGTAGTCATGTGGTAGATAAATTATGTGTATATAAGTGGTGATCACTTTCGTACAAACCAGCTATGAGTAAGCGCTCTATGGGAGCGTGAAACGCGTTAGCGGTTATGCTGCATTATCCCAACAAAGCCATGTACGGATTTTAATCATGTTATTACTTTTTCAATAAAGAGGATTTTATTTTTCACTTTTCCAATCCGGAGTGCGGCTGTCCAGATTTTTCCATCACACACATACCATTGGAATAGCAATTGCCGGCACCTGGGGCTCTCACAATCATCCACACAGCGGAGGACGGGAAGCTTGAACCCGATCACCTAGAGCGGTGGTAATTATCCTGCTGGAATTAAAAGGTGGCTTGTTCCAGGTGTAAACCTTTTTATTTTCATAATCATCTTTGTCACGAGCCATTTTACCTTTCTTAGTGTCGATCACTGTTCTTTCCATTCTGTCCAATTTCTTATTTAGTCTTTCATCAAGATCCGTAAAACCTTTAAGAGTCTGTGAAGTAACCAGGTCTTTCTGTATCGAAGCTATGTCCAATTGCAATTTTTCTGTTTCTTTATTCTTTGAGGCAATAAGGATTTGCATGAGTTTAGAGGAACAGGTATCCAAGGTGTCTGTCCATTCCTTTTTAAACTCTTCATTAAATAAGTCCGAAGTAGGAAATTTTTTGATCCTTAGTCCTCGAGGGATATGTGGAATCGATAAATATTCTGTCAAAAAGGTTATATCCCAATACGCTCTAATTTCTTTGGCCATTAGTTGTTCCAATATCCTGAAAAGACGTATTAATTGAACCCCATCGTCTTCTGACGATTGTAATGTGTATGCTTGCAATGATTGTCTCAGCGGGTTATTGGAAGGTGCCGTGAGAGTTCTGCTGTAGACTGCTTCAACAGCGGATGTCGAGGTACTGGTGTGATCCATAATGAAATGCCAATATGCTCTCAAACAAGACAAAGGAGGGCCCCAGCAGCAGAAGACACTCTGCCGGGCTCATCAAAAGTTTTCCGGAATGCATCCAAAAAGGCCTGGAGGTCGGAGGTGATAGAATCTTGTGATTCCCAGAGTGGGGAGGCCCAAGCTAGAGCATCACCAGAAAGGAGAGAGATATGATATATGTGACTTTGGTGCGATCAGTTGGAAAATGGTGGCTGGAAAGTTCAAAGTGGATGGAACACTGATTAATGAAGCCCAGACAAGCCTTAGGGTAGCCAGAAAAATGAGGTGGCAGTGGCAGATGCAAGCAGGGATTACCAGGTGCAGCAGGTAACTCGGGTGAAGCTGAAGCAGATGCAGGAATGGGAGGAGCTGAAGTTGCAGCGAGTTGCAGTCGATCCAGACAGGAGGCAAGATCCTGTAGAACCAGCATTATTTGCTCTTGATTTGCTTGCTGGGAGTTAAGACTCTGAACTAGATGTTGTATTTGATCCTCGGTCAGTGGCCGATTGTCAGAGGAGCTCATGGCTTGAGCAAACTGTCAAGGTACTACTACTGTGAGCCCACAGGCGAGATCAGTTCACAAGCGGTTAGGTTAAAGCAGGTTACACGAAGGGAGCTCAGAAACAAGTGTTGCTCAAGCAACCAAAAACTGATCTGAGTGGAATTTAAATAGAGAAGCACATGGGAGGCTGGACGGGAAATAGCAGGAAGGAAGTATATAAAAGACAACAGGAGAAACCGGCGACACCCATAATTGCTGAGTGCAGCAAGAGCTGAACACAAGCTGTGGAACAACAGGAACCAGCCGACCTACAGCAGTAACAGGTAAGACACAGATCAGCACCGCAGCCGATCTGTGACAACAGCGCTAAGCAGGGTAATATCCTCACAACAGGATATAGAAACTTTACAAGAAGACCTTGATAAAATAGAAGGGTGGACAGATGACAATAATGTTCAATGTAAAATAATGTAAAGTAAGGCACTTGGGGGTTAAAAATACAAATGCGAAGTTACACACTAGGGGAAGAACCTAGAAAACAAGGGTGCAAAAGGATAAAGGGGTCCTAGTAGATGACAGACTCAGCTATAGCATGCAATGTCAAGCTTTAGGAAACAAAGCCAGCAGATCATATACAATTTAAAATTTAAATTCCACCACTTTATAAAATTTAGGTTTGAATGCATTTGGAGTATGCTGTCAAGTTCTGGTCACTAGTCCTCAGGAAGGATATGCTGAAACTGGAGAGAGTCCAGAGAAGGGCGATAAAGCTAATAAAAGTTGGCTGGAGGAGTACGTGTATGACGAATAGTCACACACATTAAACTTATTTTCCCAAGAGAAGAGATGTTTGAAAGAAGACATGATCGTAATGTACAAATAAATTGTATCTAAGTGGTGTTTCTTGCATAGTGAGAAAGCTACTCAGTCTAGGGTCGCTTAAGAAGACAATGAGCACTCATTGAATTTGAATGAGAAGTGGTTTAACCTTAGACTGCATAGGGGCTCTTTACCATTAGAGTGGTAAGGATTTGGAACTTCCTTTCACAATCGGAGGCGTCAGTGGGAAATGTATATAAACTCAAACACCTTTTAGATGGGTATCTTAGCCAACACAATATACAAGAATATGAGAGGTGGTAGAAACATAATAAAGACATAATGCGCATACCCACACCCTTACCCACTTTGTAACCATGTAGGCGCCCCCCCCCCCCCTTCACAAGTCTGTATTTGTGGAGAGGGGAATCTTATCTTAGTGGAAAATGGTGTAGTCTCTTTTGCTGCCATAACGGGGATGATTATCTAATCTTTGTGTTGTTCATAGTGGATTTTCAACATGTAAGTAAATACCCATGGTATAAGTACCATGTAGAACATGTACTAATGGAAAAAAATTGAAACAAATACCATACAGTTAAGTCTCAGTGACAGCATACACTGGCAGTGCGTACTTTGAATGTATTTATTATATTCTTTTATAATTATCTTGACTTACATACATCAGCAGCATTCCAATTTGATTAATTTCAGTTTGAAAAAAAAAAGTTTTTGTCAGGTAGCCTTAGCATCAACACATGCCTTTCATCAAACAGTAATAGTCCTACTTTGACTGGCAGAAATAAATTAGCCATAGTTCTCTGCCTGTATCCCTGTTGTTACAGATGAACTGTCCTGCCACTGCCCAATTTCTAGCATGCTCTTGTTAAGAATTAGGAAATTGCAGATAATACATTTGTGTAAAATTAGCCAGCAGCAGGACATTTTTAATGAGGGGGTAATGACCAAAATGTACTCGAAAAAAAGTATAGGCTGGTGTTTTAACACATGAATTAATCACTGATGAGTGGCCTTAAAAAAGAACTTGCTGGAATGTTTCACAGTCTGGAGAAATCCATTAAGAAAGAAATTACAGCTGTGAGATCTGACATGTCTCATCTCCTGGTCAGAGTTGAGGAAACGGAACAGCTTCAGGGCTCCCAAGCATCAGCTATAAAAGAATTGCAGGAGACTGTCACCCAGCTTGCTTTTGCTCATCGTGCCTCTCTTTACAAACTCGAAGATCTCGTGAACCGTAACCGTAGAAATAACTTACGTATCAGAGGGTTACCTGAAGCAACCAGAGACAATGATCTAGAGCCATCGATCCGAGGTATTTTCAATACAATACTGGGAAATCCGGTCACTGACCCACTACGATTTGATCGTGTACATCGTGCTCTGCACCCTCGCAACGCGAACTTAGATCAGCCAAGGGACGTCATATGTCGCTTGCATTACTTTGAAGACAAAAACGCCATCATGACAAAAATGCCAAACACTCCTAACAATGACTTAGACGGAGCAGTCATTAATATATTCCCTGATCTGTCCAAGGAAACCCTTGATCACCGCAGAGCGCTGAAACCACTCCTTGAACATTTGCGCACAGACGGGATCACATACAGGTGGGGTTTCCTGGCCTGCCTGATTGCCACCAAAAATGGTCGTTCCCACACTGTTCGCTTTCGCGAGGAACTTCCTACCTTTCTACAAGCTCTCCATCTTCCACCTATAGAGCTCCCAGGCTGGCAGGACCCTATTCCCAAATTCTCAAACCCCCTGGATCCCCCTTGGCAGAAAACGCCATCAAAGAAACAGCGCATGTCAATCCCAGGATCCGCACAAAAACATGGCTGAGTTATATCTTCACCTCCTCATCCCTGTTCTCTGAATGCTGATACCCAATCTTTCAACGTTCTATATGTCTTGGTCGGACACTTGGAACTCTTTATCAGCCTCATTGATCTAGAGGACTCAGACCTGACATTATTTTTTCTTCCTTTTTTTTTTCTTTCTGGGTATCTCATTTTTCCAGTTCAGCCTCACTGGGCCCGACTGGTTCAGTTACACACTCTCCTACAGGTTTTGTAAAGTTTAAGTTACCGTTGACACTGTTATTGTCTTGGTTCTTATAATCTTCCCTTTTTCCCTTTTTAGCTTTTTCGCTGGAGCTCATTTCGTACAACTATATTGTATCTTATTAACTGGCAGGACGCATTGCTCCCCCGCACCTCTTCCTCAGTACATTCCCTACCCCCCTCCCTTTTGGGGTTGGCGAGACTGGGCTGCCCGCAGGGTTTCTAATCCAAATCCTCATTGGAGTACTGGATGGCCGCCCGCACTCTTTCTCCCCACAGGGACCATTGCAGATTTCTGCGTGTTTCACTTGTATTTCCCACGATTGCGTTAATGCATATATATGTTTTCTTTATGTGCTTAACCCCCCTTCTTATACTTCTCCAAACAATCTTTTCCCACCCCCCCTCCTTTCCTCCTTCCCCGTTGGTATGCGTGTACCAATGGCTACTCTGACAATTACATCCTATAATGTCCGGGGTCTTAATGTCGCCGCTAAACGGCACCAAGTAGTGCGTGAGCTAAGGCAAGCCGCCTGCTCTATTGCCTTCCTTCAGGAAACACACTTAACCCACACCACACAGGTCAGATTGACCTCACCCCACTTTCCACAGTGGTATTACAGCCTCTCAGACACCAACAAGGCCAAGGGAGTTGCCATTGGGTTCAGCGCGGGGGGGTACCTTTTCGCTTATCTGATATGCTTGCAGATGATTATGGCCATTTCCTCTTTCTTAAGGGCTTCTTAGGTAATACCCAATGTACGTTTGCAAACATCTATTGTCCAAATCATAATCAACAAACTTTTTTTTCACAAACCCTCACTAAACTATCACAATTTGCCAAAGGTATTATTGTTCTTGCAGGTGACACAAACATGCCATTGGATACGTCCCAGGGCCGCTCAAACATATCATTTAAGCGCTTAGCTTTTGTTAAAAAAAGGCTCCTTGATTATCAATTAATAGATGTTTGGCGCCTGCTCCACCCTAAGGATAAACACTTCTCACACTTCTCCACGACACACCAGTCCTATTCTAGAATAGATAACATTTTTCTAGACCACTTCCATCTTCCTCTCCTCAAATCCACTCATATAGGAACCGCAACTATATCTGATCATGCACCTGTGACAATGCGCATGACCATGCCCACCTTAACTCGTAGCACCAATAGCTGGAAACTTAATGATTCTCTTCTCTCTAATCTGACTGAAGTATCCATATTAGCCTACCATTTAACGCAATATTTTAAGGAGAACATCCCCTCTGTGGCCTCTCCATCGCTGGTGTGGGAGGCTCACAAGGCCACTATGAGAGGCCGATTAATTGAGCTCGGTGCGAGAAAAAAAAGGGAGCATGGTCACCAAATTGCACAGATTTTGCAGCAAATAGCAGACCTTGATAAATAACATAAGCTTTCCCTCCATAGCTCACACCTCAATGCCCTCACACTTAAATGTGAAGAACTGAAAACTCTTCTAGACTTAGACACTAAATGGAAATTTCAACGCATATCGCAGAAATTCTACAAATAGGGCAATATATCAAGTAAACTGCTTGCCAGATCCCTACGGGCTAAACAAACAAAGTCATTTATTCCTAAAATTAAACTCTCCACAGGGGAACTTGTCCATGCAACCCCTCACATTGCCAAAGCTTTTAGGGAATTCTATGCAGATCTATATAATGTCACAAATGGTCTATCCCCCCTCTCTCCTACAGAGAGACGTAATCGTATGCTTTCCTATTTGAAGGCGGCAAATCTCCCTAAATTGTCTAGATCAGCCCTTGCGGAAATGGAAGTGGATTTCTCAGTTGAAGAATTCCAGGCCGCTCTGAAATCCTCCCCTTCAGGTAAGGCCCCCGGACCTGATGGCTTCACTATCCTGTACTATAAAACATTCCAAGAGATTTTACTCCCTCGCCTTACAGCCTATGCTAACTCAATCTCCCAATCCTCAGGCCTTTGCCCAGAATCCCTTTCAGCCCATATTACCATTATACCTAAACCCGGCAAAGATCCCGCCCTTTGCAGTAGTTACAGACCAATCTCATTGATAAACACTGACGTTAAACTATTTGCCAAAGTGATGGCTAACCGCTTACTCCCCCTACTGCCTAATTGGATTTCGGCAGATCAAACAGGTTTCATACCACATAGAGAGGCTAGAGATAACTCCTTACGTACAATTTCCTTAATTCAGTATGTTCAGAGGTGTTCCCAGCCCACCCTACTCCTTTCTACTGATGCTGAAAGGGCGTTTGATAGGGTGGACTGGGACTATCTTAAGATGACTCTACGTCACTTTGGTTTAGGCCTAAAAATGCATACAATTGCATTTCTTCTCTCTACTCCGCTCCCTCTGCGCAGATTCGCATAAACGGCTCACTGAGTGACCCCTTCACCCTACACAATGGCACTAGGCAGGGCTGTCCCTTTTTCCCCCTCCTCTTTGCTATTTCTTTGGAACTCTTCCTAGCCACGATTAGACATAACATTAATATACATGGCATTCAAGTAGGTAATAGAATTCATAAATATGCCGCCTATGCCGATGATATACTTTTTTTTATCCAACAGCCACGTATCTCTCTTCCCAACTTAATGTCTGCTTTTTCCACCTTCCAAAAGATATCTAACTTTAAAATAAACCTCTCCAAGTCCTAAATTTTGAACATTACCCTTCCCAGAACAGAGGCGGCCTCCCTAAAACCCTTCTTTCCCTTCAGGTGGGAACAGACCCACATTAAATACCTGGGTATATTCCTCACACCTAAACTACATTCTCTTTTCAAGTATAACTACATCCCACTGTTAAATAGTATCAAGGAGGACCTAAGAAAATGGGCTAATCTTTCACATTCCTGGCTGGGGAAAATAAATATCATTAAAATGAACATACTCCCTCGCATACTATTTCTTTTTTAGTTGATCCCACTGGGTGTTCCTGTGGGGTTTTTCACTATTCTGCAAGCGATGGTCTCCCGCATCGTTTGGAGGAACAGCCACCCCAGAGTATCCAGAGACGTTCTTTTTCATTCAAAGTGCTCTGGGGGACTGGCACTCCCAAATTTTAAGACATATTATCATGCTGTTATACTTTCTAGGCTTACAGACTGGAAATATGCTATTAATTCGAAACTATGGGTGCAACTAGGATACTCTCTGAGTGGCGCGGATCTATCAGCTGTCCCCTGGATACCTCGAACTTACTGGAACATTGCCCACACTGCCTCAGCACTCACCACATCCTCACTAGACATCTGGGATGCCCTACATAGGAAATTTTCCTGGAGATATGACTCCCCACTGATGCCCCTCCTCAATCACAACTATTTTTTACCAGGCCTACTGGACCCTGGATTTAAATCTTGGACCTCAGAAGAACCCCTATTGTTACATCATGTCCTTCATGCTAATGTAATTAAACCTCTTTCTGAGATCCTTTGCTCCAAACCGATTACATTTCTAGATAAGTGGAGATTTCACCAACTACAACGTTTCCTACGATCCTTCCCTCATCCGTTACGAGGTTTACAAGATCTAAATAACATAGAAGAAATATTTTACCCAAAAGACCCCCCATTACACGCTATTTCGCTGTTTTACAAATCTCTTATTGACTTCCCTAATTCTCCATACCCACACTTCCTGGCTAAATGGGAAATGGATTTAGACTCCTTCATTACAAACACTTAGAAAGATAAAGTCCTAAAACTCGCCCATGTTTCCTCACCCGCTTCAAAAAAAGGCAGAAGTCAACTACAAATTACTTACCAGATGGCACTATACCCCAGCCAAATTGCACCAAATGTTCCCGGACAGCTCCCCATTGTGCTGGAGGAGCTGTGGGAACAAAGCCACTCATGCTCACATCTAGTGGTCCTGCCCAGTCATTCGCCCCTTCTGGACCAATGTTCTCAATCTTATATTCCAGATTTCAGATGTCAACCTCCCTAATGACCCCTGGACTGTCCTCTTTCATGCTACTAAAGAATCAATTGGTATCTATAAACGTTCACTCATCCCCCATCTGCTGAACACTGCCAAGGCCCTAATCCCCGCTTTTTGGGGTCAACCCACAATCCCATCAATTAAAAACTGGTTACAGAGGGTCGCAGAGGTTCACCATTTGGAAGACATAACTCATAGCATCAGAGGTACTTCCCAGAGACACTCCTTAACATGGGCACCCTGGATAAAATTCACATCTTCACCCTTATATAAGGACATCTTAACACAACCAGTATGAGTCTGATTCTGAGTCTATCTCTCTAGCCGTTGGTTATGATCTTTCAACTTAATTTCAGGGATCTATCTCCTCCTGAAAATGGCTTTATTATTTTTCCTGAATAAATATATAGCATTTGGTACTGTACTTTAAAGTATGACGACACGCATGCCAACCCCACCCCTTCTCCCCCCCCTCTGTGTCCCTCCTTATTAGGGATGAGCCGAACACCCCCCGGTTCGGTTCGCACCAGAACCTGCGAACGGACCGAAAATTTGCACGAACGTTAGAACCCCATGGGACTCGAACGTTCGAAATCAAAAGTGCTCATTTTAAAGGCTAATTTGCATGGTATTGTCCTATAAAGGGTTTGGGGACCCGGGTCCTACCCCAGGGGACATGTATCAATGCAAAAAAAACCTTTTAAAATGGCCGTTTTTTCAGGAGCAGTGATTTTAATGATGCTTAAAGTAAAAAAAAAAAAGTGAAATATTCCTTTGTAAGTTCCCATATGGGGCGGGTGGCGGGCGTCTCTCCTGATCCCTGATCCCTTGCAAACAATGGATTAAAGTCTCCCTTATTCTTTACAACCACACCTCACTTAACCTGGTAAATGAGTTATACTGGACCCTTGTTGGTTTTTGTTCTGGCAGACTACACATCTTTTACTGTCCTAGCGCCAGAGACATGTCTATTTTATTTTATTTTATAATTTTGATATACTCTAAACTGTAACACAGCTTATTGCTGGTTGGACTTTTCCTTTTACATCTTGCATTGAGAGGTTTCCCCTCGAATTAATTTGCTCCTTATGTATCTTCATATCATCCTACCATGTAATGCCTTATACAATGGTTCTGTAAAATTTTTGTTACTACCAATAAAAATCTATTGAAAGTAAATATCGTACCTGGGGGTGTATATAGTATAGTATACTATACTATAATATAGTATACTATAGTATACTATAGTATGCCTGTAAAGTGGCGCGTGTTTCCCGTGTTTAGAACAGTCCCTGCACCAAATGTTATTTTTAAAGGAAAAAATCTCATTTAAAACTGCTTGCGGGTTTAATGTAATGTCGGGTCCTGGCAATATGGATGAAAATCAGTGTGTACCCCCCAGTCCATTACCAGGCCCTTTGGGTCTTGTATGGATATTAAGGGGAACCCCGCACCCAAATTAAAATAAGGAAAGGTGTGGGGGCACCAGGCCCTATATACTCTGAACAGCAGTATACAGGCGGTGCAAACAAGACAGGGACTGTTGGTTTGTTGTTAAGTAGAATCTGTTTGTCATTTTGAACGGGTACATTTTTAACGTGTTTAGCTCCAGCCAAAAAATCTTTTTTAAGCTTTTTGGAAAACATAGGGAAGGGTTATCACCCCTGTGACATTTGTTTTGCTGTCTTTCCTCCTCTTCAGAAGATTTCACCTCACTTTTTGTCCCAATGACAAATGTTTTTTGAAAATTTGGGGTTTTTTGTGGAACAAGGATTGGAAAGCATCAGTGGAAAGGAGAAATATTTTTCCCATATTAACTCTTACAGGAGAGAATTTCCCTTCCTAGGGGTAGATTTCATCTCACTTCCTGTTGTCTCCTTCCGTTTGCAAGTAGGAGTCGTTTGTAAGTTAGATGTTTGAAAGTAGGGGCCTGCCCTATATACTCAGCAGAAATTTGGGCCTTTTTTTAAAATTTAAATAATCTTTATTCAAAGCTTCAGAACATATAAAATAGATTCTCATTACAAAAATTCTTAAATACATCATATACAAAACATTTTATATATATATATTAGCAAAGAAGAAAAATGTTACTATCTGATTTTCCCCCTTTAACCCTTCCCACCCACCCCTATATCCCATATTCACCCTCCCCCCATCTTAATCGCAATTTACAATATACCTTCATAAATACACTTAATACCATACCTTCATTACCTTATCTATTTCCTACACACAACTTACGTAGGATAACCCAGTTCCTCTAACCAAGGCTTCCAGATTTTTTTAAATTCCTTTAAGTTTCCTCTCTTTGCATATACTACCCTTTCCTTCCATACTGTTTCAGTTACTGTTTTAAACCAGTCATCTTTTGAAGGGGGTTTCTCTGCCTGCCATCTCTGTGCTATTAATTTTCTCGCCTGGAAAAGGCACCTTAGCACCGTTTTAGTTGTAATATTCCCCAGACTCTCCCCTACTCCCAAGATACATAGTTTGGGGTCCATTCTGAAAGTCAGCTTAAAGATCTTATTTATGGTATCTAATATTTCCGTCCAATAACGGAATAATTTTGGACATTTCCAGATCATATGCATCAGGTCCCCTATATTCTGGCACCTAGGGCATTTGGCGTCCCCCCTCCGCCCCCATTCAAACAGTTTTTTAGGGGTATAGTAGGTTCTATGTAAGAGCATTAAATATGACATCTTCTGGGCCGGCGAAACTGTAGCTTGGTTCCCTCCTGCCAGTATCTTCTTCCATTGTCCATCCGAAATTCTACCCAGGTCCCTTTCCCACTTTCTCCTACACTTGAGCTTCCCTGAACCCGTAATGATGTTGCTACATATATATGGATAAAGTTCCGCTATGGATCCACTGGATCCACCAGAACTATTTATTCTTTCAAAAATAGGAGAGCTATTCCACAGCGGGCCTTGTTCCCCAAACTGAGCTTTTAAAGCATGTCTAATTTGTAAATAATTATAATATGAGTAGTTAGGTATCTCAAACTCTTCTTTTAATGAGGCAAACGTTTTAAGGGAACTGCCATTGTATAGTTGGTCCAAGCTAACTATGCCCTTTGTTTCCCATATCTTAATTTTCCCCATTGGCCTTAACTCTTGTAAGTTCTTATTGTCCCATAACGGGACACCTTTAACCATACCCCCCATTCCCCTCAGATCCTTTATGGTTTTCCAAACTTTTATTATTAACTTAACTGTAGGGGGTCTGTAGACGAATGAGTTTGCCTCCAAAACCTTCACTAGTGTCTTATGTGGTGCCCCTATAGTCATCAGTCCCCCATTATTTTGTCTTTCAGGGTCAGTTACTGATATCAAATGTTGTAGTTGGGCTGCTAAGAAGTAGGGATGAGCTTCGAGTTCGAGTCGAACTCATGTTCGACTCGAACATTGGCTGTTCGCAAGTTCGTCGAACACCGAACAATTTGGGGTGTTCGCGGCAAATTCGAATGCTGCGGAACACCCTTTAAAAGTCTATAGGAGAAATCAAAAGTGCTAATTTTAAAGGCTAATATGCAAGTTATTGTCATAAAAAGTGTTTGGGGACCTGGGTCCTGCCCCAGGGGACATGGATCAATGCAAAAAAAAGTTTTAAAAACGGCCGTTTTTTCAGGAGCAGTGATTTTAATAATGCTTAAAATCAAACAATAAAAGTGTAATATCCCTTTAAATTTCGTACCTGGGGGGTGTCTATAGTATGCCTGTAAAGGGGCGCATGTTTCCCGTGTTTAGAACAGCCTGACAGCAAAATGACATTTGGAAGGAAAAAACTCATTTAAAACTACCCGCGGCTATTGCATTGCCGTCAATACACATAGAAGTTCATTGATAAAAACGGCATGGGAATTCCCCACAGGGAAACCCTGAACCAAAATTAAAAAAAAAAAAAATGAAGTGGGAGTCCCCCTAAATTCCATACCAGGCCCTTCAGGTCTGGTATGGATATTAAGGGGAACCCCGGCCAAAATTTTAAAAAAAAAATGACGTGGGGTTCCCCCTAAATTCCATACCAGACCCTTCAGGTCTGGTATGGATTTTAAGGGGAACCCCGCGCCAAAAAAAAACAAAAACAGCGTGGGGTTCCCCCAAAAATCCATACCAGACCCTTATCCAAGCACGCAACCTGGCAGGCCGCAGGAAAAGAGGGGGGGACGAGAGTGCGGCCCCCCCCCCTCCTGAACCGTACCAGGCCACATGCCCTCAACATTGGGAGGGTGCTTTGGGGTAGCCCCCCAAAACACCTTGTCCCCATGTTGATGAGGACAAGGGCCTCATCCCCACAACGTGGCCGGTGGTTGTGGGGGTCTGCGGGCGGGGGGCTTATCGGAATCTGGAAGCCCCCTTTAACAAGGGGACCCCCAGATCCCGGCCCCCCCCCTGTGTGAAATGGTAAGGGGGTACTTACCCCTACCATTTCACTAAAAAAGTGTCAAAATAGTTAAAAATGACAAGAGACAGTTTTTGACAATTCCTTTATTTAAATGCTTCTTCTTTCTTCCTTCATCTTCTTCTTCTGGTTCTTCTGGCTCTTCTGGTTCTTCCTCCGGCGTTCTCGTCCAGCATCTCCTCCGCGGCGTCTTCTATCTTCTTCTCCTCGGGCCGCTCCGCACCCATGGCATTGGGGGGGAGGCTCCCGCTCTTCTCTTCATCTTCTTCTTCATCCTCTTCTCTTCTTCCTTCTTCTCTTCTTCTCTGTTTCTCTTCTTAATTTTCTTCTCCGGGCCGCTCCGCATCCATGCATGGAGGGAGGCTCCCGCTGTGTGACGGCGTCTCCTCATCTGACGGTTCTTAAATAACGGGGGGCGGGGCCACCTGGTGACCCCGCCCCCCTCTGACGCACGGTGACTTGACGGGACTTCCCTGTGACGTCACTGGGAATGCCACAGGGAAGTCCCGTCATGTCCCGTGCGTCAGAGGGGGCGGGGTCACCGGGTGGCCCCGCCCCCCATTATTTAAGAACCGTCAGATGAGGAGACGCCGTCACACAGCGGGAGCCTCCCTCCATGCATGGATGCGGAGCGGCCCGGAGAAGAAAATTAAGAAGAGAAACAGAGAAGAAGAGAAGAAGGAAGAAGAGAAGAGGATGAAGAAGAAGATGAAGAGAAGAGCGGGAGCCTCCCCCCCAATGCCATGGGTGCGGAGCGGCCCGAGGAGAAGAAGATAGAAGACGCCGCGGAGGAGATGCTGGACGAGAACGCCGGAGGAAGAACCAGAAGAGCCAGAAGAACCAGAAGAAGAAGAAGATGAAGGAAGAAAGAAGAAGCATTTAAATAAAGGAATTGTCAAAAACTGTCTCTTGTCATTTTTAACTATTTTGACACTTTTTTAGTGAAATGGTAGGGGTAAGTACCCCCTTACCATTTCACACAGGGGGGGGGCCGGGATCTGGGGGTCCCCTTGTTAAAGGGGGCTTCCAGATTCCGATAAGCCCCCCGCCCGCAGACCCCCACAACCACCGGCCACGGTTGTGGGGATGAGGCCCTTGTCCTCATCAACATGGGGACAAGGTGTTTTGGGGGGCTACCCCAAAGCACCCTCCCAATGTTGAGGGCATGTGGCCTGGTACGGTTCAGGAGGGGGGGGGCGCACTCTCGTCCCCCCCTCTTTTCCTGCGGCCTGCCAGGTTGCGTGCTCGGATAAGGGTCTGGTATGGATTTTTGGGGGAACCCCACGCCGTTTTTTTTTTTTTTTGGCGCGGGGTTCCCCTTAAAATCCATACCAGACCTGAAGGGTCTGGTATGGAATTTAGGGGGAACCCCACGTCATTTTTTTTTTTGAAATTTTGGCCGGGGTTCCCCTTAATATCCATACCAGACCTGAAGGGCCTGGTATGGAATTTAGGGGGACTCCCACTTCATTTTTTTTTTTTTTAATTTTGGTTCGGGGTTTCCCTGTGGGGAATTCCCATGCCATTTTTATCAATGAACTTCTATGTGTATTGACGGCAATGCAATAGCCGCGGGTAGTTTTAAATGAGTTTTTTCCTTCCAAATGTCATTTTGCTGTCAGGCTGTTCTAAACACGGGAAACATGCGCCCCTTTACAGGCATACTATAGACACCCCCCAGGTACGAAATTTAAAGGGATATTACACTTTTATTGTTTGACTTTAAGCATTATTAAAATCACTGCTCCTGAAAAAACGGCCATTTTTAAAACTTTTTTTTGCATTGATCCATGTCCCCTGGGGCAGGACCCGGGTCCCCAAACACTTTTTATGACAATAACTTGCATATAAGCCTTTAAAATTAGCACTTTTGATTATTCATGTTCGTGTCCCATAGACTTTAACGGTGTTCGCGTGTTGGAGCGAACTTTTTTCCTGTTCGCATGTTCTGGTGCGAACCGAACAGGGGAATGTTCGGCTCATCCCTACTAAGAAGTAACCCCGCGGGTGTGGTACTGCCAGGCCCCCCTCTAAAGTTGATAATTGTAGGGTTTGTAAGCTTATCCTAGATTGTCTACCTTTCCATATTAGAGCTCTTAGCAATGTATCTATTTTTTTAAACCATTTCCTATGAATCCATATTGGCGAGTTGTGCATTATATATAATAGCTGAGGTAACCACAGCATTTTAATCAAGTTACATCTTCCAGCAACTGAAAGAGGGAGTCCTCTCCATATATCGATCTTATTTTTAAATTTGGATAACAGAGGGGTTAAATTGTTTTTAATAAAGTCATTGGGGTCTTTAGTTATATATATGCCTAAGTATTTTGTTATCTCTACTATTTCTATTTGGATCTTTTCCAAACAGGAGCTCTTCCTAATTGGGTCTAATGGCAACAATGCTGATTTCTCTCAGTTTATAGTGAGACCAGAGAGTGCTCCGAATCTTGAGAAGATGTCTATCACCTGTCTAAGTGATCTCTCCGTATCTCCTAAAAATATAAGAACATCATCCGCATACAGTGCAATCCGCTCTTCTCTGTCCCTTCTCCTAAACCCTTCCATAGTTCTATCCTGCCTTACTGCAATGGCTACTGGTTCCAGAAATTTGGGCCTTAGGTGTTGTTGTGGCCACAACACTGTAAGCCCTCACAGGGCCCTGCTGTGAAATATTAGATCAAGAAGTGTAATTACATGCCCCTGTTGAACAGGGGCAGAAAAACTGGGCCTTTGGTGGTGGTGGTGGTGGTGCTGGTGCCACAACACTGTAAGTCCTCACTCGCTCTTGGTGGGTGCAGAAATGGGCCCTGCTGTGAAATATTAGATCAAGAATTGTAATTACATGCCCCTGTTGAACAGGGGCAGAAAAATTGGGCCTTTGGTGCTGGTGGTGGTGGTGGTGGTGCTGGTGCCACAACACTGCAACCCCTCACAGACACTCTAGTTGGAACGCAGGAACGAGCCCTGCTGCAAAGTATTGCATCAAAAATTGTAATTACACGCCCCTGTTAAACAGGGGCAGAAAAATTGGGCCTTAGGCACTGGTGCTGGTGCCACAACACTGCAACCCCTCACAGACACTCTAGTTGGAACGCAAGAACGAGCCCTGCTGCAAAGTATTGCATCAAAAATTGTAATTACACGCCCCTATTAAACAGGGGCTGAAAAATTGTGCCTTAGGCACTGGTGGTGGCGCCCAGAACCAAAAATGTTCTTACAAGCTATCAGCGTGATGATTGAGGAGGAAGAGGATAATTACTCAGGGATAGTCACTCAGCATTAGCATAGGCAGTCTTTGAAGGGATCTGAGATTTCAAAAAAAAATATTCGGTTACATCAGCATCAGGTGCTTGGTAGCTGGTGGTGATCCAAGACTGATTCATTTTTATGAAGGTCAGTCGAGTCGGTGGACAGACACACCCTGTGATCGGTTACCACGCCTCCAGCAGCACTGAATGTGCGTTCCGAAAGAACGCTGGATGCAGGACAGGCCAGTAGCTCAATTGCATACTGTGCAAGCTCTGGCCAGTGATCCATCCTCAAGACCCAGTAACCCAGAGGATTTTCGGTGGGAAAGGTGTCCAAGTCAGATCTTACCCCTAGGTATTCCTGCACCATGTAAAACAGACGCTGGCGATGGTTGATGGAACCGATCATACCTTGGGGCTGCGGACCAAAAAATTGTCTGAACGCATCGGTCAGACGGCCACCTTCTCCACCGCTCCTTCTTTGACTGACCGAAGCCTCAGCAACATGTTGTCCAGAAACAGGAGTTTGTAACCTCCCAGTCTCTGGGAACGCATTGCACAGACCTTTCTGCAAGGCCTCCCGAAGATGTTTCATCCTCTGCTCCCTCTGCGATGGCAAGATAAGGTCCGCAACCTTACCCTTGTAACGTGGATCAAGGAGGGTTGCCAGACAGTATTGGTCCTTCTCCTTGATACCACGAATACGAGGATCCTTACACAGGCTTTGCAGGATCAGGGAGGCCATGCAGCGTAGGTTTGCTGAGGCATTCGGTCCGGAGTCCTCTGGGTCACTAAGGACGACATGGTCCGCAGCCACCTCCTCCCAGCCACGTACAAGTCCATGTGTTTCTTGGGACTGAACCCTTAAAGACTGCTGCTGATGCTGAGTGCCAGGCTCCACCTCCATACTGACACAATCTTCCTCCTCCTCCTCCTCTTCGTCCTCTTCCTGTGTAATCGGCGGGCATGCAGGAACACTGTCTGGATAAAGGGGGCCTTGAGAGCTAAGGAAGTCCTCCTCTTCCTGCCTCTGTTCTGCCTCAAGTGCCCTGTCCATTATTCCACGCAGCGTGTGCTCCAACAGGTGGACAAAGGGGACAGTGTCACTGATGCATGCACTGTCACTGCTCACCATCCTCGTGGCCTCCTCAAATGGTGACAGGACAGTGCATGCATCCCTGATCATGGCCCACTGGTGTGGGGGAAAAAAACAAGCTCCCCTGACCCTGTCCTGGTGCCATAGTCTCACAGGTACTCATTGATGGCCCTCTGCTGCATGTACAGCTGCTGCAGCATGGCCAACGTTGAGTTCCACCTGGTGGGCATGTCACAGATTAGGCGGTTCTTGGGCAGGTTAAACTCCTTTTGGAGGTCCGCCAGCCGAGCACTGGCATTATATGACCGGCGGAAATGCACACAGACTTTCCTGGCCTGCCTCAGGACATCCTGTAAGCCCGGGTACCTGCCCAAGAACCGCTGCACCACCAAGTTAAGGACGTGAGCCAAACAGGGCACATGGGTCATTTGTCCCTGTCGGAGGGCAGAGAGGAGGTTGGTGCCATTGTCGCAAACCACCATTCCTGCCTTAAGTTGGCGGGGCGTCAACCACCTCTGAACCTGCCCCTGCAGAGCTGACAGAACCTCTGCCCCAGTGTGGCTCCTGTCCCCCAAGCACACCAGCTCAAGCACCGCATGGCATCTTTTGGCCTGCGTACTTGTGTAGCCCCTTGAACGGCTACGGAGCACCGCTGGTTCCGAGGACAGAGCAGAGAAGGAGGCCATGGAGGAAGAAGAAGAGGAGGGGGTGGAGGAGAGAGGTGTGTCACAATCATTAGCATTTTGGAGGCGTGGTGGCGGAACAACCTCCAACACTACTGCACCTTGTCCTACATCCTTCCCAGCTGCCAGCAGAGTCACCCAATGCGCCGTGAAACTTAGGTAACGTCCCTGTCCATGCCTGCTGGACCATGAGTCAGTGGTAATATGCACCTTACCGCTGACCGCCCTGTCCAGCGAGGCATGGACATTGCCTTCCACATGCCAGTAGAGAGCCGGAATCGCCTTCCGTGAGAAAAAGTGGCGTTTGGGTACCTGCCACTGAGGAACCGCACATTCCACAAACTCACGGAAGGGGGCAGAGTCTACCAACTGAAAAGGCAGCAGTTGAAGTGCTAGCAATTTTGCCAAGCTAGCATTCAACCGCTGGGCATGTGGATGGCTGGGAGCAAACTTCTTTCGGCCGTGCAGCAGCTGGGGCAGTGAAATTTGCCTGGTACAATCTGACATCGGTGTACCAAAAGCAGATTGCCCACAAGTACTTGGCTGTGACACACCTAATTCTACACCTTCATTCCTCTCAGTGCAGGTCTCAGAGAGGACTGAAGGTATAGTGGGGTTGGAAATCTCAGCTGATGAGGAGCAAGGAGAGGTCCTCTTTGTTCTTTGGTGTGGGTCTTTTAGATACGCTTGCCAACGAACTGCATGGCAGGTCAACATATGTCTGGTCAAGCATGTGGTACCCAAGTGGGAGATGTTTTGGCCACGCGAGATACGCTTGAGACATATGTTGCAAATAGCAGCGGTGCGATCTGATGCACTCGTCTCAAAAAAGGCCCACACCAAAGAACTTTTTGAATAACACACAGAGACTGCAGCGCCCTGCACATGTGGAGCTTTGGGGTGTGATGCAGTCAATGTGCTGCCCTCTCTCCTATCAGGCACCCACGTTGAGTCAGTGACCTCATCATCCCCTCCCTCTGCCAGATTGCTGTCCTTCTTGGGCACCCCCTCTGTCCGTGCTCATGCTACTGCCTTCATCGAGCTCAGTATCATCATCAGAGCCTTCCAAACGCTGGGCATCCTCCTGGAGCATGTACCCAACACTGTGGTCAAACAGTTCGAGGGACTCCTCAGGAGGACATGGTGGGGCTAGGGAAGGAGTCACTGATGACATTGAGCCGAGGGAAGAGGCCGCTGCTTTGCCAGACAAAGTACCCTGGGCATGGGTGAGAGAGGATGAGGAGGATGAGGAGGATGAGGACGGCTTGGTCATCCACTCGACCAAGTCTTCCGCATGTTGCGGCTCAACACGGCCAGCTGCCGAAAAAAGGCCAAGCGTGTCCCACGGCCACGTGCTGATGAGGATGCACCGTCTCCACAACCAGCACTAGACACAGAGCCTGCTTGCCCTCTCTTATTGGCTTGTGACTGTCTGCCTCTCCTTCTTGGCTTTCCAGACATATTAATGGCCTGTAGCTACACTAAGCTGGAATATATACATATATGTACTGATACTACAGCTAGCAAAATCAACTGCCTGCCTGTAGTATGAGAACACCACCAACCTTCTACAGGTAGCTTTAGCTGAACACTGTGAGGTGGACGCACCCCACTAACTTGTAGGTTTAGCTGAACACTGTGAGCAGGACGCACTGCACTAACTGTAAATAGTCTAGCTGCCTGACTGTGGTACTAATAGGATCAAAAGAACACGAGCAATTTTCTTCAGGTAGCTGTATATACTGTAACAAGACAAGCCTGCCTGTCAGTAAGAAGATAACAGGAACGGATCTAGCTGAACACTGTGAGCAGGACGCACTGCATTAACTTGTAGGTTTAGCTGAACACTGTGAGCAGGATGCACTGCACTAACTGTAAATAGTCTAGCTGCCTGACTGTGGTACTCATAGGATCAAAAGAACACCAGTAATTTTCTTCAGGTAGCTGTATATACTGTAACAAGACAAGCCTGCCTGTCAGTAAGAAGATAACAGGAACGGATCTAGCTGAACACTGCGAGCAGGACGCACCCCACTAACTTGTAGGTTTAGCTGAACACTGTGAGGTGGACGCACCACACTAACTTGTAGGTTTAAGCTGCCTGACTGTGGTACTAATAGGATCAAAAGAACACCAGCAATTTTCTTCAGGTAGCTTTAAATACTGTAACAAGACAAGCCTGCCTGTCAGTAGGAAGATAACAGGAATGGATCCAGCTAAACTGAATACAGTGTATATATATATATATATGCAACACCTGGTATGCATATATATACACAATACACTGTAAGTGCAGCTAACTGACTGACTGTTCTGCCTAATCTATCTAACTCAAATCAAATGTCACTGTCTTTCTCTCTCTCTCTCTCAATGAACGCCGGAACACACACTACACAGGGCCGCCGTGCAGGCGGCCTTATATAGTGTGGGGCGTGTACTAAATCCCCTGAGCCATATTTGGCCAAAGCCTCCTTGGCTTTGGCCAATTACGGCTCTCTGTTCAGGCGGCGCTGTGATTGGCCAAGCATGCGGGTCATAGTGCATGCTTGGCCAATCATCAGCCAGCAATGCACTGCGATGCCGCAGTGAATTATGGGCCGTGACGCGCCACACGAATTTGGCGCGAACGGCCCAAATCGTTCACAATTCGGCGAACGACCGAACAGCCGATGTTCGAGTCGAACATGGGTTCGACTCGATTATACCCTCTCTCTCATTCGTACCCCCCTACTCTCTTTCCTTTTCCTCTCCCAACCTCTTTTTACCTCTCTTCTTGAAAGTATTTTCTAATTACCTGATCTTGTTACATTATTAATATCTGGGTTGATTTTTTTTATTTACAAAGTTAATCCTAAATGTAATAGGCACAAAGAGCAAATTCTGGGGTTTTACAACAAACATTAAAGTACTGCAGCATATACAGCATTATAAAATTGGCCAGTAGCAGGGCTGTTTTCATCAGGGATAATAGGCCAAAATGTACTATGCAGGTTTTTAATATAAGCATTAAGAGACTGCAGATAATGCAGTAGTGTACAATTTTCCAGCAGCAGGACAATTTTATTGAGCAAAAATAGGCTTACATTTACTAGTCAAAAAGAGCCCATGCTAGGGTTTTACAACACAAATTAGGATACTACAGGGGATACAGCTTGTAGGACTTTCTGATGTATGCCTAAGTTTTATTTTGACTATAAGGGTAAAAGGTTTGTTTAATGGAAGTGACATAATGTGGGGTGGTTAGGTGCACACTGTTCCAGTTTTTCTAAATGCAGCAGCGTGCTGTAAATAAAAGGCATCTTAAAGCATATGTTCAGTTTTGTTTGCCACACTTCTAAAAAAAAGGACCTATTAACATAAAACAATTAAAATAAAACACAAAAGAAATTTAACCCCCAAAATACCATCCCTGAAACAAAAGACCACTTTTTTTTCAAAGGGAAACCTTGAAGCAAAAGAAAGGCACCTAAAACTAAAATAATAATCAATTTACCTCCAAGATAAGTGAAAATCTGAAAATATCAACTCTGAAAAAGGGAAGCCTTACAGAAAAAGAAAGTTTGTTATGCATGAACAGCAGTTAAAGTTACTGTGGAGCTCAAAAAAATCTCAACATAAAATAAAAAGACAAAAAAGCCTCCAATTATGAGAGCAAAAAAGTTCAGCAAAGGGCTTTGATTGCCCAAGGAGCTAGTAAGCAGAAATACAAGCAGAAGTACAATATTCAAACTGGCATTACTCTTTCCCTGTGCAGTTTACCAACCAATTATATTACTTACAGTACTTTGAAAAAGTATTCATACCCCTTGCCATTTTCCACATTTTGCCATGTTACAACCAAAAACGTAAATCTATTTTATTGGGATTATATTTGTCGGACCTACACAAAGTGGCATATAATTGTGAAGTGGAAGGAAAATGATAAATGATTTTCAAAATATTTTACAAAAAATATCTGAAAAGTGTGGTGTGCATTTGTATTCAGCACCCTTTACTCTGATACCCCTAACTAAAATCTAATGGAATTAATTGCCTTCAGAAGTCACTTTAATTAGTAAATAGAGTACACCTGTGTGTAATTTAATTTTAGTATAAATATAGTTGTTCTGTGAAGCCCTCAGAGGTTTGTATGAGAACCTTTGTGAACAAACAGCATCATGAAGGCCAAGGAACACACCAGACAAGTCAGGGATAAAGTTATGGAGAAGTTTAAAGCAGGGTTAGGTTACTAAAAAATATCCCAAGCTTTGAACATCTCACGGAGCACTGAAAAAGACTTGAGACTTGGGCAGAGGTTCACCTTCCAGCAGGAAAATGACTCTAAACATACAGCCAGAGCTACAATGGAATGGTTTAGATAAACGCATATTCATGTGTTAGAATGGCCCAGTCAAAGTCCAGACCTAAATCCAATTAAGAATCTGTGGCAAGACTTGAAAATTGCTGTTCACAGACACTCTCCATCCAATCTGACAGAGCTTGAGATATTTTGCAAAGAAGAATGGGCAAAAATTTCACTCTCTAGATGTGCAAAGCTGGTAGAGACATACCCAAAAAGACTTGCAGCTGTAATTGCAGTGAAAGGTGGTTCTACAAAGTATTGACTCAGGGGGCTGAATACAAACGCATGCCACACTTTTCACATATTTATTTGTAAAAAAATTTGAAAAACATTTATCATTTTCCTTTCACTTCACAATTATGTGCCACTTTGTGTTGGTCTATCACATAAAATCCCAATAAAATACATTAACATTTTTGGTGGTAACATGACAAAATGTGGAAAATTTTAAGGGGATTGAATACTGTAGAACTGAGTCTTGCAAATGTGAATTTTGCATAGAACAATACAGTGCATTTGCTTTATTGCTTTGCATCTAATTTAGGCTGTTTGAAATTTTGCATTCTATGCTGACACAGGATTGGTTTCGTGTAAATCCACCATTTACTGTGGCAGGACAGCCAGTCAGTAATAGATTCTTGTGTACAATATAATGTACACTGCCAAACTGCTGCCCTTGCTTCAATACAAACCATTTCTCCAGTCCTTATTTTTTTTCATTACTGCACACTTTGTGCATTATTGTCTGTTAAATGGTGTACAGTACACTCATGGCTCACCCACTGTAGATCCCTACACTTAAAATTGAGTTGATATTAGAACAGGCTGAACATTTGCTACACAATTCTAGTCATTGGTTCTGAGTGAACAGCCCATCTCTTTCAGCCATTTCAACCCAAGCTTTACATGACTGTAATCAAGGTATCTGAACTTGTTATGCCGCGTACACACGGTTGGAATTTCCAACAAGAAATGTTCAATGTGAGCTTGTTGTCGGAAATTCCGACCATGTGTAGGCTCCATCGGACATTTGTTGTCAGAATTTCCGACAACAAAAATTTGAGAGCTGGTTCTCAAATTTTCCGACAACAAAATCCGTTGTCGGAAATTTCGATCGCGTGTACACAATTCCGATGCACAAAATTCCATGTATGCTCAGAATCAAGCAGAAGAGCCGCACTGGCTATTGAACTTCCTTTTTCTCGGCTCGTCGTACGTGTTGTACGTCACCGCGTTCTTGACATTTGGAATTTCCAACAACATTTGTGTGACCATGTGTATGCAAGACAAGTTTGAGCCAACATCTGTCGGAAATAAATCCAGGATTTTGTTGTCGGAATGTCTGATCGTGTGTATGCGGCATTAGTGTGCAAGGATAAGACCGTTGACCTTCAGAGGCAGGAGGCATAAATCCAGCCCTGGTCAGTCAGCATAATTATCTTTTCATTCTATAAATGCAGCTTTTATGTGTTTGATTCAGGAAAGTAATGCTTTCATTTTGGGCCCTGAGATTCTGTAGAAAAAAAATACCAACTGACTCTATATACAAAATTAGACTCCTCCCACTCTACTTTTAGGAATTATACCAAACATTTGAGAATTCTTTTTTGCAGAATTTAAGTTACTAAGAACGTGGAAAGATGAAAAATATATGTGTCCCAGACAGAGCATAGGAAGCTTACTAGACAATGATGGTTGAAAATAAATCCCCAGAGGAGGTCAGACTAAAAGATCTTACTATTAACCAGCATGATGTTCTGAATATTAAGTTGAAATTTGGATTTGAAATGGAACCCTGTTTACAATATGCTACAAATGAATAACTTGCTTGAATATTTTACATGTGTGCCTTGTGCATGAAATGTAAGAAAAAGAAGTCAGCTTTTTACCATACTAAACATTCACTGTATATCTCTCTTTATACTGACCTAATAAAATAAGACATTTTCACTTCCTTTTAGAAGTTTTAATGAATGCATTATTGTGGATGTAATTGATGCTTTCAAGAACATAACATTTGCTTAAGTCTGTTATTGCTTTACAGCTTTAACAGTGAAAGAAGAATTTCCATTTCCTATATATCCATCACGGAAATGGATAGAAAGACTCATAAACAATATCTTTTTTCTTAAGTTTTTCACAGATTGCAAGTGTGATTTATCAAGTTATTAATTTTAAACTTGCCAAACTGTGTTTTTATCTGTTGCCTGCATGTGTAACTGTATTTCTTTGTAACGATGAAAGCCATTCCAATGACCAGTGTTTAATCTTACATTGTTGTTCAGTTAAGGTCTTCCAAACAAACTTTTGAATTTGCAAAAGATTGTGTTTTTTTAAGCTATTACACACTATTCGGGTTGAACGAAAAAAACTGCCAACCCTCAGTCGGAGCCGCTGTACTAACCATGCAAGGCTAGTTCAGTGATCTCCCCCACTGAGCTGTTGTGTTTCGACAGGGAGATGCACCCCCCGCCAGAACACTCCGATCAGCGCTTTCTGGCATTGGCTGAGAGCACTGATCAGGAGTTGGTCGGATGCTGGTTTTCCAGCATGCTTTTCTCACAGAAGCTGGCCAAACAGTCTGATATACACATGGGCCGAATGTTTTTTTTTAACCGGCCGTTGTCTCCTGACATTTGGCTCATGTGTACTTGGCTTAAAACTGGGCACACACTATTAGTTTTTTTCGCTCAAACCCTCGGGTTGAACGAAAAAAAAAACCTGTCAGCTCCGGTCAAAGCCACTGTACTAACCATGCAAAGTTAGTTCAGCGATCTCCCCCCACAGAGCTGTTGTGTTCTGATAGCCGTTGTCTCCCAATATTTGGCTTGTGTGTACCTGGCTTAAAGATGCCCATAGTGATAAGTATGAAGATTGAAACTCTGCACTATAGAGAAACTATTTCAATCTATTATACTATATTTCAAAATATCCAAGTGTTTTAAAATTCTAAAGAAAATTAATATTAATTTCACTGCTGCCCCCATGCAATACAATCATATACAAAAAAGATTCTCAAGTGTAAGTGATTCACTTTGAAAGTAGCGCTGTGATATATACATACATATGTGTTCTTCAAAAATGTAATTTGAAAATAATCACAAAGGTCCAAGCATAACGTCCATAAACTAAATTCACACAGTGCTGGTGCTAGTGAAATTCACAGGAGTGTTTCTACTTATTAAATCACAGTGATGCAATCTTCTTTGAATTAGATATCGATAAAAGCCAAGACGCCTCCTCATGTCCACAAGTGATCCCTCTCCCTATCAGGCAAGAACTCACCAAATTTACATGCCTCCCATTCTCATGGTTGGCAAGACAGCTTATGATTCAATGCGCCAGCTCATGCCTCTTATAGATGTTATTAAATGCCTCCATATGGTTCATGAGTGGCATATATTAAAACAATCCATGCTCTTTGGTTGTAAATATAGCATCAGGTACTGTGTCAGTGCTGAATTGGTTCATCTCACCATGTTGGATACTCAATGTCTTCATGGAATTATATTAACACTGACTCTCCCAGATGTATTTTGGAGCAAGGATTTTACTAGAATAAAAGAGAATATCAGAAAAACAGGATTATCTATTGTAATTTGAGGAGTGCAGCTCAGTGGAAGATGCATTTTGTAAGTAAAACCATGCCAGTTTGAACTTTGTTTTAGTGTTGTCTAGTCTGTTTTTATTTAGAACAAGAAGATAACCCCTAAGTGGTCTTTTAAGGCACTAACATAGTAGATTAGGTAGAACAATAGTTTATTAAACAGAGTAAAAACAACACTGGAAGGATAACAATTACTTGTATACAGAATCACCACATTGATTGCACTATTGAAATTCTCTTGGTTTCAGAGTCTCAATGTCTCTTTCTTCAGGGGTGTTATGAGGAGGTCAATCATATATCTACAATATAGTGGTGGCATAAAGTCAGATTGAATACAGAATAATAATAAACAATAATATAGTATATATCTAATTGAAATGTGTTTGAACAGACTCAGGTATATCGTAGTGGTGTCACAACATTCCATAGGACTATTAAAAACAAAAAACAGAAAGAACTGTGTCTCCAAGTTTTTCCTACTTATACTGCTTGGTCTTGTCACTATGCACTGAAATTGCACAGTCAAATGAGATTTTGATGCTGCCGGGCTGCCCCAAGGGGCCTTGGACAGCTAGAGACACTGAAGCCAAAAGAGGGACGTCGCCCTGTAGGTGAGAAAGATGTATGGCAAAAGGTAAGTTTTGATAGCACTTTATTGGATTGGAATTGTTCCTATACCACCATGTCAACTGGATAAAACATCCTACCTGTGCCGTATAAAAACAATTGAAAAATCAAGATCCACTGAAAACAATCCTAAAAAATCAACACTAAAAAATAAAAAGCCAGATCAATGTCCAGCTCCAAGTACCAACCCTAATGCAGCAGCATTTTTAAAGCTGCTGAATAAAGATTTGGAAAAATTAAAAATACAAACTAAAACACATACTAATCTTAAAGATGCCCAAGCCCTAGAACAACTGTCTCAAAATAATATTATTACAATAAAACCAGCAGATAAAGGAGACAACATTGTCGTTTTTGACAATGAAAAATATATTGCTATGTGTAACAATATTCTCAAAAATCAGGAGTGGTATTGATGGATCACGGCAGATATTGTGGAAAAGTATAATAGAGATTGGTTGATACTACCTATTGGTTGATACACCATATCTGAATGGAACCATTATAAAACCTACATGGAACTTCATTCAAACTAACTTCCCAATAATACCAACCTTTTATGCAATCCCCAAGATTATGTAATCTTGGGGAGAGGTGCAATTAGCGAAAACTTTAGCAAATTAGTGGATGAATATCGTAAGCCCTATGTCACCTCACCTCTTTACCATCTCATATAAAGGATACAATACACTTTTTACAAATATTAGACAGCCTACACATCCCAGAACATTCATTATTGGTCACAATAGATGTTGAGACTCTATATAGCTCAATTCCCCACTCCAAAGGCATTGCAGCTGTCAAACACATCATCAACCAAGGAAGTGAAAGGGACCCAGCTTACAGTGAGTTCATCCTTTCCCTCCTTGAATTTGTTTAATGACACAATGTCTTTACTTTTCATGGATCCCACTACCTCCAGATACAGGGGGTGGCAATGGGGACTTAATATTCATCATACGCCAACCTGTATCTGGGGGAGTGGGAAAAAATGTTCTTTACGGACGAGTCACTGTCGATGTACGCGGGTCACATGCTTGCATGGTAACGGTAAATCGACAATGTCTTTGTCATATGGGATGGACCCGTTAATACACTCCAGCAATGCTTGATTAGAATGAATAAAAATGATTTCCATTTAAATTTCACTATGTCCTACGACAGCGGCTAGCATTTCTGGATGTAGAAGTGTACAGAAACAATGATGGCACCCTAGGTAGTACTATAGAAAACCTACAGCAGGAAAAACAATCCTGCATGCATCCAGCTTCCACCCCCAAACACTAGTAAATTATACCATATAGCCAGTACTTGCAGATAAGGCGAAATTGCTCTGACGATGTAAATTTCAAAATAGTGGCCCAAAAACTCTGTGATAGACTTCTACAGAAGTTACACAGCCTGCTTCTTTCCTTTTCTTCTTCCATTGATTATACTGTATTTTGTTTGGCAATTTTAAAAATATTAACTGATATTTACATTGATGATATTAACTCTGTCAATTGCTCAAATTACCATAATCTATGTATATACATTTTCGTGTGATTATATGACCAATGTTAGCTAAAGCTATTTTCTGTGTTCTTCTCCTTCTCCTGCAATACTATAATCCTTAACATGTGTTTCCCATACTGGCCACCAGAGGGCGAGGGTGTTTATCAACATTTACACCTCTCTGTGCACACTGCACACTACATGGCACTTACTTTTATTTCCTAAACAGACATGAAGCCCACGCATACAGCTACCTGGATTTCTGCCTTTCGTTCTTTTTTCTTGGGGATGATGTTTTGTGCACTTGGTCCCTCTCCTGCAGGCTCCTTCCACAGCTCCCAAGAACAGACAATCCGGACAGCCTCTGATTCCCCCATTTTCCAGACTTATCATGATAGTTGCATGCATCTGCCCCTAAAGAGTGGTGTTATCCACAAAATGTGTTGTTCTTATAGGATGCATTCCCATGTCTACTGATAGGAACCTACTTAGACTCATTATCTACAACCAAATGATCATGTGTTTTTTACCATTGTTTACACTGCATAGTGCCATTTAGATGACGTGTCTGTATATATATGAATCTTCAGTAATTCATTTTACCCTATTAAATCTCTTGTCGATTTTATATGCCGTCCCTTTGATGTGTATATGTAATGTATTCATGAGGTCAATACCTTGTATGTGTGTATACATATTAAACCTTTTCTACTATGTGCATCATTGTTATGTATTGTCAGACTCAATATGCCAATTAAATATACTTTCCAATTATCTCACCCCCACAAAGCAATAGCCTCCATCAAAGTCCCAGTTTCCTTTTCCTTATACATCAACATTTACTCCTCTTCTTGTCCATAGGGATTGAATAGGACCAATCTATTTATTTACATGGTGACGGGTAGCCCCACTCAGGTGGACGACTGATCGCCCGGCACACCCAGCCACCCAGATCATCCAATACGTGGTGGCTATCTTTTGGGGCTATAGACAGCATTCCACCTCATCTGGCTTCCATCTTGCCAGCGGCTTTCTGTGTTGGTGGGCTGTGCTTTCATGACGTCATTCCGTTGCGCTGGCGTTGCACATGCGTGGTCGGAATGGGCCGTGCGCACGTGGCTAAGGAAGCCAGCATGGACACATTCTTGGTCTCCCTCTCCCTCTCAGGGGCAGCTGAGATCATTCGGCGGCGCCCATGATTGGAGGGGGAAGACTATTTTAGGTGCCCTTGGAGTCATGGCTGACATCCACCTTAGGATTTTGGATGCCAGGATGTGTCTCCATGCAGCTGCGATATACTGCATAGGTATGAACGAACAAATACTTCCTTTATTACTCAATGTATAGACTAACCTTTTTGTTAATCAATACTGATGGTTTGGACTGGCTTTTGAGCATTCACACACACCTTTAAGCCCAAAAATCTACCCTGCTTAGGTCAGACTTTTATAATATTTACATTTTCGGACATGATGAGAAAAACATTGTTGGTCCCACTGAGGTATATGCCAATTTAATATTAAACTGTAGAATATGATGATTAGTTGAATGGATATCCATATATATGTATATATGTGCATAAAATTACACGTACAGACTGATCCATTGAGTGCATATGCATACACAGTATATTCATTATATATCAAATATATATTGAATAATTTTAGTCAAACCATCAAATTATACATTTTTATATTAAGAGATATTGGCAAAATGCTATTTTCTCTCTTTCATGATCTTAAAATAAAATATAAATTGACATAGATAACTAGATATCTCAATATACACATTTTCAAGCAATTGATGCAATGCTATGCATTTATCATTTTTTCAGTATATATCATCTCTATACTCCCAAATCATCCCTGCATCAATAGCTCCTCCTTATATGGCACGGGTAGGATATTTTATACAATTGTGGTACATGGTGGTATAGGAACAGTTCCAATCCAATATGGTGCTACCAATACTTACCTTTTGCCATACATCTTCCCACCTACAGGGCGATGCCCCTCTTTTGGCTTCAGTGTCTCTAGCTGTCCAAGGCTCCTTGGGGCAGCCTGGCACCATAAAAATCTCATTTGCCTGTGCAATTTCAGTGCATAGTAACAAGATCAACCAGTATAAGTAGGAAAAACTTGGAAACACAGTTCTTTCTATGTTTTTTGTTTTTAATAGTCCATTGGAATGTTTAATTTGTGACACTACTACAATATACGTGAGTCTGTTCAAACACATTTAAATGAGATATATACTATATTATTGTTTATTATTATTCTGTATTTAATCTGACTTTATACAACCACTATATTGTAGATATATGATTGACCTCCTCATAACAACCCTGAAGAAAGAGACACTGCGACTCTGAAATGCGTCGGATGAAACCAAGAGTATTTCAATAGTGCAATCAATGTGGTGATTCTGTATACAAGTAATTGTTATCATTCCAGTGCAAATTGTTTTTACTCTGTTTAATAAACTATATTTTTCTACTTAACCACATGCCGACCAGCGCACGATGATGTACGTCGGCACAATGGCATGGCTGGGCAAATGGGCGTACAGTTACATCCCCTTTAAATTGCGGCATTGTGGGCGCGCATGTCGCGTACTCCGTGACCGTGCCCCCGGGTCCCGCGGACTTGATGTCCGCCGGTGTTCCGCAAACGTGTCACAGAGCAGCAGAATGGGGAGATGCCTTTGTAAACAAGGCATTTCCATGTTCTGCCTAGTGACATGACAGGGATCTACTGTCAATGGTAGCCCATCCCCCCACAGTTAGAATCACTCCCTAGGACCCACTAAACCCCTTGATTGCCCCCTAGTGTTTAACCCCTTCCCTGCCAGTGTCATTTATACATTAATCAGTGCATTTTTATATCACTGATCGCTGTTTAAATGACAATGGTCCCAAAAATGTGTCAAAAGTTCTGATGTGTCTGCCATAATGTCGCAGTCATGATAAAAATCACAGATAGCTGCCATTACTAAAAAAAAAAAATAATAAAAAAAATGCCATAAATCTAGCCCCTATTTTGGAGACGCGATAACTTTTGCGCAAACCAATCAATATACACTGCGATTTTTTTTTACGAAAAATATGTAGAAGAAAGAAAAAAAAATTTTATATATATTTTTGGGGGATATTTGTTATAGCAAAGAGTAAAAAAATATTGCTTTTTTTTTTTAAAATTGTCGCACGAGAGCGCAATTGTCAGTTAAAGCGACGCAGTGCTGTATCGCAAAAAGTGCTCTGGTCAGGAAGGGGGTAAATCCTTCTAGGGCTGAAGTGGTTAATCTTCTATGTTAGTGCCCTTAAAGTCCACTTAGGGGTTATCTTCTTCTTAAAATTAGTTTGGAAGTGGCACCTTATGGGAGCATAACCATTGATAAAAATCTTTATTAGTCTGTTTTTATTTAACCACTTCAATACTGGGCACTTTAAAAGAAAAATGTCAGGGAAAACGGAAAATTCCTATCATAATACTTACCGTAATTTTCCTTTCCTGATGAACTCCATGGCAGCAACGTGTGGGTTAAGTCTCGCCTCTACTACCCTATAGGACACTACTCCCATAAATCTTTGCTCCCTGCCCCCGGCCGTGTTCGGTACCTAGCCTACTTCAGCCATTCGGGGGGGGGGGGACTCCTGCTGCCATGGAGTCCATCAGGAAAGGAAAATTACGGTAAGTATTATGATAGGAATTTTCCGTTTTCCTGACAGACTCCATGGCAGCAACGTGTGGGAAATAACTCGCCGTACACACCCGGGTGGGCTAAATGCTGAACAAAAGATTTATTTAACACTGTCGGCCGACAGCACTTTCAACCCAAAATTAACAGAAGATAAGGTTGCTGGTTCAACACAATAATGGGTCATGAAGGTATGAATCGAAGACCAAGAAGCCGCTCTGCAAATCACTTCAGGAGCAACATGACGTGAGGCCGCCCAGGACGTTGAAAGACTTCTCGTAGAGTGCGCTGTAACCGCCTCAGGTGGAGCCAAGCCTTTCTCTCTGTAAGCCCATTGGATGGCTTGAACCACCCAAGCCGCGATGGATCTGACAGAAGCCCTAGAGCCTCTGTTTTTCCCATGGAATAGAACAAAGAGAGATTCAGATTGACGAAAAGATGCCGTAACTTTCAGGTATTGTCTGAGAGTAGCTCCCACATCAAGAGGGTGTGGATCTGGACCTCCAGTAGAATTGAAGGTAGGGAGTGTGATATCCTGGTTCTCGTGAAAGACCGAGGTAACTTTGGGATTTGTCCCAAGCATTGGTATTAGGACCACTCTGTCCGGGAAAAAGGTGATGAACGGTTCCTTGGACCCCAGGGATTGAATTTCCGAGACCCTCTTCGCCGAAGTTATAGCTATCAGGAATGAAGTCTTGAGGGTTAATTCTCTGACTGAGAGAGATTTATTAAGTTGTGCAAAGAAATCCAGAACTAACGGAAGATCCCATTTGGGGAATCTGGGTTTCCTCTGTGGCCTAAGCCTGACTGCTCCTTTAAAAAATTGCTGGACCAGAGGGTGCTGGGCCCATGCGACTCCGGAGAAGGCTGAGATTGCGGAAGCCTGGACACGAAGAGAACTGATGGACAGTGAGATGTCCAGACCCGTCTGCAGAAAACTTAGAACGTCCTGAATCGCCAGGTTATCACAGGAGTTGGACCTGGAAGACATATGGCTGATAAATTTCGACCAAATCCTCTCATACACTCGGTTGGTACTATTCCTTCTCAAACTAAGGAGAGTGGGAATTACTTCATCCGGGCAGCCTAGCGCCTCCAACCTTCCCCTTTCAAAAGCCAAGCCCTTAGGCGCAGGTGATCCGGGCAAGGGTGTAGCCTCGATCCCTGAGACAGAAGGTCTGGTCTGGATGGAAGAGGGATCGGATCTCGGACACTGAGGAGTGTTAGGAGAGGAAACCAGGGCCTGTTGGGCCAGTAAGGAATTATCGCTAACACCTCTGCTGTTTCTGCTCTGAGCCTCTTCAGGAATTGGAGAATGATCGGAGTTGGCGGAAAGGCATAGGCTCTGTTGAACCACCATTTCTCCGTCAGGGCGTCCACCCCATACGCTTGAGGGTCCCTGTACCTCGAATAGTATCTTGCCATCTTTTTGTTGCAGGGGGAGGCGAACAGGTCGACTTCCGGAAAGTACCCCAACGATAGAATCCACTTGAAAACCTCTTCGTGGAGAGACCACTCGTTGTTGTCTAGGAGCCTCCGAGAAAGGAAGTCTGCCTGAACATTCTGAACCCCTGGCACATATGTCGCTGTCAGATCCTTCAGGTTTTTCTGGGCCCAGGACATAATTGGCTCTACCTCTTGCAGTAAGGAGAGACTTTGAGTCCCCCCTTGTCTTCTTATGTATGCCACTGCTGTGGTATTGTCCAATCTGAGTAGGACCGAGGAGCCTTGACTGAGATGCCGAAACGCCAGAAGTGCCTGGAAGGCTGCTCTCAGATCCAGGATGTTTGACACTATCCTTCTGGAGGGGAATTCCCAAGTGCCCTGAGCTACTTCCGCCAGACAGTGGGCACCCCAGCCCCTGTTGCTGGCGTCCGTTGTTATAGTCACCCAAGAAATGGGAAGGATGGAATGGCAGTTGGAGAGGTTCTCCCGTTGGAGCCACCATAGGAGAGAGTTCCTCATGGATGCAGTAATCCGAATCAGCTGGGTCTTGCTGCCTTTCCACTGGTGAAGGAAGCCCTTCTGAAAAGGCCTCATTCTCCATTAGGCCCACCTCACCATTGGAATCGTCGCCACCATAGTGCCAATGATTCTCAGGCATTGGAGAGCGTGAAGATGAGGAATAGAAAGAGCCGGGTGGATCCTGTCTCTGATTGTCGAGATCTTCTCTTCTGGTAACGAAATGGTGCCTCTGACCGTGTCGAAGAGGGCTCCTAAAAACACCAGAGACTGAGATGGGTCTAACTGACTCTTCTCCTGGTTCAAAATCCATCCGAATTCCTGTAGCGTGGAAATCACTTGCCCTCTGTGTGATATGAGTTGCACCCTGTCCTGTGCCAAAAGAAGCAGGTCGTCCAGGTAGTGATGTAGACGAATCCCCCTGGTTCTTAGGAGAGCTACTATTGCCAACAGCACCTTTGAGAAAACCCGAGGAGAAGTTGATAACCCGAAGGGAAGGCATGTAAATTGTAAGTGAAGCTTGCCCACGGAGAAGCGGAGAAACTGTTGAAAGTTTTCTGCGATGGGGACATGAAAATAGGCGTCCTTGAGGTCTATGGACACCATCCAGTCCCCTGGTTGAACCGACTGTTGAATTGTGGAGAGTGTTTCCATCTTGAACCTCTCCTTTTTGATGAAGCGATTTAGATGGGTTAGGTCTATGACCGGCCTCCAGGCCCCACTCTTCTTCTGAACCAGAAAGAGAGGAGAATACATTCCCATGCCTTGCTGGCTGACTGGGACCGGGTTGACAGCGCCTTGAGCCAACAAAGATTCTATATAGGCCAAAAGTATTGTCCTTTTTTCTTCTGATGCCGGAAGAGTAGTGGGTACCCACCTGAGTCTGGGAGGGTCGGTAAAGGTCCAGGCATGACCAGAGGAGACTGTCTTGATTGTCCAGAAGTTGTGAATCGAAGCCGCCCAGACATGCCGAAAGTGGAAAAGACGGACCCCCACACGGTCTGTCTGAGCGGGCCCACTTTCAAAAAGATTTGGAAGGTTGCCTCTCCCCTTTCGACTCACTACCTGCAGCCTTCTTAAAGGACGATTGCCTTGATTTCCAGGATCTGGAGAATTCCCGGCCTGGCTTGTAAGTACGAGCCTCTCTGGATCGGTCTTGATATTGCCTCTTCGGGAAGGATCTTCTTTGGCCTTGCAGACGCCTACCTGAGGTAGGAACCCCGACTTCCCGCCAGTAGCCCGTGTAATGGCCTCATCCAACTTGTTGCCAAAAAGAGAAGACCCCCCCATAGGGAATTCGGCACCATACCTGTTTAGAGGCTGGGTCAGCCAGCCAGGGACGGAGCCAAAGAGCCCGCTTGGTGGTGACCGACGAGAGCATTACTCGGGCTGCCAGACGAATGATATCAATCGAGGCCTCACCCAGAAAGGCCGATGCTAGCCTCAATTCTTGAATAGGTGAGTTCTTCGCTGTGTCATCTGAAATATTCCTTAGCGTATCTTGAACACTATCCGTCCACACCTCCATAGCTTTGGACAGGGCTGCCAAGGCTAAGGCTGGTTTGCAAGCCATGCCTGCTGTAAGGTACACTCTCCTCAGATCAGCATCAATCCGTCTGTCCAGAACGTCTTTAAAGGACACTGTGTCCTCCAAGGGGAGTGTCACGTGTTTAACCAGCCTCATCACGGCTGCATCCACCAATGGAGCTGATTCCAAATGCTTCACTTCTTCCTCCCTAAAGGGATAAAGCTTTGAAACTTTAGTAAGCATGGAGTTTTTCTTCTCCACCTTGCTCCATTCATCTGTGATGATCTCGCCCAACTCAGAAAAGAATGGAAAGTTAACTCGCTCCTTCTTTAGCTGTTTAAAGAATTTTCTCTGTTTGGGAGGAACAGCCGTCGGATCCTCCCAATTTAAAGTTTCTCTAATAGCCTTGACCAAGGGAGGTAGCAGAGCGAAGTCAAAACCCACACAGGTATTATCTTCATCCGAGTCACTGTTAGAGTTGACAACTGAAGGGTGGCTAGGTACAGAGGACTCCCAGGTGTCCTGCAACTGAGTTTCCCTCACTGGGGAACATGGTGGCTCTGCCTGAGGGGTAACAGGCCGGACTGCCTCAATACCCTTAAGTGATTCCTTCACAACCCTCTCAACTAGGGCTTTAAGTTGTTGGTCCGAATCACCTCTTTCCTTGGAAGCTTTGGCGAAGCAGGGATCGCACAGCGATTTACCGACAGGTACTTGCGATCTGCATCCCCAGCAGACACTTGATGAGTGGCTGGAGTGAGCCACTGGTGAGTGCGAGCGCTCCTCACTACGGTGTCCTGATTTTGAGGAGGAGCCGTAATGCTTAGATTTGGAAGAGGATTGCCGGTGATGCGATTTTGACGAATCACTTCCTTTGTGCGAGCTGCGACGCTGTTCTGACCTGGAAGGGCTAAAGCAAAAGACAGAGAACCACAGAAAAAAACAGAGCAGTTAGAAAGAACGATCACCTGCGGAAATACCCCCCCACCCGCCTAAAGGACCGTCGGCGATGGAACCTGCCCCTGTACCTTGTGAGAGGAGGCTGGCCAGAGGCAGGCAGTGGGGAACTCATGTCTTCGGAAATATCCATCTGACTGCAAAGTTAACGTAAAACAAACAAATTAACTTAGCCTTGAGCCAGACAGCGACAGCCCTCCTGTATGTAAAGCTACTTACCAGTAGCTGATTCACTGGAGCGTGGGGAAGACCCAAAAACAGCCTGCAGGCATTCCCAGGGTCTGCAGGCTATTTTCCCTGTTTAAATAGGGCACCCCAGTGACGTCACCGCCCGTGACGAGCGAACGCCAGTGCGCATGCGCGATTAGCGGCGATTTGCTGCTATCGCGCATGCGCGAAAACCAAGCCTCGGTTTCGTGCCGTCCGCGCATGCGCAGTACGGCCGAACACAAAGTGAAAGTAAAAACGGCGGCTGGAACGCAGGAAGAACCAGCCGCCATGCCTGCAACCATATAACAGAAAAACGAAGGGGAAAGACACACAAGAGAGAGAAAACAACAAGGCATTCAAACAGAAACTGCTGCCATGATAGCAAGGAAACATCTCACCAATCCCGCCACGATCATCAGGGCCGAAGGTAAGCACCGGACTTTCCAGGGGCAACAAGGGGTCACCTGCTAATAGCTGGCTATCCGACCCATGCGCGGCCTTGCCTGCCAGTGGCCAGGGAAACGGCTTCTTCCTGCGCCTCTTCCAACGCCCCACTCCATACCCTGCTAATAGCTAGGGCTTAGCGGAGTAATGCGACTATCCTGTTCCAAGTCGCAGCTCGGCCAACCTTGATCGTGGGGATAAATATCTTCAGGTAGGAAGACCAACACTAGGTCTTGCGAGGAGGACAAAAAAAGAACACGGCCGGGGGCAGGGAGCAAAGATTTATGGGAGTAGTGTCCTATAGGGTAGTAGAGACGGGACTTAACCCACACGTTGCTGCCATGGAGTCTGTCAGGAAATGTCATTTATTAATGCTTAAAATGAAAAATGAAAAATGAAAAACTCCTTTACATGAATGAGGGGGTACCATAACCCTATGGGGTTGAGTTACTAAAACTGGAGAGTGCAAAACCTGATGCAGCTCTGCATAGAAACCAATCAGTTTCCAGGTTATTTTGTCAAAGCTTAATTGAACAAGCTGAAGTTAGGAGCAGATTGGCTACCATGCACAGCTGCACCAGATTTTTCACTCTCCAGTTTTAGTAAATCAACTCCTATCTGTGAAGTGGCACATTGGTGCACTGTATACAGCCTACTACAGGAACACTGACATTTACAAAGAAAATGGTGTGCTTCAATTTCTGGTAAAATGAAAGCTGGCTGCTTTGTTCTGTTTGTAAATAAATGGTCATCTATGCAAGATACTCATCCTAGATGAGTGTCTGTTATAGATAGTATTATGGGACCCCACAACAAATGGCATGGTTTGCATTGTGATGACCAGCTGTGCATAGAGAGTGCTCTGGGAAAAGCCTCTAGAATTCGCCAAAACATCCCTAGCAGCTCAAACCTTCCTGTCAGGCACCTGACCCTCTCCAGTACTTGGCTGACATGTCTACATACTTGAAGACCAGGCTTTTTCTCGCACTATTTGTTTACATGTAACAATCAGTTATTTTTGCTAGAAATTACTTAGAGTCCCCAAGTATTATATATTTTTAAAGCAGAAATTATTTAGCAAAAACACAATACATAACCCATTTATTTTGTAAAATATAAATGATGATGTTATGCCAAGTAAATAGATACCAAACATGTCATGCTTTAAAATTGTGCACCCCCCGTGCAATAGACACAAACAACATAAATTTTACTATCCAAAGTCAACGCTTTAAAGGCCTTTTACAGGTTATCAATTTAGATTTACAGAGGAGATCCAGTGCTAGAATTACTGCCTATGATCGGACTTGCGTGCGTGCCAGACTGATGTGCAAGTTCTCTTTTGTGCACTACCACCTTTTTTTTAAATGATTAATTCATTTATTTTTTACTTTTGCTTTACATTTTTCTTTTGATCAATTATATTGTGGTCACAAGGAATGTAAACATCCTTTATGACAGCAATAGGCATGTGACAGGTACTCTTTATGGAGGGATCTGGGGTTTATATGAGAGGTGAGTACTCTGCCCTTAAAGCATTTAAAACACAATTTTTTACTTTTTTTTAAAAATGGTGCCGTTGACATCTGGGTAAACCAGAACTGATGTCATATCATCACTTCTGGGTTACCCAAAGCCAACCCTGGCTTTATTTGGTTGTCTGACTAGCCAGCGGACATGCTGGCTGTTAGCTTGGGTCTCCCAGTGGGACGGGAGAGTCTGTGTAAGCAGAAGAAGGTGGTGGGAGGTGGACATCCCCTCCTGCTGCTTGTAATAGCAATCAAGCAGCTAGTTAGCCACTCTGATTGCTATTAGAAGAGAGCCGACCGTGGCAGCTGCAGGCATCACCCTGGTACAACTACTTGTACGCCCAATGACGTACTAGGTACGTGATTTCATGGCAAGTGGCTAATAGAGACCATCAGCAATCAGCAGCTGAGCGGCTTTGAGAGTTCGATCACTCCGAGAAGCAGCCATAGCCCTTCTCATACACGGAGTGGAGGCCTTGTGGCTGCTGACAAGGCTGCACCCCCTCCAGGTGGACAAGCAACCAAATCTCACCCTGGAGCAGGTAAATGCACAACTTTTAACTGCTATACTATCCTGTAACACCACACTGACAGGAAAGATGGAAGAGATTAAAGTGGATATAGGCCTCCTGAGGCAAGACATGCAGAATATCAAGGACTGGATGGCAGAGACAGAACATAGAATATCGTTTAGCACTGAAGAAAGATCCTGGGTCCCCCATCTGCTGTGTTACACTCACCTCTCCTCTGATCCATCACCTGGTCTCTTTTCTGGCATGTGCTGGAGTTCCAGCCAACTGAAGACAGCTCTCCTGATTAACACCTGTGGCAAATCAGTCAACAGCTTTCCGTATTGGTGTGGCTGTAAATTGTGAAGTAATACTTGGCTTTTTAAAATTATTTATAAAAATTATTAATAGATATTTCACAGTCCAAAAAGTTTCCTAAATCTCACTGAAGAAAGTTCCAATCACCGTGCTCCCGATCTTAAAGATGCCTCAGTTACTCCTCATATAAGTGTTCCACCACAAAGTGTACAAAATGAACACTTACCAGCAGCATCCATGATGTGCGTCTTTGGTGTCATAGGGTAACATCCTTTTTTGCATGTTGTTTTTACAATGTCCCACAATGTCCCACCTTAAGAATGGTATATGGGGAACCACCACCAGCTGATCTCCTCAAATATCAATAACCGAGACCCAGGGAGAGATAATAATCCAGGATAGTGTGATACCGTTTTATTAAAAGTCAAAACAAGGATTAAAAATATCCTTAAAAATGGGGGGCGTGTCCAAGATGGTGCTGGGAGCGGACGTGTAGTACCAGAGCTCCCACTCCGGACTTATATCCTTCTAAAATCCTGGTGTGGATTTTGCACCTACTGCCCTGCCAAATACACCGAGGGCCCCCCTGTGACTCAGGGAATGCGCAGATACAAAAAGGGGGCACAGAAACCGCGAGTTCCTGAACATACGCGAACGCCGCCGAAGCCCGGGCCTTCTCTTCCTAAGGCTCACCACATGGAGACGCAGACATCCGCCCCGCCGGAAGGCGCGATCCAGGCTGGATCCCAGGCATTTGAGGCCCTGATGCAAGCTATCTCCACATGCCAGGCCACTCTCACCATCAAGATAGACCATGTCCAGGAGGAAACCGCCCTCATTCGCCGGGACATGGATCGTTTCAGAGAGCGAGTGGGGGAGGTGGAACGGCGGATCTCTACCTCAGAAGACGTGCAGAGAGAACACCATGAGGACATTCAGATTCTGAAAACGAAGGTGAGGGCACTTGAATTCAGGGCCGAGGATGCCGAGAACCGGAATCGGAGGAATAATCTCCGGGTTCTCGGTCTCCCGGAGGGTGCAGAGGGGACAGACCCGGTTGGAGTTTATGGAGAAATTGCTGCCAACTCTCCTCCCGAAAGCACAGTTTTCCCCGCACTTCTCCATCGAACGTGCCCATCGAATGCCTGCTAGCAGAGGCCCACAGGGAGCGCCGCCGCGCACTTTCATTTTCAAACTCCTGCATTACAGAGACAGGGATACCGTGCTCCGCTCTGCTCGCTTGCAAGGAGACCTACATTACGAAAATACGAAAATTCTCATCTTTCCAGACTACTCTGTAGAGACACAGAGACAGCGGAAGTCTTTTGACCATGTTTGTGCCATGCTGAGAGAGAAAGGAATCAAGTATAGTATGCTATTTCCAGCCAAACTGAGGGTGCAGGATGGCGAAAAAGTGCAATTCTTCACCTCTCCCAGAGAAGCGGCTGCATGGGCTGACACCATTCGAAGGTGACTTCCCCCTGGAAAATTGTGAGTACACTGCTGGAGAATCCGCAGGGGAATTGTTTCTAGAAGGGAGGGATCGATCCTGGACACCTCTGTAAACCCCCTACCATATCATCAAGGGCAGCCGAGGGTTATTTGTTCAGTACCCCCTCTGGTTTTATGACTTTGGACCTAGCCCACACTCCCTCCTTCCAGTACATCCCTAGTGGCACACAGGTTTCCTCAAGTTCCAGCGTGGAGTTAGGAGAGACGCTCGGTGTGAAACTCTGAACTTCTCCTCATATATAGATACCTTTCATTCGTGCTGTCTACTGCTGGACAAAAGACGGGTTTCTTTATTAATCCTGGGTTGTCACCAAGGACGCAGATGTGGCGCCTTATCCTCCTTGGGACAGGACAGGGCCCCAATAGCCACCTGCCTTTTGTTCCCCCCCCCTTCTCCCCCCTCCTTCCCCCTGCTATTTTTCCAGCAAACCCTCGATCCCGGCTGGGGTCGGGGATACTTGGCAACTACCGCAAGCTTTGCGCCCCCGGGGCTCCGGGTGATCCACACCACCTATTCCTTACCGGAACTTAAAGTACACTTGACTATTTTTGATTCTCAGAGGTTGGTTGCCTCTAGTTCACTGCCTCCATGACTAGCCTTTGGGCTGTAGCAAATTTTGGGTTACAAACCTGCCTCCATGTTTGGGGGTCGGGTGGGGTGGGGGGAGGTTTGGGGATGTTGATGTTGAGCCTTGGTTCACTTCAGGCGTCCCTTATGATGGCCGGTGGTGCACCGGGACTTGTATGCAACATATATCCTGTTTCTTTAGTAATTAAATTGTATATATGACTAACCTTGATATCCTCTCCTGGAACACACGGGGTCTAAACTCTCCACTGAAACGCTCCTTAGTGTTTCAATTTATCAAAAAGCATAACCCCCATATTTGTGTGTTACAGGAGACACATTTGATTGGTAGCAAAACCCTTAGTCTAAAGAAACCTTGGGTGGGTCACCACTACCACTCTACCTACTCCAATTTTGCTAGAGGGGTTAGCATTTTGGTCCTAAAAACTCTCCCTTTTAAACTCCTTGATTTAATTTTGGATCCTGATGGGAGATATGTGCTAATACACGCTCTGATATATGACCTGCCATGGGTGCTGGTGGTTGTATACCTGCCCCCCCCCCCCGGCTTCCTTCAGGGTCCTCAATTTAATCTCGGGAGGGCTGGCTCGGTTCCCCCCGGATAATGTGGTGCTAATGGGAGACTTCAACCTGGTTCCGGACTCTGGGTTGGATAGGAGCTCAGTGGGCGGTACGGCTCGCCATGATTTAGCGGATTGGGCCGACACATATGGTCTGGTGGATGTATGGAGATGGAAAAACCCTCAAACCAAAGCTTTTACATGCCACTCAGCCACGCATAGACCATTCTCTCGTATAGATCTGGCCTATGTGGCGGCCCCTGTCCTTCCCAGAGTTCGAGACATCAGCATACTTCCGCGGGGGATCTCGGACCACGCCCCGCTGTTGCTATCCCTGGAACTGACGGCAACTCCGTCGGATAGACTCTGGAGGTTGTCCAGATTCTGGATATCCAATGTAGATGTGGACTCTCAGTTTCGGGAATCGGTGCAGCAATTCTGGGAAGACAACCCGGGCACTGCCCCTGATAACACTGTTTGGGAGGCCTTTAAGGCCTCATCAAGGGGGCATTACCAATGTATTATTGCTAAAGTAAGGAGATTACGCAGGGCAGAGCTTACTAGACTTGAGGCTGAGGCAATTAGGCAAGAGGCTCTTTATGTCCGGTCTCGCGACCCACAAGATTACTCCACACTCCAATCCCTTATCCAACAAACCTTATTGACACAGACCTCCCTGACACAAAAAAAGCTATTATACCAATTCCAACGCATATTTGAGCAGGGATAGAAGACAGGTCACCTTTTGGCCTGGCTCTCCAGGGAACAATCCGGGGTAACGGCAATAGCGCAGATCAGGGACCAGGATGGGACACTTCATTCCTCCCCAGCGGAAATAAACAGATGCTTCACCAATTACTATCAGCAATTATATAGCTCACGAGTAGTATATGACCAACAAGCCCTTACTGACTATTTGGGGGAAATTGATGTCCCAGTCTTTACACCCACCGCAGCGAACAATCTGGACGCCCCCATCCAATTGGAAGAGATACAAAAAGCCCTCAAAATGATGCAGACAGGGAAAACGCCGGGCCCAGACGGCTTCCCAGTAGAGTTCTATAAGATTTACATGGCAGAACTAGCCCCTAGATTACAGATGGTCTTTAGCTCAGCTTTAAAAACTGGGGCCCTCCCGGCCTCGATGAGCGAAGCAGTCATAGTGCTCATTCCGAAACCGGGGAAGGACCTTACCCTCTGCGCATCTTACCGCCCTATTTCTCTTCTAAATGTTGATGCGAAGGTCCTAGTCAAAATCCTTGCCAACCGTTTAAATAAAGTTATCACGGCCCTGACTCATCCGGACCAAACGGGGTTCATGCCCGGAAGAGGTACAGATATAAATATCCGTAGATTGCACACTCATATTGCGGTGGCTGACCCGGGGAGCCCTGGGGTGGTAGCCTCACTCGACGCAGAGAAAGCTTTTGACTCTATCGAGTCGGGCTACCTGTGGAGGGTCCTATCTAGATTTGGTTTTGGTCCGGTCTTCCTCTCCTGGATTCAGATGCACATCCAAGGGCTCGCATACACACAGGGGGTAACCTCTCTGAACCCTTTCTCTTAGAGCGGGGGACTCGGCAGGGATGTCCGCTGTCCCCGGCATTGTTTGCCTTGGCCCTGGAGCCACTGGCGGCTCATATTAGAAGTGACCGAGCTATCAGGGTTATTAAAGTAGGCCCACTGGAGGAGAAATTGTCCCTTTATGCAGATGATTCCCTCCTTTATTTAGCTGATGCCTCCGGGTCCTTGAGGGCTGCCTTGTCTCAGTTTGATGCTTTCAGCCGCTTTTCAGGAGTCTGTATCAACTGGGACAAGTCAGTCCTCTTTCCACTTCATCCATCCCTGCCTCGCATTGACACTCTGATCCCTCTTCGATGGGTTGAAGAATTCACATATTTGGGCGTCAGAGTGGCCTTGTCCTTAGATGGATACCTGGAACGTAATATTCTCCCGGTGTTGGACAAGCTTACCAAACAGTGCACCACTTGGCGCAAGCTCCCACTTACGCCGGTGGGCAGAGGGAATTTAATCAAAATGGTGTATATGCCCAAACTGTTATATTTTTTTCGCCACACTCCTGTTCATATACCCCGGGATTTATTTCGGAGACTCAATAGCATTGTGAGTGACTTTGTCTGGGCGGGTAAACCTCCTAGAGTGGCCAGACGGACCCTTTATCTTCCCCTCTCTGGGGGTGGCCTGGCCCTCCCGAATTTCCTTATATATTATTGGGCGGCGGTTTTGGTTACCGTCCGCTGGTGGTTTTCCCAGCCTAGGCAGAACCCAGCGGTTACCCTGGAAGCTGCAATCCTTGGTTCATATGCGGCCCTTTCTAATCTGGTCTTCAGGGGGTGTAAAGCACACCCGGCTGTTACGGTACCTATGAAGACCACTATACGGGTTTGGCAGTGTTCCCGGGCTGCACATCGTGACCCCATGGTGGTCTACCCTCACACACCCCTTTGGGGCAATCCCTCTCTTCCCCATCTGAATACAGTACCCGACCCGGCGGCATGGGCAGTGAAGGGCATTGTTACCCTTAAACAAGTAATGCCAAACGGCAAGATCCTAACATTCCTAGAACTAAAACAAGCATTTAAACTTCCTCGCTCCTTCCAATTTCGTTACTGGCAGCTCCGACATGCCCTTACCTCCCAATTCCCTAGCCCAATCACTCTGACTTCTGATCCTATTGAGAGACTTCTTACATCAGAACTACTGCACAAACCACTTTCCACCCTCTACATGTATCTCACAGTGGCTCATGACACGGACACCTCACATATGCTGGCCAAGTGGAAGGTAGACATTCCCAGCCTAGATGAAGATATATGGGAAGAATGTGTTTCCACATTTATTCCTTCTATGATAGCGTCCAGAGATCGTTTTGTGCAATTAAAATTTCTGCATAGGGCATACTATACCCCACAAAGGTTGGCCAACATATACTCCTCTCACAGCCCGTTGTGCACGAGATGCTCCACCGAGCGAGGCTCCTTCTTCCATATGGTCTGGACTTGTCCCAAGATCCATCCATACTGGAGAGGAGTAGCGGAAGTACTAACGGAAGTCTGTGGCGCGGCGTTGACACTGGACCCTCTTGTCTTCTTGCTCAGCTATCTCGGGGATGTAGAAGGTGACCGCTATACCAAATTATGCTTGACTTTTGCTCTCTATTATGCAAGAAGAGAAATCCTGCTGAAATGGAAGGGTACAGAGCTCCCCACAGTTGCCACATGGCGAAATGCAATCAATAAAGTCCTTCCATTATACAAAATTACCTATGAAAGTAGAAACTGCCCGGCGAAATTTGAAAAAATATGGTCACACTGGTCTGATGCCTAAAGCAGTGAATTCCTATCATATGCAACTGTTATGGTACTGCATCCATAAGTTACTGGAGAGCTGGGAGTGGCTGCGGGTCGTTATCTGGTCTATCTCCCCCCCCCCCTGTTTTCCTCCCTTCCCCTTTTTCCTCCCTTCCCCTTTTTCCTCCCTTCCCCTCCTTCTTTCCCCCCCCCCCTTTTCCCTGTTCTCTCCCTTCCCTCCCCCTCCCCCCCCTGGCCCGAAATAATCTCCTTCTCGTTATATCTTTAGCAGGAGAATGTTAGGAACAAGCTAAGAATACCTCTGTTTGTATAAAGTATATGCACCCCCCCCCTTTTTTGTACTGAACCATTTGATATTTGTAGTTAGGAATAGACATATTCTTTACTACAGACTGCTTTTCACCTTTGGAAACTCTGATTTTCAGTTTGCCTGGCAATAGATAAATCCCACTGAGTTATGATCTGGTGGCAAATACTGTACTGATTATGTTCATGCTATTTTGTATTTCATAATTTTTTGAAATAAATAAAAAACTCTTACTGTCAAAAAAAATATATAAATTTGCCGCTCAAATTTAAAGGTGCTATAGTCAGCACCAACACCACCAGCCTGTTTGATTATCCTGCACACCCCTCAGTCTAAGCCAGCGTGCGTTTCAAATGGCTGAATGTTCATACCAGATAAAAAAACATAAATTACGTCACTCAGCCTCAATGCATTTCGCTTGTCAGTATCGTCAGGAAGCTCTCTACACCCAGTGGAATCCACTCTTTCTGTATCCTAACTTGTCCTCCATGCATGCCTCCAGTCCTGTCTCCTGTGCTTCTTTAGTTGCTGGAGGCCCAAGTACATACCATGACTCCAGTGACCTTTGGGTATTCCGCATCATTTAAGGATCCCTGTGTACCCTATGTTTCCAGTGCCCCTGGAGCATCTTGCTTCATCCAGTTACTCTAATGTGCTCCTGTGCATCCCATGACTCCTGTGCACCCCAGATAATCCTGTGTCATCTACTGACTCCTAGTTCATCCTGTGCTCCTCTGTGACACCTGTGTCTCCACTCAGTCTCTGTCATACTCCACAGTTGTTGTTAGGCTCTACTGTCAGATATACAGTGATCACTCCGACTTTGCTTCTCTCAGTAAATACTAACCCATGTCAATGAAAGATTTCTCATGTAAATATTTTCAATAAAAATGTTATTCTATATAGAAACACAACAAGTATTAATAGTAAGCTTTTGGGAAGAAAAATTGAACAGTTGGAAGAGAAAACGAGTAATAATAGCAATAATAACACTAATAATGATTCTAAATAAAATGACCAATATTGCAGTACTAACATATGTATTGATTTTAAGGTAATCTCCAGAAACACTTGCTCCCTATACTAGAGAGCATCTTAACCTGAAACATGTATTTACTAATTTGCTCCATCTTAATTTTTGAAATACTTGGGGAACAGAACAAAACTGGTATGCATATTAATAGATCGCTTTCTCCAAACTCTTCCTCCTGGAAGAGAGCTCCTGGTGTGCAAATCTGAGACTAGAACAAAGATACACTAATTATCCTCCATTTATTTGCCTGCTTGTATGGTCCTAAATACCATAGTGATTAATTAGCACAATACAGTGAGGGCAGGATGTCACACCCTTGTCTGTGTATAAGTGTTGGCAAAGGTTCTGCCCATGTGTTGACAACAGAATATCTTTTTAATATTCCCCAGGAACATAACATATGTTTGATACATGTAATTAGAATTGGTAAGCCTTCAAAAAATGTCACATGTTAAAATTTCATAGTAGACAGAATAATACTTTCATGAAAAAGGTTTTTTAAACAGCATATTCTGTCCTAAAGTTTTGCTAGAACATGTTTACATAGATGCATAACATATTTTCATCTTGTTTGAATGTAATTATAGAGAAACTCCAGCCAAAATAGTTTAAAAGCTTCAGATAGAGTGAGGAAGATTAACAACTGTCACATCTTCTTAATTTGGACAGAGAAAGCAATTGAAAAAATTTTATATAGGCTCTATGCCTTTCAGGTGCTGACAGAAAAAGTATCTTTTAAAATAGTATCCTGTTTAAAAAAGTACCTTGTTACGTGTGTCCTCACGTTTTTAATATTTTTAATGTATACCAAGAAATTGTAATAATTTTTGTAGGTTCTTTTCCATTATTTTCCATCAACCAAATTAATGTAGTTTTGGGATGTGGGACATGTATAGTATTGGTGCCCTAAAGCCACCTAAGGGCAATGCAATCATTTAATTATTTGAGAAAAAGTATCTTGTAAAATAGTATCCTGTTTAAAAAGTACCTTGTTGCTTGTGTCCGCACTTTTTTCCTCAGCTTCTGATCTATTAACCATATCTCCTAAATGTGCTGTGGTCTCAGTACATGTGGTGCTAGTGAGTGCTTGTCTCATATAGTATAATATATATGTTCGTATTTTTCTTTCCATATGTTGTATTCTAATTAATACATGTCCTTATTTGAATAGATATATTCAAGCTCCTGAAGAAGCTACTTCATGGCCGCAAAACATGTTGAGCAGAATTATTTTATACTAAGGAGGACAAATGGAACCCCCAATTGAGAGGAGTACAAATGTGGATGCATTTAATGAATTGTCAAAAACATATGATATTATACCCTCTAGGGGAACCACGTGAAGTCCTACGCTAATTTTTATATGTCTTATGTCATGTAATTTTTTTGTATTTTTGGAATATTTTTAATGTAGACCAATCAATTGTAATAATTTTTGTAGGTGCTTTTACAGTCCATTATTTTCCTTCAACCAAATTTTTCTAGTTTTGCGATGTGGGACATGTGTAGTATTGGTACCCTAAAATCACCTAAGGGGAATGCAATCATTTAATTATTTGAGAAAAAGTATCTTGTAAAATAGTATCCTGTTTAAAAAAGTACCTTGTTGCTTGTGTCTGCACTTTTTTCCTCACCTTCTGATCCACGGCGGCACAGTGGTGTAGTGGGTAGCACTCTCGCCTAGCAGTAAAAAGGGTCGCTGATTCAAATTCCAACCACAACACTACCTGTTTGCATGTTCTCCCTGTGCCTGCATGGGTTTCCTCCAGGTACTCCAGTTTCCTCCCACACTCCAAAGACATGCTGGTAGGTTACTTGGCTTCTGTCCAAAATTGGATATGGAATGTGAGTTGGGGACCTTGGATTGTGGGCTCCTTGAGGGTAGGGACCAATGTGAGTGTGCAATGTATGTGTGGAGTGTTGCATAAATTGACAGCGCTATATGGGTACCTTGAATCAATAGGGATAATTATAGACATGCACCCACACTCACTCAGGATGGACTGGTGTCTGCTATTTTTCATACCAGCGTCTAGCATTTTAGGGTATCAAACAAATCAATTTTCAAATATACAGTATATCCCATAGTTTGTAGCCTCTAAACTTTCACACAGACTAAATAATATACACTGTTTTGGATTATTTTTACCCCAAAAATGTAACAGAATACACTTTCACATATATTTATGAAGAAAGATTATTTATTTGCTAAATTGTATAACAAAACTAAGCAAAATTTTTTATTTTTTTCAAAATGTTTAATATTTTTTTTTACTTACATAGCAAAAAAAACACTGGTGATTAAATACCATGAAAAGAAAGCTCTATTTGTCTAAAAAAAAAATGACAAAAATTTCATATGGGTACAGTGTTGCATGACTGAGTAATTGTTACTTAAAGTGTCACAGTGCTGAAGCTGAAAATTGGCCTGCACTGGAAGGGAGTGAAATTTTCCAGACTTGAAGCGGTTAACCTCCTGTTGACCGCTCACAGTAAATATACAGTTAGTGGGTGGCAGGTGCAGGCTCGACAACATATATGCACATTGCTGGCTTGTCTCCACACCCCCTGCCAACCCATGCTGTGTTTGGACACAGCACAAGTTTGGCAGCAGATTTAAGAGCCCTTGCACACTGGGGCGGTTTGCAGGCGCTATTGCGCTAATAATAGCGCCTGCAAACCGCCCAGAAAGTGCCGCTCCTTGCATTCCAGTGTGAAAGCCCCGAGGGCTTGCACACTGGAGCGATGCGCTGGCAGGACGGTAAAAAAAGTCCTGCTAGCCGCATCTTCGGAGCGGTGAAGGAGCGGAGTGTATACCGCTCCTTTACCGCTCCTGCCCATTGAAATCAATGGGACGGCGCGGCTATACCGCCGGCAATGCGCCTCTGCAGAGGCGCTTTGCGGTGGTATTTAACCCCTTCTCGGCCGCTAGCGGGGGGTAAAACTGCCCCGCTAGCGGCCGCATACCGGCGGTAAAACGCCGCTAATAATAGCGGCGTTTTACCGCCGACGCCGCCCCCCGCCCCAGTGTGCAAGGGCTCTAAGAGAATGATTTCAGCTGAAACCTCATGATTGGCAGGTGTCCAACCACACACACAGAGTTCTGTGTTTACAAACACAGTGAACAACAATTTGGCTGTTTTTTTCTCCTTGAAAATCAGGGAGAAAAAACTGCCAGATTAATAAATAAAAGCAGCACACATTACACTGGTTAGGCACACAGTTAACCCCTTTATTGTCCCAAGATGTTAATCCCTTCCCAGCCAGTGTCATTAGTACAGTGTGAGTATACAGTATTATCACTGATCACTGTATTATGCCCTGTACACGCGGTTGGATTTTCCGATGGAAAATGTTCGATCGGAGCGTGTTGTCGGAAATTCCGACCGTGTGTGGGCTCCATCGGACATTTTCCATCGGATTTTCCGACACACAAAGTTTGAGAGCAGGCTATAACAAATTTTCGACAACAAAATCCGATCGCGTCAATTCCGACCATGTGTGGCCTGTTCCGACGCACAAAGTGCCACGCATGCTCAGAAGAAATTTCGAGATGGAACAGCTCGGTCTGGTAAATTTAGGGTTCGCAATGGATACAACACTTTCATCACGGTGCAATGTTAAAAATGGTTTAATACAGCGCACTCTCTTCTTCTTTATAATGTGAGAAGAATGAAGTAGTTTTGCTGCTCATATTCACACAGACTTCTCACAAACGTATTTCTTTATTATTTATCGGGATTCCCTTAATATTTTTTGATTTGTCACATCTGACAAAAAAATTTTTTATTTTTTTTTAAAGGCAGATTTTTTTATTTTAGGTTTGTTTTTTTTCCAAGGCTGATCTTTGTTTTATTTTATTTTTATTTTTACTCCATAATATTTTTGTGTGTGTTTTGTGTGTCAAGTTACCACAACACCATTGATATGTTGTTATATTTAATCTGTAGGAGATTGTTTGGTGGTGTTGTCTCTTGTTAATTTCACATTGTACTTTAGAAATGTGCCTGAATCGTCACCAACAAACTGTCCTTTTTGGATGAAAACACACATAGGAGAGTATAATTTTCCAAAAATAAACTTTTATTAAGGGCTCACAACTAAACAAAGAGGGAGGCAACGCTGGAGAAACAGCAGAAATGGGTGAAGCCTTGGACCCCCAGGGCACACATCAACTATTTTCAAGCAAAATTGGTGGCCTGAGGAGTCCTTATCTAAGGGAGTGCAGTCTGGTCCAGAAGTCCCAGAGATCCGGAAAGAAGCAGATGACATCTGTGTCCCCAGGCTGTGGTCATACGAGAGACTGCAGCTTTTGTCAGACCAGACTGAACCCAGGGCCATCACTCTCTGGTCTTCCTTCCACGCGGTGGCTCTGGTGGTGGAGTTGTGGCAGCAGGAGGAGGAGGAGGATGGTCCAACTCAATCATGTCGGTCTTGGGTGTGATTTCGCCACTCACCCCCTTAGTTAGGACTTTATAAATAAGCTGCTCACACCTGAGGCGTTGACCCTCCTGCATGCCCTGCAGTTTTGTGGCAGCCATGCAGGCAAAGGCCTCTTCAGGAGTGGGTAAGGCTCGGAGGGACGCAGAAGCCTCCTGAATCAGCCTGAGTGCAGAATCCTGAACGTGACTCCCCTTCCTCGCCCTTTTGTATGGAAGGCGGAGGGGAGGAACCTGCGATTCGGTCATGCTGCGACTGGTCCCAGGCTTCTCCTGGCTGACACTTAGCCCCGCCTCCTCCTGGCTGCCGCTTAGCCCCGCCTCCTCCTGGCTGCCACATTCCACAGCCTCCTCCTGGCTGAGGTCTTCCTGTGTATGAAAAAGGGACATAGTTTTAGTTTTTTATTCATCAATCACACACAATTTTCACCTCCTGACTGTTGCAAATTGAATGTTAACAAATATAACAGACTATCATTCTGAGCCCAGCATTTTTCATTCTTGTCCCAATTTTGGGTGCCCACTACTGTCTATTGATATGAAAAACACTTTTTGCAATCAGCAATTAGGGATCAATAATGACATCTAGTAAACATCATTTCTTTATTGACAAGAAATCTGTAGAGGAATGCTATGCCTGACTCCAGCTGGGCTCCTCCACTTCTTCCTGGCTGGAAGGCCCAGGTTGGACATCGGAAGCCTCAGCTGGCGTGGAAGGAAGAGGGGAAGGAAGAGTGGAGAGGGATTCCCTGAGTTCAGTGTGGTCTGACAGAAATCGCAGTCTCTCATAGTACCACAGCCTGGGGACATAAACGTCATCTGCTGCAGCTCCGGACCTCTGGGAATCCGTGACCTTCTTGCGCTCCCTAAGATAAGTGCTCCTCAGGCCACCAATTTTGGCTTTTAAATAGGGGATGGTTGCTGTGGGGACCACCGGCTTCACCAACTCCAGCAGTTTCTCCAGTGCTGCCTGCCTCTTTTGTTTATTATTGTATTGGGGGTGTCTGACCTGCCACAGACAGGGCAGCTCCCTGTATTTGTCTATGAACAGGGGGAGGAAATTGTGGTCGTTGAAGCCATGCATTTTCTCTGCAAGACACAACACAAGACAAACCCTAATGTCAGGCCAAACTCTCCTAATCTTGTTACAATATAGGCTTCCATTTCGAAGCAGTATAGGCCCAAGTTTAGATCTTACCTTCGTTATCACGATCGGCGCCTCCGATGCTCCTTCCTCCGCTCACAGATCGTACGTAATACGCACGCGTGTTACGCTTTATGCACACTGCGCATGCGTGTAACTCCGCCCGCCCCTGACGTTCTTTCTAGTATATTCCCCGCCCCTTTTCGTTCTGCGCAGTGGGGGAAGAGCACATGGTGGAGACACAGCAGCTGCGTGCTAATTACAGGAACGAGGAGGAGGAAAGCCCGGAGCCGGAAACGTCCCTATCCAGAAGGAGATTTAAGGCCTCAAATATGTCCTTTGTGGGGATGTTGGAGATGGTGGACATCCTGAAGAAGGCCGACTATGACGGGAAGTATGGACCTTACCCCAACCCCAATGTCCGAAAGGCCAAGATCATGGCGAAAGTGGTCAAAAGTCTGCACCGGAATTTCGGGGTACGTCGATCGAAAGATCAGCTCAGGAAGCGGTGGTCGAGACCTCAAATTACGAGAACATGAGCAGTATAGAAAGATCCGGAGAGTGCTGCAAAAAAGTAAGTAGTTGTGCTGTGTTCCTATTCTTTTTATGTTTATTACGTTCGTGCTGCTCCATGTGCTTTTCTTAAAAGTGTACATTTGAAAATGGCAACTTTTATGTTCATGGGCACATTATTCGTTCGTATCAAACATTTTTCTTTCGGCCTAGAAAACACCATTGTTTTGGCCATATGCATTTTGCCACATTTTTTACGCCCTACTTGTATGAAACTAATTTGGTTGTGTAGATGGCTTTGTTACTTGAATGAAATGCAAACTCGATTCTGTGTAAGGAGAGGACACTGAGCAGCTGTTTTCACATCTGGACACTGGAGCACTAGTGTGGGACACAAGAACACCATTTTTATTAGGGGGCCACACGGGTGCTCCAGTGTATACTATAGGGGGGTCTCCATCTGTGAAGCTTGTACAAGACAGGTAAAGTATTGAAGCTTGCCAAAGGACACTGAAAATGCTACATTTTGGAACTGCCAAAATTGACAATTGTACCCCACTTCCAAGCAATGTTTCCTATAAATAGTTCTGCCATCAAATATCTGTGTGCTAAGTATAGCATTTTTGTTTTACATAGGGGAGAAAAGACTCAGAGGACACCCCTCATCCGAGGAGACCACAGACCCCCCACCTCTGGAAGAAGGGGAAATCCCCCCAACACAAGAAGAGCAGGAGGAAGAAGATGTGGTGGAACTAGTAACCACAACAGGTGAGTGTCTGCGACCACAGGCTCAGGTAAGAGATGGATGCCGGCATATTTTTTTTTTTCGTTTAAAATTTTTTATTTTGAAAAGAGAGGGTATACATATACATTATAAAAAAGATAGCAAAAATGATGACATAGATCAATTAGTGCAATACAGTAAATCAACATTAACTATATGTAAATTGACAGAGAAGAGCGAGTTGACTAGAGGCTTATAAGCTCAGCCTATCAAAACATTGTGCAGATCTAGGTGTTATCTTGAAGTGTTACTTCCTACTCCAATGGAGCGGGTTGTAAAACACCCTATTCCTATTATGAAGAGGCCAATGGGGTTCAATCAGCCGGTGACACTCCACCCCTGTGGGATCAATCTGTGGAGGTGTCTACCGGTCTGATTGGATCTCCCTCCTGTTGAGGCTCCTAGGCCTCTTTTATACAGAAAAGAAAAGAAAACTGCCCCTCCATAGACCTGCAGAAACCTAATACCAAGGGTCTGGTATTCATGTATTAGGTTTTGTAGCAATAGTCAGAACCCATACTGATCTCGGAAAATAACAGAGAAATGGTACATTATACCTGTGCCTCTTGTATCAGTAGGCAGCGTGCTACTACCTGGTTAATACCAGCCAACATGGGAGACAAGGGAGTCTCTAACAGAGAAAAAGAGAAAGGTGAGAAAAGGGGGAAGGAGGGGGTGGAGAGCATCTTCACTGTGTAGTCTCTCCAGTTCCAGGCTCCATAGACATGCCGGCATATTTTTTATACCTGTTTTTGTTTGTTTTCTGTCTTTTTAGGTGATCGTGATGTTGTAGATCCAGATCCTTTCACATCAGAAAGTGCACAGATCCTGATCGGGGAGATCATGGGGTGTAATTTAGCATTGGAAAACCTCAACAAAAACATCAATGACGTTATTCAAAAATATAAGAACATCATTGATGTTTTGGGGAGAGTTTAAACCCCTTCAAATCCCTTCGTTTTTTTGTGAGCTACAAAATTCAAAATGTTTTAGCGATTTTTAGAAAAGCCAAATTTGGAAGATGCACACAGTGTGCCAACATGTGCTATCTGCCATCACGGGAGATCAATGGACGCGTTTTGGGGGGTGAAATTTGTGTGCATCTTCCAAATTTGGCTTTTCCTGGGGTGACTTCACCCCATCTGAACGCAATATCAAACACAGTTCCTAAATACTCATGTCTGATATTGCCTTCAAGTTCTACCAAATGTGAACTTTGTAAGTTCAAGATTTGTGTCTTTCTTGTTGGTTTTACACATGCCTGTTTTAGCTTAAATGGACATTTCTATTTTTGAGAATGCCACCCCAAAAATTGTTATACAACAAACATGTTGGTTTGTTTTAAAAACCTTTTCTAAATGCACATGTGATTGTGCAGGTATTAAAATGATTGTTAATCAAGAATGTGTGGATTATTGTGTCAACGCTACAACACTTTTGTTGTGCTCTAATTTCTGCTTTCTGTGAAAATGGGGGTTATTTCCTAAGGGCAAATCCTCTTTGCACTACAAGTGCAGTTTCAGTGCAGTTTCAAGTGCACTTGTAGTGCAAAGTGTCTTTGCCTTTAGTAAATAACAACCAACAGTGCTTTGTATAAGGTTACACAATCACGCCATTTTCAGCACTCCCCACATTTCTGTCAGGATCAGCTAAAACCAACACAAGCAGTAAATGTCACCAAAGATTTGCTTTTTTGTGGATTTTATTTGATCAAGGCTTCACAAATGGTTTGGCATATTGATGGCCCCCCTACCCGCAAAGAACTCAAGGTATCTTAACCGGACATCACGGGCACTCAGGGAGGGCAAGCCAGGACGGCCACTTTCAAACGCCGTCAGGGTTGTTTCATTTAACATTCAGGCCTCAGGCCCAACTGAGCCAGCGTAGTTGGCAGAATGTTGCCGTAAAAAGTTATGTAGAACACAGCATGCCAGGATTATATGATTGAGTTTATACTCCGCCATATGGATGGGTGTCAGAAATAGGCGGAACCGGCTGGCCATGATTCCAAATGTGTTCTCCACCACTCTTCTGGCTCTGGCCAGCCGGTAATTAAAAACCCTCTGTTCCGGGGTGAGGGTCCTCATCGGGAATGGCCGCATAAGATGGTCCCCCAGCGCAAAGGCTTCATCCGCAACAAAGACAAATGGGAGTCCTTCCACATTCTCTTCTGGAGGTGGCAAGTCCAAGCTGCCATTCTGGAGATGCCTGTAAAACTCCGTCTGGGCGATGACTCCACCATCGGACATCCGGCCATTCTTCCCCACGTCCACATACAGGAAGTCGTAATTAGCCGACACCACCGCCAACATCACAATACTATTGAACCCCTTGTAATTATAATAGTACGACCCCGAGTTGGGTGGTGGGACGATGTGGATGTGTTTCCCATCAATTGCCCCTCCACAGTTCGGAAAGTCCCACCGCTGGGCAAAGTGGGAGGCCACAGTCTGCCATTCCTGTGGCGTGGAAGGAAACTGTTGAGGAAAACAAAAAAATAGTATTTTTGCACATAAACATGGAAAGCAGATTAGACACAAACATTCTTGGCCAACATCCAGATAACATTTATTAAGGGGAATTTTACAACATCAAAGTGTAAGGTACACTTATCATATTCCCCCTCCCCCCTCTCATGGGCCATTTCTAACATTATAGGGGGGGGAATCTTGGACAGGTAACCCTCTTCACTTCATTGAGAGATGAATGCCTAAATACAGGGTATTACTTTGAACAGCCCCTCCTTAGTTACACTATTGGCAGCCCACTGGACAGGTAAGAAGTGTCATAATACAAAGATATAACTACACACTGTACACATTTGAGCACATTTGGGCATTCTGCTATTACCTATCAAGATAATAATAGGATACACAAACTTTAAACAGTACCATTTGAAAGTATACAGGCAGGCCCTACTACATGCTTTGGGGAATTCATCCATAAATCTGACCACTAAAGAGATGGGTATAGTGTGTATGGGTTTGGCAAAGTCAGCAGATAGATAATTGAGGATAGATAGATAATCGGGATCACATGACTTAGCAGTTGGGGGGAGGGTTAATAAAAATTATTTGGGGACACTACAAAAAAAATGCCTCTGGCACTCTGCCTGAATCTAAAGCACAAATCACATTTCTAAACATTTTAGGGGGTGTTTGGGGTAAAGCACTACTGTGGAGCTGATAATATACATTGTTAAGTGACTACATGAGGTGAATATAGGGCCAGGAGAGACCATGCTGGGGAGGTTAGTGAAGGCAAATATGTATGAAGGACAACAAAAATAATTACATAAAAATCCAGCATGCATGAGGACAAAGGGGACATTCACAGTATATTCCAATCATGGTAATTAGGGAATGAGGAAAGAAATACAATACATTAGCAAACATTCAATACAATAAAATGTGATATAAAAGGATAAAAATCTTACCTTAATATACTCCTTCTGCAGGACCTGGTTGATGGCAGAACAGGTCTCTGGGATTATGATCCCCAGAGCCTGGGGGGAGATGCCTGTCGAGAACTTGAGGTCCTGCAGGCTTCTCCCCGTCGCCAAGTACCGCAGGGTAGCGACGAGCCTCTGCTCTGGAGTGATGGCTTGCCTCATGCAGGTATCCTGCCTGCTGATATAGGGGGTCAGTGAAGCCAACATACGGTGAAATACGGGGTCCGTCATCCTGAGAAAGTTCCTGAAATCATCAGGATTATTCTCACGGATCTCACGGAGCAAAGGCATATGAGAGAACTGGTCACGCTGAAGCAACCAATTCTTGGTCCATGAACTCCTCCCCACACTGTTCATGGACTGGACTTGTGTCAAGGTCAGGACCCCAACACCAAGCCCCCGCACAGCACAAACTCTATGAGGAGTATGTATACGCAACATGGCTAAAAAACGGTCGGCTGCTCAGAACGAAGTAACAGAACGCACTGAAGAACAGCAAGGCCTGTGAAGAGCGACCTGAAAAACAGCAAAGAGCAGGCAAGATCGCACAGATAACTCCGATACGAACTGACTGCACGCACTGAAGAGCAGATACAAACCCACAAGCACAAACTGAACCGCAGAAAACGATCTGAAAGCCACGAGTCTGAAAAAGCGCGAATCGTCTCTCACCAAACTTTTACTAACACGAGATTAGCAAAAGGAGCCCAAAGGGTGCCGCGCTTGGTTCTGAACTGGCCTTTTCTAGTCTCGTCGTACGTGGTTGACGTCACCGCGTTGTTGGCGATCAGAAATTCCGACAACTTTGTGCGACCGTGTGTACGCAAAACAAGTTTGAGCCAACATCCGTCGGAAAAAATCCTAGGATTTTGTTGTCGGAATGTCCGATCAATGTCCGACCGTGTGTACGGGGCATTAGTGTCACTAGCAATGTCAGTGTCAGTTAGTGACCCTCCCAGCCAGTGTCTGTTGGCTCCAGAGTTCCCACCGCCCTCTCACATTCACACTATAAATTGCTGATAACCACCTTAACAGTATAGAGCAGGGTTTCTGGGGTTTTCCAAAGCCATAGGGTTCTGCGAGCAGTCCCCAGGTGTTCCGCAGAGATCTACCCGTCAATCACAGGCAGCTGACTGGTAGATGGGGATCCTGCTCAGCTGACACATGCAGAGTAGCATGGGAAGCAGCTGTAATTAGACCTCTTGAGGCATGCTGCTTCCCGCTGGCCCCTCCTTCCCCCCTGTCCACCTAAGGTGCTTGTATGCGATATTACCTGGGATGGACGAGAGGAGAGGAGGTGCTAGCAGGGAGCAGTGCACCTTGGGAGGTCTAATTAGAGCTGCTTCCTGCACTACTCTACATGTGAAGGAAACTACTACATCAATGTACCCTGCTGTGTGGCTTGTGTTCTGCTTTGTGCCCAGTAATATGCTCTGTGCCCTGCTGTGTGACCTGTGTTCTGCTGTGTGCCCAGCAATGTGCCCTGTGCCCAGCCATGTGCCCTGTGATGTGCCCTGTGCCCTACTGTGTACCATGTGTCCCGTGATGTGCCCTGTGATATGCACTTTGTCCTGCTGTGTACCCTGTGTTTTGCGGTGTGTCCCATAATGTGCCCCCTGTTCTGCTGTGTTCCATGTTCCCCGTGATGTGCCCTGTGGTCTGCTGTGTACCATGTGTCCTGTGTTCTGCTATGTACCATGTGCCTCGTGATGTGCCCAGTGTTCTCCTGTATACCATGTGCCCTATGACATGCCCAGTGTTCTGCTGTGTACCATGTTCCCTGATGTGCCCTGTGTTATGCTGTGTGCCCCGTGATGTGCTCTGTGTGCCCCATGATGTGCCCTGTGCCCTACTGTGTGCCCCATGATATGTCCTGTGCCCTGTGATGTGCCCTGTACCCTGCTGTGTGCCCCGTGATGTGTCCTGTGCCTACTATGTGCCATGTGTCCTAATGTGTGCCATGTGTCCTGCTGTGTGCCCCATGATGTGCCTTGTGCTCTACTGTGTGCCATGTGTCCTGCTGTGTACCCTGTAATGTGCCCTATTGTGTTTTCCGTGATGTGCCCTATTGTGTGCCCCATGATGCACTATGCTGTGTGCCCCATAATGCACCCTGCTGTGTGACCCATAATATGCCCTGCTGTGACCCATAATGTGCCCTTCTACCCTCATGTAATATGCCCCGCTCTTCAACAAGATGTTCCCTCCTGTGTTCCCCGCTAATGTGCCTGGCTATGTGCCTCATAATGTGACCTGCTGTGTGCCTCATATTGTGCCTTCCTACCCCCATGTAATATGCCCTCTGTGCCCCATAATGTGCTCTTCTGCCCTCCATGTAATGTGCCCGCCCTGTAAGTGCCCTGCTGTGCCCCCATGTAATTTGCCCTGTTATGCCCCCATGTAATGTGCCCTGATTTTCCTATGTAATGTGCTCTGCTGCCCCCTCCATATTTTTCCCTCATGAACCCCTGTACTCCACCCTGTTGCCCCATCTGTGCTCTGAACTGCTGACTACTATACTTTGCCATTAGGGATGAGCTTCGAGTTCGAGTCGAACTCATGCTCGACTCGAACTTCGGCTGTTCGCCAGTTCGCCACAGAATTCGAATGCCGCAGAACACCCTTTAAAAGTCTATGAGAGAAAAAGTGCTAATTTTAAAGGCTTATATTCATGGTATTGTCATAAAAAGTGTTTGGGGACCTGGGTCCTGCCCCAGGGGACATGGATCATTGCAAAAAAATTTTTTAAAAATGGCCGTTTTTTCAGGAGCAGTGATTTTAAAAATGCTTAAAGTGAAACAATAAAAGTGTAATATCCCTTTAAATTTCGTACCTGGGGGGTGTCTGTATGCCTGTAAAGGGGCGCATGTTTCCCGTGTTTAGAACAGTCTGACAGCAAAATGACATTTCAAAGGAAAAAAAGTCATTTAAACTACTCGCGGCTATTAATGAATTGCCGGTCCGACAATACACATAAAAGTTCATTAATTAAAAAGGGCATGGGAATTCCCCACAGGGGAACCCTGAACCAAAATTTAAAAAAAATTGACGTGGGGGGTCCCCCTAAATTCCATACCAGGCCCTTCAGGTCTGGTATGGATATTAAGGGGAACCCCAGCCAAAATTAAAAAAAAAAAATGGGGGGGTCCCGCTCAAAATCTCTACCAGACCCTTCAGGTCTGGTATGGATTTTAAGGGGAACCCCGCTCTAAAATGAAAAAAAAACGGTGTGGGGTCCCCCCAAAAATCCATACCAGACCCTTATCTGAGCATGCAACCTGGCAGGCCACAGGAAAAGAGGGGGGACGAGAGAGCGCCCCCCCTCCTGAACCGTACCAGGCCACATGCCCTCAACATTGGGAGGGTGCTTTGGGGTAGCCCCCCAAAACACCTTGTCCCCATGTTGATAGGGACAAGGGCCTTATCCCCACAACCCTTGGCCGGTGGTTGTGGGGGTCTGCAGGTGGGGGGCTTATCGGAATCTGGAAGCCCCTTTAACAAGACCCCCAGATCCTGGCCCTCCCCCTGTGTAAAATGGTAAGGGGTACCATTTCACTAAAAAAGTGTCAAAAATGTTAAAAATGACAAGAGACAGTTTTTGACAATTCCTTTATTTAATTGCTTCTTCCTTCTTTTTTCTTCTATCTTCCTTCGGTTTCTTCCTCCATCTTCTTCTTCTGGTTCTTCTGGTTCTTCCTCCGGTGTTCTCGTCCGGCATCTTCCTCCGCGGCGTCGGTGTCTTCTTCCCTTCTTCTCCTCGGGCCGCTCCGCATCCATGATGGCATGGAGGGAGGCTCCCGCTGTGTGACGCTTCTCTCTTCATCTTCTTGTCTTCATCTTCTTGTCTTCATCTTCTTTTCAGGCCGCTCCGCATCCATGATGACATGGAGGGAGGCTCCCGCTGTGTGACGCGTCTCCTCTTCTGACGGTTCTTAAATAATGGGGGGCGGAGCCACCCGGTGACTCTGCCCCCCTCTGACGCACAGGGACTTGACGGGGACTTCCCTGTGGCATTCCTCGTGATGTCAGAAGGAGCGGGGAATGCCACAGGGAAGTCCCGTCAAGTCCCCATGCGTCAGAGGGGGGCGTGGTCACCGTGTGGCCCCACCCCCCGTTATTTAAGTACCATCAGAAGAGGAGAAGCGTCAAACAGCGGGAGCCTCCCTCCATGCCATCATGGATGCTGAGCGGCCCGAAAAGAAGATGAAGAGAAGAAGATGAAGAGAAGATGAAGAGAAGAAGATGAAGAGAAGATGAAGAGAAGAAGATGAAGAGAAGAAGCATCACACAGCAGGAGCCTCCCTCCATGCCATCATGGATGCGGAGCGGCCCGAGGAGAAGATAAGAAGACACCGATGCCGCGGAGGAAGATGCCGGACGAGAACACCGGAGGAAGAACCAGAAGAACCAGGAGAATCAGAAGAAGAAGATGGAGGAAGAAACCAAAGGAAGATAGAAGAAAGAAGAAAGAAGATAGAAGAAAGAAGAAGCATTTAAATAAAGGAATTGTCAAAAATTGTCTCTTGTCATTTTTAACATTTTTGACAGTTTTTTTGTGAAATGGTAGGGGTACTTTTATACCCCCTTACCATTTCACACAGGGGGGAGGGCCGGGATCTGCGGGTCCCCTTGTTAAAGTGGGCTTCCAGATCCCGATAAGCCCCCCAGCCTGCAGACCCCCACAACCACCGGCCAAGGGTTGTGGGGATGAGGCCCTTGTCCTCATCAACATGGGGACAAGGTGTTTTGGGGGCTACCCCAAAGCACCCTCCCAATGTTGAGGGCATGTGGCCTGGTATGGTTCAGGAGGGGGGGCGCTCTCTCATCCCCCCTCTTTTCCTGTGGCCTGCCAGGTTGCGTGCTCCGATAAGGGTCTGGTATGGATTTTTAGGGGGACCCCACGCCATTTTGTTTTTTTAATTTTGGCCGGGGTTCCCCTAAATATCCATACCAGACCTGAAGGCCCTGGTATGGAATTTAGGGGGACCCCATGTCTTTTTTTTTTAAATTATGATTCGGGGTTCCCCTGTGGGGAATTCCCATGCAGTTTTTATCAATGAACTTTTATGTGTATTTTCGGACCGGCAATTCATTAATAGCCGCGAGTAGTTTTAAATGACTTTTTTCCTTTGAAATGTCATTTTGCTGTCAGACTGTTCTAAAAACGGGAAACATGCGCCCCTTTACAGGCATACTATAGACACCCCCCAGGTATGAAATTTAAAGGGATATTACACTTTTATTGTTTCACTTTAAGCATTATTAAAATCACTGCTCCCGAAAAAACGTCCGTTTTTAAAACTTTTTTTTGCATTGATCCATGACCCCTGGGGCAGGACCCAGGTCCCCAAACACTTTTTATGACAATACCTTGCATATAAGCCTTTAAATTAGCACTTTTGATTATTCATGTCCGTATCCCATAGACTTTAACGGTGTTCACGTGTTCGAACAAATTTTTTGCCTGTTCGCAAGTTCTGGTGCGTACCGAACAGGGGGGTGTTCGGCTCATCCCTATTTGCCATGCTTCACCCTTGTGCTCTGCCCTGCTGAGCCCTGTACAATGCTTATCACAAGTTTTACCCAGAATTGAACATCTATGCAGAAAGGTACAAGCACAAGTTTCACATTAAATAGGTATGTTTTAATATTTATTCTATTTTTTAATGCTATTTCATTTTTTTTTCACCATCAAATGTTCTTGTGACAACAATCCTTAGAAATACAACAAACCTCCTCCATGTGCACAAGGAACCCACACCCCATCCCCCTATGAAAACCGCATCGATGCGCCCACCACCAAAGCCCCTCCCCAGGTGCCTCCCCACTAGATCTGATGGACCCCACCGACAAAAGGAGCAAAATCTCATAACTCAAACTAGCATAAAGATGTATCACAGCCAACATTCAGGACCACCCCCCACAATGGCCACCAGTCTCTTCAACATAGACGTCACAGAAAAGAAAATGCAAGACAGACCACAGACCGTGTTGACGTCATTACGTAGAGTGAAGCTAGGATGCCATCCTGCTGAGGTTTTTTTGTAAAGTAAAGAAAGTGCTTTAATGTTATTTCTAAAAACAATTGTTTATACCAACAGCTCGCTGATCACACCAATGTTTTGTGAGCTGTAGATAAATATATATATATATATATATATATATATATATATATATATATATATATATATATATATATATACACACAGTATCTCACGAGTACACCCCTCACATTTTTGTAAATATTTTAGTATATATGTTCATGTGACAACACTAAAGAAATGACACTTTGCTACAATGTAAAGTAGTGAGTTTACAGCATGTATAACAGGGTGAATTTTCTCCCCCCTCAAAATACCTCAACACACAGCCATTAATGTCTAAACTGCTGGCAACAAAAGTGAGTACACCCCTAAGTGAAAATGTCCAAATTGGACCCAATTAGCCATTTTTCCTCTCCAGTGTCATGTGCCTCGTTAGTGTTACAAGGTCTCAGGTGTGAATGGGCAGCAGGTGTGGTAAATTCGGTGTTATCACTCTCACTCTCTCATACTGGTCACTGGAAGTTCAATATGGCACCTCATTATAAAGGACTCTCTGAGGATCTGAAAAAAAGAATTGTTGCTCTACATAAAGATGGCCTAGGCTATAAGAAGATTGCCAAGACCCTGAAACTGAGCTGCAGCACAATGGCCAAGACCATACAGCAGTTTAACAGGACATGTTCCACTCAGAACAGGCCTCGCCATGGTTGACCAAAGAAGGTGAGTGCACGTGCTCAGCGTCATATCCAGAGGTTGTCTTTGATAAATAGACGTATGAGTCCTGCCAGCATTGCTGCAGAGGTTGAAGGGGTGGGGGGTCAGCCTGTCAGTGCTCAGACCATACGCTGCACACTGCATCAAATTGGTCTGCATGGCTGTTGCCCCAAAAGGAAGCCTCTTCTAAAGATGATGCATAAGAAAGCCTACAAACAGTTTGCTGAAGACAAGCAGACTAAGGACATGGATTACTGGAACCATGTCCTGTGGTGTGATGAGACCAAGAAAAACAAAAATTTGGTTCAGATGGTGTCAAGCATGTGTGGCAGCAACCAGGTGAGGCGTACAAAGACAAGTGTGTCTTGCCTACAATCAAGCATGGTGGTGGGAGTGTCATGGTCTGGGGCTTTATGAGTTCTGCCGGCACTGGGAAGCTACAGTTTTTTGGGGGAATAATGAACGCTAACATGTACTGTGACATACTGAAGCAGAGCATGGGGGATCATGCCTTTGGAGATTGGGCTGCAGGGTAGTATTCCAACATGATAACGACCCCAAACACGCCTACAAGATGACCACTGCCTTGCTAAAGAAGCTGAGGGTAAAAGTGATGGAATGGCCAAGTATGTCTCCAGACCTAAACCCTATTAAGCATCTGTGGGGCATCCTCAAATGGAAGGTGGAGGAGCGCAAGGTCTCTAACATCTACCAGCTCTGTGATGTTGTCATGGAGGAGTGGAAGAGGACTCCAGTGGCATCCTGTTAAGCTCTGGTGAACTCCATGCCCAAGAGGGTTAAGGCAGTGTTGGAAAATAATGGCGGCCACACAAAATATTGACACTTTGGGCTCAATTTGGACATTTTCACTTAGAGGTGTACTCACTTTTGTTGCCAGCGGTTTAGACATTAATGGCTGTGTGTTGAGTTATTTTGTGGGGACAGCAAATTTACACTGTTATACGTCGTTTCTTCAGTGTTGTCACATGAAAAGATATAATAAAATATTGTCAAAAATGTGAGGGGTGTACTCACTCTTGTGAGATACTGTGTATATATATATATATATATGTCATAGCTTGTAGACACTATAACTTTCACACAAACCAATTAATATACACTTACTATACTATATACACTTACAGATTTTTTTTTTTACCAAAGACATGTAGCAGAATACATTTTAGCCTAAATGTATGAAGAAATTAGATTTTTTTTATTGGATATGTTTTATTATTAGAAAGTAGAAAATATATTTTTTTCAACATTTTCAGTCTATTTTTATTTATATAAATCCTTCCAGAGGTCACGTGGTTAATAGGGCAAAACTTTTTTCCATTTTGGATAGAGCAAGTGAGGGTTATAACCCCTGTCAGATTTTCTTTCGCCATCTGTGTCCCATTGAGGAGATTTCCTCTCACTTCCTTTCCCATAGCCAAACAGGAAGTGAGAGGAAATCCTTGCAAATTCATTAGGGGCCCCCAGGTTACCAGAACTAGCGTCCCCATTGGAAGATTTCCCCTCTATTACTTTTTGGGGAACAACCCAAAATTTAGGATTTTCTTTTACTTTTTTTCAGTGATAATGGAAAACAGGACAAATGGAGAGGGTGAATCTCCTTAATGGGGGCAAGACAGCAATACAAACCTGACAAGGCTTACAGCCCACACAGTGTCCAACAAGAAACTGTTACATTTAGTGGTGGTAGTTGTGCCACCACTAAATATAAGGCTTCTCGACCGGATGTGGGAGTGAGAGGGTGTGAGAGATCTCCTCTCCCCCCTCCCTGACCAGCTAAGCCACGAGCTGAGGAGACTACCGGCGTGTGCAGCAGCAGCACAAGCGGCAGTGTAAGCAGCGGTGTCCGGCTAACTATAGCACTATTGAGCAGATCGGACCCCGGCGCAGACGCGGTGGACGGAGCTGAGGTGGGGTGTGAGAGACCCCCGTGGCGGCCGGGTGAGGGGATGCCTCAGTGGCGGCTATAGCAGCACCAGCAGTGGCGGCGTCAGTGAGTGTGGCGGTGGAGAGCCAGGAAGCCAGGAAGACGGAGCCATAGGGGCGGCGTGAGAGGCCCCCCTCCCTGGGTTATCAGCAGCAATCATACCTGGCCGAACACGGCAACAGCAGCGGGGCAGTGAACGAAGTAAGCCGCCAGAATCAATATCGCAACGCTGTGATCCTGGAGAGTCGCTAAGAAGACCTCAGACATAGGTGAAAACTTTCCTACTTCTTTTTTATATACTATGTTTGTGGTGGATGACTTTTTTCCCTGGTTTCTGGTTAAAGAGTTGACCGGTGAGTTGGCCTTTGATTGATCGATTGGCTCTTGAAGAAACCTATCTGAGTCTGTAATGTAAAACCTGGCCTAAATAGAAACATGCTTATTCTCTGAGCTGACTTATCCCATTGAAGTAACACCTGGAACAGAGGAAAATAGCAACCCCAGCCCGAAGTGGGAGACGGACGGGGTACTGGCGTATGAGGTTTCTCCTTTTTGTTTTTTAAAACAATAATAGAACCAGTGGAACTATGTGATGTAAGCTGCTTATTATAAATATCAGCTGTAAGTGAAACGGCGTTGCTCAAGCACTTGTTCACTGTCCCAAGAGTTAGTGATCTGTCGCTGGCAGAGTGATACGGAGGGCTATCTTGGTGTTACCTCTTTTCTTCTCTTCTCCATGCAAAATTAGTAGTCCGGGACTGTAACAATTTTATATCTCAATTTTGCTAAAAGGAAAGGAAAAATTTTTTTTTTTTTTTTTTTTTTTTTTTTTTTTTTCGCCCCTCCCCCCTCCCCCTCCTTTTTTTTTTTTTTTTTTCTCTTCCCTTCCCCCTTCCCCATGGCATAATAGCATGGCTGGGAAGCGGGCAGCAGAGGAAAAATCAAACCAGCACCAGTTACAAAATCAGTCGCATCAAGCAGGAGGCCAGGTTACACGCTCTGCCAGAAACCAGACAAACCAAGTGAAAGTCGCAGCAGCAGCTGCAGTAGCGGCAGCAACAAAATTAGAGCGTTTTTCCAGGACATCTTTATCACCAGCAAAATCCCAACAGTTAACTCAAGCGAGTACTCAGGCAAGTAGGAAAAGTCAAAGCCAAAGCAGCGGGCCAATATCGGCCGCAACAAGTCCACTCGCAGATCCGCCCTCAAAAGGTCACGGAGCAGGAAAATTTGCCCTTACAAGCAGTGACACAGACCTTAAAAAGCTACCCAACACAACTGAGTCCGGGATGGAGAGTAGCCAAAGTGGAGGAGTGGTGGAGCCATCAATGAGGGACCTCCTGTATGCGATTACGGCATGTAAGGAATCAATCTCTGGTTTGGATGTTCAACTAAAAAGCATAAGAGAAGAACTGATAGCGCTGGGTGGCAGATTGAAAGAAACAGAGGGAAGAACAACAGCCCTAGAGGAAAGACTAAGCTTGGTGGAAGACATACTATCTCCGCTTAGACAAAATATGACTGACATGAAGAAACGCATAGAAAATCAATCCGCCAAAATAGATGAACTAGAAAATAGAAATCGAAGAAACAACATAAGAGTAATAGGCATGCCTGAACGGAGTGAGGGATCTGATCCTATTGAATTTCTGGAGAGATGGATCAAGGAGACATTTGGGGCTACATCTTTTTCTCTTTTTTTTGGCATTGAACGCGCCCATCGAATCCCCTCCAAACCTCGGCAGGGCAAGGAGTACCCAAGACCTATAATTATGAAAATGTTCAATTTCAGAGATAAGGTGTCTTTGCTTCGGAAAGCGAGAGAAATGAGAGAAATCCTGTACAGGGGAGCGCGAATTTCACTATATCAAGACTTCTCCCCAGACCTGCAAAAGCTCAGAGCGGCATACATGCCAACTAAACGTGTGCTTCAGCAAAAAAAGATGGATTATGCACTCCTGTACCCCGCCCGCATGAGAATAACCACCAGGAATGGGACATTCTTCTTTGATTCTCCCCGCAAAGTGGAAGACTGGCTGGAGAATGCAGAGAGAACAACACGGAATGAAGGAGAGGAAAGACTAGAGACTGATTAGATCGTGGTGGAGGGGTTGTTTTGTTTTCTTGCCCCCTTGGGTCCCTCTTTTTTTCCTCCCCCCCCCCCCCCCTTTTTTTTTTTTTTTTTTTTTTTTTTTGTTGTTTGTCCCTCCGTGGTACCAGGGAGGGGGAAGAGAAGAGGGGAGGGTGAAACAATGAGTAACACACTAAAGAATTAAGTAAATGATGTGTTGCAGATAGAGTTGAGAAAGAGGCACAGGGACAGAGCATAAAGTAGTAAAGGATAGTATACACTTACTTAATTCACTGGATTGACACGACAGATTATCTCTCATATGTACACCAAAATTAAAAACACATGAACAGCACTAACAAGGTTGAAGGAATAGGACTATAAATTAGCACTAGTTGGATATTCACTATCGAGAATACACGGAGCTGCCACGATAAACGATTTTAGCTTACACGTATAATAAATTAGAACACTTGAATAGTACTAATAGGGTCAGGGAGGGGGGGAGGGGGTGGGATAGGGACCCCTGGGTTAAAGGGGCAGTGTAAATGTTTGGCACTGGCAAGGCATGCCAGTGTAGTATGGGGAATGAGAGCAAGTGGGAGATCCGGAACATGGCCCCCAGGGTAGGCCCAGCTGGGCAGGGAGGGAAGGAAGGAGGTGGGTGGGAGAGGGGGTGGGGGAGACAGGAGGGAGGGGGGTGGGAGGGGGGGTGGAGTTGGGTGGGGGAGGATGGGGAGAGGTGGGTGGGGAAATCACAACTCAAACAAATAATGAAAAACACCACATATACAAAATCATATACAAATACCTCCTACGTTCCACCAAGGATGGTAAGGGGATTAGGAGGAATGCTGTCTGTTATGTATTGCTCACTGAGTGGATCCAAGGGGCAGGTAAAATTCTGAGGGACAACTGTACTTTTATTCCCTGCTCATGTTGTGTCTCTTGCTTTATAGTTATTTGAATTTGTATGATCCCCTACAAGAGTAAGGAAACTGGGAAAAGGAAAGGCCTACTCTTGTTAACATGGAATGTGAGAGGGTTGGGGGAGGGTGACAAGAGAAGGGCAATGTTTAGATATTTTGACAAAATGAAACCTCAGATAATCTGTTTACAGGAAACACATTTGTGCCCCAACTCTGTCCACCTATTGCGCTCAAGGAGATACCCGACTCAGTTCCACTCCATGTACACCTCACACTCAAGAGGGGTCAGTATAGTGGTCTCCTCGGATGTTTCCTTTGAATGCATAGAACAGAGAGTGGACAAGGAAGGAAAATTTGTCTTCTTGCTATGTAAAATTAACGGTTTAACGTGCATAATTGCATCGATATACATTCCACCGCCATTCTCACCAGCTTCACTCGGGTGTCTATCACAATTCATAGCCTCATACCCGGATGTGCCGGTATTAGCACTGGGCGACTACAACAACATTTTAGACAACTCCCAGGATAGAATGTCTCTGACATCTAGAACTATGAAACAGACAACTGGCAGGACTGCTTTTGCAGCCCTGCTTATGGAAATAGGACTCCGGGATGTATGGAGAGAGAGACATGAGGAGGATAGATGCTATTCATGTTATTCTGCAACACATGATGTCCTCTCCCGTATCGACCTGGGTCTAGGGAATGAGGCACTCCTGCAGTTAGTGGAGGACTCAGCGTATGAGCCACGCATATTATCTGACCACTCGCCATTCTGGGTACGGCTAGGCACCACTGGAAAGCTGGGGCGACCATTATGGAAGGTGAACCCATACTGGTTATCTCTGTTTCCCCAAACAGACAGTACAAGAGAGGCGCTACGGGAGTTCCTGCAATTTAATAGGGGGTCTGCAAGCGCTATGGTAATATGGGATACACTTAAGGCATTCTTAAGGGGATGTCTTATTAAAGAAATTGCGGGAATTAAAACACGCTCCAGGGAATGGGAAAACAAGGTACGGGAAGAACTGATAGAAAGGGAACAGGGTTTGATAAGAGATCCATCAAAATCTAATCAAGAAGCCTGGAGAGAGGTACAAGCGATATATAGCTCGGTTTGGTTATCAGCAGCAGAGAAGAGAAGATACTTTCAACAACAAAGTTACTTTGAAGAGGGGGAAAACACTGGCCGCCTTCTGGCCCTTATAGCCAGAGAGCAAAGAGATCCTACTACTATCCTGGCTGTGAGGGCTAAATCCGGGGAGAGGCAGACCCGTAGCTCAGATATCTTGAGCAGCTTTCAGCAGTTTTATGGGGACTTGTACTCCAGCAAAACTAGATATAACCCGGCTGAGTTGATGCAGTTTTTGCAGACCTGCCCGCTCCCGCAATTATCGGAAGCGGACAGGGAACTCTTGAACTGCCCAATCACATTAGTGGAATTAAGAGAAGCACTGGAGGGGACAGGCCACCATAAATCACCAGGCCCAGATGGGATTCCGGCAGAGGTATACTCCTACTATAGAGAGGACCTCCTACCACCATTACTGCAGGCTATAAGGGAGGCTGAGGAACTGGGTTATCTACCGGATAGCATGCGTGAGGCAATAATAACAGTAATTCTAAAGCCTGGGAAAGATAATCTTCTATTAGATTCATATCGCCCAATTTCGCTACTAAATGCGGATGTCAAACTGCTTGCATGTGTCCTGGCCAAAAGGTTATCTCGAGTGATTAGCAAGCTGGTCCACCGTGATCAGTCTGGCTTTATACCTACCCGATCTACATCAGATAACATAAGGAGACTCTACATGAACCTTCAGATGCCAGTGGACAACCCAGGGAGTAGGGCCATTCTATCTCTCGACGCCTCAAAAGCGTTTGATAGCGTGGAATGGCCCTACCTCATGGAAACACTGAAAAGATTCGGGTTGGGAAGTAGGTTTGTAGCTTGGGTAGAGACACTTTACTTTAAACCCAGAGCAAGAATACGTATTAATGGCGACCTTTCGCCTCCATTTGAATTGCATAGGGGGACGAGACAGGGGTGCCCACTATCTCCATTACTGTTCGCCTTGGCAATAGAGCCTTTAGCTATAAAGATCCGGAACTCAATGGAGGTGGTGGGGTTCTGTAGACATCAGAGAGAAGAAAAAATATCATTATATGCAGACGATGCACTTATATATCTGGGCGACATGACCTCATCCTTGCGGGCAGTGATGGAGATAGTGAGAGAATATGGCAGCTTCGCAGGCTTTGTCATTAACTGGTCAAAATCAACGCTAATGCCTATAGACCAGCAGAGGGACCGACTACCAGTGGGCATGGAACAAATAACAATAGTTGATAGTTTTAAGTACTTGGGAGTGATGGTGTCCCCGAACCCGGCCGAGTATCTCCGGTTGAACCTGGAACCATTGCTTTCTAGGCAGAAACAAAAAAGCAACAGCTGGTGCAGGCTCCCCCTATCAGTTATAGGACGAGCAAACTTAATAAAAATGGTGTGGGCACCACAGCAACTATATGTCTTCCACAACTCCCCGACATGGATACCAAAAAAATGGTTTAAGCAAATTGACACACTAATGAGGGAATTGATATGGAAAAAAAAGACACCCAGAATTAGCTTAGAAACACTGCAATACGAAAAGGATAGAGGAGGGCTTGCAATACCCAACTCTAGGCTATATTTCCTGGCGTCACAATTTCAACAAATGGCAGGATGGGGTCGAAAGGGAAATGAGGACCCTACATACCAATTGGTGACCATGATGGACCCCACACTAGAAGCAGCCTCTCATCTGGAAATGGATTTGCCAAGTCTGAAGGGGGTAGAGCCAATAGGTACGCTTTTTAAAAAGGTATGGGGTGAGGTTCGGAAAATCCTAAAGATAACAGGCGTGCTTCCATTCACGCCGATCTGGCACAATAGCAGATACTCTGAGATCCAGGGACTACAGGGGTTCACACGATGGCAAGAAAAGGGGATTCAGTTCTTCTCACAATTATATGAGGGAGAGGCATTGAAGACATACGAACAATTATGTAGGGAATTCCATTTGAACCCGAGGGGCTTTTTCCAGTATCTCCAATTGCGCCATGCGATACAGGCACAACATATAATACACTCCCAGACAGTACCGGCAGTTTCACTACTGAATGAGATCTTTTTGGCAGACACAAGGAAAGGGTTAATATCCAAAATATATAAGGAGTTGCTGAGCTCAGCCCAGGATCATACTTTGTTAAAGTGTCGAAATAGTTGGGTAGAGGACATTGGTGAAATAGATGAAAAACAATGGGAAATGGCGCTTGAGGCTATTCCAGTGGTGTCACTCTCCGCAACCCAAAGACTGTCACAATTATTCATTCTTCATAGGGCCTATAGATGGGGTCGAGGAGACTCCCCACTGTGCCCCAAGTGCAAGGTACACAGAGGGGACTTCATCCATCTAATTTGGAGGTGCCCAAAGCTGCATAGGTACTGGGATGAGGTTTCCCAACATATCTCAAGGCTGGCGCGGGTCCCCATCCCCCTTAATCCGACCGTATACCTGCTCGGAGCTATAAGTGCAAAGATATACCCGGGAGGAAAGTACTTCATGGTATCTAGATTGATGTACCTCGCTAGGAAACTTATTGCAAAGTACTGGATGGCCCCAACTGTCCCTACAGCTAAGCAATGGATTGCCTACGTCAACTCGTTTCTCCCTAGAGAACGACTGGCTTACGCCCGTAGAAACGGCCAGAGTAAATTTAACAAGATATGGCATCCATGGCTGGGGGATGCGGACCTGGCCCCACATCAATTGATAGCAGAGAGGCTCCAGATGTAGTGACTGGGGGGGGTGATGTAGAGAGGAAGAACGAGAGTGAGATACCAGAGGGGAAGGAAAGCGAGAGTAATGTACACAGGGGGGGGGAGAAGGAGGAACAGGAAGATGCCTTGTAAAATTAATGACAACATAATCAGATAAACAAGAACATTGGATAGGAGGGAAACTTGCGGTAGCTGCATATGTGGTGCAAGAACCATCAAAGGTAATATGAAAGGTTTGCTGTGACGGAGGGGGGGTGGGGCGGGGAGGGGTGGAGGGGAGGGTTGGAATAGAATAAGGGAAAGGGAGGAAAGAATTAGCAATAGAGATATGATTGTGTATGGAGGAAGGGCGGGAACACGAGAATAGGACTACATAAACTACACACTCTGTACCATGTCTTGCTCTACAATATAATGTGAACGATTGAAACTATGCTTTTTCCTTTTTGCCAGACAAAGCCCCTGTGTGGGTCGACCTGGCTTTTACCTCACATTGTTGTAAATTATCGGTATATGTGCAATAAAAATGATTGAGATGAAAAAAAAAAAAAAAATATAAGGCTTCTTCATGCCACAATCAAAGGTTCACTTCAGTGGATGAGCAAGCAGGCTATTTAGTTTGATGATAATCAGTCAGAGTCAAAGAGAACCCTGTGTCACTGTATACTCAAACCTCATCCTTAGTTCCAAGCATTAACTACTCTTTTGGTAAAATAATACTTTTTAGGTTAGTTTTGAATTTTCCTCCTGCTAGTTTGCAGTCATGTCCCCATACTCTAGAACTTATCTTCAGATTTAAAATGCAAAAAGTATTTATGAGTGAAGTGTATGCATCCCCTATGGGAAAGATAGGGGGAAATAACTACAAATATTATCAAGTACTGCTATACAAGAAACAGCCAGTTTTGGCATCTATTTACCCCAGAAACTTAATTCCTTTAAGAAGGCCCCTAATTTGAGAAATATTTTAGTGAAAAGTCACTTAAAACAGAACCCCCTTGGATTGTTTCTAGACTGAAAAGGGGTTCAGAAGAGTAGGAAATGTTTTGAAAATAAAAATACCAAACACAATCATAAAAATATTATCGTTTTTTGTGAAATATAACAGAAAAGGTTTTAAACTTGGACAATTTTTAACTTGTTATTCCACTGATTTAGTATACCTCCTGGAATGCCCCAGCAGTCTTTATTAGTGTATATTGTCCATACAAAACAAATGTTGGTTAAGCAGCTAGAAGAGCATTTCTGCAACATTAAAAATAGCAAAAAAGACCTCAGTGTGAACGAACACTTCAAAAACATTATTCTAGGGACCCTGCAAATTGAACCTTCTTGGCAATCCAACAGGTAAAAACAAAACTGAGAGAAGGTGTTATTATTAATTTGCTTGACAGTAAAGAAGTAGAGCAGATCTACAAATTAATGAGCATTAAACTCAAGGACCCGAATAAAGAATTAATTCTTTATTGTTTGATAGGAGTAATCATAAATAGAGATTTTTAACACTTGCATTAGGACCCTTTTCACACTGGAGGCGTTTTTCAGGCGCTAAAGGACTAAAAATAGCACCTGTAAAGCGCCTGAAAAATGCCTCCCTGCAGCCCCAGTGTGAAAAACTGAGTGCTTTAACACTGGGGAGCTACGCTGGCAGGGGGTAAAAAAGTCCTGCAAGCAGCATCTTTGGGGGGTGGGGGGGGGTGGAGGAGCTCCTCCACCACCCCTGCCCATTGAAATGAATGGGCACCGCTGCCGAATTGCCTGCAAAGCGATTCGGCAGCAACGTTTTTAGGGCGCATTTAACCCTTTCCTCGGCCACTAGTGGGGGGTTAAAAGCATCCTGATATCGGCCGAATAGAGCAGCTAAAATGACGGTAAAGCAAAACAACTGGTGTAACAACTGTAACAACTGTAACAACTGGTGGAGAGCGGAGAGGAGCGGGGACGGAGCGAATATCCAGTGGGGACTTTTAATACCAAGGGACAGGAAGTCCCCACCTCTCTGTGTATACAGCTGTGTTTTGGAAATGGGATGCGTGGAAGGAAACTGACACCTATAGGACTGGAGTGACAGGATCAACATTACATGCTCGTACCCCTGCAGGGGTGGAGCGCTCCGGTGAGTGCAACCACATTGGGGGGACCACCAGTTGTTACAGCACGGCACTTTATCACCTAAGAAGATTTTTCTGCACAATTGTTATGAACTTTTCTTGCACCAAACAACATATGGTTTTGTGATTTTTAGCTGCGATTTGGACACTTTATCAATGATTTTTTATTGCTTATAATTATTGCACATTTACACATTATTGGTGGACAATTATTGTTTTTGGACAATTATTGGTTTTGGCACTTCATCACTTTATATTTATTCATGTGAAGATGTATTTATGTTATTTAGTGATGCCGCTTGATATTTGCGATTCTTTGCACATATAATACTAATCTTCACCTGGTCAAGGTGTTTTTCACTAACACAAGGATATATATATATAAAAAATTCTTTTGCAAGTAATTTTTTGGATTATACCAAAAAATTTCACATTTTTTTATCTTTACACTTTTATTTATACACTTGAATTTTTATTTATACTCCTAACACAGCGCCACTCCCTATACTTTGATCTATATTCTTGGGGGATCACTTAGGTGTTCCCTTCCTACCTAGGGGGGCTGCAGGTGTGAGTCAGTCTATGAGCACAGATTCGTTTATATATTTATAAAAGTTAGTTTCTGCTAGGGAGACTGGGTTTAGCTGCAGGCTACTCCCAGGTCACTCAACAGGTACTCATAGATGAAGAGGGGAAAGGTTCCAGTGCACAAGAAACTGGAACATGATAGGCCCAATTAGGGGGGATCTGGAGGTTGTAGTAGCAGAGCTAGGACCCAGATTGTGGATGCAGCTTAGACTGCACAGGATGTGAGGGATAGGTCTTGGGGTGCTTTAGAGATTGCAGGAGCAGATGATGTGCAATGAATGCTGTGGGTCCAGAGAGGAATGTGGATGTAGCTGGGTTGCAGCAGAGATGCACCAGGGACTGTGGATAGAGGCACAGCACTGGCTGTGAGTACAGCTTGGGTGTGGTAAAAACTGTGGATGCAGCTAGGGTGCAGCAGAAATGCAACAGAGACTATACACGTAGCAAAGGGAAAAGTGCAGGATGCGGGTGCAGCTGAGGTGTGACTGAGACTGTGGATGCAGCTGAGGTATAGCAAGGCTGCAGATGCAGAAGGGATGGGGCAGAGTCTGTGAATATTGTAGAGATGTAGCAGGGATATGAGAGTAGCAGAGTGTGTGGAAATTGCAGAGATGATGTGAGGCTATGGGTACAACTGTAGCAAGATCCATTAATGTTGAGGAGATACAGCGAGAGTGCAGCAGTGACTGCAGGTATAAGTAAGGATGCAAGTCCAACAGGGTCACAGATGAGTCTTTGTTTGCAGGGGCCCAAGACTGAAGAATTCAGGCAGAAGCAAAATGCTTGTCTCAGGGGAGTATTATGGACCCTTGATGCATCCTACGCAAGTTTAAATAGAGAATTGAATCACATGTTGTGTCATGTGATGCAGCATTAATGCTCTGGGTAAAACCAGGAAGTGCCCGGAGGAAGCAGGGAATGGGTGAAGAATTAAAGGGCCTGCAGGTGCAGGAGAAGAGATTTTGGTATGTGTGTAGGTTCTACAAGCCTGCATAAAGACTTTAACATTTATTCCTTGCCAACCAACAACCCATAATGCACTTCTCGGCCTTCGATCTTAGGTCAGGTGTCTCAGAATGGCTAATAATGGAAGTTTTATATGTGCCAGGACCCTCACTGTGAAAGGCAGCTCAATAGTGTTAGTATGTGTTGTGTGGAATAGATAGGGAGGCTTCATCTGGTCCCGGATGAAGTTGATCAATGGCTTAACATGTAGGGCAGAACACTGACAGCTGACAGTGTCCAGAACAGAGAGAAGAGTTCATAGTCCAGCAGCAGCATTAATAGATGATTCACTTCCTGGTGTCAGCCAGTGGGAGCAGTGAGCTGTGGTGCAATTCTCTACTGCAGAGTTACTGTTTGAGATGAGCTGTTCTTGTTTGCTTTCATATGAGTGAGTTTTAATAAATAATTGTTTGATTTCGAACAACACAGAGGGTGCTATATTTTTCCTTTTCTTTTTCTGAGCTGATTCATTTGGGTTTTGCTTTGAGAGTGAATTTAACTCTCCACTAGAGCCTGACATGTCTGTTTAAATGGACATCTTTGTCTCCTCCCATATACAGTTGGATGATTACTTTTAAAGAGGAATGGACTAATGTACTTTAGTTGAAGTTTTCTTTTTATATAGTTGGTAAGGTTGAATAAAGACACCATTCCATCCAGTTCAACCTGTGTGGGTTTGTTCATGTCAAAAATCATTTCCTGTATCCCTGTATTCTGTTTTCGTTAAGATACCCATCCAAGAGTTTTTTAAAACTAACAATACTTCCCGCTGACACACCAATTGTGGAAGTAAATTCTACATCCTTACCGCCCTGACAGTAAGAAACCCACCAATGCAGTTATATGCTTCTCCTCCAATTTCATTGAGTGGTCCTATGTCTTCTTAAGGTCTGGGGTGTGGTGGTAGATCATGAACCAAAGGATCCTGAGAAGCTGGCTAAGGGTTTCTGGTAAAGCTCAGATTTTCCACTGAAAAAAAAAGAGGGAGGTGGGAGAGCCCTTATAGTGTAATAGATTAAATCATAAACAAGAATGCAGTGCTTCAACAATAAAAGCAAAACAGGTCAAAATGGGGGGGCGTGGCCTGACCTGGCATGAAGATGGCTGCTTAGATCAGAAGCTCCCGCTACCTCACGACCTGAACTCATCCTAATGGAGGTTCAAACGATCTGAACCTGGCAATACAAATGGGGACTGCCTCACGGAACACCTCTGCCTCTTGGTCCCGCTCACCCAGGGAACAACCGGACAATACGGGACACAATATCCCAGAAATGTTCCGCTCAGGCAGAGGAAACATGGCGTCTTCCCGCGATAGAAATTCACAGACCGCAGCTCCCTCACATATGGGATTGCCACCTGTCACTCTCCCCCCCAGCTGAGTGGTCGGGAATGTCATGGAGGAGCACCCGCAACCTCACCTGAACATCCATGATCTGCGAATGATTGACGCAGATATAAAGGATACCCTTTCAGCAGCCATTTTGGAACTACGCCTAGACATCCGCGCTCTCACTGACAGAGTACAGGCTGTGAAAAAAATGGCAGAACGTCAAGACCTACAACTGCGTAAGACTACACAGCATGTTGATACTCATACCCTCCAGATGAGGCATATGCAAAGACACCTCGAGGACCTTGACAATCGGGGCAGACGTCATAACGTAAGGATCAGAGGACTCCCTGAAACGATCGAGGGAGACCAAATAGTGCCTTTGATCGTGGGCTTGTTTAATGGACTTCTAAATAGACCCCATCAGACCCCTATTGAAATTGATAGGGTCCATCGTGCTCTGAGGCCTAAAGGGAGAGACACAGATCCCCCAAGGGATGTAATCTGCTGCCTTGTCGACTTCAAAACGAAAGAAGATATCCTCAGACAGGCCAGAAGCACACCACAAATCGTACATGAGTTAAAGACTGTCCAAATCTATCAGGACCTCTCAGGTATAACCCTTCAACATCGCAGAGACCTGAGACCCTTATTGGACACTCTCCACTCAAAAGGTATTACCTAAAAGTGGAAGTTCCCTTTCTGCCTAGCAGCCACCACTCAGGGTCGCACAGCACTCCTGAAAGTGCCTGAAGACCTCCCTCTCTTCTGTGCTACCCTGGACATCCCGATGGTAGAGGTGCCCAATGCTCTGCCTTGAGGAGAGAACACCCGCCTGAAGAACCTATGGAGGCACAAAACACCAGACACAGGAGGAGACGATCTCCCTCAACCCCGGGCTCATCACGGTGCCCACCGCATCACCCAACACATCTCCAGCCAATCCAACTCCCCCAGCTCGAGAAGAGCCAGACGGGACCGTTAAAATCCCTTACAGGTACTCAGTAAACCATCATTACCTGTTAAGCCATGTTCAACTCATTTGTCCTTTAACAACAGTTCCAATTTTACTTTTAATGTTCTGACTGTTTTCACCTATTCAAAAATGAATACCTATAAATGGTCCCTGTGCCCACAGTGTTTTTATTATCTGCCTGCCTACCTCTCATGGACTATCCCCTTCACACCGCAACGAGTGAGATGCGCAATACGTTCTGCAATTGATTCCAGAAATTTGTGCCTACAACTACATTCCCCATAATGCTTGGCAACTGCATACCAGAACTACACAGAAAGACATGCACAAATAATTCAGAACTTCCTTTTTCGAATCCATAACATTCAGGACACACTATATGCCTGCTTATTTCCCACGAAATATCCTCTTCACACTGCAACAGGTGGTATGTACACTACGTTCTGCAAACGTCTACAAAAATATCTACATAACACTACAATTATGCTTGGCTACTGACTACCGGAAACAAGTAAAAGGGCGTGCACGCATGTCTCAAAGACTCCGTTCCCGGATACCTAACATCCAGGATACACTAAGGCTGCATATGGTATCCTACCAATCATTATGCCGACCTGCCGACTGTCACAACGACGGACCCTGGACGGAAGAACTCTCGACGAACACCCTCCGGATGCAGATTTAAATACCTCCCGCTCACTCGGATATGGAACTGTAGCCTAAATATACGAGGAGGCTCGCCCGGAACTCACCGCAGATCTGACCGGCTTACGTACTCATCATCATACGCCATGCATGTAGGTTTCCCTATTGCATATTATCTGACTGCCAGCAGACCCTTCCACTCCCAGAATCACCACCGTCACCGGAACTCTCATCGGCGATTATACACAGGCACACGAACCTATTGATCTCACACCCACAGCTGTTGCTCTGAATCACCTTTCAACAGGCACTTTGCGGTGTATACATGCCACATATTGACGGGACCATTTTCCTCATCTACTACAGATCTGCAAAGAACTGGAACTTACACCCTATCAATATTTATACGAATGATTACAGACCAGATTTATTTCTAAAGGTATTCTACTATGTTCTCCTCCTATGTGCTATTTTTACTCACAGTTGTTTTGTTCCTGCAGTTAGATTAGTTGACTGTATATTCCTCTGTTAACGGTTGTTTAGGTTATATGATTCTCAAACCTTCTCTTTGCTGGACGGTTACCATTAAAGATTTCACACTTTGGATTTTACGCCAATAGCCTCACAGAGGCTCGGTGGCATCTCCAGAAGTCTGAAATAAACATAAGTGCGACAAAATGGTTTGCCAACACTTCACTCCCACACAAGAGACGGAATATACCCATACATATTTGAATTCACCTAATGCCCATGACTCACATGTCTCTACCCCACCCCTAACCAGATAATGTCCCTTCTCTCGTTACACCTCTTGGAACTGTACACACCCTCCCTCATTCCTTTCAATGGTCAAATGGTAGCAGGACACTCGTACTTTCAGACTCTTAAATGCTCTCTTGTGTCAGGTTATAATCAACCCCCACACAGTAGCGGGACAGTGTCCAATTCTGTGTCACATGGGGTGCACGCTGCTCCCGCTCTGTACATTACCGATTTTCTATTGTTACTGAGGCAAGTGGATAGAATCCTTGTTGCCTCATCGGTTACCCCGCTGAGCTCATTCTCCCCAAATCTAGGTTACTCGAACTACAACAGAGCTCACTCTCCCTGACCCGTCAACCTCTGTCCCACATACCCCCCCATCCTCGGCGGAGGAAATGGGACCCAATCCCATACCACACGACAAGGCTCAACCATACACTCCACTCAAACTTAGCTCTATAAATATACGTGGCCTAAACACGCCTGAAAAGAGATCTCACTTGCTCTCCTCATTACAAAAATCTAAAGCCCATATTGCGCTTATCCAGGAAACATTTCAGAACGGACGTCATCCCTAAACTACATGACAAACAATTCCCGACAGTATTCCACGCGTCCAATAACGACGCCAAATCAAAAGGGGTGTCCATTCTTATATCTAAGATTTGCTTAATTACTATAATAGACATCCAACGGGATCCGCAGGGAAGGTTCCTTTTCGTAAAAGGCAACCTCAACAATAGGTAACTTACCATTGCCAATCTTTACGCCCCGAATACACAACAAGTGGCCTTTTTCCGCAAAACATTCCAACAACTACTGACCTTCAGATCGGGTACCCTAATCGTCGGTGGTGACTTTAACATAGCCCTTAACCCCTCCCTCGATACATCCAATGGCCTATCATCACTTACATACGGGGCCCTACGTGCAATTAAATCACAATTCAGTGAGCTACTGTTACATGATACCTGGCGCACATTGCACCCTAATGGTAAGGATTTTACTTTTTTTTCCCCACCACATTCCAAATATTCAAGATTAGATCATTTTTTTGTCTCCCAAAATGATCTATCATTTCTCACTAAAGCTACTATTGAGCCGATGATTCTGTCGGACCACAATCCCATAACCATGACCCTAAAGATACCCACCACGAAGGTTCACTCTCACATTTGGCGAATGGATAACTCCCTACTCACTGATCCAGAATTATCACTGACCATCTCCCAAAACCTTACCCATTACTTCTCAGAAAATGGACAAGGTAACTCCTCTCCGGAGGCAGTCTGGGCTGCACACAAATGTGTTATTAGGGGGGCCTTCATATCCATGGCTGCTAAAAGATACAAACTTAGAAAAGCAAAAATACAGGAACTGAATAAACGTATTTCCACCCTGGAACAAAAACACAAAGCATCCCTAGCCACGGAGGCATTGACAGAACTGACGCGAACAAGAGAAGAACTCCTAGACGAGTTACATAACAAAATAAAACGTAAATACACGTTAACACAAAAATGCTTCTACGAATTTGGCAATAAATCGGGTAAGCTGTTGGCCAGGGCCTTACAAGCTAAAAAAGCGGCATACACTATTCACATGATCAAAGATCCCACTGGTAAAACCTTAGTGACTTCAGAAGAAATAGCAAACCAATTTGTGCACTATTTCTCCGAATTATAGAACTTACATACCCCTCAGCCAACAGCCACCCCGGATGGCCGGAAGGCAGCAATTCAGACATTCCTCACCAAGTATTCCCCCTCACCCCTCACAGCAGAAGAATCCATAAATCTAGACCTACCACTGACGGTGGAAGAGATATTTAATGCATTACAACAATTGAAACCAGGTAAAAGCCCCGGTCCAGACGGCCTGACGGTCAGTTATTACAAATCCCTCCCTGACATGCTTATTCCCCAGCTAGTCAAGGCATTCAACAGCCTCACACCCTCCAGCATAGCCACCAAAGATATACTTGAAGCCCACATCACCCTCATCCCTAAACCAGGTAAGGATGCCACATTGGTCTCCAACTATCGCCCCATCTCTCTACTAAATGTAGACGTCAAACTATACGCCAAAGCTCTATCCAACCGAATCCTCCCCCTCATCCCCGGATTAGTGTCTACGGATCAAGTAGGTTTTGTCGCTGGCAGGGAAGCTAGGGACAACACTACAAAAGCTTTAAACACTCACCACTGGCTATCCACCACGTCTACGCACGGCTTTTTTCTATCCCTGGATGCGGAGAAGGCGTTCGACAGAGTGGCCTGGGACTTTATGGAAGCAACCCTACAATATATAGGCATACCACAACAGCTGCTTCAAATGATATTGGCTTTATACCCAACACCCAGGGCTAAAATTAGAGTGAACGGTCGCCTGCCAGACGCCTTCTCCTTGTCCAATGGTACCAGACAGGGATGCCCCTTATCCCCTTTGATTTTTATACTCACCATGAAACCCCTACTTCGTAAACTTAGAGAGAACCCTGATATCAAGGGCCTAGAAATAAACCACAAACAATACAAGGTAGCAGCCTACGCAGATTATATCCTGCTCTTCCTCACAGACCCGATTAATACCATCCCTAACCTTCTAAAAGACTTTTCACTTTTCAAATCCCTATCTAATCTACAAATAAACTTTTCGAAATCAAAAGCCCTAAACATTACCCTACCTAATGCTATTGTAACACAATGTAAGCATAACTTTCCATTTTGCTGGGAACCCCACGCCATCACATACCTCGGCATCAAAATCCCCACCAGACTGACAGACCTATATAGGCAAAATTTCCAACCTATCCTTCAGACCATCCAAGGTGACCTACAAAAGTGGCATACAGGACCGTTCTCATGGTTTGGAAGGACAGCTATTTTGAAAATGAACATGCTACCCAGACTGCTATATCTTTTCCAAGCCATCCCCATACAACTCCCACTATCTTTCTTCTCTACATACAAACAGATGTGTAGGACATTCATATGGACCTCCAAACCGCCCAGACTAAATTGGACCAGACTGACACTCCCCAAACTACAGGGAGGACTACACATACCAGACATCCAAAAATACTACTGGGCCTGCCACCTGTCCAGAATTGTCGACTGGCATGTACATAGCAACAACAAAGATTGAAAACGCATTCACCCCGATCCCACTACAACACCTACCATGGATCAACCCAAGCAAGATTCCAAAAGAAATCAAATTACATCCACTCATCAATACCACGCTGCTGAACTTTAAAGCGGCATGCAAACCACTCCAGCTGAGACTCACACTAGGACCTATGACTCCTCTGGAAAACAATCTGGACTTTGAACCGGGCCTGTCCTTACACAACCCAACGGTAGACCCACAAAGACCCAGACTTAAAATACAACAACTTTTTCACAACAAAGTACTCCTGACACATCAAGCCATGTCCTCCAAATTCCAAGAATACCACATTCCTTTCTATAAATATCTGCAGATCCGACATTTCATTCAAAGCTACAAATCCAACGCATCCCTACACAGGGAACTTACACCTTTTGAACTCCTTTGCAACAGTGCAGAACCCCAACGACGTCTTATCTCAACTATCTATGCGCTCCTATTCTCGACTCACAAAGTTAAAGAAGACAAACTAGTAAGACAATGGGAAACTGACCTAAACTTAGACCTTACCTCTGAAGACTGGGGACACATATACAATCATATCCATAAAGGCTCAATCAATATCTCAACACAGGAAAGCAGATATAAAATTTTCACAAAATGGTACAGGACCCCTGACAAAATTCACAAATTCCACGCTAATCTCCCTCCAACCTGTTGGAGATGCAACGCAGCACGAGGCACTTTACTCCACATTTGGTGGGAATGCCCACTCATACAAACCTACTGGACAGAAATCCATCGTCTAATTACACAAATTACGAGATATTCCCCCGACTTCACTCCCGCTCAATTCCTACTGCATCACACCTCCATCCCACAACCGGTATACAAAAAATCTCTTATATAAAGCCCCACTGGGGAAACTGTCCATTTTTTACAAAAAATCTCTTGTACCGTACTTCACCTCATTAATGCGGCAAATCAGTGTATCCCTGTGCACTGGAGAAGCATCCCCCCCCCCCCCCCACTATCTCAGAATGGATACAACAAGTAGACAGAGTGGCTGAAATGGAAAACCTCATACATCAGTCTACAGATACCCCATCCTAATACAGGGAAACCTGGACCTGCTGGTCACATTTTAGGATATCTCAGTCAACAAACATCTGAACCATCATATCCCCCACCGGTACTTGATGCCACACGAAGCCAACGGTGACTAACACGCCCTGAACCTCCGCCACCCTTCCCTTTCCCTCTCATCCCCGTGCAATGTCCTCTCACCTACGATGCCCATCAGACTCAAGCCCACGATATTACATAACCCCCATATGCCTTTCCGCTGGAAAACGCCAAAAGAACCACACGATTGGGCTCATACCAATGAAGGTACATTGGTGACAAACTATTACCCACATTTTTGGACCTTCTGAAAGGTAAAACTTCCTATGTATAGTTTAGACTCCCGTATTAACAAACACGTACTGACCTGTCATGCCCCTTAACTGCACATCTATACACCCTCCCCCCTGGCACAGACAGAACCCTTTAGGGGCACCCGTAGGTGAGGGTTGATCTGGTCGGTGAAGACTCATCATGCGCCCAAAGCCCATCAAATACCTTACCCTACAGAAAACAATAAATCATCTCTTAAGATCCACCAACTTTGACTAGGGTAATCAAATGACACTTCAGAAAAAACACTTGAAAACTGTCAACCAAATATCTGATACTCCTCCAAGAATTGAAAAGTAATCGACCATAGTGATCAACATTGCTTCTTCTTATAATGTAATGTATTGGTCACCCTGGATATGCTTGTTGACTCTGTATTGCATAAACCTGTTATGATTACTGTATACCTGTGAAAATTCAATAAAATATCTTTAAAAAGAAAAAAAAAGAAGGTCAAAATGGACTTACAACTGTTGAGGGTGCGGTCACCCAACTATGGGGAACATGCAGCCTTCCTAGTGCACAGGTGGAGAAAACTTGTCCCCACGTAGGATCAGTGTGGTCACTCTATATGCCTCAGGCATTCATATGCTGGGTGCTATTAGGGGTTCTCAGGTGGGTGAATGAAATAGTAGAAAGAGTCGTAATTTAATTTGGCAGAGGTGCACAATGTGGTTGTTCAAAGGATAGGCAAGAGTCGCCTGCTTTAGTAAAACATCCAATTACTTTATTTCATCAAATAAAACACATTTCATGGTTTTAAATTGCCGCTCAGTTCAAGGTGATAAAATTGGTGTCTAGTATCAGCTGGTAGTGAGATCCACTTGGGGAATATTCTTTAATTGCCACTAGGTGGAATGTAGAGCTTGTGGCTTTTTTACTCTGAATCTTTCTACCCATGTCTTCTTACACTCCCTGAGACTGAAAAGTTTATTCCCTATGCTAGAATCACCATTGCAGTATTTGTATATTGCTATCATTTCTCCTCTCAAGCATTTCTTCTCCAGGGAGAATACTTTTCATGTTTCTAGTCATTTATCGTAACTGAGATCCTCCAGTCCCCTTATTAACTTTGTTGCACTTCTCTGGACTCTCTCCAGTTCCCACATCTCCCTCCTGAGGATTGGGGACCAGAACTGGACAGCATACTCCAGATGTGGCCAAACCAGAGCTTTTTTAAAGTGGCAGAATTCTAGTTTTATCTCTTGAGTAAATTCCCTTTTTTATGCAAGCTAATATTCTGCTTGCTGCAGCTTGGCATTGCATGCCATTGCTGAGTCTGTCATCTACTAAGGCTCCCAGATCTTTTTCCAACCCAGATTCCCCAAGAGGTTCTCCTCCTAGTGAGTAACTTGCATTCATATTTTTTTCCTCCAAGTGCATTATTTAAACATTTTTAACATTTAACCTCTTTTGCCATGTAGTTGCCAACCCCTTTATTTTATTGGGGTCTGTTTGTAATGTTGCTATATCCTGCTGTGAGGTTATTGCTCTATGTAATTTTGTATCGTCAGCAAACACTGAGATTAAAATATTTATACAAACCTCAATATCATTTATGAAAAAATTAACACAATTGGTCTCAGGAAAGAGCCTTGGGGTACCCCACTTACCACTTCAGACCAGTCTGAGTACTCGCTATATATCATCACTGGTTGGACACGCCCCTGTAACCAGTTTTTTATCGATGAACATACCCTCTGGTCCATGCCTACAGACCTCAGTTTGTAAATTAGGTGTTTATGTGGAACTGGTTTGCAAAATCCAGATACACCACATCCACCATCCTTCCTTTATCTGGATTACTTCCTCGTAGAATGTTAACAGACTGATTTAGCAAGAGAGACCTTTCATAAATTCATGCTGATTACTATTAATCATATTGTTTTCATTAGCAAGTTCTTGGATATAGTCCCTTATCATCCCTTCCAATAGTTTACATACTATTAATGTTAGACTGACTGGTCTGTAGTTTCCAGATATATGTCTCGGCCCTTTTTTGAATATTGGTACAACGTTGGCCATTCGCCAATCAGCTGGTACCATTCCTGTCACTATACTGTCCATAAAAATTAGGAATAGCGGTCTGGCTATAACTGGACTGAGCAAAAAGGAATGGGGGGGGGGGGGTAGATGTGGCGTTGCTTCACTGATTAATGTGATGTAGTTCAAAACTCTTAATACCAAAACAAAATATATATTTACATAATGTATTTCTAATATTTCAACCCAGTATTTGTGATAAAAATGCTATTTTGAATATCTCAGGTAAGTATAATAAGATCTGTACCTAAAAATAATTAAAATAATATAAAACAATAATGGATAAACACACACTAAACTTCAGTGCTGCACAATATATATCAGTGCAGTAAGTAAATTCATATACAACCAAATAAGTGCATGACCTAGTACACAATAGTGCTCTATATCTTCAACTTAATACCAGTGAGATCTCTAAAAGTCAATAAAAAAGTGCTGTTTAGTGTTGAAATCAAAATTTATAAGTCCATTAACATGTGCAATATCTGTGCCTTATGGTACAAAACATGCAGTGTTTTATAAACGTAGTCTTTTATATATGTAACAGCTAAACTTACTATAGCCAAATCCTGGAAAACATTGATACCTTTTGACATTCTAAAAACTTAATTATCCTGGATAATGGTCAATGAACATTTCTCAGCTATATTAAATGACAAGATTCCATTATTTGAGAAATCCTGGAATCCATGGATTAAATTTCAAACTGATAATGCTAGAGTTATTCCCCCTTGAAAATTACTTAACATTTGACGCAGTACACATTGCTTTAATGATTGTTTGTCAGTGGATCCGCGCTTCAGGATATATTTGCAACTGCTGCCCCCCTAAGTAGGCAGGGGACACTAACGTATACCCCCAAAAAGGATAACTATAAAAAGTAGGGAGTGGCGCTGTGCATAAAAGATTTGTTGGCATATATTAATTATCTTAATTATAGTGATGGGTGTGTCTATGTGACATTCTATAGGAACGGCAATAAACGATAAAACTTTGGATGCAATAGTGTATATCCCACATAAAAATTGGTAAGTGCTGATTAATAAACATAAAAATAAAAATAAAAATATTAATACTGATTCAAATTAATTATTTTGTGTAATCCCATATGCAAAGATGAACACTAATGATCTCTAATAGTGAAGTATAATGTAAGTAACGGGCTGTTATATGACTAGACAAACCCCAAAAAAGTGATAAGTGCAAAGGTGTCAGGTGCAGTCCAATTAACAGTGTTCCAGCACCTGCTGAATGGTGAAAATAAACTACAAATAATGTATAAGGTAGAGAGTGTCCACACCCCTCTGTGGTGAAGTGCTGGAGATGCTCAAAAAAATGTGTATGAATATATATATATATAAGGTATATATATATAAGTGAAATTTAATAAATATTAAATAAATATGGAAATAAAAAAAATATTGTTAATAAATTAATATATATGCTTCTCTAATAGACTCTCTGTGATTTCAGTTGATAACAACAATAAAAAGTCTCATGTGAAATAGCAAGTGTTCATATGATGTCTTCCACCCAAATTCTTCCCGATTTTAAACACACTCCCCCTGATGTGATTCCACTCACCGGAGCGCTATACCCCTGCAGGGGTATAAGCATAAGATGTTTATATTCCAGGTGCCGATCAAATCCGGGTGCCGATCGAATCCTTAAGTGTTGGTATCTTTTCCAATCCGGTTCCTCGATCTGGATCATCCACTCATGCAAAGGAAGGAGATGGGGGGAAGGTGATACTCCCCTGTTGCAATCCTATTTCCAGCCGAACATCCGCTCCAACGTGTTATGTGAAAATAAAGAAGTGATCCACATAGCGTAACTCTATTTAAATAAGTTTATTTATAAATGCTCATAAAATCCAAGGAGCGTAGCCAGTTCCAAGGAATGAAGTGTAGATTTTTAAAAAATAGAGGAGGGAGCGTACAAGCTCTCTATCTCCCCTTACTGTCCCGGGATCGGCACACGGATTTGATCGGCACCTGGAATATAAACATCTTATGCTTATACCCCTGCAGGGGTATAGCGCTCCGGTGAGTGGAATCACATCAGGGGGAGTGTGTTTAAAATCGGGAAGAATTCGGGTGGAAGACATCATATGAACACTTGCTATTTCACATGAGACTTTTTATTATTGTTATCAATTGAAATCACAGAGAGTCTATTAGAGAAGCATATATATTAATTTATTAACAATAATTTTTTATTTCCATATTTATTTAATATTTATTAAATTTCACATATATATATACCTTATATATATATATTCATACACATTTTTTGAGCATCTCCAGCACTTCACCACAGAGGGGTGTGGACACTCTCTACCTTATACATTATTTGTAGTTTATTTTCACCATTCAGCAGGTGCTGGAACACTGTTAATTGGACTGCACCTGACACTTTTGCACTTATCACTTTTTTGGGGTTTGTCTAGTCATATAACAGACCGTTACTTACATTATACTTCACTATTAGAGATCATTAGTGTTCATCTTTGCATATGGGATTAAGGTTACACAAAATAATTAATTTGAATCAGTATTAATATTTTTATTTTTATGTTTATTAATCAGCACTTACCAATTTTTATGTGGGATATACACTATTGCATCCAAAGTTTTATCGTTTATTGCGGTTCCTATAGAATGTCACATAGACACACCCATCACTACAATTAAGATAATTAATATATGCCAACAAATCTTTTATGCACAGCGCCACTCCCTACTTTTTATATTTACACATTGCTTTAATATCTTTAATCTTCTTCCTTTCTTATATTTTTCAATCTATTCTTACTTTTATATGATATCTATTTAAGTTACCTAAGGTCTCTGTTAGACCCAATATGATATTTCTCTATGAGAACTAGATGATAAATTAATTCCCATTTGTTTGATACATAATACATAATACTTATTAGAATCCATGTCTGTTAGATATGCCTTTGGGTATGTCAATACTGATGACATCTATTGTTATATACTATTAGATCAACATTTTATTTTTTGTTCTTGTATACAGTATAAATAGCTTACACTTTAATTGCGGAATTGACATGCAACTAATCTTTTTCTGAATTAACAATATATTTGTAAAAGTTTGTAATATCCTTAATACACTAGTATATGAAATTCATTATTTGTACATTTTTTCTTTGAAAACTTTTCAATAAAAATTATTGTAAAAGGAACATCCACATTTTTCATTAATGCATTTAAAGTATTTAAATGTTCTCATAAAGGGAAAATATAACATTATTTACATGATTATACAGTAATTTACTTTTACATTATTATATATGGCATCGTTTACTGACTTGTAGAAAACATATTTGATAATCTATGTTTTTGAAACCATGTTCAATGTGCAGATATTTACATTTAAGTGTGTTCTTACTATTGTGTACCACAGTTTTGAACCATGTGTTTTGACCTTATGTCTTTATTACTATACCTCTAATTCCCTTACATCATTACATAATGCCCTTCTGCAAAACATAAACTATTATCAGTAAAGCATTAAATAGATCTCTATAGAGTATCTCTTTGATACAATGTAAAGTAGTGAGTGTACAGCTTGTATAACAGTCTAAATTTGCTGTCCCCTCAAAATAACTCAACACACAGCCATTAATGTCTAAACCGCTGGCAACAAAAGTGAGTACACCCCTAAGTGAAAATGTCCAAATTATGCCCAATTAGCCATTTTCCCTCCCCGGTGTCATGTAACTCGTTACAAGGTCTCAGGTGTGAATGGGGAGCAGGTGTGTTGAATTTGGTGTTATCGCTCTCACTTTCTCATACTAGTCACTGGAAGTTCAACATGGCACTTCATGGCACCTCATGGCAAAGACCTCTCTGAGCATCTGAAAAAAAGAATTGTTGTTCTACATAAAGAAGGCCTAGACTATAAGAAGATTGCCAAGACCCTGAAAGTGAGCTGCAGCATGGTGGCCAAGACCATACAGTGGTTTAAGAGGACAGGTTCCACTCAGAACAGGCCTCGCTATGGTCGACCAAAGTAGTTGAGTGCACATGCTCAGCATCATATCCAGAGGTTGTCTTTGGGAAATAGACATATGAGTGCTGCCAGGATTGCTGCAGAGGTTGAAGGGGTGGGGGGTCAGCCTGTCAGCGCTCAGACAATATGCCGCACACTGCATCAAATTGGTCTGCTTGGCTGTCGTCCCAGAAGGAAGCCTCTTCTAAAGATGATGCACAGGAAAGCCCGCAAACAGTTTTCTGAAGACAAGCAGACTAAGGACATGGATTACTGGAATGTCCTGTAGTCTGATGAGACCAAGATAAACTTATTTGGTTCAGATGGTGTCAAGCGTGTGTGGTGGCAACCAGTTGAGGAGTATAAAGAAAAGTTTGTCTTGCCTACAGTCAAGCATGGTGGTGGGAGTGTCATGATCTGGGGCTGCATGAGTGCTGCCGGCACTGGGGAGCTACTGTTCATTGAGGAAACCATGAATGCCAACATGTACTGTGACATACTGAAGCAGAGCATGATCCCCTCCCTTCAGACAGTGGGCTGCAGGGCAGTATTCCAGCATAACAAACTCAATCACACCTCCAAGACGACCACTGCCTTGCTAAAGAAGCTGAGGGTAAAGATGATGAACTGGCCAAGCATGTCTCCAGACCTAAACCCTATTGAGCATCTGTGGGGCATCCTCAAATGGAAGGTGGATGAGTGCAAGGTCTCTAACATCCACCAGCTCCATGGTGTCATCGTGGAGGACACCAGTGGCAACCTGTGAAGCTCTGGTAAACTCCATGCCCAAGAGAGCTAGGGCAGTGCTGGAAAATAATGGTGGCCACAGAAAATATTGACATTTTGGGCCCAATTTGGACATTTTCACTTAGGGGTGTACTCACTTTTGTTTCCAGCGTTTTAGACATTAACCACTTCCCGCCCGCCCTATAGCGGATTGACGCCCGGGAAGTGGTTCTGTTATCCTGACTGGGCGTCATATGACGTCCATCAGGATAACATGCCGCAGCGTGCCCCCGGGGGTGCGCATCGCGGCGATCGGTGGAGCGATGTGTCAGCCTGACACACCGCTACACCGATCTTGGTAAAGAGCCTCCGGCGGAGGCTCTTTACCACATGATCAGCCGTGTCCAATCACGGCTGATCATGCTGTCAATGGGAAGAGCCGTTGATCAGCTCTTCCTCACTCGCGTCTGACAGACGCGAGTAGAGGAGAGCCGATCGGCGGCTCTCCTGGCAGGGGGGGTCTGCGCTGATTGTTTATCAGCGCAGCCCCCCCTCAGATCACCACACTGGACCACCAGGGATGCCACTAGGACCACCAAGGAAGGGGCAACGTGGATGGCCAGGTATGTACCCCATGGCCATCCACATGTGCCCAATCTGTGCCAATCAGTGCCCACAAATGGGCACTGATTGGCACTATTATGTCAATGGTCTGCCCAGCAATGCCCAGATCTGCCCAGCAATGCTTTAGCAGTGCCACCTGTCATTGCCCATCTGTGCCACCTGTCATTGCCCATCGGTGCCACCTGTCAGTTCCCATCTGTGCCCATCAGTGCCCACCTATCAGTGCCCATCAGTGCCACACATCAGTGCCACACATAAGTACCCATCAGTGCCACCCATATATACCAATCAATGCCACCTACGAGTGCCCATCAGTGCCGCCTATGTGTGCCCATCGGTGCCACCTATGAGTGCCCATCAGTGCCGCATACCAGTGCCACCTATCAGTGCCCATCAGTGCCACCTATCAGTGCCCATCAGTGCCGCCTATCAGTGCCCATCATCAGTGCCCGTTAGTGCCACCTCATCAGTGCCACCTCATTGGTGCCACCTCATCGGTGCCCATCAGTGCCGCCGTATCAGTGCCTATCAGTGCAGCCATATCAGTGCCCATTATTGAAGGAGAAAGCGTACTTATTTACAAAAAATGTAACAGAAACAAAGAAAAACTTGTTTTTTTTTCGAAATTTTCGGTCTTTTTTTATTTGTTGCGCAAAAAATAAAACCCGCAGAGGTGATCAAATACCACCAAAAGAAAGCTCTATTTGTGGGAACAAAATGATAAAAAATTTGTTTGGGTACAGTGTAGCATCACCGCGCAATTGTCATTCAAATTGCAACAGCGCTGAAAGGTGAAAATTGGGCTGGGCGGGAAGGTGTCTAAGTGCCTGGTATTGAAGTGGTTAATGGCTGTGTGTTGAGACATTTTGAGGGAACAGCAAATTTACACTGTTATACAGGCTGTACACTCACTACTTTACATTGTAGCAAAGTGTCATTTCTTCAGTGTTGTCACATGAAAAGATATAATAAAATATTTACAAAAATGTGAGGGGTGTACTCACTTTTGTGAGATACTGTACATCTACATCTGGTGTTATGTCAAGTAAATAGATACCTAACAGGTCATGCTTTAAAATTTCACACACTCGTGGAATGGTGGCAAACTATGGTGCTTAAAAATCTCTATAGGCGACGCTTTAAATTTTTTTAATGGTTACCAGTTTAAAGTTATAGAGGAGGTCTAGTGCTAGAATCATTGCACTCACTCTAACAATTGCGGTGAAACCTCATATGTGTGGTTTAAACACTGGTTACATTTGGGGCACTTAAAAAAAAAGTTTAAAGGGACAGTGTAAAAAATAAAATAAAATAAGATTATTTTTTTTTAAACACTTTTATTGCTGCCCCAAGGAATGTAAACATCCTTTGTGACAGCAATAGTCACATGTCAGATATTCTTTTGGAGGGATCTGGATCGGGTCTATTAGACCCCAAATCCCTCCTTTGCACTTAATAGCATTGAAAACAACAAGTTTGGCTGTTTTGAATACTGACATTTTTTTTAAATCTGGCGCCTTTAAGGCACCAGTAAACCGGAAGTGATGTCATGACATTGCTTCCAGGTTACTAGATCTGAGACTCGATCAAAGCCAATTCCAGCTTTGTTCTTGTCTCTGGCTGGCAGGCGGACATGTCGGTTGGTCTCTCAGGCCACCCAGTTGTACAGGAGAGCCTGGGCGAGCAGGAGGGGGGCATCCCCTCCCACTGCTTATAACAACAGCTGAGTGGATGATTAGCCGCATTGGCTGTTATTACAAGAAAGCCGACCATCAACTCTAAAAAACCACACTGAACCACTTGAATCAGAAGGCTGCAGGGGTTAAGGTTAAAAAAATCTGGTCTGGTGAATTTCCATATAGATTTACCAGGACCATGAATTTTGAAACCTCTGGATCTGCAGTGAACCAGTGGTAGAGATGAACCCAAACCTAATCTCTAGTTAAAAGTTGAGCAGTGTCAGGAAGGGCATGCCAGTAGACAAGATGGCCCCTCTGGGCAGACAGGCTAATCCACATTCCTTCTTTGGATGTAAGAATTGTGCACGTGTGCATCGGGAGTATGCTTACGTGCACTCATGACAGATGGTGGAGCCAAAATGACTTAATGAATGATTTAAATTGAGCTAGTGCTTAAGTTCAGTGCTGTTTTGTCTTTAGCCTTCCGTATGACCTGAGATCCTGTGTTCCTGTATTCTGACTTCAGCTGTCGACCCGACTATTCCGGACTACTCCCCGATCTCTGCCTCTACTGACCTTGGCTTGCCTTCTGGCCACCACATCTGCCCTCTCCATTTGCTACTACCCCACTGATCGGTTCCTGACCCAGCTTGTACCTTGACAACGCTCTTGCTTGTACCTGATCTGTCCTGCCAGTGTATGACCCGGGCCTGCCTGACTCCAGTATCTGCCTACCATCCAGCTGTGCCTGCTTGTCTTCTGTCTGCTGCTAGTATATATTTCACCTGCCTGCCAATACCAGTCCACTTCAGTCTGTTGCCACCAGCTGTCATCCAGCTTGCCTGTTTCACTAAAGGCCACTAATGACTACCCCTGCCTGGGGTGGAATTAAAGAAAGGAGAGGAAACTGACCAAGATAATGAGGAGACCCAACAATCTTTGTCACATCCCAATTATAGACATATGTGGAAAGAGTGCCCTAGGGATAATGCGGACAAAGAGAGGTAGTAGAACAAGGTACACCAAAATGAAGTATTGTAGTATAAAATGTCTATTTTATTGATACAAAAATTGAACACAGTAATATATGTATACAAAAACACCTAAAAACAATACTGGAATATGTGCCAGGTAGTAAAAACAGCTGCTGATTTTTGGAACACACCACAGTTCCAGGCTAAGCATTGAATCATTGCGGTGCGTGGACCAAGATTCCCAACATGTTTCGGAAAGCGGGAGAAGGTTTTTTATTTGGTGCGTATATATTTTCTTCTTCAGGGGTTATATATGAGCATGCTGTTCTATTTCTATTAAGAAGAAAAGGGGAGTATATCAATATTATAGTATGTTAAATAACATTTAGCATTTTCAACATTTGCATTGGCTGATTTGGCATAACAGCAAAGTGGCATATATGATAGATATAATAAATATGCTCTGTACTCACAGCTTTATATTCCTTTTGCAAACACTACAAGTCAGTCAGGTAGACGAAACGTCAGGTCCCAAACTCTGCTGTACTGCATTTTCATATCATGTTAAATGGATATAACTCTAAGTTTTGGAAGGGTAAGTCCCACCAAGCTACAATGTAGACAAGATTGGATGGAAGCAGATCATGTAGCCGCCTCGGAGCAGTGCACCAAAGCTCGCAGGGATTACCCCTCAAAAAGCGGAGGAGCAGATATCTGGTGAGGGAAGAGTAAATAGGGTATATATGTGTCATGAACAGGTGTGACCAGATTGTGTGGACTGCAAAGAGGAAACCAAAACGCATGTAAAGTGAAATAAGAATAATGTTTATTTAAGATAAGTAATATAAATAAACAAACACCCCAAATACAAATAGTGTTCAACCAACCGACAGAAACCCACAGACAACAGATAATATATACAGCAAGGGGCAATACCGGAATCACAGATGTCAGCCAGGCCAGGGTCATACACAGCAGGTCAGCAGGAACAAGGGATATACCAGAAACATAAACGTTTATCCAAGCCAAGGTCATACACAGGAGATAAGCAACTGAACAGGGGCAGGTTAGGAGAGGGAGATAATGGATGGGATAGGATGCAGGCTCAGGTTCAGATACAGATACAGATACAGGGTACGGTATACGGGATAACAGGTCAGGGCACAAGGAAGAAAGATACCAAGGCAAGCATATGAGGGCTTGCCGGGTATTTATAGGACTAACTATAATTGACTTCAAGTCACACCTGAGCGCAGAGGGTGCTGTTTGCTCCACACTGCTGGAGTGCACCCGCTGGTGGACACCGGTACTACTGCCCAAGGATGCAACAGTGCCACCAGCAGGAGAGACCTCTTACTGCAGGTCCCAGGTGTTGGAAGACACCCGCTGGTGGACACTGGTACTGCGATCCAAGAGGCCGATAGCGCCACCAACGGGTAAACCCTCTCATGACAGTACCCCCCCAAAGGAGCGGCCTCCGGACGCTCCAACAAAGTGCAATTGTCCAAAGTTCATGGCCTCCAACCGAACAGATGAGGGCACATCAGGCTGGGCATCGGGTACATCAAACTGGACAGTGGGTACATCTGAGAAGACAGCGGGCACATCCGAGCAGACAGCGGGTACATCCGAGCAGACAGCGGGCACATCCGAGATGACAGCGGGCACATCCGAGATGACAGCGGGCACATCCGAGATGACAGCGGGCAGGAATACACCAAGCTGGGCAGCGGGCACTTTGAGCTGGGCAGCAGGCGCATCAGGCTGGGCAGCAGGCACGGTCACTTCGAGCTTGGCAGCAGGCACTTCGAGCTGGGCAGCAGGCACATCAGGCTGGGCAGCGGGCATGGGCACTTCGAGCTGGGCAGCAGGCACATCAGGCTGGGCAGCAGGCATGGGCACTTCGAGCTGGGCAGCAGGCACATCGGGCTGGGCAGCAGGCATGGGCACTTCGAGCTGGGCAGCAGGCACATCAGGCTGGGCAGCGGGCATGGGCACTTCGAGCTGGGCAGCAGGCACATCAGGCTGGGCAGCAGGCATGGGCACTTCGAGCTGGGCAGCAGGCACATCAGGCTGGGCAGCAGGCATGGGCACTTCGAGCTGGGCAGCGGGCACGTCAGTCTGGGAAGCTGGCACGTCAGTCTGGGAAGCTGGCACGTCAGTCTGGAAAGCTGGCACGTCAGTCTGGGAAGCTGGCACTGAGACATCAGGCTGGAAGGCAGGCACTGGGACAATAGACTGGGAAGCTGGCACATCAGACTGGGAAGCTGGCACATCAGACTGGGAAGCTGGCCCATCAGACTGGGAAGCAAGCTTCGAGACATCAGGCTGGAGGGAAGGCACTGAGACAACAGACTGGGGAACTGGCACATCACCTTGGAAGGCAGGCATCGAGGCATCAGGCTGGAAGGCAAGCTTCGAGACATCAGGCTGGGAAGCTGGCACATCAAACTGGGAAACTGGCACATCAGACTGGGAAGCTGGCACATCAGACTGGGAAGCTGGCACATCAGACTGGGAAGCTGGCACATCAGTCTGGGAAGCTGGCACATCAGTCTGGGAAGCTGGCACATCAGACTGAAAGGCAGGCACATCAGGCTGGTAGGCAGGCATCGAGACATCAGGCTGGGAAGCTGGCACATCAGACTGGGAAGCTGGCACATCAGACTGGGAAGCTGGCACATCAGACTGGGAAGCTGGCACATCAGTCTGGGAAGCTGGCACATCAGTCTGGGAAGCTGGCACATCAGACTGAAAGGCAGGCACATCACCTTGGAAGGCAGGCATTGAGGCATCAGGCTGGAAGGCAAGCTTCGAGACATCAGGCTGGGAAGCTGGCACATCAAACTGGGAAGCTGGCACATCAGACTGGGAAACTGGCACATCAGACTGGGAAGCTGGCACATCAGACTGGGAAGCTGGCACATCAGACTGGGAAGCTGGCACATCAGTCTGGGAAGCTGGCACATCAGTCTGGGAAGCTGGCACATCAGACTGAAAGGCAGGCACATCAGGCTGGTAGGCAGGCATCGAGACATCAGGCTGGGAAGCTGGCACATCAGACTGGGAAGCTGGCACATCAGACTGGGAAGCTGGCACATCAAACTGGGAAGCTGGCACATCAGACTGGGAAGCTGGCACATCAGACTGGGAAGCTGGCACATCAGACTGGTAGGTAGGCATCAAGACATCAGGCTGGAAGGCAAGCTTCAAGACATCAGGCTGGCACATCAAACTGGGAAGCTGGCACGTCAAACTGAGAAGCTGGCACGTCAAACTGGGAATCTGGCACATCAGGCTGGTAGGCAGGCATCGAGACATCAGGCTGGGAAGCTGGCACATCAGACTGGGAAGCTGGCACATCAGACTGGGCAGCTGGAACATCAGACTGGGAAGCTGGAACATCAGGCTGATAGGCAGGCATCAAGACATCAGACTGGGAAGCCGGCACATCAGACTGGGAAGCTGGCACATCAGACTGGGAAGCTGGCACATCAGGCTGGGAAGCTGGCACATCAGGCTGGGAAGCTGGCACATCAGGCTGGGAAGCTGGCACATCAGGCTGGGAAGCTGGCACATCAGGCTGGTAGGCAGGCATCGAGACATCAAGCTGGGAAGCTGGCACATCAGACTGGAAGGTAGGCATTGGGACATCCGGCTGGAAGGCAGGCATCGGGACATCCGGCTGGAAGGCAGGCATCGGGACATCCGGCTGGAAGGCAGGCATCGGGACATCCGGCTGGAAGGCAGGCATCGGGACATCTGGCTGGAAGGCAGGCATCGGGACATCCGGCTGGAAGGCAGGCATCGGGACATCCGGCTGGAAGGCAGGCACATCAGACTGGATAGCAGGTGCATCAGACTGGAAAGCAGGCACCGAGACTTCAGGCTGGAAGGCAGGCATCAGGACATCAGACTGGAAAGCAGGCGCATTAGACTGGAGAGCGGGTGCATCAGACTGGAAGGTGGGCACACCAGACTGGAAGGCAGAGACATCAAGCTGGAAGGCAGGCATCTGGACATCAGACTGGGAGGCAGGCACATCAGACTGGAAAGTGGGAGCAGGTTGGGTTACTGGCAGGATTGTGTGAGTGGGGAAGAACTTCCGTTTCTTCTTTGGCTTAACTGCTGGAGATCTGTAGGTGGCTGTAGGACTGTAGACAGTAGGTGAGACATACTGAAAGGAAGGGCTGGGATATGGCAAGGAAGGGGGAACAGCGGCCAAAGGGAGTTCTTGTGGGGAAGTTGCAGGTATTAGAGAAGAGGCAGGTGGGTTTAAGGCAGGATAGGTGCAGGAAGTAGAAACAGGGCATTGATACTTGGTGGGGAGCAGGGTATATTGGACTGCAGCTGAGGTTGCCTGGGGTGATGAGAGAAAGGACATCTGAGCAGGCAGGTATTTAGTAGCAGGTCTGGTTTGTGGAGAGCTGACAGAAGCTGGGCATAACAGGTCTAACCATGCCTGAAGTACAGGTAGCACAAAAGTGGCCTCACATTCCCTCTGTCTGACCAGTGACTGCACTTCATCTATACAATCCTTCAACAACTGTTTGGGACAAACCGAATAATGCTCAAAAAAGAATGCAGAATCATCCTCCAACAGCCATACTAAGGACGCAACCTGGTTAATGCTGAAGGGGGGGAGAAAAGTCATCATGGCCCTTTGGGATACAAGGCAGAGCCAGCTCTGTACACATTCCAATCAAAGGCTGAACATCCTCAAACCGTATACTGCCCTGATTGACCACAGAGTGAGCTAAACGGATAATCTCCAGCAGCTGATCACTGGACCACCCTTCCAATGTCTGGCGGAGCTATTCAGAACTCTCTGTTGCCAGCAGAGCATAATAAGCAATTATATCTGAATTCATCCCAGTAATGTGCAACAGAACCGAGATGGTTCCCCTGTGCAGCCACTTCTGGTCAGAGATGGCCTTGGTATACTGTCATGAACAGGTGTGACCAGATTGTGTGGACTGCAAAGAGGAAACCAAAACGCATGTAAAGTGAAATAAGAATAATGTTTATTTAAGATAAGTAATATAAATAAACAAACACCCCAAATACAAATAGTGCTCAACCAACTGACAGAAACCCACAGACAACAGATAACATATACAGCAAGGGGCAATACCGGAATCACAGATGTCAGCCAGGCCAGGGTCATACACAGCAGGTCAGCAGGAACAAGGGATATACCAGAAACATAAACGTTTATCCAAGCCAAGGTCATAAACAGGAGATAAGCAACTGAACAGGGGCAGGTTAGGAGAGGGAGATAATAGATGGGATAGGATGCAGGCTCAGGTTCAGATACAGATACAGATACAGGTTACGGTATACGGGATAACAGGTCAGGGCACAAGGAAGAAAGATACCAAGGCAAGCATATGAGGGCTTGCCGGGTATTTATAGGACTGACTATAATTGACTTCAAGTCACACCTGAGCGCAGAGGGTGCTGTTTGCTCCACACTGCTGGAGTGCACCCACTGGTGGACACCGGTACTACGGCCCAAGGATGCAACAGTGCCACCAGCAGGAGAGACCTCTTACTGCAGGTCCCAGGTGTTGGAAGACACCCGCTGGTGGACACTGGTACTGCGATCCAAGAGGCCGATAGCGCCACCAACGGGTAAACCCTCTCATGACAATATGTATATGTTTACCAGTAATATCATGAGCTTTGTAGAGATTTAAATGCTGCCTAAATATGCAGCTTAGTGGAAAAATAATCAGGCTCAAGAGAGCTAGTAAACGATGGGAAGAAATTTAGAATGAGTAAAAAAATAAAAATAAACATACTTCAATACCTGTGATTTCATTTTTTTGGTATGTTCACAGAGATCCCTGGCATTTCCTGGCTGTACAGCAACGTCTGCTGACACTGCCAGGTATTAGTACGCCCAGGGATCTGAGAAGGGGCCAATCACAGGGGCCAATTTGGTGTGTGGGGGGAAGAGGGACGAGGTATCAGGTGGTGCGGGCCATCAATTTGGGTCTCCCCGCATCACCTGTGCCTCAGTTCCACCAGTCCAACAGGCACAAGTGATGCGGGGAGAATAAAAAACCCTCTCCCCTCTCCCGCTTTCCAAAACATGCTGGGAATCTTGGTCTACAGACCACATTGATTCAACGCTTAGCCTGGAACTGTGGTGTGTTCCAAAAATCAGCAGCTGTTTTTACTATTTGGCACATATTCCAGTATTGTTTTTAGGTGTTTTTGTATACATATATTACTGTGTTCAATTTTTGTATCAATAAAATATACTTTATACTACAATACTTCCTTTCCTGTTCTACTATCTCTCTGTGTCTGCAATATCCCTGGGGCACTCTTTCCACACCTGCCTGGGGTGGACACCCGCTCTGCTGCTAACAATATCTACAGTTACTCATGCCACTTTGCACTCCTGCGCCTTCTGTTTACACTATGTGGGGCCATAAGTCAGAGGTGTAAGGGAAGCCTTCATCATCATATAAGACTCTGCTACCAGGTAGGTGATAAGAAGTGTTTCAACTTATAATAGGACAAGTAAATCTCACACTCTCATAATTAGTCTCTAGCTGTAATGTGGGTTCCAAAGTAAAACCAGCTTAAGCAGCGATAGCTATTTATGTAAGGGATTTTGTCACAAGCAAAAGTTTTAGGTAAGTGTGACAGCTGTAGTATCACAGGCTTCTTGAGTGATAGATGTATGACTTTCCAATGCTATGTGGTTGTTAAAATGTGCCTGTTTCAGGACTTTCATTTTACTGTCAGTGTTTGTTTATATCCACCTGGAAATAATATGAGGCTACACAGACGTGTGTATTTCTTTAAACAAAAGTCTTCACATGTCCAGACAAACTGCTTACTTGCTTGGATGTGCTTGTTTTCACTGTCAAATATGAGTTTACAATGCATCGCGGAAACATATTTTTTACCAACGAGATTACCCAAGCTGTTCTAATTTTACATAAACATACATTTTTTTTTTAAAATACACAAAGACTTAAATCATACAAATGCATCTGCAATAAAAAAAAAAAAAACCTCTAATAATACAATGTTCGGAATACAATTATATATAAAAAAATTGTATAAATTAAAATGTGGTCTAAAAAAGATATGAGTTACTCTATATAAAAAATGACAAGTGTTGGTTAGAAACAAATCTGGGATTAGGTATGTTCGGTGTTATGGAAATAGTAGAGATAAAAGTGATAAAGATAAAGGAGATAAACTACTCTAGCATCAGCATTGAACAAGTGAATGAACTGGTAATCATCTGGATTTTATAGGTGAGAAAACCAGCTTCATACATGTACTGTAAATCATATAAAATGAGCAAGCATACTCAGATAGCTGATGGTAAATAGAAAAAACACAGAAAATAAAATTGGGCATTCTAAAGATTTACCCCAACCTAGGTGCATTACAAAGTCCCCTACATCCTAACATAACATTGATCTCCAGCCAGAACATGATCTAAGAACCAAATGTAATAAACCAAAGGGCAACTTTTTTTTCTGATGTTTCTTGTAAAGTTCATCTTTACTTCCGCAAATTACATCACTTACTATGTAAAAAGGGCATCAATTTAAAAAGCATTCATTTGTTTTTTAAATTGGAAGTGCACAAATCCATCCAGGAATTAAAGGAACTGAATTAAAAGAAGAATCTTATAACTTAGCGTTATAAACAACTGATATTCTTTTTCACTTCCCTTACTTATTATTACCTCTACAGTACAGGAATTTAAGACAGCTCAACAACTTGAAGTAAAACATATATTTTGGATCTAATGCTTTGAACTCATCAATAGACCAAATCACTGGAATAAATGGAAAGTATCCGAAACAAGTTCCATCCCAGTTGGTGTTGTTGCGCAAAGCAATAAAAAGGAAAATTTATTATCAAATACTTACCGTAATTTTCCTTTCCTGATGGACTCCATGGCAGCCTACGTGAGGGTTAACCCCGCCTCCTCTCCAATGCTATAGGACCCAATTCCCATAAATGAGAGCTTACCGCTAGGTACTGCGTTCGTAACTAGCCTACTCTATGACCGATGGGTGGGAACTCCGTCTGCCATGGAGTGCATTAGGAAAGGAAAATTGCGGTAAGTATTTAATAATAAATTTTCCTTTTTCCTGACAGACTCCATGGCAGCCTACGTGTGGGAAATAACTAGCCAATCTACACGGGTGGGTATGCTAAACAGCAACAAATTTCAATTTGACCCATCAACCGACAGTATTTACAAGCAAAGTTCACAGAAGATAGCAAAGCAGACTCAATATAGTAATGTGACGATAAAGTTTTAACCACTTCAGCCCGGAAGGATTTACCCCCTTTCTGACCAGAGCACCTTTTACAATTTGGCACTGCATCGCTTTAACTGCTAATTGCGCGGTCATGCAATGCTGTACCCAAACAAAATTTGCGTCCTTTTCTTCCCATAAATAGAGCTTTCCTTTGATGGTATTTGATCACCTCTGCAGTTTTTATTTTTTGCGCTATACACGGAAAAAGACCGAAAATTTTGAAAAAAAATGATATTTTCTACTTTTTGTTATAAAAAAAAATAATCCAATAAACTCAATTTTAGTCATACATTTAGGCCAAAATGTATTCGGCCACATGTCTTTGGTAAAAAAAAATGTCAATAAGTGTATATTTATTGGTTTGTGCAAAAGTTATAGTGTCTACAAACTAGGTTACATTTTCTGGAATTTACACAGCTTTTAGTTTATGACTGCCTATGTCATTTCTTGATGTGCTAAAATGGCAGGGCAGTACAACCCCCCCCCCAAATGACCCCATTTTGTAAAGTAGACACCCCAAGGAAATTGCTGAGAGGCATGTTGAGCCCATTGAATATTCATTTTTTTGTCTCAAGTGATTGAATAATGACAAAAAAAAAAAATTACAAAAAGTTGTCACTAAATGATATATTGCTCACATAGGCCATGGGCATATGGGGAATTTCACCCCAAAATACATTTAGCTGCTTCTCCTGAGTATGGGGATACCACATGTGTAGGACTTTTTGGGAGCCTAGCCGCGTACGGGACCCCGAAAACCAATAATCGCCTTCAGGATTTCTAAGGGCGTAAATTTTTGATTTCACTCCTCACTACCTATCACAGTTTTAAAGGCCATGAAATGCCCAGATGGCACAAAACCCCCCAAATGACCCAATTTTGGAAAGTAGACACCCCGAGCTATTTGCTGAGAGGCATGTTGAGTCCATGGAATATTTTATACTTTGACACAAGTTGCGGGAAAGTGACACATTTTTTTTTTTTGCACAAAGTTGTCACTAAATTATATATTGCTCACACAGGCCATGGTAATATGTGGAATTGCACCCCAAAATACATTTAGCTGCTTCTCCTGAGTATGGGGATACCACATGTGTGGGACTTTTTGGGAGCCTAGCCGCGTACGGGGCCCCGAAAATCAATCACTGCCTTCAGGATTTCTAAGGGCGTAAATTTTTGATTTCACTCCTCACTACCTATCACAGTTTTGAAGGCCATAAAATGCCAAGATAGCACAACCCCCCCAAATGACCCCAATTTGGAAAGTAGACACCTCAAGCTATTTGCTGAGAGGCATGGTGAGTATTTTGCAGCTCTCATTTGTTTTTGAAAATGAAGAAAGGCATTTTTTTTTCTCTTTTCAATTTTCAAAACTTTGTGAGAAAAAGTGAGGTCATTTGGGTCATTTGGGGGGGTTTTGTGCCACCTGGGCATTCCATGGCCTCCGAAACTGTGATAGGCAGTGAAGAGTGAAATCAAAAATTTACGCCCTTAGAAAGCCTGAAGGCGGTGCTTGGTTTTCGGGGTCCCGTACGCGGCTAGGCTCCCAAAAAGTCTCACACATGTGGTATCCCCATACTCAGGAGAAGCAACAGAATGTATTTTGGGGTGTAGTTTCACACATTCCCATGGCATGTTTGAGCAATATATCATTTAGTGACAACTTTGTGCAAAAAAAAATAAAATTGTCTTTTTCCCGCAACTTGTGTCACAATATAAAATATTCCATGGACTCGACGTGCCTCTCAGCAAATAGCTTGGGGTGTCTACTTTCCAAAATGGGGTCATTTGGGGGGGGTTGGTCTGTCCTGGCATTTTATGCACAACATTTAGAAGCTTATGTCACACATCACCCACTCTTCTAACCACTTGAAGACAAAGCCCTTTCTGACACTTTTTGTTTACATGAAAAAAAAAATGTTTTTCAAGAAAATTACTTTGAACCCCCAAACATTATATATTTTTTTAAAGCAAATGCCCTACAGATTAAAATGGTGGGTGTTTAATTTTTTTTTTTCACGCAGTATTTGCGCAGCAATTTTTCAAACGCATTTTTTTTGGAAAAAACACACTTTTTTAAATTTTAATGCACCAAAACACACTATATTGCCCAAATGTTTGATGAAATAAAAAAGATGATCTTAGGCCGAGTACATAGATACCAAACATGACATGCTTTAAAATTGTGCAGTGGCGACAAACTAAATACATTTTTAAAAGCCTTTAAAAGCCTTTACAGGTTACCACTTTAGATTTACAGAGGAGGTCTACTGCTAAAATTACTGCCCTCGATCTGACCTTCGCGGTGATACCTCACATGCATGGTGCAATTGCTGTTTACATTTGATACCAGACCGACGCTTGCGTTCGCCTTTACGCAAGAGCAGGGGGGGGGCAGGGGTGCTTTTTTATTTTTTCTTTATTATTTTTTTGCTTTTTTATCTTATTTTTAAACTGTTCCTTTCATTTTTTTTTTTAAATCATTGTTATTGTTATCTCAGGGAAAGTAAATATCCCCTATGATAGCAATAGGTAGTGACAGGTACTCTTTTTAAAAAAAATTGGGGTCTATTAGACCCTAGATCTCTCCTCTGCCCTCAAAGCATCTGACCACACCAAGATCGGTGTGATAAAATGCTTTCCCAATTTCCCAATGGCACTGTTTACATCCGGCAAAATCTAAGTCATGAAATGCTCGTAGCTTCCGGTTTCTTAGACCATAGAGATGTTTGGAGCCACTCTGGTCTCTGTTCAGCTCTATGGTCAGTTGGCTGAATCACTGGCTGCATTCTCAGGTTCCCTGTCGGGACAGGAGAGCCAGAGAAAAACATGGAAGTCAGTGGGGGGGGGGGCATTCCCTCCCACTGCTTGTAAAAGCAGTCTAGAGGCTAATTAGCCCCTAGGATTGCTTTTACATGAAAGCCGACCGCTGGCTGAAAAGAATGATACCAAGATGATACTAGGCCGCTGGTGCTTGCCAGTTCACCAAAACGCTACCAAAAAAACTGTTAGCGATCGCAGGGGTCAGGCCTGACTCTGCGAACGCTGCAGTTATGCGTTTAGTGTTTTGTAAGTGACAGTGATCGATCAATACTGCACTTGGGTGGGCTGGGCTGGGCGGAGGGGCAGCAGGTATCTGGGCTGATCCCGCTAACACTGCATTTTTGGGAACCCTAAACTGCTGGGGACGCTAGTATAGATCTGATCGGATCAGATATTGATCCGTTCAGATACTATACCACTAAGGGAGGTGTGGGTGTTAGCGCTACTGGCACTAACCTGATGCTGCCTGGGGCTCGTGCTTGCCAGTTCACCAAAACTCTACCAAAAAAACTGTTACCGATCGCAGGGATCAGGCCTGACTCTGCGAACGCTGCAGTTATGTGTGTTTAGTGTTTTGTAAGTGACAGTGATCGATCGATACTGCACTTGGGTGTGCTGGGCTGGGCCGGGCAGAGGGGCAAAACGCAGGTGCTAGCAGGTATCTGGGCTGATCCCACTGACACTGCGTTTTTGGCAACCCTAAACTGCTGGGGACGCTAGTATAGATCTGATCGGATCAGATATTGATCCGTTCAGATACTATACCACTAAGGAAGGTGTATGCTGCGTGCGTGGGTGTTAGCGGTGCTGGCGCTAACCTGACGTTGCCTGGGGTGACGCAGACCCTATATGACCCTACAACCTAACTTATAACACCGCCGGGCGATTAGGGGGCTAAACCTTTATTAGGTAATAAACAGCGGGTGCCCTGACACTATAAAAAATAAACTAACTAACCAGCGTCACCTGTAACAGTTATATGGTGATCACTGGTAAAAGGGTTAACTAGGGGGCAATCAAGGGGTTAAAACCTTTATTAGGTAGTATATGGGGGTCCCTGACGCTATAAAACACTGACGGCGAACCTATATATTTACCTCCCTAACTAGCGTCACCAGTGACACTAATACAGCGATCAGAAAAACGATCGCTTAGTGACACTTAGCGACGGGGGGTGATCAAGGGGTTAAAACATTATTAGGGGGGGTTAGGGGGGTATCCTAGACCTAGAGGGGGCTAACAATAACTGCCCTACCACACTAACTGTCACAAACTGACACAATGCAGTAATCAGAAAAAAAAACTGCTTGGTGTCACTGTGACTGGGTGGGGGTGATTAGGGGGTGACCGGGGGGTGACGGGGGATGTAAAGTGTGCCTGGTGTGTTTTACTGTGTGTGTTGTGTTTTGCACTCACATCGATGTCTTCTCTTCTCGGCGCCGGAACGGAAAATACCGAGCTGAGGAGCGATGACATCACTTCCTCTGCCACTGTTTAATATACAGCAGCAGAGGAAGATTGTCATTGGCTGGGAGCGATCGTGAGGGGGTGGCCATGAATGGATGGCCTCCCCCTCAGCACGGATTGCTCGAGGACAGAAGCTGACCACCTCGGGCACTGGGGGTTCCGCCCGCGGAAGGCAAGTAACGTACCCATTCGTTACTTTGCCTGCCTGTGCCATTCTGCCGCAGTATCTCTGCGTGAGGCAGTCGGCAAGTGGTTAATAGAGGGCCATGAGGCCGCTTTGCAGATCACGTCTGGAGCCATGAAGCCGCTATACCCCTGGTGGAACGTGCCATCACTGCTTCCAGAGGAGCCAGGTGCCTAGTTCTAAAAGGCTGATGGATGAACTGGATGAGGACGCAGTTGTTCTGGTAGAAGCTTTATTCAGTTTGTTACTGCCAAAGTGCAGGTCGGCTGAGTGTCTAAAAGGGAAGAAGCAGCTTGCAGGTATACCTTCAGAATTTCGCCTACGTCCAGAGGATAAACTTTAGTGGACTTCTGGTCCTGAATGTAGGTAGATCTCCTGGTTCTTATGGAACCTTGAGGTAATTTTCGGATTTGAGCTGAGCATAGGAATAAGGACCATCCGGATTGGAAAGATGGGCAGAAGAGGTTCTTCGTAATTTAGGGACGCGACCTCCAAGACCCTCTTGGCCAAGGTAGCAGCTACCAGGAAAGTGATTTTAGCCGAAAGGTTTCCAAATAGAAAGCGGGGAAGACCCTGTATTACTGAGTTCAGACAGTGAGTTGAGGACAAGGGGAAGATCCTAAATAGGGAATCTTGGTCTTCTTTGAGGGCTGAGTTTTAACTCCCTACGGAACAACTGTTGGATTAAAGGGTGAATAACCCATGAAGTTCCAGAGAAGGCCGACAAGGCTGAGACTTGGACTCTAAGAGAGCTGATGGATAGAGATAAATCTAGGCCAGAATAAAGAAATCTGAAGATGTCCTGAGCTTTTGGATTTCTACCTGATCTGCCCGAAGAGTATGAAAACTCAACAGACTTGGCCCATCTTCTTCTATCGACCTAATTTGTGCTTGTCCCTGTAGCTCATGAGAGTGGACATCACCCTTGAAGTGCACCCAAGTTGGACAAGGGTGCAGGACTGCCACTTGAGAAAGAAAGTCCAGCCTGAGAGGGAGAGGCAACAGATCCCGAAAGCTGAGCTGGCACAGGAGGGGAAATCAAGGTTTGTTCACCCAGTAAGGAGCTACTGCCACCATTTTGACCGCTTCCGCATGAGGTCTTCGAAAGAACCTGAGAATTATTGGGAGCATGCCCTCTTGAGACTCATTCGATCTGTCAGGGCATCCCTTCTGGAGGCCTAGCTGCAATGACCCCGAATGTAATACCATCTTGAAGTTGCCTGGGAAGAGAATAGATCCACTTCGGGATTGACTCCCAGGGACAGAATCCACTTGAATGTCTGCACACGAAGAGACCACTCGTTAATGTCTTAACCGAATACGCGATAAGAAATCCACTCGGACGTTCTGGACTCTGGGGAAGTAGGCTGATGAAATGTGTCTGGGACCAAGACATGATCGGCACGACCTCCTGGAATAGTCTAGAGCTTTGAGTGCCTCTATGACTCTTCACATAGGAGATCGCCGTTGTGTCATCCATCCATTCTTTTTTTTTTTTTAAATCTCTTTTGTTGAGTATAAAACATACAAACAGACAAACACCAGTAAACCTGCCACAGCATTGGGGTGTTGTCCATTCTTAATAATACTGTCTCTCCCTTCCAGAGATGGGAGAAGGACTGAGGGGCACACCAGGCTGCCCGAAATTCCAGGACGTTCTAGCCCGGGTTGAGAAGACATATACCCTTGAGCAAGATCCGATCTGCAGAGGGCTCCCCAACCGGTACCGCTGGCATCGGTCGTGACCTTGACCCATGAGATGGGGCAACAGAGTGGCAATTGGGCAGATTTCGCCCTGAAGCCGCCAGAAGAGGCTGCTCCTCGTCATTGATGACATGTGAATCGGTTGACTGTTGCCCCTTGATTTCCATTGCTGCAGAAAACCTGACTGGAAAGGGTATAACCTCTGCAGGGACCACTTGACAATAGGGGTCGCGGAGACTGACAAGTTTTAGGGACTATGAGGCCCTCAGCCGTGAAGAGATTAGAGACCACGAAATTCTCTCCTGGATGACCGTGATCTTACCCACTGGAAGAGAGGTTGCTTTCCACTGTAACAAACTGGGCCCCAAAGAACATCAGGCGCTGGACTAGTTCTAGGTGGCTTTTTCCCAGATTTAGGAGCCACCCGAAGCTGGTCAAGGTGGAGATTACCTGTTCCCTGTGAACCAGCAGCTGGACTTTGTCTTAGGACAGCAACAGGAGGTTGTCGAAATAGTGATAAAGACGTACCCCTCTCGTTCTGATGAGGGCCATTATGGCCAGAGCAATTTTTGCGAAGACTTGGGTGAGGTTGTCAGCCCGAAAGGGAGGTAGAAGAACTGTAGGTGGTCTTGCCCAACTTGGAACCGGAGGTATTTGAGAAACTCCTTCGTCACCTGAATATGGAGGAAAGCATCTTTAAGTCGATTGAAATTAGCCAATCACCTGGCCGTACAGATGGTCGACAGAGCCTTCATTTTGATCTTTTGAATTTTATATACTTGTTTAGGTAAGTTAGAACTATCACTGGTTGCCATAAACCATTTTCTATTGTGCTAAGAAGAGGAGGAAGTATACCCCCTGGAATTTTTTGTCCCTCGGGACGTGTACCACTGCTCCCTTAGACTACAGCAAGTCCAAATCTGGGTGGAGGAGTATCAGTGAAGGACCATGTTTGGCTCGATCAACCATCTTGACAGCCCAGTAATCCATGATTGAGGCCATCCGAACTGTCTGGGTGGGTGTAACCCAAAAGATTTAGCCGGTTCACAACCACCGGACACCTGGTTCTTAGCAGGTTTTCGGAAGGACACTTGCCCTCTGCTCCAATTCTTTCAGAAGTCCAGGCAGGCCTTTAAGAGCAAGCTTCTCTCGAGCATTCAGCACCTTCTGTACTGGGGACTCTTCTGACCCAGCAGACGCCTATCCTGGGGAAGGCATAACTATAAGGCCCGTTGAACCGCGACCGAGGACCATTTAGTCCAAGCAAACAGGAAGATCAGATTAACACCAGCTCCAGCTCCTTAACTGCTAAACTTTTGAAGAACTCTTCCGAAACTCCCCAGAGTACAAGACTATGTTCTCTGTCCAGGCTTCCATAGCCCTAGACATAGCCATAATCGCTTTGACTCGTGGAGGAACCCGAGAGACGTCAAGGCTTCCGACATATTCGTCACTCTCCAACTCACTGACCGAGGAATCTGGAGAAGCAGCGTAGGGCTGGGAAGGACCCGAACACTTTGGGCCACATCAGCCAAGGAGCCGGGTAGGATATAAAACTGGCTCCATGTGTGGGGTGTATGCCATTTCCTTAGAGATTGCTGCATCACACATTTCACAAGAAACTCCACATCCGTCTCTTTTTTTCCCAACCGCCCGGGCATAACACTGGTCACATAAAGATGTGCCCTCTGGCACTCGTGTCCCACATCTCCAGCAGGCTCTGCGATCCGTGCGGCTGTCATGGCGGTGGGTGCGGTGACTGGAGGAGGAATGGGAACATCTCCCCTAGATAGAGAAGGAATGGTAACATCTCCTCTAGTTGGAGGAAGAATGGTAACATCTCCTCTAGTTGGAGGAGGAATGGAAACATCTCCTCTAGTTGGAGGAGGAATGGAAACATCTCCTCTAGTTGGAGGAGGAATGGAAAGATCTCCTCTAGTTGGAGGAGGAATGGAAACATCTCCTCTAGTTGGAGGAGGAATGGTAACATCCCCTCTAGATGGAGGAGGAATGGAAACATCTCCTCTAGTTGGAGGAGGAATGGAAACATCTCCTCTAGTTGGAGGAGGAATGGAAACATCTCCTCTAGTTGGAGGAGGAATGGAAACATCTCCTCTTGTAAATGTTGTGGCCTGGCAAGGCCTCTGTCGTCCTCAACCACGACTTGCGGGTCTGATCTGGAAGGGCTGAAAAAGATGGGGGGTGACATCAAACACAATCTCAAACCTTTGAGACTGCAAACCTCGGCCCCTCCCCTCACCTGCACACACCTTGTGCGTGAGGGCTTTCCGTATGAAGGCAGTGACATGTCCATAACCTCTGGACAGAACGTCAACAAACACGGACGGTCTGCAGATGACCCATGCCGACCCGAAAGAGTATCTAATTATTAAATATAATATATATATATATACTGTATATATATATATATATATATATATATATATATATATATATATACAGTATATATATATGTATTGCATCATCAAAAGGAGTATAGATATTATTAATATTTCTGTTGAATTACAGCATGATAAATCCATATAATATATATGCATAGATATACTTATTTATTTCTCTATACAGTGGCTTGCGAAAGTACTCAGCCCCCTTAAACTTTTCAACCTTTTGCCACATTTCAGGCTTCAAACATAAAGATATAAAATTTAAATTTTTTGTGAAGAATCACCAACAAGTGGGACACAATTGTGAAGTGGAACGAAATCTATTGGATATTTTAAACTTTTTTAGCAATTAAAAAACTGAAAAGTGGTGCGTGCAAAATTATTCGGCCCCTTTACTTTCAGTGCAGAAAACTCACTCCAGAACTACAGCTGAGGTGGGAGAGTCTGTCCATAGGACAACAATCAGTCGTACACTGCACAAATCTGGCCTTTATGGAAGAGTGGCAAGAAGAAAGCCATTTCTCAAATATATCCATAAAAAGTCTCGTCTAAAGTTTGCCACAAGCCACCTGGGAGACACACCAAACATGTGGAAGAAGGTGCTCTGGTCCGATGAAACCAAAATCGAACTTTTTGGCCACAATGCAAAACGATATGTTTGGCGTAAAAGCAACACAGCTCATCACACTCAACACACCATCCCCACTGTCAAACATGGTGGTGGCAGCATCATGGTTTGGGCCTGCTTTTCTTCAGCAGGGACAGGGAAGATGGTTAAAATTGAGGGGAAGATGGATGCAGCCAAATACAGGACCATTTTGGATGAAAACCTGTTGGAGTCTGCAAAAGACCTGAAACTGGGACGGAGATTTAACTTCCAACAAGACAATGATCCCAAACATACAGCAAAATCTACAAAGGAATGGTTCACAAATAAACGTATCCAGGTGTTAGAATGGCCAAGTCAAAGTCCAGAACTGAATCCAATCGAGAATCTGTGGAAAGAGCTGAAAACTGCTGTTCACAAATGCTCTCCATTCAACCTCACTGAGCTCGAGCTATTTTGCAAGGAAGAATGGGCAAGAATTTCAGTCTCTCGATGTGCAAAACTGATAGAGACATACCCCAAGCGGCTTGCAGCTGTAATCGCAGCAAAAGGTGGCTCTACAAAGTATTAACGCAAGGGGGCCGAATAATTTTGCACGCCCCACTTTTCATTTTTTTATTAGTTAAAAAAGTTTCAAAAATCCAAAAGATTTTGTTCCACTTCACAATTGTGTCCCACTTGTTGGTGATTCTTCACAAAAAATAAAAATTTTATATCTTTATGTTTGAAGCCTGAAATGTGGCAAAAGGTTGAAAAGTTCAAGGGGGCCGAATACTTTCGCAAGCCACTGTATATTAACATTATTTTATTTATTTATTTATTTATTTTTGACTGTCCCCTTTAACCACTTGACGACCGCCTCACGCCGATGTACGTCGGCAAAGTGGCACGGACAGGCAAAATCACGTACAGTGTACGTGATTTGCCTTCCGCGGGTGGGGGGTCCGATCGGACCCCCCCCCCGGTGCCCGAGGCGGTCGTCTTTTGTCCAGCGGCGATCGGTGATGAGGGGGAGACCATCCGTTCGTGGCCCCCCCCTCGCGATCGCCGCCGGCCAATGAGAATCTTCCTTTGCTGCTGTATGCTAAACAGCAGCAAAGGAAATGATGTCATCTCCCCTCGGGTCGGTATTTTCCGTTCCGGCCCGAGGAGAGAAGACATCAATGTGAGTGCACCAACACACACACACACAGTAGAACATGCCAGGCACACAAAACACCCCGATCCCCCCCCCGATCGCCCCCCGATCCCCCCCCAATCACCCCCCCCCCCCTGTCACAAACTGACACCAGCAGTTTTTTTTTTTTTTCTGATTACTGCATGGTGTCAGTTTGTGACAGTTACAGTGTTGGGACAGATACTGTTACCCCCCTGTAGGTCTAGGGTACCCCCCTAACCCCCCCTAATAAAGTTTTAACCCCTTGATCACCCCCCCTCACCAGTGTCACTAAGCGATCATTTTTCTGATCGCTGTATTAGTGTCGCTGGTGACGCTAGTTAGTGAGGTAAATATTTAGGTTCGCCGTCAGCGTTTTATAGCGTCAGGGACCCCCCTATACTATCTGATAAATGTTTTAACCCCTTGATTGCCCCCTAGTTAACCCTTTCACCACTGATCACCGTATAACCGTTACGGTTGACGCTGGTTAGTTTGTTTATTTTTTATAGTGTCAGGGCACCCGCCGTTTATTACCGAATAAAGGTTTAGCCCCCCGATCGCCCGGCGGTGATATGCGTCGCCCCAGGCAGCGTCAGATTAGCGCCAGTACCGCTAACACCCACGCACGCAGCATGCGCCTCCCTTAGTGGTATAGTATCTGATCGGATCAATATCTGATCCGATCAGATACTATACTAGCGTCCCCAGCAGTTTAGGGTTCCCAAAAACGCAGTGTTAGCGGGATCAGCCCAGATACCTGCTAGCACCTGCGTTTTGCGCCTCCGCCCAGCCCACCCAAGTGCAGTATCGATCGATCACTGTCACTTACAAAACACTAAACGCATAACTGCAGCGTTCGCAGAGTCAGGCCTGATCCCTGCGATCGCTAACAGTTTTTTTGGTAGCATTTTGGTGAACTGGCAAGCACCAGCCCCAGGCGTCAGGTTAGCGCCAGTACCGCTAACACCCACGCACGCAGCATACGCCTCCCTTAGTGGTATAGTATCTGAACGGATCAATATCTGATCCGATCAGATCTATACTAGCGTCCCCAGCAGTTTAGGGTTCCCAAAAACGCAGTGTTAGCGGGATCAGCCCAGATACCTGCTAGCACCTGCGTTTTGCGCCTCCGCCCGGCCCAGCCCACCCAAGTGCAGTATCGATCGATCACTGACACTTACAAAACACTAAACGCATAACTGCAGCGTTCACAGAGTCATGCCTGATCCCTGCGATCGCTAACAGTTTTTTTGGTAGTATTTTGGTGAACTGGCAAGCACCAGCCCCAGGCAGCGTCAGATTAGCGCCAGTACCGCTAACACCCACGCACGCACCGTACACCACCCTTAGTGGTATAGTATCTGATCGCATCAATATCTGATCCGATCAGATCTATACTAGCGTCACCAGCAGTTTAGGGTTCCCAAAAACGCAGTGTTAGCGGGATCAGCCCAGATACCTGCTAGCACCTGCGTTTTGCCCCTCCGCCCGGCCCAGCCCACCCAAGTGCAGTATCGATCGATCACTGTCACTTACAAAACACTAAAAGCATAACTGCAGCGTTCGCAGAGTCAGGCCTGATCCCTGCGATCGCTAACAGTTTTTTGGTAGCGTTTTGGTGAACTGGCAAGCGCCAGCGGCCTAGTACACCCCGGTCGTAGTCAAACCAGCACTGCAGTAACACGTGGTGACGTGGCGAGTCCCATAAGTGCAGTTCAAGCTGGCGAGATGGCAAGCACAAGTAGTGTCCCGCTGCCACCAGAAAGACAAACACAGGCCCGTCGTGCCCATAATGCCCTTCCTGCTGCATTCGCCAATCCTAATTGGGAACCCACCGCTTCTGCAGCGCCCGTACTTCCCCCATTCACATCCCCAACCAAATGCAGTCGGCTGCATGAGAGGCATTTTTATGTCCTCCCGAGTACCCCTACCCAGCGAACGCCCCCAAAAAGATGTTGTGTCTGCAGCTAGCGCGGATATAGGCGTGACACCCGCTATTATTGTCCCTCCTGTCCTGACAATCCTGGTCTTTGCATTGGTGAATGTTTTGAACGCTACCATTCACTAGTTGAGTATTAGCGTAGGGTACAGCATTGCACAGACTAGGCGCACTTTCACAGGGTCTCCCAAAATGCCATCGCATTTTGAGAGACCCGAACCTGGAACCGGGTACCGTTATAAAAGTTAGTTACAAAAAAAGTGTAAAAAAAAAAAAAATATGAAATAAAAAAAAATAGTTGTTTTATTGTTCTCTCTCTCTCTATTCTCTCTCTCTATTGTTCTGCTCTTTTTTACTGTATTCTATTCTGCAATGTTTTATTGTTATTGTTATTATGTTTTATCATGTTTGTTTTTCAGGTGTGTAATTATTTACACTTTACTGTGCTTTATTGTTAACCATTGTTAACCATTTTTTTGTCTTCAGGTACGCCATTCACGACTTTGAGTGGTTATACCAGAATGATGCCTGCAGGTTTAGGTATCATCTTGGTATCATTCTTTTCAGCCAGCGGTCGGCTTTCATGTAAAAGCAATCCTAGCGGTTAATTAGCCTCTAGACTGCTTTTACAAGCCGTGGGAGGGAATGCCCCCCCCCCCACCGTCTTCCGTGTTTTTCTCTGGCTCTCCTGTCTCAACAGGGAACCTGAGAATGCAGCCGGTGATTCAGCCAGCTGACCATAGAGCTGATCAGAGACCAGAGTGGCTCCAAACATCTCTATGGCCTAAGAAACCGGAAGCTACGAGTATTTCATGACTTAGATTTCGCCGGATGTAAATAGCGCCATTGGGAAATTGGGGAAGCATTTTATCACACCGATCTTGGTGTGGTCAGATGCTTTGAGGGCAGAGGAGAGATCTAGGGTCTAATAGACCACAATTTTTTCAAAAAAGAGTACCTGTCACTACCTATTGCTATCATAGGGGATATTTACATTCCCCGAGATAACAATAAAAATGATTAAAAAAAAAAATATGAAAGGAACAGTTTAAAAGTAAGATTAAAAAAGCAAAAAAATAATAAAGAAAAAAAAAAAAAAAAAAAAAAAAAAACACCCCTGTCGCCCCCTGCTCTCGCGCTAAGGCGAACGCAAGCGGCGGTCTGTCGTCAAACGTAAACAGCAATTGCACCATGCATGTGAGGTATCACCGCGAAGGCCAGATCGAGTGCAGTAATTTTTCCAGTAGACCTCCTCTGTAAATCTAAAGTGGTAACCTGTAAAGGCTTTTGAAGGCTTTTAAACATGTATTTATTTTGTTGCCACTGCACGTTTGTGCGCAATTTTAAAGCATGTCATGTTTGGTATCCATGTACTCGGCCTAAGATCATCTTTTTTATTTCATCAAACATTTGGGCAATATAGCGTGTTTTAGTGCATTAAAATTAAAAAAAGTGTGTTTTTTCCCCAAAAAATGCGTTTGAAAAATCGCTGCGCAATTACTGTGTGAAAAAAAAAAATGAAACACCCACCATTTTAATCTGTAGGGCATTTGCTTTAAAAAAATATATAATGTTTGGGGGTTCAAAGTAATTTTTTTGCAAAAAAAAAAAACTTTTTCATGTAAACAATAAGTGTCAGAAAGGGCTTTGTCTTCAAGTGGTTAGAAGAGTGGGTGATGTGTGACATAAGCTTCTAAATGTTGTGCATAAAATGCCAGGACAGTTCAAAACCCCCCCAAATGACCCCATTTTGGAAAGTAGACACCCCAAGCTATTTGCTGAGAGGCATGTCGAGTCCATGGAATATTTTATATTGCGACACAAGTTGCGGGAAAGAGACAAATTTTTTTTTTTTTTTTTTTTTTTTGCACAAAGTTGTCACTAAATGATATATTGCTCAAACATGCCATGGAAATATGTGAAATTACACCCCAAAATACATTCTGCTGCTTCTCCTGAGTACGGGGATACCACATGCGTGAGACTTTTTGGGAGCCTAGCCGCGTACGGGACCCCGAAAACCAAGCACCGCCTTCAGGCTTTCTAAGGGCGTGAATTTTTGATTTCACTCTTCACTGCCTATCACAGTTTCGGAGGCCATGGAATGCCCAGGTGGCACAAAACCCCCCCCAAATGACCCCATTTTGGAAAGTAGACACCCCAAGCTATTTGCTGAGAGGTATAGTGAGTATTTTGCAGACCTCACTTTTTGTCACAAAGTTTTGAAAATTGAAAAAAGAAAAAAAAAAATGTTTTTTCTTGTCTTTCTTCATTTTCAAAAACAAATGAGAGCTGCAAAATACTCACCATGCCTTTCAGCAAATAGCTTGGGGTGTCTACTTTCCAAAATGGGGTCATTTGGGGGGGTTTTGTGCCACCTGGGCATTCCATGGCCTCCGAAACTGTGATAGGCAGTAAAGAGTGAAATCAAAAATTTTCACCCTTAGAAATCCTGAAGGCAGTGATTGGTTTTCGGGGTCCAGTACGCGGCTAGGCTCCCAAAAAGTCCCACACATGTGGTATCCCCATACTCAGGAGAAGCAGCTAAATGTATTTTGGGGTGCAATTCCACATATGCCCATGGCCTGTGTGAGCAATATATCATTTAGTGACAACTTTATGAAAAAAAATAAAAAAATAAAATAAAAGTGTCACTTTCCCGCAACTTGTGTCAAAATATAAAATATTCCATGGACTCAATATGCCTCTCAGCAAATAGCTTGGGGTGTCTACTTTCCAAAATGGGGTCATTTTGGGGGGTTTTGTGCCATCTTGGCATTCCATGGCCTCCGAAACTGTGTTAGGCAGTGAAGAGTGAAAGCAAAAATTTACACCCTTAGAAATCCTGAAGGCGGTGATTGGTTTTCGGGGCCCCGTACGCGGCTAGGCTCCCAAAAAGTCCCACACATGTGGTATCCCCATACTCAGGAGAAGCAGCTAAATGTATTTTGGGGTGCAATTCCACACAGGCCCATGGCCTGTGTGAGCAATATATCATTTAGTGACCACTTTTTGTAAATATTTTTTTTTTTGTCATTTTTCAATCACTTGGGACAAAAAAAATAAATATTCAATGGGTTCAACATGCCTCTCAGCAATTTCCTTGGGGTGTCTACTTTCCAAAATGGGGTCATTTGGGGGGCTTTTGTACTGCCCTGCCATTTTAGCACCTCAAGAAATGACATAGGCAGTCATAAACTAAAAGCTGTGTAAATTCCAGAAAATGTACCCTAGTTTGTAGACGCTATAACTTTTGCGCAAACCAATAAATATACGCTTATTGACATTTTTTTTACCAAAGACATGTGGCCGAATACATTTTGGCCTAAATGTATGACTAAAATTTAGTTTATTGGATTTTTTTTAGAACAAAAAGTAGAAAATATCATTTTTTTTCAAAATTTTCGGTCTTTTTCCGTTTATAGCGCAAAAAATAAAAACCGCAGAGGTGATCAAATACCATCAAAAGAAAGCTCTATTTGTGGGAAGAAAAGGACGCAAATTTCGTTTGGGTACAGCATTGCATGACCGCGCAATTAGCAGTTAAAGCGACGCAGTGCCAAATTGGAAAAAGACCTCTGGTCCTTAGGCAGCATAAAGGTCCGGGGCTCAAGTGGTTAAGGAGAGAAAATTCAACCAGTCCCAGGACAAATGCAGACCAGGCCAGGGAAAGCTGCCGCTCACCGCCTATGGGAATTCCCGTTCAGACAGGAGATGTCAGACCTTCAAATCCCCCGCCTGAGTGACGTGACCGCCCCCCACCTCACGCCTGTGCCGTGAGAGATAGCCAAATGGCATCTGTGCAGCCGCTGAAACATCCGACCCTCCGAGCACGTGCGAGTCAAGCCTCGCTTTTGGGCAGGCCTCGCGCAGGCGCAAAACGACGGGGGGGGGGGGCGGAGGTACCGGAGAGTACCGAGGAGTACCAGGAGGGACAAACAGGTAATAGAGCGACAAAACATGAACAAACAGACGCCTGCCATGGGAAGAAACAGAAAATTGCAGACCTTGCCAGCCGTTGATGCGTCCACCTTCAGGCATACCGAAGCAACCTTCCCTCCACCGCAGGGGTATCTAGTGCCACAAAAAGCTACTCGCCCGCTCGTAGCTGGGCCCTGAGCTGCACCCCATGAATGGTATGCTAGATTCTGGAAACAATCCGACCAGACGCCAACAGGAACAATCGTGATGTAGGTCCATGGAGGAGGACAAAAAATTAACGCAGTACCTAGCGGTGAGCTCTCATTTATGGGAATGGGGTCCTATAGCATTGGAGAGGAGGCAAGGGTTAACCCACACGTAGGCTGCCATGGAGTCTGTCAGGAAATCAGCTTCTGTCTTTCATTTTTTCCACACAGCCTGGAAAATCAATTGTTTTGAAGTTTAGGAATCATGTTTTTTATAATGAAAACTCCAAAGGCCTATAGGGATCTGACTGCCCAGTATTATGAGTGTTATCCTATCAACCCAGAATCTTCCAGCTAAAGAATACTTTAAAGGTAAGTCAGACATAGTGTCATTGTGTTAAAATATTTTTACTATTTTTTTTTTATAAACAAATATGATGTTGTTCTTCAGGGGTGCAATGTGTGGAATCGTATAATGTATCTGCAACAAAAGTACATGCAATAAGTATGCATATGAATCAATATTGTATCATGAAACCATATAAGCCTAAGGTGTTGTTCACTCATGGTATAACAAACCAAATGCAGTAATACATATACTGTAAAGCAGTAGTTATTAAAACATTAAAAATTCCATCATCTGCAGAACTGCCAGTAAGCCACATCTAAAGCCAGAGTGTCTGGGGCAGCCAGGATGCACTGAGACCGCCTGCATGCCCACCACTGACATGAGGTATGATAATATCATGAAATTACTCAAACTAGAAATAAATTTAAATCATATAATAGCATGGTGCCAATGGTATGTCAGGAACCATTACATTTTAGAAAAAATATATATGCATGTGTGGTCTGAACCATATTAAAAACCACATATGCAAAGATCCATCCATCCATCAATAAGCTAAAATGGCAAATTGCAATACCCTTTATTGAAATGACATGAAACAGCTGTTTCATGTCATTTCAATAAAGGATATTGCAATTTGACATTTTCCCAAGTGCCCACTGTCCCTGCAGTGGTTCAAGGCCATTGCACCGCCCCCAATGTGGAAGATCCCTTCTCCATTGGCCCCCTGAAGCTCCGATGCATGGCGCCACCCTGGCCACCTCTGGCAGGATTATGTCACGCGCCGGAACCACATTGGTGCACAAAGCAGCTATTAACCCTGACAGAATGTCGATTAGAGACAGAGGGGGCAGGCTGTGAGACTGACAACTGCATGGATGGAAAGGAAGCCACACCCAACCTCTGTTCATAATCTATAGATATGCCTCCCGGTCGGAAAATTAAGTCTGCCTGAACAGCCTTTGCACGCCGGGCACAAACCAGGCCAAACACGACAGCCAGCATAGCAGCCCCTGGCGGAACACCAGAGCAAAGGCAACTTTACAATTGCAATTATGTAAACACAATGCCAACATGTACACAATTGTAAACAAACAGAATTATATGTATTGAACATACTAATGCCATAAAAAAAATCATATATATAAAATAAGGACATCATAAACAGCAATTTTGATATGTATCTAAAAATACATTACCAAACCTTATTTTGACATGAAGAATGTGTTTTTATGATTTGGCCTGGTTTGTGCCCTCCACGCAAAGGCCGTGCAGCCTGACTTCATTATCTGGCCGGGCAGCATATCTGTAGGCTATGAGCAAAGGTTGGGTGTGGCTTCCTTTCAATCTACGCAGATGTCAGTCTCACCACCTGCCCCTTCTGTTTCTCCCTGACATTCAGTCGGGTTTGATTAACGATTTGTGCACTGGTGTGTTTGTGAAGCTCTGGTCAAGTCACGTCATCCCACTGGAAGTGGGCTTGGCAGCACCACGAGCCAGGGCTTTGGGGGGCCAATGTTATGTGTACGCTAACCACCATGTTAATGCACCCTCTCCCCATTTGTGCACACTATAAACTACCGCTGGCTTGCCTAATTGGCATGATGTGATGACAGAAGTGATGTCACAGAGTCATGTCACTGTTTTTGTATTAAATCCATGCAGGGGACACCATAAAAATATAGAGCTGATCATTACTCCAAAATCCAATGGATGTCCACCTGAATACAATCTGTTCTCTGACAGTTGGATGAAAGTGGATGAACTGGAAGCTGCATTGTCCCTGGCAGCTAGTCTGCACCTTTCCTCTCCTATTTACCTTACACTCTGGCAGTCCATGTGAATCTCCCCCTTTAGCAAGAAGCCTGTAGGTTTCTTCAGCATATGTACTGCAGTTTTTCCTGATTCCCAGTTGACCCCCTCCAGGTTTTCAGGGTCCTTTACTCTTCACAGAAGTGCTCTTCCTCTCTGGCCACCCTGTGCCCACCCTGTCGCCCTCTGTTCTTTGCATTCCCCCCTCTTCCTGCACTACTGCAAGGTACTGTATTACCTTTCATTCCCAGCCTTACTGTCCCTTGCCAACCTCTTATTTTCATGTATTTTCAGTTCTTTCAATTATAGAGGCTCAGCATTAAAGTGTCAAGGCCCTTTGAAATTTTCTAAACTCATCCAAAAGAGACAGTTCAATGCTTGCTTCAGGACTGAGAGATCTAGAAAGGAGATTTTTTAGAAAGCAAGGTGTGCTGTGATGATTTCAGGAAGCTATTAACCACTTGAGCCCCGGACCATTATGCTGCCTAAGGACCAGAGGTCTTTTTCCAATTTGGCACTGCGTCGCTTTAACTGCTAATTGCGCGGTCATGCAATGCTGTACCCAAACGAAATTTGCGTCCTTTTCTTCCCACAAATAGAGCTTTCTTTTGATGGTATTTGATCACCTCTGCGGTTTTTATTTTTTGCGCTATAAATGGAAAAAGAGCGAAAATTTTGAAAAAAAATGATATTTTCTAATTTTTGTTATAAAAAAAATCCAATAAACTCAATTTTAGTCATACATTTAGGCCAAAATGTATTTGGCCACATGTTTTTGGTAAAAAAAATGTCAATAAGCGTATATTTATTGGTTTGCGCAAAAGTTATAGCGTCTACAAACTAGGGTACATTTTCTGTAATTTACACAGCTTTTAGTTTATGACTGCCTATGTCATTTCTTGAGGTGCTAAAATGGCAGGGCAGTACAAAACCCCCCCAAATGACCCCATTTTGGAAAGTAGACACCCCAAGGAAATTGCTGAGAGGCATGTTGAACCCATTGAATATTTATTTTTTTTGTCCCAAGTGATTGAATAATGACAAAAAAAAAAATATTTACAAAAAGTTGTCACTAAATGATATATTGCTCACACAGGCCATGGGCCTATGTGGAATTGCACCCCAAAATACATTCTGCTGCTTCTCCTGAATATGGGGATACCACATGTGTGGGACTTTTTGGGAGCCTAGCCGCGTACGGGGCCCCGAAATCCAATCACCGCCTTCAGGATTTCTAAGGGCGTAAATTTATGATTTCACTCTTTACTGCCTATCACAGTTTCGGAGGCCATGGAATGCCCAGGTGGCACAAAACCCCCCCAAATGACCCCATTTTGGAAAGTAGACACCCCAAGCTATTTCCAGAGAGGCATATTGAGTCCATGGAATATTTTATATTTTGACACAAGTTGCGGGAAAGTGACACATTTTTTTTTTTTGCACAAAGTTGTCACTAAATGATATATTGCTCACACAGGCCATGGGCATATGTGGAATTGCACCCCAAAATACATTTAGCTACTTCTCCTGAGTACGGGGATACCACATGTGTGGGACTTTTTGGGAGCCTAGCCGTGTACGGGACCCCGAAAACCAATCACCGCCTTCAGGATTTCTAAGGGTGAAAATTTTTGATTTCACTCTTCACTGCCTATCACAGTTTCGGAGGCCATGGAATGCCCAGGTGGCACAAAACCCCCCCAAATGACCCCATTTTGGAAAGTAGACACCCCAAGCTATTTGCTGAGAGGCATGGTGAGTATTTTGCAGCTCTCATTTGTTTTTGAAAATGAAGAAAGACAAGAAAAAACTTTTTTTTTTTCTTTTTTCAATTTTCAAAACTTTGTGACAAAAAGTGAGGTCTGCAAAATACTCACTATACCTCTCATCAAATAGCTTGGGGTGTCTACTTTCCAAAATGGGGTCACATATTCCCATGGCATGTTTGAGCAATATATCATTTAGTGACAATTTTGTGCAAAAAAAAAAAAAAATTGTCTCTTTCCCGCAACTTGTGTCGCAATATAAAATATTCCATGGACTCGACATGCCTCTCAGCAAATAGCTTGGGGTGTCTACTTTCCAAAATGGGGTCATTTGGGGGGGTTTTGAACTGTCCTGGCATTTTATGCACAACATTTAGAAGCTTATGTCACACATCACCCACTCTTCTAACCACTTGAAGACAAAGCCCTTTCTGACACTTATTGTTTACATGAAAAAGTTTTTTTTTTTTGCAAGAAAATTACTTTGAACCCCCAAACATTATATATTTTTTTAAAGCAAATGCCCTACAGATTAAAATGGTGGGTGTTTCATTTTTTTTTTTCACACAGTATTTACGCAGCGATTTTTCAAACGCATTTTTTGGGGAAAAAACACACTTTTTTAAATTTTAATGCACTAAAACACACTATATTGCCCAAATGTTTGATGAAATAAAAAAGATGATCTTAGGCCGAGTACATGGATACCAAACATGACATGCTTTACAATTGCGCACAAACGTGCAGTGGCAACAAAATAAATACATTTTTAAAAGCCTTTAAAAGCCTTTACAGGTTACCACTTTAGATTTACAGAGGTCTACTGCAAAAATTACTGCCCTCGATCTAACCTTCGCGGTGATACCTCACATGCATGGTGCAATTGCTGTTTACGTTTGACGACAGACCGCCGCTTGCGTTTGCCTTAGTGCGAGAGCAGGGGGCGACAGGGGTGCTTTTTTTTTTCTTTATTATTTTTTTGCTTTTTTATCTTATTTTTAAACTGTTCCTTTCATTTTTATTTTTTTTTAATCATTTTTATTGTTATCTCGGGGAATGTAAATATCCCCTATGATAGCAATAGGTAGTGACAGGTACTCTTTTTTGAAAAAATTGGGGTCTATTAGACCCTAGATCTCTCCTCTGCCCTCAAAGCATCTGACCACACCAAGATCGGTGTGATAAAATGCTTCCCCAATTTCCCAATGGCGCTATTTACATCCAGCGAAATCTAAGTCGTAAAATGCTCGTAGCTTCCGGTTTCTTAGGCCATAGAGATGTTTGGAGCCAGAAAAACACGGAAGACGGTGGGGGGAGGGCATTCCCTCCCACGGCTTGTAAAAGCAGTCTAGAGGCTAATTAGCCGCTAGGATTGCTTTTACATGAAAGCCGACCGCTGGCTGAAAAGAATGATACCAAGATGATACCTAAACCTGCAGGCATCATTCTGGTATAACCACTCAAAGTCGTGAATGGCGTACCTGAAGACAAAAAAATGGTTAACAATAAAGCACAGTAAACGGTAAAGTATAAAAAATTGCATACCTGAAAAGCAAACATGATAAAACATAATAACAATAAAACATTGCAGAATAGAATACAGTAAAAAAGAGCAGAACAATAGAGAGAATAGAGAGAGAGAGAGCAATAAAACGACAACTATTTTTTTTTATTTTATATATATTTTTTTATATTTTTTTTTTACACTTTTTTTGTAACGAACTTTTATAACTGTAACCGGTTCCAGGTTCGGGTCTCTCAAAATGCGATGGCATCTTGGGAGACCCTGTGAAAGTGTGCCTAGTCTGTGCAATGCTGTACCCTGCGCTAATACTCAACTAGTGCATAGTAGCGTTCAAAACATTCACCAATGCAAAGACCAGGATTGTCAGGACAGGAGGGACAATAATAGCGGGTGTCACGCCTATATCCGCGCTAGCTGCAGACACAATATCTTTTTTGGGGGCGTTCGCTGGGTAGGGGTACTCGGGAGGACATAAAGAAAATGCCTCTCATGCAGCCGACTGCATTTGGTTGGGGATGTGAATGGGGGAAGTACGGGCGCAGCAGAAGCGGTGGGTTCCCAATTAGGATTGGCGAATGCAGTAGGAAGGGCACTATGGGCACGACGGGCCTGTGTTTGTCTTTTTGGTGGCAGCGGGACACTACTTGTGCTTGCCACCTCACCAGCTTGAACTGCACTTATGGGACTCGCCACGTCACCAAGTGTTACTGCAGTGCTGGTTTGACTACGACCGGGGTGTACTAGGCCGCTGGCGCTTGCCAGTTCACCAAAACGCTACCAAAAAATCTGTTGGCGATCGCAGGGATCAGGCCTGACTCTGCGAACGCTGCAGTTATGCGTTTTAGTCTTTTGTAAGTGACAGTGATCGATCGATACTGCACTTGGGTGGGCTGGGCTGGGCCGGGCGGAGGGGTAAAACGCAGGTGCTAGCAGGTATCTGGGCTGATCCCGCTAACACTGCGTTTGTGAGAACCCTAAACTGCTGGGGATGCTAGTATAGATCTGATCGGATCAGATATTGATCCGTTCAGATACTATACCACTAAGGGTGGTGTACAGTGCGTGCGTGGGTGTTAGCGGTACTGGCGCTAACCTGACGCTGCCTGGGGCTGGTGCTTGCCAGTTCACCAAAATACTACCAAAAAAACTGTTAGCGATCGCAGGGATCAGGCCTGACTCTGCGAACGCTGCAGTTATGCATTTAGTGTTTTGTAAGTGTCAGTGATCGATCGATACTGCACTTGGGTGGGCTGGGCCGGGCCGGGCGGAGGGGCAAAACGCAGGTGCTAGCAGGTATCTGGGCTGATTCCGCTAACACTGCGTTTTTGGGAACCCTAAACTGCTGGGGACACTAGTATAGATCTGATCGGATCAGATATTGATCCGTTCAGATACTATACCACTAAGGGAGGTGTACGGTGCGTGCGTGGGTGTTAGCGGTACTGGCGCTAACCTGACGCTGCCTGGGGCTGGTGCTTGCCAGTTCACCAAAATACTACCAAAAAAACTGTTAGCGATCGCAGGGATCAGGCCTGACTCTGCGAACGCTGCAGTTATGCGTTTAGTCTTTTGTAAGTGACAGTTATCGATCGATACTGCACTTGGGTGGGCTGGGCTGGGCCGGGCGGAGGGGCAAAACGCAGGTGCTAGCAGGTATCTGGGCTGATTCCGCTAACACTGCGTTTTTGGGAACCCTAAACTGCTGGGGACGCTAGTATATATCTGATCGGATCAGATATTGATGCGTTCAGATACTATACCACTAAGGGAGGTGTATGCTGCGTGCGTGGGTGTTAGCGGTACTGGCGCTAATCTGACGCTGCCTGGGGCGACGCATATCACCGCCGGGCGATCAGGGGGCTAAACCTTTATTCGGTAATAAACGGCGGGTGCCCTGACACTATTAAAAAATAAACAAACTAACCAGCGTCAACCGTAACGGTTATACGGTGATCAGTGGTGAAAGGGTTAACTAGGGGGCAATCAAGGGGTTAAAACATTTATTCGGTAGTATATGGGGGTCCCTGACGCTATAAAACGCTGACGGCGAACCTAAATATTTATGTCCCTAACTAGCGTCACCAGCGACACTAATACAGCGATCAGAAAAATGATCGCTTAGTGACACTGGTGACAGGGGGTGATCAAGGGGTTAAAACTTTATTAGGGGGGGGTTAGGGGGGTACCCTAGACCTAAAGGGGGTAACAGTAACTGTCCCGACACTGTAACTGTCACAAACTGACACTATGCAGTAATCAGAAAAAAAAAAAAAAAAAAAAACTGCTGGTGTCAGTTTGTGACAGGGGGGGTGGGTGATTGGGGGGGGATCGGGGGGCGATCGGGGGGGGGGGGATCGGGGTGTTTTGTGTGCCTGGCATGTTCTACTGTGTGTGTGTGTGTTGGTGCACTCACATACCTGTCTTCTCTCCTCGGGCCGGAACGGAAATTACAGAGCCAAGGAGAGATGACATCATTTCCTTTGCTGCTGTTTAGCATACAGCAGCAAAGGAATGATTCAATTGGCCGGCAGCGATCGCGAGGGGGGGGCCACGAACGGATGGTCTCCCCCTCACCACCGATCGCCGCTGGACAAAAGACGACTGCCTCGGGCACCGGGGGGGGGTCCGATCGGACCCCCCACCCGCGGAAGGCAAATCACGTACCATGTACGTGATTTTGCCTGTCCGTGCCACTTTGCCGACGTACATCGGCGTGAGGCGGTCGTCAAGTGGTTAATGGCACCCTGTCAACCGCAAACATCAGCCATGTTCCATCTGCAAATGCTTGTTGTTACCTTCTTTTCATCCTTCGTGACATCTCAGTGCCACTGATTTCACCCTTTACCTATCTAAATGCTTGCACTCTAGTGATTGCAGCATGGCATTTTTCTGGGGGGGGGGGGTTGCCCTGATAGAGACAACAGTAGACTATTAGGGATAAGCTTAAGGTTTGGTCTGAACACAAGATCTATTTCAGTCATACTATGTACCCCTTACTGATGCACATGTGGGTACTAGATATCTTGGGGCCCCCTTTCCTGGTCCTTTGTGAGACTGTCCCCCACCCCCCTTACCTGGCTTGCCAGGCCATGTGTTCGGAATAAGAGCCTTGTATTGATTTTGGAAGTATCCAATGTTTTTTTTGGGGAGTACGCAGTCAGTGTTGTATTAAACTCTGTGAAGGCCCCTAGGAAGTCAGAACCTTGGAGCCTCCCTCTCAGCTTCCTGAGGTTTTCCATACACAATTTCTAGTAGGATAATATTGAAATATGTAATGTGCTAGATTGAGATGACCATCACTACTGTAAATTACTGTGAAATGAAATAGTAACGAATAGTAACGAATTTAATTGAAATCTGTTTAAATTTGTTTTGTTTATTCATTTTCTAACAAATTCCAACTTTTCAGAAAGATTAGAATTTGGATCGGTCGAAAAATGATCAACCGATTTTAATTCTGTGTAAAGAAATAGCTTGTTGTTAAGCAGCAGGCTGGGAAACGGGCCGCCTGCATCCTTGACAACCATGAGTCATCATCTGTCAGTGGGCTTCCCCACTGACAGATGAATGTAAAGAAAAATATGCCGGCAATTGCCCAGTAATAGGAAAATGTTACAAAAAATGGCGTAGGGTCCCCCCCGAAATCCATACCAGACCCTTATCTGAGCATGCAGCCTGGCAGGTTAGGAAACAGGAAAGGGAAGGTGATGTTTCCTGTTTCCTAACCTGCCAGGCTGCATGCTTGGATAAGGGTCTGGTATGGATTTTGGGGGGACCCTACGCTGTTTTTTTTTTTTAATTTCTATTGCCTGAATTTTTTCTTCACATTCATCTGTCAGTGCGGAAGCCCACTGACAGATAATGACTCATGGTTATCAAGGACGCGTGACACTGCCCTCTTTTGACATCACATGACATCACGTGAGCACAGAACCACCCAGAAGGGGGGAGGGTGGTGCCACCAGGTCACGTAGATGTAAAAGAAGTCAAACTGAAGAGCCTGCAGTAGGCAGATGGCCTCTGTGATGGCGATAGCATTTTTTCTTGTTTTATTTCTTTCGGGGCAGCGTGATTGAAGATGGATCTACATTGGGGGACACTTCCTGCAGAACCCGCCCACAGACCCCGACAGCCACAGCCCAGGGTTGTCGGGAAGAGGAAAAAATACAAAGTATAGTGGTGCAGACTATAGTAAAAGAAAATGTAACCTGAAAGGGATATTTCAATGTAGAAAGCCATTATGTAAGGCATGCTTTTTTGTTAAACATGGCAAAAAAACATTCACCACAAAAGGAAAGACCTATACAGTGGTGGCCCACCCACCCTCCAGGCAGACACAAAAAAAAATGTCAAAAAAAAAAATTAAAGCTGGTCCCTAAAAAAAAAAATACAAAAAAGGGTCCTTAAGCGCACTGTGTTCGGACGCCGGACACAGTGCACTTATGGGAAGCACCACGTCTAAGCAATCACGAGATTGCAGACACAGCACTTCAGTTGCGGGCGTTTATCCCGCCTTGCGGTGCCTTCCAAAGCGCCAAGTAGCTTCCGCCCGGTGCTCGTAGTATCTACTACTACGGCTGGGCGGTTTGATTGACATCTGAGTTTGATGTCACTTCCTGTTTTCTCTCTCCCATTGCACCTGGGAGAGAGAAAACAGGAAGTATGAGAGGAGCAGACCCCTCTATCGCTGCTGGAAGGAGACACCGCAGGAGAGGACAACACAGTCAGCAAGGTAAGTGTCGCTGTGCTCCCAAGGAGAATGGGGGGAGGGGGGTTTGATGTGACACAGGCAGGCTGCATTATTTGATGTGACACAGGCTGCATTATTTGATGTGACACAGGCAGGCTGCATTATTTGATGTACCACAGGCAGGCTGCTTTATTTGGTGAGACACAGGCTGCTTTATTTGGTGAGACACAGGCAGGCTGCTTTCATTTGGTGGGACACAGGCAGGCTGCTTTATTTGGTGGGACACAGGCTGCTTTATTTGATGTGACACAGGCAGGCTGCTTTATTTGGTGGGACACAGGCTGCTTTATTTGGTGGGACACGGGTGGCTGCATTTGGTGGGACACAGGCTGCATTTGGTGGGACACAGTCTGCTTTTGGTGGACACAGGCTGCATTTGGTGGAACACAGGCTGCATTTGGTGGGACACAGGCAGGCTGTATTTGGTGGGACACAGGCAGGCTGTATTTGGTGGGACACAGGCAGGCTGTATTTGGTGGGACACAGGCAGGCTGTATTTGGTGGGACACAGGCTGAATTTGGTGAGACACAGGGTGCATTTGGTGGGACACAGGCTGCATTTGGTGAGACACAGGCTGCATTTGGTGGGGCACAGGCTGTATTTGGTGGGACACAGGCTGCATTTGGTGGGACACAGGCTGCATTTTGTGTGATACAGGTTGCATTTTATGTGACACAGGCTGCATTTTATGGGACACAGGCTGCATGTAAGGAGTTACTCCGCTGGGGGCCCCTGATGTAAGGACGGACTCCTTTGGGGACACCTGATGGCATCTGGTGGCAGGCGACGTGGCTAGTGACACGCTCAGGGCTCCCACTGATTCTGCATTATGGTGAGTTGAATTATTTCATTTTATATTACAATGTAATAATAGAAATAATGCGCTTGATTGAAGTGCTAACACCAGGTGTTTGGAATATCTTTATCTGCTGATTGTTAAACTTTCTAGAATACATATATTTCTATTGTTGTGTAGGATCTTGGCCTGCTGTCCCTCCATCCCTCTCTCCCTCTCCCTCCATCCCTCGTTCATCTCAGTCGCTAACCACACCACCTTAGAGCCACGCCAACTATTTCGCTGAAACAATGCCCATTTTCACCAAGTGAGAGGGGTCAAAAAGAAGGGGCGGGGTTTGGCGCCCCCTCATCCTAAAACTTCACCAGCCACCACTGGACCTATACTTTAGGAGATTTCTACAATTGTGGTTCCGACGTTTTCATGTACGGCCTTGTTTGTCCTTGCCATCTACTGTATGTGGGATGCAGCATACAACCACTCCGTCGGAGATTTGGTGAACACCAAAGAAAAATAGAGGTTGGCAAGGACAAACATAGTGTCCCCCGCCATTTCGCTGAACATCAAACAAGTCCACGGAGGGTTTGGAAGTCTGGATCATAGAACAAATTTCAAAAAAATCTCTCTGAGGCTCGGAGATTCCACAGATTGTGTGAGCGCGAGACATATTGGATATACTCATTAGATGCGTTATATCCTGGAGGAATCAATGAGGAATTAGAAATATCCACCATATTATAAAATGACGTCTAACTATACCTTCCATTATCCTTCCTTTCCTTAGGTGATGTTCTATATGTTGATTACATATAAAATACACATAAGATAATGGGGGTGGTGGGCTGCTCCATCCCATAGTAAGTAATCCTTATAATGTATAAAATTGCCCACCTGTGTTTAAATATGACCCTGTACTTTTTCAAAACTCCCCCTCCCCTCTTCCACATTCCTTTCCTCCCTTCCTCTTTATTTTCCTTCAACCCCCCCCCCCCTTCTTTCCCCTTCCCCCTTTTTTTCCCCCTTCCCCCCTTTTTTTCCTTCTTTTTCCCTGTACCCTCCACCCTCCTCCTCTTGCTCCTCTCCTAGTGATATATTAATTGCACCAACTTTTCTATTAATTTTAATACCTGCATCTATGATCTGTTTATTTCGAAAAATGTTATTCATAACCAAATATCAGAGCTATATATATATATATATATATATATATATATATATATATATATATATATATATATATTTTTTATATTAAAAATAATTATCCCCATATACTAGCTAATATATACCATCCCATCATTTTTAAAAAAAATCTATTTATAATAATAATATCAAATTAATCCCCTTTAAATTTTTATTAAACATTATGAATTTGTTCCATACATGCAGACATGTCTTGTCAGCATGTATGGTTATATATGTATATAATTTTTCCACCAGCAATTGAGTCACATGGTTATTAATGTCTGTTCTTAAAATGTATACACAATTTATTTATTATCTTTGTTTTGATGATCCATTCCTAATGTTTTATACTATTGTGTATTGAAGTGTGTAGAGAGATAGGTATCTATATATCCCCCCTTTTTTTCAATCCAATTTTATCTATTAACAATGTTGTAAGCCTCTATTGTACGTATGGAGAGCAATTACAACTTTCCCCATCAGATGGCAGTACCATCAAGGCACATAAAAAGGCTGTTCACAGCCTAGTTTCCTTAGCTTAACAAAGGAGCGTGCACTGCAAACATATTCCCAGTGCACACGCTCTGAAACGCGTTGCGATAATGTACGTGACGCCATCCCACCCTGCGCTGCGTTCCAGCCCTCTCCTATGATCTCCAGCTGCGTTCCAGACCTCGCTCTGGATCCCGTCTGAGCACCGAGAGACTCCTTCTGGCCAGGACGCTGGCCCCACACAGATCATCAAGATGAGACCACTGCTGACAGCCGGGACAGAGATTGTGCGTTTTCACTGGACTCTACTGTGCCTGCTTACAGATACTGTAATGTGAGTTTTTTAATACGTTCTGTCTATAAAATATAACAGTCTTACTTATAGGTGCCTATTTCCTGTTTTTTTCTTCTCGGGAAGAGGACCTTGTCCCCATCAACATGGGGACAAGGTGCTTTGGGGGGACCCCAAAGCACCCTCCCCATGTTGAGGGCATGTGGCCTGGTATGGTTTAGGAGGGGGGCGCCCTCGCTCGTTCCCTCCTTTCCTAATCTGCTGGGTTGCATGCTCAGATAAGGGTCTGGTATGGATTTTGGGGGTTACCCTATGACATTTTTTTTTGGCATGGCGTTTTTTTTAACATTTTTCTATTGCCTGGCAATTGCCTGCATTGTTTTCTTTGCATTCATCTGTCAGTGGGGAAGTCCAGTGTCAGATGATGAATCTATCCGAAACTAAAAAAAAATATCCGTTCTGCACGTCTAATGTTTTTGCAACAATATCAAACAATGTTGAGGCGGGTTACAGTATATACAGCCAGGTACAGAAATCCTAATTCAGCTTAGATCTGAAAAGTTATATTTGGATCACTCTTCAGAGAGGATTTACCAGGTGGTCAGTAGGTGTTTTTAACCCTATAAATCATGAACAACCGTGTTGCAATTGCACATGGTTGCAGCGTAGTCCCTTTCACTTGAATAGGTCACACTCAGTGGGCAGTACAGCACATCAAGTGCAACAGGGGGTATAATTTTTGCCATAGCCATGAGGTAAAGCATTGCAGCCACTGCAAATTGAACACCTCCACTCCTCCAGTCACTGCAGAAAAAATACATGTTTAGTGCCCCTAGTCACTAGTGTAAATGAGCCCTTAAGTAGCTTCTGGACACTGAAAATGTTCACAATTTGTTTATTTTAATGTGTGAAAAAAGGGTCAGGAGGATGAGATCCTGGTCACCTGTCAAAGGCATGTAACCAGCCTCTGCTCTTATCACGGCATGTTCTCTGCAGCATGCATCATGCACTGAACACTGACATTCACCGTCGGCTCCACACTGTGGCTCACATTTTATGAATTACAAGAAAAATGCAGTTCTGTGTGGAGTAAATGCTATTGTATCTGTTGGAGAGCAGACATCAGTCTCTACACGTTGCCTGCAATATTTTTGGTTAAACATTGCAGAGTGAAATTAGGGTCTGCTTACTGACTGGCCCTCTTTGATGTGTTAAGCTTCATCAGTAAACTAAACTGTACCACAAATTATATACAATGTACTTGAAAATATAATAAGTATTAATCTAAAATAACTATAATTATTTATTTTCAAAGTGGTTTGAATGCTTAGTTTGTGGCCTTGGAAATTTGTATCTGTTAGACAGTTTGCTGTATCAAAGACTGAATGGAACATATGCTAAGAATATATTGTGTACATTTCGGATTGCATCAAATATTAAATACTACCTATTCTTTGGGACTTGTTAGTGTCTTTTTGAAAAGTTGCCTACGGCACTTACAAGGTAGATAGTAAAAAGTGCTTTTGATTATCGTTTTGGATTGTCACCTTGACAGTTTGGTTAAGTTTTGCAAGCCAAAGCATAAGAAAATACACATTTTCTTATCTTTCGGTTAAATCACTTTCCCAGTAGACATCACTTTAGAAATGCAGCAAAAATAAAGCCTTCATGAAAACACTAACAAACACCATGTTTGAAGTTTGGTTTGAAATTTATTAAAAGCTTGACTGAATTTTTCTCTACCAGGCAAAAAAAAAAAGGTTTTATTTTTCTTGTAATAAAGTTTTGCTATCCAGAGATACATCAATACATTATTATGTTCTTCAATCACAAGCACATAGAAAGAATTAGGTAACAAGTTTACTGACTATATTTGCAAATATAATATGTTTCTATCTTGCTAATGCATCTGTAGTTGTATGTTATGGTGGTATAAAACTATTTTCTTAAGGGAGAAGCTAGGCACTAAGTGTTAAATATTTTATATGTAAAAAGTGATTGTATAACTTGAAGGTTTTTTATCTTCATGCATTTTATGCATGAAAGTACAAAAGCTTCTCTGTGCAGCTTCCCCCAAGCCCCCCCTAATCATTGCCTGAGCCCCATTTTAAACCAACAATGCTCATTGGCTCTCCTGGGTCTCTCAATCCTCATTGGCTGAGACTAGGGATGAGCTTCGAGTTCGTATCGAACGCATGTTCGACTCGAACGTTGCCTAATCGGTCGTTTGCTGAATTCCAAACGATATTGGCCGTTCGCACCAAATTCAAGTGGTGCGTGAGGGCCCATAGTTCACTGCGGCATCGCAGTGCATTGCTGGCTGATGATTGGTCAAGCATGCACTATGACCCGCATGCTTGGCCAATCACAGCGCCGTCTGTACAGAGAGCCGTAATTGGCCAAAGCCAGGATGGCTTTGGCCAATTATGGCTCAGGGGGTTTAGTACACCCCCCACACTATATAAGGTCGCCTGCACGGTGGCCCTGTGTAGTGTGTTCCGGCGTTGAGAGAGAGATCGACAAAGAGACAGTGTCATTTATTTAAGTTAGTCAGTTAGCTGCACTTACAGTGTATTGTGTATATATATACATCCTATATACATCCTAGGTGTTATATATATATATATATATATATATATACACTGTATTCAGTTTAGCTAGATCCGTTCCTGTTATTCTCTTCCTACTACTGACAGGCAGGCAGGTGTTTTTACAGTATTTGCTGGTGTTCTTCTGATCCTATTAGTCCTATTAGCTACAGTATTTACAAGTTAGTGTAGTGTGTCCTCTGTACAGTGTGCACCTAAAGCTACCAGAGGAAAATTAGTGGTGTTCTTCTGATCCTATTAGTACAGTACCAAAGGCAGCTGTAGTATTTACAAGTTAGTGTAGTGCGTCCTCTGCACAGTGTGCACCTAAAGCTACCTGAAGAAAATTAGTGGTGTTCTTCTGATCCTATTAGTACAGTACCGCAGGCAGCGGCAGTATTTACAAGTAAGTGTAGTGCCTCCTCTGCACAGTGTGCAACTAAAGCTACCTGAAGAAAATTAGTGGTGTTCTTCTGATCCTATTAGTACAGTACCGCAGGCAGCTGCAGTATTTACAAGTTAGTGTAGTGCGTTCTCTGCACAGTGTGCACCTAAAGCTACCTGAAGAAAATGAGTGGTGTTATTCTGATCCTATTAGTACAGTACCGCAGGCAGCTGCAGTATTTACAATTTAGTGTAGTGCATCCCCTGCACAGTGTGCACCTAAAGCTACCTGAAGAAAATTAGTGGTGTTCTTCTGATTCTATTAATACCACAGGCAGGCAGCTACATTATTTACAGTTAGTGTAGTGCGTCCTCTGCACAGTGTGCACCTAAAGCTACCTGGAGACAATTGCTGTTGTTCTGCTCCTATTAATACCACAAGCAGGCAGCTACAGTATTTACAGTTAGTGTACTGCGTCCTCTGTACAGTGTGCACCTAAAGCTACCTGAATGAAATTGGTGGTGTTCTTATGATCCTATATTAATACCACAGGCAGGCAGCTACAGTATTTACAGTCAGTGCACTGTGTCCTCTGCACAGTGTACACCTAAAGCTACCTGAAGAAAATTGGTGGTGTCCTTCTATTCCTATATTAATACCACAGGCAGGCAGCTACAGTATTTACAGTTAGTGTACTGCTTCCTCTGCACAGTGTGTACCTAAAGCTACCTGAATAAAATTGGTGGTTTTCTTCTGATCCTATATTAATACCACAGGCAGGCAGCTACAGTATTTACAGTTAGTGTACTGTGTCCTCTGCACAGTGTGCACCTAAAGGTACCTGAAGAAAATTGGTGGTGTTCTTCTGATCCTATTAATACCACAGGCAGGCAGCTACAGTATTTACAGTTAGTGTATTGCGTCCTCTGCATGGTGTCCACCTAAAGCTACCTGAAGAAAATTGATGTTGTTCTGCTCCTATTAATACCACAGGCAGGCAGCTACAGTATTTACAGTTAGTGTACTGTGTCCTCTGCACAGTGTGCACCTAAAGCTACCTTAATAAAATTGATGGTGTTCTCCTGATCCTATTAATACCACAGGCAGGCAGTTACAGTATTTGCAGTTAGTGTACTGCGTCCTCTGCACAGCGTGCACCTAAAGCTACCTGAAGACAATTGCTGGTGTTCTCATACTAATAATACTACAGGCAGGCAGTTGATTCTGCTAGCTGCAGTATCAGTATATATATATATATATATATATATATATATATATATATATATATATATATATATATATATATATATATATCCCAGCTTTGTGCAGCTACATGTCACTGCAGGCCATTAGTATGTCTGGAAGGCCAAAAAGGAGAGGCAGACAGTCACAAGCCAATAAAAGAGGGCAAGCAGGCTCTGTGTCTAGAGGCAACAGTGCTGGTCGTGGAGACGGTGCATCCTCATCAGCACGTGGCCGTGGGACGCGCTTGTCCTTTTTTTCGGCAGCTGGCCGCGTTGAGCCGCAACATGCAGAAGACTTGGTAGTGTGGATGACCAAGCCGTCCTCATCCTCCTCATCCTCTCTCACCCAGGCTCAGGGTACTTTGTCTGGCAAAGCAGCTGCCAATGCGGCCTCTTCTCTCGGCTCAACTGCATCAATCACTCCTTCCCTAGCCCCACTATGTCCTCCTGAGTAGTCCCCTGAACTGTTTGACCACAGTGTTGGGTACATGCTCCAGGAGGATGCCCAGCGCTTTGAAGGCTCCGATGATGGTACATAGCTAGAGGAATGCAGTAACGTGTGCCCAGAGAGAGGGGGTGCCCAAGAAGGACAGCACTCTGGCAGTCATGTTCCCCCAGCTGCAGCATACTGTCAGCTTTGCTCCAGTGATGAAGAGGGAGGGGGTGATGAGGTCACTGACTCCGTGTGGGTGCCTGATAGGAGAGATGAGGAGGAGGAGGCACATCACCAACGAAGCAGGATGCCATCCAGGGGCCAGCTTAAGGGCAGCACACCAACTGCATCACACCGCAGAGCTCCGCATGTGCAGGACGCTGCTGTCTCTGTTATTCCAAAAGTTCTTTGGTGTGGGCCTTATTTGAGATGAGTGCATCAGATCCCACCGCTGCTATTTGCAACATATGTCTCAAGCGTATGTCTCGTGGCCAAAACTTCTCCCGCTTGGGCACCACATGCTTGACCAGACATATGTTGACTTGCCATGCAGTTAGTTGGCAAGCGTACCTAAAAGACCCACACCAAAGAACAAAGAGGACCTCTCCTTGCTCCTCATCAGCTGAGATTTCCAACCCCACTATACCTTTAGTCCTCTCTGAGACCTGCACTGAGAGGAATGAAGGTGTAGAATTAGGTTTGTCACAGCCAAGTACTTGGGGGCAATCTTCTATCGGTACACCGACGTCAGATTGTACCAGGCAAATTTCCCTGCCCCAGCTGCTGCACCGCCGAAAGAAGTTCGCTCCCAGCCATCCACATGCCCAGCGGTTGAATGCTAGCTTGGCTAAATTGCTAGCACTTCAACTGCTGCCTTTTCAGTCGGTAGACTCTGCCCCCTTCTGTGAGTTTGTACAATGTGCGGTTCCTCAGTGGCAGGTTCCCAAGCGCCACTTTTTCTCATGGAAGGCGATTCCGGCTCTCTACCGGCATGTGGAAGGAAATGTTCTTGGCCTCGCTGGACAGGGCGGTCAGCGGTAAGGTGCATATTACCGCTAACTCATGGTCCAGCAGGCATTGACAGAGACATTACCTATCTTTCACCACGCACAGGGTGACTCTTCTGGCAGCTGGGAAGGATGCAGGACAGGGTGCAGTAGTGTTGGAGGTTGTTCTGCCACCACGCCTCCAAAATACTACTAGTGGTTATTCTGCCACACCTCTCTCCTCCACCCCCTCCTCTTCTTCTTCCTCCATGGCCTCTTCCTGTGCTGATTTGACTTCGGAACCAGCAGTGCTCCGTAGGCGTTCAAGGGGCTAAGCAAGCACGCAGGCCAAAAGATGCCATGTGGTGCTTGAGCTGGTGTGCTTGGGGGACAGGAGCCACACTGGGGCAGAGATTCTGTCAGCTTTGCAGGGGCAGATTCAGAGGTGGTTGACGCTACGCCAGTTGAAGGCAGGTATGGTGGTTTGCGACAATGGCACCAACCTCCTCTCCACCCAACGACAGGGACAACTGACCCATGTGCCCTGTTTGGCTCACGTTCTTAACTTGGGGGTGCAGCGGTTCTTGGGCAGGTACCCGGGGTTACAGGATGTCCTGAGGCAGGCCAGGAAAGTCTGTGTGCATTTCCACAGGTCATATAATGCCAGTCCTCGCCTGGCTGACCTCCAAAAGAAATTTAACCTGCCCAAGAACCGCCTAATCTGTGACATGCCCACCAGGTGGAACTCAACTTTGGCCATGCTGCAGCGGCTGCACACGCAGCAGAGGGTCATCAATGAGTACCTGTGCGACTATAGCACCAGGACAGGGTCAAGCAAGATTGTTTTTTTTTCCCCACGCCAGTGGGCCATGATCAGGGATGCAAGCACTGTCCTGTCACCATTTGAAGAGGCCACGAGGATGGTGAGCAGTGACAGTGCATGCATCAGTGACACTGTCCCCCTTATCCACCTGCTGGAGCACACGCTGCGTGGAATAATGGACAGGGCACTTAAGGCAGAACAGAGGCAGGAAGAGGAGGATTTTCTTTGCTCTCAAGGCTCCCTTTATCCAGACAGTGTTCCTGCGTGCTCGCCGATCACACTGGAAGAGGACGAGGAAGAGGAGGAGGAGGATGAGGAAGAGGAGGATTGTGTCAGCATGGAGGTGGAGCCTGGCACTCAGCATCAGCAGCAGTCTTTAAGGTATCATTTACAGTCCCAAGAAACCCATGGACTTTTACGTGGCTGGGAGGAGGTGGCTGCGGATCATGTCGTCCTTAGTGACCCAGAGGACTCCGGACCGAATGCCTCAGCAAACCTACGCTGCATGGCCTTCCTAATCCTGCAAAGCCTGCGGAAGGATCCTCGTATTTGTGGTATCAAGGTGAGGGATCAATACTGGCTGACAACCCTCCTTGATTCATGATACAATGGTAAGGTTGCAGACCTTATCTTGCCATCGCATAGGAAACAGAGGATGAAACATCTTCGGGAGGCCTTGTAGAAAGGCTTGTGCAACGCGTTCCCAGAGACTACAGAGGTTACAAACTCCTGTTCCTGGACAACGTGTTGCTGAGGCTTCGGTCAGTCAAAGAAAGAGCGGTGGAGAAGGTGGCCATCTGACTGATGCGTTCAGACAATTTTTTAGCCCGCAGCCCCAAGGTATGATCGGTTCCAGCAACCATCGCCAGCGTATGTTTTACGTGGTGCAGGAATACCTAGGGGAAAGATCTGACTTGGACCTTTCCCACCGAAAATTCTCTGGGTTACTGGGTCTTGAGGATGGATCACTGGCCAGAGCTTGCACAGTATGCAATTGAGCTACTGGCCTGTCCTGCATCCAGTGTTCTTTCGGAACGCACACTCAGTGCTACTGGAGGTTTTGTAACCGATTACAGAGTGCGCCTGTCCACCGACTCGGTCGATCGACTGACCTTCATAAAAATGAATCAGTCTTGGATCACCACCTGCTACCAAGCACCTGATGCTGATGTTACCGAATATTTTTTTTTGAAATGTCAGATCCCTTCAAGACTGCCTATGCTGATGCTGAGTGACTATCCTGTTATGCTGAGTGACTATCCTCTTCCTCCTCAATGATCATGCTGATAGCTTGTAAGAATATTTTTGGTTCTGGGCGCGGCCACCAGTGGCTAAGGCCCAATTTCTCAGTCCCTGTTTAACAGGGGCGTGTAATTACAATTTTTGATGCAATATTTTGCAAGGAGGGTTCATTGCTGCACTCAACTAGAGTATTTGTGAAGGGTTGCAGTGTTGTGGCACCAGTACCAGTGCCTAAGGCCCAATTTTTCAGCCCCTGTTTAGCAGGGGCATGTAATTACAATTTTTGATGCAATATTTTGCAGGAAGGCTCATTCCTGCGCTCCAACTAGAGTATCTGTGAAGGGTTGCAGTGTTGTGGCACCAGTGCCTAAGGCCCAATTTTTCTGCCCCTGTTCAACAGGGACATGTAATTACAATTCTTGATCTAATATTTCACAGCAGGGCCCTGTTCTGTGCCCACCAAGAGTAACTGTGAGGACTTACAGTGTTGTGGCACCAGCACCACCACCACCAAAGGCCCAATTTTTCTGCCCCTGTTCAACAGGTGCATGTAATTACAATTCTTGATCTAATATTTCACAGCAGAGCCCGCTCCAGCTCCCACCAAGAGTAACTGTGAGGGCTTACAGTCTTGTGGCAACACCAACACCTAAGGCCCCAATTTCTGCAGTGTATACAGGGCAGGCCCCTACTTTCAAACATCCAACTTACAGCATAAAAATAATTGTGCCTGCGCTGAAAAATATACTAAAATAACGTGCATAAATAGTAAATTAATCCACTATAAATAAGCTGTAAAACCATATATGTATACTATAAAAGTGCAAAATTTAGCCTTAAAGTGCATATAACATTGTGCAAAAAGCAATATAACCCATTGAAAGTGCACCATGCATAAATAAAAGCAACAAAAAGTACACAGGTAACCTGTGTGTTACAAGTGTCCAGCTCAATCCACGGGTTAAATACCAAAAAAATGTGTACAAACAGTGTCCATAAGATAAAAGTTCCTCCGAAATCTTCTGAAAAGGTGCTCAAATCACAGCAAACAATACGTGCTCTCCCGTGACACCCCACATGTGTTTGCGCTCACCTCTACTCGTGTGACCCAGTATTTAAACTGTGTCAAACAGTGGGGCCAATCCTGGGCTCCCTCAGGATGGAATGATAAGAATACAATCCTCACAGGTGCAGTCAGTATCCACATGTATAGGAGAGAAGTGAGAACTCCATAGTGTAATATAGCAGGGATATTTTATTTTATTAAATCAAAAGAAAATCCTCCAGGAGGGTACTCACATTGAGTGGGTGCTTCAGTGCACCAAACTTGACAAGCGTATAAAACAAGCTGCGATTCAGATGGCGTGCGGTGTGGTGTGTAATGTCTCCTCCACTGCTGACAGCTCCGTCCTACCCCTCCCCGACGCGTATTCGGCACAGGGATCACGTGCCTTCCTCTGGGGGATATCATTGGACGGACATTCAGTGAGGTTTTTATATATGCTGACGGCGGCCATTTTGCCGAGGACCGCCGACAACCTTATTATAGAACCAATAGCTCAGGACGGTCAGCGGCCATTTTGCGTGTGATCCTCAGTCTATGGTATAATAGAAACGACTTGTGTATGCTAATTATACATCGCCCACCATCCAATAGAGATGTGTCAGCGGCCATCTTGCCTAAGACAGCAGACAACTCTAGTGATGGGCTACAGCTAAGATCACTCAGTACATTATGTCAGCAAACGACAGCGCTATTATTACGACTTTAAACTACTCTCCTTGTTAGATAACCCAAATGTAAATGGCATAATAAGCCCTAAAGGTACATAACCATGAGACTACTACTATATTGATGAGAACAAGGAAAGAGCTGTGCATTTAGGAGAACACTTACAAACGACTCCTACTTACAAACGGAAGGAGACAACAGGAAGTGAGCTGAAATCTACCCATAGGAAGGGAAATTCTCTCCTGTAAGAGTTAATATGGGAAAAACGTGTCTCCTTCCCACTGATGCTTTATCACCAATCCTTGTTTCACTAAAAACCCCAAATTGTCAAAAAACATTTGTCATTGGGACAGAACGTGAGGTAAAATCTTCTGAAGAGGTGCACAGATAGCAAAACAAATGTCACAGGGGTGATAACCCTTCCCTATGTTTTCCAAAAAGCTTAAAAATAGATTTTTTGGCTGGAGCCACACTTTAAAAATGTACCAGTTCAAAATTACAAACAGATTCTACTTAACAACAAACCTACAGTCCCTGTCTTGTTTGCCTGTATACTGCTGTTCAGAGTGCCTGGGGCTCCACGCCTTTCCTTTTTTTAATTTGGGTGTGGGGTTCCTCTTAAAATCCATACAAGACCCAAAGGGCCTGGTAATGGACTGGGGAGGGGTACCCATGCCGTTTGTCTTACTGATTTTTATCCATATTACCGGGACCAGACATTACATTAAAGCCGTAAGCAGTTTTAAATTACTTTTATTACTTGAAAAATGTCATTTTGTGCGGGGACTGTTCTAAGCACGGGATACACGCGCATCTTTACAGGCATACTATAGACACCCCCCTGGTATGATATTTAAAGGAATACTTCACTTTTTTTCACTTTAAGCATCATTAAAATCACTGCTCCAGAAAAACTGGGTCAGGGCCAAGCCACGCTCTGTGTGTCTTATGGAGTACTATGGAGGGCACTCAGCAAGAGGGAGGGGTAAGAAATTACCAGCGGGGGACCCAAAAAGAGGAGGATCAAGGCTGATCTGTGTAAAAAAATTATGCTGTTAGACCAGATACGGCTGTGCTCATAACAATATCATTCATTCACCGTTTAGATCTACGTGATGTGGACAAGTGAGAGGTATTTCCTATTGACATGGGGATTTTGGAGGCATATTTATATATAGAACTGCTTTGATGAAAATGTATTCACACTTGGTCGATCCCCTGTGCTATAGGGTCATGTACATGTTTTGCTGACCCATTGGAACTGCATAAGAATTTAAAAAAAGGTTGGCCTCTCATCCCCCATGTTAGTTCTCCCCCCTGTGGAATACAAATAATTCATGTGATGTGGATTCTATTTGATTGGAGTCTTTTGGCATAATTTAGAAAATAAGCAAGCTGGGTTCCATCATTTTGATTTCATTTACATGTGCTCCTGAGGAAGATTATTCAAAATGCGTCAAGTCTACATGTGGATTTTTCTTGGATCATTACATCTATGTGAACTAAGAAATGGGAATTTTTTATGCCTTTAAAGTATCTTCTGCTTTTATGTGTGTTCTAAACAACATGTTTTGTTTCATGTAAGTAATATTGTTTCTTTCTATTTGTCCACAAAAAATCCTACTCAGTATTGTTTAGACTGTATACTGTTGTATATGGATGTGGACATAAAGCACACATTGTCACACTGGCCAAAACTATTTGGTAATACCCTTGAAAAATAATGTGTAATAATAATAATAAATGGATTGTAGTGTACTTATGCAATTCTGCAAACGCACTAAAAATGCATTGATATGAAACTAGCCTTACATCTGGTTTGTCTTTAGGATACATAAAATTTGTACAATGTAGTCTCCTTACTTTTCATGCAGCAATGTGGCATTTTACTGTCTTCTCTAATGAGTGCCAACAGCACTGGGTATACAGGAGCTGCTGAGTCAGCAAAACATTCAACTGTGGCTATCTCATTATTGTTAAATAACAATGCTCAAAAGCTTGGAGACATGTATTATTACAGGAATTTATATAGTCCCATCAATTTATGCAGCACTTTACATATTGTACATTCACATCAGTCCTTGCCCTCAAGGAGCTTACAACCGAAAGTCCCTATATCACATACATACTGGGGCTGACTAAATTACTAGCTTTTCTTTGGAGGAAACCAGAATACCCAAAGTTAACTGAGGCAAGAACCTTTATTGCAAAGGAATCAGGGCGTTATTGCAAAGAAATCAGCACTTTCAGGCCTTACCTGATCACATACACCATTTTAAATACTATCCACACCCTACTATGAGGGAGGGGTTGCAAATCACCATAGGTGCAAATAGCAAGAAATAGTAATATAAATTCATACAGACAGAAACCAGATGTACTTCACTTCCATACAATCAACAGGCAAGTATATATAATATGATCTGTGACACAGATCCATTTAAACGTCAAATGTGTAAGGCTTCATGTACACGGGACGTTGTTTAACCTCTCCTGAACGATTTAACTTGACAGCTAGAAACTGGCATCTAAAAATGTCCATTCAGCCGCGTTTACATGCCACGTTTAGCCGCGTTTGTGTCTAGAAGCGTTTGTAAAAAAAAATTTTTTGGGTTAAAATGAAAAATGTCTGTAAACGAAATGCTGCTAAACGCAAGTTACCGTGTTTAGCAGCGTTTACAGACTGTCACAAGCATTTGGCGTTTCAAATGCCTCTGAACATCCATCTGAACCCATTTTTTGCATTCCAAAAAATGCTTCTAAACTCAACTGCCTAGAAACTACTATAAGGCCCCTTTCACACTGGGGCGGTTTGCAGGTGCTATTGCTAAAAATAGCGCCTGCAAACCGACCTGAAAGTGCCTCTGCTTTGTCTCTGCTTTATCTCCAATGTGAAAGCCCCGAGGGCTTTCACACTGGAGAAGTGCACTAGCAGGACGGTAAAAAAAGTCCTGCTATCAGCATCTTTGGAGCAGTAAAGGAGCATTGTGTATAACGATCCTTCACCGCTCCTGCCCATTGAAATCAATGGGACACCGTGGCTATACCGCCGGCAAAGCGCCTCTGCAGAGGCGCTTTGCGGTGGTTTTTAACCCTTTCTTGGCCACTAACGGGGGGTAAAACCACCCCGCTAGCGGCCGAATACCGACGGTAAAGCGCCGCTAACAATAGCGGCGTTTTACCGCCGTCGCCGCCCCAGCCCCAGTGTGAAAGGGGCCTTAACGACCCTGTGTACATGTACTGATAAGATAACATAGAGGAGAGTTCAGGGGCAGCTGAAAAAAAAATGTCCAACTGCTCTTAAATGTCCGTTTACCAGTAGCAGTGTACATGAAGCTTTACAGTTCAAGGTGCATGCTACTTAAGAAACAGACTGACATCCCAGAGGTGGTTTAAACCAAGCATGAAAAAATCCACCATACATCCCACTCGAGTAACCTATGGTGTAGATCATCTCCTCTGTCAGTTAGGTACACCCTCTCAATACCACAAAAAGAAAAAGAAGTCTTATTGCTCCCATGGACTTTCATGAAATGTTTGGAAAAGTTTGAAGGCTTTTTGCTTTGGGGTTAAAGCCATCACAGAAGTGCTCCACCATTCGTATCTGTAAGGGTCGAGTGGTGCAGCCCACATACTTAAGAGATAATTTATCACATTCACATGTATTGCCAGATTGGAAAACTCTCTCCTGTAACTGCAGACTTAATTTTCTTAGTTACATTATGCATTTTGCAATGTCTGCATTTATTGATGCCACTTTTATACCAGCTTAGAACTGACAGTCAGATTTTCTTTGCCTTCCCTTCCTATGTGTAATAACTGGGAGATAATAGTGACCCCAAAGTAGGGGTCCTCCTTGAAAAACAACAAAAATCTTCAAAATGTCAAGCAACTGTTTGTAACTATAAAGAACAGGCAGGAGTCTTCTAATTATGTTTACAATATCATGGTATTCTGCAGAAAAGGTGGTCACAAAAGTGATTTGCTGATCGGCAAAATGCTCAAGTCTGGATGCACTACTGCTATGCTCTAAGAGGGGTAACCTCTATCTTTCAATCTTTTTTCTAGTGCATTCAGATTCAAACAAAATATCTGCGGTACAATTTCTTCTAGCACATATAAACCCTCTCACCCAAAGTCCCTGAGTATGTGTTGTCACTTGAAGAAAGAAATTGTCCCTGCGTTTATGGTGTTACTGGAGGTAAACCATGACCCTGCATCAGTGGTGTCAGTCTGATGAGGTCTGATTGGGTGGTGGTGGAGGGGAGCTGGGAGGGTTTTGTGCATTTAACTAAGGGACCATGTGTGGCTATGAGGGAGGTATGGTGGTTTGCTCTAAGTTGCTGTCCCCACTGTCTCTGAACTGCCTCAGCACAGCCCCTACCCAGGAATGAATACAGCTCTTTCTTCTCCCCCTCTTTGGTCATGTAATATGTCACATGACAAGATGAGACAGGAAGAATAGCAGTCTGTCCTCACTCTTCAGCAGGAACCCATACTCAGGAGATGGTGTGTTGCCAGCAGATGTCCGCTCTGCCTACTCTTTCTCCCATCCACATTAGACTTCTGTTGGATGGAAGAGATTGCAGAATCCTCTGTCCAGCAGCTATCAGGCCCCTGATTTGCGCTTCATTCTGAAAGGCAGGAGTGATGACTGTTTCTCTCCTGTCATTCAGGCAACCGAAGAATGGTGTGCTGACAAGTTCCCAACACCCTGCCCCCCACATGATGACATGGTGCCCCTCCTGCTCCCCCCCATTCTCCCAGCCCTGCATACAGCTGTCTTAAGGGGGCTCAGTTATTTCTGGTTTAAACAAATGTGTCTTTCTCAGACTTGAAGTACATTTGTACTCCAGGCTTAAAATGTTACTGTTTCTTATATGATAGAAGATAAATGTTGTGCTGTACTTTATTGTATATAATTGAAGGGCTTTCTTTAATTACTGTGTGGAATTCCTTAGTGAAAACTACCTTGTTGAGATACTAAATATTAAGTAGATACTCTTTCAGAGGAATGGCCGGGGGCAGTTAAAACAGGCAGCTGAGCCATGGTTTTATGGGGGTTTTCATTCCGCACTTGTCCCTGGGAAGGGAGATCCCGGAGAGGCACCGGTGGGCAGCAGAGGGAGGGGGTAACCCCTTCTGCTGTCTGTAAAAGCAAACCAGTGGCTAATTAGCAACTCAGGTGGCTTTTACAAAAAATCCAGCTGCTGACTTTAAAAAAACAATACTGAGATGATGCCTGTAGCTGCAGGCATTATCCCGGTACAGCCACTTAAAGCCAAAAGATGTACATGTAGGTAATTTGGTGTTAAGTGGATATAACTACCATACGTAATTCTTAAAAGGGTTGATATCCGTAAAAACTAGAAACTCTTCACACCACTTCATGTACAGGTTCACCAGGGAAGGGTAGAATTTGGCTCCCATCGACAAACCACATTTTTGTAGGTATTAATCTCTATATTACCCATACAAAGCATTCCTGCACTCCACTGTGGATCACAGATATGTGATAGTCTCATACCTGTATTCTTGATGTAACCTGGTAGTCTTTTAACCAATGGCTATAAATTCATATCCACCAACTCTCGTATATGATCCAACAGAGATTCTATGCTTGCAACAAATGGGGGACCCTGTACAGAAACTATTTTTGGACTTTGGGTGATGTAAAATGATGGGGGAATAGATGTATCTACCATTAGCCATTCAGGCATTTTTTTCAAACTCATATTCGCTTTCCTTGTTCAATCAACCCCAACAGTAACCTCCAAAATGCTCCAGTAGGATCTTGTCCAAAGGTCTGATAAGTGGCAGAATCTTGGAGCTGAGGCAAGCAGAGAAAGTTCATGCAAACTCCATGGAGACAGTGTCCTGGTCAGAATTCAAACGTATGACTCCACTGCTGCAAGGCAGAAGTACTAACCACTAATCCACGGTGCTATCTTACAATTTAGCATATTTTATACTGTGATGATACCAAAGTGCAGCCATAGTTACACATTTGAATTTATTAATGGGAGTGCCACTCGCATGAACGTTTTACACATTCACTAATACGCTAACTGACTTGCTATAGCCCATGCTCCTTATTCTTGTGCACAAAGGAAGATACGCAAATATGTGGCCCCACGGAAAAAAGCCCAGTCAAGTGAGGCCGCATATTTGTGTAAGGTCGGCGTGAAGGGGTTAACTTGAATAATTAAAAAAAAAACACTGCTTCTTGGAATTTTGGATTGGAATGGAATTTTTTACATTTTTTTTGCATTGGTACATGCCCCCCATGCTATTTATTTTACATCCACCTGCATATTACCCCAAAAAATTGTATTTTTTTTTACTTGACTTGATTTCATTCATTTCTTATTGATTTTAATGGGGTTCGGGTTTGGCAGGACGTTGTTATTCTCTAAATTGGAACCTAGATAGTAATTGACAGTAATCAACATAGTTTATTTTTGTTCTTTTTCTTTCCTAGCCATAGCTAGTCATAAACATTACCAACTGACAGGCAGCTGTGAAGAATAATTCTTGTGCTACAGTCTTTCTCTTCCTTTAAGGAGGAGCAGCAAGAAGAAGGCAGCAGATCCTCCACAAAGGAAGTGGAGTGATTGGCTTAAGAAAACTTCCAACCAAAGCTCTATAGCCCCAATGAGCAGGAAACAGAGGCAGAGGAAGAAGCCAAACTCACATTTCATGTCTTAAACAAACGTGGGTGTTAGTTTTGGACAGAGTAGAGATTCATGCCCTGTCATGTTTTTACTGTTCTCCAAGACTCTGTACAGATATTTCCCTGATTCATTTTTGGCTGTAGACTCTTCTCACAAAACAGGGAGCTAGGGAAGTTGTTCAACAGCAAGACAGAGTTAAAGACAGAGTTAAAGAGAAGTTCCAGCCACCTGTGGAAAAAATAAAAGTCAGCAGCTACAAAAACTGTAGCTGCTGACTTTTAAAAAACAGCCACTCACCTGTTCCACGATTCAGCAGTGTGCTCACCCCAGTCGGTCTCACCTGCTGTCTTCGGTCCCCGGCGCTGGCATCTTAACTATGGGCAGCCGGCTGTGACAGCTTGCGGCTTCACAGATGGGTGCCCATTACGAGTCATGCTGCGCATCATGATTGGTGGATGCAGTCTTCTGGGACCTTTGAGTGTATCAATGCAAAAAAAAGTTTTTAAAATGGCCACTTTTCGGGAGCAGTGATTTTAATAATGCCTAAAGTGAAACAATAAAAGTGAAATATTCCTTTAAATTTCGTACCTGGGGGCGTCTATAGTATGCCTGTAAAGTGGCTCATGTTTCCCATGTTTACAAGAGTCCGAGAGCAAAATGACATTTCTAAAGGCAAAAAAAGTAATTTAAAAGTACTAGTGGTAGCGCTGGAGCTATAATGAATTGTCGGGTCTCTGCAATACTCATAAAAGTCATTGAAAAAAATGGCCTGGGGTTCACCCACAGTGCATTACCAGGCCCTTTGGGTCTGGTTTGAATATTAAGGGGAACTCCGAACCAAAATTTAAAAAAATAAATGGCGTGGGGGTCCCCCTCGAAATCCAAAGGGTCTGGTATGGATTTTAGGGGAACCCCGCACCAAAATTTAAAAAAATGGCATGGGGGTCCCCCAAAAATCCATACCAGACCCTTATGCGAGCATGCAACCTGGCAGGCCACAGGAAAAGAGGGGGGATGAGAGAGAGCCCCCCCCCTGAACCGTACCAGACCACATGCCCTCAACATGGGGAGGATGTCCCCATGTTGATGGGGACAAGGGCCTCATCCCCACAACCCTTGCCCGGTGGTTGAGGGGTCTGCGGGCGGGGGCTTATCGGAATCTGGAAGCCCCCTTTAACAAGGGGACCCGCAGATCCCAGCCCCCCTGTGTGAAATGGTAATGGGGTACAAATGTACCCCTACCATGTCACAAAAAAGTGTCAAAAATGTTAAAAAAGACAAGAGACGGTTTTTGACAATTCCTTTATTAATGTCTTCTTTCTCCGCTTCTTCTTCCATCTTCTTCTGGTCTTCATTCGGTTTCCTTCCTCCATCTTGTTTTTCCCCCGCTTCTTCCTCTTCTTCCTCCGATCCTCTGCTTCTTCCTTCGGTCTTCTCGTCTGCATTTTCCTCTGGCGTCTTCTTCCCCGCTTCATTCTCCGGACGATCCGCATCCATGGGAGGTTCCCACTGTGTGACGCTTCTGTTCTTCTGACAGTTCTTATATAACTGAGGGTGGGGCCACCTGGTGACCCCGCCCCCTCTGACGCACAGGGACTTCACGGGGACTTCCCTTTGGCTTTCCCCGTGATGTCAGAGGGAGGCGGGATCATCCAGATACGTAACGGGTGACCCCGCCCCCTCTGAAACCACGGGGAAAACCAGGACATGTGGCGTGGTATGGTTCAGGAGGGGGGCCGCTCTCTCCTCCCCCTCTTTTCCTGCGGCCTGCCAGGTTGCGTGCTTGGATAAGGGTCTGGTATGGATTTTGAGGGGGATCCCATGCCATTTTTTTTTAAATTTTGGCACGGGGTTCCCGTTAATATCCATACCAGACCTGAAGGGCCTGGTATGAAATTTGGGGGACCCCCACGCATTTTTTTAAAATTTTGGTGCGGGATTCCCCTTAATATCCATACCAGACCTGAAGGGCCTCGTATGGAATTTGGGGGGACCCCCACACATTTTTTTTTTAAATTTTGGTTCGGAGTTCCCCTTAATATTCATTCAGACCCAAAGGGCATGGTAATGCACTGTGGGGGAACCCCAGGCCGTTTTTTTTCAATTACTTTTATGAGTATTGCAGAGACCCGACAATTCATTATAGCTGCCGGCGCTACCGCTAGCACTTTTAAATGACTTTCTTTTCCTTTAGAAATGTCATTTTGATCTCGGACTGTTGTAAACACGGGAAAAATGCACCACTTTACAGCATACTATAGACATGCCCCAGGTATGAAATTTAAAGGAATATTGCACTTTTATTGTTTCACTTTAAGCATTATTAAAATCACTGCTCCCGAAAAAACGGCCGTTTTTAAAACTTGTTTTTGCATTGATCCATGTCCCCTGGGGCAGGACCCAGGTCCCTAAACACTTTTTTATGACAATAGCTTGCATATTAACCTTTAAAATTAGCACTTGGGATTTCTCCCATAGACTTTTAAAGGGTGTTCCACGGCTTTCGAATTTGCCGCGAACACCCCAAATTGTTCGCTATTCGGCAAACTGGTGAACAGCCAATGTTCGAGTCGAACTCATGTTTGACTCGAACAGACAGCCCATCCCTACACCCAAGATAGTTTCCTCCACTCTGGAACCAGATATTATAGCTGAACATTGCACCCAAGAACTAGACAACACCAGTTTGGGGGCAAACTGGAACTGTTTATTGAAAACTCACACAGACTTTATACCACACAAAATCAGAGTTTGATCACATTATCCCAAACAATCCAAACTTTAAACAGTAATATCATCAGTACATCAAACAGTACATCTAATGAACAGCTAACATAAACAGTAATCTTATTAAACAGTATATTAATTAACAACTAGTCACCTAGACAAGTCTAGGTGATTTGGGCCAGTGTTCACCCAGACAGTTTGGCACCAGTTCCCCAGAAAGAAGACCCAGGGCTCTTTAACCAGTTTTCACTTGTGTAATCTGTCCACTAGACAAGTCACCATAAGATAAAACTCATACAATGAAAGCAAGGTCCTGAGGGATGCTGTTAATAAATATTTATGGCCCAAGTGAAGAAGCTTCTCCAACCCAATCTGCAGGAAGGCCACCATATTTCCTCTGACCGTTAACATGTACAAGGTTAATATTACACCTTTCCATCCATTTCAGAAGGGAAGCATTATTGTCTTTATTCGGAGAATTAATCCAAACCTTGCCCTCAGTGTTCATCACACAGTTGTACATCATTATAGAATGATCTGTTCTCCCCATGGGATCAGAGGCTGAACTGAGCATTTTTCCATGCTCTAATCGGGAGAAGCAGACAAAATCCCCAGTCTCCTCCATGGCTCAAAATCAGTGGGTAGATGGCTATCCCCTAGTCCCCTCCAAAAGCCCCTGTCCCAGTTGGTTCTGTCACATTTTGCATAACCAAATATCTTAGAAAATATAAATAATAGTAGTAAGGGCAGAATGAAAGAGCAAAAAATATTATGTTTGTGTGTTCTCATCTGAATGTTTTCATTAATATCAAGCTTAATTTTCTGGGGGGGGGGAGTCCGTTGGAAGTGGTAGGAGGGACAGTGCAAAGGAGGCCCAATCCCCTTGAAAGTCTGCAGATCGAAATCTTGCTGGTGAGTGTCTCCTGTACATGGTCTCCTTTTGATCTGTTTTTCTTTTAAGTTAGCTATACATGGGTAGATTTTATCTTGTCAGCCTGTGGGCTTGAATGAGAGAAAATAAATACTACCGTGGCTGCATGAAGATCCTAAAGCCTATTATACATAATCAGAAAATCATACAAAAAACACTGCTTTCAAAGCAATCGTATGATAATGTGATTGATAGTACACAGCTTTGGAGAGCTGATCAGGACAGGCCGTGCAAAATTATCAGATGAGACAAGCACGAAAATGTTTCTCGTACGATACTAGATCGTACAATTTTTGTTTACCACTACAGTTTTTGTCTGAAAATACAATACAATACATTACATCAAGTCTGTTTTTTTTTTTTTTTATTCTGTTATACGAGAATTTTTGTAACTTTAGTAACCTCTTCATTTTTGATATGGAGACTAGCATGCAAAAAAAAAAAAAATGGGCGATTATTCGTCCGATAATCTCATTGTGTGTACCAGGCTTAACAGTGACAGCATTTGATACAGTAGTTATTGTTTGGCCATGAATCTTCTACCACCATTTAATTTTTAGTTTGACTTTTGTGGAGCTAGGTGATTTTGACAGGGCCCACCAACATCTTAATGTTTCACCAATTCAAAAAGCATCAGCTGAATTTGATCTGTGTATAGTTAATTGTGGGTACAGTCAAAAATTATGAATTATTTTAACTGTGTCTGAAAGTTATTATGATCACTTACAGGAAGAATAGTAGCAACTTACTTGGGCAATTAAATTAGCAAGTGAATTAGCACTTAACTTACTAAATGTCAGCCATGTGCTAATTTAAATGGATATGTTTACAGCCTAGACTACTATTCTAAACCAGCAGCAGTCTTAGGCAGTAGTATTTTAATTGTAACCTAGCATTGTTTAGGCTGAAAGTAGGAATAAAGTTCAGCAGGGAGTCAGTGACGTTTTCTGGGATTCCTCTAAATTTTATATTGTTACATCTCAATCTGTCCTCAAGGTCGGCGAGTTTGGCGTTAATTTTGTAGATTTCAGTGTCATGATCGTTATAGGAATCAATCAGTTCATTATGTGCATGCCACACATCTCCAATTTTTTCTCCCCTGAGGGAGAGATCTTGGATGGTTGTTGTGACACCAGCAAGCATTCTGGACTTGTCAGAGTGGAAAGAATTGTGCAGAGACAATAACATATCTTTTATATCAGTCAGGGAGGCCGACTGGGGGGATGCTTGGAAGTCCTCTAGTAATGATGTGGGGAAAGGATAAGTTGCATCTGAGCTGGAAGCATGAGGTGAGGGGGCTTCCTCTTCTCCTTGCTTACTATTTTTGTTCTTAGTAGGGCTGAGTATGGTGGGGCTGTCTGGAGGTGTTGACTCACCTTGTAGCAGTTGTGGGGAGACAGATTCCGTGCTGCCAGACTGCAGTGTAAGCTGTGCTGTGTCAGCGTGACTAGGAGCCAGTGTGCTGTAATGAGAGCCGCCGCCATCTTGACAGCCGGGAGCGGAGGAGTAGGACGGATAGAAATCCATCAGCCTCTGCGGCCCTGAGCAGGTATTCAGATGCTTAGTCATGCTGGCGGCGGTGTCAGGAGTGGCTCGCTGTAGCTCCGGTGTTTGTGGCACCTCTCGGGATGCTGTAGATGTCGCTTCGGTGCACCTTGTCCTCGGAGCTCCTTCATTCTGCAGCCATTACGGTCTGCGCTCGGCCATGCCCCTTCCAAAAGATAAAGAACTTGAACAACAGGAAGGACTGTTAAGATGTATCATGGAGTTGAAATATTGACATGAAACAAGATGGAATCACCAGGAAGCTATCTCAGACTTACAAATGAACTATAAGTGAATTGTTTTCACCTCTTGTGTTCTAAAGGTTTTAACCACCCTGGCGGTATGATTATGTCAGATTTTTGCATCTCAAAGTGGTAAATTGTTTTGCATAGAAATTTGGCGTTATATATTGTAGGCCTGTAATTCTTAGTAATAACACGCTTAAATCTGTCCAAACAAGAGTCTAGTAGACATCCCGGGTATGATAAAGTTTGAAACACAAAATCATTAATTATAATATAATAAATAACTATAAATAATATAATAATAAAAAAATAATTTCCTCACGATTCACTATCGCTCAATTCTGAAAGTGTTCTAATTTACTATCGCTGTTATCTAGCTGGTCTGAAACCACTTTTGATGTAAAGGGACACTTTTTGGTTGCCATGGGCAATCTCAAGTTTCCGGGCAGAAAGAACAGTGTATATATAATATAAAACTGCATGCAGGGCACTGGACGAAGCATTAGGGACAAAAGGGATGTGAAATGATTTCATACAATAATGTAATCTGTATTGTATGTGTTATGTTTTGTGTACTTTTTGAATTTGTCCCCAATGCATTGCGACGCTCGCAGGGAACGGAGCATGGCACACAGAGCATCGGCGGAGGACACATGCCACAGACACAGCAGGGGGACATTGCAGGATCCTGGGGACAAGGTAAGTAACCTGGATCAGGATTCTGCAATTAAATCGCGAGTGTGGCTTGGGGTTACCGCTAATGGTACTGAAATTTAACCCCCGAGCCACACTCGTGATTACCGCCAGGTAAGGGGGGATCCTACTCTGAAAACAAGAATGGAGTCCCCCCAAAATCCATACCAGACCCATATATAAGCATGCAGACTAACTGGCTGTCAAAGTGGGGCACCTGTGCCAAGCAACTGTCCTGCTGCATTGTGAACACAGGACTAACTTGGCATGGGTGCCAGTCAAGGAACACTTTGCATTTTCTCAATTAATAAAAAAGTGTTCTCTAAATGAACAAGGTGCAAAGGTGGGGTGATGATATCATGATCAAAAATCATGAAAGTTTATGCCAAAAGATTTTACTCTGAAAACACAAGTCAAGGCATGAAAGAGATTCACTTCAATTAGCAAATATATCAAGCAGCAAATGCAGATGATGCACACATATCCTCTATGATAAGATATTTACTGTTTGACGTGTAATTTCATGCCACAAGTGCAAATATGTAAACTTCCACATGTATTTTAGACATTTACAAATGTGTTGTGGGTAAGATCACTGCACATAGGGAAATACAGAGACTTTAACATTTACTATTAACTTGTCTCTCACCAACAGAGATTCTGCCCGCATCAGTTTCTCACAGCAATAACAAATTGTTTTTCAAAATTGCCATTTATCCATCATACTTATAGTAAAACAGCCCCAGTATTGGAAGTGTTACAGATAAGAAATCATTTGAACTGATAACATTTTTAAAATCAGCATTACATTCTTTCACTATACAGTATTATGGTTCATGAATTCAAACTGTTGAGTTAAAAGTCTTTTGTGTATGGTTTATGGAATCAAAATGTCATTGGCCTTTGATTCCAGCAATAAAATCTACTCTTACATAAAAAACAAGTAGTGCTGTTACAGCTTAAACATCCCCATAAACCATCATGACTCACTGAGTACATCATCTGTAGGTACGGGATCTTTCATTTTCTTTTACCAACAAACATCAATCATTTTTAATACTCTTACATCTCTCATCTATGTTATGCTACCAGGATTTTGTTTTATTTAGACAACATTTACAGGCTTTTATTTTCCCTACAGCTCTAATTTGATAATTAGGTAAAAATTATATTTTACATTGGATGGATCAGGTATTAAAAATGTAACCCATATTAATCTACAGTTGTGCTCATAAGTTTACATACCCTGGCAGAATTTATGATTTCTTGGCCATTTTTCAGAGAATATGAATGATAACACAAAAACTTTTCTTTCTCTCATGATTAGTGTTTGGCTGAAGCCATTTATTATCAATCAACTGTGTTTACTCTTTTTAAATCATAATGGCAATAAAAACTACAAAAATGACCCTGATCAAAGGTTTACATACCCCAGTTCTTAATATCGTGTATTGCCCCCTTTAACATCAATGACAGCTTGAAGTCTTTTGTGGTATTTGTGGATGAGGCTCTTTATCTTCTCAGATGGTAAAGCTGCCCATTAAACATGTGCAGTAAATAAATCAATAAGTCAATAAATTAATTTTGTTTCATTCCGTTTCGTATTAGCTGTTAATTCGTATTTCGTAATTCGTGTCCGAAACCCAATTTGGATTCATACGAAATACTAATTTTCGTTAGGTTCGTTAACTTTTTGTAACAATTACGAACGTTCTTTATGATGAATTTAAAAAGCAAAAAATACCTTTCTCAATATGGCAGTCATTGGACTCATTATGCTCACTATGAGGGGCTCCCACCATCCCTGTGCTGTGCTGACTTCCTCCTGGGGCTGTACCCATGCTGTGCTCATTATGAGGGGCTCCCACCATCCCTGTGCTGTGCTGACTTCCTCCTGGGGCTGTACCCCTGCTGTGGTCATTATGAGGGGCTCCCACCATCCCTGTGCTGTGCTGACTTCCTGGGTTTGTACCCCTGCTGTGCTCATTATGAGGGGCTCCCACCATCCCTGTGCTGTGCTCATTATGAGGGACTCCCACCATCCCTGTGCTGTGCTCATTATGAGGGGCTCCCACCATCTCTGTGCTGTGCTGACTTCCTCGGGGGAAGTCAGCACAGCACAGGGATGGTGGGAGCCCCTCATAATGAGCACAGCAGGGATACAAACCCAGGAAGTCATCACAGCACAGGGATGGTGGGAGCCCCCTCATAATGAGCACAGCAGGGGTACAAACTCAGGTAGTCAGCACAGCACAGGGATGGTGGGAGCCCCTCATAATTAGCACGGTAGGGGTAAAAACCCAGGAAATCAGCACAGCACAGGGATGGTGGGAGCCCTCATAATGAGCACAGCAGTAGTACAGCCCCAGGAGGAAGTCAGCACAGCACAGGAATGGTGGGAGCCCCTCATAATGAGCACAGCACAGGGATGGTGGGAGCCCTCCTTGAATGCCTGGTTTACAAGCAACCGAGTGACCACCTTATTAAGAATAACCTTCTTGATCCCCTTCAATCTGGATTTCGCCCTCAACACTCCACAGAAACTGCTCTTTTAAAACTCACAAATGACCTACTAACTGCAAAAACCAACGGACGCTATTCTGTACTCCTACTTCTGGACCTTTCAGCTGCCTTTGATACGGCTGACCACCCCCTCCTCCTCAAAAAAATTTAATCCCTTGGTCTCCATGACTGTGCTCTTTAGAGGCTCTCATCCTACCTGTCCCAACGCATCTTCAGTGTCACTTACTATTCTACTTCCTCCACTCCTCTTCCCTTCTCCATTGGGGTCCCCCAATGTTCTGTTCTTGGACCTCTTTTATTTTCAATCTACACCTCTTCCCTGGGTCAGCTGATAGCCTCTCATGGCTTTCAATATCATTTCTATGCTGACGACACACAAATCTATCTCTCCACCCCTCAACTCACTCCATCAGTCTCCTCACGCATCACTACCTTACTAACAGACATATCTGTGTGGATGTCACACCACTTCCTCAAACTCAACTTTTCCAAAACCGAGCTTATAATATTTCCTCCTCCAGGTGCCTCTTCCCCTGACTTATCTGTCAAGAGCAATGGCACAACCATCCACCCATCCCCACAGGTCAGGGTGCTAGGTGTTATCCTGGACTCTGAACTCTCCTTTTGGCTCAACATCCAATCACTTTCCAAAGCTTGCCGCCTCAACCTTCACAACATCTCCAAACTACGTCACTTTCTAACCAAGGAAACCACAAAGCTCCTGATTTACACCCTGGTTATCTCTCGCCTTGACTACTGCAACTCCCTCCTCATTGGCTTACCTTTAACCGCTTGCCGACCACCTCACATACATTTACGTCAGCAGAAGGGCTCGTACAGGCAAAATCACGTTCCTGTACGTTGCCCTTTAAGAGGCGGCCAGCGGGTGCGCGCGCGCGCCCGTGGCAAGCTCCGTGAGTCGGGTCGCGGGTCCCGCGGACTCGATCGCCGCGGGCATACCCGCGATCGCCTCACGGAGAGGACGAACGGGGAGATGCTGTTGTAAACAGCATCTCCCCGTTCTGCCTAGTGACAAGTGTCACTCGATCTCTGCTCCCTGTCATCGGTGCAGAGATCAGTGACGTCACACTCACAGCCCATCCCCCTGACAGTTAGTAATCACTCCCTAGTACTAATTTAACCCCTCCCCGCCCCCTAGTGGTTAACCCCATTCACTGCCAGTGTCATTTGCACAGGAATCAATGCATTTTTATAGCAATGATTGCTGTATAAATGACAATGGTCCCAAAAATGTGTCAAAAATGTCCGATGTGTCCGCCATAATGTTGCAGTCACGATAAAAATCGCTGATAGCCGCCATTTAAAAAAAAAAAAAGTTTTAATAAAAATGCCAAAAAACTATCCCCTATTTTGTAAACGCTATAACTTTTGCGCAAACCGATCAATAATCGCTTATTGCGATTTTTTTTTACCAAAAATATGTAGAAGAATACGTATCGGCCTAAACTGAGGAAAAAAATTGTTTTTTTATATATTTTTGGTGGGATATTTAATATATCAAAATTGTCGCTCTATTTTTGTTTATAGCGCAAAAAATAAAAACCACAGAGGTGATCAAATACCACCAAAAGAAAGCTCTATTTGTGGGAAAAAAAGGACGTCAATTTTGTTCGGGTGCAACGTCGCACGACCGCGCAATTGTCAGTTAAAGCGACGCAGTGCCGAATCGCAAAAAGTGCTCTGGTCAGGAAGGGGGTAAATTCTTCCGGGGCTAAAGTGGTTAAATCTATCCCCCCTTCAGTCCATTATGAATGCTGCTGCCAGACTCATCCACCTTACAAACCACACAGTGTCTGCTACCCCTCTCTGCCAATCCCTCCATTGGCTGCCACTTGCCCAACAAATGAAATTAAAAATACTAACATTAAGTTACAAAGCCATCCACAACTTTGCCCCAGCTACATCACTAGCCTAGTCCCAAAATGTCAACCTAATCGCCCTCTACGTTCCTCCCAAGACCTCCTGCTCTCTAGCTCCCTTATCACCTCCTCCCATATCCGCCTCCAGGACTTCTCCCGAGCCTCGCCCATCCTCTGGAATTGGTTACCCCAATCTGTCAGACTGTCTCCAAATGTATTCGCTTTTAGGCGATCCCTGAAAACTTTTGTCTTCAGAGAAGCCTATCCTGCCTCCATCTAACAACTGCACTATTTTCTCCATTAGCTCATCCCCCACATCTATACCCTTTTCTATAACTTGACCCTCCCTCCTAGATTGTAAGCTCTAACGAGCAGGGCCCTCTGTTTCCCCCTGTATTGAATTGTATTGTAATTGTACTGTCTGCCCTAATATTGTAAAGCGCTCCATAAACTGTCGGCGCTATATAAATCCTGTATAATAATAATAATAATAAGCACAGCAGGGGTACAGCCCCAGGAAGTCAGCACAGCACAGGCATGGTGGGAGCCCCTCATAATGAGCACAGCAGGGGTACAGCCCCAGTAAGTCAGCACAGCACAGGGATGGTGGGGGCCCCTCATAATGAGCACAGCAGGGGTATAGCCCCAGGAAGTCAGCACAGCACAGGGATGGTGGGGGCCCCTCATAATGAGCACAGCAGGGGTACAGCCCCAGTAAGTCAGCACAGCACAGGGATGGTGGGGGCCCCTCATAATGAGCATAGCAGGGGTACAAACCCAGGAAGTCAGCACAGCACAGGGATGGTGGGAGCCCCTCATAATGAGCACAGCAGAGGTACAGCCCCAGGAGGAAGTTTCTCCTGGGGCTGTACCCCTGCTGTGCTCATTATGAGGGGCTCCCACCATCCCTGTGCTGTGCTGACTTCTTGGGTTTGTACCCCTGCTGTGCTCATTATGAGGGGCTCCCACCATCCCTGTGCTGTGCTCATTATGAGGGACTCCCACCATCCCTGTCCTGTGGTGACTTCCTGGGTTTGTACCCCTGCTGTGCTCATTATGAGGGGGCTCCTACCATCCCTGTGCTGACTTCCTGGGTTTGTACCCCTGCTATGCTCATTATGAGGGGGCTCCCACCATCCCTGTGCTGTGCTCATTATGAGGGGCTCCCACCATCCCTGTGCTGTGCTGACTTCCTCCTGGGGCTGTACCCCTGCTGTGCTCATTATGAGGGGTTCTCACCATCCCTGTGTTGTGCTGACTTCCTGGGTTTTTAACTTCTTCATAACGAATAATCGTAATTATTATAACAATATTGATACGATATTAACGAACATTCTTATTTTGTCAGATTCTGAATCTCCCATCAACTACCAGTACCAGTCTCCCACTCCCATATTAAAAAAGGTAATTTTCCCAACCCTCACTCAGCAGCAGAAGAAAACCTCTGATTGGTCAACAAAATACCAGTCATGTTTCCGTTGTAACAGAATTTGGATCCGAAATTCGTCAACGAAATTTCGTATTTCGTATACAATTCAGAAGCATAGAAATTTGGATGCTTCCGAATGAACGAATGTACGGAAATTTGTGCGATTTTTCGATTCGGACGAAAGGAACCGCACATGTCTACTGCCCATTCCTCTTGGCAAAAAGCCTCCAGTTCCTGTAAATTCTTGGGCTGCCTTGCATGAACTGCACATTTGAGATCTCCCCAGAGTGGCTCAATGATATTAAGGTCAGGAGACTGAGATTGCCACTCCCGAACTTTCCCTTTATTCTGCTGTAGCCAATGACAGGTCGACTTGGCCTTGTGTTTTGGATCATTGTCATGTTGGAATGTCTGAGTACCTCCCATGCGCAGTTTCATGGCTGATGAATGCAAATGTGTCTCCAGTATTTTTTGATGACATACTGCATCTTGCCAACAATTTTGACCAAATTTCCTGTGCCTTTGTAGCTCACACATCCCCAAAACATCAGCAATCCACCTCTGTACCTGTTCATCATAGGCCTTGTTGACTCCTCTCCAAATGTAGCGTTTTTGGTTGTGTGTATCACTTCAAATGACTTTGTGCCAGAAGGTTTGAGGCTTATCGACCATGCAGCCCATCTTTCTCCTCCTTATTGTGCATCTTGAAACAGCCACATCACATGTTTTCATGGAGTCCTGTATTTCACCTAAAGTTATTTGTGGGTTTTTCTTTGCATCCCAAACAATTTTCCTGGCAGTTATGACTGAAATTTTAGTTGGTCTACCTGACCGTGGTTTGGTTTCAACAGAACCCCTCATTTTCCACTTCTTGATTAGAGTTTGAACACTGCTGATTTGCAGTCTCTTGGGTATCTTTTTATATCCCTTTCCTGTTTTGAATAGTTCAACTACCTTTTCCTGCCTATCCTTTGACAATCCTTTTGCTTTCCCCATGACTCAGAATCCAAAACGTCAGTGCAGCACTGGGTGAAAGATGCAAGTGTGTGTCAGGAGTCCAGAAACGCATTGGCCTTTTATACACACACACTTATTACAAGAAAACAGATCACAGGTGAGGATGGTTACCTTAAATAGCCATTCAAACCCCTTTGTGTCAACTTGTGTGCATGTTATCAGGCAAAAATCACCAGGGTATGTAAACTTTTGATCAGGGTAATTTGGGTAGTTTCTGTTGTCATTATGATTCAAAAAGAGTAAACACACTTGATTGATAATAAATGGCTTCAGCCAAACACTAACTGTGACCTAAAGAAATGTTTTTGTGTTATCATTCATATTCTCTGAAAAATGGCCAAGAAATCATATATTATGCCAGGTTATGTAAACTTATGAGCACAACTGTATATTTAGATAGATGTATTATCTCTGTGCAATGTAGAAAATATATATATATATATATATATATATATATATATATATATATATATATATAATATAATACGTGATTCTGCACTCCCGCCTGCAGGGGACGCATGCACGCTGCCGGCGAGCCGCTTCTGTTGTGAATATTTATGGCAGAAGCCGACCTGTGGGTGCTGGGCACTCAATGTCCTCTGGCACCCGCAAATTGTTGGTAATACACACAGAACTGAGCTCTGCCTATGTAAGCAAAGCAGATCTCAGTTCTGACAAGGGGGATAGGGATGGATTCTGTGTTCCTGCAAAGCAGGGACTAAAATTTATCTCTTCCATTAGTGAAAGCACCACACTGCAAACACAAAAACATTGGTTACAGTTAACCCTTTGATCACCCTAGCTGTTTAACCCCTTCCCAGCCAGTGTCATTAGTACAGTGACAGTGCATATTTTTAGCACTGATTAATGTATTAGTGTCACTGGTTCCCGCAAAGTGTCAAAAGTGTTAGTTAGTGTCCGATTGCCCGCCGCAGTATCACAGTCATGCTATAAGCCGCTGATCGCTGCCATTACTAGTATAAAAATAATAAATAAAAATTCCATAAATATATCCCATAGTTTGTTGACTTTATAATGTTCACATAAACCAATCAATATACACTTATTGGGATTTTTTTTACCAAAAACATATGCAGAATACATATTAGCCTAAATTTATAGGGAAATTCAATTTTTTTCTATTTTTTTTATTGGATGTGCTTCATAGCAGAAAGTAAAAAATATTGTTTTTTTTTCAATTGTCGTTTTTTTTTTTTTGTTTAAAGCGCAAAACATAAAAAATGCAATGGTGATCAAATACCACCAAAAGAAAGCTTTATTAGTGGGAAAAAATGACATTTTATTTGGGTATAGTGTCACATGACCGCGCAATTGTCAGTTAAAGTAATGCAGTGCCGTATAGCAAACAATGGCCTGGTCATGAAGGGGGGCAAATCTTCCGGAGGTCAAGTGGATAAAATTATAATTATTATCAAAGACAGTATATGCATTAATTATATATAATTTTTTCATGCTTGTGATCAAATTGCTAATATAGCAGTGCTGATAACAATAATTAATGTAATAAGATATGTATCAGCAGCAGAAAAACAATATTCTTCCTTTAACCGGTTCAATACAGGGCAATTTCACCCCCTTCCTTCCCAGGCCAATTTTTAGTTTTCAGCGCTGTCGCACTTTAAACGTCAATTGCGCGGTCGTGCAACGTTGTACCCAAAAAAAATTGATGTCCTTTTTTCACCACAAATAGAGCTTTCTTTTGGTGGTATTTGATCGCCTCTGCGGTTTTTATTTTTTGCGCTATAAACAAAAGAAGAGCGACAATTTTGAAAAAAACACAATATTTTTTACTTTTTGATATAATAAATATCCCAATTTTGCTATAATAAATATCCCAAGTTTTACACACACAGATCCACATGCAGGCCCGGTTAACGGGCAATCGCAGGTGCCCGGCGGACATCGCGGCCGCCGGGCACACGCACCGGGTCCCGAGCAACGCGGCGGGCGCGCGCGCGCCCCCTAGACGGCTGGGAATCCCAGGACATCATATGACGCCCACCCAGGATGGGAGATCCCATCTGTGGACGTCATATGACTATAGGCGGGTAGGGAAGTGGTTAAAAAAATCCAGTCGGAACATATTTCACGATACACAGCATTTTCTTGGGTGAAACTGTGTAAATCTTGTGAGAAAACATTTATAACTAGAAAAGCTACAATTTCTGGGGAAATTGTGAAAAGTGTTCTTGCCTCTACAATTGGAGTGGGCGGAGTAACTGGGTGGAGTGGCTTGAGTAACTGTGAAAAGTGTTAAAAAGCTTAATATTTTAAAAAGTATAAATAGTAGTAAAAAAGTTGAAGTCCCATCATTAGCTGAAAGAGCTGAACATTTTTTTCAAAAGTTTTTTTTTTTCAAAAATGAATTATTTTTTTTCAAAAATGATTTTTTTTTTTAATGAATTTTTTTTTTTTCAAAAATAATTTTTTTTCAAAAATATTTTTTTTTTTTCAAAAATATTTTTTTTTCAAAAATGATTTTTTTTTTCAAAAATTAATTTTTTTTTTCAAAAATTAATTTTTTTTTCAAAAATTTTTTTTTTTTTCAAAAATTATTTTTTTTTTCAAAAATTATTTTTTTTTTCAAAAATTATTTTTTTTTTCAAAAATCAATTTTTTTTTGTCAAAAATGATTTTTTTTTTATTTTTTCAAAAATGATTTTTTTTTTTCAAAAATATTTTTTTTTTCATGGGGAGGTCATAATGTTTTGGCTGATCATGGGGTTGTCAGTTTTTGTCACCTCCCACTTTAGTTTTGAACATTTCGCCATTCATTCCTATGGGACCAATTTCACCGCAAAAACGACGATATTTTGTGAACCATTCGGCGAAACGTTCCACACAGTAATAGCACACCAATTAAATGACATTGAACATTTTGCCATTCATTCCTATGGGACCAATTTCGCCGCAAAAACTACGATATTTTGTGAATCATTCGGCGAAACGTTCCACACAGTAATAGCACACCAATTAAATGACATTGAACATTTTGCCATTCATTCCTATGGGACCAATTTCGCCGCAAAAACTACGATATTTTGTGAATCATTCGGCGAAACGTTCCACAAAGTAATAACACACCAATCGGGAACAATCCGCACGTTTCAGGATATTACTTGTCTCTGTAGTGTAAAAACTGTGGGAGGAGTCTACAAGCATTATCAAGTCTAGCAGATGAAGGTATGACCACATGCATTTGGGGGGTCTCAGCATCTTGTGTTTACAACCACTGTTTCCTAGCAACGCTCCTGCCCTGTTTATGCTTCACAAATACTGCTCAATACACAATACACAGGACCATGATAGCTGTAGAAACTGTGCAGTAATTCAAATGGCCGTATTTTAAAAACTATAAATCCTACAGCGAAGATCTTTATATTGTGAGAATCACAAGACCCAGACCTAGATTTTGATACATAGTATGTCTCTGAAATATGAAAAAATGGAGGCACAGTCGCAGTTTAGAAATTGCCCTTCAAATTTGAAGGGGCTAGAGTGTAGTTTCAATGAATGTCAATGGACAGCATGAGTTGCAAACAAATGGTCATATTGTGAAAACTATCAGGACTATGGCTTAGCCGTGGACATGTTTAGTGGCAGCAGGGATAGCTAAACGTTTTGATATAAGATTTGTGTAGGTGGGCTTGAAAATGAGGGAGTGGTGGCAGTTTAGAAATCATGTTCTGATTTTTCAGCTTTTGTCACCTCACACTCTAGTTTCCCCATTCATTCCTATGGGACCAATTTCGCCGCAAAAACAACGATATTTCGTGAACCATTTGGCAAAACGTTCCACAAAGTAATAGCACACCATTCGGGAACAATCCGCACGTTTCGGTATATTACTTGTCTATGTAGTGTAAAAACTGTGGGAGGAGTTAGGGTGGTAAATTTGGCTATAATAATAACTAGAAAATGCATTTCCTGGGGAAAATGCGTGGGAATGCTGAATAGCTAAATTGCTAAAATGGCCGCCATCAAAACTGCCCCATCATACTGCCATCAAAACTGCCCCATCAGAATTGCCCCATCAAAATTGTCCCCATTAAAACTGCCCCATCATATTGCCACCATCAAAACTGCCCCATCAGAATTGCCCCATCAAAACTGCCCCATCATATTGCCACCATCAAAACTGCCCCCATCAAAACTGCCCCATCATATTGGCACCTTTAAAACTGCTCCATTAAAATTGTCCCCATCAAAACTGCCCCATCATATTGTCACCGTCAAAACTGCCCCATCAGAATTGCCCCATCAAAACTGCCCCATCATATTGCCACCATCAAAACTGCCCCATCAGAATTGTCCCATCAAAACTGCCCCATCATATTGCCACCATCAAAACTGACCCATCAGAATTGCCCCATCAAAACTGCCCCATCATATTGCCACCATCAAAACTGCCCCATCAGAATTACCCCATCAAAACCCATCATATTCCTCTATTATAAATCAGTACATGGTGTGTCTGTCCCCTCCCCCGGGCTCTGTAATCAGAGCTGAGATGCTCCAGCCACCTCCCCCCCTGTGTATAACAGAAGCTTTGGTAACCATGGCAACAAAACAAACACAGTACACTCTGATTAATGGCTAAAATTTCCTGAAATGACCTCTAAACAAAAAGCTTTTTCTCAAAAACTGTAAAAGATATCAAACTGAAAAGCTATAGCCAGATAGCTGAATATTTTGTGAACATTTTAAAGTTTGTTTGGTGTCTGTAGGTGAAAGTATGAAGGAGCTGAAACTTTTGGGAGCGGAAGAAGAATTTAAGGATTTCAAGCATGCTCCCATAGACTTCAATGTTAAAAAAAAGTGATAAAAAGCTCAATATTTTAAAAAGTATAAATGGTAGAAAAAAAGTTGAAAAAGAGCACACATCAGCTAAAAGAGACGAACATTTTGATAGTTGAATGGTTTTAATAGCTGAAAGTATGCAGAAGTTACGCAGAACCAAAAAACATACGGAATAATAAGAAGAAAAAGAAGAATAAACTAGAAAATGCATTTCCTGGGGAAAATGCGTGGGAATGCTGAATAGCTAAATTGCTAAAATGGCCGCCATCAAAACTGCCCCATCAGAATTGCCCCATCAAAATTGTCCCCATTAAAACTGCCCCATCATATTGCCACCATCAAAACTGCCCCATCAGAATTGCTCCATCAAAATTGTCCCATCATATTGCCACCATCAGAATTGCCCCATCAAAACTGCCCCATCATATTGCCACCATCAAAACTGCCCCATCAGAATTGCCCCATCATATTACCACCATTAAAACTACCCCATCATATTGCCACCATCAAAACTGCCCCATCATATTGCCATCAAAACTGCCCCATTAGAATTGCCCCATCAAAATTGTCCCCATCAGAATTGCCCCATCAAAACTAAAAGTATATTTTTTTTCAAAAGTAATTTTTTTTTTCAAAAATAATTTTTTTTTTTTCAAAAATATTTTTTTTTTTTCAAAAATATTTTTTTTTTCAAAAATATTTATTTTTTTTCAAAAATATATATTTTTTTTTCAAAAATGATTTTTTTTTTCAAAAATAATTTTTTTTTTTCAAAAATAATTTTTTTTTTCAAAAATATTTTTTTTTTCAAAAATATTTTTTTTTTCAAAAATAGTTTTTTTTTTTCAAAAATAGTTTTTTTTTTTGCCCAATCATACTGCCATCAAAACTGCCCCATCAAAATTGTCCCCATTAAAACTGCCCCATCATATTGCCACCTTTAAAACTGCTCCATAAAAATTGTCCCCATCAAAACTGCCCCATCATATTGCCACCATCAAAACTGCCCCATCAGAATTGCCCCATCAAAATTGTCCCCATTAAAACTGCCCCATCATATTGCCACCATCAAAACTGCCCCATCATATTGCCACCATCAAAACTGCCCCATCATATTGCCACCTTTAAAACTGCTCCATTAAAATTGTCCCCATCAAAACTGCCCCATCATATTGCCAGCATCAAAACTGCCCCATCAGAATTGCCCTATCAAAAATGCCCATCATATTCCTGTATTATAAATCAGTACATCGTGTGTCTGTCCCCTCCCCCGACCTCTGTAATCAGAGCTGATATGCTCCAGCCACCTCCCCCCTGTGTATAACAGAAGCTTTGGTAACCATGGCAACAAAACAAACAGTACACTCTGATTAATGGCTAAAATTTCCTGAAATGACCTCTAAACAAAAAGCTTTTTCTCAAAAACTGTAAAAGATATCAAACTGAAAAGATATAGCCAGATAGCTGAATATTTTGTGAACATTTTAAAGTTCGTTTGGTGTCTCTAGGTGAAAGTATGAAGGAGCTGAAACTTTTGGGAGCGGAAGAAGATTTTAAGTTTCTGAAGCATGCTCCCATTGAATTCAATGTTAAAAAAAAGTGATAAAAAGCTTAATATTTTAAAAAGTATAAATGGTAGAAAAAAAGTTGAAAAAGAGCACACCTCAGCTAAAAGAGACGAACATTTTGATAGTTGAATGGTTTTAATAGCTGAAAGTATGCAGAAGTTACTTATTACCGAAAAACGTACGGAATAAAATTAAAAACTAGAAAATGCATTTCCTGGGGGAAATGCGTGGGAATGCTGAATTGCTAAAACGGCCCCCAGCAAAATTGCCCCCATCATATTGCCATCAAAACTGTCCCATCATATTGCCACCATCAAAACTGCCCCATCAGAATTGCCCCATCAAAACTGCACCATCATATTGCCACCATCAAAACTGCCCCATCAAAAAAAATTTTTTTTTTTCAAAAATATTTTTTTTTTCAAAAAAATTTTTTTTTTCAAAAATTTTTTTTTTTAAAAATTTATTTTTTTTCAAAAATGATTTTTTTTTTTTTTTAAAAAAAAATTTTCAAAAATATTTTTTTTTTCAAAAATAATTTTTTTTTTCAAAAATATTTTTTTTTTTCAAAAATATTTTTTTTTTTTTTCAAAAATAATCTTTTTTTTCAAAAAATTTTTTTTTCAAAAAAAATTTTTTTTAAAAAATAATTTTTTTTTTTTCAAAAATATATTTTTTTTTTCAAAAATAATTTTTTTTCAAAAATAATTACTGAATAGCTAAATTGCTAAAATGACCGCCATCAAAACTGCCCCATCAGAATTGCCACCATCAAAACTGCCCCATCATATTCCTCTATTATAATCAGTACATGGTGTGTCTGTCCCCTCCCCCCGGGCTCTGTAATTAAAGCTGAGATGCTCCAGCCACCTCCCCCCCCTCTGTGTATAACAGAAGCTTTGGTAACCATGGCAACAAAACACACACAGTACACTCTGATTAATGGCTAAAATTTCCTGAAATGACCTCTAAACAAAAAGCTTTTTCTCAAAAACTGTAAAAGATATCAAACTGAAAAGATATAGCCAGATAGCTGAATATTTTGTGAACATTTTAAAGTTTGTTTGGTGTCTCTAGGTGAAAGTATGAAGGAGCTGAAACTTTTGGGAGCGGAAGAAGATTTTAAGTTTCTGAAGCATGCTCCCATTGACTTCAATGTTAAAAAAAAGTGATAAAAAGCTTAATATTTTAAAAAGTATAAATGGTAGATAAAAAGTTGAAAAAGAGCACACATCAGCTAAAAGAGACGAACATTTTGATAGTTGAATGGTTTTAATAGCTGAAAGTATGCAGAAGTTACGCAGAACCAAAAAACGTACGGAATAAAATTAAGATTAAAACTAGAAAATGCATTTCCTGGGGAAAATGCGTGGGAATGCTGAATAGCTAAATTGCTAAAACGGCCGCCATCAAAACTGCCCCATCATACTGCCATCAAAACTGCCCCATCAAAATTGTCCCCATTAATACTGCCCCATCATATTGCCACCATCAAAACTGCCCCATCAGAATTGCCCCATCAAAACTGCCCCATCATATTGCCACCATCAAAACTGCCCCATCAGAATTGCCCCATCATATTCCTCTATTATAAATCAGTACATGGTGTGTCTGTCCCCTCCCCCCGGGCTCTGTAATCAGAGCTGAGATGCTCCAGCCACCTACCCCCTGTGTATAACAGAAGCTTTGGTAACCGTGGCAACAAAACACACACAGTACACTCTGATTAATGGCTAAAATTTCTTGAAATGACCTCTAAACAAAAAGCTTTTTCTCAAAAACTGTAAAAGATATCAAACTGAAAAGATATAGCCAGATAGCTGAATATTTTGTGAACATTTTAAAGTTTGTTTGGTGTCTCTAGGTGAAAGTATGGAGGAGCTGAAACTTTTGGGAGCGGAAGAAAAATTTAAGGATTTCAAGCATGCTCCCATTGACTTCAATGTTAAAAAAAAGTGATAAAAAGCTTAATATTTTAAAAAGTATAAATGGTAGAAAAAAAGTTGAAAAAGAGCACACCTCAGCTAAAAGAGACAAACATTTTGATAGTTGAATGGTTTTAATAGCTGAAAGTATGCAGAAGTTACGCATTACCGAAAAACGTACGGAATAAAATTAAAAACTAGAAAATGCATTTCCTGGGGAAAATGCGTGGGAATGCTGTATTGCTAAAACGGCCCCCAGCAAAATTGCCCCCATCATTTTGCCATCAAAACTGTCCCATCATATTGCCACCATCAAAACTGCCCCATCAGAATTGCCCTATCAAAACAGCCCCATCATATTGCCACCATCAAAACTGCCCCATCATATTGCCACCATCAAAACTGCCCCATCAGAATTACCCCATCAAAACTGCCCCATCATATTCCTCTATTATAAATCAGTACATGGTGTGTCTGTCCCCTCCCCCGGGCTCTGTAATCTAAGCTGAGATGCTCCAGCCACCTCCCCCCCGTGTATAACAGAAGCTTTGGTAACCATGGCAACAAAACAAACAGTACACTCTGATTAATGGCTAAAATTTCCTGAAATGACCTCTAAACAAAAAGCTTTTTCTCAAAAACTGTAAAAGATATCAAACTGAAAAGATATAGCCAGATAGCTGAATATTTTGTGAACATTTTAAAGTTTGTTTGGTGTCTCTAGGTGAAAGTATGAAGGAGCTGAAACTTTTGGGAGCGGAAGAAAAATTTAAGGATTTCAAGCATGCTCCCATTGACTTCAATGTTAAAAAAAAGTGATAAAAAGCTTAATATTTTAAAAAGTATAAATGGTAGAAAAAAAGTTGAAAAAGAGCACACCTCAGCTAAAAGAGACGAACATTTTGATAGTTGAATGGTTTTAATAGCTGAAAGTATGCAGAAGTTACGCATTACCGAAAAACGTACGGAATAAGAAGAAGAAAAAAAACTAGAAAATGCATTTCCTGTGGAAAATGCGTGGGAATGCTGAATTGCTAAAACGGCCCCCAGCAAAATTGCCCCCATCATATTGCCATCAAAACTGTCCCATCATATTGCCACCATCAAAACTGCCCCATCAGAATTGCCCTATCAAAACAGCCCCATCATATTGTCACCATCAAAACAGCCCCATCATATTGCCACCATCAAAACTGCCCCATCATATTGCCACCATCAAAACTGCCCCATCAGAATTACCCCATCAAAACTGCCCCATCATATTCCTCTATTATAAATCAGTACATGGTGTGTCTGTCCCCTCCCCCGGGCTCTGTAATCAAAGCTGAGATGCTCCAGCCACCTCCCCCCCTGTGTATAACAGAAGCTTTGGTAACCATGGCAACAAAACAAACACTAACAGTACACTCTGATTAATGGCTAAAATTTCCTGAAATGACCTCTAAACAAAAAGCTTTTTCCCAAAAACTATAAATCCTACAGTGAAGATCTTTATATTGTGAGAATCACAAGACCCAGACCTAGATTTTGATGTATAGTATGTCTCTGAAATATTAAAATTGAAGGCACGGTCGCAGTTTAGAAATTGCCCTTCAAATTTGAAGGGGCTAGAGTTTAGTTTCAATGAATGTCAATGGACGGTGTGAGTTGCAAACAAATGGTCATATTGTGAAAACTATCAGGACTATGGCTTAGCCGTGGACATGTTTAGTGGCAGCAGGGATAGCTGAACGTTTTGATATAAGATTTGTGTAGGTGGGCTTGAAAATGAGGGAGTGGCGGCTGTTTAGAAATCATGTTCTGATTTTTCAGCTTTTGTCCCCTCCCCCCGGGCTCTGTAATCAGAGCTGAGATGCTCCAGCCACCTCCCCCCTTGTGTATAACAGAAGCTTTGGTAACCATGGCAACAAAACACACACAGTACACTGATTAATGGCTAAAATTTCTTGAAATGACCTCTAAACAAAAAGCTTTTTCTCAAAAACTGTAAAAGATATCAAACTGAAAAGATATAGCCAGATAGCTGAATATTTTGTGAACATTTTAAAGTTTGTTTGGTGTCTCTAGGTGAAAGTATGAAGGAGCTGAAACTTTTGGAAGCGGAAGAAAAATTTAAGGATTTCAAGCATGCTCCCATTGACTTCAATGTTAAAAAAAAGTGATAAAAAGCTTAATATTTTAAAAAGTATAAATGGTAGAAAAAAAGTTGAAAAAGAGCACACCTCAGCTAAAAGAGACGAACATTTTGATAGTTGAATGGTTTTAATAGCTGAAAGTATGCAGAAGTTACACATTACCGAAAAACGTACGGAATAAAATTATTAAAATTAAGTTTAACTAGAAAATGCATTTCCTGGGGAAAATGCGTGGGAATGCTGAATTGCTAAAATGGCCCCCAGCAAAATTGCCCCCATCATATTGCCATCAAAACTGTCCCATCATATTGCCACCATCAAAACTGCCCCATCAGAATTGCCTCATCAAAACTGCACCATCATATTGCCACCATCAAAACTGCCCCATCAGAATTGCCCTATCAAAAGAGCCCCATCATATTGCCACCATCAAAACTGCCCCATCATATTGCCACCATCAAAACTGCCCCATCAGAATTACCCCATCAAATCTGCCCCATCATATTCCTCTATTATAAATCAGTACATGGTGTGTCTGTCCCCCTCCCCCGGGCTCTGTAATCAGAGCTGAGATGCTCCAGCCACCTCCCCCCCTGTGTATAACAGAAGCTTTGGTAACCATGGCAACAAAACAAACACTAACAGTACACTCTGATTAATGGCTAAAATTTCCTGAAATGACCTCTAAACAAATGGCCGTATTTTAAAAACTATACATCCTACAGCGAAGATTTTTTTATTGTGAGAATCACAAGACCCAGACCTAGATTTTGATACATAGTATGTCTCTGAAATATTAAAATTGAAGGCACGGTCGCAGTTTAGAAATTGCCCTTCAAATTTGAAGGGGCTAGAGTGTAGTTTCAATGAATGTCAATGGACGGCGTGAGTTGCAAACAAATGGTCATATTGTGAAAACTATCAGGACTATGGCTTAGCCGTGGACATGTTTAGTGGCAGCAGGGATAGCTGAACGTTTTGATATAAGATTTGTGTAGGTGGGCTTGAAAATGAGGGAGTGGCGGCAGTTTAGAAATCATGTTCTGATTTTCCAGCTTTTGTCCCCTCCCCCGGGCTCTAATCAGAGCTGAGATGCTCCAGCCACCTCCCCCCCTGTGTATAACAGAAGCTTTGGTAACCAGGGCAACAAAACACACACAGTACACTCTGATTAATGGCTAAAATTTCCTGAAATGACCTCTAAACAAAAAGCTTTTTCTCAAAAACTGTAAAAGATATCAAACTGAAAAGATATAGCCAGATAGCTGAATATTTTGTGAACATTTTAAAGTTTGTTTGGTGTCTCTAGGTGAAAGTATGAATGAGCTGAAACTTTTGGGAGCGGAAGAAAAATTTAAGGATTTCAAGCATGCTCCCATTAACTTCAATGTTAAAAAAAAGTGATAAAAAGCTTAATATTTTAAAAAGTATAAATGGTACAAAAAAAGTTGAAAAAGAGCACACCTCAGCTAAAAGAGACGAACATTTTGATAGTTGAATGGTTTTAATAGCTGAAAGTATGCAGAAGTTACGCATTACCGAAAAACGTACGGAATAAAATTAAAATTATTAAAAATTAAAAATAACTAGAAAATGCATTTCCTGGGGAAAATGCGTGGGAATGCTGAATTGCTAAAACGGCCCCCAGCAAAATTGCCCCCATCATATTGCCATCAAAACTGTCCCATCATATTGCCACCATCAAAACTGCCCCATCAGAATTGCCCCATCAAAACTGCACCATCATATTGCCACCATCAAAACTGCCCCATCAAAAAATATTTTTTTTTTTCAAAAATTATTTTTTTTTTCAAAAATTTTTTTTTCAAAAATGATTTTTTTTTTAAATATTTTTTTTTTTCAAAAATATTTTTTTTTTCAAAAATAATTATTTTTTTCAAAAATATTTTTTTTTTTTTCAAAAATAATTTTTTTTTTCAAAAATAATTTTTTTTTTTTTCAAAAATAATTTTTTTTTTTCAAAAATGATTTTTTTTTTTTTTCAAAAATAATTTTTTTTTTTTTTAGAAATATATTTTTTTTTCAAAAATATATATTTTTTTTCAAAAATAATTGCTGAATAGCTAAATTGCTAAAATGACCGCCATCAAAACTGCCCCATCAGAATTGCCACCATCAAAACTGCCCCATCATATTCCTCTATTATAATCAGTACATGGTGTGTCTGTCCCCTCCCCCCGGGCTCTGTAATTAAAGCTGAGATGCTCCAGCCACCTCCCCCCCCCTCTGTGTATAACAGAAGCTTTGGTAACCATGGCAACAAAACACACACAGTGCACTCTGATTAATGGCTGAGATGCTCCAGCCACCTCCCCCCCCCTCTCTCTGTGTATAACAGAAGCTTTGGTAACCATGGCAACAAAACACACACAGTGCACTCTGATTAATGGCTAAAATTTCCTGAAATGACCTCTAAACAAAAAGCTTTTTCTCAAAAACTGTAAAAGATATCAAACTGAAAAGCTATAGCCAGATAGCTGAATATTTTGTGAACATTTTAAAGTTTGTTTGGTGTCTCTAGGTGAAAGTATGAAGGAGCTGAAACTTTTGGGAGCGGAAGAAAAATTTAAGGATTTCAAGCATGCTCCCATTGACTTCAATGTTAAAAAAAAGTGATAAAAAGCTTAATATTTTAAAAAGTATAAATGGTAGAAAAAAAGTTGAAAAAGAGCACACCTCAGCTAAAAGAGACGAACATTTTGATAGTTGAATGGTTTTAATAGCTGAAAGTATGCAGAAGTTACGCATTACCGAAAAACGTACGGAATAAAATTAAAATTAAAAATAAATAAAATCGAATAACAATAGTGGGACTGCTAAAGCATTCCCACTAATAAATAAAATAGAATAACAATAGTGGGACTGCTAAAGCAGTCCCACTAACTAGAAAATGCATTTCCTGGGGAAAATGCGTGGGAATGCTGAATTGCTAAAACGGCCCCCAGCAAAATTGCTCCCATCATATTGCCATCAAAACTGTCCCATCATATTGCCACCATCAAAACTGCCCCATCAGAATTGCCCCATCAAAACTGCACCATCATATTGCCACCATCAAAACTGCCCCATCAAAAAATATTTTTTTTTCAAAAATATTTTTTTTTTTTTCAAAAATATTTTTTTTTTTTCAAAAATAATTTTTTTTTTCCAAAAATAATTTTTTTTTTTCAAAAATTATTTTTTTTTTCAAAAATATTTTTTTTTTCAAAAAAATTTTTTTTTTTCAAAATTTTTTTTTTTCAAAAATGATTTTTTTTTTCAAAAATATTTTTTTTTTTCAAAAATATTTTTTTTTTTCAAAAATAATTTTTTTTTTTTTCAAAAATAATTTTTTTTTCAAAAATATTTTTTTTTTCAAAAATGATTTTTTTTTTTCAAAAATATTTTTTTTTTTTCAAAAATAATTTTATTTTTCAAAAAAAATTTTTTTAAAAAAATAATTTTTTTTTTTCAAAAATATTTTTTTTTTTTCAAAAATATTTTTTTTTTTTCAAAAATATTTTTTTTTTTTTCAAAAATAATTGCTGAATAGCTAAATTGCTAAAATGACCGCCATCAAAACTGCCCCATCAGAATTGCCACCATCAAAACTGCCCCATCATATTCCTCTATTATAATCAGTACATGGTGTGTCTGTCCCCTCCCCCCGGGCTCTGTAATTAAAGCTGAGATGCTCCAGCCACCTCACCCCCCTGTGTATAACAGAAGCTTTGGTAACCATGGCAACAAAACACACACAGTACACTCTGATTAATGGCTAAAATTTCCTGAAATGACCTCTAAACAAAAAGCTTTTTCTCAAAAACTGTAAAAGATATCAAACTGAAAAGATATAGCCAGATAGCTGAATATTTTGTGAACATTTTAAAGTTTGTTTGGTGTCTCTAGGTGAAAGTATGAAGGAGCTGAAACTTTTGGGAGCGGAAGAAAAATTTAAGGATTTCAAGCATGCTCCCATTGACTTCAATGTTAAAAAAGTGATAAAAAGCTTAATATTTTAAAAGTATAAATGGTAGAAAAAAAGTTGAAAAAGAGCACACCTCAGCTAAAAGAGACGAACATTTTGATAGTTGAATGGTTTTAATAGCTGAAAGTATGCAGAAGTTACGCATTACCGAAAAACGTACGGAATAAAATTAAAAATAAATAAAATCGAATAACAATAGTGGGACTGCTAAAGCATTCCCACTGATAATAAAAAAACGAATAACAATAGTGGGACTGCTAAAGCAGTCCCACTAACTAGAAAATGCATTTCCTGGGTAAAATGCGTGGGAATGCTGAATTGCTAAAACGGCCCCCAGCAAAATTGCCCCCATCATATTGCCATCAAAACTGTCCCATCATATTGCCACCATCAAAACTGCCCCATCAGAATTGCCCTATCAAAACAGCCCCATCATATTGCCACCATCAAAACTGCCCCATCATATTGCCACCATCAAAACTGCCCCATCAGAATTACCCCATCAAAACTGCCCCATCATATTCCTCTATTATAAATCAGTACATGGTGTGTCTGTCCCCTCCCCCGGGCTCTGTAATCAAAGCTGAGATGCTCCAGCCACCTCCCCCCCTGTGTATAACAGAAGCTTTGGTAACCATGGCAACAAAACAAACACTAACAGTAAACTCTGATTAATGGCTAAAATTTCCTGAAATGACCTCTAAACAAAAAGCTTTTTCTCAAAAACTGTAAAAGATATCAAACTGAAAAGATATAGCCAGATAGCTGAATATTTTGTGAACATTTTAAAGTTTGTTTGGTGTCTCTAGGTGAAAGTATGAAGGAGCTGAAACTTTTGGGAGCGGAAGAAAAATTTAAGGATTTCAAGCATGCTCCCATTGACTTCAATGTTAAAAAAAAGTGATAAAAAGCTTAATATTTTAAAAAGTATACATGGTAGAAAAAAAGTTGAAAAAGAGCACACCTCAGCTAAAAGAGACGAACATTTTGATAGTTGAATGGTTTTAATAGCTGAAAGTATGCAGAAGTTACGCATTACCGAAAAACGTACGGAATAAGAAGAAAAATAATAAAAAAACGAATAACAATAGTGGGACTGCTAAAGCATTCCCACTAACTAGAAAATGCATTTCCTGGGGAAAATGCGTGGGAATGCTGAATTGCTAAAACGGCCCCCAGCAAAATTGCCCCCATCATATTGCCATCAAAACTGTCCCATCATATTGCCACCATCAAAACAGCCCCATCATATTGCCACCATCAAAACTGCCCCATCATATTGCCACCATCAAAACTGCCCCATCAGAATTACCCCATCAAAACTGCCCCATCATATTCCTCTATTATAAATCAGTACATGGTGTGTCTGTCCCCTCCCCCGGGCTCTGTAATCAGAGCTGAGATGCTCCAGCCACCTCCCCCCTGTGTATAACAGAAGCTTTGGTAACCATGGCAACAAAACAAACAGTACTCTCTGATTAATGGCTAAAATTTCCTGAAATGACCTCTAAACAAATGGCCATATTTTAAAAACTATACATCTTACAGCGAAGATCTTTATATTGTGAGAATCACAAGACCCAGACCTAGATTTTGATACATAGTATGTCTCTGAAATATTAAAATTGAAGGCACGGTCGCAGTTTAGAAATTGCCCATCAAATTTGAAGGGGCTAGAGTGTAGTTTCAATGAATGTCAATGGACGGCGTAAGTTTCAAACAAATGGTCATATTGTGAAAACTATCAGGACTATGGCTTAGCCGTGGGCATGTTTAGTGGCAGCAGGGATAGCTGAACGTTTTGATATAAGATTTATGTAGGTGGGCTTGAAAATGAGGGAGTGGCGGCAGTTTAGAAATCATGTTCTGATTTTTCAGCTTTTGTCCCCTCCCCTGGGCTCTAATCAGAGCTGAGATGCTCCAGCCACCTCCCCCCTGTGTATAACAGAAGCTTTGGTAACCATGGCAACAAAACACATACAGTACACTCTGATTAATGGCTAAAATTTCTTGAAATGACCTCTAAACAAAAAGCTTTTTCTCAAAAACTGTAAAAGATATAAAACTGAAAAGCTATAGCCAGATAGCTGAATATTTTGTGAACATTTTAAAGTTTGTTTGGTGTCTCTAGGTGAAAGTATGAAGGAGCTGAAACTTTTGGGAGCGGAAGAAAAATTTAAGGATTTCAAGCATGCTCCCATTGACTTCAATGTTAAAAAAAAGTGATAAAAAGCTTAATATTTTAAAAAGTATAAATGGTAGAAAAAAAGTTGAAAAAGAGCACACCTCAACTAAAAGAGACGAACATTTTGATAGTTGAATGGTTTTAATAGCTGAAAGTATGCAGAAGTTACGCATTACCGAAAAACGTACGGAATAAGAAGAAAAATAATAAAAAAACGAATAACAATAGTGGGACTGCTAAAGCATTCCCACTAAATAAAATCGAATAACAATAGTGGGACTGCTAAAGCATTCCCACTAACTAGAAAATGCATTTCCTGGGGAAAATGCGTGGGAATGCTGAATTGCTAAAACGGCCCCCAGCAAAATTGCCCCCATCATATTGCCATCAAAACTGTCCCATCATATTGCCACCATCAAAACTGCCCCATCAGAATTGCCTCATCAAAACTGCACCATCATAATGCCACCATCAAAACTGCCCCATCAAAAAATATTTTTTTTTTTCAAAAATATTTTTTTTTCAAAAATAATTTTTTTTTTTCAAAAATATTTTTTTTTTTCAAAAATAATTTTTTTTTCAAAAATTTTTTTTTTTTTCAAAAATTTTTTTTTTTTCAAAATTTTTTTTTTTTTTCAAAAAATTTTTTTTTAAAAATATTTTTTTTTCAAAAATATTTTTTTTTTTCAAAAATATTTTTTTTTTTTTCAAAAATAATTTTTTTTTTTCAAAAATAATTTTTTTTTTTTTTTCAAAAATAATTTTTTTTTTTCAAAAATAATTTTTTTTTTCAAAAATATTTTTTTTTTTCAAAAAAATTTTTTTTTTCAAAAAAATTTTTTTTTTTCAAAAATAATTTTTTTTTTTTCAGAAATATTTTTTTTTTTTCAAAAATATATATTTTTTTTCAAAAATAATTGCTGAATAGCTAAATTGCTAAAATGACCGCCATCAAAACTGCCCCATCAGAATTGCCACCATCAAAACTGTCCCATCATATTCCTCTATTATAATCAGTACATGGTGTGTCTGTCCCCTCCCCCCGGGCTCTGTAATTAAAGCTGAGATGCTCCAGCCACCTCCCCCCCTCTGTGTATAACAGAAGCTTTGGTAACCATGGCAACAAAACACACACAGTACACTCTGATTAATGGCTAAAATTTCCTGAAATGACCTCTAAACAAAAAGCTTTTTCTCAAAAACTGTAAAAGATATCAAACTGAAAAGATATAGCCAGATAGCTGAATATTTTGTGAACATTTTAAAGTTTGTGTGGTGTCTCTAGGTGAAAGTATGAAGGAGCTGAAACTTTTGGGAGCGGAAGAAAAATTTAAGAATTTCAAGCATGCTCCCATTGACTTCAATGTTAAAAAAAAGTGATAAAAAGCTTAATATTTTAAAAAGTATAAATGGTAGAAAAAAAGTTGAAAAAGAGCACACCTCAGCTAAAAGAGACGAACATTTTGATAGTTGAATGGTTTTAATAGCTGAAAGTATGCAGAAGTTACGCATTACCGAAAAACGTACGGAATAAAATTAAAAATAATAAATAAAATCGAATAACAATAGTGGGACTGCTAAAGCATTCCCACTAATAAATAAAATCGAATAACAATAGTGGGACTGCTAAAGCATTCCCACTAACTAGAAAATGCATTTCCTGGGGAAAATGCGTGGGAATGCTGAATAGCTAAATTGCTAAAATGGCCGCCATCAAAACTGCCCCATCATACTGCCATCAAAACTGCCCCATCAGAATTGCCCCATCAAAATTGTCCCCATTAAAACTGCCCCATCATATTGCCACCATCAAAACTGCCCCATCAGAATTGCCCCATCATATTGCCACCATCAAAACTGCCCCATCAGAATTGCCCCATCATATTGCCACCATCAAAACTGCCCCCATCAAAACTGCCCCATCATATTGCCACCTTTAAAACTGCTCCATTAAAATTGTCCCCATCAAAACTGCCCCATCATATTGCTACCTTTAAAACTGCTCCATTAAAATTGTCCCCATCAAAACTGTCCCATCATGTTGCCACCATCAAAACTGCCCCATCAGAATTGCCCTATCAAAACTGCCCATCATATTGCCACCATCAAAACTGCCCCATCAGAATTGTCCCATCAAAACTGCCCCATCATATTGCCACCATCAAAACTGACCCATCATAATTGCCACCAATAAAACTGCCCCATCATAATTGCCCCATCAAAACTGCCCCATCAGAATTGCCCTATCAAAACTGCCCCATCATATTCCTGTATTATAAATCAGTACATGGTGTGTCTGTCCCCTCCCCCGGCCTCTGTAATCAGAGCTGATATGCTCCAGCCACCTCCCCCCCTGTGTATAACAGAAGCTTTGGTAACCATGGCAACAAAACAAACAGTACACTCTGATTAATGGCTAAAATTTCCTGAAATGACCTCTAAACAAAAAGCTTTTTCTCAAAAACTGTAAAAGATATCAAACTGAAAAGATATAGCCAGATAGCTGAATATTTTGTGAACATTTTAAAGTTTGTTTGGTGTCTCTAGGTGAAAGTATGAAGGAGCTGAAACTTTTGGGAGCGGAAGAAGATTTTAAGTTTCTGAAGCATGCTCCCATTGACTTCAATGTTAAAAAAAAGTGATAAAAAGCTTAATATTTTAAAAAGTATAAATGGTAGATAAAAAGTTGAAAAAGAGCACACATCAGCTAAAAGAGACAAACATTTTGATAGTTGAATGGTTTTAATAGCTGAAAGTATGCAGAAGTTACACAGAACCAAAAAACGTACGGAATAAAATTAAGATTAAAATTAAGTTTAAAATTAAGTTTAAAAATAAATAAAATCGAATAACAATAGTGGGACTGCTAAAGCAGTCCCACTAATTAAGTTTAAAATTAAGTTTAAAAATAAATAAAATCGAATAACAATAGTGGGACTGCTAAAGCATTCCCACTAACTAGAAAATGCATTTCCTGGGGAAAATGCGTGGGAATGCTGAATTGCTAAAATGGCCCCCAGCAAAATTGCCCCCATCATATTGCCATCAAAACTGTCCCATCATATTGCCACCATCAAAACTGCCCCAACAGAATTGCCTCATCAAAACTGCACCATCATATTGCCACCATCAAAACTGCCCCATCAGAATTGCCCTATCAAAACAGCCCCATCATATTGCCACCATCAAAACTGCCCCATCATATTGCCACCATCAAAACTGCCCCATCAGAATTACCCCATCAAAACTGCCCCATCATTTCCTCTATTATAAATCAGTACATGGTGTGTCTGTCCCCTCCCCTGGGCTCTGTAACCAGAGCTGAGATGCTCCAGCCACCTCCCCCCTGTGTATAACAGAAGCTTTGGTAACCATGGCAACAAAACAAACACAGTACATGCTGATTAATGGCTAAAATTTCCTGAAATGACCTCTAAACAAAAAGCTTTTTCCCAAAAACTATAAATCCTACAGCAAAGATCTTTATATTGTGAGAATCACAAGACCCAGACCTAGATTTTGATGTATAGTATGTCTCTGAAATATTAAAATTGAAGGCACGGTCGCAGTTTAGAAATTGCCCTTCAAATTTGAAGGGGCTAGAGTGTAGTTTCAATGAATGTCAATGGACGGTGTGAGTTGCAAACAAATGGTCATATTGTGAAAACTATCAGGACTATGGCTTAGCCGTGGACATGTTTAGTGGCAGCAGGGATAGCTGAACGTTTTGATATAAGATTTGTGTAGGTGGGCTTGAAATTGAGGGAGTGGCAGCAGTTTAGAAATCATGTTCTGATTTTTCAGCTTTTGTCCCCTCCCTATTGCTCTGTAATCAGAGCTGAGATGCTCCAGCCACCTCCCCCCCTGTGTATAACAGAAGCTTTGGTAACCATGGCAACAAAACATACACAGTACACTCTGATTAATGGCTAAAATTTCCTGAAATGACCTCTAAACAAAAAGCTTTTTCTCAAAAACTGTAAAAGATATCAAACTGAAAAGATATAGCCAGATAGCTGAATATTTTGTGAACATTTTAAAGTTTGTTTGGCGTCTCTAGGTGAAAGTATGAAGGAGCTGAAACTTTTGGCAGCGGAAGAAGATTTTAAGTTTCTCAAGCATGCTCCCATTGACTTCAATGTTAAAAAAAAGTGATAAAAAGCTTAATATTTTAAAAAGTATAAATGGTAGAAAAAAAGTTGAAAAAGAGCACACCTCAGCTAAAAGAGACGAACATTTTGATAGTTGAATGGTTTTAATAGCTGAAAGTATGCAGAAGTTACGCATTACCGAAAAACGTACGGAATAATAATAAGAAAAACTAGAAAATGCATTTCCTGGGGAAAATGCGTGGGAATGCTGAATTGCTAAAACGGCCCCCAGCAAAATTGCCCCCATCATATTGCCATCAAAACTGTCCCATCATATTGCCACCATCAAAACTGCCCCATCAGAATTACCCCATCAAAACTGCCCCATCATATTCCTCTATTATAAATCAGTACATGGTGTGTCTGTCCCCCTCCCCCGGGCTCTGTAATCAGAGCTGAGATGCTCCAGCCACCTCCCCCCCTGTGTATAACAGAAGCTTTGGTAACCATGACAACAAAACAAACACTAACAGTACACTCTAATTAATGGCTAAAATTTCCTGAAATGACCTCTAAACAAATGGCCGTATTTTAAAAACTATACATCCTACAGCGAAGATCTTTATATTGTGAGAATCACAAGACCCAGACCTAGATTTTAATACATAGTATGTCTCTGAAATATTAAAATTGAAGGCACGGTCGCAGTTTAGAAATTGCCCTTCAAATTTGAAGGGGCTAGAGTGTAGTTTCAATGAATGTCAATGGACGGCGTGAGTTGCAAACAAATGGTCATATTGTGAAAACTATCAGGACTATGGCTTTGCCGTGGACATGTTTAGTGGCAGCAGGGATAGCTGAACGTTTTGATATAAGATTTGTGTAGGTGGGCTTGAAAATGAGGGAGTGGCGGCAGTTTAGAAATCATGTTCTGATTTTTCAGCTTTTGTCCCCTCCCTAGGGCTCTGTAATCAGAGCTGAGATGCTCCAGCCACCTCCCCCCTGTGTATAACAGAAGCTTTGGTAACCATGGCAACAAAACATACACAGTAAACTCTGATTAATGGCTAAAATTTCCTGAAATGACCTCTAAATAAAAAGCTTTTTCTCAAAAACTGTAAAAGATATCAAACTGAAAAGATATAGCAAGATAGCTGAATATTTTGTGAACATTTTAAAGTTTGTTTGGCGTCTCTAGGTGAAAGTATGAAGGAGCTGAAACTTTTGGGAGCGGAAGAAGATTTTAAGTTTCTCAAGCATGCTCCCATTGACTTCAATGTTAAATAAAAGTGATAAAAAGCTTAATATTTTAAAAAGTATAAATGGTAGAAAAAAAGTTGAAAAAGAGCACACCTCAGCTAAAAGAGACGAACATTTTGATAGTTGAATGGTTTTAATAGCTGAAAGTATGCAGAAGTTACGCATTACCGAAAAACGTACGGAATAAAATTAAAATTATTAAAAATAATAAATAAAATCGAATAACAATAGTAGGACTGCTAAAGCATTCCCACTAATAAATAAAATCGAATAACAATAGTGGGACTGCTAAAGCATTCCCACTAATAAATAAAAAAATGAATAACAATAGTGGGACTGCTAAAGCATTCCCACTAACTAGAAAATGCATTTCCTGGGGAAAATGCGTGGGAATGCTGAATAGCTAAATTGCTAAAATGGCCGCCATCAAAACTGCCCCATCATACTGCCATCAAAACTGGCCCATTAGAATTACCCCATCAAAATTGTCCCCAATAAAACTGCCCCATCATATTGCCACCATCAAAACTGCCCCATCATATTGCCACCATCAAAACTGCCCCATCAGAATTGCCCCATCAAAACTGCCCCATCATATTGCCACCATCAAAACTGCCCCCATCAAAACTGCCCCATCATATTGCCACCTTTAAAACTGCTCCATTAAAATTGTCCCCATCAAAACTGCCCCATCATATTGCCACCATGAAAACGGCCTCATCAGAATTGCCCTATCAAAACTGCCCCATCATATTGCCACCATCAAAACTGCCCCCAGCAAAACTGCCCCATCATATTGCCACCTTTAAAACTGCTCCATAAAAATTGTCCCCATCAAAACTGCCCCATCATATTGCCACCATCAAAACTGCCCCATCATATTGCCACCATCAAAACTGCCCCATCAGAATTGTCCCATCAAAATTGTCCCCATCAAAACTGCCCCTTCATATTGACACCATCAAAACTGCCCCATCATATTGCCACCATCAAAACTGCCCCATCATGTTGCCACCATCAAAACTGCCTCCATCATATTGCCATCAAAACTGCCCCATCAGAATTGCCCCATCAAAACTGTCCCATCAGAATTACCCCATCAAAACTGTCCCATCAGAATTGTCTCATCAAAACTGCCCCATCATATTGCCACCATCAAAACTGCCCCCATCAAAACTGCCCCATCATATTGCCACCTTTAAAACTGCTCCATTAAAATTGTCCCCATCAAAACTGCCCCATCATATTGCCACCATGAAAATTGCCCCATCAGAATTGCCCTATCAAAACTGCCCCATCATATTGCCACCATCAAAACTGCCTCCAGCAAAACTGCCCCATCATATTGCCACCTTTAAAACTGCTCCATAAAAATTGTCCCCATCAAAACTGCCCCATCATATTGCCACCATCAAAACTGCCCCATCAGAATTGCCCCATCAAAATTGTCCCCATCAAAACTGCCCCTTCATATTGACACCATCAAAACTGCCCCATCATATTGCCACCATCAAAACTGCCCCATCATGTTGCCACCATCAAAACTGCCTCCATCATATTGCCATCAAAACTGCCCAATCAGAATTGCCACTATCAAAACTGTCCCATCAGAATTGCCCCATCAAAACTGCCTCATCATATTGCCACCATCAAAACTGCCCCATCAGAATTGTCCCATCAAAACTGCCCCATCAAATTGCCACCATCAAAACTGCCCCATCAAAACTGCCCCATCATATTCCTCTATTATAAATCAGTACATGGTGTGTCTGTCCCCTCCCCCGGGCTCTGTAATGAGCTGAGATGCTCCAGCCACCTCCCCCCTGTGTATAACAGAAGCTTTGGTAACCATGGCAACAAAACAAACACAGTACACTCTGATTAATGGCTAAAATTTCCAGAAATGACCTCTAAACAAAAAGCTTTTTCTCAAAAACTGTAAAAGATATCAAACTGAAAAGATATAGCCAGATAGCTGAATATTTTGTGAACATTTTAAAGTTTTTTTGGGGTGTGTAGGTGAAAGTATGAAGGAGCTGAAACTTTTGGGAGCGGAAGAAGATTTTAAGTTTCTGAAGCATGCTCCCATTGACTTCAATGTTAAAAAAAGTGATAAAAAGCTTAATATTTTAAAAAGTATAAATGGTAGAAAAAAAGTTGAAAAAGAGCACACCTCAGCTAAAAGAGACGAACATTTTGATAGTTGAATGGTTTTAATAGCTGAAAGTATGCAGAAGTTACGCAGAACCAAAAAACGTACGGAATAAAATTAAAATTAAAATTAAAAATAAATAAAATTGAATAACAATAGTGGGACTGCTAAAGCATTCCCACTAATAACTAGAAAAGCTATAATTTCTGGGGAAATTGTGAAAGTGTTCTTGCCTCTACAACTGGAGTGGGCGGAGTAACTGGGTGGGGTGGAGTGGCTTGAGTAACTGTGAAAAGTGTTAAAAAGCTTAATATTTTAAAAAGTATAAATAGTAGTAAAAAAGTTCCATCATTAACTGAAAGAGCTGAACATTTTTTTCAAAAGTAATTTTTTTTTCAAAAATATTTTTTTTTTCAAAAATAATTTTTTTTTTCAAAAATAATTTTTTTTCAAAAAAAATTTTTTTTTTTTCAAAATTTTTTTTTTTTTCAAATTTTTTTTTTTTTTTTCAAAAATATTTTTTTTTTCAAAAATATTTTTTTTTTTTTCAAAAATAATTTTTTTTTTTCAAAAATAATTTTTTTTTTCAAAAATATTTTTTTTTTTTTCAAAAATGATTTTTTTTTTTCAGAAAAGATTTTTTTTATTTTTCAAAAATATTTTTATTTTTCAAAAATATTTTTTTTTTTTTCAAAAATATTTTTTTTTTTTCAAAAATAATTTTTTTTTTTCAAAAATAATTTTTTTTTTTTAAATTTTTTTTTTTCATGGGGCGGTCATAATGTTTAGTGGACCATTCAGCGAAACGTTCCACAAAGTAATAGCACACCAATCGGGAACAATCCGCACGTTTTGGTATATTACTTGTCTCTGTAGTGTAAAAACTGTGGGAGGAGTCTAAAAGCATTATCAAGTCTAGCAGATGAAGTCACATGCATTTGGGGTGTCTCAGCATCTTGTGTTTACAACCACTGTTTCCTAGCAACGCTCATGCCCTGTTTATGCTTCCCAAATACTACTTCATCAAAACTGCCCCATCAGAATTACCCCATCAAAACTGCCCCATCATATTTCTCTATTATAAATCAGTACATGGTGTGTCTGTCCCCTCCCCTGGGCTCTGTAATCAGAGCTGAGATGCTCCAGCCACCTCCCCCCTGTGTATAACAGAAGATTTGGTAACCATGGCAACAAAACAAACACTAACAGTACACTCTGATTAATGGCTAAAATTTCCTGAAATGACCTCTAAACAAATGGCCGTATTTTAAAAACTATACATCCTACAGCGAAGATCTTTATATTGTGAGAATCACAAGACTCAGACCTAGATTTTGATGTATAGTATGTCTCTGAAATATTAAAATTGAAGGCACGGTCACAGTTTGGAAATTGCCCTTCAAATTTGAAGGGGCTAGAGTGTAGATTCAATGAATGTCAATGGACGGTGTGAGTTGCAAACAAATGGTCATATTGTGAAAACTATCAGGACTATGGCTTAGCCGTGGACATGTTTAGTGGCAGCAGGGATAGCTGAACATTTTGATATAAGATTTGTGTAGGTGGGCTTGAAAATGAGGGAGTGGAGGCAGTTTAGAAATCATGTTCTGATTTTTCAGCTTTTGTCACCTCTCACTCTAGTTTCCCCATTCATTCCTATGGGACCAATTTCGCCGCAAAAACAACGATATTTCGTGAACCATTTGGCGAAACGTTCCACAAAATAATAGCACACCATTTGGGAACAATCCGCACGTTTCGGTATATTACTTGTCTATGTAGTGTAAAAACTGTGGGAGGAGTTAGGGTGGTAAATTTGGCTATAATAATAACTAGAATATGCATTTCCTGGGGAAAATGCGTGGGAATGCTGAATAGCTAAATTGCTAAAACGGCCGCCATCAAAACTGCCCCATCATACTGCCATCAAAACTGCCCCATCACCGATCAAAATTGTCCCCATTAAAACTGCCCCATCATATTGCCACCATCAAAACTGCACCATCAGAATTGCTCCATCAAAATTGTCCCATCATATTGCCACTATCAGAATTGCCCCATCAAAACTGCCCCATCATATTGCCACCATCAAAACTGCCCCATCAGAATTGCCCCATCATATTACCACCATCAAAACTGCCCCATCATATTGCCAACATCAAAACTGCCCCCATCATATTGCCATCAAAACTTCCCCATTAGAATTGCCCCATCAAAATTGTCCCCATCAAAATTGCCCCATCAGAATTGCCCCATCAAAACTAAAAGTAATTTTTTTTTCAAAAGTAATTTTTTTTTTCAAAAATATATATATATTTTTTTCAAAAATATTTTTTTTTTCAAAAATAATTTGTTTTTTTTTCAAAAATAATTTTTTTTTCAAAAATAATTTATTTTTATTCAAAAATAATTTATTTTTTCAAAAATATATTTTTTTTTTCAAAAATGATTTTTTTTTTTTCAAAAATTATTTTTTTTTCAAAAATATTTTTTTTTTTCAAAAATATATATTTTTTTCAAAAATATATATTTTTTTTTTCAAAAAGAATTGCTGAATAGCTAAATTGCTAAAACAGCCGCCATCAAAACTGCCCCATCATACTGCCATCAAAACTGCCCCATCAGAATTGCCCCATCAAAATTGTCCCCATTAAAACTGCCCCATTATACTGCCATCAAAACTGCCCCATCAGAATTGCCCCATCAAAACTGCCCCATCAGAATTGCCCTATCAAAACTGCCCCATCATATTCCTCTATTATAAATCAGTACATGGTGTGTCTGTCCCCTCCCCCGGGCTCTGTATTCAGAGCTGAGATGCTCCAGCCACCTCCCCCCTGTGTATAACAGAAGCTTTGGTAACCATGGCAACAAAACAAACACAGTACACTCTGATTAATGGCTAAAATTTCCTGAAATGACCTCTAAACAAAAAGCTTTTTCTCAATAACTGTAAAAGATATCAAACTGAAAAGATATAGCCAGATAGCTGAATATTTTGTGAACATTTTAAAGTTTGTTTGGTGTCTCTAGGTGAAAGTATGAAGGAGCTGAAACTTTTGGGAGCGGAAGAAGAATTTAAGGATTTCAAGCATGCTCCCATTGAATTCAATGTTAAAAAAAGTGATAAAAAGCTTAATATTTTAAAAAGTATAAATGGTAGAAAAAAAGTTGAAAAAGAGCACACCTCAGCTAAAAGAGATGAACATTTTAATACTTGAATGGTTTTAATAGCTGAAAGTATGCAGAAGTTACGCAGAACCAAAAAACGTACGGAATAAAATTATTAAAATTAAAATTAAAAATATAAAATGCATTTCCTGGGTAAAATGCGTGGGAATGCTGAATAGCTGAATTGCTAAAACGGCCGCCATCAAAACTGCCCCATCATACTGCCATCAAAACTGCCCCATCAGAATTGCCCCATCAAAATTTTTCCCATCAAAACTGCCCCATCAGAATTGCTCCATCAAAATTGTCACATCATATTGCCACCATCAGAATTGCCCCATCAAAACTGCCCCATCATATTGCCACCATCAAAACTGCCCCATCAGAATTGCTCCATCATATTATCACCATCAAAACTGCCCCATCATATTGTCACCATCAAAACTGCCCCCATCATATTGCCATCAAAACTGCCCCATTAGAATTGCCCCATCAAAATTGTCCCCATCAAAACTGCCCCATCATATTGCCACCATCAAAACTGCCCCATCAGAATTGCCCCATCAAAACTGCCCCATCATATTGCCACCATCAAAACTGCCCCATCAGAATTGCCCCATCAGAATTGCCCTATCAAAACTGCCCCATCATATTGCCACCATTAAAACTGCCCCATCATATTGCCACCATCAAAACTGCCCCATCAGAATTGCCCCATCAAAACTGCCCCATCAGAATTGCCCCATCAAAACTGCCCCGTCATATTGCCACCATCAAAACTGCCCCATCATATTCCTCTATTATAAATCAGTACATGGTGTGTCTGTCCCCTCCCCCGGGCTCTGTAATCAGAGCTGAGATGCTCCAGCCACCTCCCCCCTGTGTATAACAGAAGCTTTGGTAACCATGGCAACAAAACAAACAGTACACTCTGATTAATGGCTAAAATTTCCTGAAATGACCTCTAAACAAAAAGCTTTTTCTCAAAAACTGTAAAAGATATCAAACTGAAAAGATATAGCCAGATAGCTGAATAATTTGTGAACATTTTAAAGTTTGTTTGGCGTCTGTAGGTGAAAGTATGAAGGAGCTGAAACTTTTGGGAGCGGAAGAAGGTTTTAAGTTTCTGAAGCATGCTCCCATTGACTTCAATGTTAACAAAAAGTGATAAAAAGCTTAATATTTTAAAAAGTATAAATGGTAGAAAAAAAGTTGAAAAAGAGGACACATCAGCTAAAAGAGACGAACATTTTGATAGTTGAATGGTTAAAGCAGTCCCACTAAAAATAAATAAAATCGAATAACAATAGTGGGACTGCTAAAGCATTCCCACTAATTACCGTATTTATCGGCGTATAACACGCACCGGCGTATAACACGCACCCCAATTTAGGAGGGAATTTTAAGGAAAAAAAAACTTTTAGGAGAGAAGTTGAAGGGAAAAAAACTTACATTTAAATGCCCATCATTGCAGCCTTCTCAGTGCAGCCTTGCCCCAGTGCAGCCATGTCAGTGCAGCCTTGTCAGTGCAGCCTTGTCAGTGCAGCCATGTCAGTGCAGCCTTCCCCAGTGCAGCCTTCCCCAGTGCAGCCTTGTCAGTGCAGCCATGTCAGTGCAGCCATGTCAGTGCAGCCTTCTCAGTGCAGCCTTCTCAGTGCAGCCTTGCCCCAGTGCAGCCTTGCCCCAGTGCAGCCTTGCCCCAGTGCAGCCTTCCCCAGTGCAGCCTTGTCAGTGCAGCCATGTCAGTGCAGCCATGTCAGTGCAGCCTTCTCAGTGCAGCCTTCCCCAGTGCAGCCTTGCCCCAGTGCAGCCTTGCCCCAGTGCAGCCTTCCCCAGTGCAGCCTTGCCCCTGTGCAGCCTTCGATCCCCTTTTCCTTCCTTCTGGGATTCAAAATCGCGGACCGCGATTTGAAAATGGCGCCGCCGGCGCCGAAATACACAGAGCCGGTCCTCGGCTCTTTCCGGCGGCTCTCGTTTACTTTCGGTTTCACTCGTAGCCCCGAGCGGAGCTATCCGAACCTACTCGGATAGCTCCGCTCGGGGCTACGAGTGAAACCGAAAGTAAACGAGAGCCGCCGGAAAGAGCCGAGGACCGGCTCTGTGTATTTCGGCGCCGGCGGCGCCATTTTCAAATCGCGGTCCGCGATTTTGTTATTTTGACAGCTCGGATCGCAGGGGATCGGCGTATAACACGCACCTGCGACTTTCCCCTGATTTTAAGGGGAAAAAAGTGCGTGTTATACGCCGATAAATACGGTAAGTTTAAAAATAAATAAAATCGAATAACAATAGTGGGACTGCTAAAGCATTCCCACTAATAAAATTGAATAACAATAGTGGGACTGCTAAAGCATTCCCACTAATAATATATATGTGAGATAACAGTAAGTGGTCTTGCTATGCAAGAACACTTAAATAGACACATTATTGTCTAATAAGTAAGTTTGCCAATTTTCTGGGGCCACATACGGTCCCTTTCTCAGGGTGACAAATTAACATTAACCCATAGCAGCCAATCATAGTTCTTCCCATTAGATAACTTTCCACATAAAAATGCATTATAAATACAGTACCATAAAACAATGGTGCTGTTAGCCTGTGTCACCTCCAAATGATCCACATGCCTGTAGGGATAATTCAGAGTTAATCCAGCAATAGGGATGAGAGTAACTTTCCCAGGTTTCCTTCGATGGACGTACTCTACCAAAGTTCAGGTTCCGAATCTGAACCTCATTGAAGTAAATGAGAGCCAAATCTTGGAAATTAGTAATCACCTTTTTCTGGGCTAATAGGCAAAGGAGAGGTATCAGCAAGGTCTTTTAGGTAGGCTTAAAGGGCAAAACTGAAAATACAAAGCTCCTTTAAATTACATACTTAGAGGATGTCTTAAAGCTGTAAGTGGATTCACAGAAAATTATGATTTTAAGGGACAAAATGAGCCACACTGTATTATGAAATCACATAAGTTGCATGTGTAATACATTATTAAACTTTATTATTATTTATTTATTTTAATATAGCAACAATAAGGTTGATGTTGACAAACAGGCTTTATTAGGTTTTTTTTTTGTTATTTTGTTTTTTTTAAGACAGCATATTTAGTATAGCAGTGATAGGCCATTATTGAGGGCTGAAAGTAGCAGGCACAACATAGATAAAATTCATTGCAAAGTATATACTTTGAAAAAAAAAATAATAAATTGTCAAAACAATGCACATAGCATAGTCTGTGATCTTATTTTTAGTGCCACACTGTACTGTCTCCAACATTTAACAGAATGTCAACCCAGAGAGCACCAAAACACCTCAAAACCACAAACCCACTCTCCAGAGATTAGGCAATTGTTATGGCAAACTAAAAAAATACAGTGTCATGTTTCAGAGACATTGGCCAAATATATGGCACAGTGGCTGAAGAATATGTAAGCAGTATGACTGCGACCAACAATGTAAGAGGGAAAAGTAAGTTAATTTTTTTCAAGAAATAGCTATGGGGTTGATTTACTAAAACTGGAGAGTGGAAAATCTGGTGCAGCTGTGCATGGTAGCCAAGCAGCTTCTAATTTCAGCTTGTTCAATTACGGTTTGACAAAAAAAAGCCTGGAAGATAATTGGTTTCTATGCACAGTAGCACCAGATTTTGAACTCTCCGGTTTTAGTAAATCAACCCCAAAGTATGACATTTCAACGACAGCCGCCATAAATATTGTATAGACTTACTGCACTTTATCAAAGCATTTGTATTTGGCCGTCATCTTAGAGGAAAAGATAAGGCAAGAAAAACAGAACTGATTTGTTGGGCAGTATACACTAATTTTTGGATAAGATGCTATGTCAGAGGAGAGAGCATGTAGATTTCATCATGATTATCCACTTTGCATCTCAGGCCACCCCCTATGGACCAGAGCAATTTTTACATTTCTGGTAAGGATCTGTTTGTTCAGCGATATCTCTGTCACTATTAAAGAAAACAAGGTAATACATACTGTATATTGTTTTTTTAAATTACAAACAAGGTTTGTAATTTGGTAAACAGCAAAGTGCAGCGCTATAAATATATAAGTGACATATAAAGAAATAGGGACCCACCAAGTGATATAACATCAATCAGTAGATACATAAGCAAAATCGATCAATCATAAGCAAACTTTGTTCACAGATGCGTGTGAAAAAGTATATATAAAAAACAATATGCATAAAATAGTCCAAAACATAATAGTTGAGTCCACAAAAAGAAAAACCCTCATCCAGGAGAGATGTGATAAAAAGTAATAGTAGATAATCCACCACGGAGTGTGTGAGTAGAGTCTGCTTACCGGACGGCGATGACTGCTATTACGGCAGTCTCGCCCAGCATAGGGATTAGGGTCTCCCAAAACCACAGATACAGAGCGGGACCAGTAGCTTTAACACTCGATCATAACCGGAAATAGAAAGCAAAACATATCCATAGCGCAATAACGTATATCAATATCGCGCACATGCCACAAATCACTTCCGGTATTTGTGGCATGTGCGCGATATTGATATACATTATTGCGCTATGGATGTGTTTTGCTTTCTATTTCCGGTTATGATCGAGTGTTAAAGCTACTGGTCCCGCTCTGTATCTGTGGTTTTGGGAGACCCTAATCCCTATGCTGGGCGAGACTGCCGTAATAGCAGTCATCGCCGTCCGGTAAGCAGACTCTACTCACACACTCCGTGGTGGATTATCTACTATTACTTTTTATCACATCTCTCCTGGATGAGGGTTTTTCTTTTTGTGGTCTCAACTATTATGTTTTGGACTATTTTATGCATATTGTTTTTTATATATACTTTTTCACAGGCATCTGTGAACAAAGTTTGCTTATGATTGATCGATTTTGCTTATGTATCTACTGATTGATGTTATATCACTTGGTGGGTCCCTATTTCTTTATATGTCACTTATATATTTATAGCGCTGCACTTTGCTGTTTACCATATTTTAGGAGTCAGATACTGGACTTTTTTAGGTGCTGGCAGCTTTTTTCTTCCACAATTGTTCTTTTGTTGTTCCTTTAGATCTGAGCGCAGCTTCGACTCTATTTTGGGTTTTTTATATTTATTTCACAAGGTTTGTAATTTCCCATTCACATGTTACAGATGGGCTGTAATTGGCCCTGTCTGTGATCACCATGACCAGTCACAGAGATCAACAAAATTGTACACAATGAATGGCATGAATCAAAGCCAATCATTGTGTACAATTGTCATGTGATCTGCCGTAATTGGTCACAGTGATCACATGGTACCGGCAGCGGACAGTACACCAATCAGTCATTCGATGTGTCCAGTGGACACAGCGGGTGACAGACTGTGCTGCATATGACGTCCACTCAGAACGACGAATGTCCCATCAGGCCATCATTTGGCTATAGGACAGGTGGGAACCGGTTAATAATAAAAAGTTGAAATTACATTTAAAAATAGGAAAAGGGTAAAGATTATCATCTTTAATGAAGAACCAAAAGAAAGCTGAAATATATTGTTTCTGATTAATTATTTTTTTTCAAATGTAAACTCCAGTCTTAACTTTAGTCTTGCACAGTTGTACAGGCTCCTCTCCTGTATTGAAAATGCTTACATGGATTTCACTACACACTGTAAACTTTTCAAAGTGTGCCTTAGAGGCTGCAGTAAGTCACAAAGAGCCCGCAACAATACCTGGCTGGAAATATCCAGTATCATCCAGCACTTTCTTCCCCAGCCTGACTGTCCCTGGCCTACTCCTTTCATTCATTGCATTTCAGTTCTTTCAATCATGGAGACTCAGCATCAGTTATGGGAATTACCTAGGAAAGTTCTGCATTGAAAGTTTCACCCAGTCCTGAAGCCTGAAACCCACCCATAAAGGATTTTTTATATTTGCATAACAAAGAATCAGCCCACTTCTATCAGGATGAGGGCTCTTGAAAACGGATACAGGGTGCTGTGGTGTGTTCATGAAGCTTTGTACAGCACACAGCTTTTCTACAGCCAGAATCTGCCTGCATTGCAGAGAGGAGCACAAAGAATGAGTGATGACATTGCTGGGTCTAAAATAAGGTATATTTTTGAAACAGGCTTTTATTAGCACGTTGTTGACGGGGGGCACAGAGAAGGCAACATACAAACAGATTGAAATGTAGTTTTAATTACAATTTGGAAATGCAAAATTCTAAAAATGTTTTTAGCTCTGGAAACATTTAAGAAAACTAGAGCAAAGAAAACTGGAACCAAAGTGGACCTATTACTACTAGCCATCAGAGTGGTCACAGGATAAAATCAGGTGTGTTCAGTCTTAACGTGGTTGTAAAGTGGGAAGGTTTTTTATCTTTATACATTAGGATAAAATTCCTTCTGTGTGCAGCAGCCCCCCTCGCCCCCCTAATACTTACCTGAGCCCCATCTCTGTCCAGCGATGTCTTAGCCGCCCGGGACGCTCCCTTCTGATTGCGCGAGACACAGCAGCTCTGCCATTGGCTCCCGCTGCTGTCAATCAAAGTCTGTTAGCCAATCATGCGAGAGAGGGGGCAGGGCCGAACTGCAGCTCCATGTCTAAATGGACACACAAAGCTGCAGCTTGGCTTGGGTGCCCCTATAGCAAGCTGCTTGCTGTGGGGGCACTCAACAGGAGGGAGGGGCAGGGTCACAGAAGAGGGACCTGAGAATAGGAGGATCGGGGCTGCTCTGTGCAAAACCACTGCAACAGAGCAGGTAAGTATAACATGTTTGTTATTTTTATAGATAAAAATGAGACTTTACAATCACTTTAAGAGAGTTGAAGCAGGCTGTAACCTAAGATGTATTTTTGTTGAACAAAACCATCTATTTGTGAGCCAAAATCTATGTCTGTAGGCGGATAGTGAGTTAGGGATGGCACTGAGTCTTCCAAAAATACAGGATCATTTGTAACTAATCATGCCTACATACCTAATGCATTTGCCTTTTTTTTTTAGATATTCCATTTCTAGATATATTTGTTATAAATCATAAAGCTGCAATTTCTGTTTTCCTATTAAAAAGTACTATCTTCGAGGATGGCAGTTGCAGTTCTTACTGTAGTGCAATAAACAACTAAATGAGGTGTGCAGCAATTTCTCTTTTCATTGTACATTTTATTGTTAAACACTGCTAGAAATCCATTCCCAACTGGGAACAAATCTCTGCTTCTGTTGGAGAATAAAGAGATCCTGCATAGAAAAGGGTGTGGGATCTTTGGGGAGGTGACTGCCTGGGGTTTCTAGCCCACATTACTGTTTGCAATACCATTAGTTACAGGATTTTAAATAGTCAATGATGTAACATTTAACTTGTGTTCACTTCAAACACCCAATAAAGTGCAGGGAAGATTGAAAACTGTACATTCTTCAATGTCTGAAATAAACACAAGCATACTGAAGAACATACAAATTACTCCTGGAATAATTACCCACAAAGTTTAAGTAGTATACATAATCTTTTGAAATCCATCCCATCCCTGATCCATTTAAAAAAAGATTATTTCTACCAAGTTCTATGCTTTAGATGAGAATTAGGTTAAACAGTGATTAATTTTAATGTTCTATACATTTTTATTGTGCTTGATATATCTACAGCAGAGAACATTTTATTACAAAAATTAAAAAAATTATAAAATTAAATATGTGTGGTACTTAGCAGGTTACATCAAAGCCAAAATTGTATTGCAAGAGAATTGTTATAGTTGAAATACAAGTAAAAATCTGATATAGATGATTGTGTTTAACCAGTTGCTGACCGGGCCATAGCCGAATGACAGCTACAGCGCAATCAGATAACTCTGGGAGGCCGTCATTCGACGTCCTCCCAGAATCATGCTCCCATGCGCTCCCCGGGGCATGCACCTGGGAATTTCCATGACTGTCGGGTCTCCCAGACCTGGTGTGTTACCGATCAGGGTCAAGGGCCAATGACAGTGGCCCTTTACCACGTAATCACTCCATCCACTGACGAAGTGATCACTTGTAAACAAACTGGAGCATGTCCTATTTTTGGCTCCAAACATCATATAAAGTGTAGTCATCAAGGATAGCTGCATTAATTCTATGCTGTATTTCACATCACACGTGCTCAGAAATAGGAGGGGGGGTGTGCAAGCAAGCCCCCTCTTGTGGAAACTCTTACCAGATCCAAACTTGATTTTGGCATGTAATCATCGACCATGGAAATCACTGTGAATGTTCTCCCTCTATGGATGATCAGCTTACAAATGGTTCAGTGTTTCAAACCAAAAATAGAAAAGAGGAGCAAACATAGCGTAATCCTGTTTCTAAAATTTTATTAGATGATAAAAAAAGGAAGGGAATACCCCCCTTAAGGGTGTACACTTACAAGATTGAAAAATTAGACAAGCGGTGTTCACAGTATACATCAGGCTAACAGCGTCTCCTGCTGCTTGCGATAAGAGCTTTCAAACTCTCCTGGGATAACCTGGTGTGTGTACGTTGTGTAGGTCCACACTGACGCGTTTCATCACTCATGACATCATCAGAGGGTCATCCTCATTCATGATCCATTCCTGGCTGATCCATCCACATTCATGCTCCATCCCTGGCACATCCATCCACACCCATGCTCGATCCCTGGCTCACACATCCATGCTCCATCACTGGCTCATCCATCCACATCCATGCTCCATCCCTGGCTCATCCATCCACATCCATGTTCCATGGGAGGGAGCCGATGCAGCAGTGCTGTGGGCTGGATCTGAAGTGTGCAAAGGGCAGATCTGTGACCATGATAGCAGAAAACAAATGCTCCTGCGCACGAGTGGATTACCAGACACGCTATGTATCATGAGGATATATCTCACATGCCTTGCTGCCCTCAAGGATAGGGGTATCCTAACAGTCAAAGAGAAAAGAAAAAAAAAGGGAGCACCAGCCTTGTGCATAATCCTTTGGTTATATTTTATTAAAAGTAAATAAAAGGAAAACTACTCACAAACATCTGTAGAAATCTTGCAATGCAAACAGTCTCCGAATAACAGCAGTGGGCTCTGAAGAAGAAGGTGTTCCTTCAAAACTGGAGTTTATCTTATGTCTTAGACTATTTGCTGTTATTCTGAGACTATTTGCATTGCAAGATTTCTACAGATGTTTGTGAGTAGTTTTCCTTTCATTTGCTTTTATTAAAATATATCCAAAGGATAATGCACAAGGCTGGTGCGCCCTTTTTTCCTTTTCTCCCAGATCTGTGCCCATCCCTGGCTCATTCATCCATCCATCCCTGGCTCATCCATCCACATTCATGCTCATCCATGCTTCATCCTTGGCTCATCCATCAACATCCATGCTCCATCCCTGGCTCATCCATCCACATACATGCTCCATCCCTGGCTCATCCATTCACATTCATGCTCCATCCCTGGCTCATCCATCCACATCCATGCTCCATCCCTGGCTCATCCATTCGTATACATGCTTCATCCCTGGCTCATCCATCCACATACATGCTCCATCCCTGACTCATCTATTCACATTCATGCTCCATCCCTGGCTCATCCATCCACATTCATGCTCCATCCCTGGCTCATCCATCCACATTCATGCTCATCCATGCTCCATCCCTGGCTCATCCATTCACATTCATGCTCCATCCCTGGCTCATCCATCCACATACATGCTCTATCCCTGGCTCATCCATTCACATTCATGCTCCATCCCTGGCTCATCCTTCCACATTCATGCTCATCGATACTCCATTCCTGGCTCATCCATCCTCATTTATGCTCATCCATGCTCCATCCTTGGCTCATTCAGGCTCCATCCCTGGCTCATTTATCCTCATTCATGCTCATTCATGCTCATCCATCCCCATACATGGCTCACCCATGCTCATCCATGGCTCATCTGTGCCACATCAGTGTTCATCCATGCCACATCCATGCCATGTCAGTTCTCATCCATGCCACACCAGTGCTCATTCATGCCACATCAGTGCTCATACGTGCCACATCTATGCCACATCAGTGCTCATCCATGCCACATCAGTTCTCATCAGTGCCACATCAATGCCACATCCATGCCACATCAGTGTTCATCCATGCCACATCAGTTCTCATCCGTGCCACATCAGTGCTCATCCGTGCCACATCCATGTCACTATAGTGCCCATCAGTGCCTCACAAAAGTGTAATAGGAAGTCAAATTAGATTTGAAATTGATGTCCCTAGAACACCTGATGGTTCTCCCTGCATGTTGAGCCTCTGTATGTGGCCAGGCTGTGGAAAAGTCTCACACATGTGGAATTGCCATACTCAGGAGGAGTATCAAAATGTATTTTGGGGTGTCATTTTTGTTATGTACATGCTATGTGTTAATAAAAAAAATCTTACAAATGGACAACTTTGTGTAAAAAAATGCATTTTCATTTTCTTTCCACATTTTTCAAAAATGTGTGGAACAAAAATGACGTGTTCAAAAGACTCATTATGCCTCATAGATTATAATTTGGGGTGTTTACTTTCCAAACCAGGATAATTTTTTGGGCGTTTCCATTGTCCTGGTGCTTCAGGACCTTCCAAAGTATAAGTGGTAGTTAAGAAATGATATGCATAATTTATGTCCCTAGAATGCCTGATAGCACTCCCTGCTAGGGATGAGCTTCGAGTTTGAGTCGAACTCATGTTCGACTCGAACATTGGCTGTTCGCAAGTTCGCCGAACACCGAACAATTTGGGGTGTTCGCGGCAAATTCGAATGCCGCGGAACACCCTTTAAAAGTCTATGGGAGAAATCAAAAGTGCTAATTTTAAAGGCTTATATGCAAGTTATTGTCATAAAAAGTGTTTGGGGACCTGGGTCCTGCCCCAGGGGACATGGATCAATGCAAAAAAAAGTTTTAAAAACGGCCGTTTTTTCAGGAGCAGTGATTTTAATAATGCTTAAAATCAAACAATAAAAGTGTAATATCCCTTTAAATTTCGTACCTGGGGGGTGTCTATAGTATGCCTGTAAAGGGGCGCATGTTTCCCGTGTTTAGAACAGCCTGACAGCAAAATGACATTTGGAAGGAAAAAACTCATTTAAAACTACCCGCGGCTATTGCATTGCCGTCAATACACATAGAAGTTCATTGATAAAAACGGCATGGGAATTCCCCACAGGGAAACCCCGAACCAAAATTAAAAAAAAAAAAAATGAAGTGGGAGTCCCCCTAAATTCCATACCAGGCCCTTCAGGTCTGGTATGGATATTAAGGGGAACCCCGGGCAAAATTTTAAAAAAAAAATGACGTGGGGTTCCCCCTAAATTCCATACCAGACCCTTCAGGTCTGGTATGGATTTTAAGGGGAACCCCGCGCCAAAAAAAAACAAAAAAACGGCGTGGGGTTCCCCCAAAAATCCATACCAGACCCTTATCCGAGCACGCAACCTGGCAGGCCGCAGGAAAAGAGGGGGGACGAGAGTGCGGCCCCCCCCCTCCTGAACCGTACCAGGCCACATGCCCTCAACATTGGGAGGGTGCTTTGGGGTAGCCCCCCAAAACACCTTGTCCCCATGTTGATGAGGACAAGGGCCTCATCCCCACAACCGTGGCCGGTGGTTGTGGGGGTCTGCGGGCAGGGGGCTTATCGGAATCTGGAAGCCCCCTTTAACAAGGGGACCCCCAGATCCCGGCCCCCCCCCTGTGTGAAATGGTAAGGGGGTACTTACCCCTACCATTTCACTAAAAAAGTGTCAAAATAGTTAAAAATGACAAGAGACAGTTTTTGACAATTCCTTTATTTAAATGCTTCTTCTTTCTTCCTTCATCTTCTTCTTCTTCTGGTTCTTCTGGCTCTTCTGGTTTTTCCTCCGGCGTTCTCGTCCAGCATCTCCTCCGCGGCGTCTTCTATCTTCTTCTCCTCGGGCCGCTCCGCACCCATGGCATTGGGGGGGAGGCTCCCGCTCTTCTCTTCATCTTCTTCTTCATCCTCTTCTCTTCTTCCTTCTTCTCTTCTTCTCTGTTTCTCTTCTTAATTTTCTTCTCCGGGCCGCTCCGCATCCATGCATGGAGGGAGGCTCCCGCTGTGTGACGGCGTCTCCTCATCTGACGGTTCTTAAATAACGGGGGGCGAGGCCACCCGGTGACCCCGCCCCCCTCTGACGCACGGTGACTTGACGGGACTTCCCTGTGACGTCACGGGGAATGCCACAGGGAAGTCCCGTCATGTTGGCCAAAATTTATGAAGAAAAATTACTAATTTGCAAAATGTTATCACAGAAACAAAGAAAAATAAAAAAAATATATATTTTTTTTAATTTTTGGTCTTTTTTCATTTATAGTGCAAAAAATAAAAAAACCCAGAGGTCATAAAAAACAAAGAAAAATGCATTTTTTTTTAACAAAATTGTCTGTCTTTTTTTCATTTATAGTGCAAACCCCCCCCCCCAAAAAAAAAACCCAGTGAAGGCCTGATTCACACCTACATTTTTAGTGCCTTTTGCAGATTTGTACTACAGAACATGTTCCATAAGAAAACCATGTTAAATGGACTGTAGAAAATCTGCAAAATGCAAAAGGCACTAAAAATGCATAGGTGTGAACCAGGCCTATATACCACCAAAAAAATGCCCTATTTGTGTGAAAAAATTATAAAAATTTCATATGGGTACAGTGTTGCAGTGGGTGGGTGGTTAAGTATGATCTATTATATAACACTGCAACATTGCACCGTATCCTAATATAGTACATTCATTAATACAAAAAACCCTTCACATCATATTATGATATTATATTAAAAGTAAACCCAACATGGTTGTCCAATTACAGTTTGAAGAAATTGTTTCCTAGCCTTGACCAAAGTTTTATAATCACCTACTAAGTTCTGTGTAATGGTAATTATAAACAAGGCAATCTTTCTTGGGTTTGGCTAAACATCTGCTCTATAAAGCACATCAGCCCTGTAGTGTACCTAAATGATCATGACTAAAGGATTCGTCAACCTTGGGTCCTTACCATTAAATTAAAGACACAGACCTCGTGACATGGGTTTTATATGGCCACAGCAGCCCAATTTATTAACCAAATAAAAAAAAAAACATAACGTGAAAAACATGTAACACATACCCGTAAGAACAAAATAATGTCCAACAGCAAGAGGTCTTTGGGTGTCTTAAAAAGGTACACTTTATAACTGTAATGGTCTATATCCTCAGCTGTGCCCCAACTGGCTCGAGGGCGCTCTGACAGCACACCTACTTTCATGTTCCCCTCCCCCAGGGGACTTATCTCCTGGGTAAGCGCCATCCTTAGATGGGCCCCACTAATCCTGTGACCATGCCAATTTCTCACTGACCCCCCAAAGACCCCTTGAACCGCCGACTGCTGTGAAAAAATTGAACAGTACACCCCAACATTAACTTATACCATAGACAATGTATATTGTTTTTTTTTTTATCTTTTTATTCCATAATTTATTTTTCGTTTTTGTTTTTTTTTAAACAAAACATGAACGACAAAACACATTCACTTACCATTCATAAATATCAATACGTCCCCTACCTGTCCAGCATTCTAACTCTTAACACCAGGGCGGGAGGGTGGGAAGATGTCTCCTCTCCAAACTTCTCTGAATAATGAAGAATCCACCCCCTACACCGGACCTCAACCTCTGGACCCTGCCCCTTCTGCCTTCTACCTCCAATCAGGTAAGAGCTTCCCCCATGCCCCCACCACTGACCTGACTGACCGTTCCCTGACCCCTGTTCCCCCCATAGTCATGCAGACCCTGCGCCCATTCTCTCCTACGGGTCTCACTTGACTAAAGGATTCATCAACCTTGGGTCCTTAACATTAAATTAAAGACACAGACCGCGTGACATGGGTTTTATATGGCCACAGCAGCCCAATTTATTAACCAAATAATACTAATATGAATCTGAACACAATCCCCTGACATTGTCACGTCTGTCAATTTTAACCCCCCTACTCCACACCTGTTCTTGCTCACTAGCTCCCCAATATGCAACGCCCCGAAAAATGCTAACGCAAAAGCCACAGTGAACAGCCTCATCTCATAATCAGAAGTACAAACCCCGGGCAACAGCCCCACCAAATCCTGAAGCAACTCAAACGAGACCGGGCGCCTAGTATATGGCTGCACTCGCCCTCTCCGGAACCCCTTCATAGCCTGACACACCCTAAAATCCTTTGTCACATCCGTCAGGCCTTGCGTCCGAAAGAAAAAAGCTAGGGCAGCTAAACTCTTGTTCATTTTCGACACCGACGTGCCCCGCGTATCTCCTGTCCCAATAAAATACAGCAGCAAAGCCAAGTGATCCTGCGGTGAAACACATCCCCCAACCGAACTTACCAGGTTAGACCACTCACCCCACACCGACGAGTACGCTGCCAATGTACCCCCGGTCAACGATCGACGTAACAGCTCCTCCGCTACTCCAATGCCAGTCTCCACAGCCCTTCGGGACAAGGAACCCCCAGTTGCTCTGACTCCAGCGCCAACCTCCGGAACCTCACCCACTGGAAACGAGACAAGGAATCGGCAATGGAATTCAAAACACCCGGGACATGAACAGCTTGTACAAGACAATTCAAACTTAAACACCGTAAGACCAAGTGACGCAGCAATCGCACCACCGGCGGCGAAGAAGCGGACAAGCTCGATATTACCTCCACCACCCCCAAATTGTCGCAGTGAAAACATACCCGCCGATCCCGAAATTTGGGGCCCCAAATTTCGACCGCCACCGCAATCGGAAAGAGTTCCAGTAACACTAAATTACGTAAGAACCCCGCTGAACTCCACTCCTCGGGCCACGCCGCCGCACACCAAGCCCCTTGGCAAAAAGCCCCAAAACCAGAACTACCTGCCGCCTCAGTGAAAATGTCAATGTCGGAGGCTGCCACAACCGGGGCCATCCATAAGGACCTGCCATTATAGGTGGCCAAAAACTCACCCCAAACCCTCAAGTCAGCCTTCAGCTCCCACGAAAGCCGGATGAAGTGATGCGGCAATAGTACCCCCCCAGTGGCGGCACAGAGACGATGACTAAAGATGCGTCCCATAGGCATGATGCGGCAGGCGAAATTAAGCTTACCCAATAACGACTGCAACTGCCTAAGCCTGACCTTCCTCACTGCCTCAGCCTCAGTCACCCCTTGACGCAAGTCTTCCAGTTTGTCGCGACATTCCATTAGACGCGTGTCAATGACAATGCCCAAAAACTGCATGACCGTGGAAGGACCTTCCGTTTTTCCTGGCGCCAAGGGAATCCCAAAACGGGACGTAATAGATTCCAAAGTGTGCAACAGTACTGAGCAGACTGAGGAATCCGGGGGGCCAATGCAAAGAAAATCAACTGAGTCTCTTCCCGAACCACCAATTCCACGAAGGTGCTGAAGACCTCAAAATATGCGCAAGAAATGGAACAGCCCATCGGAAGACACCGGTCAAGATAAAACTGCCCATCCCAACAACAGCCCAGCAAATGTTGACTGTCCGGGTGCACTGGCAGCAGACGAAAAGTGGATTCAATATCCGTCTTTGCCATCAATGAACCCTGACCCAACCTTTGAACCCAACCAACTGCGGCATCAAAAGAGGTGTAAGACACCAAAGCCAGATCCGGAGAAATGGCATCATTCACCGAAGTCCCTTTCGGATACGACAAATAATGAATTAACCATAATTTGTTAGGTTCCTTTTTGGGGACAACCCCAAGGGGGGACACGTGTAAAGACAAAACGGTGAGGTAATCGAATGGTCCGGCCATTCTCCCGAGTTCCACCTCCTTCGCCAACTTGTCAGAAACAACCTGGGGAAATTAGCGTGTTGATTTTAACTTTCGGGGCCGTGGAGACGGGGCCACTGGTCCCGAACATGGGATCCGAAAACCATGGGCAAAACCATCAGCTAAAAAACCTGCTGCCTCCCTCCGCGGATATCTATCTAGATACGGTACCATCGCGGGGAGGTTTACCGGCGTCTTCCCTTTTTGAAGCTGACTCAACAGGTTGGGACTTTCCTTTCTTAAAACACTTGGCATAACTGTGGGAGCCCCCGCAGCCAGAGCACTCGTGACGGAAATGACAGTTCGTGCCAAAACGGCAAGACCCCTCGTTAAACTGCCAACAAATTCCTTTTCGTTGTGAGGCCGACTGTCCAGCGGCACCTGAACCGCCGCCCCCCCCCCAAGAAAGGGCTGTCCCGGAACCCTTGCCTGGGACATAAGCTTCATCCAAAGCCCAATGTCCTTATGGTCCCAGCGCAAGCTCAGATGCAAAGCCTTGCGCTGTTGGAATTGCTCGCCATAGCGCAGCCAAGCAATACCCCCATAAACCCGATAAGCCTCCCCAATGGCATCCAGATAACAAAAAAGCAGAGAACAATTCTCCGGTGCTTTTTCGCCAATCACGCTAGCCAAAATGTCAAACGCCTGAAGCCAATTCGCAAAAGTGCGAGGAATAAGCCTCCAGCGGCCCTTCTCTTCCTCCTCCTTCTTGCTTTCGTCCGCCTTGCCCTTGTCGATATTACATTTTTCTAATGGCAAAAGAGAGAATATTTGAACATATTCTCCTTTCCAAATTTTCTCCCGTACGTCTTGCTTCAAATGAACCCCCAGCGGGCCCTCGAAGCACACGTAAATCTCGCACTTCGCCGCATCCTCCAAACGCACCTTATCCTCAGAGGACTCCTTCCCTTTAATCGCGTCCGCCCCAGTCACTTCCATCTGCAATGCGGCCGTCACGCTATCACCGGAGGACACCCCCACCCTGGGGACCGCCACCGCAAGTGGCCCTGCTGAGGGAACCTTGGGAGGAACAATAGAGCTCCCGCCACAGGCAGTGGGAGCCCATGCCCCAACGGGCCCCTGAGATGTGGTAGAAGAACCCGACGGGTCAAAACGGGCCAACAACTCCCAGAAACCTGCAAAAAATGCGGACAAAACCGGCGCGGCACCCGAATCTCCCACCACAACTCCCAACACCCCTGAACTAACCCTCAAATTAACCCCCACCTGACTATTAAGCATAGGTAAAATTGGCAACTTACCAGGCTGCAACCGCAGCGCCACACGACTAGCCGTCCGCCTGGATCCCAGCTGGCTCCGCAAGACAGGACGCCTCCCGATCGACTGATCATCTTCATCCACGCTGGTGATCTCACCGGACTCGGCCGAGGAATCTTGCCGCGGCAACGTCCCCTGCCTCCTTCGCACAGACGAATCCTCATTGGGGCTCCCGGAAGCCTCCTCTTCTGCCCTAGGCACAGTTCCCTCTGCCGAAGAGCTGTTGGGCACTGTAGTACCCCCAGCTGCAGCAGGGACGTGCTGTCTCTTTAAGGGGGCATGTCCCCCAGCCTGATTCATTCCACTGCTCCTGGTTTGACGTCCCGTCTGGCGAACCAGCAGAGGGTGCTCCAACCCCACTGCCATTCATGGCTGGAATTCTCTCTTGCCGAGCTTCTCTCCATGCAGCAGCCGTGGAGGGAGCCGAACTCTCCAGAGCCCTGTGTCTGCGGCTGGTGGGGGCCGATGGCGGCACCCCCCCAGTGAGTTCCCTCAAATCCTGGTCATCGTCATCGCTCTGGGCAGCTTAGGGGCAGGGTAGCCCCCCACCGTGCATCCCGCCGTGTCTCCCGCGCTGAGCCGCCCTCCCGAATGGGACATCCACGCGGGGGGAGGGCTGCTGCATGCTCCGGCCTGTGATGCGAGGGGAAGGAGAGCACCGGGGGGTTGGATTCCTCCCAGGGCCCCCACCAGGACTGATAGAAGGCAGCCCAGCAGCAAGCCCCGGAGGGTCCCTGAGACAGGGGCTCCTTCTTGCCCACTGAGCCCGGGAAACAGGGGACCGTCTCAAGCGCTCCGGAGGGCGCACCTTCCTTGCTCGTTTTCACCCCGGAGAAGAAGGGACAGGTGAGGGGGAAGCTCCCGACCCCCCCAAGTACATCAGACAGCTGCTGCTGCAGCCACTGAGGGCCCCGTTCGACCGCTGCGGCCCTGACCTGAGCCAACAAGGCCTCTAAATCACTCATCTCCCTATCTATCTACCTGCAGGTGATCAGCAAAGGATGTCCCAAGAAGATGTCTCCTCTCCAAACTTCTCTGAATAATGAAGAATCCACCCCCTACACCGGACCCCAACCTCTGGACCCTGCCCCTTCTGCCTTCTACCTCCAATCAGGTAAGAGTTGCCCCCATGCCCCCACCACTGACCTGACTAACCGTTCCCTGACCCCTGTTCCTCCCATAGTCATGCAGCCCCTGCGTCCATTCTCTCCTACGGGTCTCACTTTAAAGGCAAAAAGTGTCACTAGCACAACATAAGCTCAATTTTGAGTCATTCATTAGTTACAAATATATATAATATTTCAGAGCCTATAGCATCCCCTTTATCAGGCAGACAGTGGTCACCTCCAATGCACAAAAAAAGACAATTAACTTGCCATACAGCTGTCAGTGCGCCCATATATTCTAGTGCTTCAGTTTTCCACTACAGAGTATAATAAATCCCAGACACAATCTAAATAATATTTTGAGCTCCTCCAATCACAACTGTTTGCTCCATTAAGTTGACAATAGGAAGGTTAAAGCAGTATTAAACCCAAACCCAAAAATGTATTAAATTGCAGCTCACCATTTCTTGGATGTGATGGCTACTTAATTTCTTTAGGCTTTTTTTTCCCTTTATTTTTACCTGGTAATCCAGTCAGTAAGTCTGTTAGTCTTCAACTTACTTTAACAGACCAATCTGTCCAGACAAAGTAGCAGTTAGAGGGTTGAGACAATCTATTTAACACTGACAGGGGCACTTCCAATGGTCACCTTTTGTTAATTTATGTAAAACTGTTATCCCAAATGGGAAAAAAACCTGTTTGCCCTGGGGGACATGTATCAATACAAAAATTGTATTCAAGAAAAAGATTGTTTTTACAGGAGCAGTGATTTTTAATGATACTTAAAGTGCAACAATAAAAATGAAAAATTCCTTTAAATATAGTGCCTGGAGGGCCCCCTTAGTCTGCCTGTAACGTGGCGCATCTGTTGCATGTATAGAACATGCTGCAAAAAAAATGAAATTTCTAAAGAAAAATAATGCATGAAATGACATTTAATTTGCCGTCAGTACAGTACCATCGCCAGCCATAGAAAATGTAAAAAAAAAAAAAAAAAACGGTCTGGAGTCCTCCCCAAAATTTATACCAGTCTCTTTTCAGAGCACGCAGCCTGGCAGGCCAGGAAAGGGGGGGAGCAAGCGTCCTTAACAACCCGCTCCTTAACAACATGCTATTTACTGTGCCCTGACTGGGCAAAGCTTTGCCCAGTCAGGGCTCAGAATGCACTATTCAGCATGTAGGGCATTGCAGGGCGTTCGGTGGGGTGAACACCCGCCAAACGCCCTGCAAATTCGGGTGTTTACCGAATGGGCGAACAGACAATGTTCGGCCAAAATTTTGCTCTGCCTGAACCATTTACCCAATTCTATTAAAAAGTGTTAGCTGGAGTTCAACTTCAATATGTTAGTCAAGTCCATCTAAATCTGCTGGGGAATCTAACATTAACCTTTCCTCAGACAATACTGCTGTCCAAAGGTGACTGGTTTACTACTTCATCCAGAAGGCCGACACCCTAAAGGTGCTTGCACATTGCTCCATTGAAAAAACACATTAAAAATGCATGTGCATTTTTGATGCATTTCAGTTGCAATTTCTGGTTGGCATGCAGCTGTGAAACATGTGACTCAAAAAACACACTAAAAACTCAACTGTGGTGCATTTTTTATGTATTTTTGAGGCTTTATTGATTCGGTTTCCATTCATGTCAATGGGGAGCTGCATTTTTGGTGTGGTTTTGAAAAGTGCACTAATAATGCAACATGCAGGACTTTTCAAAATGCACCACACCCACAGTTTAGTGGTGTGAACAGTCCTATATGATTTAGAGGGAAATATTTTTAATGCGGTTTTCTTGCAAGTTAAAAACACAGTAAAAATGCATCAGTGTGAAAGGGCCCTAAGACAGAAAGGGGGTTAGGATCACCAAGTAAAATAAAGAAAAAACCCTTAAGCCCCATCTACACTATGAATCACACAGGAATGCGCTGTGCATTCCTGTGCAATTCACATGTGATCCAGTGCGGTGTGGTTTGAGCCCATTCATTTAGAAGTACATTAAACTTCTAAACAGTCCTGCCCAAGGGCTACAATTTCTTGAAACGCTCAAGGATATGCTTTTTCAGGAGTGTTCTGGATAATGCAAGATAAAAAGAAAGAGAAACCACGACAAAAACATAAACCACAATATATACACACAACACAATATTCTATGTGCTAGTTGGTGGCATTGACAGGCCTTATCTCACTATCTTGGCCCACAAAATATAATTTCAATACATTTGAGATACCGATTATTTAATTACTGCTGAGAGAACATAAGTACAATGTCTATTTTGAACCCTGATATGTGTGTGAGCTGCTCCAGCTGTATGGGAATGAAGTCCTGTGCCCACCGCTGTGAGTGTTGGCCAGCAAGGGAGCTTGTCTATGTTCCAGGCAATGGTAGAGTGTCAGGTGTCCCGTAAGCTGAACCTCAAGTCAAAGCCTGCTGTGTGATAGTGAATGTCAGCCTCAACCTGGACCTTGGCCAGGCCACGCCCCAACATGTTTCACTCCGCCCACCAGAGTAAGCTCTGGTGGGTGGAGGGAAACTCATTGGGGGCATGGCCTGACAGAGGTCAAGGCTAAAGCTGCTATACTGTAAAACAATGAGACTTTGCCAGCATCCAGGTCCAGGATGTCATATAAAAAAAAGTTTTGAAAATGTAAAGAGGAACATAAAAAAAATATATATATAAAGACCCCCCCCCCCCCCCACATACACACACATACATACACATGCATACAAAAACGCATGCTTTGGGGCACCTACATTTGAAAATGGCAATTATCCTACACATGTTAGATATCACCATGCACACCAAAATGAGAGCAATAATTCTAGCATCAGAGCTACTGGGTAACTCTAAACTTATGACCTGTAGGGGTTTTTAAAGTGTCACCTATGAAACATAGGGTACCCAAGTTTTTTTGCCATTTTACGAGCGCATGCAATTTTAATACTTAAAAAAAAATTGTAACTACCACTTTTATTCTCTAGGGTGCCTAAAATTATTTTTAAGACATGTAAACAAAAAAATCTAAAAAAATTTAAAAAAATTACTCTGGGACTCAAGTATTTAACAAAGCAACTTCCACATCTTTGTAAATTGTATATGCTCTATTAGCTATTTAAGAGAAAGCTAAACATATGCAAAGTGTAAAAAGCTATAAAGCAGGGTTAGTTCAAAATAAAATAGACTGCATTAATCCAAAGGGGAGATGATTTTTGACATGGTCTAAAAGAGAAGGAGGCTTATTATCCAGCTGCTATACCAAACTTTAGAAACTGACCAGTGTTTAGTTTAGTAATATTCTGCATTTACAATGACTTCAGGTTAATGTGATAAATAAGGCTCAACAAATAAGTTACCCTTTAACAAATGTTCTGACACACTCAAGGTGATAGCCATTTTCGGTTGGTAGCTATAGATCACTTTGTTCAGCCAGGCGCTCTCCATAATACACAGTATGAATTTATGCATCAGTCTGTTCATCCAGTTGTGGTAAGTCTTCCTGTGACAAGAGAAATTGTATTACATTGTATGAAAACATCATAATGGTGTGTATATATATATATACAGTATATAAACATATGTGTGTGTGTATATATATATATATATATATATATATATATATATATATATATATATATATATATATATATATATATATATATATATATAATATATATATATATATATATATATATATATATATATATATATATATATATATATATATATATATATATATATATATATATATATATATATATAGTTATATATATATATATAGTTATATATATATATAGGAAATTTGTAAGTTCTGTATATAATTGTATTCTGTTTTGTATGTAATGCACACTGCCCTCACTGTGCACACGGCACTAATAATGTTTTTTCATTACAAGTTTGCATTCTTTCGAGTCCTGATTCAATTAGCTTGCCTATGTAACGCCCCTTGTTACCATAAACGTACAATTGTAATATTAATGTGATACCTATGTAATCATGTGTATAAAAACCTTCAATTGCATCATAATAAAGCAGAACAGTTATTTGGAAAGATCCTGAGAGTATCTTTTGTGTCTGTTCCCTACTGCAGTAGTTATTATTAATTTGGAACCACTAATCAATATGCGGATAGGAGTTGCCTATCTATAAAATGTCCAAGTCAATATATATATATATTTCTTTCTCTTTAAAGATATGCCTGCTCTAAATTTACAAGTTGCTAAATATGTACCATATTTGGGAACTCAATTTAGGTTAGGGATCTCACTTTACAAAACATAAGCCATGTGTAAAAAATGAAACATTACAGCAGAAATTTTCACCTTTGTGAAACAGTTGTTAAGATAGCAAGAATGACATTCAATGGCTAAAAAGGAACTCTTCAGCTTCAGGTAAAAACATGGAAATTTTGATAAGCGTATTACATTTTCCTTACAGTAGTACCCTTTTCCCCAATATTTAATTTTGCCACAGGGTCAGTTTTCTAACAGGTAAAGCTTTCCTTTAAAAAATTTCAGGGATTAATAAGACCTGAAACTTTTCCCTCTTTAAAAATCAAGCAATATTTGATGAAGCTTGAAATTACACTTGGCATGCATCGATCCCTGTCTGTAATGGAGCTTCTTTAGCTTAAAAAAATAATAAAACAAATAACAAGCAACATTTAATTATGTTTCCTAAACATCACATTTACCTTAATCAAAATTATGAAAAGTTAAAAAATTTCAAGATTTCTTTTCTTGTACCCCTAGCTGAAATTATTTCCCATTTCATAAGAGGTAAGACACTGCATTTCTCCTTGAAAGTGATAAAAAGCAAACTGATTAAATCAAAGAGGTTCTTAAAACCCCAAGGGAAAGCTGCATGCTTCTCTTCTGAAGTATTCCCAGCAGAAGCTTGGCAAGTCTGTATCTCACCATGAGCCATCATTATAGCTGTTTTAAAAACCCCAGCAGGTCAACATATTTTACAACTGCTATGCATGTAAACACAAACAGAAACTGCTAATTACTTCAGATAATATCGTGGAAACTTTTCCTTATTATTACCAAAAAATAAATAAAAGGTCACATTTTCCACTAAATAAATGAACCAACATACACTTTAATCAAATCTCCTGTACACAGCTGTAGGCATTAATTTCAATGCCTGCTTGACATATTGAAAGGGACAAAGTTCTCATAATTTAAGCCATTTTAATATGTTATGAAATGTAGAGTGGTGCAGCTTTTCCAATGTATCTTGTGCAACAGTTATAGCCATAAAATAAAACATATTGGTAATTATTTTGATATATATTACTAAGTTGTTTTGAATTAATATAACAAACCCAATATCCTTGGATTTTTATACAAACCACAAAGTAAAAGAAGTGTACTATAGTCACTGTAAAGTGATTGTTATAAAAAAATAATACATAATAAGAACCCTGTATGGCGGTGGACACAGATTTCTGAAGGCCCTTTTTAAAGTCCAACTCTGCCTTTGAGCAAAAAAGGAAGATCAATGAACCAGCAGGTGTAAAAATACAAAAGAAGCTCTGGCTAAAATACTCATCTTCTCTTTAGCTCTTTTCCCTACAGACTCTTCACTCCATTACTGGTCCTCTTCTGGGCTGACCAGCTTACAACCCACTTCTTGTGAGCCCAGGAAATCATAGATATGCCCACTGGGAAATTGTAATCATTCTGCCCTGGTCTATCAGCATTCATGGAGGTTGCTCTCATTACATGAGTGTGGTGCAGTCCAAGAGTAAGGACTGTCCATAGCAAACATCAGAGGAGAAGGGTATGTATCCAAGCGCTGGCTATGTTGCTTCTGCTACTTTGGGACACTCCTACCAAAGATTGCATTGAGTTTCTTTTCCATAGTGCCCAACATTGGGAATATTGCATCACTTCCTAACTGCAGAGGGATAGAGTCCTTCATTGAAAGCAGGGGATCGTGGGACATGTAGTCCAGAAAGCTGGGATTTTTGTGGATTTAATGCTGCTGCAAACTATAAGTTCCAGCTGGCTAGAGAGAGAAAGAATTCTGGGTGAGCAGATAAATAGTACAGTCTGAGGGGGGGCTCACTCTCTTGGGACACGGAACCTACAGCTTCAGGAGTGGGAGACTAGGCTCTGGCAGATGTGAGTGAGCGCTGTGGCCTTGATAGCATGGAGTGCCTTTCCATGATTGAGCCTTATTCTGAATGCAGATCCTCTCATCAGCAGAGTGGCTATTCGGGGGGCCACCCACGCAGATGCCACTGAACCCCTAGGTCATTAGGTTGCCAGTTGGGCACCCTTCATCTGACTGCAGGTCCTTCAAGAGCCTGTTCTGCAACAATGTTTCTCCACGAGCCTTGGTATCTCCAGGGTTGGTGAGTTGGCAGAAGCCCACCCTTAATATAACATTCAGAGACACTGCATGCAGACACCTTTACCCCACCCTTTTCTTCATCAAAGGCCTTTCACTGGGAAGCACCTTGCTTATTCTATTCACCTTGGCTAGTCACCATTGCACAGCAACATCTTTGGGCCCCTTCATAGCTACCTGAAGATTCCAGGCACCTTTAATTGAGGGACTTCTTCACACAAAGAAATCAGCCTACAGCCCCTGTTTATATTAAAAGGGAACTCTCACTCAGGTTTTACATATTGTGTTTTGTTATTTCTTTCTCCTGTGGCATCAGGGCATAGAAGGAGCTGACTGACAAAAAGTGTTCTCTTCCCCCTCTTGTATCTGGGGTCAAAGGTCCCTTTAAGATTTATTGGCTTCTATCGTCAGGTTCACTGTTATTGCCATTTCACTGCTTATCTCTGTAATTCTGGTTTATGCTAAAGTTGCGATTTGGGGAATACCTACATTTTACATTCTTCTTTCCCTTGTTAACTCAAGAATATCCAGTAAAATATTCATTTGCAATCTCTTTTATTTCTTTGGTGTCTTGCATTTGCATTCCCTCTTTGAATTATGTCAGAACCCAGAGTGTCAGAGGTGTTGGGGAGGGAGGGACTTGCAAGGTCAGGGCAACCTCTGGGGACAGTCATCTTCCACTGGCCCCTACAGGGGTGGCGCTACAAGTATTTACCCAATGCTTCACAGGATTGACCAGCAAACTGCAGGAAAAAGGTATGTATAATGTATTCATTGAGGTGGAAAAAGCGAAAGGAAGAGGTAACATGGAAAAATGAAGTTGGGCTTTAAATACATGTCATTTGATACCCATGGCCATAGCTATATTCTTAATAAGGCACTCATAGAACAGTGCTTAGGGCAGCAAGATGGAGGGAAGTGACCAAATGTACAACTTATAATAACTTTATATTTTGTTATCCTCTTACAACAACCTCTGGAAATTTATGTTCAGCAATGAACTGTAGAGAGAAGGAGATTCAGTGAATGCTGGGAGAAGTCAAAATGCTATTTGTAGTTTAGGAAACAAGAAACCATATTTCTTTTTTCTGGAAGTATGTATGCTTGGAAAGCCGTTCTACATGTAAAGCAGGCCATGTGTTGCCTTCAATAGCGCATACTAGCTTCAGTTGCTACAAACATAATCCCTTAAATTAAGAGGTGGAACTTAACAAAAAGGCATCCTCATTTGGTAGCGCCTGGGCAACATGATGTCTAAATGTTGGTACATCAGCAGTACTTCACATAGTGGTTCCTTACAGTGCTGTTTCTGCCATCTTTTTAACTTCAAAGCTGTTTCATGTTTCATGTATCATAACACGTGAGTGCAGTTTTATTTGTTATATACTGTATATGGGGATGTGCATTTTACTTAAATGCTGCATTGGGAAAAATTACAGAAATATTATTTTTTCCTAATTTTTTACTATTTATTTTTCCTAAATAAACCAAAGAAATAAAAACTTATGTATTCACATTTGCTACCAAATTAAAGCCCTATCAGTCATGAAAAAAGTGATGTATAATAGGTTAGGTTAGACTAAAAAGCCTAAAAGATTTAATAGGGAATTAATAAAGAATGTCCTACCCACTTTAGTATTCCCTCGCTCATGTACATGACAAATGTCAGTGCAGGTGACAAATTCAAGTGCCTCTTGGGAAAAACATCATTGTCTAAATATGGCCATAGTAATAATGGCTGCAGCCAGGATCTGCACCCCGTTGTTTACTTTCAGTTGTCAGCTGGAAAATCTTTTAAGCAGTGTCAGCCAGTGCCAGTGTCCCAATCACCAGCCAGTAGTAGTATAAGAGTTTAAATACTTGTATCAGCTCGTGCCAGTGTTCTGATTACCAGTAACCACAAGTACAGTGATTTAATATCAGTGTTTTTTCTATTAAACCATCAGCCTGCTACTGACTCCTTGTGAAGCTGCAATTTGACACGGTTTATTATCAAGTGTGATTGTTCGATATTACTATTGCATCTTTTTTTTTTTTTTTTAAATAAAAGGCTCCAGTTTTTAACGTGCTTTCACCATGGCAGCATATGTTTTTTTTGGTGTTTATCTTCATAAGCGGAGGTGTGATGCTTGTCCCAGCACTGGGAGCCGCTGGAGGAATACATAACCAAAGCCTGTTTGACCATTTATAACTTTATGGTCCATCTCATCTGGTAAGAGGTCTCTGCAGCAAGTGTTATATTGTGGTGGAATTGATTTCTAGTTTGGGTGTATGCGCTATCTGCCTATGGACAGACGCAGATTTTTACTTGTTATCACAACTCAAGAGGTGATTGTATCTGCAGATTTATGCTTGATCAAGGTCACAGGAGAGAATATTTATTCACACATGGGCTGTTAAGGACTCACATGTTTGATTTAATATTTTTATTTTTGTCGTTATTTTAGCGCTGCTGTTTTTTTTGGTTTAAGATCAGTATCAGCCAGAACCAATGTCCTGATTGCAAGTAAGCACCAGTAAAGTGTTCTAATACTAGTGTTGGCCACAACCAGTACCAGTCAGCACCAGAACTAGATAGACGAGTGTCTTTTTTCAACTTGACTAAATACGTAACTATGTAATTAGTGTAACAACTTTCAGCCAGAAACAATAATACCAGTGACAGTCTACACCAGTATTAGTCAATGTCAATTAGTCATTGTCCACCAGTATTAGTCAATGTAAATTAGTCATTGTCAATGTCCTGATAGCCAGCCAGCACCAGTACAGTGTTCTAATACAAAAGTCAGTGAGGGCCACTGTCCTGATCATCAGCCACAATCAATGGAAGTGTATTAGTGTTAATATCAGCAAATGCCAATGTCCTGATTACCCGTACACCTGTACAGTGTTCTAATATCAGTGTTAGCAAAAACAAATGTTCAGGTTGTCAGAAAGCACCAGCACAGTAATCTATGACCATTGTCTGCCAGTACCAGTGTCCTGATCACCCGTTAACACCAGTACAAGTGTACTAATACCAGTGTATGCTAGTGCCTGTGTCCTGATCTCTAGTCAGGAGTGGACCTGTACAAGTATTCTAATATCAGTGCCAGCCAGCATCAGTGTCCCAATCACCAGTATTCACCAGTACAGTGTTCTAATACCAGTTTCAGACACAACAGTGTAACAATTACCATACAGAGTCAGTACAGTGTTCCATACCAGTGTAAGCCAGCATCAGTGTTCTGTTTGTGAGAAAGTGTTCCAATACTAATGCCAGCCACAACCAGTGTCCTGAGCACCAGCCGGCACCGGTACAAGTGTTCTAATATCAGTGACAGTCAGTGTCCTGTTCACCCAACAGAACTAGTAAAGTATTCTATACCAGCGTCAACCAGAAAATGTGTTCTGATTACCTACCAGCAACAGTACAAGTGTTAAAAAACCAGTGCCAGCCAGTGCCATAGTCCTGATCAACACTAAGCACCCCTACATGTGTTTTAATACTATTGTTAGCTACTGAAACTGTGCTGATTGCCAGTAAGCACCATTACAGTGTTATAATACCTGTTTCAGCCAGTTCCAGTGTCCAGATCACCAGCCAACACCAGTACAAATGTTATAAAACCAGTGCCAGCCAGTACTGGTGTTCTGATCACCACCCAGCAGAAGTACAGTGTTCTAATACCAGTATAAGCATGAGCCAGTGCCCTGATCACCTGTAAACACCAATACAGTGTTCTAGTACTAATGTTGGCCACAAACAGTCTCCTGGTCACCAACCAGCACCAGTACAGTGTTTTAATTCCATATTCTGACGCAACCAGTGTCTCGATCACCAGTCAGTATCAGTACAGTGTTCTAATGCCAGCTTAAACTAGCACCAGTGTTATGATCACCATTAAGCACCTGTTCAGTGTCAGCTAGAGACAGTGTCCCGATTGCCTCATGGCACCAGTACAGTGTTTTATTCTGCCAATGTCAGCCATCAGCAATGTCCTTATCACCAGGCAGCACATGTACAGTGCTGTCTAATACTGGTGTTTATCAGTCTCAATATCCTGATCACCAGCCAGCACCAGTACAAGTGTTCAAGCACCAGTGCCAGCCACAACCAGTGTTCTAATCACCAACCAGCACATGCACACCTGTTCTAATAAATGTGTAGGCCAGTACCAGTAACCTGATCACTGGTAAGCACCAGCACAGTATTCTAATATCAGTCTCAGATGTATTAAAACAGCACCAATCCAGTGTCAACCAGCACCAGTGTCCTGATCACCCGTAGGGATAAGCCAAACTTCCATGGGTTCAGTTTATGGAGGGTTCATCAAACTTCAAAGAAGTTGGATGAATGTTAAGGGTGGAGCTATCAATCACCTGCCCATCCTCTTTTTAGAGACCATGTGTCATTAATAGAAGCTGTTTTAAAGCTTCTATAAATGGTACAGTGAGGCAGGAAAAGTCAAGCATAGTCAAGCTCTCTTGTTAAAAACTCATGGCAGCCCCTCAGTTTTATTAACCCCCATTGCATCGGAAAATGACAGGGGGGTGGGGGGTGAAAAATGCAAAATTTCTCCTAAACCAAAAAGAACCAGGACAAGGGAACAAGGGACACATTATACTAAATGTATGTCAGGTCCCTTGTGCTGAATTATTATTTTTACTTGTAGAACAAAGTACAGTAACATGTATGCCAAAAAATTAATAGATTCCTCTTATGCCAGACATTTGAGTGGAAGCCCATCATAGTTTCAGAATTTCAAACCTTTCTTGGTCTGGCTCCTAACATGGGAATAACCCCCAAAAAAACTGAAATCATTTTGGCACACACACCCAAACTACCAGTCAGAACTATTGGGGTTAAAAATAATTATTTCCTAAGGCCTCTGCATCATATATTTTTATTTATTTATTTTTTTATATTTTTTTTATTAATAAGATCAAACAAAGTAACATGGTGCAATTCACATTGTACAGATTGCTTTAACATAAACGGTACATTAACATTGGCTAAAAGCATTAAAAAAAAAAAGAAATCATCAATATCCAATGCAAAGAACCCAGCATAAGCCTTAATGTATTAAGTCAGATCTCACGTTTTAAGGTCAGGTGTGTAGTACTGTATGTGGGATTTCAGGCAATATGCAGATTAGAGAATCTTCAATGCGTTGGGTGCAACAAAGTGTAATAGTTTGGGGAGAGTTATTGGGAATTGGCACTCAGCTAGGAGTACCTGTGTGTGAGTGCTCAGAGTTGTTTGGCATACATTGTTTTGCTGCGTTGATCATATGCATCGCTAGTGATTTGTGGTAAGAGAGATGGGGTACTGTAGGTGTGTGTGGTGCAGGAGAAACTGAGTCGGGGACAATTTCAGGTCATAGGATGTGATGTGTGAGGTAATGCAGTGTACTTCTTTCCAAAAACTTTGGATACATGGACATGTCCACCAAATGTGTAACAATGTGCCACGATCCTCCCTCCTGACATCTCCAACAAGTGTCTGGTATGGTGGGTTTAAATTTGTGGAGTATAGTTGGGGTGCAATACCAGTGTGATTGTATTTTGTAGCCATTCTCCTGTGCTGATACATTAATTGAGCCCTTGTGGCTGTTAAGGTATATATTACCCCAGTCCTCTGGTGACAAGGGGGTAGATAGATCCCTTTCCCAGGCTTTGCACAATGCAGAGTCATTGGGCTGATATTCCATGAAGAAGAGGGAGTGGGTTGCGGATATAAGATGGGTTTGGGGTGATGTTTGTGTGCAAAGGCTTTCAAAAGGTGTCAGTACTCTAGAGCAGGGGGCTTTTTTGTCCAATGTCCTTAGAAAGCGTGTGATCTGTAGGTAGGTCCACGATGGGATAGGGGGTTTATCCAGAAGTGTAGCGAGGCGAGAGGCTGAGCAAACTTTCTTATGTTCGTAAAAATGATGTACTAGGATTTGGTCTTGGGACCAAAACTGTTGGAGGAAGCTGTTAGTCATACTCGGGGGGAAGTCTGGGTTCATTTTTATCGGGGTCATGGGGCCTGGAATGGATGATAGATGGGTGTGCTTGCATATTCTGTGGAAACAGGTTATAGTGGGCTTAATTAGTGGGTGTGATCCAATTTCCAGGGAGGTGTGACGGCTCTGCATCCATGGCATGAATTTAAGAGACAAGGCCGTGAAGGATGCCTCCAAACCTAGCCAGTCTTTCGTTGGTGCATGTATGTTCCAATCAATGATGCGTGTCAGGTGGACAGACTTGTAGTAGTTCTGTAGATCTGGGAGGCCAATTGGGCAGAGAGATATGTGTGTACCCAATTATAGGTCTTTGATCCCCCAGAGGAATTTGGAACAGAGGCTCCTATATGTTCTGAAAAGGCAGGTGGGACATGGATGGGCACTGTTTGTAGTATGTATAAGATTCTCGATAGGGCATTCATCTTTAATATAGCTGCTCTGCCAAACCACGAGAAAAGTGTTTTGTTCCAGTTTTTCATGTCTATCGTCAGTTTGTTCAAGATTGGTATGTAGTTCTTCATATATAGGTCTTGCAATTTGATATATTTTTCATATATATATTGGAACAACTCAGAAGCCATTTTGTTAAAAAAAATTATCTCTCTCTCTAAAGTTGAAACTAAGTTCACTGTCTTTAGAGAAGAGATTTTCATAGGAAGGTTTTAAGGCCTCACCATACAGTGGGGACAGAAAGTATTCAGACCCCCTTAAATTTCTCACTCTTTGTTATATTGCAGCCATTTGCTAAAATCATTTAAGTTAATTTTTTCCTCATTAATGTACACACAGCACCCCATGTTTACAGAAAATCACAGAATTGTTGACATTTTTGCAGATTTATTAAAAAAACCCTGAAATATCACATGGTCCTAAGTATTCAGACCCTTTGCTGTGACATGTATATATTTAGCTCAGGTGCTGTCCATTTCTTCTGATCCTCCTTGAGATGGTTCTACACCTTCATTTGAGTCCAGCTGTGTTTGATTATACTGATTGGACTTGATTAGGAAAGCCACACACCTGTCTATATAAGACCTTACAGCTTACAGTGCATGTCAGAGCAAATGAGAATCATGAGGTCAAAGGAACTGCCTGAAGAGCTCAGAGACAGAATTGTGGCAAGGCACAGATCTGGCCAAGGTTACAAAAAAATTTCTGCTGCACTTAAGGTTCCTAAGAGCACAGTGGCCTCCGTAATCCTTAAATGGAAGACGTTTGGGACGACCAGAACCCTTCCCAGAGCTGGCCGTCCGGGGGAGAAGAGCCTTGGTGAGAGAGGTAAAGAAGAACCCAAAGATCACTGTGGCTGAGCTCCAGAGATGCAGTTAGGAGATGGGAGAAAGTTGTAGAAAGTCAACCATCACTGCAGCCCTCCACCAGTCGGGGCTTTATGGCATAGTGGCCCGACGGAAGCCTCTCCTCAGTGCAAGACACATGAAAGCCCGCATGGAATTTGCTAAAAAACACCTGAAGAACTCCAAGATGGTAAGAAATAAGATTCTCTGGTCTGATGAGACCAAGATAGAACTTTTTGGCCTTAATTCTAAGCGGTATGTGTTGAGAAAACCAGGCAGTGCTCATCACCTGTCCAATACAGTCCCAACAGTGAATCATGGTGGTAGCAGCATAATGCTGTGGGGGTGTTTTTCAGCTGCAGGGACAGGATGACTGGTTGCAATCGAGGGAAAGGTGAATGCGGTCAAGTACAGAGATATCCTCGATGAAAACCTTCTCCAGAGTGCTCAGGACCTCCGACTGGGCTTACCTTCCAACAAGACAATGACCCTAAGCACACAGCTAAAATAACGAAGGAGTGGCTTCACAACAACTCCGTGACTGTTCTTGAATGGCCCAGTCAGAGCCCTGACTTAAACCAAATTGAGCATCTCTGGAGAGACCTAAAAATGGCTGTCCACCAGCGTTTACCATCCAACCTGGCAGAACTGGAGAGGATTTGCAAGGAGGAATGGCAGAGGATCCCCAAATCCAGGTGTGAAAAACCTGTTGCATCTTTCCCAAAAAGACTCATGGCTTTATTAAATCAAAAGGGTGCTTCTACTAAATTCCGAGCAAAGGGTCTGAATACTTAGGACCATGTGATATTTCAGTTTTTCTTTTTTCTTCTTAATAAATCTGCAAAAATGTCAACAATTCTGTGTTTTTCTGTCAATATGGGGTGCTGTGTTTACATTAATGAGGAAAAAATTAACTTAAATGATTTTAGCAAATGGCTGCAATATAACAAAGAGTGAAAAATTTAAGGGGGTCTGAATACTTTGTACACTGTATATTTTACTAAGTTGTAAATTATGAATCCCTGTCAGTTAATCAGTTAAGGCATTAGCTTAGGAGGCCCAATGTTATGTTAAGATAAGGGACTCCTAAGTTTCAAATAACAGTGAACAGACATTGTCTCTTTGACTAAGGAATGAAAGTAGAAGAGACATGTTAACCAATTATGTTTTTGAAATATTTTATATTATTTATTGCAAATATACAAATTAGCAATAATTTTCATCATTATTATTACAATATATTAGAGTAATTATATGTATGTTTAACTGAACAATGTCACATATTTTGGTTTGTGCAATTATATATAATATATATTATTGTTTGATATATTCACTGATTAGTCTTCATATTATTCATATGAGGGAAATACTGTATATAAATGTGATGTCTAGAAGATCTATTAGTGGGGATGTTTAAGAATAAGCCATTATACTTCTAGTCAGAAACATGGGGTTAAGTTCTACATTACCTAGCTTAGGGAATTTAAAGATAAGGTACTTAGTGTGAGTATATTTTCTTAAAGTAATAGATCTTATGACTCACGGCTAGGTCTGGAGAGTATGACATAAGTTTTTTTCTAAGCCCTAAGTCAAGAGGTTATTAAAGTATTAAATAAAGTCAATTCTAATTCAATACTGCCCCCTGGTGGTGGAAATATTAAGAGTCCAAAATGGCCACCCAGACGAGGTTGTCATGGTTACATGGAAACAATCCATCATTTGGCATCATCAATTACGTAGTAGTGACACACACACACTTTTTGGGTGGACTAAAAGAGTATACACATGACAGTGATGGGAGATCTTGAAAAAGGCGGAGAGAATCTTAGGAGACTGAAAAGAATTTGGAGAGGGGAGAAGATCTTGAGACGGAGAGAAGAGAGGAGAAAAACAAAGCACAGAGATGTAGTAATGAGGGTCAAAGGAGTCCTTTGGACATCCAGTTGATACTTCTCAAGACAAAAGAGTCTTAAGCCATGGTAAAGTATTAATGTTTTTATTTTACCTTTTGGGTAATTGAAGTTGTTTGAGCATATGCTTAACTAAACTAATCTATGTCGGTAGTGTTAGTTTTGGGAGTGAGTTGAATTCTAACTGCGGAACAAGTTCTCCTCCCTTTTAAACAAAGAGACAAATATCTTGTTATATCTCAACAAAACTGACTTTAAAGTATTATGATTGGATTAGTCATAGCATGTGTTGCACCATAGATTCATTCATTCTAAATTAATATTTATTTAAAAATGAGTCTTGGTTAAATTACCAAGTTTGTATATGGTTAATAAAATTGTCCATATACTGTAAAAGAGGTTTCGGCTTGAAGGTCTATTTGTTTTGAGAAAAATCATATGTTAAAGTCAACACCTAGTTTCTTTACATAAGTTTATAGAGCCACGGAAAGCTATTTACTAAGGGTTACTAAGTATAAGTTTACTAAGTGCTAAATTATATGACATGTTGTAACAAGAGCTTGTGGTAAAATTTATTATCATCTGTATTACCCATATATTTGATATTTGAAGTTATATATATATATATATATATATATATATATATATTTTTGTATTATCACCAAATATATCTGATATTATTTTATACTGAATTTTAGTTAATAAATATCTATATTTTTAGCACATTGTTGTACTCACTCATCTTCAAACTAGCATGGATAAACAAACTTGAATTAATTGGTTGTATTGTGTAAAAATGTGAAAATCTCCTTAAACACAGATTTTGCATAATTCCATAAATATATTACTGTTTTAATATCTCAGCAGGACCGATCCTACCCAGGGTGCGCAGGGTGCTTTGCACCCGGGCACCTGCAGAGGTGGGGGCGCCAAGAGCCAGAGTTCTCCCCTCCCTCCTTCTCTCCTTGTGAGTGTCTGTCCAGAACACCAGTGTGAGCGTAGGGCAGCCCGTCCAGCCTGGCAGTGCTGGGGGGGAGGGGCGCTCCTCTTCCTTACACAAGGTTTCTAGTCAGTGGCTGCTGAGTGCTGATGTGCGGGAATGAATTCCTCACACTGGGATCCCGCACTGTCTCTACCAACTCCCGTTGGAATGCCTCCCCCTCCCATCTCTATCTCGGGCTGCAAGGAGAGAGAACCGAGGTGAGTCAGTGTTCAGTGTGCTGTGTGTAGGAATGGCATCCCCAGGACACCTTTAGATGTGCTCTGGGCTGCTCCTGCTAGGAGATGTTTTATGGCATGATAAATTACATAGAATACACAGGCCCTGTCCCTTTCTGCACCTCAGTAGTCCATCTACAGATATGATGTATAATGAGATGTACTAAGAGCCCTTTCACACTGACAGTGCGGGGGCATTGGCGGTAACGCGCCGCTACTTTTAATGGCGCTTTACCATCGCTTTAGAGGTACATTTAACCCCCACTAAAGGGTTCAAAGGTGCAACTGTGGAGGCGCTTTACAGGCACTGTCCATTGATTTCAATGGGCAAGGGTGCTTCAGGAGCGGTGTATACACCACTCCTAAAGCGCCTCGAAGAAGCTACTTGCAGGAATTTTTTGGACATCGTGCCAGTGTTCTGCTCCAGTGTGAAAGCATTCGGGCTCTCACACTGTGATTGCAGATAAGGCTTTTTCCAGGCGCTATTTTTAACACTAAAGCACCTGAAAAACGCCTCCAGTGTGAAAGGAATCTAATGGACCATCTCCTGTACTATGTCTGCAGGAGGATGAGCTCCGGCGTGTTCGCAACTCGGCACTGCACAGTGCTAATCACAAGCAGTGGAACATTTTCCAATGTGCGGCTGCAGAGATCTGGAAATGTCTCACTGCCTGCGATTAGCGCAGCGCATTGCTGACTTCCTGGCGGACTCTGTACGTGCAGCTTGCGAACATGCCGGAGCTCATCCTTAGTCTGCAGTCTCAGACCATCTCCTGTATTATGTCTGCAGTCTCTGTCCATCTCCTGTACTATGTCTGCAGTCTCTGACCATTTCCTGTATTATGTCTGCAGTCTCTGACCATCTCTTGTATTATGTCTGCAGTCTCTGACCATCTCCTGTACCATGTCTGCAGTCTCTAACCATCTCCTATATCATATCTGCAGTCTCGGACTATCTCCTATACTATGTCTGCAGTCTCTGACTATCTCCTATATCATGTCTGCAGTCTCTGACCATCTCCTGTACTATGTCTGCAGTCTCTGACCATCTCCCGTACTATGTATGCGGTCTCTGATCATCTCCTGTACTATGTATGCGGTCTCTGATCATCTCCTGTACTATGTCTGTAGTCTCTGACCCTCTCCTGTACCATGTCTGCAGTTTCTGACCATCTCCTGTACTATGTATGCGGTCTCTGATCATCTCCTGTACTATGTATGCGGTCTCTGATCATCTCCTATACTATGTCTGTAGTCTCTTACCATCTCCTGTATTATGTCTGCAGTCTCTGATCATCTCCTGTACTATGTCTGCAGTCTCTGACCATCTCCTGTAGTATGTCTGCAGTCTCTGACCATCTCCTGTAGTATGTCTGCAGTCTCTGACCATCTCCTGTAGCATCTCTGCAGTCTCTGACCATCTCCTGTACTATGTCCTGTAATATGGCCAGTGGCTATATTTGGGTAGTGGGGCCAATTCTGTCCCCGTCTCTGTGCTTATAGGGTGGGGATTCTCTGCGATGTCATTAGTATGGGGGGGAGGGGTGCAAGCATCCGCAGTTTCATTTAAGGGCCAGTGACAGTGGGAAGAAGCAGTAGAAATACCAAAATAACTGGTATAAATAACTAGGTTCAGACTGAACCATCTGCTCAGCCATTTAATACCCATTAAACAAAATCTCAATAAAATGGCAAAATTTCACCAAAAATACCTGATATTTCAGGGAAATTAAAGCTCTTAATTCCCCTTACATCTAGTAGTACCCTTTTTTTAGTCCTGCCATGATAATAGGGCGCTAATGTGGTGGAATGTCCAAATTATATCTTACTGGTATTTCATATCCACTGGCTCTTGCACAGGCCCAGTCTCTTGTTGGGAACGCATATTGGTAGATGTGCTGTTATGAGCATAGTCTGACACCAGTACAATTTTTTTAGTTTACTGCTAAGGGAAAAATTTAGTTGAAGTCTAAAGAAGTCCTGTTGCCACAAGAAACAACCAAATCCACTGGATCTTTAAAGAGTAATTCCACATTTGTTGATAAGAAAAAATACTGTCTGGATGATCAATGTGATTGATTTTAACATACTATTTTGCAGATTCCTATCTGTTTATGTTCTAAAAAAGAAGCTGTTTGTTCCACCATGCCCTTCTGATACTATTTCTAAATGAGAGTGACTAATTAAATTGAATCAACTGGTGCACTTTCTATGTTCTAATGAATAAAGTTGCAGTGTCTGCATCCCTTTAGAAATGGTAAACCCTTAGGGATTATCTCACAAAAAAAAGGATTCCTATAACCAAACCTGTATCTTAGTGCAGAGTAAGCAGGACATTACTTGTCTGGGGGCATTCTGTACACCAATTGTGTAAAGAGTACCTCAAGGTTGCCATATTTAATTTCATTTTGCAGTAAATTATAGTGCTGTGGCAATTGTATATGCAATACATATTTCTTTAGTTTTTTGCTATTTGTTTCTAAAACAGTGGAGTTATTTAAGGGTGAAAGCCTAGATCTATATATCAGTCCTGCAATGTTTTCTACAGTGAGATTCATTTAAAAACTGAAAGTTCTGTTCAATGTAATCCACTGACATAGAATTAAAAACTATGAATTATATCACCTTCAAAGTGAAATTAAAACCCATTTCCAAAGTCAAAGGGGGTCTATGAAAGTCATAAATATTCCTCTACAGAGTATCTTAAAAATATGAACTTAAATTGATGACTATAATAGTTTTGCAATTTGGCACTAAAATTATATTTTGGGCTTTAGAAATGATTTTAGAAATTGAGCTCATCACTTGGCAAGATGTCATACATGGAAATATCAGATGCAATGGCATATGTCCAGGAGCACTATCCACCATAGTCACATACTCTGAATGTATATGCAAACTATAGAAACAAGCTACATTTATAAAACTATCATGGAATTTAAGAACATGAGTTAGGAGTTGTTTATGGTGTGAGAGGAAATAAATGACCAATCAGCATTGATTAGGTGGAAATCAATGCTAAGCTAACCTGTGAGCAAGGACAGGCCGCATAAATAATTTCTCAGCAACCCAAGGTAGGTTTCTTTCCCTAAAAGACCTTTCACAAAACTTGTATGAGTTTGGGTTATATGGTTTATACTGTTCTGTGGTTTGTTTGTTTTTTTTAACTATAAGCTAACAGCTCCACTAAATATGTGAGGATTTTAGTTTCAGTGGTCAGTGAACTAATACAACTTCTGGGTATTGTGTAGTTCAGCTATTACCCGTCCTTTCTGCTAGCTACTAATCTGTATCTTGGCTGTACCTAGATACTCACTAAACAATGAGAGTATCAGAAATCATAATAATGTGTAATAGGGTAAAAATATTTTGCTTAGTAGGTATTAGGGATGAACATATTTTATGTGATTTCATGGGTGACTTGGAAAAAAAACACCAATCCTTTCAATTACATGTTTGGGAGATGCTTTTAAGCTGTATGTACTTTTGAAGCAATGCTATTCTCATGCACAGTGTCAGTGACACTATATTCTGGCATTAAATGTTGCATGTGCAATTGATTTTTTTACTTTTACATTATTGCTTTGCTTAAATATGGCAGTGGTCCAATCTGATCTATTATGACCTGAAAAAAATACCTTTTTTTTAGTTTGTTTTGGCTGCAACACATGATTTTTTATTCATCAGAAATAGGCCTGAACTGAACAGTGGAAGTAGGACCCACAACAGATCTAAAAACTATATTAAAGTTTACCTGATGAAAAAAACAAAAACAAGAAAACAAACAAACAAAGCTAAAGCCTTCAACTTTGTACAGATTGGCCAGTGGCACAGTAGTTTATTAAAATAGTTTGCCTTTTTTCAAATTTCACAGTACTACACTGTGCTGTCATATAAGCAAAATAAAATGTCAAACACAAGCACAAAACACTTCAAGACTACAAACCTTCTAACCCTGTATACCCAATTATTACCAAAATATTAAAATATATACAGTACTTCAGTTTTGTGTTTGATAAAAATATGCTAGTGTCAGGGCAATACACAAGTACATTAAAAGGTAGAAAATTGAGAGAATGTGTAGTGTAGTAGTGTGGATTTTTTTTTACCATATCTGCTGTCAACAGTAACATTGTTGTCTGTGGCCTCTTCCAGTAGTGCATGAGCTATAGTAAAAGTACCAGCCATTTGGGCATTGTATTTAGTGATTGGTGAACAGTTCAGCCTGAGCATAAGGTCGGGCCTAACTTTGTTTGTTCGGACGTTCGGCTGTATTTAGGGATTGGCGAACGGTTCAGCCTGAGCATAAGATCGGGCCTAACTTTGTTTGTTCGGACGTTCGGCAAACAAGGAACATTATGCAGTGTTTGCGGCAAATTCGAAAGCCGTGGAACTCCATTAAAGTCTATGGGACACTAACATGAAAAGTGCTCATTTTAAAGGCTTATATGCAAGTTATTGTCATAAAAAGTGTTTGGGGATCTGGGTTCTGCCCCAGGGGACATATATCAATGCAAAAAAAAAGTTTTAAAAACTGCTGTTTTTTCGGGAGCAGTGATTTTAATAATGCTTAAAGTGAAAAAATAAAAATGAAATATTCCTTTAAATATTGTACCTGGGGGGTGTCTATAGTATGCCTGTAAAGTGGCACAGTTTTCCCATGTTTAGAACAGTATCACAGCAAAATGACATTTCTACAGGAAAAAAAGTAATTTAAAACTACTTGCAGCTATAGTTAATTGCCGGTCCCGGCAATACACATAAAAGTTTATTAATAAAAACGGCATGGCATTCCCCCACAGGGGTTATTAAGGGGAACCCCACACCAAAATTTGAAAAAAAATGGCGTAGGGGTCCCCCTCAAAATCCATACCAGACCGTCTGGTATGGATTTTAAGGGGAAACACGTGCCAAAATTTAAAAAAATGTTGTGGGGTGCCCCCAAAAATCCATATCAGATCCTTATCTGAGCACGCAACCTGGCAGGCCACAGGAAAAGAGGAGGGTTGAGAGAGCGCCCCTCTTCCTGAACCATACCAGGCCACATGCCCTCAACATTGGGAGGGTGCTTTGGGGTAGCCCCCAAAGCACCTTGTCCCCATGTTGATGGGGAGAAGGGCCTCATCCCCACAACCCATGCCAGGTGGTTGTGGGGTCTGCAGGCGGGGGGCTTATAGGAATCTGGAAGCCCCCTTTAACAAGGGGACCCCCAGATCCCGCCCCCCCATGTGAAATGGTAATGGGGTACATATGTACCCCTACCATTTCACAAAAAATGTGTGAAAATGGTAAAAAAACACAATACACGCCTTGGGACAAGTCCTTTATTAAAAAAGTTAAAAATTAAAACTGTCCCAGTTCAAATGAAAAAATCACATGGACATAAGTTCAGGTGTATCCTGTTTCCACAAAACATCCTTGAGATGTTTCTACAACTTGATTGGGTCCACCTGTGGTAAATTCAGTTGATTGGACACAATTTGGAAAGACACATACCTGTCTATATAAGGTCCCACAGTTAACAGTGCATGTCGAAGCACAAAACCAAGCCATGAAGTCCAAGGAATTGTCTGTAGACCTCCAAGATAGGATTGTATCGAGGCACAGTTCTGGGGAAGGGTACAGAAACATTTCTGCAGTATTGAAGGTTCTAGGGGTGCACTAAGTTCTGCACTCCTGTGAACTGTATTCAGTTGAAAGGGGGCTAAAATCTGCTGCTGGCTTACATCACTCAGTCGAGGCTCTGGAGGGATACCTACTATAGGACATGCACCTCAAGATTATATGAGATGCAGTGGATATTTTATGTATCATTTTTTAAGGCTTCAGGAAAGTCATGAGTATGAAGACTAAGTTGAAGGAGATCCAGCAGGTCAGCTTTTTCTTTGTTGCTATGAACTATACTATTTTATAATACTAATAATATATATTTTTTATTTTATATTATCATTACAAGTTGATGCCTTGGAACAATGGCTGATAACCCCTAAATGTGACCCCCTATATTGTGATAATAATGGCAAAAGATGTGTATAACTGGAATTTTTCAGCAACCAACCAAAGACTGTGGATAATACTTTTTATCACAGGGTTTCTGAACCACCAGTCAGGAGTACATTGACAGGAGAAGTAAGAGCAATATCAATGCTCCTGATAGCCAGAGGTCAGAATGGATAGCCAGCTTGAGATAGGTGGAAAAGGGGAGGCAGGATATTGCTGCATAATACTTCTTGTATACCTGGAGTAAAAATAAGGGGAGAAAGAGAAAGAAAAACAGACTAAGCTCAGCTTTTGCCACTAATGTCACTATTTGTGTTATTGTTATAATAGCCTATTTGTTGCTTGCATATTGTACCAATTGCCCATTTGTTGGTGATGTATGGTCAGGATTGCCATTTTTGTTTCAGCACTGTTGACACAAGTAGAACCATAGGAGAATCATATTACTATAATTTAATATCTGCAGCATTCTCAGTCTACTATTATCCTCAATGTTTTGCCACAGCACACTACATTCATCACTACTAAACCCTTCAGTTAACCATGACAAGATACCATGAGAATTCATACGTTTCCCTTATCTGTTAGTGAATGATGATTTGAAAAGTTGATGGAAAGACACTTTAACTGCTTGTTCTTTTGATTTGATGAGCGTGATTATTACCTCCAAGTCAGCTGAACTGGAATCTGTACAATAAGAAATAACTAAGTTAAAGAAGAAAATTTCTTTGATGAGAGATACAGCAGCTTTTCACGAAATGAATGAGCAATTGAATTCTAAATTAGACTAGACTGGAAGATAAGTGATTAATACCAAAAAAAGTCAAATTCTAGTGAGAAAGAATGGACTAGGAAACCAAAGTTTATGCTTGGAATAAAGAAGAGAGATCATTTTGTTGAAATTAACCATTTTTTTTGTTTGTTTTTTTAGCAAAAATATGGTGCTTTTTAAGGTTTCAATGGTCCATTTAACTATCCTAGACCAGTACTTGCACCATATATTGGCCATCAGTAGCTTGGAACAAATTAGGTATTGTAATGAATATGGCATATTGTAACAATTGCCTTTTTGTTGCCTACATAGTGTAGCAAATACTATTATTACCCATGTGTTGCCAGGATTGCCTGTTTCTTGTCTGTATATTTTCATACCTGGCCATTTTTTTTGCCCAGGTATTGCTTATTTGTTTCTCACATTTTAACACTGTTGCTCACAGTTGGCAACAGTTTGTTGCCTGTGTGTTGTCATAATTACATAGTCACATAGTTAGTCTGGTTGAGAAAAGTCCAAGTTCAACCGTTCAACTGAAAAAACGCACACATAAAAAACCTTTATATACACAATCCTGTACCCAAAGTTGATCCCAAAGAAAGAAAATAAAGGTAAATTAGATATTTAGTAAGGAATCCAAGTCTTTTTTTTCTTTAAATCTACTGACCTGGACAGAACTAGTACTTGAAAGAATCTATTCCACGTTTTCACAGCTCTTATTGTGAAGAACCCTTTCCATATTGGAACTTGAATCTCTTTGTAAGTGCACTGTTTTATTTGTCATGACAATTGTTTTACTGGCATTTGGATGAAGCCCTTTACTTTTTTATGTGAAATATATACCTTTTAATAAATATACTACACTATATGTGGTCCCCTGCTTGTGGCTCCATGTGGTGAGTGCTTTTTTCCCAGACAGTATCAATCAAATCTTCTGATTGTCCCCAGTGGTGAGAAGCGGTATTGCAGGGTGTCCCCATTGCGAGAATGGTGCTGGCTGACCATGTGTGAACGATTCTGTTGGCACATACTCAAATGCTTCTGCTTTACTGTCGGTCAGTGCATTTTAGTTCTGTTGCTCACGTGTGATGGAGAGGATTTTCATTAGCTGGTGGAAAACACTTTCTTTGCAGTGATATTTATTACATATTTTGGACTCTTCTGCATTCTTTTATTCACACTGATTTATTTTTATTATCATTTTTGAATATCATGAATGCTTTTTTGCACATTATGAATGCTGTGTTGATGGTACATGCTTTAAGTTTTTAATATTCTATATTTGGAGGTGCTGCATTGTTTTCTTTGTCTGTACAATTAAACCTACAATATGACCAGCTTCCACATTCAAAGATGCTATGCAGAAGATGTTAATTTGGGTTTCCTCTAAATTTAGGGAAAAATGGCTGTGTACCAGTTTGTATCAAAACAAAGCATTTCTCTTGAATGAAGTGATCAGTAATTCTAATGCCCCGTACACACGATCGGACATTGATCGGACATTCTGACAACAAAATCCTAGGATTTTTTCCGACGGATGTTGGCTCAAACTTGTTTTGTGTACACACGGTCGCACAAAGTTGTCGGAATTTCCGATCGCCAACCACGCGGTCACGTACACCACGTACGACGAGACTAGAGAAGGCCAGTTCAGAACCAAGCGCAGCACCCTTTGGGCTCCTTTTGCTAATCTCGTGTTAGTAAAAGTTTGGTGAGAGACGATTCGCGCTTTTTCAGACTCGTGGCTTTTAGATCGTTTTCTGCAGTTCGGTTTGTGCTTGTGGGTTTGTATCTGCTCTTCAGTGCATGCAAGCAAGTTCCGCGTGACTTAGTCATTGTGTTCTTGTTCGTTCGTTACTGTTTTTCAGGTCGCTCTTCACAGGCCTTGCTGTTCTTCAGTGCGTTCTGTTACTTCGTTCTGAGCAGCCGACCGTTTTCTAGCCATGTTGCATATACGTACTCCTCGTAGAGTTCGTGCTGTGCGGGGGCTTGGTGTTGGGGTCCTGACCTTGACACAAGTCCAGTCCATGAACAGGGTGGGGAGGAGTTCATGGACCAAGAATTGGTTGCTCCAGCGTGACCAGTTCTCTCATATGCCTTTGCTCCGTGAGATCCATGAGAATAATCCTGATGATTTCAGGAACTTTCTCTGGATGACGGAACCCGTATTTCACCGTTTTTTGGCTTCGCTGACCCCCTATATCAGCAGGCAGGATACCTGCATGAGGCAAGCCATCACTCCGGAGCAGAGGCTTATCGCTACCCTGTGGTACTTGGCGACGGGGAGAAGCCTGCAGGACTTGAAGTTCTCGACAGGCATCACCCCCCAGGCTCTGGGGATCATTATCCCAGAGACCTGTTCTGCCATCATCCAGGTCCTGCAGAAGGAGTATATGAAGGTAAGATTTTTATCCTTTAATATCAAATTTTATTGTATTTAATGTTTGCTAATATATTGTATTTCTTTCCTCATTCCCTAATTACCATGATTGTAATATGCTGTGAATGTCCCCTTTGTTCTCATGCATGCTGGATTTTTATGTAATAAATTTTTTTCTCCTTCATACATATTTGCCTTCACTTACCTCCCCAGCATGCTCTCCTGCCCCTATATTCACCTCATGTAGTCACTTAACAATGTATTTTATCAGCTCCATAGTAGTGCTTTACCCCAAACACCCCCTAAAATGTTTAGAAATGTGATTTGTGCTTTAAATTTAGGCAAAGTGCCAGAGGCATTTTTTTGTAGTGTCCCCAAATCATTTTTATTAACCCTCCCTCCCCCCAACTGCTAAGTCAGCTGATACCAATTATCTATTTATCCTCAATCATCTATCTGCTGACTTGGCCAAACCCATACACACTATACCCATCTCTTTAGTAGTGAGATTTATGGATGAATTCCCCAAAGCATGTAGTAGGGCCTGCCTGTATACTTGCAAATGGTACTGTTTCAAGTTTTTGTATCCTATTATTATCTTGATAGGTAAGCGCAGAATGTCCAAATGTGCTCAAATGTGTACAGTGTGTATTTATTTCTTTGTATTAGGACACTTCTTACCTGTCCAGTGGGCTGCCAATAGTGTAACTAAGGAGGGGCTGTTCAAAGTAATACCCATTATTTAGGCATTCATCTCTCAATGAAGTGAATAGGGTTACCTGTCCAAGATCCCCACCCCCCCTATAATGTTAGAAATGGGCCATGAGAGGGGGGGAATATGATAGGTGTACCTTATACTTTGGTGTTGTAAAATTCCCCTTAATAAATGTTTTATCTGGATGTTGGCCAAGAATGTTTGTGTCTAATCTGCTTTCCATGTTTATGTGCAAAAATACTAATTTTTTTTGGTTTTCCTCAACAGTTTCCTTTCACGCCACAGGAATAGCAGACTGTGGCCTCCCACTTTGCCCAGCGGTGGGACTTTCCTAACTGCGGAGGTGCAATTGATGGGAAACACATCCACATCGTCCCACCACCCAACTCGGGGTCGTACTATTATAATTACAAGGGGTTCAATAGTATTGTGATGTTGGCGGTGGTGTCGGCTAATTACGACTTCTTGTATGTGGACGTGGGGAAGAATGGCCGGATGTCCAATGGTGGAGTCATCGCCCAGACGGAGTTTTACAGGCGTCTCCAGAATGGCAGCTTGGACTTACCACCTCCAGAAGAGAATGTGGAAGGACTCCCATTTGTCTTTGTTGCGGATGAAGCCTTTGCGCTGGGGGACCATCTTATGCGGCCATTCCCGATGAGGACCCTCACCCCGGACCAGAGGGTTTTTAATTACCGGCTGGCCAGAGCCAGAAGAGTGATGGAGAACACGTTTGGAATCATGGCCAGCCGGTTCCGCCTATTTCTTACACCCATCCATATGGCGGAGTATAAACGTAATCATATAATCCTGGCATGCTGTGTTCTACATAACTTTTTACGCCAACATTCTGCCAACTATGCTGGCTCAGTTGGGCCTGAGGCCGGAATTATACATGAAACAACCCTGACGGCGCTTGAAAGTGGCCGTCCTGGCTTGCCCTCCCTGAGTGCCCGTGATGTCTGGTTAAGATACCTTGAGTTCTTTGTGGGTAGGGGGGCCATCAATATGCCAGACAATTTGTGAAGCCTTTATGAAATAAAAACAAAAAAAAAGCAAATCTTTGGTGACATTTCCTGCTTGTGTTTGTTTTAGCTGACCCTGACAGAAATGTGGGGAGTGCTGTTGGGTGTTATTTACTAAAGTGAAAGACACTTTGCACTACAAGTGCACTTGAAACTGCACTGAAACTGCACTTGTAGTGCAAAGAGTATTTACCCTTATGAAATAACACCCATTGTCACCAAAAGCACCAATTACATCACCACAAAAGTGTTGTAGCGTTGAGACAATAATCCACACATTCTTGATCCAAACAATCTTTTTAATACCTGCACAATCACATGTGTATTTGTAAAATGTTTTTAAAACAAGCCAACATGTTTGTTGTATAACAATTTTGGGGGTCACATTATCAAAAATAGAAATGTCCATTTAAGCTAAAACAGGCATGTGTAAAACCAACAAGAAAGACACAAATCTGAAAGTTCACATTAGGTAGAACTTGAAGGCATTATCAGACATGAGTATTTAGGAACTGTGTTTTATATTGCGTTCAGATGGGGTGAAGTCACCCCAGGAAAAGCCAAATTTGGAAGATGCACACCAATTTACGAATGTCAACATGTGCTAGCTGCCATCACGGGGGATCAAGGGACGTGTTTTGGGGGAGAAACCCCTTCCTCACAGCTACTTTATTATTGAGGAAGGGGTTGCACCCCCAAAACCCGTCCATTGAACTCCCGTGATGGCAGATAGCACATGTTGACACACTGTGTGCATCCTCCAAATTTAGCTTTTCGAAAAATCGCTAAAACATTTAGAACATTGTAGCACACAAAATAAGAAAGTGATTTGGAGGGGTTTTAAACTCTCCCCAAAACATCAATGATGTTCTTATTTTTTGAATAACATCATTGACCTTTTTCTTGAGGTTTTCCAATTCTAAATTACACCGCATTATCTCCCCGATCAGGATCTGGGCACTTTCTGATGTGAAAGGATCTGGATCCACAACATCACGATCACCTAAAAAGAGAGAAAACAAACAAAAACAGGTATAAAAAATATGCCGGCATCCATCTCTTACCTGAGCCTGTGGTCGCAGACACTCACCTGTTGTGGTGACAATTTCCACCACGTCTTCCTCCTCCTGCTCTTCTTGGGTTGGAGGGATTTCCCCGTCTTCCAGAGGGTGGGGGGTCTCTGGTCTCCTCGGATGAGGGGTGTCCTCCGAGTCTTTTCTCCCCTATGTAAAACAAAAATGCTATACTTAGCACACAGATATTTGATGGCAAAAATATAAATATGAAACATTGCTTGGAAGTGGGGTACAATTGTCAATTTTAGCAGAGTTCCAAAATGTAGCATTTTCAGTGTCCTTTGTCAAGCTGCAATACTTTACCTGTTTGGTACAAGCTTCACAGATGGAGACCCCCCTATAGTATACACTGGAGCACCTGTGTGGCCCCCTAATAAAAATGGTGTTCTTGTGTCCCACACTAGTGCTCCAGTGTCCAGATGTGAAAACAGCTGCTGAGTGTCCTCTCCTTACACAGAATCTAGTTTGCATTTCATTCTAGTAACAAACCCATCTACACAACCACATGAGTTTTATACAAGTAGGGCGTAAAAAATGTGGCCAAATGCATATGGCCAAAACAATGGTGTTTTACAGGCCGAAAGAAAAATGTTTGCTACGAATGAATAATGTGCCCATGAACATGAAAGTTGCCATTTTAAAATGTACACTTTTAAGAAAAGCACATGGAGCAGCACGAACGTAATAAACATAAAGAATAGGAACACAGCACAACTACTTACTTTTTTGCAGCACTCTCCGGATCTTTCTGTACTGCTCATGTTCTCGTAATTTGAGGTCTGACCACCGCTTCCTGAGCTGATCTTTCGATCGTCGTACCCTGAAAATCCGGTGCAGACTTTTGACCACTTTCGCCATGATCTTGGACTTTCTGACATTGGGGTTGGGGTAAGGTCCATACTTCCCATCATAGTCGGCCTTCTTCAGGATGTCCACCATCTCCAACATCTCCCCAAAGGACATATTTGAGGCCTTAAATCTCCTTCTGGATTGGGACGTGTCCGGATCCGGGCTTTCCTCCTCCTCCTCCTCGTTCCTGTAATTAGCACGCACCTGCTGTCTATCCGCCATGTGCTCTTCCCCCACTGCGCAGAACGAAAAAGGGGCAGGGAATAGACTAGAAAGAACGTCAGGGGCGGGCGGAGTTACACGCATGCGCAGTGTGTATAAAGCGTAACACGCGTGCGTATTACGTACGATCTGTGAGCAGAGGAAGGAGCATTGGAGGCACCGATCGTAATAACGAAGGTAAGAGACAAACTTGGGTCTATACTGCTTCTAGATTGAGACCTGTATTGTACCAAGATTAGGAGAGTTTTGGCTGACATTAGGGTTTGTCTTGTGTTGTGTCTTGCAGTTAAAATGGATATCTTGAATGATACAGACTTCATGGCAATATTCATTGACATGTTCAGGGAGCTGCCTTGTCTGTGGGAGATCAACCACCCACATTATAGGAACCAAGCAAAGAGGAAGGCAGCGCTGGATCAATTGTTGGAAATTGTGAAGCAGGTGATCCCCACTGCAGACATCACCTATTTGAAGATCCTAATTGGTGGCCTGAGGAGCACATATGTAAGGGAGCGCAAGAAAGTCCAGGATTTGCAGAGATCCGGAGCAGCAGATGACATTTATGTCCCCAGGATGTTGTACTATGACAGGCTGCATTTTCTGGCAGGCCAGACTGAACCCAGGTCATCACTCTCCAGTCTTCCTTCCACGCTTCCTTCCCCCCCAGCTGAGGCTTCTGACGCCCAACCTGGGCCTTCCAGGCAACAACATGTGGAGGAGCCCAGATTGAGCCAGGTATAGCATTCTTCTAAATATTTCTGGTTGTCCAATCAATGATGTTAACGAGATGTTAGTCTGGAGTACGAATTTATGATTGTGATTGATGATGCAAAAAGTAAAACCATGTCCCTTTTTTCATACACAGGGAAGTCTCAGCCAGGAGGTGGCCGGGCCGAGCAGGCTGCCTGATATGCAGCATCCCCTACACCTGCAAAGAGAAAGTGGCAGGAAGAGGAGTACCCTAGAGGAGGCTGCCATAGGCCTCTTTTGGAAGGCTACAGAGGTCCTGGGAGCACCACACACCATGGAGGAGGACTTTGCTGCCATAATTGCCTGTAAAATGCAGCGGATGGAGGAGGGCCAACAACTCATGTGTGAGTCATTAATGTTGGAAGCTCTCAATAAGGGGTTGAGGGCCCAAATAACATCTGATACCCACCTTTGTGACCTCACACATGGTCCTCCTCCTCCTCCAGGTCCTCCTCCTCCTTCTCCTCCAGGTCCTACTAGTCCTCCTCCTCCTCCAGGTCCTACTCCTCCTCCTGCCACATCTCCAACAGCAGAGCCACAGCCAGGAAGAAAGCGTGGAAGGAAGACCAGAAAGTGAGGACCCTGCATCCAGTCTGGTCTGGCAAAAGATGCAGCCTCTTGTGGTACCACAGCCTGAGGACACAGATGTCATCTGCTGCTTTCCGGATCTCTGGGACTTCTGGATCAGACTGCACTCCCTTACATATGGACTCTTCAGGCCACCAATTTTGATGTTCAAGAATTGATGTCTGCCCTGGGGGTGCAAGGCTTCGCTAATTTCTGCTGTTTATCCAGCGTTGCCTCCCTCTTTGTTTGGTTCTGAGCCCTTAATAAAGGATTTTTGGTTTCAATTATACTTGCCTATGTGTGTTTTCCTTCAAAAAGGACAGTTTGTTTGTGAGGATTCAGGTACATTTCAAAAATACAATGTGAAATTAACAAGGGACACCAACACCAAACAACCTCCTTGAGATTAAATAATACAAGATAATAATGGTGTTGTGGTAACTTGACACACAAAACACACACAAAAATATTCGGGAGTAAAACTAAAAATAAAATAAAACAAAGATCAGCCTTTGAAAAAATACAAACCTAAATTAAAAAAAAAAATCTGCCTTTAAAAAAAAACAAAAAAAAAACCACATAAATATTTTTGTCAGATGTGACAAATCAAAATATATTAAGGGAATCCCGATAAATAATAAATAAATACGTTTGTGAGAAGTCTGTGTGAATATGAGCAGCAAAACTACTTCATTCTTCTCACATTATAAAGAAGTTGACTGTATTAAACCATTTTTTACATTTCAGCGTGACAAAAGTGCTGTATCCATTGCGAACGCTAAGTTTACCAGACCGAGCTGTTCCGTCTCGGAATTTCTTCTGAGCATGCGTGGCACTTTGTGCGTCAGAACAGGCCACACACGGTCGGAATTGACGCGATCGGATTTTGTTGTCGGAAAATTTTATAGCCTGCTCACAAACTTTGTGTGTCGGAAAATCCGATGGAAAATGTCCGATGGAGCCCACACACGGTCGGAATTTCCGACAACATGCTCCGATCGGACATTTTCCATCGTAAAATCCGACCGTGTGTACGGGGCATAAGAATCATCACATCATCTTTTAAAACATGCTTGTATGTTTTATAACTTTTTAAATGTAGTGTACCAATTATTGCTGAACTGTGTAATCATTATACAGTAATTTTGTTTTTCTTTCCAGCCTATTTTTCTCCTGATACAATAGTAGGTCCATTGGGCTACCTGTAGCATGTTAGTGTGCTTTGCATTTTTCTACTATACCTCCTTTTTACATAATTGCTCAAGAAGTTTTTTTTTTCTTCAAAATTGCTTTTCCTGGTACAATTGCACCTTATCCCTAAATACTGGCCGTTTGCTATACAACATACTGTTTATTAGCACTTATGGATGTGAACTATGCATGTGCAATATACTGTAGTGTTGCCCACTGACAGTTTTCTAAACAAAGTAATGCCGATCATAATGTCAAGAATTTTATAGATCAAAAGTTTTAAAAAAGCTATTTGTTGTAGGTTGTATGCATGTGTAAAGTAAAAATTAAACACATTTTTGATTTTAGATAACAAACTCCTGCAGCAATAACCATCTCCTGACCATAATCATAAAAAGATTTCATCAATGTACTTGTACCTTGAAATGACATGGCAGAGGTTGACACATTGAAGTTCATTCATCTGAAAACAAAGCACATTCCCATCCCTCCAGGTACAAATTGGCATAGAACAGGACACAGGTTTTTCCCAGTCACTATGTTCTGCTCCTGGAGGTAGTGGAACCCATCAGACAGAAATGCATTATGGTATAATATGAACTCTAATTCCCCGTACACACGGTCGGACTTTGTTCGGACATTCCGACAACAAAATCCTAGGATTTTTTCCGATGTGTGTTGGCTCAAACTTGTCTTGCATACACACGGTCACACAAAGTTGTCGGAAAATCCGATCGTTCTAAATGCGGTGACGTAAAACACGTACGTCGGGACTATAAGCGGGGCAGTGGCCAATAGCTTTCATCTCTTTATTTATTCTGAGCATGCGTGGCACTTTTTCCGTCGGATTTGTGTACACACGATCGGAATTTCCAACAAGACGGATTTTGTTGTCGGAAAATTTTATATCCTGCTCTCAAACTTTGTGTGTCGGAAAATCCGATGGAAAATGTGTGATGGAGCCTACACACGGTCGGAATTTCCGACAACAAGGTCCTATCACACATTTTCCTTCGGAAAATCCGACCGTGTGTACGGGGCATAACAGTTTCAATATGAAACCGACATATTTTTTCCATTCCATTCCCATTTCCTCCAAGAATCTCCTTGTTATCTCTAAGCCTTTTTGGTGTGGAATACTTGAATATAATGTTTCCACATCAATCAATACAAACAAGGTATCTTTGGATACATGTATACCATCCAGAATGGTTAATAAGTGAATGGTATGTTTCAAACATGATGGACGCCTTATGCTTGTTGGTGCAAATGCATTACTAACTTACTAGTGTGCATCGCCTAGCTTAACCACTTGCCGACCGCCTCACGCAGATATACGTCTGCAGAATGGCACGGGCAGGCAAAATCACGTACCTGGTACGTGATTGCCTTTCCGTGGGCAGGGGGTCCGATCGGACTCCCCTGGTGCCCGAGGTGGTCGGCTTTGGTCTGGGAGCGTTCAGAGATGAGGGGGAGGCCATCCATTTGTGGCCCCTCCCCTCGCGATCGCTCCCAGCCAATGAGAATTATCCCCTGCCTGTGTGTAGTACACACAGGCAGGGGATGTGATGTCATCTCTCCTCGGCTCGGCAGTTTCCGTTCCGGCGCCGAGGAGAGAAGACATCTGAGTGAGTTGCACAACACTACACCTCACAGTAGAACATGCCAGGCATACTTTACACCCCCTTCCCCCTGAGTGAGTTGCACAACACTACACCTCACAGTAGAACATGCCAAGCATACTTTACACCCCCTGATCGCCCCCAGATCACCCCTTAATCCCCCCCCCCTCCCCCGTCACACTGACACCAAGCAGTTTTTTTTTCTGATTACTGCATTGGTGTCAGTTTGTGACAGTTAGTGTGTTAGGGCAGCATTTTTCTGATCGCTGTATTAGTGTCACTGGTGACGCTAGTTAGGGAGGTAAATATTTAGGTTCGCCGTCAGCGTTTTATAGGGACAGGGACCCCCATATACTACCTAATAAAGGTTTTAACCCCTTGATTGCCCCCTAGTTAACCCTTTCACCACTGATCACCATATAACCGCTACGGGTGACGTTGGTTAGTTCGTTTATTTTTTATAGTGTCAGGGCACCCGCCGTTTATTAGCTAATAAAGGTTTAGCCCCCTGATCGCCCGGCGGTGATATGCGTCACCCCAGGCAGCGTCAGGTTAGCGCCAGTACCACTAACACCCACGCACGCAGCATACGCCTCCCTTAGTGGTATAGTATCTGAACGGATCAATATCTGATCCGATCAGATCTATACTAGCGTCCCCAGCAGTTTAGGGTTCCTAAAAACGCAGTGTTAGCGGGATCAGCCCAGATACCTGCTAGCACCTGCGTTTTGCCCCTCCGCCCGGCCCAGCCCACCCAAGTGCAGTATCGATCGATCACTGTCACTTACAAAACACTAAACGCATAACTGCAGTGTTCGCAGAGTCAGGCCTGATCCCTGCGATCGCTAACAGTTTTTTTGGTAGCGTTTTGGTGAACTGGCAAGCACCAGCCCCAGGCAGCGTCAGGTTAGTGCCAGTAGCGCTAACACCCACGCACGCACCGTACACCTCCCTTAGTGGTATAGTATCTGAACGGATCAATATCTGATCCGATCAGATCTATACTGGCGTCCCCAGCAGTTTAGGGTTCCCAAAAACGCAGTGTTAGCGGGATAAGCCCAGATACCTGCTAGGACCTGCGTTTTGCCCCTCCGCCCAGCCCAGCCCAGCCCACCCAAGTGCAGTATCGATCGATCACTGTCACTTACAAAACACTAAACGCATAACTGCAGCGTTCGCAGAGTCAGGCCTGATCCCTGCGATCGCTAACAGTTTTTTTGGTAGCGTTTTGGTCAACTGGCAAGCGCCAGCGGCCTAGTACACCCTGGTCGTAGTCAAACCAGCACTGCAGTAACACTTGGTGACATGGCGAGTCCCATAAGTGCAGTTCAAGCTGGCGAGGTGGCAAGCACAAGTAGTGTCCCGCTGCCACCAGAAAGACAAACACAGGCCCGTCGTGCCCATAATGCCCTTCCTGCTGCATTCGCCAATCCTAATTGGGAACCCACCACTTCTGCAGCACCCGTACTTCCCACATTCACATCCCCAACCAAATGTAGTCGGCTGCATGGGAGACATTTTCTCCCGAGTACCCCTACCCAACGAACCCCCCCAAAAAAGATGCTGTGTCTGCAGCAAGCGCGGATATAGGCGTGACACCCGCTATTATTGTCCCTCCTGTCCTGACAATCCTGGTCTTTGCATTGGTGAATGTTTTGAACGCTACCATTCACTAGTTGCGTATTAGCGTAGGGTACAGCATTGCACAGACTAGGCACACTTTCACAGGGTCTCCCAAGATGCCATCGCATTTTGAGAGACCCGAACCTGGAACCGGTTACAGTTATAAAAGTTAGTTACAAAAAAAAGTGTAAAAAAAAAAAAAACCACAAACAAAAATATAAAATAAAAAAAAATAGTTGTCGTTTTATGGTTCTCTCTCTCTCTACTCTCTCTCTATTGTTCTGCTCTTTTTTACTGTATTCTATTCTGCAATGTTTTATTGTTATTATGTTTTATCATGTTTGTTTTTCAGGTATGCAATTTTTTATACTTTACCGTTTACTGTGCTTTATTGTTAACCATTTTTTTGTCTTCAGGTACGCCATTCACGACTTTGAGTGGTTATACCAGAATGGTGCCTGCAGGTTTAGGTATCATCTTGGTATCATTCTTTTCAGCCAGCAGTCGGCTTTCATGTAAAAGCGATCCTAAAGAAAAGAAAAAAAAAAAAGCACCCCTGTCCCCCCTGCTCTCGCGCTAAGGCGAACGCAAGCGTCGGTCTGGCGTCAAATGTAAACAGCAATTGCACCATGCATGTGAGGTATCACCGCGAAGGTCAGATCGAGGGCAGTAATTTTAGCAGTAGACCTCCTCTGTTAATTTAAAGTGGTAACCTGTAAAGGCTTTTAAAGGCTTTTAAAAATGTATTAATTTTGTTGCCACTGCACGTTTGTGCGCAATTTTAAAGCATGTCATCTTTGGTATCCATGTACTCGGCCTAAGATCATCTTTTTTATTTCATCAAACATTTGGGCAATATAGTGTGTTTTAGTGCATTAAAATTTAAAAAAGTGTGTTTTTTCCCTAAAAAAATGCGTTTAAAGAAAAATCGCTGCGCAAATACTGTGCGGAAAAAAAAATTAAACACCCACCATTTTAATCTGTAGGGCATTTGCTTTAAAAAAATATATAATGTTTGGGGGTTCAAAGTAATTTTCTTGCAAAAAAAAATAATTTTTTCATGTAATCAAAAAGTGTCAGAAAGGGCTTTGTCTTCAAGTGGTTAGAAGAGTGGGTGATGTGTGACATAAGCTTCTAAATGTTGTGCATAAAATGCCAGGACAGTTCAAAACCCCCCAAATGACCCCATTTTGGAAAGTAGACACCCCAAGCTATTTGCTGAGAGGCATGTCGAGTCCATGGAATATTTTATATTGTGACACAAGTTGCGGAAAAAGACAATTTTTTTTTTGCACAAAGTTGTCACTAAATGATATATTGCTCAAACATGCCATGGGAATATGTGAAATTACACCCCAAAATACATTCTGTTGCTTCTCCTGAGTATGGGAATACCACATGTGTGGGACTTTTTGGGAGCCTAGCCGCGCACGGGACCCCGAAAACCAAGCACCGCCTTCAGGCTTTCTAAGGGCGTAAATTTTTGAGCAGTAGTGTAATTCCATTTTAAAAGGAAGAGTATTTATTGTATAAAAGAAACACTCACATTTGTGTAGATAATAAAGCGATTGTTATAAAAAATAATATGATGAAGTGGTGTCAGGTGAGCCTGTACCAACACGTTTCATCTCACAAGACATCATCTGGGGTGCTGGTCCACTGCAGCCGCTGTGTTTATATACAGTAATGGGTCCCCTATAAGGAGATGTAGCTCTGTGGTGATAATTAAATGAATTGGTGTTTACTTCTGGTCACCATCAAGATGGCTTGGCAGCGTGTGGTTCAAGCCCTGTTCTGAAAAGGCAGAGCCGGAAATGATGTCACTCCGTACATTAGGGTCATCTTACACCATTCGAGGTTGTATATAACCAAGCCTCGCAATCAACTGCCAGAAAATGGAATCAAGCCTCTTTTTCAAAGTGCAGGCTTGACGGGAAAGATAAATAAATCTTCCCCTATGTGTACTTAGTAACTGAAGTGAGCCATAATAACTCCGCCCTCCCCGCAACTCAAAAATGAAAAAAGAGCACGAAAAAGGACAGGGATTTAAACACTAACAACAACATGATAAGCTTGTTTTACACAAGACCCCGCCCCCCTCTGACGCATGGTGACTTGATGGGACTTCCCTGTGAAGGGAAGTCCCGTCATGTCCCGTGCGTCAGAGGGGGTGGGGTCACCGGGTGGCCCCGCCCACGTTATTTAAGAACCGTCAGACGAGGAGACGCCGTCACACAGCGGGAGCCTCCCTCCATGCCAGCATGGATGCGGAGCGGCCCGGAGAAGAAAATGAAGAAGAGAAGAAGGAAGAAGAGAAGAGGATGAAGAAGAAGATGAAGAGAAGAGCGGGAGCCTCCCCCCATGCCATGGGTGCGGAGCGGCCCGAGGAGAAGAAGATAGAAGACGCCGCGGAGGAGATGCTGGACGAGAATGCCGAAGGAAGAACCAGAAGAGCCAGAAGAACCAGAAGAAGATGAAGGAAGATAGAAGAAAGAAGAAGCATTTAAATAAAGGAATTGTCAAAAACTGTCTCTTGTTATTTTTAACATTTTTGACAGTTTTTTAGTGAAATGGTAGGGGTAAGTACCCCCTTACCATTTCACACAGGGGAGGGCCAGGATCTGGGGGTTCCCTTGTTAAAGGGGGCTTCCAGATTCCGATAAGCCCCCCGCCCGCAGACCCCCACAACCACCAGCCAGGGTTGTGGGGATGAGGCCCTTGTCCTCTTCAACATGGGGACAAGGTGTTTTGGGGGGCTACCACAAAGCACCCTCCCAATGTTGAGGGCATGTGGCCTGGTACGGTTCAGGAGGGGGGGGGCCGCACTCTCGTCCCCCCCTCTTTTCCTGTGGCCTGCCAGGTTGCTTGCTCGGATAAGGGTCTAGTATGGATTTTTGGGGGGACCCCACGCCGTTTTTTTGTTTTTTTTGGCGCGGGGTTCCCCTTAAAATGCATACCAGACCTGAAGGGTCTGGTATGGAATTTAGGGGGAACCCCACGTCATTTTTTTTTAAATTTGGCAGGGTTTCCCCTTAATATCCATACCAGACCTGAAGGGCCTGGTATGGAATTTAGGGGGACTCCCACGTCATTTTTTTTTTAAATTTTGGTTCGGGGTTTCCCTGTGTTGAATTCCCATGCGGTTTTTATCAATGAACTTCTATGTGTATTGTCGGCAATGCAATAGCCGCGGGTAGTTTTAAATGGAATTTTACCTTCGAAATGTCATTTTGCTGTCAGACTGTTCTAAACATGGGAAACATGCGCCCCTTTACAGGCATACTATAGACACCCCACAGGTACAAAATTTAAAGGGATATTACACTTTTATTGTTTGACTTTAAGCATTATTAAAATCACTGCTCCTGAAAAAACTTCCGTTTTTAAAACTTTTTTTGCATTGATCCATGTCCCCTGGGGCAGGACCCAGGTCCCCAAACACTTTTTATGACAATAATATGCATATAAGCCTTTAAAATTAGCACTTTTGATTTCTCCCATAGACTTTTAAAGGGTGTTCTGCAGCATTCGAATTTGCCGCGAACACCCCAAATTGTTCGCTGTTCGGCGAACTTGCGAACAGCCAATGTTCGAGTCGAACATGAGTTCGACTCGAACTCGAAGCTCATCTCTATTTGAGAACAACCTTATTTAAGGGGAGACTATAGATCTTTTTAGATGCATCCAAAACCGTAAGTTCCTCTGTGGTTAGTTCCTTGGTACTGAAGTTAAATACTCCTTTACCAATTAGGTTCTTCTTCATTTTTTCTCTGAACTCGCCTCCCCCTCTGGAGCCTCTCTTGGGTCTGAAGCCCTTTTCTCCCTTAAATGTCCTGATGAAAAACCTCAGTCCAACACAGAGAGATAAGGGCCATCATTAACAGACATTGGAATATTCTTAGTATTGACCGGGTTTTGGGTCCACTACTACCAGAACAAGCTAAGGTTACTTTTAGGGGAGTTCCTTCTTTACAAAGTAAAATTGCCCAAATATTATTAACTCACCTGTCTGCTCTTCTTTTTTTCACAACCTAGTTGGCTATCACCCTTGTAAGAAGTGTGTCGTGTATCAACATAACACACGAGGTAGACGTAAAACTATGGAGTTTAAATCAAATGTCACCAACCATGTGTACCTGATTAAACAATTTTGCACATATGCCACCAGACCTGTTGTCTACTTGATTACATGCCCTTGCGGGAAACAATACGTTGGCCGAACAATACGTACATTTACCACTAGAGTGAGTGAACATATTGCTAAAATAATAAATGGAGACACCAAACACAGTGTACCTAGGCACTATAGAGAACATCATAATCGTGTCATCATTGATAGATACATCATCCCTGGAGAGGTGGAGCCATGACAAGGGGTGTTTCACGTTTAGAAACATACTGGATATAAGAGTTACAATCCCACTCTCCATCCGGGTTGAACGTTGAGTGGGACATTGACGCTTTTATTTATAGAGCCTAGGTGAAGCAGATCTCTTGATCATTCGAATTCTGGGTGCATTACCTACATGTTTGCAGTTCTTATGTACTATGCCTTTAATTTCGCTTAATATGATATTTGTATTCATTTATATTTAATTACAAATTATTTTGTTTCAGTTCTATTGTTTAATGGTGACCCCAGACTGAGGGCTAGCTCTGTGGTGTGCACTAAATTATAGTTATATATTAGTTCATGTTTTGGTCATCACCGATTTTTATTCAAGGTCTTAATTCACAACTTGGGATCTTGTGTAAAACCAGCTCATCATGTTGTTGTTAGTGTTTAAATCCCTGTCCTGATCCTATTAGTACTGCAGGCATCTGCAGTATTTACAGTTAGTGTAGTGCGTCCTCTGCATAGTGTGCACCTAAAGCTACCTGAAGACGATTCCTGTTGTTCTTCTGATAATATTAGTACGGCAGGCAGCTGCAGTATTTACAAGTTAGTGTAGTGCGTCCTCTGCACAGTGTGCACCTAAAGCTACCTGAAGAAAATTGATGTTGTTCTGCTCCCATTAATACCACAGGCAGGCAGATACAGTATTTACAGTTAGTGTACTGTGTCCTCTGCACAGTGTGCACCTAAAGCTACCTGAAGACAATTGCTTTTGTTCTGATCCTATTAATATCACAGGCAGGCAGCTACAGTATTTACAGTTAGTGCACTGTGTCCTCTGCACAGTGTGCACCTAAACCTACCTGAAGAAAATTGGCGGTGTTCTTCTGATCCTATTAATACCACAGGCAGGCAGCTACAGTATTTACAGTTAGTGTACTGTGTCCTCTGCACAGTGTGCACCTAAAGCTACCTGAAGACAATTGCTGGTGCTCTCATACTAATAATACCACAGGCAGGCAGTTGATTATGCTAGCTGCAGTATCAGTATATATATACATCCCAGCTTTGTGCAGCTACATCTCACTGCAGGCCATTAGTATGTCTGGAAGGCCAATAAGGAGAGGCAGACATTCACAAGCCAATAAAAGAGGGCAAGCTGACTCTGTGTCTAGAGGCAACAGTGCTGGTCATGGAGACAGTGCATCCTCATCAGCACTTGGCTGTGGGACACGCTTGCTCTTTTTTTCAGCAGCTGGCCATGTTGAGCCTCAACATGCGGAAGACTTGGTAGAGTGGATGACCAAGCCGTCCTCATCCTCCTCATCCTCTCTCATCCATGCTCAGGGTACTTTGTCTGGCAAAGTAGCTACCAACGCGGCCTCGACTCAATGGCATCAGTCACTCCTTCCCTAGTCCAACCATGTCCTCCTGAGGAGTCCTCCGAACTGTTTGACCACAGTGTTGGGTACATGCTCCAGGAAGATGCCCAGCGTTTTGAAGGCTCCGATGATGGTACCCAGCTAGAGGAAGGCAGTAACGTGAGCCCAGAGAGAGGGGGTGCCCAAGAAGGACAGCAATCTGGCAGTTATGTTCCCCCTGCTGCAGTATACTGCCATATTTTCTCCAGTGATGAGGAGAGAGGGGATGATGAGGTCACTGACTCCACGTGGGTGCCTGATATGAGAGAGGAGGAGGAGGAGGCACATCACCAACGAGGCAGGATGCCCTCCAAGGGCCAGCTTGAAGACAGCACACCGACTGCATCACACCGCAGAGCTCCGCATGTGCAGGTCGCTGCTGTCTCTGCACGATATTCCAAAAGTTCTTTGGTGTGGGCCTTTTTTGAGACGAGTGCATCAGATCCCACCGCTGCTATTTGCAACATATGCCTCAAGCGTATCTCACGTGGCCAAAACATCACCCGCTTGGGCACCACATGTTTGACCAGACATATGTCGACCTGCCATGCAGTTCGTTGGCAAGCGTACCTAAAATACCCACACCAAAGAACAAAGAGGACCTCTCCTTGCTCCTCATCAGCTGGGATCTCCAACCCCACTATACCTTCAGTCCTCTCTGAGACCTGCACTGAGAGGAATGAAGGTGTAGAATTAGGTGTGTCACAGAAAAGTACTTGGGGCAATCTGCTATCGGTACACCGACGTCAGATTGTACCAGGCAAATTTCCCTGCTGCTGCACCGCTGAAAGAAGTTCGCTCCCAGCCATCCACATTCCCAGCCGTTGAATGCTAGCTTGGCTAAATTGCTAGCACTTCAACTGCTGCCTTTTCAGTTGGTAGACTCTGCCCCCTTCCGTGAGTTTGTGGAATGTGCGGTTCCTCAGTGGCAGTTTCCCAAACGCCACCTTTTCTCACAGAAGGCGGTTCCGGCTCTCTACCAGCATGTGGAAGGCAATGTCTTGGCCTCGCTCTACAGGGCAGTCAGCGGTAAGGTGCATATTACCCCTGACTCATGGTCCAGCAGGCATGGACAGGGATGTTACCTATCTTTCACCGCGCACAGGGTGACTCTTCTGGCAGCTGGGAAGGATGCAGGACAGGGTGCAGTAGTGTTGGAGGTTGTTCCGCCACCACTCCTCCAAAATTCTACTAGTGGTTATTCTGCCACACCTCCCTCCTCTTTTTCTTCCTCCATGGCCTCTTCCTGTGCTGATTTGTCCTCGGAACCAGCGGTGCTCCGTAGGCATTCAAGGGGCTACGCAAGCACGCAGGCAAAAAGCCGTGTGGTGCTTAAGCTGGTGTGCTTGGGGGACAGGAGCCACACTGGGGCAGAGATTCTGTCAGCTCTGCAGGGGCAGGTTCAGAGGTGGTTGACACCATGCCAGCTTAAGGCAGGTATGGTGGTTTGTGACAATGGCACCAACCTCCTCTCCACCCTCCGACAGGGACAACTGACCCATGTGCCCTGTTTGGCTCACGTCCTTAACAGCATGTGGAAGGCAATGTCTTGGCCTCGCTCTACAGGGCAGTCAGCGGTAAGGTGCATATTACCCCTGACTCATGGTCCAGCAGGCATGGACAGGGATGTTACCTATCTTTCACCGCGCACAGGGTGACTCTTCTGGCAGCTGGGAAGGATGCAGGACAGGGTGCAGTAGTGTTGGAGGTTGTTCCGCCACCACTCCTCCAAAATTCTACTAGTGGTTATTCTGCCACACCTCCCTCCTCTTTTTCTTCCTCCATGGCCTCTTCCTGTGCTGATTTGTCCTCGGAACCAGCGGTGCTCCGTAGGCATTCAAGGGGCTACGCAAGCACGCAGGCAAAAAGCCGTGTGGTGCTTAAGCTGGTGTGCTTGGGGGACAGGAGCCACACTGGGGCAGAGATTCTGTCAGCTCTGCAGGGGCAGGTTCAGAGGTGGTTGACACCATGCCAGCTTAAGGCAGGTATGGTGGTTTGTGACAATGGCACCAACCTCCTCTCCACCCTCCGACAGGGACAACTGACCCATGTGCCCTGTTTGGCTCACGTCCTTAATTTGGTGGTGCAGCGGTTCTTGGGCAGGTACCCGGGCTTACAGGATGTCCTGAGGCAGGCAAGGAAAGTCTGTGTGCATTTCTGCAGGTCATATAATGCCAGTGCTCGGCTGGCTGACCTCCAAAAGGAATTTAACCTGCCCAAGAACCGTCTAATCTGTGACATGCCCACCAGGTGGAACTCAACCTTGGCCATGCTGCAGCAGCTGCACACGCAGAAGAGGGCCATCAATGAGTACCTATGCGACTATGGCACCAGGACAGGGTCAGGGGAGCTTGTTTTTTTTCCCCACGCCAGTGGGCTATGATCAGGGATGCATGCACTGTCCTGTCACCATTTGAGGAGGCCACGAGGATGGTGAGCAGTGACAGTGCATGCATCAGTGACACTCTACCTCTTGTCCACCTGTTGGAGCACACTCTGCGTGGAACAATGGACAGGACCCTTGAGGCAGAACAGAGGGAGGAAGAGGAGGACTTCCTTAGCTCTCAAGGAGGAGGAGGAGGATTGTGTCAGCATAGAGGTGGAGCCTGGCACTCAGCATCAGCAGTAGTCTTCAAGGGATCATTTACAGTCCCAAGAAACCCATAGACTTGTACATGGCTGGGAGGAGGTGGCTGCGGATCATGTCGTCCTTAGTGACCCAGAGGACTCTGGACCGAATGCCTCAGAAAACCTACCCTGCATTGCTGGAAGTAACCCAGAGGATTTTCCGGTGGGAAAAGGTGTCCAAGTCAGATCTTGCCCCTAGGTATTCCTGCACCATGTAAAACAAACGCTGACGATGGTTGCTGGAACCGATCATGCCTTGGGGCTGCGGACGAAAAAATTGTCTGAACGTATCTGTGAGGGGTTGCAGTGTTTTGGCACCAGCACCAGTGGCTAAGGCCCAATTTTTCAGCCCCTGTTTAACAGGGGCGTGTAATTACAATTTTTGATGCAATACTTTGCAGCAGGGCTCGTTCCTGCGCTCCAACTAGAGTATCTGTGAGGGGTTTCAGTGTTGTGGCACCAGCACCAGTGCATAATACCCAATTTTTCAGCCCTTGTTTAACGGGGGATGTAATTATAATTTTTGATGCAATACTTTGCAGCAGGGCTTGTTCCTGCACTCAACAAGAGAATCTGTCAGGCGTTGTGGAACCAGCACCAGTGCCCAAGGCCCAATTTTTCTGCCCCTGTTCAACAGGTGCATGTAATGCATTACAATTCTTGATATAATATTTCACAGCAGGTCCCATTTCAGCCCCCACCAAGAGTAACTGTGAGGACTTACAGTGTTGTGGCACCAGTACCACCACCACCACCAAAGGCCCAATTTTTCTGCCCCTGTTCAACAATGGCATGTAATTACAATTATTGATCTAATATTTCACAGCAGGGCCTGTTCCTGCGCCCACCAAGAGTAAATGTGAGGGCTTACAGTGTTGTGGAAACACCAACACTTAAGGCCCCAATTTCTGCAGAGTATATAGGGCAGGCCCCTACTTTCAAACATCCAACTTACAAACGACTCCTACTTGCAAATGGAAGGAGACAACAGGAAGTGAGATGAAATCTACCCCTAGGAAGGGAAATTCTCTCCTGTAAGAGTTAATATGGAAAAAACGTGTCTCCTCTCCACTGATGCTTTATCACCAATCCTTGTTTCACTAAAAACCCCACATTTTCAAAAAACATTTGTCATTGGGACAGAAAGTGAGGTGAAATCTTCTGAAGAGGAGCACAGACAGCAAAAAAAATGTCACAGGGGTGATAACCCTTCCCTATGTTTTCCAAAAATCTGAAAAATTGATTTTTTGGCTGGAGCTACACTTTAAAAATGTACCAGTTCAAAATTACAAACAGATTCTACTTAACAACAAACCTACAGTCCCTGTTTTGTTTGCACTGCCTATATACTGCTGTTCAGAGTATATATGGCCTGGGGTCCCCACGCCTTTCCTTTTTTTAATTTGGGTGAGGGGCTCCCCTTAATATCCATACAAGACCCAAAGGGGGGGTACCCATGCCGTTTGTCTTACTGATTTTCATCCATATTGCCGGGACCCGACATTACATTAAAGCCGCAAGCAGTTTTAAGTGACTTTTATTCCTTTAAAAATGTCATTTTGTGCAGAGACTGTCCTAAGCACGGGAAACACATGCCACTTTACAGGCATACTATAGACACCCCCAGGTACAAAATTTAAAGGAATATTTCACTTTTTTCACTTTAAGCATCATTAAAATCACTACTCCCGAAAAACCGGCCGTTTTTAAAACTTTTTTTTGCATTGATACATTGGGCCAGGACCCGGGTCCCCAAACCCTTTTTAGGACAATACCATGCATATTAGCCTTTAAAATTATCACTTTTGATTTTTTTTTTTTTTTTAATTCCTTTATTTTCCAAAAATAAATGTTACAGCTCAGTTGACAAAGCATAGAATGTCATACAACTTATGCGTTTACAATAAAAACCATAGTAGAGATAAGTCATTAACAGAGTTATTTGTCATTTCGAAACTGTATAGTAACATTTCTCCTGCTTGCACGATCTATGGAACATATATGAAACAAAGAAAGAAAAATTAAAAGGGTCATACTAAGTAATTGACTGACTACACAACCGTGGAGGTTCCCTGAGAGTAACCCTGATTTTTATTAAATCGTGCACCTTTCATATTCAAATAATGAAAAAAAAACACTCCTCAGACCAGGAGTGAAGACTTCCTAAAAAAGTCAATAAGGTTCAGCCATGGGATACTGCCAAAGTGCACTGCACATCATGATATACAACATATCTGGGTAGACCTTCCCATCACTGAAAAAACATAAAGAATGGGATAAAATAACAAAGAAGGAAGGGGAAGTAAAGGGTAGAGCGAGGTGGGAAATAGAGGTAGGGCGTGTAAGGGAGATGAGAGGGGGAGAGGAAAGGAGAAGAAAGAGGAGGTACAGCAGAAGGTTAAGGGCGGCGGCCGGGCCCCCCGATCAGGCGGCGCCCCCAGCCCTGGGGTCATTCATTCAGTGCTACCTCACGAAGGTACACCTCAGAGTATATGAAGTGCTGCCAGGGACACTATGTCTCGCGAAAGGCCTCCTCCCTACCGTATAAAGTGGCAGTAAGATCCTCCATATCGCGCAACTCATTAACCTTGGCATACCACTGAATTTTAGTTGGTGGGGTTTCCGATCTCCAAAATAAGGGAATGCAGGCCTTGGCTGCGTTCAGTAACTGTATAGTTAGGGAGGCTTTAAATTTCTTAATTGGACGTCTAGAGAGGTGCAACAGACACGCCCCAGGGTCTCCCCCCAACTTAGCACCAGTCAGAGATTCGATCGTGTGTGTCACCTCCCGCCAATAGGGTTTAATTTTAGGACAATCCCAAAAAATATGGAACATTGTTCCCTCCCCCGACCCACAACGCCAGCATAGACTTGATACCTGTGGAAAATACCGATGCAGAGTGGATGGCACTCTATACCATCTCGTTACAATTTTGTAACAGGTCTCCTGAACCCTGGTGGCCAAAGATGATTTTTGGGCGAAATGTAGAATCTTCTCCCTCTGGGAGTCATCAAAGTGAACTCCTAGGTCATCCTCCCATTTAGAAATAAAAGGGGGAATAAATCCCTCCGCCGGGGCGATTAGGGAGGAATAGATTAAGGACAGGGAGTGGCGCGTAGGTTCCCTTCTGTGGCATATTTGTTCCAGCTCAGTGAGCGGACGTGGACTGCCCAAAGTCCGTGCGCATCGGCGTAAATAATTACGCAATTGGAGACCGCTCAAGAAGTCCAGAGGTGGGTTGGATCCTGCCAATCCAGCAGCTGCATTAAGCTGTCCATTTGGTCCAAGGAAGTCATGAAGGTGTGGCCACCTCCCCTCTGCTGACAGGGACCTGTGTATCGGACCCTGGCAGCCAGGTGGGAAGTCCGGGTTACCCAGAACTGGCACCATGGGAGATGGCATGGGGGACACCGAAGATTTGTGGAAGGTTTCTCTAGCAACCTGTAATGTGCTGCCTAGGGTGGGGTGATCGGTAATGACCTTTGGTATAGGGGTGGTAATCCAGGGCCAGCTCTTGGCTGTGCCATCTGAATCCTCCATCGCTACCCATTGTTTTGCCTCTGCGTGGCAGTACCAGTCGATTAGCCTGGTAAGATGCATTGCCCTATAATATGCCTTCATGTCCGGGAGTCCAACCCCCCCCCTACGCTTTGCCATATGGAGTAATTGCAATTTGATGCGTGGCTTTCGGTGTGACCAGACGAACTCTCGAAACAGTGCGTCAATTCGCTTGATGAAGGGTGATGGGAGACGAATGGGGAGAGCCTGTAACAGGTAAAGAATCCTTGGCAATGCGGTCATCTTGATGGCATTACATTGACCAAACCATGTTAGGGTGAGGGAGTGCCAGTGTTGTAGATCCGTTTTGAGACTCTGAAGCATTGGGGTGAAATTGGCTTGATACAAATCTGCGGGATCAGGTGTAATCGTCACTCCTAAATAGGAAATAGTATTGGTTGCCCAATGGAATTGGTACCCTGAACGCCATTGACGCACCGTGTCTGAGCCAAGCGTAATGTTAAGCAGGGAGGACTTGGTCATATTTATTTGAAAAAGGGATAGGGCCCCATATTTCTGAAGAGAATGAAGCAGAATAGGGAGCGAAGCAAACGGGTCCGCCAGGAAGAAAATAAGGTCATCCGCAAAGGCGGCGACCTTGTGAGCCCCAGAGGACTTACGGAAGCCTACAATATTTGGATTTGCCCGTATCCTACAGAGTAGGGGTTCCAGGGTAAGTATAAAGATCAACGGGGACAGCCCTGCCGGGTACCGGGTACCTTTCCGAATATTGAATTAACCCGACCTCGTCTCGTTAACCTTCACCGCAGCTGTGGGGTCGGAGCAGAGTGACAATATCCAATTGAGCATCGAGGTGCGAAGGCCAATATGTTCTAGAGTGGCTCTAATGAAAGTCCAATCCACCCGGTCGAAGGCCTTCTCCGCGTCTGTTGACAGCAGGAGAAGGGGTCGCCGTGAAGTCCTGGCTGCGTGGATCAGGTTGACTACCCTAATGGTGTTGTCACGGAGTTCCCGTTGTGGCACAAAACCTGCTTGGTCTTTGTGAATTAGGCTCGGTATATGTGGAAGCAGCCTGTTCGCCAGTATCTTGTCGAATAATTTTGAATCAGTATTCAGTAGGGCTATCGGCCGATAGCTCCCACAACGCTGCAAATCCTTCCCTTCCTTTGGGATGAGTGATATGTAAGCTTTAAGAGTGTCCAAGGGGAAAGAGTTTCCTTTCGTAATCGAGTTAAGCGCAGACACAAATGGTACAGAAAGCGTCTCGAAGAAGGTTTTGTAGTAGGCTGGTGTAAGGCCATCAGGACCTGGGGCTTTCTTAGGCTTTGAATTTGCCAATGCTATACCCAGCTCCTCCACTGTGATGGGTTCCTCCATCTCCTCCTGAGCTTCCGCCGGTAGTGAGGGCATGCCTGAAGAGGCTAAGTAAGTGCATGGGGTGAAACCCCCGGCTGAGTTAGGGTCATCTGGTGGATCACTTTTGATTTTGAACGTTCGAGTCCCATAGACTTTAATGGGGTTCTAAAGTTTGCGCAAACTCTCGGTCCGTTCACAGGTTCTGGTGTGAACCGGGGGGTGTTTGGCTCATCCCTACCGCTGACGTCGACATGGAGCGTCACTTCTGTTGTTCCGCTCGTTGACTTCCGGTTAGGCTGGGTCCCCTAATCTCTCACAGATATCGGATCAGGCATCGGGAGCATATGTGCGAGTACAAGTACTTGTGCAAATGCTCTGTATTGGTCCCAATACCGATACTAGTATCTGTATCAGAACAACCCTAATTTATACCATCCAGAATGGTTAATAAGTAAATGGTATGTGTCAGAAACCATGAATCAGACAGAAGTACAGTTAAATCTCACTTGTTTAATAATAATAAAAAAAAGGTAAACAGAGTAAACGTAATCAAAACATAGCCAGAGTTATGGAACCGAAACGGATAGTCAGACAAGCCAAAACATCAGAGAGCCAGAGATGAGTGTAGTAGAACAGCAAGCAGGATCTGAAGCCTGAAGAAATGTCAGCCAAGCAAGTATTTAACAGGAACACAGGAGAGCGTCTTTAGAGATGTGACCAAGGCGAAGACAGAGATCACCTGGGCTGGGTGGCTTTAGTCGGCAGGACTGACGAGCAGGATATCATCAACAGGTGAGTCACTGTGGAGAGATAGGGGCTGGCAATTAGCTGACAGCTAAGTGGCCAGCTCAGAGAAGGAAGGGCTGAGCCCAGCCCCGACAGTATGTTTCAAACATTAAGGAAGCCTTATATTTGTCGGTGTAAATGCATTACTAACTTACTAGTATGCATTGCCCAGCTTAATTGCATTACACCTTGCATTGCTTACACACAATATCCCATCCAATTATAGTACTTTTCTTAATTACAGACACTGGTAATGAATTTAATAAGTGACACCAAGAAGTTTTTATCTAAACTAAAATGTAAACTCTAAGATGATGACAAAATTAGGATTTCTTTTATTCTATAAAGTTGTTATTGCCTTATACTGTTCACATTTTCTATTAAAGAAGTAGCTTATCCTTTGAACCTTAGAAAAAATATTTTGAATCTTTGGGACAACTTGTTTTATTGGCACTTAAATTGTACATTTATGAGGGCATGTATCCAAGATGGCCCACACAGCAGACATCTGAACCAGGAGCTCCACTGCTCATCATACTATTTCTGCTTCTGTTTCATGCTGGAAAAGCTCACATCTCTCTGCACAGCCTTCTCCAGTTCCCCAAATGATTGTGAGAATGAAAAGCAGGAGAAAAGATTTGAGTACACCCTTATACATGACGGTATTCTGGCTCACTACTATCCCCCCCTGGGCTTGTGGTCTATACTACTAGCATAGCTACTTTGACTGATTCTGGGAACAGGAGGAAACAGACTGATTTCTCTGCCCTAACGGCAGTGATTACCACCTGGTAGGCTACGTTGACCTCTAAGGGTCGGTTCACACTGGGGCGACTTGGGATCCGACTTGTACGCCCTCAAGTCGCCCCAAGTCGCCCCAAGTCGCTTTGCATTTAGATTATCATGGTAGGCAATGGGAGCGTCTTAATTGACACTACTGAAGTCGCTCCGACTTCAGAAAAGGTTCCTGTACTACTTCTATCCGACTTGTAGGCGACTTGTACCCATTCAACTAAATGTAAGTCGCCTGCAAGTCGGATCTCTCTGTAAAGTCAAGCGACTTTGCAGAGAAAACCCCTCCCTCCCCCCCTCCCTCCCAGAGAGGTGATTGGCCACAGGCGAAGTCGCCTGTCATGGAGGCGACTTCAAGTCGCCTCGTAATTTGCCGAAGTCGCGCTAAAGTCGCGCTGAAGCCGCGTTGAAGTCACGGTACAAAGTCGCGCTAAAGTCGTGTTGCCCATGTGTGAACCGACCCTAAGGGTGACAACCTGCAATCGAATGTAGGACTGATTAGAAGGGACAACATCAAGACATGCTTGTCTTTAGCTGAAGATCTTGTGGCGGCTGTGGAAAATACTACCAGAAAACAACAGCTGCACTCCACTGTTAAAACGTAACTCCACTTTTGTTGAGAAAAAAACATTCCCCTCTGGGTGATCTATGTACATTGCAAGGATTTTAACAAACGTTGTTGCAGATTCCTACCTTTTGTCATTCTGAAGAAATCCCTGTGTGTTTGTCTGTGCCCATGTGGGAAAATGAATCTAATGGGAGTGGTTTCATAATTATCATTTAGCTGTGCACCTGCAGAGCACTAATGAGGAAAGCTGCTAGGCCTGCATCCCTTTAGATGTGATTTCCTACTGGGAGTATCGCACCGAAAATTTCATTTTGTTGTGGGGATGTCGGAAATCTGACTTGTATCTTAGTGTAGACTTCTAGGAAAATCAGTGAGCCAATCACACAAGCAGGAAATTATGTTCCTGGGGGGTGTTCTGTACACATTCTGTTTACAGAACACCTCCAGGTAGCCATATTGAATTGCATTTTCAGAAAATACAGCGTCTGCAGATTGAAAAGGAAGGGTCATTTTTAATAACATTCAATTACAATATGACTTGTGTCGCAATTGTATACTGTATTTGCAGTTTTTTCCCCTCACGAAAGTGGAGTTACCCTTTAAGGTTGAGTTTCTAGAAACCAGAGAAAAAGATGTTGGAAATAGAAACAGATGCAGCAATCTTATCTTGGTGATGATCAGAAAAGATCTATGGACATTTCAAGGCGCTGTATCTATTTTATAAATATTGTTTTATTGTTGCTCGTCAATATTGTGCTGGCTGCTTGTCCTGTTAGTACTTCTTTAGTTTCAGTGTTATTTAGCGCAGCAGGCACCCATTTCTATGTTTAACAAGCTAGAAAAACTGAAATTTATTTTCTGAAATTCTATAATAGAGGGATATCCAGCAGACCAGATCGGAGATTGTCAAGTGTTAATAGTGTGAGTTGGGATTTCTTTTGGTCAGCCTGGTAGTCTAAAGGGCCGTACACACGATCGGACTTTTTGACAACAAACATGCAAATTAGCTGTTTTGGAGCAACATCCGACCGTGTGTACGCTCCATCGGACAAACTTTTTCAGTTTCCATCGGACTTTTGTTGGCTGTGCGAATGGACAAACTTTCGGGCAACAAAAGTCCGATGGAGCAAAGTCAGATCGTGTGTACACAAGGCCATCGGACTTTTGTACAAACTACAGTACGCGGCCGCGAGAATGTTTCCAGCGTGATCGGATCGCTCTGGTTCTCGGCGGCAGGGTACTGTACATCTCGCGCTAGCTGCAATAGGAAAAACACATTTTCCTACTGCGGCGGGCGCGAGAGGGAATTCCCCTCTGGGGAATACCAAGCCCTTCGGTCTGGTATGGATTGTAAGGGGAACCCCCTACGCCGAGTCTTCTTCCGACTTCGAGGGTCCTCTTCCGACTTCGGGGGTCTCTCCGGCGTCTTCTCCCGGTGTCCGCATCTTCTGCCTGCTCCACCGCTATCTTCTGGCGCTCTTTTGCCAGCGGTGGTCCGGACCTCTGGATCGTCTTCTTCCCTCTTCTCTTCCAGAGATGTTGACACAACGCTCTCTCCAGCCAGAATGGTCTTTGTGCGCTCCGCAACGGACTTATATTGGCGGTGACCCCACCCCCCTATGACATCACAGTCCCGGGGTATGCTGGGACTGTTAGGTCATAAGGGGGCATGGTCATATGATGACATGACCACGCCCCCTTATGACCTCACAGTCCCAGCATGCCCCGGGACTGTGATGTCATATGGGGGCGGGGTCACCGCCTATATAAGTCCATTGCAGAGCGCACAGAGACCATTCTGGCTGGAGAGAGCATCGTGTCAACATCTCTGGAAGAGAAGAGGGAAGAAGACGATCCAGAGGTCCGGACCACCGCTGGCAAAAGAGCACCAGAAGATAGCGGTGGAGCCGGCAGAAGATGCGGACACCGGGAGAAGATGCCGGAGAGACCCCCGAAGTCGGAAGAGGACCCTCGAAGTCGGAAGAAGACCCCTTAGCTGCCTAATAAATTACTTTAAAAACCTGTGTACTGTGTTTTTTTATTGACACTTTTTTCCCTAGGTGAATGGGTAGGGGTACCATGTACCCCATACTCATTCGAATAGGGTGGGGGGCCGGGATCTGGGGGCCCCCTTATTAAAGACGATACTAAGCTAAGCAGGGCAATAACTTCTCCGCAGGATGTGGAAATCTTGCAAAAAGACCTGAACAAATTAATGGGGTGGGCGACTACATGGCAAATGAGGTTCAATGTAGAAAAATGTAAAATAATGCATTTGGGTGGCAAAAATATGAATGCAATCTATACACTGGGGGGAGAACCTCTGGGGGAATCTAGGATGGAAAAGGACCTGGGGGTCCTAGTAGATGATAGGCTCAGCAATGGCAGGCAATGCCAAGCTGCTGCTAGCAAAGCAAACAGAATATTGGCATGCATTAAAAGGGGGATCAACTCCAGAGATAAAACGATAATTCTCCCGCTCTACAAGACTCTGGTCCGGCCGCACCTGGAGTATGCTGTCCAGTTCTGGGCACCAGTCCTCAGGAAGGATGTACCGGAAATGGAGCGAGTACAAAGAAGGGCAACAAAGCTAATAAAGGGTCTGGAGGATCGTAGTTATGAGGAAAGGTTGCGAGCACTGAACTTATTCTCTCTGGAGAAGAGACGCTTGAGAGGGGATATGATTTCAATTTACAAATACTGGACTGGTGACCCCACAATAGGGATAAAACTTTTTTGCAGAAGAGAGTTTACCAAGACTCGTGGCCACTCACTAAAATTGGAAGAAAAGAGGTTTAACCTTAAACTACGTAGAGGGTTCTTTACTGTAAGAGTGGCAAGGATGTGGAATTCCCTTCCACAGGCGGTGGTCTCAGCAGGGAGCATTGATAGCTTCAAGAAACTATTAGATAAGCACCTGAATGACCACAACATACAGGGATATACAATGCAATACTGACACATAATCACACACATAGCTTGGACTTGATGTACTTGTGTCTTTTTTCAACCTCACCTACTATGTATGTAACTATGTAAAGGGGGCTCCCGGATTCCGATAAGCGCCCCGCCTGCAGACCCCGACAACCATTAGCCAGGGTTGTCGGGAAGAGGCCCTTGTCCTCATCAACATGGGGACAAGGTGCTTTGGGGTGGGGGGGGCCGCAGGGCGCCCCCTTCCCCCAAAGCACCCACCCCCCATGTTGAGGGCATGCGGCCTGGTACGGCTCAGGAGGGGGGGCCGCTCGCTCGTCCCCACCCCCTTTCCTGACCGACCGGGCTGCGTGCTCTGATAAGGGTCTGGTATGGATTGGGGGGACCCCCACTCCGTTTTTTCGGCGTAGGGGGTTCCTCTTAATATCCATACCAGACCTAAGGGCCTGGTATGCCCCTGAAGGGGAACCCATGCCAGTTTTTTATTTAAAATTTGGCGTGGAGTTCCCCCTCAAGATTCATACCAAACAGTGCCTGGCATTGGCGGGGATCCAAATCGGATCCCCGCACCAGTGTCAACCCGGCTCGCAAGGTGTCAATCTCGCCAATAAAAGTGGCGAGATTGACACAATATCAGACAACAATACACAAGTTGACCAAAGGGTGGTGGTAAAGAGCTGAAAAACCACGTGATATGGTGAAAGTTGGCTGGAAAAGTCCTGTCGTCTGTATGCAAGACAAACTTCTGGCCAACTCCCTTTGTACAAAAATCCAAGGGAAAGTTTGTACAAAGTCAGTTTCGTGTGTATGGGGCTTAAGATTATAATTCTTCTAACAATGAAAAAGGGTTAGCGTAATGGTACAAATCCTTTCTGGTTTTTGTGAATCAGGTGGAAGCTAAATTAATTCAATACCCTAGACAGTATAGATGTACTGTAAATTTTTTAGGTCTTCATTTATAAGGGGTAGACAGACCTTTAATTTTTATCTCTAATGTGTCCTTGTTAGGTTTTGGGATAACTGCAATTTAGAAGTCGAAAGTGAGAGACTTTCATTGATAAATAAGTTATAATATCATTTTTATTGTCATACCAATATTCTTATCCAAGACATCTTGGTTAGGTTTCAGAAGTTATTCTGGAAAAAGAGAAAAGATAAAGTAATCTTTATTTGCTGGAAAAGAATCAAGCTTGGTATAACTATGTTAACGGCCTTAAATGTCTGGTAGATTGGTGGCCAGAGGACTCCTGAATTTTAAACATTGTTTCAGCTTGGGTCCACCTGAGTGGTTCTCTTTGTGTATTAAAAGTGCAAAAACCTGGAGCTTAGTATACTGAAATTTGTAGTTGTGCAGGATGTTTTAAATCACCCCAAGTTTAGGAGGGAAGTTTAAGGAAAAAAACTTTTAGGAGGGAAGTTTAAGGAAAAAACTTACATTTTAAATGCCCATCAATGCAGCCTTGCACAGCGTCAATCTGCAGCCTTCCCCAGTGTCCATCTGCAGCCTTCCCCAGTGTCCATCTGCAGCCTTGCCCAAAATTGCAGCATGTTTGGTTTTTAAATTTAGCGCCGCCGCCGCCGAGATATTCAGCTTCTCTTGGCTCGTCCCTGCTGTCTCTGAGGGCAAGAGGAGCACCGCAAACATAGACCAAGCCTAGCTGAGTGTACTGTGTACTCGTGTACTCGGCTCCTCGGCTCCGCTCGCAGTCACACCTCCGTCGAGCAGAGCCGAGTGGAGTACACAGTACACTCGGCTCGGATAATATTTATTTTTTTGTTTGTTATACTTAACCACTTGCCGACCGCCTAACGCAGATATGCTGCGGCAGAATGGCACGGGCAGGCAGAATCACGTACCCAGCGTTGAGAGGCGAGGGGGAGACCATCCGATCGTGGCCCCCCCCTCGCGATCTCTCCCAGCCAATGGGAATCCTCCCCTGCCTGTGTGTAGTACACACAGGCAGAGGATGTGATGTCATCTCTCCTTGGCTCGGCAGTTTCCGTTCCGGCGCCGAGGAGAGAAGACATGTGAGTGCACAAAACACACACACACACAGTAGAACATGCCAGGCACATAAAACACCCGCAACCCCCCCCCCCCCCGATCGCCCCCCGATCCCCCCAATCACCCCCCCCCCTGTCACAAACTGACACCAAGCAGTATTTTTTTTTTTTCTGATTACTGCTAGGTGTCAGTTTGTGACAGTTAGAAGTGGTATGGCAGTGAGTATTAGCCCCCTGTAGGTCTAGGGTACCCCCCTAACCCCCTCCTAATAAAGTTTTAACCCCTTGATCACCCCCTGTCGCCAGTGTCACTAAGCGATCATTTTTCTGATCGCTGTATTAGTGTCGCTGGTGACGCTAGTTAGGGAGGTAAATATTGAGGTTCGCCGTCAGCGTTTTATAGCATCAGGGACCCCCCTATACTATCTAATAAATGTTTTAACCCCTTGATTGCCCCCTAGTTAACCCTTTCACCCCTGATCACTGTATAACCGTTACGGGTGACGCTGGTTAGTTCGTTTATTTTGTATAGTGTCAGGGCACCCGCCGTTTATTACCGAATAAAGGTTTAGCCCCCTGATCGCCCGGCGGTGATATGCGTCGCCCCAGGCAGCGTCAGATTAGCGCCAGTACCGCTAACACCCACGCACGCAGCATACGCCTCCCTTAGTGGTATAGTATCCGAACGGATCAATATCTGATCCGATCAGATCTATACTAGCATCCCCAGCAGTTTAGGGTTCCCAAAAACGCAGTGTTAGCGGGATCAGCCCAGATACCCGCTAGCACCTGCGTTTTTCCCCTCCGCCCGGCCCAGCCCACCCAAGTGCAGTATCGATTGATCACTGTCACTTACAAAACACTAAACGCATAACTGCAGCGTTCACAGAGTCAGGCCTGATACCTGCGATCGCTAACAGTTTTCTTGGTAGCGTTTTGGTGAACTGGCAAGCACCAGCCCAGGCAGCGTCAGGTTAGCGCCAGTACTGCTAACACCCACGCACGCACCGTACACCTCCCTTAGTAGTATAGTATCTGAACGGATCAATATCTGATCCGATCAGATCTATACTAGCGTCCCCAGCAGTTTAGGGTTCCCAAACACGCAGTGTTAGCGGGATCAGCCCAGATACCTGCTAGCACCTGCGTTTTGCCCCTCCGCCCGGCCCAGCCCAGCCCACCCAAGTGCAGTATCAATCGATCACTGTCACTTACAGAACACTAAACGCATAACTGCAGCGTTCGCAGAGTCAGGCCTGATCCCTGCGATCGCTAACAGTTTTTTTGGTAGCGTTTTGGTGAACTGGCAAGCACCTGCCCCAGGCAGCGTCAGGTTAGCGCCAGTATCGCTAACACCCACGCACGCACCGTACACCTCCCTTAGTGGTATAGTATCTGAACGGATCAATATCTGATCCGATCAGATCTATACTAGCGTCCCCAGCAATTTAGGGTTCCCACAAACGCAGTGTTAGCGGGATCAGCCCAGATACCTGCTAGCACCTGCGTTTTGCCCCTCCACCCGGCCCAGCCCAGCCCACCCAAGTGCAGTATCGATCGATCACTGTCACTTACAAAACACTAAACGCATAACTGCAGCGTTCGCAGAGTCAGGCCTGATCCCTGCGATCGCTAACAGTTTTTTTTGTAGCGTTTTGGTGAACTGGCAAGCACCAGCGGCCTAGTACACCCCGGTCGTAGTCAAACCCGCACTGCAGTAACACTTGGTGATGTGGCGAGTCCCATAAGTGCAGTTCAAGCTGGTGAGGTGGCAAGCACAAGTAGTGTCCCGCTGCCACCAAAAAGACAAACACAGGCCCGTCGTGCCCATAGTGCCCTTCCTGCTGGATTCGCCAATCCTAATTGGGAACCCACCACTTCTGCAGCGCCCGTACTTCCCCCATTCACATCCCCAACCAAATGCAGTCGGCTGCATGAGAGGCATTTTCTTTATGTCCTCCCGAGTACCCCTACCCAGTGAACCCCCCAAAAAAGATGTTGTGTCTGCAGCAAGCGCGGATATAGGCGTTACACCCGCTATTATTGTCCCTCCTGTCCTGACAATCCTGCTCTTTGCATTGGTGAATGTTTTGAACGCTACCATGCACTAGTTGAGTATTAGCGTAGGGTACAGCATTCCACAGACTAGGCACACTTTCACAGGGTCTCCCAAGATGCCATCGCATTTTGAGAGACCCGAACCTGGAACCGGTTACAGTTATAAAAGTTACAGTTACAAAAAAAAGTGTAAAAAAAACAAAAAAAAAACACATACAAAAATATTAAAAAAAAAAAAATAGTTGTCGTTTTATTGATCTCTCTCTCTATTCTCTCTATTGTTCTGCTCTTTTTTACTGTATTCTATTCTGCAATGTTTTATTGTTATTATGTTTTATCATGTTTGTTTTTCAGGTATGCAATTTTTTATACTTTACCTTTTACTGTGCTTTATTGTTAACCATTTTTTGTCTTCAGGTACGCCATTCACGACTTTGAATGGTTATACCAGAATGATGCCTGCAGGTTTAGGTATCATCTTGGTATCATTCTTTTCAGCCAGCGGTTGGCTTTCATGTAAAAGCAATCCTAGTGGCTAATTAGCCTGTAGACTGCTTTTACAAGCAGTGGGAGGGAATGCCCCCCCCCCCAATGTCTTCCGTGTTTATCTCCGGCTCTCCTGTCTCAACAGGGAACCTGAAAATGCAGCCGGTGATTCAGCCAGCTGACCATAGAGCTGATCAGAGACCAGAGTGGCTCCAAACATCTCTATGGCCTAAGAAACCGGAAGCTACGAGCATTTTATGACTTAGATTTCGCCGGATGTAAACAGCGCCATTGGGAAATTGGGAAAGCATTTTATCACACCGATCTTGGTGTGGTCAGATGCTTTGAGGGCAGAGGAGAAATCTAGGGTCTAATAGACCCCAATTTTTTCAAAAAAGAGTACCTGTCACTACCTATTGCTATGATAGGGGATATTTACATTCCCTGAGATAACAATAAAAATGATTTAAAAAAAATAAAATGAAAGGAACAGTTTAAAAATAAGATAAAAAAAAAATAATAATAAAGAAAAAAAACCCTGTCCCCCCTGCTCTCGCGCTAAGGCGATCGCAAGCTTCGGTCTGGCGTCAAATGTAAACAGCAATTGCACCATGCATGTGAGGTATCACCGTGAAGGTCAGATCGAGGGCAGTAATTTTAGCAGTAGACTTCCTCTGTAAATCTAAAGTGGTAACCTGTAAAGGCTTTTAAAGGCTTTTAAAAATGTATTTAGTTTGTCGCCACTGCACGTTTGTGCGCAATTTTAAAGCATGTCATGTTTGGTATCCATGTACTTGGCCTAAGATCATCTTTTTTATTCCATCAAACATTTGGGCAATATAATGTGTTTTAGTGCATTAAAATTTAAAAAGTGTGTTTTTTCCCAAAAAAGTGCGTTTGAAAAATCGCTGCGCAAATACTGTGTGAAAAAAAAAATGAAACACCCACCATTTTAATCTGTAGGGCATTTGCTTTAAAAAATATATATAATGTTTGGGGGTTCAAAGTAATTTTCTTGCAAAAAAAATTTATTTTTTTATGTAATCAAAAAGTGTCAGAAAGGGCTTTGTCTTCAAGTGGTTAGAAGAGTGGGTGATGTGTGTCTTAAGCTTCTAAATGTTGTGCATAAAATGCCAGGACAGTTCAAACCCCCCCCCAAATGACCCCATTTTGGAAAGTAGGCACCCCAAGCTATTTGCTGAGAGGCATGTTGAGTCCATGGAATATTTTATATTGTGACACAAGTTGCGGGAGAGAGACAATTTTTTTTTTTTTTTTGCGCAAAGTTGTCACTAAATGATATATTGCTCTAACATTCCATGGGAATATGTGAAATTACACCCCAAAATACATTCTGTTGCTTCTCCTGAGTACGGGGATACCACATGTGTGAGACTTTTTGGGAGCCTAGCCGCGTACGGGACCCCGAAAACCAAGCACCGCCTTCAGGCTTTCTAAGGGCGTAAATTTTTGATTTCACTCTTCACTGCCTATCACAGTTTCCGAGGCCATGGAATGCCCAGGTGGAAAACACCCCCCCCCCCCAAATGACCCCATTTTGGAAAGTAGACACCCCAAGCTTTTTGCTGAGTGGTATAGTAAGTATTTTGCAGACCTCACTTTTTGTCACAAAGTTTTGAAAATTTAAAAAAGAAAAAAAAAATTTCTTGTCTTTCTTCATTTTCAAAAACAAATGAGAGCTGCAAAATACTCACCATGCCTCTCCGCAAATAGCTTGGGGTGTCTACCTTTCAAAATGGGGTCATTTGGGGGGGGGGGGGGGTTGTGCCACCTGGGCATTCCATTGCCTCCGAAACTGTGATAGGCAGTGAAGAGTGAAATCAAAAATTTACACCCTTAGAAATCCTGAAGGCGGTGATTGGTTTTCGGGGCCCCGTATGCGGCTAGGCTCCCAAAAAGTCCCACACATGTGGTATCCCCATACTCAGGAGAAGTAGCTAAATGTATTTTGGGGTGCAATTCCACATATGCCCATTGCCTGTGTGAGCAATATATCATTTAGTGACAACTTTGTGCAAAAAAAAAAAATGTCACTTTCCCGCAACTTGTGTCAAAATATAAAACATTCCATGGACTCAACATGCCTCAAAGCTAATAGCTTGGGGTGTCTACTTTCCAAAATGGGGTCATTTGGGGGGGGGTTTATGCCATCTGGGCATTTTATGGCCTTCAAAACTGTGATAGGTAGTGAGGAGTAAAATCAAAAATGTACGCCCTTAGAAATCCTGAAGGCAGTGATTGGTTTTCAGGGCCCCGTACGCAGCTAGGCTCCCAAAAAGTCCCACACATGTGGTATCCCCATACTCAGGAGAAGCAGCTAAATGTATTTTGGGGTGCAATTCCACATATGCCCATGGCCTGTGTGAGCAATATATCATTTAGTGACAACTTTTTGTATTTTTTTTTTTTTGTCATTATTCAATTCCACATATGCCCATGGCCTGTGTGAGCAATATATCATTTAGTGACAACTTTGTGCAAAAAAAAAAAAAAAATGTCATTTTCCCGCAACTTGTGTCAAAATATAAAACATTCCATGGACTCAACATGCCTCAAAGCTAATAGCTTGGGGTGTCTACTTTCCAAAATGGGGTCATTTGGGGGGGTTTTATGCCATCTGGGCATTTTATGGCCTTCAAAACTGTGATAGGTAGTGAGGAGTAAAATCAAAAATGTACGCCCTTAGAAATCCTGAAGGCAGTGATTGGTTTTCGGGGCCCCGTACGCGGCTAGGCTCCCAAAAAGTCCCACACATGTGGTATCCCCATACTCAGGAGAAGCAGCTAAATGTATTTTGGGGTGCAATTCCACATATGCCCATGGCCTGTGTGAGCAATATATCATTTAGTGACAACTTTTTGTAATTTTTTTTTTTTTTGTCATTATTCAATCACTTGGGACAAAAAAAATGAATATTCAATGGGCTCAACATGCCTCTCAGCAATTTCCTTGGGGTGTCTACTTTCCAAAATGGGGTCATTTGTGGGGGTTTTGTACTGCCCTGCCATTTTAGCACCTCAAGAAACGACATAGGCAGTCATAAATTAAAGGCTGTATAAATTCCAGAAAATGTACCCTAGTTTGTAGGCGCTATAACTTTTGCGCAAACCAATAAATATACACTTATTGACATTTTTTTACCAAAGACATGTGGCCGAATACATTTTGGCCTAAATGTATGACTAAAATTGAGTTTATTGGATTTTTTTTAGAACAAAATTAGAAAATATCATTTTTTTTCAAAATTTTCGGTCTTTTTCCGTGTATAGCGCAAAAAATAAAAACGGCAGAGGTGATCAAATAACATCAAAAGAAAGCTCTATTTGTGGGAAGAAAAGGACGCAAATTTCGTTTGGGTACAGCATTGCATGACCGCGCAATTAGCAGTTAAAGCGACGCAGTGCCAAATTGTAAAAAGTGCTCTGGTCAGGAAGGGGGTAAATCCTTTCGGGGCTGAAGTGGTTAAAGTGATACTAAAGTCTCGCTTTTTTTCAATAAAAATAACAAGCATGTTATACTTAACTTCTCTGTGCAGTGGATTTGCACAAATCAGCCCATATCTTCCACTTCTTGGGTCCCTCTTCTGAGCTCCTGGCCCCTCCCTCCTGGCGAGTGCCCCCACAGCAAGCAGCTTGCTGTGGGGGCTCCTGAGCTGCAGCTCCCTGTGTCTATTTAGACACGGAGCTGTGGTTCGGCCCCATCCCCTCTCTCTCCTGATTGGCTTACTGACTTTGATTGACAGCAGCGGGAGCCAATGGCGCTGCTGCTGTGTTTCAGCCAATCAGGGGGCCAAGGCACTTGTGGATCGAAATGGGGCTCAGGTAAATATTAGGGGGACTGGATTATAATCACCTGTTTCATTTGTAATAAAAAAATAGATAGTGTCTAGCATTTGGGAAGTGAGATTTGGTTTAGATAGGTCAAACCTCAATGACTCTTTACTATAAGTAGTTAAAAAAAGATTTTATGAAATATGAATATAGATCAACATTTTTCAACCAAAGTGCCCAGGCACCCTGGGGCGCCTTCAGGTTTCTTCAGGGGTGCCTTGGCAAAATGCCTAGAAATTGCCCAAAAATTGTTTACAAGTCGGTGAGTAGATCACGCCTTTTTATTACACAAAGCCACGAGTTTTCATTGTGCACCATTACAACCTTCTAGCTGTCGGCATCCTAACAACCAATGACGTCATAGGTTGATAAGGAGGACGTTGGACACCTGCACAGCATCCTTGTTTGACCCTCCCCTTCCCCGCATGTTGGGTGTCCTACATGTGTGGATGTTGCTGCGTTATGTAAAAATGAGTTTTGTTTTTGACATTTTAGAATGGGGTGCCTCAAGATTGTGGAGGATTTTAAAGGACGCCTTGACTGAAAAAAGGTTGAGAAACACTGATATAGATAAACAGTACCGTGGCAAGGCTGAAAGATTCTTTAAGGGGGAGCAAGCGTGTTTTGACCTGTTGCAGCATATAGGTCAAAATGAGAAGGTGAGAGCACATCTGGTGTTTGAGTACAAATGGTGGTAGAGAGTGAAAAAAGGAACACTTTTTTTGTCTGCACAGTGTGGAGCGGACAAAGACACAAGGAGAAACTGTTAAACACACATTAAAAAGTGGAGTGATTATTGAAGACACACATATATATTTTTCATTTTTATTTTTATTTTTTGTATGATATATGCTTTTTATTATCATATTGGAATATTGTGTTGTGTTAATGGTTGTATATATATATATATATATATATATATATATATATATATATATATATATATAAGCATTGTTGGAAAAGAGTGCCCCGGCAGTGTTTTTCACATATACAGGGGGTCCCCGGGTTACAAACAAGTTAGGGACTGTAGGTTTGTTCTTAAGTTGAATCTGTTTGTAAGTCGGAACAGGTAAGTAGCTCCAGCCAAAAAAACTATTTTTAAGCTTTTGGATAACATAAGGAAGGATTATCACCTCTGTAACATTTGTTTTGCTGTGTGTGCCCCTGTTCAGAAGATTTCACCTCACTTTCTGTCCCAATGACAAATGGATTTTGAAAATTTTGGGTTGTTGTGCAAACAAGCCTTGGTGATAAAGCATCAGGTGAGGTACCTTTTCCCCATAATAGCTCTTACAGGAGTGAATTTCCCTTCCTAGGGGTAGATTTCCTCTCACTTCCTGTTGTCTCCCTCCGTTTGTAAGTAGGAGTCGTTTGTAAGTCGGATGTTTGTAACTAGGGGACCCCCTGTATAGATGTAAATTGGTGTTGGAGTGACACTGAGTGATTGCAGCAACTCTGTAGTTATATATAGGTCATTTATAGTTTAGGGTATAGTTGCATGACAGCAAAAAGGATTTGGTCATGAAGATGGATAAACAGTACCATGGCAAGACAGTGCACAGAGGATGTCAAGCTTATAGTAAAGTTGGTAAGGAGATAGGCATTATAATGAATATATCTTTTAATCAATGTATCCTAATTCTATTCTGAAGTATAAATTATGTCTAAGGGAGAATTCATGGCACTTTATTGATTCATTGTACAAAAAGTATTGCAAAGTGTTGCTTTTCAGTTTGATTATCACTGAATTTTGTGCAATATTAACCACTACGCGCCCGTGCTATTGCCGAAAGACGGCTACAGTGCACTGCTCAATTGCCGGGATGGCATTTTTGGACGTCATCCTGTTTACTTCCTCCCTGCGCGCTGCCACGGGCGCGCATCGGGGGAAATCTGTGTTGGCCGTGTCCCTTGGACACAGCCAATCACAGATCGTACTAAATGGCCAATCACAGCAGCCATTCAGCACTCGGAGTGTCCATGTAAACATACAGTATGAGATCATCTCTCATTGCCAACTCTCCCTCCTCACACAGGGACTGCGTGTGAGGAGGGAGAGTGACCTGCAGCAAATCAGAACACTAACACAGTGCCACACACACAAACACACATGCCCACCTGTACCCAGTGCCACCTATCAGTGCCATCTGTCCCCAGTGCCACCTGTCAGTGCCATCTGTCCCCAGTGCCACCTATCAGTGCCATCTGTCTCCAGTGCCACCTATCAGTGCCATCTGTCCCCAGTGCCACCTGTCAGTGCCATCTGTCCCCAGTGCCACCTATCAGTGCCATCTGTCCCCAGTGCCATCTGTCTCCAGTGCCACCTGTCACCAGTGCCACCTGTGCCCAGTGCCACCTGTCAGTGTCACATGCCATCTGTTATCAGTGTCACGTGTCATCAGTGCCATCTGTCATCAGTGCCACCTGTCAGTGTCACGTGCCATCTGTTATCAGTGTCACGTGTCATCAGTGCCACGTATCAGTGCCATCTGTCATCAGTGTCACATCAGTGTCACATGCTATCTGTTATCAGTGTCATGTGTCATCAGTGCCACATATCAGTGCCATCTGTCATCAGTGATACATCAGTGTCACGTGTCATCAGTGCCGCGTATTAGTTCCATCTGTCATCAGTGCCACGTATTAGTGCCATCTGTCATCAGTGCCACGTATAAGTGCCATCTGTTATCAGTGCCACATCAGTGTCACGTGTCATCAGTGCCACATACTAGTGCCATCTGTCATCAGTGATATGTGTCATCAGTGCCACATATTACTGCCTTCTGTCCTCAGTGCCACATCAGTGTCACATGCCATCAGTGCCATCTGTTATCAGTGCCACATCAGTGTCATGTGTCATTGTCCTATTGCTCTTGGGCCTTCAAAAGTGTAATAGGTAGTCAACAAGTTAGATAATGTGTAATTTATGCTCCTAGAACACGTGATGGTGCTCCTGCATGTTGGGCCTCTCTATGTGGCCAGGCTGTGAAAAAGTCCACACATGTGGTATTGTAATACTCAGGAGGAGTAGCAGGATGTATTTTGGGGTGTCATTTGTGGTATACACCTGCCATGTGAGAGAAATAACCTCTTACAATGACAATTTTGTGGAAAAAAAGACCAAAGACCAAATAATATCCACTAATTTGGGCTATTTTTACCAAAAATATGTAGCAGTATAAATTGTGGCCAAAATTTATGAAGAAAAATTAATAATTAGCAAAATTTTATCACAGAAACAAAGAAAAATTTTTTTTTTTTTTTAATCTTTGGTCTTTTTTTCATTTATAGTGCAAAAAATAAAAAAACCCCGAGGTGATCAAATACCACCAAAAGAAAGCTCTATTTGTATGAAAAAAAAAGGAAAAAAATCATTTGGGTACAGTATTACATGACTGAGTAATTGTCATTCAAAGTGTGAAAGCACTAAAAGCTGAAAATTGGTCTGGGCAGGAGCGGGGTTTAAGTGCCCAGTAGGCAACTGGTTAAATTTAGAACAGTTTTAGGTGGGTGAAATGTACATTCCTGTTGAAAACTATAATTAGGGGGAGTCCTTGTGTTGAATGCATGTCCATTGGATATTTAAAACTGTAACATGGATGAACGACTAAAAACTTAATATTAAACATTAAAAAAAATCTTCAAATTGTGGGCATGATTTTATTTAATTATTTCATGGTTCCCCTGTTTGTATGATTTTTGGTGACCTTTTGGTAACATTACGAGCCTGTTTGTATAAATTCCAGACATATTCAGTAATAGTATAATTTATCAAAAAAGTATATTTTATTTGTTAAGAAAACAGTCTTTGAGCTTTGCCTAAGCTGAAATGATAAAATCAGCCTGCTTTAGACAGGAGAAAACATTTCATAACCATGAGCTGATTAGCGCCAGCCATTTGTAAACACAGGCAAAATCTACACCAGCATCAGGATTTACATAATGGTGTCATATCTGAGACAACATCCCAGTCCAGGAAATAGATACTGACCCCAGATAATACCTGAACAAAGATGACTCTGTTCTTCTGAGCAGAAAATAAGTGGAAGACTTTGGAGTCAATTCACTAAGCGTTAAACAACAGCTAATAAAATTGTAACAACTGTGCAAGTGTTCAATTCACTAAGAATTTTAAGTTAAATACCGAATGCGGTATTTGTTTGATTTAGCAGGAAGCCGACCACCGCGTTCTTAATATCAGATGACTCATCAACTGTCAGCGGTGACAGCTGAATGTAAAAAAAATGGCAACAATTAAAAATAATGAAAAAAACCTGTGTGGTGTCCCTCCCCAAAATCCATACCAGACCCTTATCTGAGCATGCAGCCCGGCAGGTCAGGAAATTGGCAGCGGGGGGCAAGCGAGCGCCCTCCCTCCTGATCCATATAAGGCCACATGCCCTCAACATGGGGGGTGGGTGCTTTGGGGTAGCTCTGCCCCCCCCAACCCAAAGCACCTTGTCCCCATATTGATGGGGACAAGGGTCTCATCCCCACAACTCTGGTGGTTGTGGGGGTTTGCGGGCAGGGGGCTTAAGGGAATCTGGAAACCCCCTTTAACAAGCCCCCCCATGTGAATGAGTATGGGTACAAAAAAAAAGGTTCTCTCTCAACAAATGCTTTCATGGTCTTCCTGCTCTGCTGTGCGACACTTCTTAACCGGTTCCCGACAGGCGCACGCCGATGTACATCGGTAGAATGGCATAGCTGGGCAAATGGGGATACCGTACGTCCCTTTAAATTTGCTGCCATGCTATTGCGTGCGTGCCACCGGCGCTGCGTGCGCGCGCCAGCCAGGAGCTCTGTGAGTTGGGTCGCGGGTCCCGCGGACTAGAACGCCGCGGGGATACCCGCAATTGCCTCACGGAGAGGTCGAACGGGGAGATGCTAATGTAAACAAGCATCTCCCTGTTCTGCCTAGTGACAGTGTTACTGATCTCTGCTCCCTGTGATTGGGAGCAGAGATCAGTGACATGTCACACGTAGCCATGCCCCCCCACAGTTAGTAACACTCCCCAGGACATACTTAACCCCTACGTAGCCCCCTATTGGTTAACCCCTGCCAGTGTCATTTACACAGGAATCAGTGCATTTGTATAGCACTGATTGCTGTATAAATGACAATGGTCCTAAAAATGTGTAAAAAATGTCCGATGGGTCCGCCATAATGTTGCAGTTACAATAAAAATCACTGATCACTGCCATTACTAGTAAAAAAAAATTAGTAATAAAAATGCCATAAAACTATCCCCTATTTTGTAAACGCTATAACTTTTGCGCAACCCAATCAATAAACGCTTATTGCGATTTTTTTTTTTACCAAAAATATGTAGAAGAATACGTATCAGCCTAAACTGAGGAAAAAAAATGTTTTTTTTAAATATTTTTTGGGGATATTTATTATAGCAAAAAGTAAAAAATAATGCGATTTTTTCAAAATTGTCACTATTTTTTTGTTTATAGCACAAATAATAAAAACCACAGCGGCAATCAAATACCACCAAAAAAGAGCTCTATTTGTGAGGAAAAAAGGACGTCAATTTTGTTTGGGAGCCGCGTCGCACGACCGCGCAATTGTCAGTTAAAGCGACACAGTGCCGAATTGCAAAAAGTGCTCTGGTCAGGAAGGGGGTAAATTCTTCCGGGGCTGAAGTGGTTAAATTTCTTAAAAAAGGGAAGGGGTGGGGCCACCCAGTGGTGTCACCTGGTGACCATGCCCCTAGTGACATCACTGACCCAACATGGTTGGTGACATTAATTGTCTGCATTTTTTTTTACATTCAGCTGATGAGCTATCCGTTGTTAAGGATGCGGCAGCCGGCTTCCCAGCCCGCTCCTTAGCAACCAGCTATTTGTCAAAAAACAGCATGGGGGTTTCCACACTGACAAATACTGCATGTGATAATGCCAGCAAAACCCTCGTGATAAATATTGCATTCTTTTTTACTCTCTGGTCTGTTTGTGAATTGGACTTAACAGTTCTTTAAACGGTATTTACCGACACATTTAAATACCTGTAAATACCGCATAATCATTGTTTTTTTTTTAATGAATTGGACTATTTATCGCCTGCTATAATTTCTGCAAATTAGTAATATGATACCCTTATCACATGCAGTAAAGTTTAGTGAATTGACCCCATTGTTAGAAGCAGTAATCCCTGTGAAAGGTAATACATACCTGAAAGTGTTATATGTAAACATTACATAGAAGGCTAAAAATATATATCTGATGCTATGATCTACTTTCAACCTCATTAACCACTTGCTATCTGCCCTATAACAGTTTTACTGCTACAGGGCGGCTCTCCTGTGCAGAATTACATATATATATATATATATACAGTGCCTTGCGAAAGTATTCGGCCCCCTTGAACTTTTCAACCTTTTGCCACATTTCAGGCTTCAAACATAAAGATATAAAATTTTTATTTTTTGTGAAGAATCACCAACAAGTGGGACACAATTGTGAAGTGGAACGAAATCTATTGGATTGTTGAAACTTTTTTAACTAATAAAAAAATGAAAAGTGGGGCGTGCAAAATTATTCGGCCCCCTTGCGTTAATACTTTGTAGAGCCACCTTTTGCTGCGATTACAGCTGCAAGTCGCTTGGGGTATGTCTCTATCAGTTTTGCACATCGAGAGACTGAAATTCTTGCCCATTCTTCCTTGCAAAACAGCTCGAGCTAAGTGAGGTTGGATGGAGAGCGTTTGTGAACAGCAGTTTTCAGCTCTTTCCACAGATTCTCGATTGGATTCAGGTCTGGACTTTGACTTGGCCATTCTAACACCTGGATACGTTTATTTGTGAACCATTCCTTTGTAGATTTTGCTGTATGTTTGGGATCATTGTCTTGTTGGAAGATAAATCTCCGTCCCAGTTTCAGGTCTTTTGCAGACTCCAACAGGTTTTCATCCAGAATGGTCCTGTATTTGGCTGCATCCATCTTCCCCTCAATTTTAACCATCTTCCCTGTCCCTGCTGAAGAAAAGCAGGCCCAAACCATGATGCTGCCACCACCATGTTTGATAGTGGGGATCAGGCCCGGACTGGGAGAAAAAATAGGCCCGGGCATTTTCGACTGAGCAGCCAACTTTTCCAGGGACCGGGGGGGGCTCGGTAGACATTCGCGGGGACGGCTGGTGTCGGTCCTCCACACTGTAATGTGCAGGGACACTGTGATATAAAGGGAACTGCAGTATAAAGGGGCACTGCAATGATTACAGTGCAGTCCCCTTTATATTACAGTGTCCCGGTCCTATTGTGGCCACACAATGCCAGTACTGTCTGTCTCCTATTGTGCCCACACGGCCCAGTGACACTGACCTGCTCTCTCTCTGGTGATGCAGTACAGTGTGGCTCTCTCTGGTGGTGCGGGTACAGCGTTGCTCTCTCTCTCTGGTGGTTCGGGTACAGCGTGGCTCTCTTTCTCTGGTGGTGTGGGTACAGCGTGGCAGTCTTTCTCTGGTGGTGCGGGTAAAGCATGGCTCTCTTTCTCTGGTGGTGCGGGTACAGCATGGCTCTCTCTGGTGGTGCGGGTAAAGCGTGGCAGTCTTTCTCTGGTGGTGCGGGTAAAGCGTGGCTCTCTTTCTCTGGTGGTGCGGGTACAGCATGGCTCTCTCTGGTGGTGCGGGTAAAGTGTGGCTCCCTCTCTGGTGGTGTGGTACAGTGTGGCTCTCTGGTGGTGCAGGAACAGCGTGGCGCTCTCTCTCTGGTGGTGCGGGTACAGCGTGGCTCCCTCTCTGGTGGTGTGGTACAGTGTGGCTCTCTGGTGGTGCAGGAACAGCGTGGCTCTCTCTCTGGTGGTGCGGGTACAGCGTGGCTCCCTCTCTGGTGGCGTGGTACAGCGTGGCTCCCTCTCTGGTGGCGTGGTACAGCGTGGCTCTCTCTGGTGGTGCGGGTACAGCGAGACTCTCTCTCTCTGGTTGTGCGGGTACAGTGTGGCTCTATCTGGTGGTGCTGGGGCTATTAGTTCCCCCAGCACAGTCCTCTCTTTCGTTTTCCATATATCCTGCTATAAGCACTCCTCAGCTTGTTTCCGGGTTTTCTCTTTCACCCCAGCAGAGTGCATGCTGGGGACTGTAGTCTGCTCCCTGCTGAGAACAATTGGGCCACCTAGCTCTGGGACTACATTTCCCATGATGCCCTTCTAGTTGACTCTGATTGGCCCTCCGCTGTGGCCAATGGGGAGGGAAAACGAACAGACAGGAAAGCCTTCTCTTCCCCTGCTGCCGACATGAGAAGGGGAGGGGGGCGATGGGGGAATATCATCACAGCAGCCTGCAGCTCTCCCCACCGTGCGGACACTTATGCCTGGAGAAGAAGAGCGGCTGCAGAACTGTCAGCGCGGCTCTGAGGCTGAGCTGTGTGTGAGAGAGACACACAGCTCAGCCCATGCAGCCGCCAGAGATGACACAGGTACGGCTGCATGGCGGTAGGCGAGCGGCGGCCGTGGCCTGTGTTACCCATGTTCAGGCCGCGGTCGCCGCTTACCTCCCGCTGTGCGGCCTGATCATCAACAGGCCATGGAGCGGGTGGACCCAGCCCACCGGGCAAATGCCCGGTCTGCCCTATGGCCAGTCCGGGCCTGGTGGGGATGGTGTGTTGAGGGTGATGAGCTGTGTTGCTTTTACGCCAAACATATCGTTTTGCATTGTGGCCAAAAAGTTCGATTTTGGTTTCATCGGACCAGAGCACCTTCTTCCACATGTTTGGTGTGTCTCCCAGGTGGCTTGTGGCAAACTTTAGACGAGACTTTTTATGGATATCTTTGAGAAATGGCTTTCTTCTTGCCACTCTTCCATAAAGGCCAGATTTGTGCAGTGTACAACTGATTGTTGTCCTATGGACAGACTCTCCCACCTCAGCTGTAGTTCTCTGCAGTTCATCCAGAGTGATCATGGGCCTCTTGGCTGCATCTCTGATCAGTCTTCTCCTTGTCTGAGCTGAAAGTTTAGAGGGACAGCCAGGTCTTGGTAGATTTGCAGTGGTCTAATACTCCTTCCATTTCAAAATGATCGCTTGCACAGTGCTCCTTGGGATGTTTAAAGCTTGGGAAATCTTTTTGTATCCAAATCCGGCTTTAAACTTCTCCACAACAGTATTACGGACCTGCCTGGTGTGTTCCTTGGTCTTCATGATGCTCTCCGCGCTTTCAACAGAACCCTGAGACTATCACAGAGCAGGTGCATTTATACAGAGACTTGATTACACACAGGTGGATTCTATTTATCACCATCAGTTATTTAGGACAACATTGGATCATTCAGAGATCCTCGCTGAACTTCTGGAGTGAGTTTGCTGCACTGAAAGTAAAGGGGCCGAATAATTTTGTACGCACCACTTTTCAGTTTTTTATTTGCTAAAAAAGTTTAAAATATCCAATAGATTTCGTAACAACCAAGTGTCCTGAGTGCTCTCACCCTCTGCACGAGGAACACCTCCACCGCGCCAAAGTCCCCTTTAAAGCTATTGAAAATTGAATAACCACTAGTGAAAGTGATTAAAAAAATTAATTAAATTAATAATCTAAATAAGGAATGAGGAGCTGCCCACTTAAATCATATCCAGAAACAATAATCAATAAATTTAATCCTAAATATCGGTTGAATACTAAAAATATTATAAATAGAACCTCTTATAATGCAAAAAATGTGGTGAAAAAACATATATATGAGTGACAGCAATAAAAAATCGTGCATATAGTTCAATTCATGCTGCAAAGTTCAACAACTCCAAAAACAGTTCATGAATGGAACCAGCCCTTAATAAAGGCTGTAGGTGATTTAAGCTGGTGACGATGAAAATATTCAATCAAATGTCCCACACAAATGATTCCTCAGTGATAGATGTCAAAATGATGAGTAACTCCGTGCTCCTTCCACCTCACCACTGTGCTAGTGAATCGCACTCTCCAGACATGCACTCACCAAAATAAAATGCCAGCACTTTCATGCAAGGCAAAACGAGCTTTCTTTACCACACTCCTGGGTAAATATTGCATACGAAGCTCACAGGGATGATGTTCAATGGATCCACATAAAAGAGAATGAATGCTCCAATAGTGTAATTCCGCAATGAAAATTTATTAAAACTCATGCAAACTTCACACATAGCACTCACATTGTGTAAACCTTAAACAAGCTCAGAACGTGTAATGCACAGCAAACTTCAACTCAGTGGATTCAACAATAACAATGGTCACGGCGGACCCGAGGTGTACAGCTGCTGGATGTGCTCTCACCCCTCCCTCGGGAAACCTCCGTCCCTCCGTGCGCTCGTATCCTATTCTCCTGTGTGGCCGACAGCAAGTACGTCACAACTCACAGCCACGCCCCGACATGTTTCGTCATGGATCGACTTATTCATGGGATTGGCTGTGTTCGCTGCCACTCAGCTCTTTTATCTACTCTCAAGTATCCGCCCACTGGATTACGTCATGCGCATGCGCACACCTCGCGTCCCCGTACGCTGGATACAATGATGTCTCACACAGCAGAAAAAATCACGGGAATCAGGCACATACAAGGTTCCACTATCGAAAATGCAGTTGACAAGATAATGGACATCAGATCAAATAGTATGCTTATATCAATATAACATACAAAGTTCTACATGTATACAGTTGCCATTTAACTCTCAGTCAGCGGTTGCGATGATCTTTCACATAGCTAACTCACTGATGTGTAGCAACCACCTTGCAGGGCAAGTAACTAATCTGGATTTGCTCATTTACTGATCATAATCCTCAACTGATGTAAAAAATAAATAAATGAAAATTAAAATTACAATTAAGATTAAAAAGTCCGTTCTGACATTTTTATACTCCGTTCTGACTATATATCATAATCATACATAGAAAGCTGAACTGAAAAGGACAAAATATTAAAATACATCTTTTCCATTGCTACAATTTCTAAAAAGACCTCTAATAAAAACTCTATTAAAAACTATATATGCTCCGATGCTGAATTCTAATTATAGGATAGATACCAATAAAAATGTGAAAAAGTGTTCATGTTATATATATAAAATCTACAAGGATACCAACTCTAGACCACCGACAATTGTCGGCAATATTACCTAATATCTTGGGTATATATAAAAAAATGATCATGATAATGGAACATACTAAAAATGTATATATATATATATATTCCCCCTTGTGTAGATATTCAACACAAGGCTCAATAATGACCAGGGGGATAATTGCCATCTTAGAGTTATTAAACATAACATGTATCAAAGATGCAATCCCCCAGATAAAAAGAAGGAGAGAAAAGGGACTTGTATATAAAGTACACTCCCTGAATAATTCCCTAACATGCATGAAAACCCTGGGGACAGTATCCTGAGACTAAAGGGTTCCCACAGGTGAAATAACTAACATAAGTCAGAACCTCAAAATATCATGATCCTCCAAATTACAGTATTCTAAACTTAGATGGCAGATCTAAAAATCATTGATGAAGCAGTTTAAATCTAATTCAATGTTCAATCCTCTAGGAGTCAAACTCTTCATCAAAAATATCCATCTGGTTTCCCGTTGGGACAGGTCCCTCACTCTATTGGACCCTCTCCAGGAGGGATGTACAGTATCAATCCCACAGAATTGTAGTAGTGATGGGTCTTGTTGATGTTTTTCTTTAAAATGTAGGGAAACACTATGGTACTTGTAACCATTCTTGATGTTGGTTAGATGTTCCGAGATTCTAACCCTCAGCAATCTCTTCGTTCTCCCTACATACAGAAGGCCACACGGGCACCACATAAGATAAACTACATGCGTTAAATTACATGTGATAAATTCCTTAATTTCAAAGGATTCTCCATCCCTATTAGTTACATAGGTTACTCCTCTGTGGTTGATTCTAACAGTCCTGCAACAAATACATTTTCTACAACTGTAGAAACCTCTAAAGTCAAATTTCAACCGGTTCTTCCCAGGTGGATCCAAAATCCTTTTAACCACATGGTCCCCAAAATTAGGGGCTTTTCTATAAATAAAGGTAGGCCGACTCGGTAACACCTCTCCCAAATGCCTATCTTTACATAAAACATGCCAATGTTTACTAAAAATATATTCAATGTCTTTATATTGGCAGTGAAATCCTGAAATAAAACCAAATTGGTGCTTGCCATCACTGGGTGCATTATCAGATTTTTTTAGGCATTGTTCCCTAGGTACTAGTGCTACTTCCTGGGTGATTTTATTTAGTTCATCCTCCCGATACCCTCTTTGTATGAATCTGTTTTTAAGAACATCTGCTTGCTCAAAAAAATCTTCCAATTCTGTACAATTTCGACGTACACGTAATAACTGCCCCTTTGGAATGTTTTTTATCCAAGCCGGATGGTGGCCACTTCTTATTGATAGGTAGCTATTTCGATCAGTCGGCTTGAAATAAACCTTAGTTTTCAGTGAGTTGCCCTGTCTCACAATGGTCACATCCAAAAAATTGACCGATATGTTACTAATCTGATGCTCCAATTTAATATTGTTAGAGTTGTTATTAAGCTCTTGTACAAAATCAATGGCTGATTCCTCTGTCCCCTCCCAAATGAACAAGAGGTCATCTATGAAACGACGGTAGAATAACAGTTGGGGTCTTCTCTGACTGAACACTTTTCTATCCTCCCACTCTGCCATGAACAGGTTGGCGAGGCTGGGGGCATATTTGGCTCCCATCGCCACGCTTTATTTATAGAAAAGCCCCTAATTTTGGGGACCATGTGGTTAAAAGGATTTTGGATCCACCTGGGAAGAACCGGTTGAAATTTGACTTTAGAGGTTTCTACAGTTGTAGAAAATGTATTTGTTGCAGGACTGTTAGAATCAACCACAGAGGAGTAACCTATGTAACTAATAGGGATGGAGAATCCTTTGAAATTAAGGAATTTATCACATGTAATTTAACGCATGTAGTTTATCTTATGTGGTGCCCGTGTGACCTTCTGTATGTAGGGAGAACGAAGAGATTGCTGAGGGTTAGAATCTCGGAACATCTAACCAACATCAAGAATGGTTACAAGTACCATAGTGTTTCCCTACATTTTAAAGAAAAACATCAACAAGACCCATCACTACTACAATTCTGTGGGATTGATACTGTACATCCCTCCTGGAGAGGGTCCAATAGAGTGAGGGACCTGTCCCAACGGGAAACCAGATGGATATTTTTGATGAAGAGTTTGACTCCTAGAGGATTGAACATTGAATTAGATTTAAACTGCTTCATCAATGATTTTTAGATCTGCCATCTAAGTTTAGAATACTGTAATTTGGAGGATCATGATATTTTGAGGTTCTGACTTATGTTAGTTATTTCACCTGTGGGAACCCTTTAGTCTCAGGATACTGTCCCCAGGGTTTTCATGCATGTTAGGGAATTATTCAGGGAGTGTACTTTATATACAAGTCCCTTTTCTCTCCTTCTTTTTATCTGGGGGATTGCATCTTTGATACATGTTATGTTTAATAACTCTAAGATGGCAATTATCCCCCTGGTCATTATTGAGCCTTGTGTTGAATATCTACACAAGGGGGAATATATATATATATATATACATTTTTAGTATGTTCCATTATCATGATCATTTTTTTATATATACCCAAGATATTAGGTAATATTGCCGACAATTGTCGGTGGTCTAGAGTTGGTATCCTTGTAGATTTTATATATATAACATGAACACTTTTTCACATTTTTATTGGTATCTATCCTATAATTAGAATTCAGCATCGGAGCATATATAGTTTTTAATAGAGTTTTTATTAGAGGTCTTTTTAGAAATTGTAGCAATGGAAAAGATGTATTTTAATATTTTGTCCTTTTCAGTTCAGCTTTCTATGTATGATTATGATATATAGTCAGAACGGAGTATAAAAATGTCAGAACGGACTTTTTAATCTTAATTGTAATTTTAATTTTCATTTATTTATTTTTTACATCAGTTGAGGATTATGATCAGTAAATGAGCAAATCCAGATTAGTTACTTGCCCTGCAAGGTGGTTGCTACACATCAGTGAGTTAGCTATGTGAAAGATCATCGCAACCGCTGACTGAGAGTTAAATGGCAACTGTATACATGTAGAACTTTGTATGTTATATTGATATAAGCATACTATTTGATCTGATGTCCATTATCTTGTCAACTGCATTTTCGATAGTGGAACCTTGTATGTGCCTGATTCCCGTGATTTTTTCTGCTGTGTGAGACATCATTGTATCCAGCGTACGGGGACGCGAGGTGTGCGCATGCGCATGACGTAATCCAGTGGGCGGATACTTGAGAGTAGATAAAAGAGCTGAGTGGCAGAGAACACAGCCAATCCCATGAATAAGTCGATCCATGACGAAACATGTCGGGGCGTGGCTGTGAGTTGTGACGTACTTGCTGTCGGCCACACAGGAGAATAGGATACGAGCGCACGGAGGGACGGAGGTTTCCCGAGGGAGGGGTGAGAGCACATCCAGCAGCTGTACACCTCGGGTCCGCCGTGACCATTGTTATTGTTGAATCCACTGAGTTGAAGTTTGCTGTGCATTACACGTTCTGAGCTTGTTTAAGGTTTACACAATGTGAGTGCTATGTGTGAAGTTTGCATGAGTTTTAATAAATTTTCATTGCGGAATTACACTATTGGAGCATTCATTCTCTTTTATGTGGATCCATTGAACATCATCCCTGTGAGCTTCGTATGCAATATTTACCCAGGAGTGTGGTAAAGAAAGCTCGTTTTGCCTTGCATGAAAGTGCTGGCATTTTATTTTGGTGAGTGCATGTCTGGAGAGTGCGATTCACTAGCACAGTGGTGAGGTGGAAGGAGCACGGAGTTACTCATCATTTTGACATCTATCACTGAGGAATCATTTGTGTGGGACATTTGATTGAATATTTTCATCGTCACCAGCTTAAATCACCTACAGCCTTTATTAAGGGCTGGTTCCATTCATGAACTGTTTTTGGAGTTGTTGAACTTTGCAGCATGAATTGAACTATATGCACGATTTTTTATTGCTGTCACTCATATATATGTTTTTTCACCACATTTTTTGCATTATAAGAGGTTCTATTTATAATATTTTTCTTTTGCAGGTTTTTGTTTTTGTTTGGTCCGCCATTCATTTGGTGTACCATACACAGATAATTGACCCATCATTAGAGGGTGTCACCATTATATTACTAGTCACACCCTGATCAACTACATCTAGTCAATCTCTTGACTAAATAGGGGTGTGATACACGCAGATGATAGATTCACCTATTAGATCACATCACTATTTTATTCTGCAGTAGCACATTTCATTATGTTCCTATTTACATATATTTCTAAGGTATGTTACTAATTTAGCGTGTTACACTCAGATCACTAATACTATTAGAGGGTGTCACCACTATTGTATACTGCAAGGTACACAATCACACTATATATATATATTGTTTTAATTTTATTCTTATCTTTAGAGGTGTGTCACATATAGGTGATTGAGTCTTTGATAGAGGGTATCACCATCATTGCACATTGTATATTTGTTTCACACATATATATATCCTTTTTATATATTTTTTATATCCAGAGAACGTGCTAATCACCAGATATTGCCATTTATGGTGGTATAGCTAGTTACATCTGGAGTGTTTTTGAGCGCCTGCTAATTTATCCTGAGTGTCGGTGATTGTTGGTATTCAACCGATATTTAGGATTAAATTTATTGATTATTGATCCAATAGATTTCGTTCCACTTCACAATTGTGTCCCACTTGTTGGTGATTCTTCCCAAAAAATTAAAATTTTATATCTTTATGTTTGAAGCCTGAAATGTGGCAAAAGGTTGAAAAGTTCAAGGGGGCCGAATACTTTTGCAAGGCACTGTATATATATATATATATATATATATATATATATACACATACATATACACATACATATACACACATACACACAGTATCTCACAAAAGTAAGTACACCCCTCACATTTTTGTAAATATTTTATGATATCTTTTCATGTGACAACACTGAAGAAATTACACTTTGCTACAATATAAAGTAGTGAGTGTACAGCTTGTATAACAGTGTAAATTTGCTGTCCCCTCAAAATAACTCAACACACAGCCATTAATGTCTACACTGCTGGCAACAAAAGTGAGTACACCCCTAAGTGAAAATTTTGTGTGGCCACCATTATTTTCCAGCACTGCCTTAACCCTCCTGGGCATGGAGTTCACCAGAGCTTCACAGGTTGCCACTGGAGTCCTCTTCCACTCCTCCATGATGACATCACAGAGCTGGTGGATGTTAGAGACCTTGCACTCCTCCACCTTCTATTTGAGGATGCCCCACAGATGTTCAATAGGGTTTAGGTCTGGAGACCTGCTTGACCAGTCCATCACCTTTACCCTGAGCTTCTTTAGCAAGGCAGTGGTCGTCTTGGAGGTGTGTGAGATACTGTATATATATATATATATATATATGTATATATATATATATATATATATATATATATATATATATATATATATATATATACGCAATATGATAAACAATAGTGCAGCGCTGTGCAAACTTAAAAACTAAACACAAATAATCAATAAGAAAGTTTATAAAAAGTTCATAAAGAGCGAGACACATAAGATTCCTCCACCGAGAGCCTCCACCAAAATTTTTTTTAAAAGTAGTCCAAAAAAATTGGTGGATACTCAAACAAGACAGGGTACTGGGACCGGTTTTACCAGCATGTCCACTATTCACAATGATTTAATTATATGTTCTATAGGTGTTGTCTATATATTAGAATGCGAATGTGGTTTGCAATATATCGGTAGGGCCTCGAGACCCCTCCATGTGAGATTAGGGGAACATGTCAATGATATTAAAAAAGGCCTCATAACTCACAATGTTTCAAAACACTTCAGATTATTCCACAATCGTGACCCTAGGTGTCTCAAATTTTGGGGAATAGAGAGAGTCATCAAACACTGGAGGGGGGATTTTATTAGGCAGCTAAGCCGTAGGGAATATGAAACCAAGGTTGCCGTCCCTACGGGCTTAAATGTTGATTTTGATCTAAATTGCTTTATTTCTGATTGTTAATGTATTAATTTATTCATTTTTACATTTTGATTTTTAATGTAAGGGATGGCCGTGGGTGGACGAATTTTTTATGATGTGAATTTCCCTAGATGGGTTTTATTTGTTTCATTTAATTTCAATTTTTGTAGCATTTTTTAAATTGATTATGAGTTTAATATATATGCTCTTGACTTTGCTCATTAGTATGCTGCAATCATTTCCTGACTATGTTGGGAATGTTTTGTTTCCCCATAGGAATTTATGCGAGGAGGCGTTCTGCCCCAGCACTTTACTAATGTGGTAGTCACTTCTTGGCTTGGCCGGGAGGGCGTCTGGTTATCATAGTAAACACTCTACATGAGGAGGTGTTCCGCTCTCATACTGATTAAGATTTCACTATAAGAGGCGGGTGTTGTACGTGACTCCGTACCCACTGATGAAATCCCGCCCCTTCGAGGGTGTAACACGCACGGGAAGGAGTCTCATCATGTCACCCACGGCCATCTTTGAATCTATTTGTACTGAACGTTCATACACCCGACACTGGGCCACAGTGCCGTACTTGTAAGTGAATTAATTTTTATCCTAAATAAAAGTTCTACACTAAGAGAGCACTATATTCTTTAAGATTTTTTTGCATGTACAATGTTTTTGGAGTTGTGGCAATCTATTAGTCACTAGCACATGAGTTTATCCTACTCAGCCCGCTCCAGGATAACATCTACAGGAGATGTCTCCAGGCATCATCACTTCTTATGACTACCCTGTATGGGAATGCGTGTTTGACCTGTCTGATTATTTAGGAGTCCACTCAGTTAGGTGAGCTGCTATTGTTGCTCATGGTGGAGGCTCTTCACGGATACATCCACAGGAAATATAGATACAGATCCTGTCTCTATCTGGGATCTTATGTGTCTCACTCTTTATGAACTTTTTATGAATTTTATGGGGAAGGAAGGAATTTTGTGTTTCTGCAAAGCAAGGAACACAATCCACCTTTTGCTCTATTTGTGAGAAAAAAGACATACATTTTATTTGGGTAGTGTCGCACGCCCGCACAATCGTCATTTGAAGTAACACAATGCCTTATCACAAAAAATGGCCTGGTCATGAAGGGGGGTAAATCTTTTGGAGGTCAAGTGGTTAAAGCGGAGTTCCAACCATTTTTGTGTTTATTAAAAGTCATCAGCTACAAAAAGTGTAGCTGCTGACTTTTAGTAAACATCCACTCACTTGTCCCATGATCCAGCAGTGCACTCACCCCTGCCGTTTCCTCCTTCGGTGGCGCCGCCATCTTCACTATAGACACCCGGCTATGACAGGGGTGTGTATGGGTAAATCCGGGCACAGGATGCAAGTACAGAAGAGGATAGGTTAAAAATTGATGGACTAAACTGAAAGTGAACTGCTGCCCCTACAAATACACTACCACTGAGGTGGGGTGTACTGAAGTTAAATATAAGTGGAACATAGGTGTGGCGCTGTTCTGATATGAGATAAGATAATTTTTGTGGTGAACCTGTGTTACACCCTCTGCAGTTTTGCTGAACTTGAGTTGGTTGTGTAAGGAATATGATCAGCACAATGCAAAAAAAAGGTATATATATGAAGTTTCAGCAAAAAAATGTAGCGCTGGTAGATTTGCGAAATTTAGTAATTTGTTTGTTAAATAGGTTAAGTTTGCCTCTGTTCCAGCTTGGCTGAGGTTGTGTGTGTTTCCAGACTGACCGGTGGGTGTCACTGTTATTACTGGTCGGTGTTGGAAAGGCCATGTCTCGAAGCGTATGGATGCTCTTCTGTCCAGGAGACAACTCGGTGGAGGTGGCCCTCCGAGTTGCATTGTGGGCGAGGGTATTTATGGGACAGATGCCATATTAGGGGTTCATTTTACAGCCACCTGCTGGCCCTCCTGGCCGACAGGTGTGCGTTAGAGAGCAATCTCGTGGTCCTCTGTTCCGGAGGCCCACGCCACTGTGGCGCAGGGGTGGGCCCAGAAGCTTGTCTGGGGCCTACCACAGCAGCCGAGGAATGGTCCTGAGCTGTCTATCCAGAAGGGAAGAAGCTGGACAACCGAGGAGATCCCATGGAAGGATCACGCAGCGTGCTGGTCTGGAGAGGGGCCTGGTGACTCGGTGGGAGGACGTATCCTAAAAGTAACTATACAGCATAGTGTTGCCGGGTTGGCTTAAAGGTTCAAGCACTGTGACTGACATTCACTACAAGAAAAAAACGGTACCTCCTGTGGCAGAGGACCATACAGGTTTATCCCAAACAAGTCTGTGGCAGAGACTTTTGTTCGTGCTACGTACTGGCTGCTAGGCAAGTGAGAGAGGCCTATCAAGGCGAGCAAAGAGTGTGTCCCACGAGGGGAGCGCATTCTATTATGTTATCCAAATTCTACCAGGACAATTGTCAAGAACCTTATAGGAAGATATTTGAGTTTCTTCTGCAGTTTCCCTTCTGCCTCTTTCCTGCTACTTCCTTAGTAAATCGTTTAATAAAGCATTGAAAACGTATTCAAGTGTTGGTGCGTGTATCGTCCAGAGGTGAACTCGACAGAACCCTAGACCCGGTGCCGGTAAAACAGAGGGAAGGAGAGTGAAGGTAACAAGCCTGTTTAAACCAGCATGTCTCCATCGAGAGTTAGTGCTACAAAAATATTAATACCTATATGTATGTGTTACACCCTCTGTAGAATGTGATAGGAATTCATACATAACTAGTGTATGAGTCTGAATAGGAAAAACCAAAAGTGGGTGAAGAGAGACAGCGTTATTACTCTTATGCCCCGTACACACAGTCGGATTTTGTTGTCGGAAATTCCGACCGTGTGTGGACTCCATCGAACATTTTTCATTGGATTTTCCGACATACAAAGTTTGAGAGCAGGCTATAAAATTTTCCGACAACAAAATCCGATCGCGTCAATTCCAACCGTGTGTGGCCAATTCCGACGCACAAAGTGCCACGTATGCTCAGAAGAAATTCCGAGACGGAACAGCTCGGTCTGGTAAAATTAGCGTTCAGAATGGATATAGCACTTTCGTCACGCTGCAATGTTTTAAATTGTTTAATACAGCGCACTCTCTTCTTCTTTATAATGTGAGAAGAATGAAGTAGTTTTGCTGCTCATATTCACACAGACTTCTCACAAACTTCTTTCTTTATTATTTATCGTGATTCCCTCAATATATTTTGATTTGTCACATCTGACCAAATTTCTTTTTTGTTGTTTTATTTTTGTTTTGTATTTTTTTTCAAGGCTGATTATTTTTTTTTTTTTGTTTGTATTTTTTTCCAGGCTGATGTATTTTTTTAGTTTTTTGGGGTTTTTGCTCCATAATCTTTTTGTGTGTGTTTTGTGCGTCAAGTTACCACAACACCATTATTATCTTGTATTATTTAATCTCAAGGAGATTGTTTGGTGTTGGTGTCTCTTGTTAATTTCACATTGTAGTTTTGAAATGTACCTGCCTCCTCACAAACAAACTGTCCTTTTTGAAGGAAAACACACATAGGCGAGTATAATTGAACCAAAAATTCCTTTATTAAGGGCTCAGAACCAAACAGAGGGAGGCAACGCTGGAGAAACAGCAGAAATTGGCGAAGCCTTTGGCCCCCAGGGCACTCATCAATTATTTTCCAGCAAAATTGGTGGCCTGAGGAGTCCATATCTAAGAGAGTGCAGTCTGGTCCAGAAGTCCCAGAGATCATGAAAGCAGCAGATGACATGTATGTCCCCAGGCTGTGGTCATACAAGAGGCTGCATATTTTGTCACACCAGACTGAACCCAGGGCCATCACTCTCTGGTCTTCCTTCCACGCTTCCTTTCACGCTGTGGCTGTGGTGGTGTAGTTGTGGCAGGAGGAGGAGGAGGAAGAGGATGGTGCAACTCAATCACATCGGTATTGGGTGTGTGTCAGGAGACGCAGGTCACCTCCGTCTGCCGGGCTTCGGGGCGCATGCGCGGTGGGCTAGCGCTGAGACGTACGCCCGTTCGCGGCCCGATGGTGCGCCGCGCGCGGGTGCACGGCGGTCCCCATGTGTGCGCCGTCGCCCGTGCGGGTGCCCGGTAGCGCGTCACGCTGACGCGCTCGCCGGGGAGGCTACTTCTGACGACTCCGGCACCCAGTCGGGTTGCTGGTTTGTCATCAGCTGTTCCTGTCTCCCTGTACCATAGAAAGCTCCTTGTTCCTGACTACCTGTGCTGAACCTCTGCCTGTTTAACGGATTGCTCTGCCTGCCTGATACCCCTGACCTCTGCCTGTTTAACGGATTACTCTGCCTGCCTGATACCCCTGACCTCTGCTAGTTACACGGATTGCTCTGCCTGCCTGATACCCCTGACCTCTGCTAGTTACACGGACTCTGATCTGCCTGATACCCCGGTTCTGACCTCTGCTTGCTTAACAGACTCTGATCTGCCTGATACCCCGGTTCTGACCTCTGCTTGCTTAACGGACTCTGATCTGCCTGATACCCCGGTTCTGACCTCTGCCTGCTTTAAGGACTTCCTGTTCCTCAGTTCCCCGGTCCTGAACGGCACCCGCCGGTGTACTTCCAATAAACAACTAGGACTTCCATCAGGCCTTCCTGATATCCTTATACCCACAAATTGTCCCAATCAGGAGGGGACCAAAAAAGAAAAGTGGGGCTCAAAGGAAAGACAATGTGGATGAATGTATAAAGGTCAATTATGTGTTTAATCAGGTACAAAAACATACACGTGGAGATAAGATAGCATGCATCACAAATTACATTGCCTAAATAAAATTGATTTATCGGTGGCATCAGATCGAACAATACTGATACACAAACAGGGGGGACAAAACAACATGTAAAACAAACATATGCGTCCGGACGTCTGGGCTATTGATGTCTGCACAACCTGCTACAATGAGGAGTGTTCAGTTTAACTGAATAGGGTTGTGCAGCAAACATCAATCCCCCCGGGGGGGCGGCTCAAAATAGGAAAAGGTGGGGAAGGAGACGGGGAAGGGGAGGTGGTGAAAGGGAGTGAGGTGAGGGAAAAGTGGGGTGAAGGACGAGGAGGGGACAGAGGAGAGAGATAAGAGCCGTGGAGTGGGGTGCTGATACAAGGTCAGAGATCAGATATCAATGACCGTTAGATGGAGATAAATGATGGGGCCATGGTATATGAGAATGGAGCTAGGGTGGCGGAAGTCCAGGATGGTATGAAACAATTGCTGTAATAAGCAGGCTGGTATGTAGGGTGTAATCAGATGCGTGCTGTGAGGGTGAATCAAACTGTGGTTTAGTATGCGCAGCAACACACAGTGCAGGCGGCTGAGTACTTTACCACTGCCGGGATATCCTGCAGTTACCGGAAGCCCGTGCCTCCGCGTGCCCCCAACTCCCTGTATCACCTCCAGGGGCTCGGGTGCGCGTGGTCATAAGGGTGAGCCGCTCTCGGCATCTTGGCCTCGGTGAGTATTAGTCGTGACAGTGTGATTTCGCCACTCACCCCCTTAGTTAGGACTTTATAAAGAAGTTTCTCACACATGAGGCGTTGACCCTCCTGCATGCCCTTCAGTTTGGTGGCAGCCATGCAGGCAAAGGCCTCTTCAGGAGTGGGTAAGGCTCTGAGGGATGCAGAAGCCTCCTGAATGAGCCTGTGTGCTGAATCCTGCACGTGACTCCCCTTCCTGGGTCTTTTGTTTGGAAGGCGGAAGGGAGGAACCTGTGATTCGGTCAGGCTCCTACTGGTCCCAGGCTTCTCCTGGCTGCCACTTAGCCCCGCCTCCTCCTGGCTGTCACTAACCCCCGCCTCCTCCTGGCTGCCACATTCCACAGCCTCCTCCTGTGTGCCGCATTCCAGAGCCTCGTCCTGGCTGAGGTCTTCCTGTGTATGAAAAAGGGACATAGTTTTAGTTTTTTCTTCAGCAATCACACACAATTTTCACCTCATGACTGTTGCAAATTGAATGTTAACAAATATAACAGACTATCATTCTGAGCCCAGCATTTTTCATTCTTGTCCCAATTATTTTTTCCCACTACTGTCTATTGATATGTAAAAAACTGTATTAAATCAGCAATTAGTGATCAATAATAACATCTAGTAAAGATCATTTATTTATTGACCAGAAATCTGTAGAAGAATGCTATACCTGACACCATCTGGGCTCCTCCACTTCTTCCTCGCTGGAAGTCCCAGGTTGGACATTGGAAGCCTTAGCTGGGGTGGAAGGAAGAGTCGAAAGAAGGGTTGAGAGTGATTCCCTGACTCCAGTCTGGTCTAACAGAAATCGCAGTCTCTCATAGTACCACAGCCTGGGGACATAAATGTCATCTGCTGCAGCTCCAGATCTCTGGAAATCCGTGACCTTCTTGCGCTCCCTAAGATAAGTGCTCCTCAGGCCACCAATTTTGGCTTTTAAGTAGGGGATGTTTGCTGTGGGGACCACCGGCTTCACCAACTCCAGCAGTTTCTCCAGTGCTGTCTGCCTCTTTTGTTTATTATTGTAATGTGGATGTTTCACCTGCCACAGACAGGGTAGCTCCCTGTACTTGTCTATGAACAGGGGGAGGAAGTTGTGGTCATTGAAGCCATCCATTTTATCTGCAAGACACAACACAAGACAAACCCTAATGTCAGGCAAAACTCTCCTAATCTTGTTACAATATAGGCCTCAATCTAGAAGCAGTATAGGCCCAAGTTTTGCTTTTAGCTTCGTTATCACGATCGGCGCCTCCGATACTCCTTCCTCTGCTCACAGATCGTACGTACTACGCACACGTGTTACGCTTTATACACACTGCGCATGCGTGTAACTCCGCCCGCCCCTGACGTTCTTTCTAGTCTATTCCCCGCCCCTTTTCATTCGGCGCAGTGGGGGAAGAACACATGGCGGAGACACAGCAGGTGCGTGCTAATTACAACAACGAGGAGGAGGAGGAGGAAAGCTCGGAGCCTGAAACGTCTGGATCCAGAAGGAGAAGATTTAAGGCATCGAATATGTCCTTTGGGGAGATGTTGGAGATGGTCGACATCCTGAAGAAGGCCGACTATGACGGGAAGTATGGACCTTACCCCAACCCCAATGTCAGAAAGGCCAAGATCATGACGAAAGTGGTCAAGAGTCTGCACCGGAATTTCGGGGTATGTCGATCGAAAGATCAGCTCAGGAAGCGGTGGTCGGACCTGAAATTAAGAGAGCATGAGCAGTACCGAAAGATCCGGAGAGTTCTGCAAAAAAGTAAGTAGTTGTCCTGTGTTCCTATTCTTTATGTTTATTACGTTCGTGCTGCTCCATGTGCTTTTCTTAACTGTTATCCAGTTTCAAAAGGCAACTTTCATGTTCATGGGCACATTATTCGTTCGTATAAAACATTGTTCGTTCGGCCTATAAAACACCATTGTTTTGGCCATATGCATTTGCCCACATTTTTTAGGGCCTACTTGTCTGAAACTAATTTGGTTGTGTAGATGGGTTTGTTACTAGAATGAAATGCAAACTAGATTCTGTGTAAGGAGAGGACACCCAGCAGCTGGTTACACATCTGGACGCTGGAGCACTAGTATGGGACACAAGAACACCCTTTTTATTAGGGGGCCCACACAGGTGCTCCAGTGTATACTATAGGGGTGTCTCCATCTGTGAAGCTTGTACAAAACAAGTAAAGTATTGAAGCTTGACAAAGGACACTAAAAATTCTACATCTTGGAACTCTGCCAAAATAGACAATTGTACCCCACTTCCAAGCAATGTTTCATATTTATAGTTCTGCCATCAAATATCTGTGTGCTAAGTATACCTATTTTTTTTTTACATGGGTAGAAAAGACTCGGAGGACACCCCTCATCCGAGGAGACCAGAGACCCCCCACCTCTGGAAAAGGGGAAATCCACCCAAGACAAGCAGAGCAGGAGGAGGAAGACGTGGTGGAAATTGGCACCACAACAGGTGAGTCCCTGCGACCACAGGCTCAGGTAAGAGATGGATGCCGGCATTATTATAATAATATCTTTTTAGGTGATCGTGATGTTGTGGATCCAGATCCTTTCACCTCGGAAAGTGCACAGATCCTGATTGGGGAGATCATGGGGTGTAATAGGGAAAACATCAAGAAAAACATCAATGATGTTCTTCAAAAAATGAAGAACATCATTGATGTTTTAGGGAGAGTTTAAAACCCCTCCAAATCCCTTTGTTTTTTGTGTGCTACAAATTTTAGACATTTTTTGTCAAATTTGAGAAAAGCCAAATTTTGAAGAGGCACACAGTGTGTCAACATGTGCTATCTGCTATCAAGGTAGATCAATGAACGCGTTTTGGGGGTGCAACCCCTTCCTCAATGATAAAGTAGCTGTGAGGAAGGGGTTGCACCCCCAAAACACGTCCCTTGATCCCCCCTGATGGCAGGTAGCACATGTTGACATTTGTAAATTTGTGTGCATCCTCAAAATTTGGCTTTTCCTGGCGTGACTTCAACCCATCTGAACGCAATATCAAACACAGTTTGTAAATACTCATGTCTGATATTGCCTTCAAGTTCTACCAAAAGTGAACTTTGTAAGTTCAAGATTTGTGTCTTTCTTGTTGTTTTTAAACATGCCTGTTTTATCTTAAATGGACATTGCTACTTTTTATAATGTGACCCCAAAAATTGTTATACAACAAACATGTTGGTTTGTTTTAAAAACCTTTTCTAAATGCACATGTGATTGTGCTGGTATTAAAAAGATTGTTAATCAAGAATGTGTGGATTATTGTCTCAACGCTACAACACTTTTGTGGTGCTCTAATTGGTGTTTTCTGTGACAATGGGTGTTATTTCCTAACGGCAAATCCACTTTGCACTACAAGTGCAGTTTCAGTGCAGTTTCAAGTGCACTTGTAGTGCAAAGTGTCTTTGCCTTTAATAAATAACACCCAACAGTGCTTCATAAGGTTACACAATCACGCCATTTTCAGGACTCACCACATTTCTGTCAGGGTCAGCTAAAACAAACACAAGCAGTAAATGTCATCAAAAATTTGCTTTTTTTTTTTTTGATAAAGATTTCACACATTGTCTGGCATATTGATGGCCCCCCTACCCGCAAAGAACTCAAGGTATCTTAGCCGGACATCATGGGCACTCAGGGAGGGCAAGCCAGGACGGCCACTTTCAAGCACCGTCAGGGTTGTTTCATTTTGAATTCCAGCCTCAGGCCCAACTGAGCCAGCATAGTTGGCAGGATGTTGCCGTAAAAAGTTGTGTAGAACACAGCACGCCAGGATTATATGATTCAGTTTATACTCCGCCATATGTATGGGTGTAAGAAATAGGCGGAACTGGCTGGCCATGATTCCAAACATGTTCTCCACCACTCTTCTGGCTCTGGCCAGCCAGTAATTAAAAACCCTCTGGTCCAGGGTGAGGGTCCTCATCAGGAATGGCCGCATAAGATTGTCCCCCAGCGCAAACGCTTCATCCGCAACAAAGATGAATGGGAGTCCTTCCACATTGTAATACAAAAGTTATCCCCGCACTAGTTTAGGTCTCACCAGGTGTAAAGCTGATCTTGCTCTCCAGAGATGAGAGGTTCCAGGTGCTGGCTCATGCTAGTAGAGACTATATGCAGACGAGAAGGTCTGGACAGCCGCACTCCAGGAAGTAATAATCCAAGTTTCTTTATTTTAAAATCAGGAACACATCAGATACAGGACAACATAGACAGAGTGTACAGATCATAGGCCTCCTTCCACATTGTCTTCTGGAAGTGGCAAGTCCAAGCTGCCATTCTGGAGATGCCTGTAGAACTCTATCTGGGCGATGACTCCACCATCGGACATCCGGCCATTCTTCCCCATGTCCACATACAGGAACTCATAAGTAGACGACACCACCGCCAACATCACAATACTATTGAACCCCTTAAAATTATAATAGTACGACCCCGAGTTGGGTGGTGGGACGATGTGGACGTGTTTCCTATCAATTGCCCCTCCGCAGTTAGGAAAATCCCACCGCTGGGCAAAGTGGGAGGCCACAGTCTGCCATTCCTGTGGCGTGAAAGGAAACTGTGGAGTCAAACAAAAAAAAATTTAGTCATTTAGCACATAAACAGGGAAAGCATATTAGACACTAACATTCTTGGCCAACATCAAAATAACATTTATTTGAGGGCGTTTTTAAAGACCAAAGTATAAGGTTCACCTATCAGATTCCTCCTCCCCCCAATGGGCAATTTCTAACATTGTAGGGGGGGACTCTTGGACAGGTAAACCTCTCCACTTCATTGAGAGATGAATGCCTAAATAATGGGTATTACTTTGAACAGCCCCTCCTTAGTTACACTATTGGCAGCCCACTGGACAGGTAAGAAGTGTCATAATACAAAGATATAAATACACATTGTACACATTTGAGCACATTTGGACATTCTGCTATTACCTATCAAGATAATAATAGTATACAGAAACTTCAAACAGTACCATTTGAAAGTATACAGGCAGGCCCTTGCGCTACATGCTTTGGGGAATTCATCCATAAATCTGACCACAAAAGAGATGGGTATAGTGTGTATGGGTTTGGCAAAGTCAGCAGATAGATGATTGAGGATAGATAGAGAATTGGTATCAGCTGACTTAACAGTTGGGGGGAGGGAGGGTTAAAACTGATTTGGGGACCCCTCAAAAAAAACCTCTGGCACTCTGCCTGAATTTAAAGCACAAATCACATTTTAAAACACTTTAGGGGGTGTTTGGGGTAAAGCACTACTATGGAGCTGATAAAATACATTGTTAAGTGACTACATGAGGTGAATATAGGACCAGGAGACCATGCTGGGGAGGTAAGTGAAGGCAAATATGTATGAAGGACAAAAAAATAATTACCTAAAAATCCACCATACATGAGGACAAAGGGGACATTCACAGCATATTACAATGATGGCAATTAGGGAATGAGGAAAGAAATACAATACATTAGCAAACATTAAATACAATAAAATGTGATATTAAAGGATAAAAATCTTACCTTCATATAATCCTTCTGCAGGACCTGGATGATGGCAGAACAGGTCTCCGGGATAATGATCCCCAGAGCCTGGGGGGAGATGCCTGTTGAGAACTTCAAGTCCTGCAGGCTTCTCCCCGTCGCCAAGTACCACAGGGTGGCGACTAACCTCTGCTCCGGAGTGATGGCTTGCCTCATGTAGGTATCCTGCCTGCTAATATAAGGGGTCAGCAAAGCCAACAAACGGTGAAATACGGGGTCCGTCATCCGGAGAAAGTTCCTGAAATCATCAGGATTATTCTCACGGATCTCACGGAGCAAAGGCATATGACAGAACTGGTCACGCTGAAGCAACCAATTCTTGGTCCATGAACTCCTCCCCACCCTGTTCATGGATTGGACTTGTGTCAAGGTCGGGACCCCAACACCAAGCCCCCGCACAGCACAAACTCTACGAGGAGTACGTATACGCAACATGGCTAGAAAACGGTCGGCTGCTCAGAACGAAGTAACAGAACGCACTGAAGAACAGCAAGGCCTGTGAAGAGCGACCTGAAAAACAGTAACAAACGAACAAGAACAGAATGACAAGAGTCACGCGTCACTTGCTGCATGCACTGAAGAGCAGATACAAACCTACAAGCACAAACTGAACAGCAGAAAATGATCTGAAAACCACGAATCTGAAAGAGCGAGAATCGTCTCTCACCAAACTTTTACTAACACGAGATTAGCACAAGGAGCCCAAAGGGTGCCGCGCTTGGTTCTGAACTGGCCTTTTCTAGTCTCGTTGTACGTGGTGTACGTCACCGCATTCTTGGCGATCGGAAATCCCGACAACTCTGTGCGACCATGTGCACGCAAAACAAGTTTAAGCCAACATCCGTCGGAAAAAATCCATGGATTTTGTTGTCGGAATGTCCAATCAATGTCCGATCGTGTGTACGGGGCATTAGTGTTTAATGGTGCTACACCCTCTGCATATACTCAATGTGGGCACTGTGATAGAAACACAATAATACACTAGAGGCTTAACTGTACCAAAAAAATTCCAAAGTGTGTTTCATCCTCTGTAAACCGCTGCCCAAAAAAGTGTTCACAAGCTGGTGTGTGGAGTAAAACAAAGGTATGTGAATAAATTATATTGCCTAAATTATATAAATGGTGTAATGAGACCAAATGAGAAATGGTGCAAAACGGTGTGATTTAAATCTTTAAAAAGTGTTACACCCTCTGATACGTATAGCCAAAAAATAATTGTATGCAATGAATGATAAATTACATATTATAGTAGATAGTACATATCCTAATGGATCAATATGCACAATAAAGTGACTAGTGCTCAAAGAGTGTCCAGTGCTTTTTATAAAACAAGGTGACTTGTGCTCATAAAACGTCCAGTGCTTAGAAAAATTGATGTGTTTAAGAAACTTCTTATTTAGGTGACAGCTGGTGATCCTTATTCGTGCTCTTATTGTAAATGCACTCACCAGAAAACCTCACCCCCCCAGCTTGCGGCTTCACAGCCAGGTGCCCACTGCGCATGCGTGAACGGCGCTCCGCTCTGTGACTGGTCTCAAAGTCTTCTGGAACCGGTTATGTATCCCAGAAGACTTTGGGAAGGAGAATTCCCGCTTCTGATCACCTAAAGTTTATACACTGCTCCTAAAGCGCCCCTACCCATTGAAAACAATGGGGCAGCGCCGCCAAATCGCTGCTGCAGCAGTGCTTTGCGGGTGCTATTCGGCCGCTAGCAGGGCAGTTTTAGTCCTTTTCCGGCCACTAGCGGGGGTTAAAACCACCCCCGCTAGTGGTCGAATAGCGCCGCTTTACCACCGACGCCCGCCCGCCCCAGTGTGAAAGGGCTCTGAAGCTTTTCTTGTGATGAAAAATAATGAAAGTAATACAGATTCATGTCTAACAATCCTTATTTTGCATACTTGTTTTATGACTCAAAAGTATTAAAGGTAAACTCAGCCAGGTAAATATCATTTTCAGAAGGAGGCTAGCAATGACAGCTCATATATTTCTCTTATTACAGTTTTTTTTTTTAATTCCCTTAATCTATGACTATCAGTGTTACATTTTGTGTGGCAAAAGGGAGGGTCCTAGTATTAAAGTACCTGATATACAGGGTGACTCTGTAGGTACTTAAAAGTCACTTGTGCCAACGTCCCCGATACTGAGTTAGGGATATCAAAAGACTAAAAAAGTTTTGGGACGTTAAAGGCACAACTGTAGTGGACTACACAACGTATATAAAAAAGAGTTGAATTTTATTGATAACATACAAAAAACAAAGAGAATAGACAGAACATCATTAAAACCACATCAAATCTGGACATACAACGCATATCATGACACCATTGAGGATCCTATCCTGCAGTTTTGTGTGTATTCCTATATATTCGTATACAATTAGATCATAATCCAAATAAAGGAAAAAGGTAAACTTCCCCTAAAAAGTTGAAATTGGGGGAGCACTGCAGGTCTGGTATTCCCAGAATGGTGTATTCTCCAGTTGCCCTACATGTTTCACGTTGACAAGGAACGCTTCTTCAGGAGCTAGAGGTTCTATTAAAATTACATACAAATAGAGAAGAAAAACATATGTCAAAATTACAATACTTAAAAGCTATTCTCAGTGAGTATATTATGAGAAAAAAATATATATAAGTAGTAGCTTGGTAGAAAATAGGGGAAAGCGCCCCCAAATGGCGAGGCATGGCAGAGGTCCTATAAAAGAGAAAGGTCTCAAGTGGAAGGACAGCACAAGGCAGTGGTCTAGGACAGCCCATACAGGGGGAAGCCCGCAAGACACTGAGAGACATAGAAAAAGGTAGGATATGAAATATAGGTGAAGGGTAATAATAATACATATTGTAAGAGTTATATCATTCAAACGCACGGCTGGGATAGGGAAAGGGGAAGGAAAAGGGGAAGGAAGGGGTGAGGGGAGGGGGGGAAGCGGGAAAAGAAAGGGGGGAAGGAAAGGGGGACAGGGAGGGGGGAAGAGGGAAAAAAAAGAGAAGAAAAGGGGGGGAGGGAAAAGAGGGAGGGGGGGAGGAGGAGGAACAGGGGGGGGGGGCCCCGGGGGGGAAGAGGGATGAAAAAAAGGGGGGGAGGAAGGGGGAAGGGCGGGGAGAGAGGGGGCAAGGCAGAAAGTGGACTGGGTTAACAAAGTATATGAACAAGATATTGCTTACCAAATAAGTGTGTAAAGGGAAGAATTGTTCACATAGATGAATTTGGTCAGTAAGTCGCAAAAAGCGATCGAGGTAAGAATGTATTGGTAAAAATCAGGCGAGCAGCAAACGGACACCAGGGACTCCCAGATAAAGTGCCTTGCAAAAGTATTCGGCCCCCTTGAACTTTTCAACCTTTTGCCACATTTCAGGCTTCAAACATAAAGATATAAAATTTTTATTTTTTGTGAAGAATCACCAACAAGTGGGACACAATTGTGAAGTGGAACGAAATCTATTGGATTTTTGAAACTTTTTTAACTAATAAAAAAATGAAAAGTGGGGCGTGCAAAATTATTCAGCCCCCTTGCGTTAATACTTTGTAGAGCCACCTTTTGCTGCGATTACAGCTGCAAGTCGCTTGGGGTATGTCTCTATCAGTTTTGCACATCGAGAGACTGAAATTCTTGCCCATTCTTCCTTGCAAAACAGCTCGAGCTCAGTGAGGTTGGATGGAGAGCGTTTGTGAACAGCAGTTTTTAGATCTTTCCACATATTCTCGATTGGATTCAGGTCTGGACTTTGACTTGGCCATTCTAACACCTGGATACGTTTCTTTGTGAACCATTCCTTTGTAGATTTTGCTGTATGTTTGGGATCATTGTCTTGTTGGAAGATAAATCTCCGTCCCAGTTTCAGGTCTTTTGCAGACTCCAACAGGTTTTCATCCAGAATGGTCCTGTATTTGGCTGCATCCATCTTCCCCTCAATTTTAACCATTTTCCCTGTCCCTGCTGAAGAAAAGCAGGCCCAAACCATGATGCTGCCACCACCATGTTTGACAGTGGGGATGGTGTGTCGAGAGTGATGAGTGGTGTTGCTTTTACGCCAAACATATCGTTTTGCATTGTGGCCAAAAAGTTTGATTTTGGTTTCATCGGACCAGAGCACCTTCTTCCACATGTTTGGTGTGTCTCCCAGGTGGCTTGTGGCAAACTTTAGACGAGACTTTTTATGGATATATTTGAGAAATGGCTTTCTTCTTGCCACTCTTCCATAAAGGCCAGATTTGTGCAGTGTACGACTGATTGTTGTCCTATGGACAGACTCTCCCACCTCAGCTGTAGTTCTCTGCAGTTCATCCAGAGTGATCATGGGCCTCTTGGCTGCATCTCTGATCAGTCTTCTCCTTGTCTGAGCTGAACGTTTAGAGGGACAGCCAGGTCTTGGTAGATTTGCAGTGGTCTGATACTCCTTTCATTTCAAAATGATCGCTTGCACAGTGCTCCTTGGGATGTTTAAAGCTTGGGAAATTTTTTGTATCCAAATCCGGCTTTAAACTTCTCCACAACAGTATTATGGACCTGCCTGGTGTGTTCCTTGGTCTTCATGATGCTCTCTGCGCTTTCAACAGAACCCTGAGACTATCACAGAGCAGGTGCATTTATACAGAGACTTGATTACACACAGGTGGATTCTATTTATCACCATCAGTCATTTAGGACAACATTGGATCATTCAGAGATCCTCGCTGAACTTCTGGAGTGAGTTTTCTGCACTGAAAGTAAAGGGGCCGAATAATTTTGCACGCACCACTTTTCAGTTTTTTACTTGCTAAAAAAGTTTAAAATATCCAATAGATTGCGTTCCACTTCACAATTGTGTCCCACTTGTTGGTGATTCTTCACAAAAAATTAAAATTTTATATCTTTATGTTTGAAGCCTGAAATGTGGCAAAAGGTTGAAAAGTTCGAGGGGGCCGAATACTTTTGCAAGGCACTGTATATCACATCAAGTGGTTGTAGATAGGGAGAGCTCATATAGGCTACAGTTCTAATGTACAAACACAAGTAAAGATGGGGATCAATTATAATTATGGGTACTGGGATCACTGATGGTATATGTATTGAAATACTCTGCCTAAAAAGGCAGCCAAAGATAACTTACCCCACAATAAAAGTGATAAAAGACAGGAGGAAAATCTGGGAGTACACCGTTCTGCTGGACTGCTGCCTGTTGTATGTCTCAGCAGTGAGCAGCGAGGCAGCCCCATATAAGGGATATCCAGGACGGAAGCAGCCGTTCTAATCAACACTGCGTCTTCCGGCCCCATAGCAGGCAGCCGCGCATGCGCCGAGCGACGTCACAGAACGGACCAACGGCGCACGCGTGAAAGAATTCATTACGTCGGATCAGGGCCCGGAGAGACGGGGCCCGGGCAACGCGCCGACTGCAGAGGCGGGGAAGAAGGGAGCCACAGCGGGTCCCCCAAACCCCCGTCTATCGCCGCACATCCGGCCAGAGGATCGGACCGGATGTGCGGCGCTGTGCAATGGATACCACTGACAGTGATGGCCAACCTATACCCAAATGAGACCAAGAAAACTAAGGGCGCTAAGCCATGCGTCACCACAAGGGGGAGATATAATCAAAAAATAACCAAACATTGCAAGGTTATACATACAATAATCTAAACATAATTGTAAATACGACAGTCAAATAATGTGTGGCAGACAGACATGCTGCCAGGGTAATATCAATACAAAAGAAGGAAAAAGAGGAGGAAGGGGGGCACTTTAAAATATAAACACATTAATCTGGAATACAAAGCAGTGGGTAAAGTATTTAATTTATATGCATATTAGCAAACACATTCTTTAATGTCTGAGTGTTTTCTTCCCTTGCAAATGGTGAAACCAGACTATGATCAACTAAGGGGAGGGGGGGAAAAGGGATGGGGATCTTTTGAAACAGGGTTTATTGAGGGGGCTTTGCTAGATTCAAAGAAACGGTTTATATGAGAGAGACTCATTCAAGCCAGGTGCTTTGATGGCATTTAAACGTTCTATCCAAAGTGATTCTTTTTGTAAAATAAGCTTATCCCATTCTGGGGATGACGGCCAAGACAGTAAACGAAATACTAGATGTATCAAACCGGTGGTAAAGATCAAATGTCTGCTCACAGGTGTGAGCATCTTTCCATTTCCGGAATAATAGACATGATCGTTAATTCTTTGTCTAAGTTGTCTGGCCGTCTTCCCCACATAAAAGGCCCCGCAGGTACAGGTCATCAGGTAGACCACCCCTTGTGTCTGGCATGTTACTGAGAATTTTGGATAGAAGGTTTCGCCGTTTGGAAGCAAAATTGGAAATGCGGGGGATATCCAAGGGCAAAAGGAGCAGTTACCACAGGGTGAGGTACCCCTGAGTTTTAAAGAAGAAACTGGGTTGGAAGTCTTGTATTGGCTAGATACAAGGCGATCCTTGAGAGACGCCGTACGTCTGTAAACTATTCCTGGATGTGGGTTAACATATTTTTTAAGGATAGGATCTTCTATTAAAAAATGCCAATGCCTTTTAAGGATATTATGAATGTCTTGGTGGTGGGCGGAAAAACGAGAAATGAATTTGACAGTGGAATTTTGTGGTCGGACTTTTTTGGTATAGAGTAACTCAATGCGTTGTCTATTTTTGGCTTTATTAAAGGCCTTTCGTAAGAGTGATCGGCTGTAACCTCTGGCTAACAGGCGAGATCTAAGTAGATTTGCCTGGTGTTGGAAGTCTGTCATATGAGTACAGTTACGCCTGAGGCGAATGTATTGCGCATACGGTATGCTTTTTATGAGGGTAGGAGGATGTGCACTTGTGGCGTGTAGCAGTGTATTTCCTGCTGTTGTTTTCCGGTATAGGTTAGTCGACAGGGTATTGTTGACGTCCCTGTATATCTCGAGATCCAGAAAGGTAATACTTTGTGTATCACATTGGTGAGTAAATTTCAAGTTGAAATGATTTGCACTTAATATTCGCATAAATTGCTGTAGGGTGTTCTTGGTACCCGTCCAGATCATAAAAATGTCATCTATGTAGCGTTTCCAGATCAAAATATGATCTAGATATTTCGCCAGCTGGTCTCGAGAAAACAGGTGACGTTCCCACCCCCCCAGGTACAGATTGGCGTAGCCAGGGGCACAAGAGGTGCCCCTGGTTACGCCCTGCACCTGGAGGTAGTGGGAACCCATAAATTCAAAGGTATTATGAGTCAGGATGAAATGAAGTAGCTTCAGGATAAATTCGTTGTAATTCCACAAGTGGTGATCCTCCTCGTATAGAAAGGTACGGACCATCCCGACCCCCTGCTCGTGAGGGATGCTGGAGTAGAGGGCCTCCACATCCAAGGTCATGAGCAGGGAGTCGGGAGGGACCCCTCAATCTGTTTCAAGAGGTCTAAAGTATCCTTAGTATACGACGGTAGGGCCGTGACATGGGGCATGAGTGTGGCATCTACAAGTTTGCTGGCGTGGTCTCTTAGACTTCCAATACCTGAAATTATCGGTCTCCCAGGGGGCGACACAGGGTCCTTATGCACTTTGGGAAGTGCATAGAACGTCGCCACCCTGGGAGACCGAACATTCAGGTATTTGTAAACGTCCTTGGTGATTAGTCCCTTCAAAAAGGCATCTCCAATGATGTCCAAAAATTGGTTTTTATAAGATACTGTAGAGGATGAAGAGATTTTCTTATACCAATCTTTATTGGATAGAATTCTCATGCACATGGCTTCATAGAAAGTTCTTGTTAAAAGGACTATATTGCCGCCTTTATCGGCGGGTTTCACGATAACATCTGGATGATTGTGTATTCTGGAAATAGCCTGGCGCTGTGTCAAAGTTAAATTACTTTGTGTAGATGGTATGTCCATATGTTTAATGTCGCTCACAACATTCTGTAAGAATGTCCAGATCTGAGGGTTTTGAGAAAGATCAGGAAACTGCCGGGATTTAGGCTTAAATCAGTTATTTGTAGGTGTGGGCGGAGTTGCAAGTACTGGTGTGGGGGTGTCGTTATGTGACATAGTGTCATTTTCCTCTAAGAGGAGTATTAGATCACGAAGTGCTCTGAACTCGTCCATTTTAAAATGTTTTATGCTTTCCGAAAATTTGCGTTCCTCTTTAGTTCTTAATCAAAGATCAAAGAGAAATTTGTATGTGAGGTTGCGGGTAAACATATAGACGTCCTTAATTGTTTCGTATTTATCAATTTTTTGTGTAGGACAGAAACTTAATCCTAATTTAAGTACATTAAGATCTTGGTCAGAAAAGTGGTAAGGGGTAAGATTGATGACATCAAGTTCTAAGTGTGAGGTGGTGCTGGCCCGGGTATCGGAGAATTTAGGGTCGATGTAACATTAGACGTGACATGGGATTCAAGTGTGCTTTGTTTTTTACACATTTGTGATTGAGTAAGGGAGAATGAGTTAACTAGGTTAAGGGGATTAGAGAGATTGGGTGGAGCTGTCATATTCGCGAGTGTGCTCTTGAGGGAGCCGGTGTTTGAAATGTCACCTCCTACATTAGATTGAGGTGTCGTGAGTGCATAATTACTCCGAGTTTGTGAATTTAACATTTGTAGTGCTTTCTGTGCATTTGGGCCTATGTAATTAGATTGTGAATTAGTACCACCACCTTTAGCCAGGGGAAACCCTTGACGCAGTGAACCTTCCATACGTTTGGTGTCCTGTTTGTCTATTTTCTTTTTAGGATAGGGTGTAAAGTGCCCACCACCATACTGTCTCTTACGTGCACCAGTGTCATTGGTTGTGGTCTTCAAGTCTTTTCCCATGAGGGGCTGTGAAGAAAGAATGGATAGAGAGGAATCAGAGTCAATTTCAGGATCATCATCTGTAAACAACATGTCATTGTCTGGAGATCGTTTTTTTGGAGTTGTTTTTCTAAATCTGCGATTATGAGAGGGAGAGTGCCAATGATAGGCATATCCTTCCACAAAGGCAGATTTGTCTTTCATGAATTTGTTTTGTTTTTTAAAAATTATATCCTTATTGATTTTGGTAATGTAATCCTTGACATCTTGCCATTTTTGATTAAACTGTGCATGATTTTTGAGGTTATCATTTTTAGTTTGAAATGTGATTATCTCTTCATCCAAGTGACCAAGTTCAACTTGGTAATGTGATATCAGGAGTTTAATAAGATCAGTGCTGCATTGGGTGAGAATTTTCTCCCATGCAGTTTTGAATTCGATGCTAACATTTTGAAAAAATGGAAAAACCTGAACCTTCAAGCCTACAGGGCTCAGGTTTTCACGTGTGTACTGTTGGAGAAAGTCCACGTGCCAATGCAGGTTGGACTTTTTCTTCAGTAATTTTTTCATTTTAGTAATCTAATGATTAAGCCCGATTTCTTGACCAGTATCCATTGAACAGCTTGCTTGAACATCATTGATGTAGCCCAACCAAGCATTACCTACAAAATCCATCCTGGATCAATGTGTTGGCCCTTAATATTCCTAAAGAATTAAACAGTCAGAAAAAATGGGTAAAATTTCTAAATTATAAACTAACAAAATACAAACGTCACCTTACTAGGAAAGATTAATGGGATGCTACCATCCCCAATATGAACAGCAAAAGGGAGGGTCCTAGTATTAAAGTACCTGATATACAGGGTGACTCTGTAGGTACTTAAAAGTCACTTGTGCCAACGTCCCCGATACTGAGTTAGGGATATCAAAAGACTAAAAAAGTTTTGGGACGTTAAAGGCACAACTGTAGTGGACTACACAACGTATATAAAAAAGAGTTGAATTTTATTGATAACATACAAAAAACAAAGAGAATAGACAGAACATCATTAAAACCACATCAAATCTGGACATACAACGCATATCATGACACCATTGAGGATCCTATCCTGCAGTTTTATGTGTATTCCTATATATTCATATACAATTAGATCATAATCCAAATAAAGGAAAAAGGTAAACTTCCCCTAAAAAGTTGAAATTGGGGGAGCACTGCAGGTCTGGTATTCCCAGAATGGTGTATTCTCCAGTTGCTCTACATGTTTCACGTTGACAAGGAATGCTTCTTCAGGAGCTAGAGGTTCTATTAAAATTACATACAAATAGAGAAGAAAAACATATGTCAAAATTACACTACTTAAAAGCTATTCTCAGTAAGTATATTATGAGAAAAAAATATATATAAGTAGTAGCTTGGTAGAAAATAGGGGAAAGCGCCCCCAAATGGCGAGGCATGGCAGAGGTACTATAAAAGAGAAAGGTCTCAAGTGGAAGGACAGCACAAGGCAGTGGTCTAGGACAGCCCATACAGGGGGAAGCCCGCAAGACACTGAGAGACATAGAAAAAGGTAGGATATGAAATATAGGTGAAGGGTAATAATAATACATATTGTAAGAGTTATATCATTCAAACGCACGGCTGGGATAGGGAAAGGGGAAGGAAAAGGGGAAGGAAGGGGTGAGGGGAGGGGGGGAAGCGGGAAAAGAAAGGGGGGAAGGAAAGGGGACAGGGAGGGGGGGAAGAGGGAAAAAAAAGAGAAGAAAAGGGGGGAGGGAAGGGGGATGAAAAAAAGGGGGGGGGGAGGGGGGGAAGGAAGGGGGAAGGGCGGGGAGAGAGGGGGAAAGGCAGAAAGTGGACTGGGTTAACAAAGTATATGAACAAGATATTGCTTACCAAATAAGTGTGTAAAGGGAAGAATTGTTCACATAGATGAATTTGGTCAGTAAGTTGCAAAAAGCGATCGAGGTAAGAATGTATTGGTAAAAATCAGGCGAGCAGCAAACGGACACCAGGGACTCCCAGATATATCACATCAAGTGGTTGTAGATAGGGAGAGCTCATATAGGCTACAGTTCTAATGTACAAACACAAGTAAAGATGGGGATCAATTATAATTATGGGTACTGGGATCACTGATGGTATATGTATTGAAATACTCTGCCTAAAAAGGCAGCCAAAGATAACTTACCCCACAATAAAAGTGATAAAAGACAGGAGGAAAATCTGGGAGTACACCGTTCTGCTGGACTGCTGCCTGTTGTATGTCTCAGCAGTGAGCAGCGAGGCAGCCCCATATAAGGGATATCCAGGACGGAAGCAGCCGTTCTAATCAACACGGCGTCTTCCGGCCCCATAGCAGGCAGTCGCGCATGCGCCGAGCGACGTCACAGAACGGACCAACGGCGCACGCGCAAAATAATTCATTACGCGCATGCGTCGGATCAGGGCCCGGAGAGACGGGGCCCGGGCAACGCGCCGACTGCAGAGGCGGGGAAGAAGGGAGCCACAGCGGGTCCCCCAAACCCCCGTCTATCGCCGCACATCCGGCCAGAGGATCGGACCGGATGTGCGGCGCTGTGCGATGGATACCACTGACAGTGATGGCCAACCTATACCCAAATGAGACCAAGAAAACTAAGGGCGCTAAGCCATGCGTCACCACAAGGGGGAGATATAATCAATAAATAACCAAACATTGCAAGGTTATACATACAATAATCTAAACATAATTGTAAATACGACAGTCAAATAATGTGTGGCAGACAGACATGCTGCCAGGGTAATATCAATACAAAAGAAGGAAAAATGGGAGGAAGGGGAGCACTTTAAAATATAAACACATTAATCTGGAATACAAAGCAGTGGGTAAAGTATTTAATTTATATGCATATTAGCAAACACATTCTTTAATGTCTGAGTGTTTTCTTCCCTTGCAAATGGCGAAACCAGACTATGATCAACTAAGGGGAGGGGGGGAAAAGGGATGGGGATTTTTTGAAACAGGGTTTATTGAGGGGGCTTTGCTAGATTCAAAGAAACGGTTTATATGAGACAGACTCATTCAAGCCAGGTGCTTTGATGGCATTTAAACGTTCTATCCAAAGTGATTCTTTTTGTAAAATAAGCTTATCCCATTCGTCCCCTCTGGGATTTCTGGGGATGACGGCCAAGACAGTAAACGAAATACTAGATGTATCAAACCGGTGGTAAAGATCAAGATGTCTGCTCACAGGTGTGAGCATCTTTCCATTTCCGGAATAATAGACATGATCGTTAATTCTTTGTCTAAGTTGTCTGGCCGTCTTCCCCACATAAAAGGCCCCGCAGGTACAGGTCATCAGGTAGACCACCCCTTGTGTCTGGCATGTTACTGAGAATTTTGGATAGAAGGTTTCGCCGTTTGGAAGCAAAATTGGAAATGCGGGGGATATCCAAGGGCAAAAGGAGCAGTTACCACAGGGTGAAGTACCCCTGGGTTCTAAAGAAGAAACTGGGTTGGAAGTCTTGTATTGGCTAGATACAAGGCGATCCTTGAGAGACGCCGTACGTCTGTAAACTATTCCTGGATGTGGGTTAACATATTTTTTAAGGATAGGATCTTCTATTAAAAAATGCCAATGCCTTTTAAGGATATTAGGAATGTCTTGGTGGTGGGCGGAAAAACGAGTAATTAATTTGACAGTGGAATTTTGTGGTCGGACTTTTTTGGTATAGAGTAACTCATTGCGTTGTCTATTTTTGGCTTTATTAAAGGCCTTTCGTAAGAGTGATCGGCTGTAACCTCTGGCTAACAGGCGAAATCTAAGTAGATTCGCCTGGTGTTGGAAGTCTGTCATATGAGTACAGTTACGCCTGAGGCGAATGTATTGCGCATACGGTATGCTTTTTATGAGGGTAGGAGGATGTGCACTTGTGGCGTGTAGCAGTGTATTTCCTGCTGTTGTTTTCCGGTATAGGTTAGTCGACAGGGTATTGTTGACGTCCCTGTATATCTCGAGATCCAGAAAGGTAATACTTTGTGTATCACATTGGTGAGTAAATTTCAAGTTGAAATAATTTGCACTTAATATTCGCATAAATTGCTGTAGGGTGTTCTTGGTACCCGTCCAGATCATAAAAATGTCATCTATGTAGCGTTTCCAGATCAAAATATGATCTAGATATTTCGCCAGCTGGTCTCGAGAAAACAGGTGACGTTCCCACCCCCCCAGGTACAGATTGGCGTAGCCAGGGGCACAAGAGGTGCCCATGGCTACGCCCTGCACCTGGAGGTAGTGGGAACCCATAAATTCAAAGGTATTATGAGTCAGGATGAAATGTAGTAGCTTCAGGATAAATTTGTTGTAATTCCACAAGTGGTGATCCTCCTCGTATAGAAAGGTACGGACCATCCCGACCCCCTGCTCGTGAGGGATGCTGGAGTAGAGGGCCTCCACATCCAAGGTCACGAGCAGGAAGTCGGGAGGGACCGGTAACCCCTCGATCTGTTTCAAGAGGTCTAAAGTATCCTTAGTATATGACGGTAGGGCCGTGACATGGGGCATGAGTGTGGCATCTACAAGTTTGCTGGCGTGGTCTGTTAGACTTCCAATACCTGAAATTATCGGTCTCCCAGGGGGCGACACAGGGTCCTTATGCACTTTGGGAAGTGCATAGAACGTCGCCACTCTTGGAGACTGAACATTCAGGTATTCGTAAACGTCCTTGGTGATTAGTCCCTTAAAAAAGGCATCTCCAATGATGTCCAAAAATTGGTTTTTATAAGATACTGTAGAGGATGAAGAGATTTTCTTATACCAATCTTTATTGGATAGAATTCTCATGCACATGGCTTCATAGAAAGTTCTTGTTAAAAGGACTATATTGCTGCCTTTATCGGCGGGTTTCACGATAACATCTGGATGATTGTGTATTCTGGAAATAGCCTGGCGCTATGTCAAAGTTAAATTACTTTGTGTAGATGGTATGTCCATATGTTTAATGTCACTCACAACATTCTGTAAGAATGTCCAGATCTGAGGGTTTTGAGAAAGATCAGGAAACTGCCGGGATTTAGGCTTAAATCGGTGTGGGCGGAGTTGCAAGTACTGGTGTGGGGCTGTCGTTATGTCACATAGTGTCATTTTCCTCTAAGAGGAGTATTAGATCACAAAGTGCTCTGAACTCGTCCATTTTAAAATGTTTTATGCTTTCCGAAAATTTGCGTTCCTCTTTAGTTCTTAATCGGTCTGGATCAAAGAGAAATTTGTATGTGAGGTTGCGGGTAAACATATAGACGTCCTTAATTGTTTCGTATTTATCAATTTTTTGTGTAGGACAGAAACGTAATCCTAATTTAAGTACATTAAGATCTTGGTCAGAAAAGTGGTAAGGGGTAAGATTGATGACATCAAGTTCTAAGTGTGAGGTGGTGCTGGCCCGGGTATCGGAGAATTTAGGGTCGATGTAACATTAGACGTGACATGGGAATCAAGTGTGCTTTGTTTTTTACACATTTGTGATTGGGTAAGGGAGAATGAGTTAACTAGGTTAAGGGGATTAGAGAGATTGGGTGGAGCTGTCATATTCGCGAGTGTGCTCTTGAGGGAGCCGGGGTTTGAAATGTCACCTCCTACATTAGATTGAGGTGTCGTGAGTGCATAATTACTCCGAGTTTGTGAATTTAACATTTGTAGTGCTTTCTGTGCATTTGGGCCTATGTAATTAGATTGTGAATTAGTACCACCACCTTTAGCCAGGGGAAACCCTTGACGCAGTGAACCTTCCATACGTTTGGTGTCCTGTTTGTCTATTTTCTTTTTAGGATAGGGTGTAAAGTGCCCACCACCATACTGTCTCTTACGTGCACCAGTGTCATTGGTTGTGGTCTTCAAGTCTTTTCCCATGAGGGGCTGTGAAGAAAGAATGGATAGAGAGGAATCAGAGTCAATTTCAGTATCATCATCTGTAAACATCATGTCATTGTCTGGAGATCGTTTTTTTGGAGTTGTTTTTCTAAATCTGCGATTATGAGAGGGAGAGTGCCAATGATAGGCATATCCTTCCACAAAGGCAGATTTGTCTTTCATGAATTTGTTTTGTTTTTTAAAAATTATATCCTTATTGATTTTGGTAATGTAATCCTTGACACCTTGCCATTTTTGATTAAACTGTGCATGATTTTTGAGGTTATCATTTTTAGTTTGAAATGTGATTATCTCTTCATCTAAGTGACCAAGTTCAACTTGGTATGTGATATCAGGAGTTTAATAAGATCAGTGCTGCATTGGGTGAGAATTTTCTCCCATGCAGTTTTGAATTCGATGCTAACATTTTGAAAAGATGGAAAAACCTGAACCCTCAAGCCTACAGGGCTCAGGTTTTTATGTGTGTACTGTTGGAGAAAGTCCACGTGCCAATGCAGGTTGGACTTTTTCTTCAGTAATTTTTTCATTTTAGTAATCTAATGATTAAGCCCGATTTCTTGACCAGTATCCATTGAACAGCTTGCTTGAACATCATTGATGTAGCCCAACCAAGCATTACCTACAAAATCCATCCTGGATCAATGTGTTGGCCCCTAATATTCCTAAAGAATTAAACAGTCAGAAAAAATGGGTAAAATTTCTAAATTATAAACTAACAAAATACAAACGTCACCTTACTAGGAAAGATTAATGGGATGCTACCATCCCCAATATGAACAGCAAAAGGGAGGGTCCTAGTATTAAAGTACCTGATATACAGGGTGACTCTGTAGGTACTTAAAAGTCACTTGTGCCAATGTCTCCGATACTGAGTTAGGGATATCAAAAGACTAAAAAAGTTTTGGGACTTTAAAGGCACAACTGTAGTGGACTACAAAACGTATATAAAAAAGAGTTGAATTTTATTGATAACATACAAAAAACAAAGAGAATAGACAGAACATCATTAAAACCACATCAAATCTGGACATACAACGCATATCATGACACCATTGAGGATCCTATCCTGCAGTTTTGTGTGTATTCCTGTATATTCGTATACAATTAGATCATAATCTAAATTAAGGAAAAAGGTAAACTTCCCCTAAAAAGTTGAAATTGGGGGAGCACTGCAGGTCTGGTATTCCCAGAATGGTGTATTCTCCAATTGCTCTACATGTTTCACGTTGACAAGGAACGCTTCTTCAGGAGCTAGAGGTTCTATTAAAATTACATACAAATAGAGAAAAAAACATATGTCAAAATTACAATACTTAAAAGCTATTCTCAGTGAGTATATTATGAGAAAAAAATATATATAAGTAGTAGCTTGGTAGAAAATAGGGGAAAGCGCCCCCAAATGGCGAGGCATGGCAGAGGTCCTATAAAAGAGAAAGGTCTCAAGTGGAAGGACAGCACAAGGCAGTGGTCTAGGACAGCCCATACAGGGGGAAGCCGCAAGACACTGAGAGACATAGAAAAAGGTAGGATATGAAATATAGGTGAAGGGTAATAATAATACATATTGTAAGAGTTATATCATTCAAACGCACGGCTGGGATAGGGAAAGGGGAAGGAAAAGGGGAAGGAAGGGGTGAGGGGAGGGGGGGAAGCGGGAAAAGAAAGGGGGGAAGGAAAGGGGGACAGGGAGGGGGGGAAGAGGGAAAAAAAAGAGAAGAAAAGGGGGGGAGGGAAAAGAGGGAGGGGGGGGAAGGAGGAGGAACAGGGGGGGAGGGGGCCCCGGGAGGGAAGAGGGATGAAAAAAAGGGGGGGGGGGAAGGGGGGGGAAGGGGGGGAAGGAAGGGGGAAGGGCGGGGAGAGAGGGGGCAAGGCAGAAAGTGGACTGGGTTAACAAAGTATATTAAAAAGATATTGCTTACCAAATAAGTGTGTAAAGGGAAGAATTGTTCACATAGATGAATTTGGTCAGTAAGTCGCAAAAGGCGATCGAGGTAAGAATGTATTGGTAAAAATCAGGCGAGCAGCAAACAGACACCAGGGACTCCCAGATATATCACATCAAGTGGTTGTAGATAGGGAGAGCTCATATAGGCTACAGTTCTAATGTACAAACACACAAAGTAAAGATGGGGATCAATTATAATTATGGGTACTGGGATCACTGATGGTATATGTATTGAAATACTCTGCCTAAAAAGGCAGCCAAAGATAACTTACCCCACAATAAAAGTGATAAAAGACAGGAGGAAAATCTGGGAGTACACCGTTCTGCTGGACTGCTGCCTGTTGTATGTCCCAGCAGTGAGCAGCGAGGCAGCCCCATATAAGGGATATCCAGGACGGAAGCAGCCGTTCTAATCAACACGGCGTCTTCCGGCCCCATTTTTTTTTTAATTCCCTTAATCTATGATTATCAGTGTTACATTTTGTGTGAATGGGATGATGACTGACTTTAAATGTAATATATTACAGCTTGGCAATCATTAGCTGTGGTGGCTGTTTTTTTACCCTTTACTCTTTCACCTGCTGATCAGGCTTGTAACACACCAGGCATTTAGAGGTACAGTAGGAGTGTTTAGAGGCAGAAAAAAAACACCACTTGCTTGTTCAGGAGAGGAGTGTTTAAGCAGAAAAACATCCGACTTATCTAAACACATGTAAATGCAACTAAACGCTTGAGTTTTCATTCATCTCAGTGGCCAGAACAAAGTAATACTCTGGCCAATTGAATGAATGAATGCCTATACACTTGACACGCCTGAATGCTTTTGCAAAACGTGCCTTTAGATGTAATTTTTAAGCTGAATATATAAGAAAGCAGCGCTCGCAAAATAAATAAGTGCACCAAAAACCTTATTGCAGCTGCTGGATACAAGTACTATGACTTAAAATAAATATACAAAAAAACAGCGCTGGCAACTAACACAATATAAATATAACTAAAAGTGGAAAATATCGCTATATATATGCGACTAAACAAATTGCATTTAGTGAAAAAATTGAATAGTATGTGGTGAAAAAAATATTGTTTCTGTTTAGAAACAGAAACCATAGGCATTTAAAAAAATATATATTAATAAATATGTATACCTCAACATATAACCATGGACAATCAAAAAGGTGTTGGTAATATGTATACCTCAATAAAATAAACAAATCAATGTGAATAAATTCAGGATGGATTGACGAATTTATTCACATTGGTTTGTTTATTTTATTGAGGTATACATATTACCAACACCTTTTTAATTTTTAAGCTGCTTTTCCCCTGCCAGGAAAAAAGGCATTCAGAAGAGTTGCTCAGTGTGCATGAGGCCTAATACTGCTTTAAATTCTTTTATGGAAATTTTTTAAAAGCATTGGATCTATACCTATTAATTTGTGCTAGCTGTGCTATGGAGGTTAGTGTCCATTATTTCTATTTACATACTTTGTTTGGATTGTCTGTTTACCTTTAGGTTTATATAAAAAAACATGAATATATAGAAGGTGTTATGCAAATTAACAAGCAGATGTTTAAACTGTTAATTTCCTATAGTGTGACATGATCTTCTGCATATGCTTGAATTTGGAGTTTTTAGAAAAGCCTGCCTACACATTTACGATGATTGATGCATTACAGTCCCACTTCAAGTGTTCCTCATCACTCATATGCTGATGTGACATTTCTTTATATATTTTGGCATAAACACATGCAACTAATAGGAAAACATTTGACCCTAGAGTCAAACTATTTGTCATTCTAATATTTATTTCTAAAGTTGTAGTCTGTGTATAAAATGTACATGAAGCTAATTATTTCCAAGAAATGTTAGACAATGGAGTAAAACATTTTTGTGCTGAATAGTAAACAGCCTACAGTAAATCAAATGAGTGTTATTTTGATTGGTATGTTATTATGAAATTTAAAATGTGTATGTGATATACTGTATAAGGACACAAAAATTATTTTTGATTAATAAAGGAATCCAAAAAATTTGGGTGATTAACTCTTGCAATTATGAAATCTCAGACATATTTTATGTAAGTCAGACAGGTTAGTAAAGCACATTTAACTCTAACATTTAATGTAAGGCCTGTCCATGTATGTAAGGAGAAAATAGAGCTCTTCCCATCAATATATACTACAAGGTGTATTACAAACTATACAAAGAAGCAAGGCTTTTTGAACAAAATGTCCAAAATTAGTTAAATTAAATTGTATGTTGAATCAAAACTAAGGACTAAACAAAAAAATTACAGCTTTCCTGCCCTTGGAAAAAAACCTCAAATAAAGTGCAGTGCAAGCACAACCGTGCTACAATAATATGATTAAAAATCATAAAATAATCATATCCACATAAGAATATTATAGTGGGGGCGTGGGGACGGGACCCGAGATGGCCGCTTGGGAAGACAGCTCCAGCACATTGAGGACGAATAACGCTTTGCGTTGTGCTGACGCAATCACGCCACATGTGACCCGGTACACGGGTGCTTTTTATTGTTTGTTTTAGCTAGCCGGCTTTTTATCTATTTATCTATTCATGCACCTTTATACAACTTTTCTGTGCAATATCCCTGTACATTACCTCTGTACATGTTGTCTTATGAACTTTTGCCTATCTAGTTAACATTAAAATTTTGAATTTTAACTTACTACACGACTGGAGTCCCTTTCTGTCTGCTCACTCGTGGCTGGGAGCTCGAGTGTGCTTCTCTTTTCAAATTGGGGACATCCAGCTGCTAAGCATTTACTGCTATCTGGCGAAATCCTCGCAGACCGCTCAAGGCAACCAAAGGACTCGAGATACCAGAGGATTCAAGTGTCCCCACTGAGGGCTATATCTGTCTGCTCGTATGACCCAGCTCTTTAGGGGGTCCACCTGTTCCGGTAAGGGTTATCACATACAGAGTTTACATCGAGCTGTTTTTCATTTATGGACATTTTAAGGCTGAATATCTGGACCTTGATACCTGCTGTGGATTATAACTCACATATTTTTTCTATCACATCTAAAGAAAACGCTGCTCTTTTTTTTTTTTTTTTGTATATGGACACTAATGGTCTCATGGACATTGTTTTTTCATTTATTGATTGATGTGCACATAATTTTTTTCAGCTGTCGCTATTTTGTTTATTTCACAATTCATTTATGTATACATCACCTGAAGGAGTTTAGGATGCTCAGGATGCACTCTTGATTCGGGTGTGTCCTGGTTTTCTGTATGGTATTGGTTCCATACAAACCGTCACTTTTATAATGTATGTATGAGCACCATTCACGTTTTATATATACACCCGTTTGCTGCGTGCCTAGTTGTATCAGGTGCATATAAGTTCAGTCAGAGATTGTTATGCTATATATATTATTCTTAGATTTTTTTGGATTTTATCATATTTTTGTGCATAAGGGTGTAACTGCAACTTATAATATGTTTCTATGAGCACCAGTCACTTTTGTATACACTTGTATGGTGTGTACCTGGCTATCATCTTTAGCCAATACTGTTACTAGAATTGTTATAGGGTGAAGTATCACGTTATGTTATATTTATATATATTTGTATTCCAGAGTCACCAACAGTTATTGTGTCACAACATACACAGTTATTTTATTGAGACCTTTTCACACACATTGAGAGGATTAGCGCAGCACCACACTCTTACCTATTTACCTTATAGCTCGGGGCAGGTTGTACCCTATCCGGTGTACAGTAGGCGGCTTTCCTAGATTATATATATCTTTTATATATTTTTATATTTTATATTTTATATTTTTTATTTTCCTTCCCCCATATATGATAGCGCAGGAATACCTTCTATCTGTTGGTTCACACTATTTCTTACATAAGAAATATTTAATGTAGCGCAACTTTTCTTACTTCGACATTTATTAGCACCATTAGGTATTAGATGGTTTATTGTTGCTCCTTTTTTGCTGATTTTGCTTTTGTCTTAGCGTGGTATTTACACTTTATTTAACAATATCCAGGTAATGGAAGCTTTGATATCATATCTGATTTCCCCACTCATCAACCCCCCCCATTTTTTTTTTTTATGTGTGACTATGCTGATTGTATTATGTTCATGCTCTAGCTAATCAGAAGTTGTCCTTATACCCTTATAACCTTCGGCCTGTATTCAGAACTCTATCAGGCCATGCATAAAGGCTATAGCATACCAAACTATCACTTTGAGGTGGCAAACTTAACGACCTTCCCAGCTGGAGCTGAGGCTGCTCCCATACAACTTGCCTACTTCATTTTAGTTTATTGTTCATTTTATTGTTTATCTTGCCATATACAATGTTCCTTTGAAACACCAACCCCTCCTGCAGATGGAAAGGAACAAAACACATTCTTACCACATAGAAGTAACGTTAAAATCCCCTAGAAGACAAGTAGCAAGGTCCCCTTCTGTCTCCATTAAACAAATTTAATCAGGCAACTCCCACTTAACCTAACTAAACATCCTATATTCACACCCCCGAATCTTGCCCTTCCATAAGGTTAGAATCTTTCACAGTACTCCCCAGCGCAGCTTACACTTACCGCCCACCTTAATAAGGGAGGGGGAGATCTCTTCTCTACAACATTACCTTATCCTTTTCACATACACCCCAACATATCACAGAACCTTTCCACTTCGCACCCTTGAATGGGATACGTGCGGGAACGGTATAAATAGGATGATGAAGTGCGCAGATACTATATAGAGCCTGGCAGTCCACGATTCTACGCAAACCCACCCTTGTATTGAGAATGTTAAACTTACATTGAGAGAGTCTCCCAGACTTAGCGGACAGCTTAGTGAATCCTTCTGGTGTAGTTTGTCTGAGAACCTACCATCCTCCGTTAGAGCTCTGCAAAGCCTTTGTTTTAGATTACTGTTACCAGGTTATTATCCATATGTTTCAGAATAGTCTCACTCTATATGCATTTACTATGTGGTGCTGTTAAAAGCCACTATTTTGGTCGTATATGCTCTTTATACTGAAACCAAAAGCATTAATGACGGGGAATTCCTAAAGAATTCTAACATACTATCCCACACCCCTTGTTATATCTGTATAAATGTTTGGTCCTCCCTAGTGCTAAGCCAATTGACGCTTTCCAAGTTCGCTGTCCCCTCACAGCTGTCCCAACGGACTCTAGCTGACACCCCAGACTCGTTCCATTAGGTGGACTGGAGTCTCCACTTCTACCTCTGGTTTCTTATTACACACACAGTTTGTGAGCCCTGTAGTCATAAAGTCCGTATGACTCATCAGTGCCTTCCCCCCTTCCCCTTTTTTTTTCTTTTCTCTACCTCTTCCCAGTGACTGCATCACCCCACCTTTGCCTTTTTAGACTCTCCCCCCATTTCTGTCTTCTTAATATACTCTATTTTATTTTTCTCCCTCCGATTGGGGGCTGCCCCTCTCCCCCATCCACCCACCAATCACCCATGATTCATCCTCCTACGATACTAAGGCACCCAGGCTAGACTTAAGTGACCCAAACATAGGTACCCTAGCTTTCAGTAGCTTTTTGTTTTTCTTTTGAAAAGAGGAAAAGAAGGGGGAAAGAAAAGGGGAAAGAAAAAAAAAAAAGAAATGCAAAGCTCTCCGACAATTAAACAACAACTATCTCTAAAATGCCTATCACTGAATGTAAAAGGCTTAAACCTTCTGGAGAAAAGATCACAGGTATTAACAGCTCTGACTAAACACAATGCTCATTTTCTATTTCTGCAGGAAACACACTTTCGTACGGATGCTATACCTAAGCTAGCGAACCACATCTACAAGAAGGCACTACATTCCACAAATTCAGAAGCCAATTCTTATCTCCAAACACGCTGACTTTCAGTTATCAGAATCCAGAATAGACCCAGAGGGTAGGTACATCTTTATTAAGGTCACGCATGCGACCAAGCCAATCACACTGGCTAATGTGTACTGTCCTAATAAGTAGGGATGAGCTTCGAGTTCGAGTCAAACTCATGTTCGACTCAAACATTGGCTGTTCGCAAGTTCGCCGAAAAGCGAACAATTTGGGGTGTTCGCGGCAAATTTGAATGCCGCGGAACACCCTTTAAAAGTCTATGAGAGAAATCAAAAGTGCTAATTTTAAAGGCTTATATGCAAGTTATTGTCATAAAAAGTGTTTGGGGACCTGGGTCCTGCCCCAGGGGACATGGATCAATGCAAAAAAAAGTTTTAAAAACGGCCGTTTTTTCAGGAGCAGTGATTTTAATAATGCTTAAAGTCAAACAATAAAAGTGTAATATCCCTTTAAATTTCATAGCTGTAGGGTGTCTTTTCTGTGCGCATGTTTCCTGTGTTTAGAACAGTCTGACAGCAAAATGACATTTCGAAGGAAAAAACCCATTTAAAACTACTTGCGGCTATTCCATTGCCGACAATACACATAGAAGTTCATTGATAAAAACGGCATGGGAATTCCCCACAGGGGAACTCCGAACCAAAAAAAAAAAATGACGTAGGAGTCCCCCTAAATTCCATACCAGGCCCTTCAGGTCTGGTATGGATATTAAGGGGAACCCCAGCCAAAATTTAAAAAAAAAATGACCTGGGGTTCCCCCCTAAATTCCATACCAGACCCTTCAGGTCTAGTATGGATTTTAAGGGGAACCCCGCGCCAAAAAAAAAAAACGGCGCGGGGTCCCCCCAAAAATCCATACCAGACCCTTATCCGAGCACGCAACCTGGCAGGCCGCAGGAAAAGAGGGGGGATGAGAGTGCAGCCCCCCCCTCCTGAACCGTACCAGGCCACATGCCCTCAACATTGGGAGGGTGCTTTGGGGTAGCCTCCCAAAACACCTTGTCCCCATGTTGATGAGGACAAGGACCTCATCCCCACAACCCTGGCCGGTGGTTGTGGGGGTCTGCGGGCGGGGGGCTTATAGGAATCTGGAAGCCCCCTTTAACAAGGGGACCCCCAGATCCTGGCCCCCCCCTGTGTGAAATGGTAAGGGGGTACTTACCCCTACCATTTCACTAAAAAACTGTCAAAAATGTTAAAAATGACAAGAGACAGTTTTTGACAATTCTTTTATTTAAATGCTTCTTCTTTCTTCTATCTTCCTTCATCTTCTTCTTCTGGTTCTTCTGGGTCTTCTGGTTCTTCCTCAGGCGTTCTCGTCCAGCATCTCCTCTTCTTCTCTTCTTCTCTTCTTCATTTTCTTCTCCGGGCCGCTCCACATCCATGCTGGCATGGAGGGAGGCTCCCGCTGTGTGACGGCGTCTCCTCGTCTGACAGTTCTTAAATAATGGGGGGCGGGGCCACCAGGTGACCCCACCCCTTTCTGATGCACGGTGACTTGACGGGACTTCCCTGTGACATCACGGGGAATGCCACAGGGAAGTCCCGTCATGTCCCGTGCCACCCGGTGACCCCGTCCCCCGTTATTTAAGAACTGACAGATGAGGAGACGCCGTCACACAGCGGGAGCCTCCCTCCATGCCAGCATTGATGCGGAGCGGCCCGGAGAAGAAAATGAAGAAGAGAAGAAGAGAAGAAAAGAAGAAGAGAAGAAGAAGATGAAGAGAAGAGCAGGAGCCTCCTCCCATGCCATGGGTGCGGAGCGGCCCGAGGAGAAGAAGATAGAAGACGCCGCGGAGGAGATGCTGGATGAGAACGCCGGAGGAAGAACCAGAAGAGCCAGAAGAACCAGAAGAAGAAGATGAAGGAAGATAGAAGAAATAAGAAGCATTTAAATAAAAGAATTGTCAAAAACTGTCTCTTGTCATTTTTAACATTTTTGACAGTTTTTTATTGAAATGGTAGTGGTAAGTACCCCCTTACCATTTCACAAAGGGGGTGGCGGGATCTGGGGGTCCCCTTGTTAAAGGGGGCTTCCAGATTCCGATAAGCCCCCCGCCCGCAGACCCCCACAACCACCGGCCAGGGTTGTGGGGATGAGGCCCTTGTCCTCATCAACATGGGGACAAGGTGTTTTGGGGGGCTACCCCAAAGCACCCTCCCAATGTTGAGGGTATGTGGCCTGGTACGGTTCAGGAGGGGGGGCCGCACTCTCGTCCCCCCCTCTTTTCCTGCGGCCTGCCAGGTTGCGTGCTCGGATAAGGGTCTGGTATGGATTTTTGGGGGGATCCCACGCCATTTTTTTTTGTTTGTTTTTTGGCGCGGGGTTTCCCTTAAAATCCATACCAGACCTGAAGGGCCTGGTATGGAATTTAGGGGGAACCCCACGTCATTTTTTTAAAAAATTTTGGCCGGGGTTCCCCTTAATATCCATACCAGACCTGAAGGGCCTGGTATGGAATTTAGGGGGACTCCCACGTCATTTTTTTTAAAATTTTGGTTCAGGGTTCCCCTGTGGGGAATTCCCATGCCGTTTTTATCAATGAACTTCTATGTGTATTGTCGGCAATGCAATAGCCGTGAGTAGTTTTAAATGGGTTTTTTCCTTCGAAATGTCATTTTGCTGTCAGACTGTTCTAAACACGGGAAACATGCGCCCCTTTACAGGCATACTATAGACTACTATAGACAAAATTTAAAGGGATATTACACTTTTATTGTTTGACTTTAAGCATTATTAAAATCACTGCTCCTGAAAAAACTGCCGTTTTTAAAACTTTTTTTTGCATTGATCCATGTCCCCTGGGGCAGGACCCAGGTCCCCAAACACTTTTTATGACAATAACTTGCATATAAGCCTTTAAAATTAGCACTTTTGATTATTCATGTTCGTGTCCCATAGATTTTAACGGTGTTCGCGTGTTCGAACAAACTTTTTTCCTGTTCGCATGTTCTGGTGCTAACCGAACAGTGGGGTGTTCGGCTCATCCCTACTAATGAGCACCAACTATCTTTTTTCAGGAAGGTTTGTGATCTGCTATCTACCTTCCAAGAAGGTATTGTAATTCTGGGGAGACTTTAATGTCCCACTTAATCCATCCCTTGACACCTCCACAGGTACTACCACCCTTTCGTACAGCGCACTCCGCCAAATTAAATTACAACTGCTAAACTTAACACTCTATGATACTTGGCGTACCTTATTTCCAACTGAAAAATGTAAGGAGATTCCATATTACATTACATTATTGGTTATTGATTTTGATTACTGATTTTACCCTGAGGATATAAGTTCAGGAATGCTTATCTGCTTAGTGATTTAAAAAGATTGTTTTTGGTACATTTTAGACAAACTGTCTTATGATTATCTCATTGCAATATCACCCTGTCTGTCTTTTCCTCTTTTAATGTCTCCATCTGAGGAAACATCTGTCTGTGGTTTTTATCTCTGTACACTGTTGCTGGGCATGAGAGGGCCAACAGCAGCTAACATTAGTTTTTTAGGGAAGCTGTGGTTGGACACCTCATGGTCAAGCAGACGGTGACAGAAAATAAGGAAACTTTTGACCTATTAACTTGAACTATAGGGGTTAACATTTTAACATTTAAGATCACAAGATGAAGGCATTATTAAAGTATGGAAAATCAAATCACGAGATTAAGAAATTACCAAATATGCTAATGTGTATCATTTTGATTGGCCCCCAAATTGGGGCAGAGTCTTGTAAAAACAGCATAAAACAGCGAATCCTGGAATAAACTATTGTAATCATTCAGCATACCTAATGTGTGTATGTGTAATTGATTAACCGCCGGCGAGGACCTCCACTGAGCCATCTCCAGAGCCTAGGCCACAAGGAGAAGACGGGCACCTAACAGTTTTGGTACCATGAAGTGGTGGGGTGTTTTGAACAGGTAAGTCATTTTACTCCTTTTTACCTATTTTTGGTAACTGGTGTTGATGCTTGCCATGTTCAAATAACCTTGTATGTCCACCCACTTACATAACTGTGCCTTCGCAACGGACTAAGGCTGGTCCCTTGGAGGGTTAAAGAAGGGCTCGCAGGTTTTTTGGTTTTTTTTTTTAAAGTAGTCTGACTAGGTTGGTCTGACTGTGTTGAGTAGTTATATGTGTGTTTAAAACTCGGGAAGTATAGAATACGCCCGTAGTATAAGGAGTGGCTGAGTGGACGCCCAATTTTTGGGGAAAATATTGAAAAGTGCACTTATTATAACATGTTCATATAATGTAACTTTATTTGGCCACTGTATATATAAGATTTTGCTTGTTTTCTTTTAGGTACCACCGTAAGTATTTAGAGTGTATAGAGAATTAGAGAATTAGAGATAAGTGTATGATATATATGTGTATGACAACTGAATGTAAAGTACTGTATTGATTTAGAGGATTTTTTTGTTAAAGTATTACATATATATGTACTAAATGAACGACCTAAGACAGGAGCCTGACTGTAGTGAGATAGCGCCCGCCTGCCCACATTGCACCTTTGGTTTACTGTTCCTTAGTGTTGACAGGACGTGGATCCTGCTTACCACTAGACCAACCGGATTTTCATACCGACTTGGTGCAAGGGGGGTTTTTCCTGCCACAAGAAGGGGTACTCTATACCGAGTACTAAGAGTTAACCTTCATAGCTATTTCAGCCCCACTGCCATAAGAGACCAAGGGACTTACTCCCAAGTCAGGGAACAGATTATAGCACAAACAGGTTGCTTTCATCTCTGTCCCTGTACTAGACACACACTACCAAGGTTATTGGATGGGGAATTCTGCGGCAACCCAGACCATGGCCAACCCATCCCCCTATGAGTATGTTAAAAACACACTACCGGGGCCACAGGTAGAACCGTTTTGGACACAGGTCAGAGAGAGGTGCCAACAATTGGGGATACATGACCCAGGGCCAGTGGGACCCTGTTCTGAGGATGAGTGGAAGGAAGTGAGCAAGGTGTGTCAGGTACACAAGCACTCCTACCCACCTGGGAAATGGGAAGACACCCAGTATATGAAAAATTGTTACAAAACATGGAATAAATGCTTAGCCAAATATAAAACAAAGTATGTAACTAAAGCCCCCACACCAAAACCTGTAAATTCACCCGCCCTATCTCAGCAACCCGAAGCACCCCCCCCTTATGTGATGGTTAAACAGGAGGATGGAACATTGGGTCCATGTCTTCAGCTGTATCCATCTTTGGATCCAGCAGTATTGGCTACCATGGTATATGGGGCAGCTGATCAGGCACAAGTTACACGATGGGAAAACGAAAGTAGATACAGGGAAGAGGAAGTCCGGGCAGAAGGTATACGTAGGAGGGAAGAAGAGAGGATAAGTAGGTTGGATCCGAAGGAAAGGAAAGTAGAAGAGAAGTTAAAAGAGCTTAAGAAGAGAAAGGAGGAAATAGAGGAGAAAATGTCTAGGAGGGAGGAAGAGCTAGACCATTACAAAAGAGAGCTAGATAAGAGGGAAGGTGAGATAAGAGAGTATTCTGCGATAACTAAGGAAGAAAGGGATGGAATGTCCCTAGAAAAGGGAGAAGAGGAAGGAGTCAGGAAGTTAAGCCCCAGGGAAAAGGAATGGGAGGAGAAACAGAAAGAATTTAATAAAAGACAGCAGGAAGAGGAAGAAAGGATACAAAGGAAAAGGGAAGATTTAGAGGCGTACGAGAAGAAACTAGAGAAAAAGGCAAGAAGGATTAAGGAAGCTGAGGAAAAGATAATTTCACAGCCATCCACCACACTCAGAAGCCAGAAACCCCCACAGGAGGAAAGGGAGCAGGGTGAATCCTCTACTGAGGAAAGAGAAATGGAAGTGGAACAGGAAACTCTAGGTGCCACCTTTAAAGCACCACTTATGCATATAGGGGAGACGGTAGTGCATATTCCCCTACCCCTAGGCACACTGTCAAAAATAAAGGAGTTATGCCCCAGCCCAAAGAAAAGCCCTAGGGAGGCTGGTGCTTTCCTTGCAAAATACAGTGCAGGGACGAGCCTGGATAAAGAAGATATAGCAGGGATTCTTAGTATAGTTGACCCTGACAGCCCAGAAGGGCATCCCGTAGATGCCTTATGGACAGCCCACATAGAAGAAAATAAAGATTGGGTGTCTTTTTGGAAAGGTATGGGGAATCATTGGTCTACTATATACAAGGGTTCATCTGCACTTCAGGAACTTGTCCTAGCAAAACAGGGACCGAAGGAAAAGTTCTATGAATTTTGTACCCGGGTATATGGTCTGTGGAAAGCAGTAGATAACGCCAACCCCCAATTGTTCACCACCACCATTATGGCTGGTGGCGATACGAAGGTGACACAGTTGCTTAAATTCACTAATCCAAAGTGGGCAGAACAACCCCCAGATGAATTTATGAAAGATGCTAGGTCACGAGAAACATCAGGGGTATTTGAACAGAAGGGTGGCATTTTTCCCTCCCTGACACCAACCCAGACTCTGCCAACTGGTGGGACTCCGCCCACCCACATAATGACAATGCAACCTTATCCACCAATGCAATCTTATCCCCCAGACCAGGGTTACCCACCAGACCAGGGGTGCTTTAACTGTGGGGAACTGGGGCACTGGAAGTCCCAATGTCCCTACAGAATTAGAACAAACGCCCAGAGAGGGAGAGGTAGGAATCTTAACACCACCCCCCGTCGCCTTCAGGATATCAGGTATCCTCACCCACCACAACCCCAACCACCCCCACCACAACCCCAATACCAGCCTCAGCCTAATAGACCACCCCCACGCATTCCGATGCAGTGGCCATCCGCTCGGCGGACACCACAATAGGGATGCCAAGAGTATGTCCCGTCCCTCAGCCTTGTGTGTTACAATCCATCATGGAAAAGTCTTCCGCAGGTACTATTGCGGGTAGACAATCACCTGATATGTCTACTTTTGGATTCAGGGGCTACATTCAGTAGTTTGAATGATGCCATATATGACACACCACACTGCACTGAGGGAAACTCTATTGGCATAAATGGGACATCAGTTACCCACCCCATCACTCCACCATTGCCCGTGGCCACTCCAGAAGGGCAGGAACTGTGCACTCAGAGTTTTGCTGTCCTTGTGGATTGCCCAGTATCTTTAATGGGGAGGGACCTACTCTCAAAACTGAATATCACCATTAAATTTGACAGAGGGGGCTCCCTCACTGCTAGCTCACCGTTCTGTGATTTACATGCTCCAAAGAGACACACTTTCAGGGGACTCTTTGCATCATTGCCACCCACTCTGGAAACACATGCTATATGGGCAGACAACAAAGGGAGTGTGGGTTTTATTAACTGTACACCTTACACACCACAAATGCGTCCAGACGCTGTAGTACAATATCACAAGCAATACCCCCTGCCACTTGAAAAAATTGAAGGCATCACACCATTAATCAATGATTACATAGCAAAAGGGATTCTGAAACACATTATAAGCCCCTGGAATACACCAATCTACCCTGAGAAAAAGGCAAATGGGGAGTGGAGGCTTGTACAGGACCTAAGGGCCGTGAACAAGCAGGTTATACCTCTGCCACCTTTGGTAGCAGATATTTCTTTCATCTTTTTGAAAATACCTGCTGATTCCCTTTGCTACACAGTAGTAGACCTGGCGAACGCGTTCTTTAGCATCCCGATCGATGATGGGGTATTGCCCATGTTTTCATTCTCATGGGGGAGGGGAAAACAGTTGACCTGGTCAAGATTACCGCAGGGGTATGTGGACAGTCCCGCAGCCTTCTCCATGGTCCTTAATGAGACAATTAAGTCATGGACTGCTGAGCGCGGGTCGGTGCTAATACAGTATGTGGACGACTTGCTCCTGTGCAGTCGATCTGCTGAAGATTGTGCGGTCGATTCCACATCTCTGTTACATCACCTGGCCAGGTCTGGCCACCTAGCATCGCGGAAGAAGATACAATGGTGTCAAAGTCAGGTAGAATACCTGGGATGCATTCTGAAGGAGGGAACCAGGCTGGTTATCCCCCAAACGTGCCGCAGCCCTGCAGGCTCTCAGTCCTCCAAGAGACAAAGCAACTTTGCTCTCATTCTTGGGCGCAATCGTATATTGCCGCCAATGGATCCCAGATTGTTCATATTATGATGGCATTCTGAGGGAGGCTACCTTGTCCACCGCCCCAAAGACAGTAGATTGGACAACAGAAAGGCTCTGTGCTTTTCAGGCCTTGTTACAAAGTCTGACTCAGGCCCCCGCCCTGGGATTGGTAGAATATGGCAAACCCTTTCAATTATACTGTGTGGTATCGGGAAATTCTTTTGCTGCGGTTTTGACACAGCAACATGGAACCGGGTACCGACCAGTCTCCTATCTCTCAAAAAAGTTGCCTACCCAAGTACAGGGATTGCCATCTTGTCTACAAAACCTTGCTGCTTGTGCTATGGCAGTTCAGGAGGCTAACAAATCAGTATTAGGTCATGAACTGACTCTCTACACTACTCATTCAGTAACTCACCTTCTGCAAAACATGAACACACAGCATATGACAGCACAAAGGCTTAGTGGGTATGAGATCACACTTCTGAATACTGATAACCTCACCCTCAAACACGCACCACCAAGTAATCCCACTGTCCGTCTTTTACATTCTTTGCTCAAGCTGCCACGAGACCCTGATCAGAAGCACAATTGTGTTGAACAGGTTGCAGCAATAACCAGCCCTCGCCCAGATCTCACTGACATTCCCCTACCAGGAGTACAGGACGTCTTCATAGACGGCAGTTGTTCTCGCCCCTCTGATGCAACATTCCTGACAGGGTATGCCATTGTCCAACTACCTGATGTGGTGTTGGAAGCAAAAGCCTTACCACCCTCCTCGGCACAGGTAGCAGAATTGGAGGCGCTCACAAGAGCTTGCATACTTTTCTCTGATGAGGAGGTAAACATCTACACAGATAGTAGGTACGCTTTTGGGGTCACGCATGACTATGGCGTAATCTGGGCGAATAGAGGATTTAAAACTGCTGACAACAAGCCAATCGCTAACTCTACGCAAATTAAAGCACTCCTGCAAGCGATTCTTCTCCCAAAGAGGATAGCGGTCATCAAAGTAAAGGCACATTCATCAGATAACAGCAGAATTTCCAAAGGAAACGCTCTGGCAGACAGAGAAGCAAAAAAAGCCGCTGCCCTATACATTGGTCAGCCAGCCCCCACAACAATGTTCTTCAAGGAACATTTTACATCACCCAACTTTAAAACCGTTGTGGCACAAATACAGGGATTAGCTACAGAGGAGGATGTTTCTTTTTGGGTCAAGGATGGCTTGACCAAGGACCAAGAAGGTCTTTGGTCAAAAGAGGGGAAGATATTGGGCATACCAGAATCAAGCAGTGTTCTCATACTTTCCTATCTCCATGGTCCAGGACATATAGGTACCACCGCCCTAACAAACATATACACAAAGTCTTTCTGTACAAACAACTTAAGTAAACAGGCAAAACTCCTCACCAGCAGTTGTCTGACCTGTGCACAAAACAATGTCCAAGGGAAAAATCATGGATTACATGGCCACCTGCCCTCACCCCTGGGTCCCCTAACAGATTTGCAAATAGACTTCACACACATGCCCAAACAAAAAGGCAATTTGAAATGCCTTTGCGTGATCGTATGCAAATGGTCAGGTTGGGTTGAAGGTATTCCGTGTACAGGTGAGACTGCTAAAATTGCTGCCAAATGCATACTGAACCATTGGGTTTGTAGGTTCGGAATACCAACGGCCATATGGTCAGACAGAGGGCCTGCCTTCAGCTCCTCTGTTACACAGACTTTAGCTAAGCTACTAGGCTTACAGTGGAAACTGCACATCCCTTACCACCCACAAAGTGCAGGAGTAGTGGAAAGAATGAATAGGAACATTAAGGACAAGTTAAAAAAGGCTACGGGGGGCACCATGAAAGGATGGTTGGATTACCTTCCTTCTGTCCTATTCCAGATCAGGACAACACCACATGCTAGAACAAAACTCTCGCCCTTTGAGATTTTGATGGGAGTTCCTGCAAACATAGAGCTGCCCCTCTTAGATCAAAACACTGACATTAACATCTATTCTCAACAGGAAATGTACGTGAAAAATCTGGTAAGTATGCTACAGGATATGAACGAACAAGTCTCTGTCACCTTTTCTCCTCTTTCAACAGAACCTACTCATCCCTTCATCCCAGGAGACAAAGTACTGGTGAAACAACTGGCACACAAAAAGAAGGTTGGACCCATTTTCTCTGGACCTTGGAAAATAGAGAAGGTTTCCAGAACTGCTGTACTGACCGATCTAGGAAACACCTGGATCCACGCCAGCCGGTTAAAGAAGTGTCCACAGCAACCCCAGACCCCTGACCCTCCTCCAGCATCCCAAGACTTCTCTCTTCAGGAACAGCGACCAGATTTGGAGGACATTCAAGAAGGCATAAAACAAATCTCTCTGGACGACGAGACGAATCCCCCACCAACAAGAAGAAACGAGTAACAGAACTTTGCACACAGTACCTGACAAAATGATTTCTACCTTTGTGTCAGGAAAAACATTATGCTTCTGGACATGTCTGATTCTGATAGTATTCATACCTACTTGGTTAATAACAAATTGTGTGTACCATCCAGAAGATTTAGGGTCACTAGAAGGGATATGTGGAAATGCACAGACAGCCAATACATCTAGTTTAAAATATAAAAGAAGTAGTATGTCCCCCACTGAACCCCCTTCAGGTTTCACTGACAAAATGTCGTTGTTGAGGTTTAAGTACAGTTATGCACAAAAGTCTGGTTTTGAGAAATGTTGGATATGCAGCAAACTCCACCCCAGTACAGCCAGAATCCCATTGATGGCCATTCCCTTAAACATCACTCCTTTTTTGAATGGAACTCCCCCTAGTTCTTGCCAATGTCTTAGAAGTGGCAATGACAATTTTTACCATACTGCTTTTCATATTGTTCTTGTATGCATGCTTCATGTTACTCAAATGCCTCTGCAAAAAGGGTAGCGAAGCACATTCCGAAACCATGAAGCTGACTTCCATTTCCAGAGATCCCACGGTATGGTACGAGAACCAGGAAAAAGAGGCCGAGGGATATGAATCCTTAAGGCATGACGAAAAGGTAGCCGAGGAATATGACTCCTTAAAGCTTGACGAAAAGGTAGAATGACCATTTCGATGATATCGAATGGTCAAAGGGAGGATTGTAAGGAGATTCCATATTACATTACATTATTGGTTATTGATTTTGATTACTGATTTTACCCTGAGGATATAAGTTCAGGAATGCTTATCTGCTTAGTGATTTAAAAAGATTGTTTTTGGTACATTTTAGACAAACTGTCTTATGATTATCTCATTGCAATATCACCCTGTCTGTCTTTTCCTCTTTTAATGTCTCCATCTGAGGAAACATCTGTCTGTGGTTTTTATCTCTGTACACTGTTGCTGGGCATGAGAGGGCCAACAGCAGCTAACATTAGTTTTTTAGGGAAGCTGTGGTTGGACACCTCATGGTCAAGCAGACGGTGACAGAAAATAAGGAAACTTTTGACCTATTAACTTGAACTATAGGGGTTAACATTTTAACATTTAAGATCACAAGATGAAGGCATTATTAAAGTATGGAAAATCAAATCACGAGATTAAGAAATTACCAAATATGCTAATGTGTATCATTTTGATTGGCCCCCAAATTGGGGCAGAGTCTTGTAAAAACAGCATAAAACAGCGAATCCTGGAATAAACTATTGTAATCATTCAGCATACCTAATGTGTGTATGTGTAATTGATTAACCGCCGGCGAGGACCTCCACTGAGCCATCTCCAGAGCCTAGGCCACAAGGAGAAGACGGGCGCCTAACAAAAAAGACTACACCTTTTTCTCCTCACCACATCAAAAGTATTCCAGAATAGACTACTTCTTCTTATCCCAAACAGACCTAGCTTTTCTTTCCCATGCCTCAATAGAACCAATGTTCTTGTCCAATCACCATCCCATTATGATGACCCTTACTTTCTCGGAATCAACCAAAAGAACAAAATTATGGCAGCTAAATCCCTCCCTGTTAAAAGACCCAGAAGTACTGCAACAGATACGTTCCCAAATTCAACTGTATTTTGAAGAAAACTCTTCCCCTGACATTACACCCATCACACTATGGGAGGCGCAAAAATGTGTCATCAGGGGAAAACTAATATCCTTAGCAACAGCTGCCAAAAAGACACATCAGGAACAGATCAAGTCCCTTATCGAAATCAATAGACTAAAAAAAAAACATAAACACTCTACCTCACTAGCTACACTTCAGGACCTCATACACGCTCGTTCCACTTTATTGGATGAGTTGAGGAAACGCACCAGACGAAGGTATATCCTTAGATAGAAAGTGTTCTATGAACACGGTAACAAGAGTGGGAGACTATTAGCTTGCACAATTTAGGCAGCCAAGTCCTCGTCCACAATCAACCAGATTTGAGACAGTCATGGTAATCCCCTCTCCAGAAATGTAGGTATTGCCAAGCAATTTGAAAACTTCTACTTTAAACTCTACAATTTAGTGTGTGACAATGCAGGAACAATAAACTCAGATAGCCGATCTGCCAAAATAAAAGATTTCTTAGCCCAATATTGCCCCAAACCAATTACCCCTCAACAAGCGGAAGCTATGGAAAACCCTCTCTCTTCAGAGGAACTGAGCTTGGCTATAAAACAGATGAAAGTGGGTAAAAGCCCAGGACCTGATGGCCTGCCACTACTTTACTACAAGTGCTTTACAGATGATCTGACACTAACGCTGTTAAAAGGTACTTAACTCCCTGGCAGAACCCCAAACTTCCCTAGGTATACTGCTAGAAGCCCACGTAACAGTGATCCCGAAAGAAGGCAAAGACCTGACACAAGTATCCAATTATAGGCCCATTTCACTGCTTAATGTGGATATTAAACTTTATGCAAAGATACTCGCCAACAGGCTACTACCTCTCATCCTTGGCCTCATCTCATCTGATCAAGTTGGCTTCATACCAGATAGGAAAGCCAGGGATAACACCATACGTACACTGAACCTACATCATTGGCTCACCTCGTCGCAGTCCCAGGGATTCTTTCTGTCCCTTGATGCTGAGAAGACATTCGACAGGGTTGCCTGGGATTATATGCAAGCAGTACTGAAAGGAGTGGGCCTTATACCACGCATGTTTGTGCATGTTAATGCCTTATATACTAATCCTTCAGCTAGGGTATAAGTTAATGGCCTCCTATCGAACGCCTTCTCTATCAGCAATGGGACCCTACAGGGGTGCCCTCTATCCCCACTGATCTTTGTTCTGACACTAGAACCCTTCTTAAACAGATTAAGAGCCAATCCTGATATAAAAGGATGTTTCATAGAGAACAGGGAGTTTAAAGTAGCGGCTTTTGCCGATGATATCTTACTCTTCTTACAAGCCCCACGATTATCCCTGCCCAACCTCCTGAGTGATATAAAGCACTTTGGTGAGTTATCAAACCTGAAAGTCAACGATTCCAAATCACATGCCCTAAATGTTTCACTACCCCCACTGGAAGTAACCCGTTGTCGAGAATCCTTCCCCTTTCAATGGAAAAAGGAAGTCACTACCTATCTGGGCATCCAAATCACCAGGAAAATAGTAGACCTATGCAACCAAAACTTCTTGCCTGCCCTTTCTAAGATTCAAATAGAACTGAAGGAGTGGGCCAACCTCAATGTCTCATGGTTCGGTAGATCGGCCTTAGTAAAAGTGGTCATTCTCCCCTGTCTTCTATACCTGATGCAGACGATCCCAATTCATCTCCCACCTTCCTTCTTTGCGGCGTACAAAAAGGCCTGCACTACCCTCATTTGGAAGAACACTGCCCCACACATCAAATACTCCCATCTTACATGCACCAAAGCTAAAGGGGCAATTGGTTTACCTGATCTTCACAAATACCACTTGGCATGTCATCTAACTAGGGTCGTAGACTGGCAAGTCTGCAAATCTGGGAAAGCGTGGGTTGCATTAGAGAACCACTTCACAAGCATTCCGACACACATCCTTCCTCTGCTCACACCCAACCGTTGGTCCCAGACCTTCAAGTCACATCCCTTCATCTTTCCCTTGTTGATGGCCTTTAGCAAATCTATACATCTCTTCAACTTATCCTCACAACCAGGCCCCTTAACCTCCTTATGCGGTAATCCAGAGTTCCCCCCAAGTGAGTCCACTACGTTCCTACAAAGGGAATGGCCACACCACTTTTTTCTTAAGGGACACATTCGCTCATATGAAGACTTAGTATTGATGTCTCAGACTAATGAGTTCCCTTTTTGGACCTACAGACAACTGAGACATTTCCTCACCTCTAAAGATCCAACCTCAATGTGGTGCAGACAACTCTCACCATTCGAATCCCTATGCTCACGCAACACGCCCCAAAGACATCTAATATCCTACATTTACACTCTTCTCCAAGACGGTCCCTGCCAGAGGACAACGAAGCCCTCACATTGCTCTTGGGAAAAAGATTTAAATCTGACACTCACAGAGGATAATTGGGAAGATATCTATACCTACGCACACAAAGGTTCGATGAACGTAGCGATCCAGGAAAATGGGTACAAAATTGCAACCAAATGGTACAGAACACCAACCTGCTTACACAAATTCTCACCCAAAAATGTCAAATATTTATTGGAGATGCAAAAAAAGCAGAAAGCTCCATGCTCCACATTTGGTGGAGTGCTCTTTGATCCAACCTTTTTGGAAGGAAGCGCACTCTATAATTTCACATGTCACCACTTATACTCTAAACTATAGCCCTGCGCAGTATCTCCTACATCATACAACCCTCCCTAAACAGGTATATTACAAATCATTGGCCATGCATATGGTCAACGTAGCCAGACTATGCATTCCAGTGCACTGGTGATCTACAGATATCCCATCCATTCGGGAATGGCTGACCAGGGTTGCTAAGATAGAGGAGATGGGAGAACTGATTTTTACCTCCCAAGAACGTTTACAGAAATTCTCAATCATCTGGGCCTGTTGGAAACACTTACAAACACTAGAAACACTATAAGACTTACTTCCCTTCAATGACTAAGACTGTCTGGAACGTATAGCAGTGGCTACTGAATTGGTGGGCTGGGGCTGGGGGACGGCCCCCACCACCTGTCTTCTACTCCCTTCTCTTCCCTTCCCTTCCCCAATCTTATCCCCTCTCTCCCCATCTTCTTATCCCCTCCTATCTTTTTACTACATTTTTGTTCCTTTCCTACAACGTTTTACCCAACCAAAATCTTTGCGGGACACCCCATCAAAATCACCTGAATAACTACCACACCATAGTAGTCAAGGTTTATGATGCTTTCACTACCTAGGTTGGACCTGATGATATTGGTCCCATGGGTATTGCATCCACCTACAATGCTACTTGACCCAGCTCCGGTGCCTTTTTCTTAAGATGTCAATATGTTGGTTGCCCATTTACAGTTCCTTTCTTTTTTTTTTCTTCTCTCTGCCCTTTGGCAATATTTCACTAAATATGTATCGCACTGTTCTATGTACCATGACCCATGCGGTACTAATCCATCCTTATCTCTTCGCTGTACAAAGATATCATGGTTGCGCTTTTTGTTTTGCTATGTACCGGCTTTGTATTCGCTTACTTTTTTGACATTGTCAATAAAAACTTTTGTGGAATAAAAAAAAAAATATTATAGTGAATCTTGGTAACACATGTACCTGTACAGAAAAAAATATAGTCTACAATATGTGAATATTTCTATAATTTTATACAGTATCACACTCAATGTTTTTTTTTACTTAAGTCCTCAAGTAAAGCGTATAAACAAATATCTCACAAGGCAATGGTGCTCCAATAAACTTCAACAAAGTCTTGCATGAAGGAAATGCTCCAAAACCAAACTCTTGCACCACAGTGTACCAATACTTCACACTTTGGCCCCTTACCTCACATTTAGACCTACACAATGGTAAAATCTAAAAGACCTTTTCTATGATTAAGTCACGGTCACGTGACCAAGCGTGTCAGAAGCGGAGCCGTGTGATTTCAGTATGCACATTCGCGTGCTTCTCGGCCAACTCCAACATCCATCCAGGGATGCTCATCCATAAGAGGACTCTCTTCCCATCATTGCTGTAACATGCGTATCATCTAGTTCACTGGATGCTACTAGTGCACTACATTTGTGAGTATTTTAACCCCTTTTTTAATCAAATAGATTTTTTGAGATACTGCGCTATGATTGTTTCCCCATTTTTGCCATTTGTGTTGTTGGGAGTTTCACCATTTAAAATGAGTATATACACCATGCCAGTGGGGCTGAAGATATCTGTGGACTTATACCCATTATTGGGACAAGTACTCTTAGACCTTACCATTGTGTAGGTCTAAATGTGAGTTAAGGGGCCAGAGTGTGAGGTGCACTTACACTGTGGTGCAAGAGTTTGGTTTTGGAGCACTTCCTTTATGCAAGACTTTTGTGGAAGTTTATTGTAGCACCATTGCTTGGCAAGATTATTGTTTATACGTTTCACTTGAGGACATTGAGTGTGATACTGTATACAGTTAAAGAATACTCACATAATGTAGATTATATTTTTTCTGTATAGGTATTTATGTTACCAAGCTTCACTATATTTTTGTATGTGGAGACGATTATTGATTTTTTATTATGTTATTGTAGCATGGTTGTGGTTGCACTGCACTATATTTGAGGTTTTTGCTTATAGGTGATTGAACGCACTGGTGTGCTTGGCCACACCACTTATGAGTATTCACATTTATATTGGGGTTTTTTGGTAAGCTCGGAGCAATTGTTGTTTTTTAGTTTCCTGTCCATAGATGTGCTTGGCCACACCACTTATGAGTATTCACATTTATATTGGGGTTTTTTGGTAAGCTCGGAGCAATTGTTGTTTTTTAGTTTCCTGTCCATAGATGTTGTGACTGAATTTGTTTTCCTTTTACAGCATTTTTTAAAATGTATTTTTACTTGGTAACCCTGCCAGTAACACACTTCCTATCTATGGTACACACTCAATATGTACTGTATCTATGCAGGAACAGCATTGCCACCCTAGGACAGGAAGTTTGTTAGGAAAACAGAATACCTCCCCCTCTTCTCATCTCCATAACATAGGAGGGAATAGTTTCCAGGTTAACCTAGACAGGCAGATAAGTTTTATTGCAAAATGTGCAGGGGGAAAAAAAATCAACAGTTTTTTGTACTTATTGAACAGATATAAAAAAATACTTTCAATGGTATACTGAATTTACCAGACCATAGGAAGAAAATAAGAGATATAAGATATATGTTCATTGTTATTATTTACATACACTTTAAAGCCTATTCTATTTATGTTTAGTTAATATTTAGTTAATATTAACCCTAGCATTTTTTCAATGTAGGCAAATATTAGAATTTGCATTTTAAGCTAGAGAATGACTTAAAACCTCCAAAAACATTATACATGTTATGACAGCAGAGGCTCTTTAAAATAAAAAACATTGCAGTTACCAAATATTTTGTTGCATGATAATTGCACAACAGTATCAATCAATTAAACCAAAATCAAATCAATCAATCAAATCTATATATATCGAGTAAAAAAATACAAAAAATGCATTTTATTGCACAAAAACACATATATGATCCCCAATTGTTTTGTACAAAATAAAAAATTTAATTGTGTTAAGTAAATAAATACCAAATATGTCAGACCTCATAACTGCATGTGCTGTGAAACAGTGAAAAATCACGGTACCGAAATTATCAATAGGCAACACTTTAAATGTCAATACAGCTCATCAGTTCAACATTAGCAGTAAATAAGGGATCTATAATTATTTCCCTCACTCTGGTGTGCAAAGTGATACCCAAAATGTAATGTGTGCCCTATGTGTGCATTATTGTTTTTATGTGTGTTCATGGGCATATGGGGTTGTCTTAATTTTTTTTTTCTATTATATTTACATTTTTTAATACATTTAAATTTTTTTTAAAGTAAATTTAGGGCTATCATAAGGGGCTAAAAAAACGCTCCCTGTGTGATAGCATTGGGAAGGTAACAGGTCCAGCTCCAGCCAATTAAACACAGACTGTGCTTGATCTGGGATTTTACCAGCTGCGAACCCAGAAGTGCTCAGAGTACTTTCAGGTTCACACTCTGCAAGGGACATCATGGCATTGATATTCCTTAAGGTCCTCCTGTTTAAGTGATCAGCAGCTCTACAGCCACCCAGATCATTTTTATTAAATAGCTAATGCCCCGTACACATGAGCGGAATTTCCGTCTGAAAAATCTTGGGTGGTTTTTCCGACGGAATTCCGCTCAAGGTTGGCTTGCATACACACGGTCACACAAAAGTTCTCTGAACTTTCAACCGCCAAAAACGCGGTGACGCTACGACGAGCCGAGAAAATGAAGTTCAATGCTTCCGAGCATGCGTCGAATTGTTTCCGAGCATGCATTTTTTTTGCGCATCGGAATTGCATACAAACGAACGCATTTTCGGATAGGAACATTTTCCGACCGAAAAAAAGAGAACCTGCTCTCAATCTTTTGCTGGCTGGAATTCCTCCAGCAAAAGTCCGATGGAGCATACACACGGTCGCATTTTCCGACCAAAAGCTCTCATCAGAGTTTTGCTGGCGGCATTTCTGATCATGTGTAAGGGGCATAAGATGAACCCACTAAGCAAATTAGAAACAAGCACAAGGATACTCCTGCAGCTGTAAACTTGTGTTGATGCTCTCAAAGCCAGAACGTATGGAGTACATCCTTGGTAACTAATTTATTCAAAATGCTGTAGAAACATTTAGTTTGAGGTTTATTCTAAATTATGTACTCATATTTAATACTAGCAAATAAAATGCAGTTGCACTATATATTGTTTTATAAATAATGCTATGTAAGCAATATAATAAAGTATATTGCAATATATTTTATTTATTCTAGTAATGAATTTAAGCGCTGGATTAGATGCACCAATATTAAGAATTTTGATTATGGCTAAATTGTATTTTAAATGGTGCTGTTTACAATTTCCATATAGTAATTAATGATACATAGTTACAATTGCAGAATTCACTACCCCCTTTAGCAGGATAGCTTATTCATCCCATACTTTCATATAGATAATTTTCAGTCTGAACGTTAAAGTACAATAAATAATAAGAATGCTTTAAGCAAAAAATGTTATTTATGTAACTATTATTTTTTTAATTGCTGCACAAATATTTGTGCAAATAAAAATCATTACAAAATATGGAAAAAATCTGTTGTGTGTGTTTGTATTTGTGTGTGTGTCTGTATATACAGTGTGAGCCAAAAGTATGTACACAAAAATGATCAGATGATGGTATTTTATAGTAGGTGTACATTACTGATTGGATACTTTAATTTGACTTTTGTTAATTTATTTGTTACCGTAACTTTATTTATTCATTTATTATTTTGCTTACTTTGCTTATTTTGCTTTATTCATTTATTATTTTGCTTACTCTTGAGTGCAACATTAGTAGATCCTGTCCCTGACACTGACCACTATGTGGTCTCTTACTGTAGGTGCTTGAAATGTCCTCCATAAACATTGCAACATCCCTGGATCCTGTCCCCAACACTGTGACACACAGTAACACACAAATTCCAGATAGAATCAATGTTCATAAATGCTTGTGAAATTAACTCAATTTATTCACTGCTTTGGGATAAGATTAAAAAATCGTATCCTTTACTATGTCCCTCCCAAAAGAGTACATGGGTGTCAAGTGATGTGACAGCATTGACTGGCTGCCTTGCTCACCCAACCTGATACAGGTGCTGTGGGAAGGTGTTGTCAAAGTGACTCTGTACTGACAATTCAAAATGAGGAGAGGCCTCATTATAATGTAAAATATACAATAATGTAATGTATAAAGTACAGGTAAGGCATACCTACTTTTGGTCCACCCTATACATAGAGTATATACTGAGAGTTTAGCTTTAAGTGCAGAACCTTCAAGGACTCTTGCAAACGTGTGTTTTTAGGACTTTTTGAAACTACATTTTTGAAAAGAAAAGCATTTCCCTCAGAGGGATTCTCACCATCAAAAAGGAGCTTGGACATTACCCAGCAGGTGCTGGCAGGGGCCAGTGTAGAGGATGGTGGAGATATGGAGGCACAGGAGCCAGAGGTAGGTAGCTGAGTGACATATAGAAGGGGGGTAGAGGGAAGAGCGCTAGGGAGGACAGTCCTGAGTTGGTACACCCCAACAAATATGCCAAGTTGCATGATGTTGGGGATATCAGCTCAGGGGTGGCAGTGCTGGAGCAGGCCTGCCAGGGGAGTGACTGCTCCAGTAACAAGGGGGCCAGGGACACAGGAAAGGTTAGATGAGTACTGGTAGTAGGGGACTTATTAGGAGGACAGTGAGAGCAATGTGTCACAAAGACCGTGGTCATCGAACAGTATGTTTTTTACCAGGTGCTCGGGTTTGGCACATCGTGGATCAGATGAACATATTATTGGGTGGGGCTGGGGAGGAACCAGCTGTCATGGTACATGTTGGCACCAATAACAAAGTAAGAGGAAGGCGGAGAGTCCTAAAAAATGATTTCAGGGACTTGTGGAATAGATTGAAGAAAAGAGCCTCCAAGGTGGACTAGATGTTGGGTGGGAGGGTTCAGAGGAAGCAATAGCTGGCAGTGAGCAAATGACAGAGTGGAGTCAGTAGTGATAGTGGAGTCAGTAGTGATGACATAGCCATAACATCTAATCCCGGGCGAATGAGTGGACAAATCAAAAACAAAGCCTGAGAAAACATAAGGAGAAATTAATATGCACTCATACAACACTGAGAGGCATATACACAAATGCCAGCTAGCAAAAGGGAGGAACTGGAGCTGCTGTTATACGAGGAGGATGTAGACTTAGTGGGAATAACATAATCTTGGTTTGTCCGCTCACACGGCTGACTGTCAAATATTCAGGGGTATTGCTTATATTGGAAGGACAGGGGAGGTATAAGAGGGGGAGGGGAGTGTCTATATATCAAAAATGATGTAAGGGTGGTAGAGAGGAGTGACATTGTAAATGGGACAAGAGGGGAGGTGGAATCCATGTAGGTAGAACTCCAAAGAGAAGAAGTAAGTGGGAAATTAATAGTGGGGGTATGTTACAGGCCCCCCAACCTGAAGGAGGAAGAGGAGCCGGACCTTCTATCACAGTTAGAAATGGCAGTGAGGCAGGGAAATGTCATCATAATGGGGGACTTCAATTATCCCGATATTGACTGGGCAGTGGAGACAGCTCACTCATTAAAAGCCCATCATTTCATGAATGTTATAAAGGACAACTTCATGCCTCAACTGGTGGCTTCCCAGATCAGAAAGAATGCATTGCTAGATTTATTAAGAATGATCCAAGTCTGATCTAAGATGTGGCAATACATAGGTAAAGGAGGCAAGAGGGTAGCACAAGAACTATAAATTTCAATTGAGCAAACTTTTCTGCACTGTGCTCAATACTACAAGACATCGATGGGACCAAATCCTAGAAACACTGAACACAGTCGAAAAAAATGGAATGCTTTAGGAACATATACATGTAAGACAAAGGTATCACACAGTGCATTCTAATGGGCAATAAATATAGAAGAGTGAAGGTCAAACCTGGGTGGCTAAATTGTAACATAAAAAGTCTCATTAAAGAGAAAAAATGTCCTTTAAAAAATATAAAGGGGGGGGGGGCATTGTCAGCATTCCGACACTACAATGCAATAAGAAGTGGATTAAACTTGCTTTATGCCTGGTAAAAAATACCTGCCTTAACATGAGACTTGTGTTCATTCATTTACAAGCCTTCCATAATATTACCTCTGTATTGATATTTCCAGGGAACTTCAGGATTATATCCATATAAATGCTGACTCCTTGCTTACCACAGATAAAACTAAGATTGTCATATAGAAAAATAGAAGTAGCCTCTACAACAGTAATGATAGTAAAAAATATGTGGAAAATTGTACCATCATCCAGAAAGTTAGAGATATAGGGGCCGGAAGCTTGGTCCCCAACTAGGCCTCCATAGAGAACAGAGGCAATTGGACTATCTACAAGATGAACTGTGGTAAATTCAAATTTGTAAATAGGTATGTAAGAGATTTTATATAAAGGTTTATTAATACAAAAGTAATAAAACATAGCAAATAATTAAATAAAGAATAAAAGCATGGTAACCATCTATGTGCATCACCAAAATAGTGGTCCCCAAATGGGGAAGATCACAGTGGGATAGTTGATCATGGCTACATCTCAACTAGTTTTGCGGTCTATGCCGCTACGTCAGGAGGATATCTCTAATATGATTGGCAAATGATCAATAGCAGTACAATTGACTAAATTAATAACAGCATTTCATACAGTAATGTCAGTAACAAGATAAATATGGAGGGCAAAAAAGAGCAGAGCTGCTTACCTATAACCCCAGCAGGCACAGGACACAAGACGTCACCAAAAAGGCTCCGCCGCCATGACTGGGGGGGACTTACAAATTATTGGACTGGTATCTAGGTAGATAGAGTAAAGCTGTTGAGATGGGTAGACTATGCACTTGGGGGGGGGGGGCTGGGAGTGGAGGAATGTGACTGTGATACAGGTATTGTGAAGGGAGGGAAATGGTGGGGGATAGTGTGTGAGTAAATATAAGAATGAGGGGAAAGGGCAAAGGAGGGAAGCTAAAGGCAGTGGGTATTAGTGAGGGGGGTGGGGGGGTTGGAGGGTGTAGGAAATGGGGAAGAGGTGGAAGGGAGGCAACACTAGGAGGAAAAAGAAATAGGAAAATTGGAAATTGGGAAAGAGTGGAAAAGAGGGGGGGGGGAATGATTGACATATGGTTTAGCATGTTATGGGACATATTAACCTTGTTAAAAATATTTTTCTCCCCCATACCCTTTTTATTTGTTTGCACACTCTGATCTATTTGCCCTGGAAATATTTTAAAGTATTATATTCTCTAATTAAACTTTTTTCTGGAGCTCCAGCAGACACAAATTGAACTGGTCTACTTTGACACATCCTAAGCATTTAGGGGCCCTGCCATACTTTAATATATACTTCCCATATTTTCAACCAGAGTACTGCTGAAGCCCCTGGTATTACCCCTCTATCATGTACCTGATAGGAGACTGAGATGATGAGGTTGGCCTCTCTTGTATCAATAGCCCAGGCCCCAATATAAGTGGAACAGATGGTGCCGAGGGACAGGAGAAACAAGTGCTGACAGGTGTTGCTGGAAGAACTTGTAGTAGGGGATGCAGGCAGGAACAGTCCAGCAAGAGACCAGGTCAGTAGCAGCAGCCAATCAGGATGAGCCAGCTGAGGTAAAATGAGCACTTTGCATGCACTGCAGTTTCTGGATGTGAGGCTTGTGAGAGATTCCAGCAGACTGAAGACAGGAATGCACTGTGATGAAATATTATTTGTGACAGCCAGGGCAGGCACTCAGAAATAATGTGAAGCCAAATCAGAGACAGAAGTAAAGTTATAAGAGCAGCCAAGGTCAGCAGTGGGCAGGCAACGCAGCACAGAGGCATAGGCAGAAGCATATTCAAGAATGGAGCTGAGGTCAAGAACGGGTAATCAGAATCCAAGATCAGGTCAAGAGCAAGCCTAATCAGTAACAAAGGTCAAACACAGAATACAAGCAAGGCATAGGAACAGCTGAAGACCAGTCAGCACAGAACATAAGCAAAGGTATCCTTTAAATAGTCCTGCTGGTACCCAGATGGGGTGGCAGGCTTTACCTCTTGTCGAGGTCACAATCTAGTGCACTTATACGAGGACTGCATATGTTTAAGCAATATTTATACCTGAAAATCTTTTCTACATTTCTACTGTTCCCACTTTGTATGCCTAATAAGATGTATAATATGTTACCTATTTTGAATTGTACATTGTGGAATTCAATAAAAATCTATGGTTAAAAAATAAATAAAAAAAGACCCCTTCTGGCGCCAACGGGAACTGTGTATGTGAGCATGAGTGTGTGCGCATTCCTGCATCTGGTTGCCATTCTGTGGGAAACACCATGTGCACATCTAAAGTAAAAGACATTCCACAGGAATTCCCTGATGCCCTCCACTAGACCCTATTGCCATTACTAGTTGCGGATTTAAGGATTAAACCGCCTTACAGTCATTAAACCTGACACTGACTCAGTGTCTCAAGATATGGGATAGATAAACAAGGTATTCCAGGGGTCGTCACACTCCAGAATCAATCTTTAACCTCTTGCTGACCGCCCCATGTACAGTATCTCACAAAAGTGAGTACACCCCTCACATTTTTGTAAATATTTTATTATATCATTTCATGTGACAACACTGAAGAAATTATACTTTGCTACAATGTAATGTAGTGAGTGTACAGCTTGTTTAACAGTGTAAATTTGCTGTCCCCTCAAAATAACTCAACATACAGCCATTAATGTCTAAACCGCTGGCAACAAAAGTGAGTACACCCATAAGTGAAAATGTCCAAATTGGGCCCAATTAGCCATTTTCCCTCCCCAGTGTCATGTGACTTGTTAGTTTTACAAGGTCTCAGGTGTGAATGGGGAGCAGGTGTGTTAAATTTGGTGTTATTGCTTTCACTCTCTCATACTGGTCACTGGAAATTCAACATGGCACCTCATGGCAAAGAACTCTATGAGGATCTGAAAAAAAGAATTGTTGTTCTACATAAAGATGGCCTAGGCTATAAGAAAATTGCCAAGACCCTGAAACTGAGCTACAGCACGGTGGCCAAGACCATACAGTGCTTTAACAGGACATGTTCCACTCAGAGCAGGCTTTGCCATGGTCGACCAAAGTGAGTTCAAGTGCTAAGCATCATATACAGAGGTTGTCTTTGGGAAATAGATGTATGAGTGCTGCCGGCATTGCCGCAGAGGTTTAAGGCGTGGGGGGTCAGTTTGTCAGTGCTCAAACCATATGCCGCACACTGCATCAGATTGGTCCGCATGGCTGTCATCCCAGAAGGAAGCCTCTTCTAAAGATGATGCACAAGAAACAAACAGAAGCAAACAGTTTGCTGAAGACAAGCAGACTAGGGAAATGGATTACTGGAACCATGTCCTGTGGTCTGATTAGACCAAGATAAACTTATTTGGTTCAGATGGTGTCAAGCGTGTGTAAAAACCAGGTGAGGAGTACAAAGTAAATTGTGTCTTGCCTACAGACAAGAATAGTGGTGGGAGTGTCATAGTCTGGGGCTGCATGAGTGCTGCTGGCACTGGGGAGCTACATGTTCATTGAGGGAACCATGAATGCCAACATGTACTATTACATACTGAAGCAGATCATGATCCTCTTCCTTTGAAAACTGGGCCACAGGGCAGTATTTCAACATGATAATGACCCCAAACACACCTCCAAGACAACCACTGCCTTACTAAAGAAGCTGAGGGTAAAGGTGATAGACTGGCCAAGCATGTCTCCAGACCTAAACCCTATTGAGCATCTGTGGGGCATCCTCAAATGGAAGGAGGAGGAGTGCAAGGTCTCTAACATCCACCAGCTCTGTGATGTCATCATGGAAGAGTAGAAGAGGACTCCAGTGGCAACCTGTGAAGCTCTGGTGAACTCCATGCCTAAGAGGGTTAAGGCAGTGCTGGAAAATAATGGTGGCCATACAAAATTTGGACATTTTCACTCAGGGGTGTACTCACTTTTGTTGCCAGCGGTTTAGACATTAATGGCTTTGTTGAGTTATTTTGAGGGGACAGCAAATTGACACTGTTATACAAGCTGTACACTCACTACTTTACATTTACATTGTAGTAAAGTGTCATTTCTTCAGTGTTGTCACATGAAAAGATATAATAAAATATTTACGAAAATGTGAGGGGTGTACTTACTGTTGTGACATGCTGTAATATATTGCTGGGAGAGATGTGAACATACACAGACCTTCCCAAAGCACTTTCATCATCCCATCATCAGTTACTCACAGCAACATAATAATATTTTTTCCTTCCACAACTGTCTTTTTTTTTTTAACCGGAACTCCGCTTTAAAAATTAAAAGTCAGCAGCTACAAATACTGCAGCTGCTGACTTATAACAAATCGGACACTTACCAGTCCCAGGGTCCAGCTATGTGGGGGAACGAAGCCCCGCTCGTCTCCCCCTCGTCTCTGTGGCGCCAGCATTGTCACTGTGGGTGCCCGGCTGTGGCTTCACACCCGGGCATGCACTGCGCATGCCCGATCCGCGTGGCGCACTGTGACTGGCCGGGCAATCATCTGAGACCTGTGACCTGTCGCAGATGATTGCCGAGAGGGAGGAGAGGTGAACTGACTTCCAGCTCCACGGAGCCCCGGGAGGAAGTGGGAGCTGGAACCCTATTTTTAGAGGGCCGCTTTAAGCTAACTGTGCTTTCAGTTGTATACAGTGCTGGTGCAAAGATTTTTGACACCTTAGGCAAAACTTCATTTTGCCACCCCCATTGGCTCCACCCCTGCTTGTAGATACATAAAAAAGTTACAAAAAAACTCAAAATTATGAAAGCCCAGGGATTTTTTCTCAGGGAATGGGTGCAGGAACTCCCCCCGTCTGAGTCACCCCTTGTCTCTGCCCCTTACCCACCTCTGACCACCGTCCCTTGATTCCACCCCCTACCCACCTACCAGTACTGCCCCTTTTATAGAATACAGAACCAAGTATCATTTTGTGGTGCTAAATCATTTGTATGGAACATATTAATGATAAAAAGAAAAGCAGTAAAATAGATCCCCTGCAGCCAGCAACAATAGAATCCCAACAATAGATCCCCACACAACAATAGACTCCCCCAGCAACAATGGACTCCACCCCAACAACAATAGATTCCCTGCAGCAACAATGAACCACCCACAACAAAATATCACACCCAGTAACAAAATATCCACCCAAGCAACATTAGATCCCCCCCCCCTGCAGCAGCAACAACAGATCTCCCAGCTGCCAGCATCAATGGATCCTCTAGCAGCCAGTAAAAATAGACCTCTCCCTCAACAGTAGATCCCTTCCAGCAACATAAGACCCCCCAGCAACAATAGATTCCGCATCAGCAACAATAGACCCTCACACAAAATCAGATCCCCACCAGTGTCAATAGATCCCCCAGCAGCCAATAGCAATAGACCCTCCAGCACACCCCACACCCCATGCTTTTACATACATTTAGTGCTGGATTTTTTTAATTTTTTGTAAACAGCTACCAAATCAAAAACATAAGAGCAATACAATATAAACAACATAAACAAACCATCCTGGTATAAACAAACATATCAAACAAAACAATAAATACTTAAAACATCCTCCAGCAAAGTAATAGTCCTGTATTTACAAACAGAATCAACGCGACATACCCCACCACAGGCATCACCCATGCATTTTGGGGAGCCACTGCAGGCTGGGTCACGGCCGCTTAACTTATACCCTACCACTAACACTAATACTTAGATAATAAAAACACTCTAACACACCACACTACACTGCAATACACACTACACCCCTTTACAGGCGAGAACGTATAGACCAGGTCTGTCTGCAGCCTTACATCAAAAATAGCCAACTACAAAATCTAAGGGAAGTGGAAAGAATAGACAGAACCACCACCCTTTCAAGGGAGAGAGTCTGGCTCAAGGAGGCTGGAAGTTAAAACCCCTCCACAAACGGGCACTCCTTCCCGCCCCGACTCTCTCTCTTTCCAGATTCCTCACCTTCACCAACTCCCGAAAGATATCACCCACCACCTCATGCACCGACAGGTTTTTGCCCCTAGTGGACACCAAACACCTAGCGTGCCAAGTGTAATAGAGGACAACTGTACTAGCTAAAAACAGTGACGACAACTCAAAACCCCTGTGGACTCTGAAGTTACCGTACACCCTCTCAGAAACGGACAGGGCCGAGAGGCGGGGATAGCCGATGGCATCCTCCACTCCCCTCAGAACCAACAGGTTGAAAGGGCACTGGACCAAAAAATGGTCCATGGTCTCCAGTACCCCCCCACACTCCTGACGAGGACAATCTCTGTCATCAAGGTTCCGGTATTTTAGGTTTGCACGGACGTAAAGGCGTCCATGGAACGCCCTCCATGCAAGATCCCAAAACTTAGGTGGAATTCTCGGGGAATTCAGGAGGGCTAGCCCCTCCCCGAGGACTCTCTCCGGACAGTCCCTCAAAGCCAGTGGTTTCAAAATGTCCGAGGCCATGACCCTTGAGTGCAGCTCACACCGACCCATAGAGCCCACCTCAAGGGCAGTTATCCGCCACTGCCTCAGTACCTTCAAAGCCTGTGGGACGTAGGACGGGAGATACCCATGCGATCTACGCAGATCACCGGGCCGCCCCCCATCCTCCCACTCACTCAGGAACAGCAAGAGCCAGCCCTTGCATGAACGCTCCCACAGCGAAGGCCCGTCCACAAAGATGGACTGGAGGTTGAACTTTACAAAAACGACAGTGAAGAACACCACCGGATTGACCATGTCCAACCCCCCATGCCTCCGCTGCCGGTACGTGACCTCCCTTTTAATCAAGTTCAGTCTGTTTCCCCACAAAAGCAGGAAAAACAGACTCATGATTCGAGCATAGAGAGATGCCGGCAACAGACAGACGTAGCTGACATAGAGAAATTCAGGCAGCAAGTATGTTTTGATCAGGCTCACCCATTCTCTCAGCGTCAGCTTCCAGCCTTTCCAGGCATTCACTTTCCGAGACGCACCAACCAACCTGCTCTCCCAGTTTAGCTTGGGATAATCTTCCGGGCCGAAAAAGATGCCTAAAATTTTGATTTTTGGCTGGGGCACCGGGAAAACGTCCGGGAGGGCGAACTGCTCACCCTCCCTTCCCAACCAGAGAACCTCACTCTTCCCCCAGTTGACAAGTGAACCCGATGCCTCGGAGTAGCCTCCAATCTGTGTTTCCACAAATTGGGCCTCCTCTCGGCTAGACACCACCACCGAGACATCATCCGCATAGGCCACCACCCTCACTGCCAAATCTGAGCCACTGCAAGGCTCCACCGGGACCCCCCTCAAACGCCCGCAGTCAAGCCTCTTCACAAAGGGATCTACCGCAAAGACGTAGAGAAGGGGACTCAGCGGGCAACCCTGCCTGACACCAGAGTCCACAGGAAAGCAGGGACCCATCCAACCATTGACAAGGGGGAAGCTCTCAGCCCCCCTGTACAAAACCTCGAGCCAATCCACGAATTGGTCAGGCAGGCCGTATCTTCTCAGAAGAAGCCAGAGATACTCATGGCTCACCCGATCAAACGCCTTCGCCTGATCCAATGCCAGCAGGTACTGCCCTTCACCCGTTGCCCTGCACCTTTCCACGGCCTCCCGGACGCTCAGGACAGCACTAAATGTGCTACGGCCAGGAACTGCGCAGTGCTAGGAGACTGACAGTAACTTGTCAGCGACTGCTGACATACGTGAGAATAATATCTTCGCCAGTATCTTCCTATCCGTAGTGAAAAGGGCAATGGGCCGCCAATTCTCAATGACGGACGAATCTTTCCCCTTTGACAGGAGGATCAGAGCTGACCTTCTCATCGAGGGAGGCAGCAGGCCGTTGGCCAAACACTCACAGAACACCTCCCTCAGAAGAGGGGCCAAGAGGCCCTTGAAGGTTTTACAAAACTCAGCCATGAAACCATCAGGCCCAGGCGACTTCTTTGGTGACAATGAGTCAATGGCCTGCTCGACCTCAGCGACTGAAATCTCGTCTGTCAAAGAGTCAGGGAGGTCAAACCCCGCACGGAGCGGAGTTCCATCAAGGAAGTCCCTGACTTTCTCCATATCCAAAGGCTTCTTCTTCAGGAGGTCTGAAAAATGGTCCCTGATGACTCCCAGGATCCCTGATTTGGACCGCACCAGTGACCCAGAGGAGTCCCTCAGGCCATGTACGACCTTCGCACTCACCGCCTCACCACAGTTCTTGTAAGGATCCGGGGAGGAAAACTTCCCGTAATCCCTCTCAAGGACCAGGGAGGCGAGACGGTCATACTGACACTCCTTCATCTGAAGCTTCAGATCGGATATCTGTTCCTGAGGGCCCCCAAAGGAGATCAGGTCATCTAAGCGCCTGCGCAACCTCTGGTAGGCCAGGTACTTGGAACTTGCCCGGTACCTAGAGACCCTACGGAAAAAGCCCTCCGACCTTTTCTTCACTACTTCCCACCATTCCTGGCGGGAGCAGCCGCTCTCAAGGAGCGAGGCCTGTTCCGTAAGAAAGGTCTCATAGGCTTCCCTGACTTCAGAGTCCTCGAGCAGCGACCCATTCAGTCGCCACAAACCCTTCCCTTTCTGGGGGGTCTCGGCAACATTCAGAGTCACAGATACCATACAGTGATCGGAGAACTCCACCGCATGCAGCACAGGAGCCGCAAAGGCAGAGTCCCCCTTCAAAAAAAACCTGTCTAACCTACTCTTACAGCTACCTCTGGAGTAAGTGAACCCCGTGTGATTGGGGAGGCGGCAAACGTGCGCATCCACCAATCCGGCTTCCCTCACTATAGTATTCAGAAAAATACTGTCATATCCCAGGGGGCCAGAGGCACCTGCCCGATCCTTTGATCTGGTGACCATGTTGAAATCACCGCCAAAGACCACCTGCTGGGACGTAAAAAGGTAAGGCTTGACCGCCGTGAGGAGGCTCTTCCTGTCCCTCTTGGACTGGGGACCGTAAAAGTTGATGAGCCGGAGGAATTGCCCCCTCACGACAGCGTCCACCACCAGACACCTACCAGTCTCCACTTCAATTACTCGTCGGCAAGCCACCGGACCGGTCTTAAAAAGGACCGCAACTCCACTGCAGGGCTCGGCCGCAAGAGACCAGAGGGAGGGCCCACACCTTCACTCCCTCTTTGCTAAGTGCACCTCTGCCACCGATGCTAGCCAGGTCTCCTGCAAAAACAAAATGTCAGCCTCAATTTGGCTGAGAAAAGTGAAGGCCGCAAAACGAGCCGCCACAGAACGAACACTTGCGACGTTAATGGTCGCAAGGCGTATTGGAGAGGGTACCGCCATCATTAATAATTGGATGGTTTACATTCTCCACTGTTACCAACACCTAACAATCCTCACTACCCTCTGAGTCTGTGAAGAACCAGTAACGGTTGCGGAGGTCAAGGGGGGGATCCCCACCCGTCACTGGCACCTTCCGCTTCCGTTTTTTCTTTTTCTTTTTTCTGGTCCAACCCTCCTCCAGGACCTCCCTCCCACCATCGTCCTCAGAGCGCCCCTCACTCGAGGCCTCGTTCTGGCGTTTGAAGGGGCCCTTACCAGGGCCAGAAGTGTCCATCTGGACCTGCTCGGCAGGATCAGGGGGGGGACGAGATGGACCAGGGACAGGGGAGGAGACAATAGGTACAGGAAAAGGGGATGGGGGAGGGGGGGCAAGGGAGACAGGGACAGACAAAGGAGGGGGGGAGGGGGAAGATGGGGGCGGGGTGGGGGAAGGCAGATGAGCAGGGACCCCAGGGCCCTTCCCCCAGGTGGTTTTGGGGGACCCATAGGAGTTGTCCTGACCCCAGGACCCTTGGAGGCCCTAGGTGCCGGTACCGGGGGGACAGGCTTACTAACACCAGGCACAGCCGGAGCTGCCTCATCCCCTTGCCTGCGCCTGTTTGCCCTCTGCCTCTGTGGGCGAGGCTCAGGGCCAGGGGGGCCCGACTGAACCCCGCTTGGACCTGCGGGGCCAGCAGCTGGCACCGACCCCCCCTCCTCCTGCCCCTCAGCTTGACCAGGACCACTCTCTTCTGACCCATACCCACGGAAGGCCTTCGGGCACCGGCTAAAGGGGTGACCCAGTTCCCCACACAGGTTACAAACGATAAGCCTGCAGGTGTCCGGCGAGTGCCCGAAGCCATTGCACCTCACGCAGTGTGGCATGGTACAATCTGCGCTGAGGTGCGCCGGGCTACCGCACTTAAAGCAGCGCCGAGGCTGGCCAGGGTAAAACACCAGGATCCTGTCCCTGCCAATGAAGGCACTGCCAGGGACATGCGCCACGCTACTGCCCTGCCTTTTCAGGCGGATCCTGGCTGTCCACGCCCCGGTCCAAACCCCACGCTCGTCCACGACTTTCCTTAGTGGACTCTGCAGCTGCCCGTACCGCCCGAGCCAGGTCATTATATCCTCGGGCGGCAATGACTCGTTCCTCACGAGTACTGTCAGGGTCTTCACCTCCTCTTGGCGGGACAGAGGGATGACCCTTACGCTCTTCCAGGGGTCTGACTTCCTCACAATCTCATAGATGGTCAAAAACATTTCCATCGAGACGGAAGAGACAAAACTTATATCGAACTCCCTGGAGTTTGTGGGGTGGATTACAGCAAAGAGGTCAGAAACCTTAAACCTCAATGCCAACACCCAGTCAATTATCTGTCCACGGGTAGGGCACTGCCCTGCCCCTTCCCATTTTAACTGCACCACGTTACGTCTCCTTCTCTCTGGACCCCCTGTACCCCTTGACCAGGCTCCACCGCCCTGCGCCTGGTCTGCCGGCGGGACCCTAAAATTCTGGGCCCCGAACCGGCCATACAGGGGGGCCAGAGGGACACTGGCGCCAGCCACTTGGGCAAAGGACCTCCCTTCCTTCAGGGCAGTCAGAAGGCCCGCCTCCTGTGGCTGGTCAAGCAGCAAACCCGGGGCAGGAGGGGAACCCCCCGCAGGCATGGTGACACCCACAGACCTCCCCTCTCCCGCATCCACCTCACTCTGGGGTTGAGAACCCCCAACTTGCCTCCCTTCCTTCCTCCTCACCACTTGGGGCGGAGGCACATCAGGGGCTTTCCCCAAGATGGCCGCCAGTTGGCTATCTCCCAAGTTGTCCCAGTCTGCCGGGACAGCCTCAACCTCACCACCACCCACCTCCATTGCAGACTGGTCCACAGCACCCTCCTGAGAACCCTCCAGAAGTCTTATAAAGGACAGAGCCAGGCACTCCACCTGCAGTGCCTCCATCCGGCTCTCTCCCCATCCCCCAGAACATTGGGCTGCAGGCAACCCCTCCTCAGAAACCTCCAGACTGCCCTCTACCACTTCCTGGACTGGCAGCGGACCGGAAGCTGCATTAGATGCAGGCCGGAAGTGGTCTGAATCCACCACCAGCGGCACCTCCGGCAAGCCCGCCCCTCCCGGCTCCTCCCCCGACTCGCGGGAAACGCCCACCACGGCTCCGGCGTCATCAGCCACAACGGGGACGCTCTGAGCCTGTGGATCATTGGCCTCCCGAGCCGATCCATCCACATCCTCCTCCCTCCTCCCATCAACCTCAACCACCTCCTCCCCCCTCACCGCAACTTCACCCGCCACCACCAGAGTCTCTGTGGAGAGCTCTCCACGTGCTGCCCCCTCCCCCACGGCGTGCTCAGGTGCGGCGGCCGCCATCTTGATGGGTCCGCCCTGCACCTCCCGCCGGGCACACTCTGGGATCATGGGGGGGTTACAACGATCAGTCCCGGCAGTCTCTTGGGGTAACACCTCCATCTTCTCCACCTCCTCCACACAAGCCGACCGGGTGCTGACCGGAGCCTTCAGCCTAGCCGCAGCCAGCGGCTTCAACAGCACTACCGGCTTCAGGACTGCCCTTCCCCCACCAACCAATCCCGTCTCCTGTGAGACTGGATCATCGGGTGCCCTACCCGGAACCACCTGTGTCCCTGCCACAGACACAGGCTGGGTGACAACAGGGGTCCGGGGACCCTCCTCAGCCTCACAAGCGGGGATCGTACCTGGTTGGGGGGTCTCACTGCCGGCTTGCACTGCCTCCACCACTGGCTCTGATACCGGCTCATCCTGCAGGGGCTGCTGGGAAGGACCTCCCCGCCTCGCAGCCTGCTTTCCCTCCTGGCTGGCCCTCCGGATCTCCCGGCGTATCTCCAGGCAGAAACCCCTTTCGCCTACTCCACGCTCACATAACCCGTCCACAAGGTCCCAGTCCTCCGCACATTTCTGCTTTAGGAGCTCAATGGCCTCCCTGAACTCTTTCCTCCGGGAGCTGGTCATGCGATCCCGCCTGTTGTGGAGATCCGACAGGACCTCCATTTTCTTGCAGAAGGCAGCAGCAGCCTTCTGCACCAGGCCCTTGACTCTGCTCCTTCTCTTCCGGGTCTTTGATGGGTCCTCGCCTGGCTGGGCCCGGGTCCAGTCGGACAGGATAGACTGGGTCCCCAGGAACAGCCTCTCCTCACGAGCCAAATCCCACAGACCAGGGATGGTCTGGACTTCTCCAGGCCGGGCCAGCTGCCCCGAGCCTGGGCTTGAGGAAGCCATCACTCCCCCTCTCACTCTCCTTGCTCTGGTTCCTCAGGAGCTCCAGCAGCACACGACCTACTCCTTCAAACGCTGGAGCTGGAATTACCGCGGCTGCTGGAATTTTTTATTTTTTTGTAAACAGCTACCAAATCAAAAACATAAGAGCAATACAATATAAACAACATAAACAAACCATCCTGGTATAAACAAACATATCAAACAAAACAATAAATACTTAAAACATCCTCCAGCAAAGTAATAGTCCTGTATTTACAAACAGAATCAACGCGACATACCCCACCACAGGCATCACCCATGCATTTTGGGGAGCCACTGCAGGCTGGGTCACAGCCGCTTAACTTATACCCTACCACTAACACTAATACTTAGATAATAAAAACACTCTAACACACCACACTACACTGCAATACACACTACACCCCTTTACAGGCGAGAACGTATAGACCAGGTCTGTCTGCAGCCTTACATCAAAAATAGCCAACTACAAAATCTAATGGAAGTGGAAAGAATAGACAGAACCACCACCCTTTCAAGGGAGAGAGTCTGGCTCAAGGAGGCTGGAAGTTAAAACCCCTCCACAAACGGGCACTCCTTCCCGCCCCGACTCTCTCTCTTTCCAGATTCCTCACCTTCACCAACTCCCGAAAGATATCACCCACCACCTCATGCACCGACAGGTTTTTGCCCCTAGTGGACACCAAACACCTAGCATGCCAAGTGTAATAGAGGACAACTGTACTAGCTAAAAACAGTGACGACAACTCAAAACCCCTGTGGACTCTGAAGTTACCGTACACCCTCTCAGAAACGGACAGGGCCGAGAGGCGGGGATAGCCGATGGCATCCTCCACTCCCCTCAGAACCTCCAGGTTGAAAGGGCACTGGACCAAAAAATGGTCCATGGTCTCCAGTACCCCCCCACACTCCTGACGAGGACAATCTCTGTCATCAAGGTTCCGGTATTTTAGGTTTGCACGGACGTAAAGGCATCCATGGAACGCCCTCCATGCAAGATCCCAAAACTTAGGTGGAATTCTCGGGGAATTCAGGAGGGCTAGCCCCTCCCCGAGGACTCTCTCCGGACAGTCCCTCAAAGCCAGTGGTTTCAAAATGTCCGAGGCCATGACCCTTGAGTGCAGCTCACGCCGACCCATAGAGCCCACCTCAAGGGCAGTTATCCGCCACTGCCTCAGTACCTTCAAAGCCTGTGGGACGTAGGACGGGAGATACCCATGCGATCTACGCAGATCACCGGGCCGCCCCCCATCCTCCCACTCACTCAGGAACAGCAAGAGCCAGCCCTTGCATGAACAGCGAAGGCCCGTCCACAAAGATGGACTGGAGGTTGAACTTTACAAAAACAACAGTGAAGAACACCACCGGATTGACCATGTCCAACCCCCCATGCCTCCGCTGCCGGTACGTGACCTCCCTTTTAATCAAGTTCAGTCTGTTTCCCCACAAAAGCAGGAAAAACAGACTCGTGATTCGAGCATAGAGAGATGCCGGCAACAGACAGACGTAGCTGACATAGAGAAATTCAGGCAGCAAGTATGTTTTGATCAGGCTCACCATTTCTCTCAGCGTCAGCTTCCAGCCTTTCCAGGCATTCACTTTCCGAGACGCACCAACCAACCTGCTCTCCCAGTTTAGCTTGGGATAATCTTCCGGGCCGAAAAAGATGCCTAAAATTTTGATTTTTGGCTGGGGCACAGGGAAAACGTCCGGGAGGGCGAACTGCTCACCCTCCCTTCCCAACCAGAGAACCTCACTCTTCCCCCAGTTGACAAGCGAACCCGATGCCTCGGAGTAGCCTCCAATCTGTGTTTCCACAAATTGGGCCTCCTCTCGGCTAGACACCACCACCGAGACATCATCCGCATAGGCCACCACCCTCACTGCCAAATCTGAGCCACTGCAAGGCTCCACCGGGACCCCCCTCAAACGCCCGCAGTCAAGCCTCTTCACAAAGGGATCTACCGCAAAGACGTAGAGAAGGGGACTCAGCGGGCAACCCTGCCTGACACCAGAGTCCACAGGAAAGCAGGGACCCATCCAACCATTGACAAGGGGGAAGCTCTCAGCCCCCCTGTACAAAACCTCGAGCCAATCCACGAATTGGTCAGGCAGGCCGTATCTTCTCAGAAGAAGCCAGAGATACTCATGGCTCACCCGATCAAACGCCTTCGCCTGATCCAATGCCAGCAGGTACTGCCCTTCACCTGTTGCCCTGCACCTTTCCACGGCCTCCTGGACGCTCAGGACAGCACTAAATGTGCTACGGCCAGGAACTGCGCAGTGCTGGGAGACTGATAGTAACTTGTCAGCGACTGCTGACATACGTGAGAATAATATCTTCGCCAGTATCTTCCTATCCGTAGTGAGAAGGGCAATGGGCCGCCAATGTTCCCGCTGAATGTTCCCCCGTGTTCCCGCTGAAAAAAAGCCCTGCAAAAGCCCAAAGTGAAGAATTTGTTTTATCACATGAGAAACATAGGTGTGACAGATAGTAAGGTTTGGTAAACTAATGTATAATTATTTGTGGTGTGGCCAGGGATAGACTTTCTTAAATATGTACATTGGTTTGTGTTTTTTTGTTTTTCTTTTTTTTTTCCTTTCCCTCAGAGATTGTGTTTTTTTTAACATTCTGCTAAAACTTTTGTGAATCAGTACTGCTGGGACCTTGAAGGGGACATACCCCGAAAACTTGTCCCGAAAGATTTTATGTTAGGGCAAAGAAAAAAAGTATCACAGGCAGTACTCAATTGTCTCTGACGCAAGTGCACTAATATGGCTACAATCGCCTCCAAATATTTTTTACTTTTAAATAAGGTCTCTTTTATTAGTTAGTGAATGGAAATTCCATTATTGGAAATTTGTATAATGGAAAATTTGGAGCAGTGACAGCAAAGACAAGATCTTCATTGGAACGTGCAGAGTAGAATTTTAAAGCGGAGTTCCACCCAAAAGTGGAACAACTGACTTGTCTGAATTACCATTCACATTTATTGAAATGTTTATTTTAGATACATTTATGTTCCATGATATGCAAATTGCACTGAACATATAATTTGTTACAATTTAAAGCCCTTACATTTTTACTCTGCCATAGAAGCCCATATGATAAAAAAGAGATTGGATAGGGTAGAAAACTACTCACAGCAATTAATATTCCACTTCCTACTCTCATTTTTTTTGGTAAGGAAAGATTGTTACATTCTTTCTGAAATGACCCTGGAGTTTTTGTCTCAACATCTTTCCTTGAAGGGACATGTTCCGCACATTTATTATTCTCTGCATGAAAGGACACTTATGCCTGCTCGGAATTTGCTCTACTATAATTTCCATTTATGTTCCCCTTGTCCTATCATCTTCAGCTCTGAAAATGGTACTGTGTGTTGACATTATCTACTCCATTTAGGATTTTAAATGCTTCAATTAAATCTCTTCTAAAGTGATTTTCTTCTTTCCAAACCTCATAGATGTAGATTTTCAAGCTTGTCCTTATGCCTCATTCTTTCAACCTTGTCACCTTTTCACGCACACAGCATCTTATCTTTAATATGAAGGGTAAAATTGTACAGTATCATACTGAGTATAGTCCCAGAAGAGTACTGTAAGAAAAATACTTTTTTTTTCTTCATAATGACATGCTCAATATGGGTTTCAAATTCTCAAATCTAGAGCAAATTCTCCGAGACTCAGAGGTCATAAAAATGATTCCTGCTCACTTCTTGAGCTTATATAATGTCATTCTTATATATATATTAAACAAGACGAAATAGCCCTGACTTGTATAACATGTATATATTTATTTATATAATATATATATATATATATATATATACATATATCAATCACTGCATGTGTGTATTAATATACAAACACCATAGTGTGTGTGTGTGTATATGTAGGTACATAAGTCCATTGTGCCATAGTGCATCGATACAGATGTGAACTGGCCCTTGATCTGTTGGTGAACATTACAGTTGGAACTGGCTCTTCAGCTGGCCAGGTTAGAAAGTTATGTTATAAAATATAAGAATTTCAGCAAGTAAAATTGTTTAATTGACCCTTGAAATGTCTTTTACCCCCAGGGTCGGTTCACACTACAATGACTTGGGATCCGACTTGCCAGCCCTCAAGTCGCCCCAAGCCGCTTGACATTGGGAATTGCATTATAGTCAATGAGAGCCATCTTAATGTACCACTACTGAAGTCGCTCCAACTTCAGAAAAGGTTCCTGTACTACTTCAAGGCGACTTCTAGGCGACCTGTACCCATAGAATTCAATGGAAGTTGCCTCCAAGTCGGATCTCCATCTATATTGAAGCGACTTTACAGGAAAAGAAATTAGTTTACCCAGGCAAACCCCTCCCTCCCAGAGAGCTGATTATTTTGTGATTGGCCACAGCCTTTCCTGGAGGCGACTTGAAGTTGCGTTGTAAGTTGCTTAAAGTCACACTGAAGTCGCATTGAAGTCGCGTTGAAGTCGCCTTGCAAAGTCGCGCTGAAGTCGTGTTGCCCCTGTGTGAATCGGCACTCATACTCTGACATTAATCCTTATTGATAGTGTGATTGAAAAGTTGCTACTTTTTGTTAAACATTTTACTTTAAGCTATGATATTAAATCAATGGACGGTGTAAAAAAAATGCAATATAACTTATATAGTGGTTATTTATGTAATTACAGAAATACAAGTTATAGAAACTTTCAATGTTCTACCGTGCAGATTGGCACTGCAAAGGGGTAACAATTGCTTACCACACTGCTCTTTTTGAGCAGTCAGAGAAAGACATAATGTTTGCAAGGGCCTGCCCACTTTTAACTTTTTGAAAAATGTATATATATATATATATATATATATATATATATATATATATATATATATATATTGTATGAGCATTTTTAATTCTTTTTTTCTGCTCCCTCTAGCGGGGTTTATTATATTTAAAAAAAAAAAATTCTCCCTCTGGTGGGTGTTTCTTTTTTAAATGTACTTATTTATTTTTATAAATAGAGCTGCGCTAAAACACCCACCTAACTTGTAAAAGGTTAATATATAAACATATAATAAACAACTATACATAGTCCATGGTAGACAATAACACCACAGATGTGGAAAAGAGTGAACAAGGCATAATACCCCGCTAGGGCCTTTATCCACAGGGGAGAAACCAGATGGCAACTCATATCTGGGCACACTGCTCAGAGGTGAAGCAAGGATAGATGGTCTCAGCTCTTTATTATAATTGATGCTGAAAACACAAAGATTACACATCTAATTCCTAGGGGCATTAAATCAAATATCATTGTATATATTGAAGTACAGTGGCTTGCGAAAGTATTCGGCCCCTTTGAACTTTTCAACCTTTTGCCACATTTCAGGCTTCAAACATAAAGATATAAAATTTTTATTTTTTGTGAAGAATCACCAACAAGTGGGACACAATTGTGAAGTGGAACGAAATCTTTTGGATTTTTGAAACTTTTTTAACTAATAAAAAAATGAAAAGTGGGGCATGCAAAATTATTCGGCCCCCTTGCGTTAATACTTTGTAGAGCCACCTTTTGCTGCGATTACAGCTGCAAGTCGCTTGGGGTATGTCTCTATCAGTTTTGCACATCGAGAGACTGAAATTCTTGCCCATTCTTCCTTGCAAAACAGCTCGAGCTCAGTGAGGTTGGATGGAGAGCGTTTGTGAACAGCAGTTTTCAGCTCTTTCCACAGATTCTCGATTGGATTCAGGTCTGGACTTTGACTTGGCCATTCTAACACCTGGATATGTTTATTTGTGAACCATTCCTTTGTAGATTTTGCTGTATGTTTGGGATCATTGTCTTGTTGGAAGATAAATCTCCGTCCCAGTTTCAGGTCTTTTGCAGACTCCAACAGGTTTTCATCCAGAATGGTCCTGTATTTGGCTGCATCAATCTTCCCCTCAATTTTAACCATCTTCCCTGTCCCTGCTGAAGAAAAGCAGGCCCAAACCATGATGCTGCCACCACCATGTTTGACAGTGGGGATGGTGTGTTGAGTGTGATGAGCTGTGTTGCTTTTACGCCAAACATATCGTTTTGCTTTGTGGCCAAAAAGTTCGATTTTGGTTTCATCGGACCAGAGCACCTTCTTCCACATGTTTGGTGTGTCTCCCAGGTGGCTTGTGGCAAACTTTAGACGAGACTTTTTATGGATATCTTTGAGAAATGGCTTTCTTCTTGCCACTCTTCCATAAAGGCCAGATTTGTGCAGTGTACGACTGATTGTTGTCCTATGGACAGACTCTCCCACCTCAGCTGTAGTTCTCTGCAGTTCATCCAGAGTGATCATGGGCCTCTTGGCTGCATCTCTGATCAGTCTTCTCCTTGTCTGAGCTGAAAGTTTAGAGGGACAGCCAGGTCTTGGTAGATTTGCAGTGGTCTGATACTCCTTCCATTTCAAAATGATCGCTTGCACAGTGCTCCTTGGGATGTTTAAAGCTTGGGAAATCTTTTTGTATCCAAATCCGGCTTTAAACTTCTCCAGAACAGTATTACGGACCTGCCTGGTGTGTTCCTTGGTCTTCATGATGCTCTCTGCGCTTTCAACAGAACCCTGAAACTATCACAGAGCAGGTGCATTTATACAGAGACTTGATTACACACAGGTGGATTCACCATCAGTCATTTAGGACAACATTGGATCATTCAGAGATCCTTGCTAAACTTCTGGAGTGAGTTTTCTGCACTGAAAGTAAAGGGGCCGAATAATTTTGCACGCACCACTTTTCAGTTTTTTAATTGCTAAGAAAGTTTAAAATATCCAATAGATTTCGTTCCACTTCACAATTGTGTCCCACTTGTTGGTGATTCTTCACAAAAAATTAAAATTTTATATCTTCATGTTTGAAGCCTGAAATGTGGCAAAAGGTTGAAAAGTTCAAGGGGGCCGAATACTTTCGCAAGCCACTGTATATTAGACTAAAAGAGTATTAACCAATACAGGACAGTGGTTGTAAGTCAGACCAAAAATTTCAAGTGAGCACAGTTTAATCCATAAAAAGCAGTATGATATGTCTGGAGTTTTGCAACTGTAGGATGAATTAAACTAGTTGTATTAGTTCAAAGTTTATATTTTTTTCACTGATGGTACTCAGTAAAAACAGCAAAATGCAGTTTGTACTGTATTGTTTTTATTTTTTTAATTAAGGTAATTTTTATTTATATAAAAAAAAAAAAAACAAGTATACATTTATACATCACACATTTACTCTTTTCATCCACCTCACCAACATTTAACACCCCCCCCCCCCCCCCCACACACACACATATACATAATACACTTCAGTTCACCCTTTACTTTTATCTCTAAGTTATTCTAGTATATCTATTTGCTTGTTTTCTAATAGACAGGTCCTTCCATTCGTATTTTTTTTTATTGACCTCCCCTCCGACTCTACCCGAGTTGGTGGGCTTAAGGCCAGCCACCTTCTTGCTATCAGTTTTCGTGCAAGGAAAAGACATCTAATCATAGCTATTTGCTTCCCCTATGCTCCCATTTTTCTCCATACAGCTTAATAAACATATTTTAGGGTCCAAACCAAAGATACTCCAAATGTCTTATTTTATCCATAACTTCACTCCAGTATCTATTCAGTTTAGGGCACCTCCACATCATGTGAATTAAATCGCCCTTTGGGTCCCTGCATCTTGGACATCTGGCATCTATCCTCCATCCATAACAAAATAATTACTGCGGTGTCTTATATGCTCTGTGTAGTAACATCAAGTAAGATACTGATTGTGATGGTGACAGAGTGATTAAGGGGCCCATTTCCAAGATATACTTCCATTGTTCATTGGATATGTCTCCCAGATCTTCCTCCCATCCCCTCCTACAAGGGAGCTCCTCATTTCCCTTTATCACTCTGTCACAAATACCATCACATATGAATGAGATTAACCGTCTAGATACATTGGCATCAATTATCTTTCAGAGAAAATTTGCCTCACTCTGTTCTGGTGGTTTCTCTTTAAATTGAATTCTCAAAGCGTGTCTAACTTGTAAATATTAAAAAAAAGTAGGGCTGTTACTGATTAAAATTTTTGTGTTCAGTTAATCGATTTTTTAAAATTGATTAATCGACTAATTTCGATTAATTATAACGCACATACAGATCCAATTACTTTTAGCTGATTTAGGCAACGGCTGAAGCCGGACATAGCGGGGCATGGCTAGGATGTCACAGGTCATAAACTCAGCCTCACTGTGCTCATAATCTCAGCCTTACCGTGCCCATAATCGCAGCCTTACCGTGCCCATAATGCAGTCTCACCTTGCCCATAATCTCAGACTTACCATGCCCATAATCGCAGCCTCACCGTTCCCATAATGCAGTCTCACCGTGCCCATAATTGCAGCCTCACCATGCCCATAATTGCAGCCTCACCGTTTCCATAATGCAGTCTCACCGTGCCCATAATCACAGCCTTGCGGTGCCTATAATGGCAGCCTCACCATGCCCATAATGCAGTCTCACCGTGCCCATAATGCAGTCTCACCGTGCCCATAATCGCAGCCTCACTGTAGTCAGTGCCTGTGCCTGCATTACACAGTCTGCGGGCATCTCCCTCTGTGTGTCTCGGAGCTAAGTGTGAAAACTTTGGCCATGGTGTGAGAAAAGTCCCGCCCTCCTCCTGTGTCTATCACACGAGTTGATCTAGGAGGAGGGCGGGACTTTTCTCACAGTGCGGCCAAAGTTTTCACACTCATCTCGGAGACACACAGCGGGAGATGCCCGCAGACTGTGTATGACATACAGTGGAGGAGGAGGAGGAGGGAGTGGAGCTTGGCCCAAAGCGGCCACAGGGCAGGCAGCCTACTGTTAAAAAAAATTTTGATCGATCAAAAAAAATTAACGATAAATCGAGGAATGAATCGTTAATTTCCACAGCCCTAAAAAAAAAGATTTATTTGATATACCATAATCCTCCCTTAACTCCGAGAAAGACTTAAATATGCCCAACCTATATAATTGGGAGAGGCGGGTAAGTCCTCATCTCTCCCAATCTCTGTTCTTCTCTACATTGGACAGTTCCTGCAAATACCTATTGTTCCATAATGGTGAGAAATCCGTAAATCCCTGATACTCTAATATTCCTTTAACTGCTTTCCATAATTTCTTTAACATTATTAAGGAAGGGTATTTGATTGAAAAAAAATCAGCCTCCAAAGCCTCTATCAGATTGTCATGACACATGCCCAATAACAACAGCTCCCTAGTTGGATTATATTCAGACAAATTATTACATCCTTTCAAATGCTGCAACTGTGATGCCAAAAAAACTGCCAATCCCCCTCTATCCTTTGGCAACTGTAAAGTACGTAACTGTATCCTTGACTGTTTTTTTTCCCAAATCAGTTCTCTAAATATAGTATCAATCTTCTGAACCATTGTCTATTTATCCAGATTGGAGAGTTATGTAGAGCATATAACAGCTGGGGCATCCATGTCATCTTAATTAAATTGCACCTTCCCACCACTGACAAGGGCAATTGTCTCCATACCTTCCCTTTACATCTAAGTCTATCTAAAAGTGGGACAATATTGTTTTTTATATACTCTTTGGGATTTAACATTATATATATTCCTAGGTATTTGAGCCTACTAACTATTTCCACTTGTGGAAGCTCCTGAGGCAGGGCCATTTTCAGCGGGTCAACTGGAAGCAGCATTGATTTATCCACATTTATCAAAAGAGAAGTCCTAGTTCTGAAGTACCTCAAAAACAGGGTGACTCTGTAGGTACCTAGTAACAATTTGTGCCAACGTCCCCAGCATTGTAATAGTAAACGTATAAAATCTAAGAAACGGGACTTTAAGGGCACAACGGTATTAAACTACGAAAAAGTAAGTATTGTTTTGGAATTTTTATTATTAAAGTACAAAAAGACAAAGAACAAACATGGAAGTTTAAAAACAAATCAGGCTAGACATAGAACCTAGTTTTATACACCATGTGGATCCTATCCTGCAAGCTTGTATAAGATTTAATAAAGTTATAAGTACGTAATCCAAACATTTATTTCAAATGAAGGAGAATATACTTCCCCAAACATGGAGCGGTGGAAATATATAGAGCTATAATTGAAAAGATGCTGCAGGTCTGGTGATCCAAGGTGAGATGCTCTCTAATTGCTCAACATGTTTCACGTTGATAAAGAACGCTTCTTCAGGAGCTAGAGATTCTATTAAAAATACACAAAAAAGGACAACAAAATATCACAATGACAATAAATATAAATATCAAAAAGTAAATTTCATGAAAATAGGGGGTATACATGTGTAGAAATCTCTATATTGGAAATGCAACCCCCCCGTGTAGTGATCTATGGGAGAGACCCTATAAAAGATTATAGTCTCCAAAAGAAGAACAGCACAACCGGGTGGTCTGGGTCAGCCAATTCAAGGGACATAGAAGGCGTTACTCATATGAGGTAAGAAAGATAAGTGGTAAGGGGTAGGTTCCAAATAAAGACTATAAAATTGTATGGTCGTGTATGATCATCAATTATTTAGACCATATTGCAAATATAAGGGAGTCATGAAAAAGAAAAAAGGAGGGGGGGGAGAAAAGGGGGGGAAGGGGAGGGGAAAGGGGAAAGAGATGGAAGGGGGAAGGGGGGGAGGGGGGGAAGGGGGGAGGGGGGGGGGACAAGGGAAGAGAGGGGAAGGAGGGAGCGAGGGAGGAAAATTGAATGAATCAAAACAAGTTGGAATCTATGTACTAACATACAAAAAATATGTACCAAGGATAATTCACTTACCAATTAGGTATGGTGAATATAGATGCTACCAATAAAGACGTGCAACGTCCCTTAAGGACAAACTTGTATCTAGCCAATATAAAACTTACAATCCTGCTTCTCCCCAGCCAAGGGGCCAAGGGGCACAGTGCCCTGTGGTAGTTGTTCATTCTGCCCGTGGATATCCTCCGAATATCCTATTCCACTTCCCAATGGTGAAATTTACCATCCGAAATTTTCAGCCACATGTTGCACACAAGGGGTGGTTTACTTGATGATCTGTACCTGTGGGGTTTTTTATGTGGGGAAGACGGACAGACAGTTAAGGCAAAGAATTAACGACCATGTATACTACTCAGGGAATGGGAAGATGCTCACACCTGTGAGCAGACACCTTGATCCATATCATCGGTTTGACACGTGTTCCATTTCTTTTACTGTTCTGGCCGTTGTCCCCAAAAATCCCAGAGGTGGTGAATGGGACAAATTCATATTACAAAAAGAGACCCTGTGGATCGAGCGCCTAAATGCCACTAGGGCACCTGGCTTGAACGAATCCCACTCATACAGACCTTTTCTTTGATCCCATAATCATCATCAGGAATCCCCCCAGCACGTCTCATCATAACAATATGAATTTTTTATTTGAATTCTTTACTTGAATTTGAATGACATAATATACTTTGCTACGGTCTTCTTAAAAATCCCCCTTTTTTCCAGATCAATATGTTCCGAAGTTCTCTTTTTCAAATGTTAAATTGATATTTTGATTGTCTATATTTTTGATCCTTTTTGGAAATCATGACTATGTATATTTGTATATAAGATTACGTATATACATTGTGTATTTTTTCTTTCCTCCCCCGTTGGTGATTTTGGGACTGTTCCCTTAGTGTTGGTCTCCCATGGAAATGTTTGGCCATTGCCCTTGGTGAGTTCCGTTGCACATCGCCGCACATCCGGTTCGACTCTCTGACCGGATGTGCGGCGATTGACGGAGGCATGGGGACCTGTCTGGTTTCCCCTATGCCTCCGGCTCTGCTCTCTGCGCATTGGCCCAGCTCCGTCCCGCTGCGTCATGATTCGGCGAATGCGCGGAGATCCCCTCCGTCCATACGTCGTTGTGCGTGGGGGTGACGCTGCGTGGCGCATGCGCGGCAGCCCGCAATGGGGCCGGGAGACGCCGTGCTCTACGGAGCTGGTTGCTTCCGGCCTGGGGTTGCCTATTTAAGGACATGGTGGCGTTCGGTTTCAGGATCCTGGAACAGGCACTGGTCAAACTGAGCGGTGTATCCCCTAACCCCCTTTCAATTGTCTCTGGGTAAGTCCAGCCATTTGATCTACCATAAGGATATTTTTACCTGCAAACAACGATTAGCTTTGCAATCTATGCTGATTGCCATGTCTGCAAAATGTGATCGTGATTATGTTTTCCCCTCTCATATACCAGAATTACAGCTTACAAAAGCTATTCTCCTTATCCATGAATACCTGATGTTATATGCACCTGGGAGGTTCCTGGCTCCGACCGTTGCCTTTCTGATTCAACTCAGATATTATTACCTTTGATCATTTTGCGATCCTTTGCTTATTCTTTTTTATTGGTAGCATCTATATTCACCATACCTAATTGGTAAGTGAATTATCCTTGGTACATATTTTTTGTATGTTAGTACATAGATTCCAACTTGCTTTGATTCATTCAATTTTCCTCCCTCGCTCCCTCCTTCCCCTCCCTTGCCTTGTTCCCTCTCCCTTCCCCCCCCTTCCCCCTTCCGCCCCCCCCCCCCTTCCCCCCCCCCTCCTTCTTTCTTTTTCATGACTCCCTTATATTTGCAATATGGTCTAAATAATTGATGATCATACACGACCATACAATTTTATAGTCTTTATTTGGAACCTACCCCTTACCACTTATCTTTCTTACCTCATATGAGTAACGCCTTCTATGTCCCTTGAATTGGCTGACCCAGACCACCTGGTTGTGCTGTTCTTCTTTTGGAGACTATAATCTTTTATAGGGTCTCTCCCATAGATCACTACACGGGGGGGTTGCATTTCCAATATAGAGATTTCTACACATGTATACCCCCTATTTTCATGAAATTTACTTTTTGATATTTATATTTATTGTCATTGTGATATTGTGTTGTCCTTTTTTGTGTATTTTTAATAGAATCTCTAGCTTCTGAAGAAGCGTTCTTTGTCAACGTAAAACATGTTGAGCAATTAGAGAGCATCTCACCTTGGATCACCAGACCTGCAGCATCTTTTCAATTATAGCTCTATATATTTCCACCGCTCCATTTTTGGGGAAGTATATTCTCCTTCATTTGAAATAAATGTTTGGATTACGTACTTATAACTTTATTAAATCTTATACAAGCTTGCAGGATAGGATCCACATGGTGTATAAAACTAGGTTCTATGTCTAGCCTGATTTGTTTTTAAACTTCCATGTTTGTTCTTTGTCTTTTTGTACTTTAATAATAAAAATTCCAAAACAATACTTACTTTTTCGTAGTTTAATACCGTTGTGCCCTTAAAGTCCCGTTTCTTATGCCGCGTACACACGGTCGGACTTTTCGTCTACAAAAGTCAGACAGCCTGTCCGACAGACTTCCGGCAGACTTTCGGCGGACTTGCGGCATACTTTCTAACGAACGGACTTGCCTACACACGACCACACAAAAGTCCGACGGATTCGTACGTGATGACGTACACCGGACTAAAATAAGGAAGTTCATAGCCAGTAGCCAATAGGTGCCCTAGCGTGGCTTTTTGTCCGTCGGACTAGCACACAGACGAGCGGATTTCGGGGTCTGTCGTAGTTACGAAGTAAAGATTTGAAGCATGTTTCAAATCTAAAGTACGTCGGATTTGAGGCTAAAAAAGTACGTTGAAAGTCCGGAGAAGCCCACACACGATCGGATTACCAGCCAGCTTTAGTCCGTCAGCGTCCGTTGGACTTTTGTAGACGAAAAGTACGACCGTGTGTACGCGGCATTAGATTTTATACGTTTACTTATCCATATTTATATTCAGGCCCGATATCCGCCCAAAATCTGTAATTATATTCATTGCTGCTGCCAGGGACCCCTGCTTATCCCCCAAAAATAGCAATACATCATCGGCATATAATGCTATTTTCTCCACTCCTAAAATCCTCTGAAATCCCTTTACCCAAAACAGATGACATGATAGATATAGCCAAGGGCTCCATTGCCAAAGCAAATAACGGGGGAGAGTCTCGTCCCCCGAGTCAAAGAAAATGACTCAGAGCATATATTATTTATCTTCACTTTTGTTCTAGGCCTTTCGTATAAAAGTCTTACCCATCCCACGTATTTAGGACCAAATTGGAAGGCAGCCAAGGTCTGCCACAAATAATGCCACTCCAAGCTGTCGAAGGCCTTGGCTGCATCCAAAGATAGTATTGCCCTTGACCCTATATTGACCGTCGGTACTTGCAAATTTAACCACACCCTCCTTATATTTATACTGGTTGATCTATTTGGTATAAACTCAATTTGGTCTATATGGATGAAATTCTGAATTATCTTCATTAACCTCAGCTAATATTTTTGCCAGAATTTTCACATCTGTACCCAGCAATGTTATTGGCCTGTAGCAGGATAAATCAAGTAGATCCTTCCCCTCATTTGGAAGGACTATAATGGTGGAATCTCTCATAGACAGAGGCAACACACCCTCCTCTAATGCATTATTAAATGTCTTCAGCAGCTCTGGTAGCAAGATATCTTCATAATTTTTATATATCTCTGCAGGCAGGCCATCTGGCCCAGGGGTTTTCTGATTTGCCAATGCTGACACCGCTTGTCTTACTTCCTCCAAACCTATAGGGGCATCCAATGTCTCTCTATCTTCCTCAGTGAGGCAAAGAATCTTCAGATCTCTAAAAAAAAATCCCATGTCTCCCCTTCTACCTCTCCACCTTGGGCACTATACAATTTTTCGTAGTATTTTTTAAAAGTATCTACAATCTCAGGGCCATATGCTGTTATTCTTCCCTCCCCTGTTCTAATAGCGGGTATAGCAATGGTAGCTGTATTTGCCTTTGCTAATCGGGCCAGCAAGTGTCCCACACTCTCTCCTTCCACATAATAACACTGTCTCTGAAGCAGCAGTTTATCTTCAGTTTTTATATATAATAGATCCTTATATTCTTGTTGAGTTTTCACCCAATCCTGAAGTGCCTCAGGGGTTGAGCTTTCTACATACTTCCGTTCTGCTTCCGTGACCTTATTTCCAATCAGTTTTTCCTGCTCTTTAGTCTGTCCCTTAATTCTCGCTATATGCTGTATCAATATCCCCCTAAGATAAGCCTTAAGGGTATGCCAGACCATTGCAGGTGAAGCCGTCCCGGCATTGATCTTCATAAATTCCTCCAAGGATGATGACCCTCTTTACCACCTATTATCTCTAACCAATATGGGCTAATTTTCCATTCCTTTTTACCCAACTCCTCCCCTCGACTAAATGATACAACCAATGGAGAGTGACCTGAGAGACCCCTGGGCATATATTTTATATTCTTAACAAAGTGAAACATATCTTCACTAATGAGAGCTAAATCAATCGTAGAATGTTTTTTTGAAAAACAAAAATATTACTGATTAGTTGGATTCCTCATCCTCCATAAGCGTAGCAACCCCTTTTCCAACCTGAATTCCTGCTGGGTATCTATCTACCCTCCCATGTAATACCATATTGCAATCACCCACCACCTGTTAGGATTAAGTTCACCTGCTGGTGACACTATCCTGCTCTGGGCTGTTTGCTGCAGTTCCAGTGTCCACCAGCAGGTGTCTCCCAGGAGCCAGCGGGCTGGTGTAATCAGGCTAAATAATGTTCAGCTGCCTGGGGGCTACTTAAGGCTTCTCTTCACTTCCCCCGGCACGTCACGATTCTGGTCCCTTCCTTGCTGTCTGTTCCTGATGCCTAGCTTGATCCAGTCTGTACTTCTCTGCCTTGTTCCTGCCTCCCCCTGCCTTGCTTTTATTTGAGTACCCTGTTGAGATCCCCCTTCATGCAACCTTGCATTCCCTGTACCCTTGTCCTTTAGATGGTTTTTGTATATAGCTAGTAGTTAGCTTCCTTTGTTATTTCTTTTGGGGTATATTTATGTTCACGTTTACTGTGTGCTGTGTTTGCTGTGTTTATGGTTTGCTGTGTTTCACTATAAATATCACTTTAATATATATATCCTTGTTTGGTCTCAGTTCCCTTGTGTAGCTATGTGTCTGGTCTCCCTAGACGCTTATCCCTGACACTACCATTATTGGGACATTAGGTTCATCATACATAAATTTCATCAATTGATATAAAATCTACGCTTTAAACGGTGGAGGATTATATATATACTAGCCTAGATGCAGGTCAATCCTCCAATTATACAGTACAGAAAAATATACCGGCCATTAGGGATGAGCCGAACACCCCCCGGTTCGGTTTGCACCAGAACCTGCGAACGGACCGCACGAACGTTAGAACCCCATTGACGTCTATGGGACTCGAACGTTCAAAATCAAAAGTGCTCATTTTAAAGGCTAATTTGCATGGTATTGTCCTAAAAAGGGTTTGGGGACCCGGGTCCTACCCCAGGGGACATGTATCAATGCAAAAAAACCTTTTAAAAACGGCCGTTTTTTCGGGAGCAGTGATTTTAATGATGCTTAAAGTAAAAAAAAAAGTGAAATATTCCTTTAAATATCGTACCTGGGGGGTGTCTATAGTATGCCTGTAAAGTGACGCGTGTTTCCCGTGTTTAGAACAGTCCCTGCACCAAATGTCATTTTCAAAGGAAAAAATCTCATTTAAAACTGCTTGCGGGTTTAATGTAATGTCGGGTCATGGCAATATGGATGAAAATCAGTGAGACAAACGGCATGGGTACCCCCCAGTCCATTACCAGGCCCTTTGGGTCTTGTATGGATATTAAGGGGAACCCCGCACCCAAATTAAAATAAGGAAAGGTGTGGGGCCACCAGGCCCTATATACTCTGAACAGCAGTATACAGGCGGTGCAAACAAGACAGGGACTGTAGGTTTGTTGTTAAGTAGAATCTCTTTGTAATTTTGAACGGGTACATTTTTAACGTGTTTAGCTCCAGCCAAAAAATCTTTTTTAAGCTTTTTGGAAAACATAGGGAAGGGTTATAACCCCTGTGACATTTGTTTTGCTGTCTTTCCTCCTCTTCAGAAGATTTCACCTCACTTTTTGTCCCAATGAAAAATGTTTTTTGAAAATTTGGATTTTTTTGTGGAGCAAGGATTGGAAAGCATCAGTGGAAAGGAGAATTTTTTTTCCCCATATTAACTCTTACAGGAGAGAATTTCCCTTCCTAGGGGTAGATTTCATCTCACTTCCTGTTGTCTCCTTCCGTTTGCAAGTAGGAGTCGTTTGTAAGTTAGATGTTTGAAAGTAGGGTCCTGCCCTATATACTCAGCAGAAATTTGGGCCTTAGGTGTTGCTGTGGCCACAACACTGTAAGCCCTCACAGGGCCCTGCTGTGAAATATTAGATCAAGAATTGTAATTACATGCCCCTGTTGAACAGGAGCTGAAAAATTAGGCCTTAGGCACTGGTGCTGGTGCCACAACACTGCAACCCCTCACAGACACTCTAGTTGGAACGCAGGAATGAGCCCTGCTGCAAAGTATTGCATCAAAAATTGTAATTACACGCCCCTGTTAAACAAGGGCTGAAAAATTGGGCCTTAGGCACTGGTGCTGGTGCCACAACACTGCAACCCCTCACAGACACTCTAGTTGGAATGCAGGAACGAGCCCTGCTGCAAAGTATTGCATCAAAAATTGTAATTACACGCCCCTGTTAGACAGGGGCAGAAAAATTGGGCCTTAGGCACTGGTGCTGGTGCCACAACACTGCAACCCCTCACAGACACTCTAGTTGGAATGCAAGAACGAGCCCTGCTGCAAAGTATTACATCAAAAATTGTAATTACACGCCCCTGTTAAACAGGGGCTGAAAAATTGTGTCTTAGGCACTGGTGGTGGCGCCCAAAACCAAAAATGTTCTTACAAGCTATCAGCGTGATGATTGAGGAGGAAGAGGATAATTACTCAGGGATAGTCACTCAGCATCAGCATAGGCAGTCTTTGAAGGGATCTGAGATTTCAAAAAAAATTATTCGGTTACATCAGCATCAGGTGCTTGGTAGCTGGTGGTGATCCAAGACTGATTCATTTTTATGAAGGTCAGTCGATCGACCGAGTCGGTGGACAGACGCACCCTGTGATCGGTTACCACGCCTCCAGCAGCACTGAATGTGCGTTCCGAAAGAACGCTGGATGCAGGACAGGCCAGTAGCTCAATTGCATACTGTGCAAGCTCTGGCCAGTGATCCATCCTCAAGACCCAGTAACCCAGAGGATTTTCGGTGGGAAAGGTGTCCAAGTCTGATCTTGCGCCTAGGTATTCCTGCACCATGTAAAACAGACGCTGGCGATGGTTGCTGGAACCGATCATACCTTGGGGCTGCGGACCAAAAAATTGTCTGAACGCATCGGTCAGACGGCCACCTTCTCCACCGCTCCTTCTTTGACTGACCGAAGCCTCAGCAACACGTTGTCCAGAAACAGGAGTTTGTAACCTCCCAGTCTCTGGGAACGCGTTGCACAGACCTTTCTGCAAGGCCTCTCGAAGATGTTTCATCCTCTGCTCCCTCTGCGATGGCAAGATAAGGTCTGCAACCTTACCCTTGTAACGTGGATCAAGGAGGGTTGCCAGCCAGTATTGGTCCTTCTCCTTGATACCACGAATACGAGGACCCTTACGCAGGCTTTGCAGGATCAGGGAGGCCATGCAGCGTAGGTTTGCTGAGGCATTCGGTCCGGAGTCCTCTGGGTCACTAAGGACGACAACGTCCGCAGCCACCTCCTCCCAGCCACGTACAAGTCCATGTGTTTCTTGGGACTGATCCCTTAAAGACTGCTGCTGATGCTGAGTGCCAGGCTCCACCTCCATACTGACACAATCTTCCTCCTCCTCCTCCTCCTCCTCCTCCTCTTCCTGTGTGATCGGCGGGCACGCAGGAACACTGTCTGGATAAAGGAGGCCTTGAGAGCTAAGGAAGTCCTCCTCTTCCTGCCTCTGTTCTGCCTCAAGTGCCCTGTCCATTATTCCACGCAGCGTGTGCTCCAACAGGTGGACAAGGGGGGCAGTGTCACTGATGCATGCACTGTCACTGGTCACCATCCTCGTGGCCTCCTCAAATGGTGACAGGACAGTGCATGCATCCCTGATCATGGCCCACTGGCGTGGGGAAAAAAAAACAAGCTCCCCTGACCCTGTCCTGGTGCCATAGTCGCACAGGTACTCATTGATGGCCCTCTGCTGCGTGTGCAGCCGCTGCAGCATGGCCAACGTTGAGTTCCACCTGGTGGGCATGTCACAGATTAGGCGGTTCTTGGGCAGGTTAAACTCCTTTTGGAGGTCCGTCAGCCGAGCACTGGCATTATATGACCGGCGGAAATGCACACAGACTTTCCTGGCCTGCCTCAGGACATCCTGTAAGCCCGGGTACCTGCCCAAGAACCGCTGCACCACCAAGTTAAGGACATGAGCCAAACAGGGCACATGGGTCATTTGTCCCTGTCGGAGGGCAGAGAGGAGGTTGGTGCCATTGTCGCAAACCACCATTCCTGCCTTAAGTTGGCGTGGCGTCAACCACCTCTGAACCTGCCCCTGCAGAGCTGACAGAACCTCTGCCCCAGTGTGGCTCCTGTCCCCCAAGCACACCAGCTCAAGCACCGCATGGCATCTTTTGGCCTGCGTACTTGCGTAGCCCCTTGAACGACTACGGAGCACCGCTGGTTCCGAGGAAGAGGCCATGGAGGAAGAAGAAGAGGAGGGGGTGGAGGAGAGAGGTGTGTCACAATCATTAGCATTTTGGAGGCGTGGTGGTGGAACAACCTCCAACACTACTGCACCTTGTCCTGCATCCTTCCCAGCTGCCAGCAGAGTCACCCAATGCGCCGTGAAACTTAGGTAACGTCCCTGTCCATGCCTGCTGGACCATGAGTCAGCGGTAATATGCACCTTACCGCTGACCGCCCTGTCCAGCGAGGCATGGACATTGCCTTCCACATGCCGGTAGAGAGCCGGAATCGCCTTCCTTGAGAAAAAGTGGCGTTTGGGTACCTGCCACTGAGGAACCGCACATTCCACAAACTCACGGAAGGGGGCAGAGTCTACCAACTGAAAAGGCAGCAGTTGAAGTGCTAGCAATTTTGCCAAGCTAGCATTCAACCGCTGGGCATGTGGATGGCTGGGAGCAAACTTTTTTCGGCGGTGCAGCAGCTGGGGCAGGGAAATTTGCCTGGTAAAATCTGACGTCGGTGTACCAAAAGCAGATTGCCCACAAGTACTTGGCTGTGACACACCTAATTCTACACCTTCATTACTCTCAGTGCAGGTCTCAGAGAGGACTGGAGGTCTAGTGGGGTTGGAAATCTCAGCTGAAGAGGAGCAAGGAGAGGTCCTCTTTGTTCTTTGGTGTGGGTCTTTTAGATACGCTTGCCAACGAACTGCATGGCAGGTCAACATATGTCTGGTCAAGCATGTGGTACCCAAGCGGGAGATGTTTTGGCCACGTGAGATACGCTTGAGACATATGTTGCAAATAGCAGCGGTGCGATCTGATGCACTTGTCTCAAAAAAGGCCCACACCAAAGAACTTTTTGAATAACGCGCAGAGACTGCAGCGCCCTGCACATGTGGAGCTTTGGGGTGTGATGCAGTCAATGTGCTGCCCTTTGGCTGGCCCCTGGAGGGCATCCTGCCTCGTTGGTGATGTGCCGCCTCCTCCTCCTCTTCCTCCTCCTCCTCTCTCCTATCAGGCACCCACGTTGAGTCAGTGACCTCATCATCCCCTCCCTCCTCATCACTGGAGCAAACCTGGCAGTATGCTGCAGCAGGGGGAGCATGACTGCCAGATTGCTGTCCTTCTTGGGCACCCCCTCTGTCCGTGCTCATGTTACTGCCTTCATCGAGCTCAGTATCATCATCAGAGCCTTCCAAACGCTGGGCATCCTCCTGGAGCATGTACCCAACACTGTGGTCAAACAGTTCGAGGGACTCCTCAGGAGGACATGGTGGAGCTAGGGAAGGAGTCACTGATGACATTGAGCCGAGGGAAGAGGCCACTGCTTTGCCAGACAAAGCACCCTGGGCATGGGTGAGAGAGGATGAGGAGGATGAGGACAGCTTGGTCATCCACTCGACCAAGTCTTCTGCATGTTGCGGCTCAACACGGCCAGCTGCCGAAAAAAAGGCCAAGCGTGTCCCATAGCCACGTGCTGATGAGGATGCACCGTCTCCACGACCAGCACTAGACACAGAGCCTGCTTGCCCTCTCTTATTGGCTTGTGACTGTCTGCCTCTCCTTCTTGGCCTTCCAGACATACTAATGGCCTGTAGCTGCACTAAGCTGGGATATATATATATATATATATATATATATATATATATATATATATGTACTGATACTGCAGCTAGCAAAATCAACTGCCTGCCTGTAGTATGAGAACACCACCAACCTTCTACAGGTAGCTTTAGCTGAATACTGTGAGGTGGACGCACCCCACTAACTTGTAGGTTTAGCTGAACACTGTGAGCAGGACGCACTGCACTAACTGTAAATAGTCTAGCTGCCTGACCGTGGTACTAATAGGATCAAAAGAACACCAGTAATTTTCTTCAGGTAGCTTTATATACTGTAACAAGACAAGCCTGCCTGTCAGTAGGAAGATAACAGGAACGGATCTAGCTGAACACTGTGAGCAGGACGCACTGCACTAAATATAAATAGTCTAGCTGCCTGACCGTGGTACTAATAGGATCAAAAGAACACCAGTAATTTTCTTCAGGTAGCTTTATACACTGTAACAAGACAAGCCTGCCTGTCAGTAGGAAGATAACAGGAACGGATCTAGCTGAACACTGTGAGCAGGACGCACTGTACTAAATATAAATAGTCTAGCTGCCTGACCGTGGTACTAATAGGATCAAAAGAACACCAGTAATTTTCTTCAGGTAGCTTTATATACTGTAACAAGACAAGCCTGCCTGTCAGTAGGAAGATAACAGGAACGGATCTAGCTGAACACTGTGAGCAGGACGCACTGTACTAAATGTAAATAGTCTAGCTGCCTGACCGTGGTACTAATAGGATCAAAAGAACACCAGTAATTTTCTTTAGGTAGCTGTTAATACTGTAACAAGACAAGCCTGCCTGTCAGTAGGAAGATAACAGGAACGGATCTAGCTGAACACTGTGAGCAGGACGCACTGCACTAAATGTAAATAGTCTAGCTGCCTGACCGTGGTACTAATAGGATCAAAAGAACACCAGTAATTTTCTTTAGGTAGCTGTTAATACTGTAACAAGACAAGCCTGCCTGTCAGTTGGAAGATAACAGGAACGGATCTAGCTGAACACTGTGAGCAGGACACACTGCACTAAATGTAAATAGTCTAGAAGATAACAGGAACGGATCTAGCTGAACACTGTGAGCAGGACGAACTGTACTAAATGTAAATAGTCTAGCTGCCTGACCGTGGTACTAATAGGATCAAAAGAACACCAGGAATTTTCTTTAGGTAGCTGTTAATACTGTAACAAGACAAGCCTGCCTGTCAGTAGGAAGATAACAGGAACGGATCTAGCTGAACACTGTGAGCAGGACGCACTGCACTAAATGTAAATAGTCTAGAAGATAACAGGAACGGATCTAGCTAAACTGAATACAGTGTATATATATATATGCAACACCTGGGATGCATATATATACACAATACACTTTAAGTGCAGCTAACTGACTGACTGTCCTGCCTAATCTAGCTAACTCAAATGAAATGACACTTTCTCTCTCTCTCTCTCTCTAAGCACACCGGAACACACTGCACAGGGCCGCCGTGCAGGCGGCCTTATATAGTGTGGGGCGTGTACTAAATCCCCTGAGCCATAATTGGCCAAAGCCTCCTTGGCTTTGGCCAATTACGGCTCTCTGTTCAGGCGGCGCTGTGATTGGCCAAGCATGCGGGTCATAGTGCATGCTTGGCCAATCATCAGCAAGCAATGCACTGCGATGCCGCAGTGAATTATGGGCCGTGACGCGCCACGCGAATTTGGCGTGAACGGCCCATATCGTTCGCAATTCGGCGAACGACCGAACAGCCGATGTTCGAGTCGAACATGGGTTCGACTCGAACACGAAGCTCATCCTTACCGGCCATTCTCGTCTATATTGATCTGTCTGCAGGAGAACTCAACTCCTGTCCCAATCTACTCCTCTGGAGTAGGAAGTATATACCGAGTGGTACTGAGTCTGAAAATTTCTTCTTTTTAAGTATACAATTGACTCTTTTGTTAAGTGAGTCTCCTGCAGACAAATCACTGATGCCTGAAGGGCTGACACTGCATTCATAACCGCAGCTCTCTTTAAATGGTCTCCTAATCCTCGGACATTACAAGAACATATCCTTATCACTTTAAACTGCATATAGACAATAAAAAAAAGAAAAAAAAAGAAAAAAGAAAACAAGTCCAAAAGGGAAAAAAAAGTCAACTATCAAAGACGCAATATCCCCAATCCACCTATATCTTCTCTTTCCCCTCCTCCTTGTGTCTATCTTTCCACTATTTAAATCCTGTATTTTCCCATATATATCATCATGCATAAATTCTGTGATTTTTAATTGTGTTTCCTCTTGATACTCAAACCCCTTTGCATTATTTTTTCCTTTCTTCCCTCCCTCTCCTCCTCCCTCCCTTTCTAACAAACATTTTCCCACACGACCCTTAGATCGCATAGTAGTGCGTTTCATGTGATTAATGTGAAAAATAGAGAGTGAACTGTCTATATTTATCTTCTTACAACACCCTGTCTCCACCCACCCTAGTACCTCATTAAACATAAATGACCAAAATCGAACTTGTATATTTCCCATACAATTTCTTTTCCCCTTCCACGCTAAAAAAAAAATAAAAAAAACAGCTGACAAATCCCATGTGATTTACTAACCAAAAACAACAAATAAACAAATACAAAAAACACATGACTGAATTTAAACCTCTAGAAATACGTGTCATAAATAGCAGAGCTCAAATAAATAAAAAATGAAAAAATAAAAATAAAAATGAAAAATAAAAATGTGCTAATGAAAGCAATGATCAATCTAAATGAACAGTAAAAGTATATATGTGTGAATATTGACAATAATACCCTCATTGAAAATCAGTCACAATATGAATGTGATCTCACAAAAAAAGTTATTGGTGAACACTTTGTGCAAACACATCCTATCACATAATGTTCAAAACAACACACCCTGTGGCAGATGTGAAAATAATAAATTAAATCTTAACATAAAATTCATATCATGTGAATACATGTTAACAAAAAAAGTTATTGGTGAACACTGTGAGCAAACACATCCTATCACATAATGTTCAAAACAACACGCCCTGTGGCAGATGTGAAAATGATAAATTAAGTCTTAACATAAAGTTGATATCGTGAATATATTCTAACAAAAAAAGTTATTGGTGAACACTGTGAGCAAACACATCATTTCACATAATGATCAAAACAACACACCCTGTGGCAGATGTAAAAATAATAAATAAAGTGTTGACATAAATGGTCTGAAAAAATCTATAAATGAAAACTCTTGGTTGTTCTTTGTGATCTTCCACCACACCTCAGTGTTTGTGCTTCCACTCCCACTTAAAGATTTGCACTCACCAGCTACAATTGCCTCCCACTCTCGTGTTTGGCATAACTCGCCTCAACCCACACTTATTGGGGGTTAAAAACGATCTCCAGATTCCTCTTGAGTTGAGAGAGGCGAGTTGAGAGGAAGTAGAGAGGAGACATTACTGGAAGTGGCAGCAGAGGAGCTATACGGCAAGCATCTGAAGCATGACGCAAGACGTTGTGGCGTGACACGCTGCATCGAATGGTTGAGACTTGAGACTAGGAATGGGTGAGACTGCACAGCTGACACACTATCCTGGGTCCGCCGTGCCCACTATAGATCGCTTTACCAGTGCATGGAGTTTATGTTATGATTTCCTTTGGAGTTTTTTTTGGCCTGCTTTGTTTTTTACACATGTGAGTGCAATGGTGTACGATGGTTTGAATTTTTAATAAATTTGCTGTACTTTATCACACTTTTTTGGGCATTTTTTCATTTTCATGTGGAGCAATCACTTCTTGAGGAAAAGAATTTGTTGCATTTACGCTCACTATTTGGAGATCACATTTGGAATCTGGAGATCACATTTTAACCCCCAATAAGTGTGGGTTGAGGCGAGTTATGCCAAACATGAGAGTGGGAGGCAATTGTAGCTGGTGAGTGCAAATCTTTAAGTGGGAGTGGAGGCACAAACACTGAGGTGTGGTGGAAGATCACAAAGAACAACCAAGAGTTTTCATTTATAGATTTTTTCACACCATTCATCGGAATATTCATAATTTATGAACTTTATGTCAACACTTTATTTATTATTTTCACATCTGTCACAGGGTGTGTTGTTTTGATCATTATGTGATATGATGTGTTTGCTCACAGTGTTCACCAATAACTTTTTTTGTTAGAATATATTCACATGATATGAACTTTATTCTAAGACTTCATTTATCATTTTCACATCTGCCTCAGGGTGTGTTGTTTTGAACATTATGTGATAGTATGTGTTTGCTCACAGTGTTCACCAAGAACTTTTTTTGTTAGAATATTTTCACATGATATGAATTTTATGTTAAGATTTCATATATTATTTTCACATCTGCCACAGGGTGTGTTGTTTTGAACATTATGTGATAGGATGTGTTTGCTCACAGTGTTCACCAAGAACTTTTTTTGTTAGAATATTTTCACATGATATGAATTTTATGTTAAGATTTCATATATTATTTTCACATCTGCCACAGGGTGTGTTGTTTTGAACATTATGTGATAGGATGTGTTTGCTCACAGTGTTCACCAATAACTTTTTTTGTCAGATCACATTCATATTGTGACTGATTTTCAATGAGGGTATTATTGTCAATATTCACACATATATACTTTTACTGTTCATTTAGATTGATCATTGCTTTCATTGCTAGCACATTTTTATTTTTCATTTTTATTTTTATTTTTATTTTTATTTGAGCGCTACTATTTATTCCACTTATTACTAGAGGTTTAAATTCAGTCACATATTTGTTACATATTAAGTGACAGCTATAGTTTATTTAAATTATACTTTTTTCACTTATTCAGAAGTGCAGTGGAGGTATCACAGGGTGTAGGGTGTTAGCTTGTGAACTATCAGGTGTGCAAATACAATATTATTATTATTATTATACAGGATTTATATAGCACCAACAGTTTACGCAGCGCTTTACAATATAAAAGGGAGACAATACAGTTATAATACAATAAGATACAAGAGGATTAAGAGGGCCCTGCTCAGAAGAGCTTACAATCTAATAGGGTGGGGAAGGTGGTACAAAAGGTTGTAACTGTGGGGAATGAGCTGATGGAAGTGGTAAAAGATTAGTAAGAGACGTTATAGGCTTTCCTGAAGAGATGAGTTTTCAGGGATTGCCTGAAGGTAGCAAGAGTAGGGGATAGCCGGACAGGTGGAGGTAGCGAGTTCCAGAGGATGGGAGAGGCTCTGGAGAAATCCTGGAGATGAGCATGAGAGGAGGAGATGAGAGAGCTTGAGAGTAGGAGGTCTTGAGAAGAGCGGAGAGGATGATTTGGGTGATATTTGGAGACAAGATTGGTGATGTAGCTCGGGGCAGAGTTGTGAATGGCTTTGTATGTTGTGGTTAGTATTTTGAATTTAATTCTCTGGGTGATTGGGAGCCAGTGTAGGGATTGGAGGAGAGGGTTGGCAGACACTGAGCGGTTGGTAAGGTGGATATGTCTGGCAGCAGCATTCATGATAGACTGAAGAGGGGATAGCCTATGGAGAGGCAGGCCAATGAGAAGGGAGTTGCAATAGTCAAGGCGAGAGATAACGAGGGAGTGAATTAGGAGCTTGGTGGTTTCATTTGTTAAAAAGGGATGAATTTTAGAGATGTTACGGAGGTAAATTCTACAAACTTTTGATAACGATTGGATTTGAGGCTGAAATGACAAGTCAGAGTCTAGGATTACACCTAGTACCCTGGCGTGAGGGGAGGGACTGATGGTTGCATTGTTGATTTTGATGGAAAAGTCGTGGAGGGGGGAGCGGGTGGGGGGGAATATTAATAGCTCAGTTTTAGAGAGATTTAGTTTAAGGAAGTGGTGCGACATCCATGCTGATATGTCAGTTAGTAAGTTAGTAATGTGAGAGGAGACTGAAGGAGTGAGGTAAGGAGTAGACAGATAAATTTGGGTGTCATCGGCGTATAAGTGGTACTGGAAGCCGTGGGCGGTTATCAAGTGACCAAGGGAGGAGGTGTAGATAGAGAAGAGAAGGGGTCCAAGAACAGAGCCTTGGGGGACCCCCACAGGAAGGGGCAATGGAGAGGAGGAGACAGAGTTGTAGGTGACACTGAAGGAGCGCTGTGATAAATAGGCAGAGAACCAGAATAGAGCAGAATCTCGGAGGCCAAGGGAATGTAGTTTATTGAGAAGGAGAGGGTGTTCAACAGTATCAAAGACTGCAGAGAGGTCAAGTAGTAGGAGTATGGAGTACTGGCTGTTGGTTTTAGCAGTTAGTAAATCGTTAGTGAGTTTTAGTAAGGCAGATTCTGTGGAGTGCTGTGAGCGAAAGCCAGACTGTAAAGGGTCAAGGAGGTTATTTTCACTGAGGTAGGAGCTAAGACGGTTGTAGACTAAGCGTTCTAGAAGTTTAGAGGTGAATGGAAGCAATGAGATGGGTCTTAAGTTGTTCAGATTGGTAGGGTCCAGTGAGGGCTTTTTAAGTATGGGAGTGATCTGCGCATGTTTTAGAGGGGAGGTGCCACTAGAGAGGGAGAGATTGAAGATGTTAGTGAGGGAGCATAGGATAGAAGAAGAGGGTGACCGTAGTAATTGCGAGGGAACAGGATCCAGGGGACAATTGGTTAGGTGGGCATCTGAGAAAAGTTTTGTAACCTCTTCAGTAGTAGCCAATTCAAAAGAGGAGAGTGTTAAATGTGCTGTTAGGCAAGGTATGTTGGGTGGGGAAGATGTACGCACAGTAAAGGTATCCTCACGTATTGCATCAATCTTGTCTTTGAAGTGATTGGCAGTGAGTGAGTTAGTGGGTAGAGGGGGTTGGGGACGAATCAGAGAGTCAAAGGTTGAGAAGAGCCGACGGGGACTGGATGACAAGGAATTAAAAAGAGAGACAAAGTAGGCTTGTTTGGCAGTATGGAGGCATGAATTTTATTTTAGAAGGGCAGATTTATATAGGGTGAACTCTTGCAGGCATTTGGTTTTATGCCACAGTCGTTCAAGAGCACGGCAATGTCTCTTGAGATTTCTAGTGTTGTCAGTTTGCCAGGGTTGTAACGGTCGGGGCCTGATTCTGCATGTGGTTAGAGGAGCTAGTGCATCTAGTGATGATGAGAGTGAACTGTTGTAGACAGAGGTGGCCAGGTCAGGACAGGACAGGGGAGAGATTATATCATATAGGTGGTCAGTAGCAGAATAGAGAAGAGAAGGGTTAAAGTGGCGAAGGTTTCTACAAGCAATTGTTTGCTGCTTGGAGGGATGGGTGGTTGGAGGCAAGGATACAGTGAAAGTAATGAGGTTGTGATCAGAATGAGGAAAGGGGGTGTTGGTGAGCTTGCCAGGGTTGCAGAGATGGGAGAATACAAGGTCAAGGGTATTACCATTGGAGTGAGTGGAAGTTAGGGATGAGCTTCGTGTTCGAGTCAAACCCATGTTCGTCTCGAACATCATCTGTTCAATCATTTGCCGAATTGCGAACGGTATAGGCCGTTCGTGCCAAATTCGAGTGGTTCATCACGGCCCATAATTCACTGCGGCATCGCAGTGGATTGCTGGCTGATGATTGGCCAAGCATGCACTATGACCCGCATGCTTGGCCAATCACAATGCCGTCTGTACAGAGAGCTGTAATTGGCCAAAGCTAGGGTGGCTTTGGCCAATTATGGCTCAGGGGGTTTAGTACACGCCCCATACTATATAAGGCGGCCTGCACGTCGGCCCTGTGTAGTGTGTTCCAGGGTTGAGAGACAGAGACGGTGAGACAGTGTATTGTGTATATATATGCATCCCAGGTGTTTTGTGTATACAGTGGCTTGCGAAAGTATTCGGCCCCCTTGAACTTTTTAACCTTTTGCCACATTTCAGGCTTCAAACATAAAGATATAAAATTTTTATTTTTTGTGAAGAATCACCAACAAGTGGGACACAATTGTGAAGTGGAACGAAATCTTTTGGATTTTTTAAACTTTTTTAACTAATAAACAAAATAAAAAGTGGGGCGTGCAAAATTATTCGGCCCCCTTGCGTTAATACTTTGTAGAGCCACCTTTTGCTGCGATTACAGCTGCAAGTCGCTTGGGGTATGTCTCTATCAGTTTTGCACATCGAGAGACTGAAATTCTTGCCCATTCTTCCGTGCAAAACAGCTCGAGCTCAGTGAGGTTGGATGGAGAGCGTTTGTGAACAGCAGTTTTCAGCTCTTTCCACAGATTCTCGATTGGATTCAGGTCTGGACTTTGACTTGGCCATTCTAACACCTGGATACGTTTATTTGTGAACCATTATTTGTAGATTTTGCTGTATGTTTGGGATCATTGTCTTGTTGGAAGATAAATCTCCGTCCCAGTTTCAGGTCTTTTGCAGACTCCAACAGGTTTTCATTCAGAATGTTCCTGTATTTGGCTGCATCCATCTTCCCCTCAATTTTAACCATCTTCCCTGTCCTTGCTGAAGAAAAGCAGGCCCAAACCATGATGCTGCCACCACCATGTTTGACAGTGGGGATGGTGTGTTGAGTGTGATGAGCTGTGTTGCTTTTACGCCAAACATATCGTTTTGCATTGTGGCCAAAAAGTTCGATTTTGGTTTCATCGGACCAGAGCACCTTCTTCCACATGTTTGGTGTGTCTCCCAGGTGGCTTGTGGCAAACTTTAGACGGGACTTTTTATGGATATCTTTGAGAAATGGTTTTCTTCTTGCCACTCTTCCATAAAGGCCAGATTTGTGCAGTGTACGATTGATTGTTGTCCTATGGACAGACTCTCCCACCTCAGCTGTAGTTCTCTGCAGTTCATCCAGAGTGATGATGGGCCTCTTGGCTGCATCTCTGATCAGTCTTCTCCTTGTCTGAGCTGAAAGTTTAGAGGGACAGCCAGGTCTTGGTAGATTTGCAGTGGTCTGATACTCCTTCCATTTCAAAATGATCGCTTGCACAGTGCTCCTTGGGATGTTTAAAGCTTGGGAAATCTTTTTGTATCCAAACCCGGCTTTAAACTTCTCCACAACAGTATTACGGACCTGCCTGGTGTGTTCCTTGGTCTTCATGATGCTCTCTGCGCTTTCAACAGAACCCTGAGACTATCACAGAGCAGGTGCATTTATACAGAGACTTGATTACACACAGGTGGATTCTATTTATCACCATCAATCATTTAGGACATTGGATCATTCAGAGATCCTCGCTGAACTTCTGGAGTGAGTTTTCTGCACTGAAAGTAAAGGGGCCGAATAATTTTGCACGCACCACTTTTCAGTTTTTTAATTGCTAAAAAAGTTTAAAATATCCAATAGATTTCGTTCCACTTCACAATTGTGCCCCACTTGTTGGTGATTCTTCACAAAAAATTAAAATTTTATATCTTTATGTTTGAAGCCTGAAATGTGGCAAAAGGTTGAAAAGTTCAAGGGAGCCACTGTATGTATATATATATATATATATATATATATATATATATATACACTGTATTCAGTTTAGCTAGATCCATTCCTGTTATTATCTTCCTACTGACAGGCAGGCAGGTGTTGTTACAGTATTTGAAGAAAATCGCTGGTGTTCTTCTGATCCTATTAGTCCTATTAGCTACAGTATTTACAGTTAGTGTAGTGCGTCCTCTGCACATTGTGCACCTAAAGCTACCTGTAGAAGATTGGTGGTGTTTTTCTGATCCTATTACTATGGCAGGCAGCTACATTATTTTTTAGTGTAGTGCGACCTCTGCACAGTGTTCAGCTAAAGCTACAAGTTAGTGTAAGGCTTTGAACAGGAGAATCTGGATGCCGCACACCGGATAAAGTTGAAAAATTGTCTTTATTACAAAAATTGGATCATCAAATATACAGGACAATCAGGCAAATCATACAGGCTCAACTGACGCGTTTCGCACTCTAGATTGAGTGCTTACTCAATCTAGAGTGCGAAATGCGTCAGCTGAGTCTGTACGATTTGCCTGATTGTCCTGTATTTTTGATCCAATTTTTATAATAAAGAAAATTTTTCAACTTTATCCGGTGTGCGGCATCCAGATTCTCCTGTTCAAAGCCTTGCTCTATCTTGCATTTAGCCAGCACCTGGGACTCTTCACCTCTGAAGGATTTACATCAATTACACACCTGGGTTTAGGTCTACCTGAGCGGTGAATCACTCTCTTTGTTACAAGTTAGTGTAGTGCGACCTCTGCACAGTGTTCAGCTAAAGCTACAAGTTAGTGTAGTGCGACCTCTGCACAGTGTTCAGCTAAAGCTACAAGATAGTGTAGCGCGACCTCTGCACAGTGTTCAGCTAAAGCTACAAGTTAGTGTAGTGTGACCTCTGCACAGTGTTCAGCTAAAGCTACCTGTAGAAGGTTGGTGTTGTTTTCCTGATCCTATCACTACCGCAGGCAGCTACATTATTTGCATGTTAGTGTAGTGCGACTTCAGTACAGTGTTCAGCTAAAGCTACCTGTAGAAGGTTGGTGTTGTTTTCCTGATCCTATCACTACCGCAGGCAGCTACATTATTTACACGTTAGTGTACTGCGACCTCTGCACAGTGTTCAGCTAAAGCTACCTGTAGAAGGTTGGTGTTGTTTTCCTGATCCTATCACTACCACAGGCAGCTACACTATTTACACGTTAGTGTAGTGCGACCTCTGCACAGTTTTCAGCTAAAGCTACCTGTAGAAGGTTGGTGCTGATTTCCTGATCCTATCACTACCGCAGGCAGCTACATTATTTACACATTAGTGTAGTTCGACCTCTGCACAGTGTTCAGCTAAAGCTACAAGTTAGTGTAATGCAACCTCTGCACAGTGTTCAGCTAAAGCTATAAACAAAGCCTGGGGAATGCCCAGGAAAAAATTCCAAGCCTACTTACCACCAGCTCGCAGACAACCAAATTAACCTGTCTAACAGTATGTGTTAAAAACAGGGGTTTAGTCTGCACGCATTTGCAAACGCATGCGTAAGCCACAGAGCCTCGTCACGGCACCCTAACATCTGTGGTCCTAACACTAAAATATGAGTGTCCCCACAGTGGAGGCACATGCATTCTGATGGATAAATGAGAGCAGGTGGACTGAAGGGCAGCCCATCCCTTCTTAAAGGTACAGGAGCACACCAGACACCCAGCAAATAGCACAATGGCTGCAAACGTGCTGGTGCGTTGCTGGACCAATGCACACACCAACGTGATCTCAAAAGCTACCTGTAGAAGGTTGGTGTTGATTTCCTGATCCTATCACTACCGCAGGCAGCTACATTATTTACACATTAGTGTAGTTCGACCTCTTCACAGTGTTCAGCTAAAGCTACAAGTTAGTGTAATGCAACCTCTGCACAGTGTTCAGCTAAAGCTACAAGTTTGTGTAGTTCGACCTCTGCACAGTGTTCAGCTAAAGCTACAAGTTAGTGTAGTGCGACCTCTGCACAGTGTTCAGCTAAAGCTACAAGTTAGTGTAGTGTGACCTCTGCACAGTGTTCAGCTAAAGCTACCTGTAGAAGGTTGGTGTTGTTTTCCTGATCCTATCACTACCGCAGGCAGCTACATTATTTACACATTAGTGTAGTGCGACCTCTGCACAGTGTTCAGCTAAAGCTACACGTTAGTATAATGCGACCTCTGCACAGTGTTCAGCTAAAGCTCCAAGTTAGTGTAGTGCGACCTCTGCACAGTGTTCAGCTAAAGCTACAAGTTAGTGTAGTGCGACCTCTGCACAGTGTTCAGCTAAATCTACCTGTAAAAGGTTGGTGTTGTCTTCCTGATCCTATCACTACCGCAGGCAGCTACATTAGTTACACGTTAGTGTAGTGCGACCTCTGCACAGTGTTCAGCTAAAGCTACCTGTAGAAGGTTGGTGGTGTTTTCCTGATCCTATCACTACTGCAGGCAGCTAAATTATTTACACGTTAGTGTAGTGCGACCTCTGTACAGTGTTCAGCTAAAGCTACCTGTAGAAGGTTGGTGTTGTTTTTCTGATCCTATCACTACCACAGGCAGCTACATTATTTACACGTTAGTGTAGTGCGACCTCTGCACAGTGTTCAGCTAAAGCTACCTGTAGAAGGTTGGTGGTGTTTTCCTGATCCTATCACTACTGCAGGCAGCTACATTATTTACACATTAGTGTAGTGCGACCTCAGTACAGTGTTCAGCTAAAGCTACCTGTAGAAGGTTGGTGTTGTTTTCCTGATCCTATCACTACCGCAGGCAGCTACATTATTTACACGTTAGTGTAGTGCGTCCTCTGCACAGTGTTCAGCTAAAGCTAGAAGTTAGTGTGGTGCGACCTCTGCACAGTGTTCAGCTAAAGCTACCTGTAGAAGATTGGTGGTGTTCTCATACTAATAATACTACAGGCAGGCAGTTGATTTTGCTAGCTGCAGTATCAGTATATGTATAGATATCTATATAGATATCTATATAGATATCTATATATATATCTATATCTATATATATAGATATAGATATATAGATATAGATATATCTATATCTACAGTATATCTATATATATATATCTATATCTAGATATAGATATCTATCTATCTATATATATATATATATGTATGTACCCCAGCTTACTGCAGCTACATCTCACTGCAGGCCATTAGTATGTCTGGAAGGCCAACAAGTTGAGGCAGACAGTCACAAGCCAATAAAAGAGGGCAAGCAGGCTCTGTGTCTAGAAACAACAGTGCTGGTCATGGACACGGTGCATCCTCATCAGGACGTGGCCGTGGGACACGCTTGGCCTTTTTTTCGGCAGCTGGCCGCGTTGAGCTGCAACATGTGGAAGACTTGGTCGAGTGGATGACCAAGCCGTCATCATCCTCCTCATCCTCTCTCACCCATGCTCAGGGTACTTTGTCTGGCAAAGCAGCTGCCAACGCGGCCTCCTTCGGCTCAATGGCATTAGTGTCTTCCCTAGCCCCACCATGTCCTCCTGAGGTGTCCCTCGAACTGTTTGACCACAGTGTTGGGTGCATGCTCCAGGAGGATGCCCAGCATTTAGAAGGCTCTGATGATGATACTGAGCTAGATGAAGGCAGTAACGTGAGCACGGACAGAGGGGGTGCCCAAGAAGGACAGCAATCTGGCAGTCATGTTCCCCCTGTTGCAGCATACTGCCAGGTTTGCTCCAGTGATGAGGAGGGAGGGGATGATGAGGTCACTGACTCAACGTGGGTGCCTGATAGGAGAGAGGAGGAGGCACATCACCGACGAGGCAGGATGCCCTCCAGGGGCCAGCCTAAGGGCAGCACACTGACTGCATCACACCTCTGCACGTTATTTCAAAAGTTCTTTGGTGTGGGCCTTTTTTGAGACGAGTGCATCAGATGGCACCGCTGCTATTTGCAACATATGTCTCAAGCGTATCTCGCATGGCCAAAACATCTCCCGCTTGGGCACCACATGCTTGACCAGACATATGTTGACCTGCCATGCAGTTCATTGACAAGCGTACCTAAAAGACCCACACAAAAAAACAAAGAGGACCTCTCCTTACTCCGCATCAGCTGGGATCTCCAACCCCACTATACCTTCAGTCCTCTCTGAGACCTGCACTGAGAGGAATGAAGGTGTAGAATTAGGTGTGTCACAGCCAAGTACTTGTGGGCAATCTGCTATCGGTACACCGACGTCAGATTGTACCAGGCAAATTTCCCTGCCCCAGCTGCTGTACCGCAAAAAGAAGTTCGCTCCCAGCCATCCACATGCCCAGTGGTTGAATGCTAGCTTGGCAAAATTGCTAGCACTTCAACTGCTACCTTTTCAGTTGGTAGACCCTGCCCCCTTCCGTAAGTTTGTGGAATGTGCAGTTCTTCAGTGGCAGGTTCCCAAATGCCACTTTTTCTCACGGAAGGCGATTCCGGCTCTCTACCAGCATGTGAAAGGCAATGTCTTGGCCTCGCTGGACAAGGCAGTCAGCAGTAAGGTGCATATTACCGATGACTCATGGTCCAGCAGGCATGGACAGGGACGTTACCTAAGTTTCACGGCACATTGGGTGACTCTGCTGGCAGCTGGGAAGGATGCAGGACAAGGTGCAGTAGTGTTGGAGGTTGTTCCGCCACCACGCCTCCAAAATGCCACTACTAGTGATTCTGACACACCTCTCTCCTCCACCTCCTCTGCTCCGTAGGCATTCAAGGGGCTACACAAGTACGCAGGCCAAAAGATGCCATGCGGTGCTTGAGCTGGTGTGCTTGGGGGACAGGAGCCACACTGGGGCAGGGGTTCTGTCAGCCCTGTGGGGCAGGTTCAGAGGTGGTTGACGCCACGCCAACTTAAGGCAGGAATGGTGGTTTGCAACAATGGCACCAACCTCCTCTCCGCCCTTCGACAGGGACAAATGGCGCATGTGCCCTGTTTGGCTCATGTCCTTAACTTGGTGGTTCCGCGTTTTATGGGCAGGTACCCGGGCTTGCAGGATGTCCTGAGGCAGGCCATGAAAGTCTTGTGCATTTCCGCCGATCATATAATGCCAGTGCTCAGCTGGCAGACCTCCAAAAGGAATTTAACCTGCCCAAGAACCGCCTAATCTGTGACATGCCCACCAGGTGGAACTCAACGTTGGCCATGCTGCAGCGGCTGCACACGCAGCAGATGGCCATCAATGAGTACTTGTGCGACTATGGCACCAGGACAGGGTCAGGGGAGCTTGTTTTTTTTTTCCCCACGCCAGTGGGCCATGATCAGGGATGCATGCACTGTCCTGTCACCATTTGAGGAGGCCACGAGGATAGTGAGCAGTGACAGTGCATTCATTAGTGACACTGTCCCCCTTGTCCACCTGTTGAAGCACACGCTGCATGGAATAATGGACAGGGCACTTAAGGCAGAACAGAGGCAGGAAGAGGAGGACTTCCTTAGCTCTCAAGGCCCCCTTTATCCAGACAGTGTTCCTGCATGTCCGCCGATCACACAGGAAGAGGACGAGGAGGAGGGATGTGTCAGTATGGAGGTGGAGCCTGGCACTCAACATCAGCAGCAGTCTTTAAGGGATCATTTACAGTCCCAAGAAACACATGGACTTGTACGTGGCTGGGAGGAGGTAGCTGCGGATCATGTCATCCTTAGTGACCCAGAGGACTCCGGACCGAATGCCTCAGCAAACCTACGCGGCCCTTGTCCTCATCAACATGGGGACAAGGTGTTTTGGGGGGCTACCCCAAAGCACCCTCCCAATGTTGAGGGCATGTGGCCTGGTACGGTTCAGGAGGGGGGGCGCTCTCTCGTCCCCCCTCTTTTCCTGCGGCCTGCCTGGTTGCGTGCTCGGATAAGGGTCTGGTATGGATTTTTAGGGGGACCCCACGCCATTTTTTTTTTAACCACTTCAGCACCGGCCTATAGTCAAATGACGTCCACAGATGGGATCTCCCATCCTGGGTGGACGTCATATGACGGCCTCGGGTTCCCGGCCGCCTAGGGGGCGCGCGCGCGCGCCCGCGGCGTTGCTCGGGACCCGGTGCGTGTGCCCGGCGGCTGCGATGTCCGCCGGGCACCCGCAATTGCCCGTTAACCGGGCTGGACCATGGATCTGTGTGTGTAAACACACAGATCCACGTCCTGTCAGCTCAGAGGAGACCGATCTGTGTCCCCAGTATAGCGGAACACTGATCGGTCTCCTCCCCTTGTGCGTCCCCACCCCCTACAGTTAGAAGCATTCCCTAGGAAACACATTTAACCCCTCCCCGCCCCCTAGTGGTTAACCCCTTCACTGCCTGTCACATTTACACAGTAATCAATGCAATTTTATAGCATTGATCGCTGTATAAATGTGAATGGTCCCAAAAATGTGTCAAAAGCGTCCGATGTGTCCACCATAATGTCACAGTCACAAAAAAAAATTGCCATCGCCGCTATTACTAGTAAAAAAAAAAAATATTTTTTTTTAAAAATGCCATAAATCTATCCCGTATTTTATAGACGCTATAACTTTTGCGCAAACCAATCAATATACGCGTATATTGATTTTTTAAAAAATATCCTTCGCGCTGGTGGATGAAAAATTATATAAATAATAATAGTGACTAGATATTTTTAAATTAAATATTTCTTATCGAAAAACTGATAATATTGCAGCAAAATGAGGGTGTTCACACCAACACTTGGTACAGTAAGTATTTAAATAAATTTCGCGCAACATCACTGGTATTAAATAAATATGTGTAAAACTGTACAAAAAAGAAAGGGGGGTTGGGGTATGAATACCCCTGGGATTTTTAAGGTGCTTTTCAAAATTTTGGTAGGTCAGTAGGAAAATATATTAACCTCAAAAAGAGAAAAAGACACTGTATGCAAATTGCCAAATTGACTAATGAACTTCTTATTTAATATCTTTAATGGTTACGAATAATAACAAAACAATCATCTAAAAACATGCACAATCTTGAACAAACATAGTCAGATAGTGAAATAATTTAAAATTTGAAACCACTTTGCGATACCAATCTCAACATGTTTCGCTCAATAACTGAGCTTCATCAGGAGTTTTTTGGTACAGATGTGGCATACTATAAATAAAAAAAAGAAGAGAAAACAAAACAAAATATAAATACAATGCTTACAAAACACTTAAAGATATTAATTTATCAAAAACGTAGAATGCATTAAGTAGTGCTGAAAAAACATCAACTGATGTATATACATTTGCATACAGACAATGTATATGGGTAAATCTCCCATATTACCTACAAGTCTATAATAATAACAATCTGATCAGTATAAGCAAAGAATTAGAAATTTATTATATGCTGTGTATTCATTAGTTTCCAGGTCCACAAAAGGAAGGAACACCAATGTGGACCTAGGAAAAGTATAAACAACATAAAAGAAATGGATGAAAGAAGTAGGGGTTTGCTTACCACAGCCAAAACAGATTCAAAGATGAATAGTAGACAAACAAGTTGTGAACGTATATAAAGTGCCGTGGCTCAAATGCCAATCAAAAGGATGCGTCTCACCCGTCTAAGGCCTCCCAAACCGTTTTTTGGTCCACAGAGGGGCCCAAGTGTAGAGTAACTGAAATTGAATGTTACAAAAAAGTAATGAAATATTTCTGAGCGATTGGACTAATAGCGGGGAAACAGGGCAGTCGGTGAAGTAGAGTAGTGAAAGGGTTAAAAATTACCTTCTAGGTTGAATCAAGGGTAAATGTTCAGGGCTATAATAGCCATATGAACAAAAGCATAAAGGAGGACAACGCTCCAGTTTCACCACACGGTGGCAATCCAAAAGGACAACCCTTGAGAGTCAGATCCAGAAGATCCAAGTGTATGCTGCCCCAGTAAACTACAAGAAATAATACAATGAAACAATTACTCTGGAGAACATTGTCTTATTAACAATGCCATTAGATCGATCCTCAAAAAGGAGTATAACCCCCCTTAGATGAAGAGCTTAGCTTACCTGAGAGGTGGGGTGGATGTGTACGGAAGGGGAGAGCGGCATATACCTCCCCTTGCAGCCTCAGAGCCACTGTCAGGAGATAGCGGCTAAAGAGCCGAACTAAATAGGCCCCTCCATCCCAGTGGCGTCTGACGTCACCATCGGGATGCGGACGTATTGTGAGGCACCTCCCCCAGGATCCATGTGGCCAATGGGTGACAAAAGGGCGAGACCGGATACCATCCAGGGTCTGTCCTATCCTGAACTAACGTCTGCACTTCCGTCACTTATTTCGACGGTGTGAGTAGGCGCATGCGCACGCCGGGAAAGAACATCATTTGAGCCCTGTTGCCGCGCAGGCGCACTGCAGGCCGGAAGAAGGGCTAAGTAATCACGGCCCTGGGAAAAATATTTGTCAGGGGCAGAACAAGAAGACAAATGACGGTCAGCCATGTTGACTGAGGGAAAAAGAATGGGAAAGAAAAAAGGGGTATATAAAACTAGTGTATGAAAAAAACATTTAACAATAATTAATATTTTAAAAAATATATTAATAAATAACCAGCAGGTTACCAAAACATGTCTGATATATTTAATGCCAATGAATTGTCCCAATTTACAGGATCAAAGAAAAAATGAAATGAATAAAAATGGGAGTGAAAAAGGAAAAAATTAAAAATGAAAAATTAGAGTAAGGGAGAATATCTCGCTAATTTGGCCACCGGGCACATGTATCCTAAAAGGGGAGTTTGATACCTCTAGGGCCCCCAGGGGGGGGTGATTGATTACTCACTCCACACCCTAAGTGCCCGTGGCGTCCGTGCGGACCAAGACAAGGAACGGAACTGAGGAAGGAACCTCCAAATGACAGGGAGACAATGAATATTTAATTTTATTTTGTCCAAGGGTATATATGTATTGAAGAGAGAAAATACCATCTACATCTGTGTTGGCTTGGAAGGGAGACCCCACTCTATATGAAAACAACCCGGAAATAACCACATACAGAAAAATATAAAATATACAAAAATTGTGTAGTGAAATTGTGTATTATACAATCTTAACAAGTTTAAAGAGCAAAACCAAACAAAAATATATAATGAAATAGACAAGGGCAGTTAAATCTGAATGGACTAAAGAAATGGTTTGAAACTCAACGCATCATTGAGGCCTGGAGGTTTTAAAGCGGACAGGGTGTGTATCCACCGGGTCTCGCGTTGTAAGAGTATTCTATCATAGTTCCCCCCACGCTCCCCTGGGGGGACATATTCCAACGCAAAAAAATGCATTTTGTTACTGTCAAAATCATGATGCAAGCCCATATGTCTACTAATGGGCGTCTCCATTTTCTTTTTTAGAACCAGGGATACATGGTCCCTGATCCTACAAAAAAAGGGACGTTTAGTTTTGCCTATATAGAATCCATGGCATTCACACATCATGATGTATACAATCCCAATGGATTGACACGTCACGGAAAAATTAGGTTTAAAATGACGGCCATTGGGGAGCATAATGCCTCTCGCAGAGTGGATAAATCTGCAAAAGGGGCATTTATGACAAGGTCTACACCCCTTGCGGGATTCTGTTTTTGATTGTACAGTGCTGTCGTAATGGCTGTGTACTAAAGTATCCTTCAGAGATCTGGATCTTCTAAACGTGATCTCCGGGTAAGATTTTAAATGCTTAGATACTTTCTCGTCTCCCATTAGGAGGTACCAATGTTTTTGAATGATCTCACGGACTTGCTTTTGTTGGCCTGAAAATCTGGTGATTAGTCTAACACTGGAATCTGTCTTATTGGGTCTGGCTTGATGTATAAGTAGGGATCTCTTTTGGCTCTTGGCTTTTAAATAGGCCCTTTTCAAACACTTTTTGCTATAGCCTCGTTGGCTCAAACGAGACTGCAATAGTTTGGCTTGGTATTCAAAATCTGATTCAGTGCTACAATTACGTCTTATCCTAAGATATTGCCCATAGGGTAAATTATTGATCAATGGAACGGGATGTGAGCTTGTGGCATGTAATACCGTATTACCCGCTGAGGGTTTTCGGTATAAGGTGGTTCCAATGTTGCCTTCATCGTCTACTAGTATTTGAACATCTAAAAAGGTCAACTGATGTTGGTTCATTTCAAAAGTAAATTTCAAATTGTATCTGTTGACCTTCAGACTCTCAAGGAAGGCAAGAAGGTTGGATTTACTACCCTGCCAGATAAAAAAGACGTCATCGATGAATCGCTTCCATGTTAGGACATGCTCAAAAAACGCCTGCATGTCCTCCCTGAAGAACAGCTCACGCTCCCACCCCCCCAGATACAGGTTGGCATACGCTGGGGCACATTTGGTCCCCATCGCCACTCCCTGTATCTGGAGGTAGTGGGAGCCCCCGAACAAAAAAACATTATTGGACAAAATAAAGAACAGAAGATCCAAGATGAATCGGTTATAGTCCACCGAGGCATCCGGATCCTCAGATAGGAAGCCCCCCACAACTTCCACCCCCAGTTCATGAGGGATAGAATTGTAGAGGGCTTCCACATCTAGAGCCACTAGCCAAGAGCCAGGGGGTATGGCGACCCCATCCAGTGCGCGGAGGAGGTCCCCTGTGTCCTGAAGGTAAGACGTCAGACCCTCCACATGGGGCCTCAGGAAGTCATCCACTAATTTACTTGCCATCTCCGTAAGGGACCCATTCCCCGACACAATGGGTCTGCCTGGAGGCATCTTGGGGTTTTTATGTATTTTTGGAAGGGCATACAGAGTTGGGGTACGTGGTGCACTTACATTGAGGAATTCGTAAGTGTTTTTTGTGATTAAACCTTTATGGTAGGCCGAGCCTATCAAATGCTTATATCGGGTAGTTATAAGGGCTAGATGGCTGGGGGAGACCTTCCGATACCACTGGTTGTTCCTGACTATGGCCGCAACCATGGTCTCATAGTGGGCTTTGTCCATAATGACCAGGTTCCCTCCCTTATCAGAAGGTTTAATCACTATATCGTTGTTGTTCTGTAGGAGTTTGAGGGCCTCTAGTTGGGAAGCAGATAGGTTCGATCTGGATATATTCTTCCATTTGGTTTGAGAGATTTCATTAGTAACCTGTTTGGTGAATGCCCACACATTGGGGTTGCCCTGAAGGGTCGGGAAAGTACGAGATTTTGGCTTGTATTCCCTAGGCCTAGATGGAAGACGTGGCAAATGGGAGGATGAGGAGGATGGAGGTGGGGGAGGGGGGGGTCTGAGCCAGTCAGGAGAGAGTCCGCCTCCAATAAATCACTCTCCTCCAGACCACCCTCCTCCCACAGCTCCATCAACTCCTCTAAGGCTTTAATATCTGCAATGGTCATATCACGCCAGGCAGGGTCCCCAAGGGACCGGTCATTAGAAGATGGACTTGGTTTGTCAAAAATTATCTTAAACATCAGCCTTCGTGAAAAGAGATTGATATCCTTAATCAATTCAAATTGGTCGACCCTCTGCGTAGGGCAGAAGGTCAAACCTAATTTGAGAACTGATATTTGTTCAGCTGAAAGAGTATGGGAAGATAAATTAATCACTTCGAAATTATCCGCGTCCCTTTCGCCGATATCTCCAAAGGCCCTGCCTTTTTGACGTCCGTCACTGGTTGAGCAAATATCGGTGCTGGACGAAAATCCGCATGTGTAGGTGCAGAAATAGTATTACTTACTTGCAGCTTGGGAGACAGGGGGAGAGAAGGAGTGTTCGTAGAGGGGGTGCTCATATATGTTTCCGGGTGACTCGGTGCGCAGGTGGACGAACCTTTTGCCGAGTTGGCTCGTGTAACCATTGGGGCTTTCTTGTGCGGAGTGCGCTTTACTGTGCCCGTGTTGGTGTGGTCCTTCACGCCCTTTGTTGTCTCCTGACTATTGGAGCTTCTGGTACTCTGTGCCTGGGAGGAGGAAGCAGAGGAGATAGATGAATCTGATTCATTTGGTTCCCCCCCTTGTTGTCTAAAGCTGCGTGTTTGGTAGGTACGTCTCTTTGCTTTGCTATTTCTTTGCCCCCAATGGTAGGCTTGGTTGTTGTCATAAGCAAGTTTGTCCCTCACAAATTTTTTCTCCTTAGTTTTTAGAATTTCGGTGACATACCCCTCTAGGTCTGTTTTTAGGGTACCCTCTTGCGTGGGGAAGAGGTCACTGGTGGTGATAGCTTGATTCTCACCATATAGCTTTTCAATCTCTCTGTCTACCAAAATGAGTTCCTTGGAGTATTCTCCACAGAGAAGCTCCATCATTTTAAATGAACAAGCCTGTAGGTTTTCTTCCCATACTTTCCGGAAATCTATGTCTACATTGCCACTAGAGGGGAAAATCTGAATTCTAAGCCCCCACGGGACAACGCGGTCCTCAATATATTTGAGGAAATACCATTTATTCCAGAAAACTCTGGATTTTTTCTCGAGCATCCCCTGGAGTCTCGAGAAAAAGCGGTCCATGGTCAAACCCCCCATGGAGGCATTTTGAGACCTATGAATATGATTCATAAGACCATCAAAAGCACTCCCACAATAATTTGTCATTGTTCCCTCCAGCTGATAGATAGTACCCACCAAAGAATCAGGCCTAATAGATGTACTGGGGGTATCCAAAAGAATAAATTAGCCCCAAATTGCAGATACACAATAACACAAAAATCTGTATTTCCAAGAACAGAAAAATAGAAAAATATATTAATGATTTTCCAAGTTGCAAATCATGATATATAGGTAAGATTAACAAAAATGCCCTAATGGCAACAAAATAGTTCCATAAAGGAAAAGTAGTTCCATAAAGGAAGAAAGGGGGTAATGGTTGGGGACTGTCCGTGACCTCAAGCGATGGTGGGTGGGTAACACCCCAAAGGGTACAAGAAGTATTTGTTAGAGGGCAGGGACAGTTAACCCTTAGCACCGCATCCCTGTTAAATAAATACAAAAAAGAAAGGGGGGTTGGGGTATGAATACCCCTGGGATTTTTAAGGTGCTTTTCAAAATTTTGGTAGGTCAGTAGGAAAATATATTAACCTCAAAAAGAGAAAAAGACACTGCATGCAAATTGCCAAATTGACTAATGAACTTCTTATTTAATATCTTTAATGGTTACGAATAATAACAAAACAATCATCTAAAAACATGCACAATCTTGAACAAACATAGTCAGATAGTGAAATAATTTAAAATTTGAAACCACTTTGCGATACCAATCTCAACATGTTTCGCTCAATAACTGAGCTTCATCAGGAGTTTTTTGGTACAGATGTGGCATACTATAAATAAAAAAAAGGAAGAGAAAACAAAACAAAATATAAATACAATGCTTACAAAACACTTAAAGATATTAATTTATCAAAAACGTAGAATGCATTAAGTAGTGCTGAAAAAACATCAACTGATGTATATACATTTGCATACAGACAATGTATATGGGTAAATCTCCCATATTACCTACAAGTCTATAATAATAACAATCTGATCAGTATAAGCAAAGAATTAGAAATTTATTATATGCTGTGTATTCATTAGTTTCCAGGTCCACAAAAGGAAGGAACACCAATGGGGACCTAGGAAAAGTATAAACAACATAAAAGAAATGGACGAAAGAAGTAGGGGTTTGCTTACCACAGCCAAAACAGATTCAAAGATGAATAGTAGACAAACAAGTTGTGAACGTATATAAAGTGCCGTGGCTCAAATGCCAATCAAAAGGATGCGTCTCACCCGTCTAAGGCCTCCCAAACCGTTTTTTGGTCCACAGAGGGGCCCAAGTGTAGAGTAACTGAATGTTACAAAAAAGTAATGAAATATTTCTGAGCGATTGGACTAATAGCGGGGAAACAGGGCAGTCGGTGAAGTAGTGAAAGGGTTAAAAATTACCTTCTAGGTTGAATCAAGGGTAAATGTTCAGGGCTATAATAGCCATATGAACAAAAGCATAAAGGAGGACAACGCTCCAGTTTCACCACACGGTGGCAATCCAAAAGGACAACCCTTGAGAGTCAGATCCAGAAGATCCAAGTGTATGCTGCCCCAGTAAACTACAAGAAATAATACAATGAAACAATTACTCTGGAGAACATTGTCTTATTAACAATGCCATTAGATCGATCCTCAAAAAGGAGTATAACCCCCCTTAGATGAAGAGCTTAGCTTACCTGAGAGGTGGGGTGGATGTGTACGGAAGGGGAGAGCGGCATATACCTCCCCTTGCAGCCTCAGAGCCACTGTCAGGAGATAGCGGCTAAAGAGCCGAACTAAATAGGCCCCTCCATCCCAGTGGCGTCTGACGTCACCATCGGGATGCGGACGTATTGTGAGGCACCTCCCCCAGGATCCATGTGGCCAATGGGTGACAAAAGGGCGAGACCGGATACCATCCAGGGTCTGTCCTATCCTGAACTAACGTCTGCACTTCCGTCACTTATTTCGACGGTGTGAGTAGGCGCATGCGCACGCCGGGAAAGAACATCATTTGAGCCCTGTTGCCGCGCAGGCGCACTGCAGGCCGGAAGAAGGGCTAAGTAATCACGGCCCTGGGAAAAATATTTGTCAGGGGCAGAACAAGAAGACAAATGACGGTCAGCCATGTTGACTGAGGGAAAAAGAATGGGAAAGAAAAAAGGGGTATATAAAACTAGTGTATGAAAAAAACATTTAACAATAATTAATATTTTAAAAAATATATTAATAAATAACCAGCAGGTTACCAAAACATGTCTGATATATTTAATGCCAATGAATTGTCCCAATTTACAGGATCAAAGAAAAAATGAAATGAATAAAAATGGGAGTGAAAAAGGAAAAAATTAAAAATGAAAAATTAGAGTAAGGGAGAATATCTCGCTAATTTGGCCACCGGGCACATGTATCCTAAAAGGGGAGTTTGATACCTCTAGGGCCCCCAGGGGGGGGTGATTGATTACTCACTCCACACCCTAAGTGCCCGTGGCGTCCGTGCGGACCAAGACAAGGAACGGAACTGAGGAAGGAACCTCCAAATGACAGGGAGACAATGAATATTTAATTTTATTTTGTCCAAGGGTATATATGTATTGAAGAGAGAAAATACCATCTACATCTGTGTTGGCTTGGAAGGGAGACCCCACTCTATATGAAAACAACCCGGAAATAACCACATACAGAAAAATATAAAATATACAAAAATTGTGTAGTGAAATTGTGTATTATACAATCTTAACAAGTTTAAAGAGCAAAACCAAACAAAAATATATAATGAAATAGACAAGGGCAGTTAAATCTGAATGGACTAAAGAAATGGTTTGAAACTCAACGCATCATTGAGGCCTGGAGGTTTTAAAGCGGACAGGGTGTGTATCCACCGGGTCTCGCGTTGTAAGAGTATTCTATCATAGTTCCCCCCACGCTCCCCTGGGGGGACATATTCCAACGCAAAAAAATGCATTTTGTTACTGTCAAAATCATGATGCAAGCCCATATGTCTACTAATGGGCGTCTCCATTTTCTTTTTTAGAACCAGGGATACATGGTCCCTGATCCTACAAAAAAAGGGACGTTTAGTTTTGCCTATATAGAATCCATGGCATTCACACATCATGATGTATACAATCCCAATGGATTGACACGTCACGGAAAAATTAGGTTTAAAATGACGGCCATTGGGGAGCATAATGCCTCTCGCAGAGTGGATAAATCTGCAAAAGGGGCATTTATGACAAGGTCTACACCCCTTGCGGGATTCTGTTTTTGATTGTACAGTGCTGTCGTAATGGCTGTGTACTAAAGTATCCTTCAGAGATCTGGATCTTCTAAACGTGATCTCCGGGTAAGATTTTAAATGCTTAGATACTTTCTCGTCTCCCATTAGGAGGTACCAATGTTTTTGAATGATCTCACGGACTTGCTTTTGTTGGCCTGAAAATCTGGTGATTAGTCTAACACTGGAATCTGTCTTATTGGGTCTGGCTTGATGTATAAGTAGGGATCTCTTTTGGCTCTTGGCTTTTAAATAGGCCCTTTTCAAACACTTTTTGCTATAGCCTCGTTGGCTCAAACGAGACTGCAATAGTTTGGCTTGGTATTCAAAATCTGATTCAGTGCTACAATTACGTCTTATCCTAAGATATTGCCCATAGGGTAAATTATTGATCAATGGAACGGGATGTGAGCTTGTGGCATGTAATACCGTATTACCCGCTGAGGGTTTTCGGTATAAGGTGGTTCCAATGTTGCCTTCATCGTCTACTAGTATTTGAACATCTAAAAAGGTCAACTGATGTTGGTTCATTTCAAAAGTAAATTTCAAATTGTATCTGTTGACCTTCAGACTCTCAAGGAAGGCAAGAAGGTTGGATTTACTACCCTGCCAGATAAAAAAGACGTCATCGATGAATCGCTTCCATGTTAGGACATGCTCAAAAAACGCCTGCATGTCCTCCCTGAAGAACAGCTCACGCTCCCACCCCCCCAGATACAGGTTGGCATACGCTGGGGCACATTTGGTCCCCATCGCCACTCCCTGTATCTGGAGGTAGTGGGAGCCCCCGAACAAAAAAACATTATTGGACAAAATAAAGAACAGAAGATCCAAGATGAATCGGTTATAGTCCACCGAGGCATCCGGATCCTCAGATAGGAAGCCCCCCACAACTTCCACCCCCAGTTCATGAGGGATAGAATTGTAGAGGGCTTCCACATCTAGAGCCACTAGCCAAGAGCCAGGGGGTATGGCGACCCCATCCAGTGCGCGGAGGAGGTCCCCTGTGTCCTGAAGGTAAGACGTCAGACCCTCCACATGGGGCCTCAGGAAGTCATCCACTAATTTACTTGCCATCTCCGTAAGGGACCCATTCCCCGACACAATGGGTCTGCCTGGAGGCATCTTGGGGTTTTTATGTATTTTTGGAAGGGCATACAGAGTTGGGGTACGTGGTGCACTTACATTGAGGAATTCGTAAGTGTTTTTTGTGATTAAACCTTTATGGTAGGCCGAGCCTATCAAATGCTTATATCGGGTAGTTATAAGGGCTAGATGGCTGGGGGAGACCTTCCGATACCACTGGTTGTTCCTGACTATGGCCGCAACCATGGTCTCATAGTGGGCTTTGTCCATAATGACCAGGTTCCCTCCCTTATCAGAAGGTTTAATCACTATATCGTTGTTGTTCTGTAGGAGTTTGAGGGCCTCTAGTTGGGAAGCAGATAGGTTCGATCTGGATATATTCTTCCATTTGGTTTGAGAGATTTCATTAGTAACCTGTTTGGTGAATGCCCACACATTGGGGTTGCCCTGAAGGGTCGGGAAAGTACGAGATTTTGGCTTGTATTCCCTAGGCCTAGATGGAAGACGTGGCAAATGGGAGGATGAGGAGGATGGAGGTGGGGGAGGGGGGGGTCTGAGCCAGTCAGGAGAGAGTCCGCCTCCAATAAATCACTCTCCTCCAGACCACCCTCCTCCCACAGCTCCATCAACTCCTCTAAGGCTTTAATATCTGCAATGGTCATATCACGCCAGGCAGGGTCCCCAAGGGACCGGTCATTAGAAGATGGACTTGGTTTGTCAAAAATTATCTTAAACATCAGCCTTCGTGAAAAGAGATTGATATCCTTAATCAATTCAAATTGGTCGACCCTCTGCGTAGGGCAGAAGGTCAAACCTAATTTGAGAACTGATATTTGTTCAGCTGAAAGAGTATGGGAAGATAAATTAATCACTTCGAAATTATCCGCGTCCCTTTCGCCGATATCTCCAAAGGCCCTGCCTTTTTGACGTCCGTCACTGGTTGAGCAAATATCGGTGCTGGACGAAAATCCGCATGTGTAGGTGCAGAAATAGTATTACTTACTTGCAGCTTGGGAGACAGGGGGAGAGAAGGAGTGTTCGTAGAGGGGGTGCTCATATATGTTTCCGGGTGACTCGGTGCGCAGGTGGACGAACCTTTTGCCGAGTTGGCTCGTGTAACCATTGGGGCTTTCTTGTGCGGAGTGCGCTTTACTGTGCCCGTGTTGGTGTGGTCCTTCACGCCCTTTGTTGTCTCCTGACTATTGGAGCTTCTGGTACTCTGTGCCTGGGAGGAGGAAGCAGAGGAGATAGATGAATCTGATTCATTTGGTTCCCCCCCTTGTTGTCTAAAGCTGCGTGTTTGGTAGGTACGTCTCTTTGCTTTGCTATTTCTTTGCCCCCAATGGTAGGCTTGGTTGTTGTCATAAGCAAGTTTGTCCCTCACAAATTTTTTCTCCTTAGTTTTTAGAATTTCGGTGACATACCCCTCTAGGTCTGTTTTTAGGGTACCCTCTTGCGTGGGGAAGAGGTCACTGGTGGTGATAGCTTGATTCTCACCATATAGCTTTTCAATCTCTCTGTCTACCAAAATGAGTTCCTTGGAGTATTCTCCACAGAGAAGCTCCATCATTTTAAATGAACAAGCCTGTAGGTTTTCTTCCCATACTTTCCGGAAATCTATGTCTACATTGCCACTAGAGGGGAAAATCTGAATTCTAAGCCCCCACGGGACAACGCGGTCCTCAATATATTTGAGGAAATACCATTTATTCCAGAAAACTCTGGATTTTTTCTCGAGCATCCCCTGGAGTCTCGAGAAAAAGCGGTCCATGGTCAAACCCCCCATGGAGGCATTTTGAGACCTATGAATATGATTCATAAGACCATCAAAAGCACTCCCACAATAATTTGTCATTGTTCCCTCCAGCTGATAGATAGTACCCACCAAAGAATCAGGCCTAATAGATGTACTGGGGGTATCCAAAAGAATAAATTAGCCCCAAATTGCAGATACACAATAACACAAAAATCTGTATTTCCAAGAACAGAAAAATAGAAAAATATATTAATGATTTTCCAAGTTGCAAATCATGATATATAGGTAAGATTAACAAAAATGCCCTAATGGCAACAAAATAGTTCCATAAAGGAAAAGTAGTTCCATAAAGGAAGAAAGGGGGTAATGGTTGGGGACTGTCCGTGACCTCAAGCGATGGTGGGTGGGTAACACCCCAAAGGGTACAAGAAGTATTTGTTAGAGGGCAGGGACAGTTAACCCTTAGCACCGCATCCCTGTTAAATAAATACAAAAAAGAAAGGGGGGTTGGGGTATGAATACCCCTGGGATTTTTAAGGTGCTTTTCAAAATTTTGGTAGGTCAGTAGGAAAATATATTAACCTCAAAAAGAGAAAAAGACACTGCATGCAAATTGCCAAATTGACTAATGAACTTCTTATTTAATATCTTTAATGGTTACGAATAATAACAAAACAATCATCTAAAAACATGCACAATCTTGAACAAACATAGTCAGATAGTGAAATAATTTAAAATTTGAAACCACTTTGCGATACCAATCTCAACATGTTTCGCTCAATAACTGAGCTTCATCAGGAGTTTTTTGGTACAGATGTGGCATACTATAAATAAAAAAAAGGAAGAGAAAACAAAACAAAATATAAATACAATGCTTACAAAACACTTAAAGATATTAATTTATCAAAAACGTAGAATGCATTAAGTAGTGCTGAAAAAACATCAACTGATGTATATACATTTGCATACAGACAATGTATATGGGTAAATCTCCCATATTACCTACAAGTCTATAATAATAACAATCTGATCAGTATAAGCAAAGAATTAGAAATTTATTATATGCTGTGTATTCATTAGTTTCCAGGTCCACAAAAGGAAGGAACACCAATGGGGACCTAGGAAAAGTATAAACAACATAAAAGAAATGGACGAAAGAAGTAGGGGTTTGCTTACCACAGCCAAAACAGATTCAAAGATGAATAGTAGACAAACAAGTTGTGAACGTATATAAAGTGCCGTGGCTCAAATGCCAATCAAAAGGATGCGTCTCACCCGTCTAAGGCCTCCCAAACCGTTTTTTGGTCCACAGAGGGGCCCAAGTGTAGAGTAACTGAATGTTACAAAAAAGTAATGAAATATTTCTGAGCGATTGGACTAATAGCGGGGAAACAGGGCAGTCGGTGAAGTAGTGAAAGGGTTAAAAATTACCTTCTAGGTTGAATCAAGGGTAAATGTTCAGGGCTATAATAGCCATATGAACAAAAGCATAAAGGAGGACAACGCTCCAGTTTCACCACACGGTGGCAATCCAAAAGGACAACCCTTGAGAGTCAGATCCAGAAGATCCAAGTGTATGCTGCCCCAGTAAACTACAAGAAATAATACAATGAAACAATTACTCTGGAGAACATTGTCTTATTAACAATGCCATTAGATCGATCCTCAAAAAGGAGTATAACCCCCCTTAGATGAAGAGCTTAGCTTACCTGAGAGGTGGGGTGGATGTGTACGGAAGGGGAGAGCGGCATATACCTCCCCTTGCAGCCTCAGAGCCACTGTCAGGAGATAGCGGCTAAAGAGCCGAACTAAATAGGCCCCTCCATCCCAGTGGCGTCTGACGTCACCATCGGGATGCGGACGTATTGTGAGGCACCTCCCCCAGGATCCATGTGGCCAATGGGTGACAAAAGGGCGAGACCGGATACCATCCAGGGTCTGTCCTATCCTGAACTAACGTCTGCACTTCCGTCACTTATTTCGACGGTGTGAGTAGGCGCATGCGCACGCCGGGAAAGAACATCATTCGAGCCCTGTTGCCGCGCAGGCGCACTGCAGGCCGGAAGAAGGGCTAAGTAATCACGGCCCTGGGAAAAATATTTGTCAGGGGCAGAACAAGAAGACAAATGACGGTCAGCCATGTTGACTGAGGGAAAAAGAATGGGAAAGAAAAAAGGGGTATATAAAACTAGTGTATGAAAAAAACATTTAACAATAATTAATATTTTAAAAAATATATTAATAAATAACCAGCAGGTTACCAAAACATGTCTGATATATTTAATGCCAATGAATTGTCCCAATTTACAGGATCAAAGAAAAAATGAAATGAATAAAAATGGGAGTGAAAAAGGAAAAAATTAAAAATGAAAAATTAGAGTAAGGGAGAATATCTCGCTAATTTGGCCACCGGGCACATGTATCCTAAAAGGGGAGTTTGATACCTCTAGGGCCCCCAGGGGGGGGGTGATTGATTACTCACTCCACACCCTAAGTGCCCGTGGCGTCCGTGCGGACCAAGACAAGGAACGGAACTGAGGAAGGAACCTCCAAATGACAGGGAGACGATGAATATTTAATTTTATTTTGTCCAAGGGTATATATGTATTGAAGAGAGAAAATACCATCTACATCTGTGTTGGCTTGGAAGGGAGACCCCACTCTATATGAAAACAACCCGGAAATAACCACATACAGAAAAATATAAAATATACAAAAATTGTGTAGTGAAATTGTGTATTATACAATCTTAACAAGTTTAAAGAGCAAAACCAAACAAAAATATATAATGAAATAGACAAGGGCAGTTAAATCTGAATGGACTAAAGAAATGGTTTGAAACTCAACGCATCATTGAGGCCTGGAGGTTTTAAAGCGGACAGGGTGTGTATCCACCGGGTCTCGCGTTGTAAGAGTATTCTATCATAGTTCCCCCCACGCTCCCCTGGGGGGACATATTCCAACGCAAAAAAATGCATTTTGTTACTGTCAAAATCATGATGCAAGCCCATATGTCTACTAATGGGCGTCTCCATTTTCTTTTTTAGAACCAGGGATACATGGTCCCTGATCCTACAAAAAAAGGGACGTTTAGTTTTGCCTATATAGAATCCATGGCATTCACACATCATGATGTATACAATCCCAATGGATTGACACGTCACGGAAAAATTAGGTTTAAAATGACGGCCATTGGGGAGCATAATGCCTCTCGCAGAGTGGATAAATCTGCAGAAGGGGCATTTATGACAAGGTCTACACCCCTTGCGGGATTCTGTTTTTGATTGTACAGTGCTGTCGTAATGGCTGTGTACTAAAGTATCCTTCAGAGATCTGGATCTTCTAAACGTGATCTCCGGGTAAGATTTTAAATGCTTAGATACTTTCTCGTCTCCCATTAGGAGGTACCAATGTTTTTGAATGATCTCACGGACTTGCTTTTGTTGGCCTGAAAATCTGGTGATTAGTCTAACACTGGAATCTGTCTTATTGGGTCTGGCTTGATGTATAAGTAGGGATCTCTTTTGGCTCTTGGCTTTTAAATAGGCCCTTTTCAAACACTTTTTGCTATAGCCTCGTTGGCTCAAACGAGACTGCAATAGTTTGGCTTGGTATTCAAAATCTGATTCAGTGCTACAATTACGTCTTATCCTAAGATATTGCCCATAGGGTAAATTATTGATCAATGGAACGGGATGTGAGCTTGTGGCATGTAATACCGTATTACCCGCTGAGGGTTTTCGGTATAAGGTGGTTCCAATGTTGCCTTCATCGTCTACTAGTATTTGAACATCTAAAAAGGTCAACTGATGTTGGTTCATTTCAAAAGTAAATTTCAAATTGTATCTGTTGACCTTCAGACTCTCAAGGAAGGCAAGAAGGTTGGATTTACTACCCTGCCAGATAAAAAAGACGTCATCGATGAATCGCTTCCATGTTAGGACATGCTCAAAAAACGCCTGCATGTCCTCCCTGAAGAACAGCTCACGCTCCCACCCCCCCAGATACAGGTTGGCATACGCTGGGGCACATTTGGTCCCCATCGCCACTCCCTGTATCTGGAGGTAGTGGGAGCCCCCGAACAAAAAAACATTATTGGACAAAATAAAGAACAGAAGATCCAAGATGAATCGGTTATAGTCCACCGAGGCATCCGGATCCTCAGATAGGAAGCCCCCCACAACTTCCACCCCCAGTTCATGAGGGATAGAATTGTAGAGGGCTTCCACATCTAGAGCCACTAGCCAAGAGCCAGGGGGTATGGCGACCCCATCCAGTGCGCGGAGGAGGTCCCCTGTGTCCTGAAGGGACACGAAGGCTGATGTTTAAGATAATTTTTGACAAACCAAGTCCATCTTCTAATGACCGGTCCCTTGGGGACCCTGCCTGGCGTGATATGACCATTGCAGATATTAAAGCCTTAGAGGAGTTGATGGAGCTGTGGGAGGAGGGTGGTCTGGAGGAGAGTGATTTATTGGAGGCGGACTCTCTCCTGACTGGCTCAGACCCCCCCCCCTCCCCCACCTCCATCCTCCTCATCCTCCCTTTTGCCACGTCTTCCATCTATGCCTAGGGAATACAAGCCAAAATCTCGTACTTTCCCGACCCTTCAGGGCAACCCCAATGTGTGGGCATTCACCAAACAGGTTACTAATGAAATCTCTCAAACCAAATGGAAGAATATATCCAGATCGAACCTATCTGCTTCCCGACTAGAGGCCCTCAAACTCCTACAGAACAACAACGATATAGTGATTAAACCTTCTGATAAGGGAGGGAACCTGGTCATTATGGACAAAGCCCACTATGAGACCATGGTTGCGGCCATAGTCAGGAACAACCAGTGGTATCGGAAGGTCTCCCCCAGCCATCTAGCCCTTATAACTACCCGATATAAGCATTTGATAGGCTCGGCCTACCATAAAGGTTTAATCACAAAAAACACTTACGAATTCCTCAATGTAAGTGCACCACGTACCCCAACTCTGTATGCCCTTCCAAAAATACATAAAAACCCCAAGATGCCTCCAGGCAGACCCACTGTGTCGGGGAATGGGTCCCTTACGGAGATGGCAAGTAAATTAGTGGATGACTTCCTGAGGCCCCATGTGGAGGGTCTGACGTCTTACCTTCAGGACACAGGGGACCTCCTCCGCGCACTGGATGGGGTCGCCATACCCCCTGGCTCTTGGCTAGTGGCTCTAGATGTGGAAGCCCTCTACAATTCTATCCCTCATGAACTGGGGGTGGAAGTTGTGGGGGGCTTCCTATCTGAGGATCCGGATGCCTCGGTGGACTATAACCGATTCATCTTGGATCTTCTGTTCTTTATTTTGTCCAATAATGTTTTTTTGTTTTTTTGTTCGGGGGCTCCCACTACCTCCAGATACAGGGAGTGGCGATGGGGACCAAATGTGCCCCAGCGTATGCCAACCTGTATCTGGGGGGGTGGGAGCGTGAGCTGTTCTTCAGGGAGGACATGCAGGCGTTTTTTGAGCATGTCCTAACATGGAAGCGATTCATCGATGACGTCTTTTTAATCTGGCAGGGTAGTAAATCCAACCTTCTTGCCTTCCTTGAGAGTCTGAAGGTCAACAGATACAATTTGAAATTTACTTTTGAAATGAACCAACATCAGTTGACCTTTTTAGATGTTCAAATACTAGTAGACGATGAAGGCAACATTGGAACCACCTTATACCGAAAACCCTCAGCGGGTAATACGGTATTACATGCCACAAGCTCACATCCCGTTCCATTGATCAATAATTTACCCTATGGGCAATATCTTAGGATAAGACGTAATTGTAGCACTGAATCAGATTTTGAATACCAAGCCAAACTATTGCAGTCTCGTTTGAGCCAACGAGGCTATAGCAAAAAGTGTTTGAAAAGGGCCTATTTAAAAGCCAAGAGCCAAAAGAGATCCCTACTTATACATCAAGCCAGACCCAATAAGACAGATTCCAGTGTTAGACTAATCACCAGATTTTCAGGCCAACAAAAGCAAGTCCGTGAGATCATTCAAAAACATTGGTACCTCCTAATGGGAGACGAGAAAGTATCTAAGCATTTAAAATCTTACCCGGAGATCACGTTTAGAAGATCCAGATCTCTGAAGGATACTTTAGTACACAGCCATTACGACAGCACTGTACAATCAAAAACAGAATCCCGCAAGGGGTGTAGACCTTGTCATAAATGCCCCTTCTGCAGATTTATCCTCTCTGCGAGAGGCATTATGCTCCCCAATGGCCGTCATTTTAAACCTAATTTTTCCGTGACGTGTCAATCCATTGGGATTGTATACATCATGATGTGTGAATGCCATGGATTCTATATAGGCAAAACTAAACGTCCCTTTTTTTGTAGGATCAGGGACCATGTATCCCTGGTTCTAAAAAAGAAAATGGAGACGCCCATTAGTAGACATATGGGCTTGCATCATGATTTTGACAGTAACAAAATGCATTTTTTTGCGTTGGAATATGTCCCCCCAGGGGAGCGTGGGGGGAACTATGATAGAATACTCTTACAACGCGAGACCCGGTGGATACACACCCTGTCCGCTTTAAAACCTCCAGGCCTCAATGATGCGTTGAGTTTCAAACCATTTCTTTAGTCCATTCAGATTTAACTGCCCTTGTCTATTTCATTATATATTTTTGTTTGGTTTTGCTCTTTAAACTTGTTAAGATTGTATAATACACAATTTCACTACACAATTTTTGTATATTTTATATTTTTCTGTATGTGGTTATTTCCGGGTTGTTTTCATATAGAGTGGGGTCTCCCTTCCAAGCCAACACAGATGTAGATGGTATTTTCTCTCTTCAATACATATATACCCTTGGACAAAATAAAATTAAATATTCATCGTCTCCCTGTCATTTGGAGGTTCCTTCCTCAGTTCCGTTCCTTGTCTTGGTCCGCACGGACGCCACGGGCACTTAGGGTGTGGAGTGAGCAATCAATCACCCCCCCCCTGGGGGCCCTAGAGGTATCAAACTCCCCTTTTAGGATACATGTGCCCGGTGGCCAAATTAGCGAGATATTCTCCCTTACTCTAATTTTTCATTTTTAATTTTTTCCTTTTTCACTCCCATTTTTATTCATTTCATTTTTTCTTTGATCCTGTAAATTGGGACAATTCATTGGCATTAAATATATCAGACATGTTTTGGTAACCTGCTGGTTATTTATTAATATATTTTTTAAAATATTAATTATTGTTAAATGTTTTTTTCATACACTAGTTTTATATACCCCTTTTTTCTTTCCCATTCTTTTTCCCTCAGTCAACATGGCTGACCGTCATTTGTCTTCTTGTTCTGCCCCTGACAAATATTTTTCCCAGGGCCGTGATTACTTAGCCCTTCTTCCGGCCTGCAGTGCGCCTGCGCGGCAACAGGGCTCGAATGATGTTCTTTCCCGGCGTGCGCATGCGCCTACTCACACCGTCGAAATAAGTGACGGAAGTGCAGACGTTAGTTCAGGATAGGACAGACCCTGGATGGTATCCGGTCTCGCCCTTTTGTCACCCATTGGCCACATGGATCCTGGGGGAGGTGCCTCACAATACGTCCGCATCCCGATGGTGACGTCAGACGCCACTGGGATGGAGGGGCCTATTTAGTTCGGCTCTTTAGCCGCTATCTCCTGACAGTGGCTCTGAGGCTGCAAGGGGAGGTATATGCCGCTCTCCCCTTCCGTACACATCCACCCCACCTCTCAGGTAAGCTAAGCTCTTCATCTAAGGGGGGTTATACTCCTTTTTGAGGATCGATCTAATGGCATTGTTAATAAGACAATGTTCTCCAGAGTAATTGTTTCATTGTATTATTTCTTGTAGTTTACTGGGGCAGCATACACTTGGATCTTCTGGATCTGACTCTCAAGGGTTGTCCTTTTGGATTGCCACCGTGTGGTGAAACTGGAGCGTTGTCCTCCTTTATGCTTTTGTTCATATGGCTATTATAGCCCTGAACATTTACCCTTGATTCAACCTAGAAGGTAATTTTTAACCCTTTCACTACTCTACTTCACCGACTGCCCTGTTTCCCCGCTATTAGTCCAATCGCTCAGAAATATTTCATTACTTTTTTGTAACATTCAATTTCAGTTACTCTACACTTGGGCCCCTCTGTGGACCAAAAAACGATTTGGGAGGCCTTAGACGGGTGAGACGCATCCTTTTGATTGGCATTTGAGCCACGGCACTTTATATACGTTCACAACTTGTTTGTCTACTATTCATCTTTGAATCTGTTTTGGCTGTGGTAAGCAAACCCCTACTTCTTTCATCCATTTCTTTTATGTTGTTTATACTTTTCCTAGGTCCACATTGGTGTTCCTTCCTTTTGTGGACCTGGAAACTAATGAATACACAGCATATAATAAATTTCTAATTCTTTGCTTATACTGATCAGATTGTTATTATTATAGACTTGTAGGTAATATGGGAGATTTACCCATATACATTGTCTGTATGCAAATGTATATACATCAGTTGATGTTTTTTCAGCACTACTTAATGCATTCTACGTTTTTGATAAATTAATATCTTTAAGTGTTTTGTAAGCATTGTATTTATATTTTGTTTTGTTTTCTCTTCTTTTTTTTATTTATAGTATGCCACATCTGTACCAAAAAACTCCTGATGAAGCTCAGTTATTGAGCGAAACATGTTGAGATTGGTATCGCAAAGTGGTTTCAAATTTTAAATTATTTCACTATCTGACTATGTTTGTTCAAGATTGTGCATGTTTTTAGATGATTGTTTTGTTATTATTCGTAACCATTAAAGATATTAAATAAGAAGTTCATTAGTCAATTTGGCAATTTGCATACAGTGTCTTTTTCTCTTTTTGAGGTTAATATATTTTCCTACTGACCTACCAAAATTTTGAAAAGCACCTTAAAAATCCCAGGGGTATTCATACCCCAACCCCCCTTTCTTTTTTGTATTTATTTAACAGGGATGCGGTGCTAAGGGTTAACTGTCCCTGCCCTCTAACAAATACTTCTTGTACCCTTTGGGGTGTTACCCACCCACCATCGCTTGAGGTCACGGACAGTCCCCAACCATTACCCCCTTTCTTCCTTTATGGAACTACTTTTCCTTTATGGAACTATTTTGTTGCCATTAGGGCATTTTTGTTAATCTTACCTATATATCATGATTTGCAACTTGGAAAATCATTAATATATTTTTCTATTTTTCTGTTCTTGGAAATACAGATTTTTGTGTTATTGTGTATCTGCAATTTGGGGCTAATTTATTCTTTTGGATACCCCCAGTACATCTATTAGGCCTGATTCTTTGGTGGGTACTATCTATCAGCTGGAGGGAACAATGACAAATTATTGTGGGAGTGCTTTTGATGGTCTTATGAATCATATTCATAGGTCTCAAAATGCCTCCATGGGGGGTTTGACCATGGACCGCTTTTTCTCGAGACTCCAGGGGATGCTCGAGAAAAAATCCAGAGTTTTCTGGAATAAATGGTATTTCCTCAAATATATTGAGGACCGCGTTGTCCCGTGGGGGCTTAGAATTCAGATTTTCCCCTCTAGTGGCAATGTAGACATAGATTTCCGGAAAGAATGGGAAGAAAACCTACAGGCTTGTTCATTTAAAATGATGGAGCTTCTCTGTGGAGAATACTCCAAGGAACTCATTTTGGTAGACAGAGAGATTGAAAAGCTATATGGTGAGAATCAAGCTATCACCACCAGTGACCTCTTCCCCACGCGAGAGGGTACCCTAAAAACAGACCTAGAGGGGTATGTCACCGAAATTCTAAAAACTAAGGAGAAAAAATTTGTGAGGGACAAACTTGCTTATGACAACAACCAAGCCTACCATTGGGGGCAAAGAAATAGCAAAGCAAAGAGACGTACCTACCAAACACGCAGCTTTAGACAACAAGGGGGGGAACCAAATGAATCAGATTCATCTATCTCCTCTGCTTCCTCCTCCCAGGCACAGAGTACCAGAAGCTCCAATAGTCAGGAGACAACAAAGGGCGTGAAGGACCACACCAACACGGGCACAGTAAAGCGCACTCCGCACACGAAAGCCCCAATGGTTACACGAGCCAACTCGGCAAAAGGTTCGTCCACCTGCGCACCGAGTCACCCGGAAACATATATGAGCACCCCCTCTACGAACACTCCTTCTCTCCCCCTGTCTCCCAAGCTGCAAGTAAGTAATACTATTTCTGCACCTACACATGCGGATTTTCGTCCAGCACCGATATTTGCTCAACCAGTGACGGACGTCAAAAAGGCAGGGCCTTTGGAGATATCGGCGAAAGGGACGCGGATAATTTCGAAGTGATTAATTTATCTTCCCATACTCTTTCAGCTGAACAAATATCAGTTCTCAAATTAGGTTTGACCTTCTGCCCTACGCAGAGGGTCGACCAATTTGAATTGATTAAGGATATCAATCTCTTTTCACGAAGGCTGATGTTTAAGATAATTTTTGACAAACCAAGTCCATCTTCTAATGACCGGTCCCTTGGGGACCCTGCCTGGCGTGATATGACCATTGCAGATATTAAAGCCTTAGAGGAGTTGATGGAGCTGTGGGAGGAGGGTGGTCTGGAGGAGAGTGATTTATTGGAGGCGGACTCTCTCCTGACTGGCTCAGACCCCCCCCCCTCCCCCACCTCCATCCTCCTCATCCTCCCTTTTGCCACGTCTTCCATCTAGGCCTAGGGAATACAAGCCAAAATCTCGTACTTTCCCGACCCTTCAGGGCAACCCCAATGTGTGGGCATTCACCAAACAGGTTACTAATGAAATCTCTCAAACCAAATGGAAGAATATATCCAGATCGAACCTATCTGCTTCCCAACTAGAGGCCCTCAAACTCCTACAGAACAACAACGATATAGTGATTAAACCTTCTGATAAGGGAGGGAACCTGGTCATTATGGACAAAGCCCACTATGAGACCATGGTTGCGGCCATAGTCAGGAACAACCAGTGGTATCGGAAGGTCTCCCCCAGCCATCTAGCCCTTATAACTACCCGATATAAGCATTTGATAGGCTCGGCCTACCATAAAGGTTTAATCACAAAAAACACTTACGAATTCCTCAATGTAAGTGCACCACGTACCCCAACTCTGTATGCCCTTCCAAAAATACATAAAAACCCCAAGATGCCTCCAGGCAGACCCATTGTGTCGGGGAATGGGTCCCTTACGGAGATGGCAAGTAAATTAGTGGATGACTTCCTGAGGCCCCATGTGGAGGGTCTGACGTCTTACCTTCAGGACACAGGGGACCTCCTCCGCGCACTGGATGGGGTCGCCATACCCCCTGGCTCTTGGCTAGTGGCTCTAGATGTGGAAGCCCTCTACAATTCTATCCCTCATGAACTGGGGGTGGAAGTTGTGGGGGGCTTCCTATCTGAGGATCCGGATGCCTCGGTGGACTATAACCGATTCATCTTGGATCTTCTGTTCTTTATTTTGTCCAATAATGTTTTTTTGTTCGGGGGCTCCCACTACCTCCAGATACAGGGAGTGGCGATGGGGACCAAATGTGCCCCAGCGTATGCCAACCTGTATCTGGGGGGGTGGGAGCGTGAGCTGTTCTTCAGGGAGGACATGCAGGCGTTTTTTGAGCATGTCCTAACATGGAAGCGATTCATCGATGACGTCTTTTTTATCTGGCAGGGTAGTAAATCCAACCTTCTTGCCTTCCTTGAGAGTCTGAAGGTCAGCAGATACAATTTGAAATTTACTTTTGAAATGAACCAACATCAGTTGACCTTTTTAGATGTTCAAATACTAGTAGACGATGAAGGCAACATTGGATCCACCTTATACCGAAAACCCTCAGCGGGTAATACGGTATTACATGCCACAAGCTCACATCCCGTTCCATTGATCAATAATTTACCCTATGGGCAATATCTTAGGATAAGACGTAATTGTAGCACTGAATCAGATTTTGAATACCAAGCCAAACTATTGCAGTCTCGTTTGAGCCAACGAGGCTATAGCAAAAAGTGTTTGAAAAGGGCCTATTTAAAAGCCAAGAGCCAAAAGAGATCCCTACTTATACATCAAGCCAGACCCAATAAGACAGATTCCAGTGTTAGACTAATCACCAGATTTTCAGGCCAACAAAAGCAAGTCCGTGAGATCATTCAAAAACATTGGTACCTCCTAATGGGAGACGAGAAAGTATCTAAGCATTTAAAATCTTACCCGGAGATCACGTTTAGAAGATCCAGATCTCTGAAGGATACTTTAGTACACAGCCATTACGACAGCACTGTACAATCAAAAACAGAATCCCGCAAGGGGTGTAGACCTTGTCATAAATGCCCCTTCTGCAGATTTATCCACTCTGCGAGAGGCATTATGCTCCCCAATGGCCGTCATTTTAAACCTAATTTTTCCGTGACGTGTCAATCCATTGGGATTGTATACATCATGATGTGTGAATGCCATGGATTCTATATAGGCAAAACTAAACGTCCCTTTTTTTGTAGGATCAGGGACCATGTATCCCTGGTTCTAAAAAAGAAAATGGAGACGCCCATTAGTAGACATATGGGCTTGCATCATGATTTTGACAGTAACAAAATGCATTTTTTTGCGTTGGAATATGTCCCCCCAGGGGAGCGTGGGGGGAACTATGATAGAATACTCTTACAACGCGAGACCCGGTGGATACACACCCTGTCCGCTTTAAAACCTCCAGGCCTCAATGATGCGTTGAGTTTCAAACCATTTCTTTAGTCCATTCAGATTTAACTGCCCTTGTCTATTTCATTATATATTTTTGTTTGGTTTTGCTCTTTAAACTTGTTAAGATTGTATAATACACAATTTCACTACACAATTTTTGTATATTTTATATTTTTCTGTATGTGGTTATTTCCGGGTTGTTTTCATATAGAGTGGGGTCTCCCTTCCAAGCCAACACAGATGTAGATGGTATTTTCTCTCTTCAATACATATATACCCTTGGACAAAATAAAATTAAATATTCATCGTCTCCCTGTCATTTGGAGGTTCCTTCCTCAGTTCCGTTCCTTGTCTTGGTCCGCATGGACGCCACGGGCACTTAGGGTGTGGAGTGAGTAATCAATCACCCCCCCCTGGGGGCCCTAGAGGTATCAAACTCCCCTTTTAGGATACATGTGCCCGGTGGCCAAATTAGCGAGATATTCTCCCTTACTCTAATTTTTCATTTTTAATTTTTTCCTTTTTCACTCCCATTTTTATTCATTTCATTTTTTCTTTGATCCTGTAAATTGGGACAATTCATTGGCATTAAATATATCAGACATGTTTTGGTAACCTGCTGGTTATTTATTAATATATTTTTTAAAATATTAATTATTGTTAAATGTTTTTTTCATACACTAGTTTTATATACCCCTTTTTTCTTTCCCATTCTTTTTCCCTCAGTCAACATGGCTGACCGTCATTTGTCTTCTTGTTCTGCCCCTGACAAATATTTTTCCCAGGGCCGTGATTACTTAGCCCTTCTTCCGGCCTGCAGTGCGCCTGCGCGGCAACAGGGCTCGAATGATGTTCTTTCCCGGCGTGCGCATGCGCCTACTCACACCGTCGAAATAAGTGACGGAAGTGCAGACGTTAGTTCAGGATAGGACAGACCCTGAATGGTATCCGGTCTCGCCCTTTTGTCACCCATTGGCCACATGGATCCTGGGGGAGGTGCCTCACAATACGTCCGCATCCCGATGGTGACGTCAGACGCCACTGGGATGGAGGGGCCTATTTAGTTCGGCTCTTTAGCCGCTATCTCCTGACAGTGGCTCTGAGGCTGCAAGGGGAGGTATATGCCGCTCTCCCCTTCCGTACACATCCACCCCACCTCTCAGGTAAGCTAAGCTCTTCATCTAAGGGGGGTTATACTCCTTTTTGAGGATGGATCTAATGGCATTGTTAATAAGACAATGTTCTCCAGAGTAATTGTTTCATTGTATTATTTCTTGTAGTTTACTGGGGCAGCATACACTTGGATCTTCTGGATCTGACTCTCAAGGGTTGTCCTTTTGGATTGCCACCGTGTGGTGAAACTGGAGCGTTGTCCTCCTTTATGCTTTTGTTCATATGGCTATTATAGCCCTGAACATTTACCCTTGATTCAACCTAGAAGGTAATTTTTAACCCTTTCACTACTCTACTTCACCGACTGCCCTGTTTCCCCGCTATTAGTCCAATCGCTCAGAAATATTTCATTACTTTTTTGTAACATTCAATTTCAGTTACTCTACACTTGGGCCCCTCTGTGGACCAAAAAACGGTTTGGGAGGCCTTAGACGGGTGAGACGCATGCTTTTGATTGGCATTTGAGCCACGGCACTTTATATACGTTCACAACTTGTTTGTCTACTATTCATCTTTGAATCTGTTTTGGCTGTGGTAAGCAAACCCCTACTTCTTTCATCCATTTCTTTTATGTTGTTTATACTTTTCCTAGGTCCACATTGGTGTTCCTTCCTTTTGTGGACCTGGAAACTAATGAATACACAGCATATAATAAATTTCTAATTCTTTGCTTATACTGATCAGATTGTTATTATTATAGACTTGTAGGTAATATGGGAGATTTACCCATATACATTGTCTGTATGCAAATGTATATACATCAGTTGATGTTTTTTCAGCACTACTTAATGCATTCTACGTTTTTGATAAATTAATATCTTTAAGTGTTTTGTAAGCATTGTATTTATATTTTGTTTTGTTTTCTCTTCTTTTTTTTATTTATAGTATGCCACATCTGTACCAAAAAACTCCTGATGAAGCTCAGTTATTGAGCGAAACATGTTGAGATTGGTATCGCAAAGTGGTTTCAAATTTTAAATTAATTCACTATCTGACTATGTTTGTTCAAGATTGTGCATGTTTTTAGATGATTGTTTTGTTATTATTCGTAACCATTAAAGATATTAAATAAGAAGTTCATTAGTCAATTTGGCAATTTGCATACACTGTCTTTTTCTCTTTTTGAGGTTAATATATTTTCCTACTGACCTACCAAAATTTTGAAAAGCACCTTAAAAATCCCAGGGGTATTCATACCCCAACCCCCCTTTCTTTTTTGTATTTATTTAACAGGGATGCGGTGCTAAGGGTTAACTGTCCCTGCCCTCTAACAAATACTACTATGTGTAAAACTGTGTCAAATACAAACCTAAAATGCCATGAATAAATTATTGTGAATAAAAGCAAATTCTTGTGAATAAAAATTAATCCTTCTATGGTCATAAATAATAAATGATATGTACAACCAATCATAAATAATATCATAAACAATAGACGTAAGAATAGTGACCATCAAGAATTGTGCAATCACAGTCCACTTTAGTGCAAAATTAAAGTGCAGGTGATAAAATTATAAATATAAAGTTCTTGAAAAAAAGTAGATGGGTGACAATATGTAAATAGTTTATAGGTGGTTCTTCTATTCAAATCTGGTCTATGTAGTATAATGGGTATATTATTCCTGTGGTAGTGCCTCCTAGTGTGGTCTCACAGAACCCTCACCTTCAATTTGCAGTAATCAGGCTTTCAGTGATTGTAGCTTTAAGATGTAGAAGCAGTCTCTGGGAACCTCTCTTTCTTTGTTATTATCTCTCCATGATTTCTTCTATGTGGCTCCGCTCTAGTTAACTCAGTAGCAGGGGAGATAAACAAATAGGGGAGAGGGAGAGAGAAAGAAAGCTCCACTAGTGTATTATCGTTTTAAAATCAAAGAGGGGGAGTAATTATTTGAGTATTGCTCTTACATTTAATACATAAAAAACAGGCAGAGTAAATAAGTAAACGGTCTGGCGTTCTCAGCGCCCTCTCACTTGTGCTTCAGATAGTGTGTGCCGCTCCAGCCAATCCCTACGCGTTACGACACCGTCACGTGTCTTCATCTGGGGAACCGGATTGGCTATCCTATGTTAGCTTATATATTCCAAAACCAGAAGTACTAAAACCGCCATCTTACTTGTGGTTTATATTCGTTTCACTCGGCGGCCATTTTTCTTTGGTTTAGGGAAGTTAAATCTCCTCCATTTTGTTGTGGATATGTGTAAATGCTCCTCTATATGATAGACTCCTATGTGGGCAGCCATTTTTTTGGTGGCAATTCAGTTATATAATATGACTTATTGCGGCTGACATATGTCTCGAGAGGAGTTGTATTACGGGAATTTGGAAAAGAATTCAATAAATACCCTTGTTATATTTAGTATTGGTGTTTTAAACAACACATCTATAATGGAGATATGTGTAAAATTATAAATATGTGTTGCAGCGTCTCCGCGTTTAGAAATCTATAATAGATTGATTCAAAGGTTTCTTTGTTTTAGTGTATAGATGAAGCAGGTATGAGAGTGCTCTGGTGGGTCAACCAGCCTATCCATGTATTCCATACACTATATTAAAACAATTATATGACAATTCATTGTTAAAACAGTTCTGATCCAATAGTAGTTATTAAAATGGTAATAATAAAAATAATAATAATTAATTAATCAATGTTAATATATATAATATGCATAATTCTAATATCCTCTACATTAATTTATTATTTGTTAATTACCATTTTAATAACTACTACTGGATCAGAACTGTTTTAACAATGAATTGCCGGGACTACGTCCATTGACGTCGTCCCGTGCACGAGCGGCCTGCGCGCCCCCTGCAGGGCGCGTGCGGCGCGCTCGGTGATCAGCGAGTCTATGAGACTCGCCTGATCACAGATCAGAGTAAGGGGTTGGTCCCAACCCCTTACCACATGATCAGCTGTCAGCCAATGACAGCTGATCATGTGATGTAAACAGAGCCGGTAATCGGCTATTTTTCCTCCTCGCGCTGACAGCGTGAGGAGGAAAAAAAAACCCGATCACCGGCGGCCGTGATCGGGACATCAGTCCCGATCACGGCAATCATCTGTCACAAAGCAATAGGCAGCAGTGCTGCCTACCAGTGCCCACCAGATTAACCCATCAGTGCCCACAGTGCCATCAATCAGCGCCACCCATCAGTGCCCACAGTGCCACCCATCAGTGCCCACAGTGCCATCCATCAGTGCCCACAGTGCCACCCATCAGTGCCACCCATCAGCACCCACATCAGTGCCACCCATCAGCACCCACATCAGTGCAACCTATCAGTGCCCATCAGTGTCACCTACCAGTGCCCATAAATGCCCATCAGTGCCGCCTATCACTGCCCATCAGTGCCCCCCATCAGTGCCCCCCATCAGTGCCCCCCAATCAGTGCCCCCCCATCAGTGCCCCCCCATCAGTGCCACCTATCTGTGCCACCTATCCGTGCCCCCATCCGTGCCGCCCATCCGTGGCCATCAGTGCCGCCTTATCTGTGCCCATCAGTACCACCTTATCTGTCCCCATCAGTGCCGCCTTAACTGTGCCTATCAGTGCCGCCTTAACTGTGCCTATCAGTGCCGCCTTATCTGTGCCTATCTGTGCCGCCTTATCTGTGCCTATCTGTGCCCATCAGTGCAGCCTATCAGTGCCCACCAGTGCCGCCTCATCAGCGCATATCAATGAAGGAGAAAAATTACCTGTTTGCAAAATTTTATAACAAACTATTAAACATGATTTTTTTTTTTTTCAAAATTTTCCATCTTTTTTTGTTTGTTTAGCAAAAAATAAAAACCCCAGCTGTGATTAAATACCACCAAAAGAAAGCTCTATTTGTGGGAAAAAAATGATAAAAATTTCATTTGGGTACCGTGTTGTATGACCGCGCAATTGTCATTCAAAGTGCGACAGCGCTGGAAGCTCAAAATTGGTCTGGGCAGGAGGGGGGTTTAAGTGCCCAGTAAGCAAGTGGTTAAATCAATCTATTATAGATTACTAAACGCGGAGTCGCTGCAACACATATTTATAATTTTACACATATCTCCATTATAGATGTGTTGTTTAAAACACCAATACTAAATATAACAAGGGTATTTTTTTAAATTCTTTTCCAAATTCCCGTAATACAACTCCTCTTGAGACATATGTCAGCTGCAATAAGTCATATTATATAACTGAATTGCCACCAAAAAAATGGCTGCCCACATAGGAGTCTATCATATAGAGGAGCATTTACACATATCCACAACAAAATGGAGGAGATTTAACTTCCCTAAACCAAAGAAAATTGGCCGCCGATTGAAACGAATATAAACCACAAGTAAGATGGCGGTTTTAGTACTTCCGGTTTTGGAATATATAAGCTAACATAGAAAAGCCAATCCGGTTCCCCAGATGAAGACACGTGACGGGGTCGTAACACGTAGGGATTGGCTGGAGCGGCACACACTGTCTGAAGCACAAGTGAGAGGGCGCTGAGAACACCAGACCGTTTACTTATTTACTCTGCCTGTTTTTTATGTATTAAATGTAAGAGCAATACTCAAATAAATACTCCCCCCTTTGATTTTAAAACGATAATACACTAGTGGAGCCTTCTTTCTCTCTCCCTCTCCCCTATTTGTTTATCTCCCCTGCTACTGAGTTAACTAGAGCGGAGCCACATAGAAGAAATCATGGAGAGATAATAACAAAGAAAGAGAGGTTCCCAGAGACTGCTTCTACATCTTAAAGCTACAATCACTGAAAGCCTGATTACTGCAAATTGAAGGTGAGGGTTCTGTGAGACCACACTAGGAGGCACTACCACAGGAATAATATACCCATTATACTACATAGACCAGATTTGAATAGAAGAACCACCTATAAACTATTTACATATTGTCACCCATCTACTTTTTTCAAGAACTTTATATTTATAATTTTATCACCTGCACTTTAATTTTGCACTAAAGTGGACTGTGATTGCACAATTCTTTTTTTTTTTTTTAAAATGATTTTTATTGAGTTTTGCATGTTATACATAGAGTACAGTGTTACACCGTTATGTTGTACCATATTACATTAACATAGGTATATCTATTTTATTTAGACAATGTAATATCCAAGATGTTATTAAGGTAATGGTCTCGTGAGGCGTATTAACATCATTATTATAGTTATAACTGAATAACATGTTATCCGTATGCGGATATAATGTTGCTTGAAGTTTAACGTATAAAGAACATAATAACATAAAGGGAAGGAAGGTAGGAGGGAGGGAGGGAAGGGAGTAGGGGAGGGAGGGGGAAAGGTTGAAGGAGGTTCATCCATGGTCTGATCTCATGTGGACATAGTGGAAGCATCTAGATTTTGAATAGTTCATCTAATATTTGTTAAAGTCAGTTACCTTTAAACCATGTTGTCCAAATTTTCCAATTTTTATCAAACTTTTCTTTCTGGCCATTCTTGATGGCTATCAGAGATTCATATACATAGTGTGTCTGGGTGTTTGTGAGGACTTCAGATACATTTGGAGCTCTGTCTGCCTTCCAATGTTTGGCTATTAGTGTTCTAGCAGCTAGGAGAATGTGTGTGATTACAGTTTTGAATTCAGGAGGGAAATTCTCAATACCCACATTTAAAATTGCCAAGCTTGGTTTAGGGCGGGTCAGAATCCCCGTGATGCTAGAAATAAACCGGAAGACAGAGTTCCAAAAGCTAGTTAGGTGCCTACAGGACCAGAACATGTGTAATAGGTTACCTATGGAGCCACATTTTCTCCAGCATAGCGGGGAGCCATTGTTTCCAAATTTTGAAATCCTGTAAGGTGTAAGATACCAGCGTAATGCAATTTTCTGGGAAAGTTCCCAGTGGTTGACACATTTTGAGGCTTTATAGAGTGATCTAAATGCACACTGCCACTGTGAGTTCGCAATGCGCACGTTTAGATCTGTTTCCCATTTCTGGAAAGGTTGAGATTTGATAAAATCTAGTTTATTTTGAAAAATATTGTAGAACAGAGAGATACCTTTTGGAGGAGTGGGTTTCGAGGTGAGATATTTCCACGCCTCTTTAGGTAGGTAAATATGGTATGATTTAATAGAGCGTAGGAGATGAGCTATTTGGTTATATTTATATTGATCTGTAGGGCATAGATTATATTGGTCCTGCAGTGTGGTGAAGGGGATAAGGGAGTTATTGGAATATATACCTCTGTTGGTGATTGCACAATTCTTGATGGTCACTATTCTTACGTTTATTGTTTATGATATTATTTATGATTGGTTGCACATATCATTTATTATTTATGACCATAGAAGGATTAATTTTTATTCACAAGAATTTGCTTTTATTCACGATAATTTATTCATGGCATTTTAGGTTTGTATTTGACTCACGGAAATTGTAGATTTTTATTACAACACCATATCAGTTGTTTATATAGGTTTTTACTCTCGTATATTATAGCACCATCACTTCACTAGAAGATAGCGGTAATTGCTATATGTTGCAATATAGAGATCGTTGATCCTTGCAACAATAGCTGCAGCAACCACTATCTAAAAAGTCACAATTTTGTTCATGTTTACACAGTTTTACACATATTTATTTAATACCATTGATGTTGCGCAAAATTTATTTAAATACTTACTGTACCAAGTGTTGGTGTGAACACCCTCATTTTGCTGCAATATTATCAGTTTTTCGATAAGAAATATTTAATTTAAAAATATCTAGTCACTATTATTATTTATATAATTTTTCATCCACCAGCGCAAAGGATATTTTTTAAAAAAATCAATATACGCTTATTGCGATTTTTTTTACCAAAAATATGTAGAAGAATACGTATCGGCCGAAACTGAGGAAAAGATTTGTTTTGTTTTTTTAAACTTGGAATATTTATTATAGCAAAAAGTAAAAAATATTGTGTTTTTTTCAAAATTGTCGCTCTTCTTTTGTTTATAGCGCAAAAAATAAAAACCGCAGAGGTGATCAAATACCACCAAAAGAAAGCTCTATTTGTGGGGAAAAAAGGACGTCAATTTTGTTTGGGTACAACATCGCACGACCGTGCAATTGTCGTTTCAAGTGCAACAGCGCTGAAAACTAAAAATTGGTCTGGGAAGGAAGGGGGTGAAAATGCCCAGTATTGAACCGGTTAATTTTGGCGCGGGGTTCCCCTTAAAATCCATACCAGACCTGAAGGGTCTGGTATAGATTTTGAGGGGGACCCCACGCCATTTTTTTTTTTAAATTTTGGCCGGGGTTCCCCTTAATATCCATACCAGACCTGAAGGGCCTGGTATGGAATTTAGGTGGACCCCCACATCATTTTTTAAAAAAATTTGGTTTGGTGTTCCCCTGTGGGGAATTCCCATCATGTTTTTATCAATGAACTTCTATGTGTATTGTCGGAACGGCAATTCATTAATAGCCGCGAGTAGTTTTAAATGACTTTTTTTCCTTTGAAATGTCATTTTGCTGTCAGACTGTTCTAAAAACGGGAAACATGCGCCCCTTTACAGGCATACTATAGACAACCCCCAGGAATGAAATTTAAAGGAATATTACACTTTTATTGTTCCACTTGAAGCATTATTAAAATCACTGCTCCCGAAAAAATGTCCGTTTTTAAAACTTTTTTTTGCATTGATCCATGTCCCCTGGGGCAGGACCCAGGTCCCCAAACACTTTTTATGACAATAACTTGCATATCAGCCTTTAGAATTAGCACTTTTGATTATTAATGTTCGTGTCCCATAGACTTTAACGGTGTTCGCGTGTTCGAAAATTTTTTTTGCCTGTTCGCAAGTTCTGGTGCGAACCGAACTGGGGGTGTTCAGCTCATCCCTAACCACCACCACCAAAGGCCCAATTTTTCTGCCCCTGTTCAACAGGGGCATGTAATTACAATTTTTGATCTAATATTTCACAGCAGGGCCCTGTGAGGGCTTACAGTGTTGTGGCCACAACAACACCTAAGGCCCACATTTCTGCTAAGTATATAGGGCAGGCCCCTACTTTCAAACATCCAACTTACAAACGACTCCTACTTGCAAATGGAAGGAGACAACAGGAAGTGAGATGAAATCTACCCCTAGGAAGGGAAATTCTCTCCTGTAAGAGTTAATATGAGAAAAACTTTTCTCCTTTACACTGATGCTTTATCACCAATCCTTGTTTCACTAAAAACCCCAAATTTTCAAAAAACATTTGTCATTGGGACAAAAAGTGAGGTGAAATCTTCTGAAGAGGAGCATAGACAGCAAAACAAATGTCACAGGGGTGATAACCCTTCCCTATGTTTTCCAAAAAGATTAAAATAGATTTTTTGGCTGGAGCTAAACACGTTAAAAATGTACCAGTTCAAAATTACAAACAGATTCTACTTAATAACAAGCCTACAGTCACTGTCTTGTTTGAACCGCCTGTATGCTGCTGTTCAGAGTATATAGGGCCTGGGGGCCCCACACCTTTCCCTTTTTAATATCCATACAAGACCCAAAGGGCCTGGTAATGGACTGGGGGGTACCCATGCCGTTTGTCTCACTGTATTTCATCCATATTGCCAGGACCCGACATTACATTAAAGCCGCAAGCAGTTTTAAATGACTTTCCTTTAAAAATGTCATTTTGTGCAGGGACTGTTCTAAGCACGGGATACACGCACCACTTTACAGGCATACTATAGACACCCCCCAGGTACGATATTTAAAGGAATATTTCACTTTTTTTTTTTTTAACTTTAAGCATCATTAAAATCACTGCTACCGAAAAAACGGCCATTTTTAAAAGTTTTTTTGCATTGATACATGTCCCCTGGGGCAGGACCCGGGTCCCCAAACCCTTTTTAGGACAATACCATGCAAATTAGCCTTTAAAATGAGCACTTTTGATTTCGAACGTTCGAGTCCCATAGACGTCAATGGGGTTCTAACGTTCGTGCAAATTTGCGGTCCGTTTGCAGGTTCTGGTGCAAACCGAACGGGGGGTGTTCGGCTCATCCCTAGTGGAAGTATGTGTCCATTGGGTTAGATCAAAAGATGAGGTTAAGTCAAAAAGTTTAGCTGTAGTTGGGCTGTTAACATTGACAGGAATGTTGAAGTCACCAAGAAGGATAGTGGGTATTTCAGAGGAGAGAAAGTAGGGTAGCCAGGCAGCAAGTCATCAAGAAAGCGCGATACTGGCCCAGGAGGCCGATAAATTGCTGCAATCCTCAGCGAAATGGGAGAAAACAGACGAATACAATAAACAAACAACAAAAAAAGCATCAAAAAAAGACCACAAAAAACAAGTATAAAGAGTCTCTTTCACAATCTTCACTTGGCCCACATTAGGCTGATACCAAAGGAAATTTAAAGTGATCCGTTTCAATGACCGGAGCACCCCCCTTCTCCCTTCCCCCCACCCAAGGGAGGGGAGATAGAGGAAAAGGAAAGATGCCCAGGCCAACCCATCCCCAGAGGACGTTCAACTATCGTTTACTCTTCATCGTGTAGCCCCTCCACCCCCCCAAAATAAATCCTGAAAATCAACAGGGAGATCACTACACATTGGAAAAAAAAAGGAGGAATACCCAACCCCACCCCCTCAAGATAAGTAACTTACTGCTATTTTACTGATATATACATGAGAAAAGCCGCACTTATGTAAGCCGCACTTGTTCTTACCATTAGATTATAAGCCATTTCCATTTAACTGACAAAATGGGTTTAACATCTGATTAACATCTGATTGTACAAATGTTTTTTGGTAAGGAAAGTAAAAAGTAACAATATCCGAACACTGTTGCGAAAGGCAAGAAGGTACACAAAGTTTGTTAAAAACGACACAAAGAAGTAAAATATCAACTGTTACCCGTAAAATTGTGTTGTTGAAAACTGGACGTTTATTGGCTATTGCCTGTATTCCTGGGTTTTTTCCTTTACTATATTTTACAACAAGATAATAATCGGACTTCTTTAGGAAGTAAGACCGGCAAGAAATAGCTTGGGGTTAAGGCTTCAGTGGCAAAGCCCTCCCCCCCTGTTCTTTTTTTTTTTTTCCCCTCCCGTTTCTCTTATGAGGGGCAAAAGCGGGAGAGGCGGGGGGGTGGTGACAAAATCTCCACACACTAGCATGAGCCCCACACCCGGCCCAATGCAAAGATATGTAACCCAGGGAGGAGAAGAGGAAGGGGCAGCTCTTGTAGTGGAAAAACAACAAAGCTCTAAAGGAAGATTAATAGAGAATAAGGAAAAGAAAGATAAGAAGACTCAGATAAAAACAAACATGGAAAGCAGTATAACCCCGGATAGCAGAACAGAGCAAGAAACTGAGCCCGTGAACCCCCTTAAAGTAACAGAGGAACAAAAAATGGCCCAACTCCCAACAATGACAGACATGGAGAGGATGTTTGCAGCGTTGGACACCTCATTAAAATCAGAATTGACAAAACTCCATAAAGACATGGGACATATGCTTGCTAGAATGGAGGAAGTGGAAAAAAAATCAGACATACACTCAAGAAGAATTAAAGAGTTAAAAGGGGAAATAAAACATTTAAAGCAAGAACAACAGGAACAGGCATATAGACTAGAAGACAAGGAAAATAAGGAAAAAAGGAAGAACCTAAGAATCCGTGGCCTTCCAGAATCCTCCCAAGCAGAAAATTTAACAGAGGTAATTGGGCAAGTTCTTAATCTAATAAATACCAACGAAACAGCAAACGAGTTTAAAATCGAGGAAGCCTATAGAACAAGAAGGCCAATGGGTCACTCTAATGAGACACCAAGAGACATTGTGATACGCTTCTGTACTTTAGAAGGAAAGAACCAAGTCTGGAAAAACTTAAAAGGGAAACCACCAATAAAAATCGAGGGAAAGGAAATTCTGATTTTCCAGGACCTATCTCAAGATACGCTAAGAAGAAGGAGGATGTTGAAACCACTATTAAAAATATTGCAAGAAAATGGGCTCCAGTATAATTGGGGTTTCCCTGCGTGCCTATTGGTCAAGAAAAATGGAAGAACTACAAAACTGAGATTCCTGGAAGAAATACAAGATTTCTGTAAGACCCTGGGAATTCCCCCACCCAAAAATTTGGAAGATACAGCTAGAAAGTTAGATAGGCAGGCAGGATATGAAGCACCGTTCCGGGCATAATGGAGGGGGGGGCTGGGGGGGATCTAGCATAAGGTTAAAAAACAGGAGAATAAAAGAAGGAAGCCGTCGGGGTGAGGGGGGAGAGGGACCCGGAGGAGGGGGCGCTCTCTGCCAACGCCACCATTCCCTTGGGGAGAAGGGTGGTTCAAGGGAACAAGCAGATTTCCACCTCAAGAAAGGGAGTAGGGAGGGAGAACCTTTAAAATCATAGGGTGCCTACTCATGACCTTTTGGTCAAATACACAGGGGATTGGGGGCTTGGTGAGGGGGGGAGGGAGGGGAATGGGGGGGTTGGAGGGAGGGAGGGAGTGGGGTGGGAGAGAGGGTAAGGGAAGGTTTAGGACTGCCTCACCAAAAAGAGAAGGAGAAGAAGGAAGAAGAGATGAAAGAGGAGAAAAAAGAAGGGAAAATGTTATACTGTCTAAACGACTGCTATGGGAAACTAGAACTCTAAATGGAAGAAATAAATAAAATAAAAATCGTAACATACAATGTCCGAGGGCTGAACTCACCCCAAAAAAGGCGTTCAATCCTGCGGGAAATGGAAAGACTCAAAGCTGATGTAGTCTTCCTACAGGAAATGCATATAACGCAGGACTTGAATGTTAAAATATACTCAAAAAATTCCGCTTTGGTACTATGGAGACTCAGCTATAAGAAGAGCAAAAGGTGTCGCAATCGGGTTTGGGAAAAACAGTGGCTTTAGTTTGGAAAAGATAAAGGCAGATCCAGAAGGACGATTCCTCTTTCTCATTGGGTCAATACAAGACATAAAGTATACAGTTGCAAATTTTTATTGCCCTGTTTTTGTTTTCCCTTTTTTGTTTTGTTTTCTTTCGTTTCCTCCTCTCTCCACTTGGGTGCAACCACATGGTGTGTCTTCGGGGGGTCGGCTTCTGTTTGGCGGCCTTTTTGTTCTGTGTCCGGGAGCTGCGAGACACTGCTGGGATCCCTCCCCCTCTCGTCCTCTTTGACGGGGATTGGGGCGGGCTTCCCGCTGTGTGTCGGCATCACGCCTCTTCGTCACGCACGTGACCTCTGCGTGAGTGTCACGGCGTTGACGCTGTGTTTTCTATCTCGTGCAGACACATGGATGGCGGCCTCCCCAGCAGCTGTGGGCGGCGGCTGTCGCTGCACTGGAGGAGTCCTCCGTCCGCTTGTGTGCCTGCACCGTGTGATGCTGGGGGGAGCTCTCTGATTGGGGCGGGGACTGGCTGTATATAGGGTCCTCATTCAGGTTCAGCCTGCTCTCAGGCAGCATGTATATCACCGGGTCAGATGCGGCTGGCCACTTTTCACCATCCTTAGGTAAGGGGGGTTTCATAGGGATATCTCTGTACTTTTTGTTGTGAGCAGGGGCCCCAGCCATGTTTGGGGCTACACCTTATACATTTTACTTTTATTACTTTAGAACCCTATCCCCACCTATTACCAGTGTGGACCCACTACTCTCTGGGGACCCTTGTGTTGTGTCTGAGTCTCTCCCGGCCCCTCCCTTTGAGCTCCTCCCTCAGCTCCCGGACCTGGGCTATTTGGCTGCCTGCAGTCATGGACCCCCTGAGATTCACTATCGTGTGGCATGTGAGTACCCATTGGGGATTAGGGGTTCTGTTTCCCCTTTTTATTCATCTTTTTCTCTTTTTCTTTCTTTTTCTTTTTCTTACAGTTGTCATCACACTGTCCCTTTCCTTTGTAGATCCTGGTGCTATATTGCCCCTGAAGAGTGTTCAATACACGAAACGCGTCAGCCTTACGACATGCACCAGACAATCATATACCTACAAGTTTTTTATTACTTTGTGATTCTATGTTACTCAAGTGAATATTTTTTCCAGATTAGGATTATTTGCCCTGCATCCTTTTGGAGGCTGTTTACCATGTCTGCCATGTATCGGTTTGGATGTGACGGCTATATGACTTGCTATTACAATCTACACTTGAACTCCAATTGTGTCATTGCACTACTATGTATCAATAAAGTGTTTTATGCAATTTTGACTGTCCCTCTGGCCTACTTTGCTCACCTCATTTAAAGTCCCAACCCTCCTGTTTTATGTTCTTTGTATGCATAGGGATGGAGACCTAGTGTCTCATTTAAAGTCCCATTCTTCTATTTTACAGGAAACGCATATAACGTAGGACTTGAATGTTAACATATACTCAAAAAAAATTCCGCTTTGGTACTATGGAGACTCACCTATAAGAAGAGCAAAAGGTTCTCGCAATCGGGTTTGGGAAAAACAGTGGCTTTAGTTTGGAAAAGATAAAGACAGATCCAGAAGGATGATTCCTCTTTCTCATTGGGTCAATACAAGACATAAAGTATACATTTGCAAATTTGTATTGCCCTAATAAAAATCCTAAAAAATTTTTAATAGAGAAAATGACTGACCTATTCAAATTTAAACAGGGAAAATTAATAGTAGCAGGCGATCTTAACTTCGTCATGGACCACAACCTGGATTCTACATCCACTACTGTAGATAGAGAAAGAAAACAACTAAGGAGGATTAGAAAGAAAGTACATGAATGGCAACTGGTAGATGTATGGCGAGTCCAGCATCCAGGAATAAAGGACTATACATATTTTTCAACAATACATAAAACTTACACCAGACTGGACTATATTATACTAGAACACAGATTACTAGAAGACGTACTAGGGACAGAAATCGAAAACGTCAGTCCTTTCAGACCACTCTCCAGTCTCAATGATGATAAATCTTCGGGGAGAATCCATGGGAAGAGGAACATGGCGAATTAACGAAGAACTACTGGAAGACGAAGTTACTGAAAAAATCATAAAATATAGATAGAAAAATATTTCTGGGAAAATGATACCCACGACCTCTCAAGAGCAACCTTATGGGAGGCGCACAAAGTGGTCATTAGGGGAAAACTAATATCTATAGGAACGAGAAAAAAGAAGGAAAAGGGAAAGATCATGCTGAAACTTCAAGAGGAAATACATATTTTGGAACAAAGACATAAAAAGGAAGGCAAAATGAAATATATCGGTCCCTGATCTTAAAAAGAGAACAACTAAAAGAATTGATAGAGGAAGAAGACAGAAAGGAAATTAATAGGGTCTCAAGTCAAAGATTTATGAAGGGCAATAAAGTTGGAAAACATCTTGCATATGTTCTAAGAAAGAAGAAGACCTTAAATTATATCGAGAAGGTAAAAAATGAAAAAGGAGAAGTTGTAAATAAAACCACAGATATAGCACAAGCTTTTGCACAATACTATAGTACTTTATATTCTATAAAAAAGCAAGAAACAAGACAACAAGCAGAGAGGAAGAGGATGATGACTCAGGATTACCTGGAAAATGCCAACTTGCCAAAAATTAAACCTGAGCTACTGTTGGACCTAGAAAGGGAAATAACACAAGAAGAGATCAAGACGGCATTAAAAGAAACATCCACAGGCAAAAGTCCCGGGCCGGATGGATTTACGATCAGATACTATAAAGAATTTCAAGATCCCAAAGCTATGTGAATATTTAAACAAAATAGGAGAAGAAGAAGACATCAGAAAAGAATCACTCCTGGCATACATTACCATAATACCCAAAGAAGGGAAGGACAAAGTCAATTGCTCAAGTTATAGGCCTATCGCCCTATTGAATACAGACACGAAACTTTATGCCAAAATCTCAGCTACAAGAATTAAAAATTTGATGCCACTTTGGGTAAATCCGGACCAGACCGGATTTGTCCCGGGTAGAGAAGGAAGGGACAACAGCATAAAAACACTCCTGATGCTGAAAAGAAAGAACATCAACATTTCCCCAGATCTACTTCTGTCAATCGATGCAGAAAAAGCATTTGACAGGGTAGACTGGGGATTTATGAGGGCCACACTTCAGTACCTTGGATTGGGGCCTAAGACAATGAAGTGGATAAATAACTTGTATAAGGGACCTACAGCAAGGGTAAGGGTCAATGGGAGGATGTCGCCGGCATTTGAAATGTACAACGGAACTCGGCAAGGATGCCCACTCTCGCCTCTTCTATACATACTGTCATTGGAACCTTTCCTGGCGACTTTACGCAAAACAAGCACGGGATAGAGGGGTTTCGAGTAGGGGGAAAAGAACATAAAGTTGCGGCCTACGCCAACGACGTCCTCGTGTATGTGACCAAGCATAGAGAGACCCTGTTAAATATCTTGATAGAAGTAGAAAAATATGGGGAACTCTCAAATTTCAAAATAAATCCTATAAAAACAGAAATATTAAACCTTGGAATAAGAAAAAAAGACATCTTGGCCCTTCAAGAAGAGTTCCCATTCACGTGGGTAAAGGGTGAGCTACCCTACCTTGGGATCAAACTGACATCATCTGTTGAAAAAATTTACTCTGCAAACTACATTCCATTACTAAACGAGATTAAGGCAGAAGTTTGGAAGATAAATATACAATCAATAACCTGGATTGGAAGAGTCAATACGCTCAAAATGGTAAATCTGCCCAAAATCTTGTATAAATTTCAAATGTTGCCAATAGGGGTACCACAGAGTTTTTTTTTTAATTATACAAAAAATATTGACAAAATTTATATGGCGAAATAAAAAACCAAGATTAAAATTTGCACTGATTTCTAGGAAAAGACAGCATGGGGGGTTAGCAGCACCGGATATTTTTAGGTATTACAAAGCAATAAATTTATCACGTATGTTAGAGTGGACAAAGGAAAATAGAGAAAAAAAATGGATAGAGATAGAGAACACTTTAAGCAAAACCACGTTGCACAAGAATATTTGGATATCAAGCAAGTACAGAACACTAGATTTAAATACACCTGAACTGACAAATTAAACGTGTTCAGAATTTGGGATACATTACACCAGAAACAAAAATGGGTATATAACTCACCACTAATAGCCCTCACTGGTACAAAAAATTTTTCACCGGGTGAAGACATATTTCGAAGATTTAAAATAAAGAATCCACAAATTAAAGATATCATCAGGAAAGGGAAAATTGACTCTACACAAGAATTAGAGCATAAACTTGACGGAAAACTACGTGAATGGGAATATATTCAATTAAAGCACTTAATCACTACAGCACCGTATAAGTTCAGAGATGGAGAAGAACTAAATTATTTGGAAAAACTCTGTGTGACACCAAAGCCAGTTAAGGGAGGCATTTCAAAAGTTTACGAGTTCCTATCAGATCTGGAGGCCCAAAAAATACCCTCCTTCATAGAAAAATGGGAAAAAGAATTAGAAATAAACCTGGAAGAGCAACAAATGGAGAAAATGATTGCGGGGAACATAGGGGTGAGGCAGGTAGGGGAGGGGAAAGGGTAGGGGGAAATTAGAGAAGGAGTGTAGTGGGGGGGGGACGGACGCAGAATGAGAGTATTTTTAAAACAGTTTTGCACAAATAAAATTGAGGGACCCTCCCTCTGTTTTTTAGTTTTGCTTTTGTAATGATCTGCTCCCTTTGAGGGGTTAAATATTGCCACAATGATGTGAACTTGAGAAGGGACAGGTTTTGAACATCAAGTTGAAATAAGTCTCTCAATGAGGAAGCTGATGTGGAAAAAAAAAAAAAAACAAAACACAAAAAACAAGTATAAAGAGTCTCTTTCACAACCTTCACTTGGCCCACATTAGGCTGATACCAAAGGAAATTTAAAGTGATCCGTTTCAATGACCGGATCGTCCCCCTTCTCCCCTCCCCCCCCACCCAAGGGAGGGGAGACAGAGGAAAAGGAAAGATGCCCAGGCCAACCCATCCCCAGAGGACGTTTAACTATCGTTTACTCTTCATCGTGTAGCCCCTCCACCCCCCCAAACAAAAACAAAAAAAAGAAGGAAAGTCTATCCAATCAAAAACTGGGACCCAAGCATCATAAATTAGATTCCTGTATTCCGCTCTTGACTCTGTCGTATCGTATCTTAATTTTTCTCCAACCACATAAGCGCCTCATTTGGGGCATAGAAAAAGTGCGTTTCACCTAATGCCACTACCCGTAACAGGAGGGATATAGCATAGCATATACAATTTTGAGACACTGTTAATTTTTCTTGACCTCTACAAACCTCGCTCTGTTTTTGCAGTTAAGAGGAGAAATTTGGAAAAAATAAAATCCTAACCCCATTATAAAATATATCCCTTTTTTCCCTGGCCTTTTGGAGTATAGTCTCTTTGTCCTTAGAAAACAGTAGTTTCACCATAAATGATCTGGGCTGACCCCCTGGGGAAGGTACTCTATATGGCACCTTATGTGCCCTTTCAATTGCAAAGAAAGGACAATTTCCTTCCCAAAAATCTCAACCAACCATTTCTCCACAAAACTTATGGGACTAGAGCCCTCACACCGCTCAGGTATCCCCAAAATTCTCACATTGTTCCTGCACAGTCTATTCTCCAAATCTTCTATTTTAAAGGCATGGGCATTTAATTTATCGCCAATCATCTTCACTTCCTGTTTTAATGGGTTTAAATCAAAGAACCAGAAGATGAAGGAAGATAGAAGAAAGAAGAAGCATTTAAATAAAGGAATTGTCAAAAACTGTCTCTTGTCATTTTTAACATTTTTGACAGTTTTTTAGTGAAATGGTAGGGGTAAGTACCCCCTTACCATTTCACACAGGGGGGGCCGGGATCTGGGGGTCCCCTTGTTAAAGGGGGCTTCCAGATTCCGATAAGCCCCCCGCCCGCAGACCCCCACAACCACCGGCCAGGGTTGTGGGGATGAGGCCCTTGTCCTCATCAACATGGGGACAAGGTGTTTTGGGGGGCTACCCCAAAGCACCCTCCCAATGTTGAGGGCATGTGGCCTGGTACGGCTCAGGAGGGGGGGCACACTCTCGCCCCCCTCTTTTCCTGCGGCCTGCCAGGTTGCGTGCTCGGATAAGGGTCTGGTATGGATTTTTGGGGGGACCCCACGCCGTTTTGTTTTTTTTTTTGGCACGGGGTTCCCCTTAAAATCCATACCAGACCTGAAGGGTCTGGTATGGAATTTAGGGGGAACCCCACGTCATTTTTTTTTTACATTTTGGCCGGGGTTCCCCTTAATATCCATACCAGACCTGAACGGCCTGGTATGGAAATTAGGGGGACTCCCACGTCATTTATTTTTTTTTTTTCGGTTCGGGGTTCCCCTTTGGGGAATTCCCCATGCCGTTTTTATCAATGAACTTCTATGTGTATTGTCGGCAATGCAATAGCCGCGGGTAGTTTTAAATGAGTTTTTTCCTTCAAAATGTCATTTTGCTGTCAGACTGTTCAAAACACAGGAAACATGCGCCCCTTTACAGGCATACTATAGACACCCCCCAGGTACGAAATTTAAAGGGATATTACACTTTTATTGTTTGACTTTAAGCTTTATTAAAATCACTGCTCCTGAAAAAACGGCCGTTTTTAAAACTTTTTTTTGCATTGATCCATGTCCCCTGGGGCAGGACCCAGGTCCCCAAACACTTTTTATGACAATAACTTGCATATTAGCCTTTAAAATTAGCACTTTTTATTATTCATGTTCGTGTCCCATAGACTTTAACGGTGTTTGCGTGTTCGAACGAACTTTTTTCCTGTTCGCATGTTCTGGTGCGAACCGAACAGGGGGGTGTTCGGCTCATCCCTAATCTTTACCCATCTTTTGTTGTCCCTGACTTTTTCTACTTGACTTTTTTAACTTGTAAGAAAGATTGAAGATCTTTGACTGGTGTATGCGCATATTTTTCAAATTTTGCTGCTGCTTGGCTGCCTTTATTTTTTACCGTGCGCTGTGTTTGTGAACATTCCTGTTGCAAAGCTTCTTCACCTTTTTTCCTTGTCATCTTTTCCTTATTCACAACTTCCAGGGCCCTCCCGGTAACTATACATTTATCTCCACTACTCCTTTAGGCACTATTATCTTCAAATAATTTCAGGCAAAATAATGATATACAGTGTATACATATATAAAAAGACAAAGCTTTTCTTCTCTCTCCAGAATTACCAAAGTTGCATTTTTGTATGCTTTTAAACATAGAGCATGAAGACCTCAAAGCTTTCCATTTGTTTCCACCCATTCTCTATTGGACTTCAGGCCCAACTCTCCTCTCCTCCTTTTATTATCCATATCTTTTGCCAGCCACACACATAGTTTAAAGCTATTTTTATGGTTAACACGAATGGTAAACGTTGCTCCCTTAACGCCACAACAGTTCTTCACACCCAGCATATCAACAAAGAACAGAATTCAAACTGCAACTAAAATACATGAGGTGACCCTTAAATACATTTTTCTGCTCTTTTTACTGCTGTCAAGATGGTCCCACAAGCCAGCTCTCTTTCAGTCTCCCACACTGAATTTGAAGCTGATTTTGTGTTTTAAACATAAAAGTCCTTAGAACTAGCAGTTAGTTCTTCTCATCTTGTATTAAGGATCAAACACAATTTGATTTGTTGGTTTACAGAGAGGAGCAGGAAGTAAAGAGAGAACAGAATTTTCACCTATCATTCAGTACTGCATGAATTAATCTTCTCCTTTAGCACATCAACATTTCAGCACAACCAGCATTTTCATAGTAAACTCAGTCCAGGCTAGCAACTTGAAGGAAAAAGTCAGGATTAGCAGAGAGAGAGAGAGAGAAGAGGAACTGCTTTCACCTGCATCCAGTGCCCACATGTAGTCTCCCACACTGATTTTTGAAGCTGCTTTTGTGTTTTAAACATAGAGTCCTTAGAACTAGCAGCTTTCCCACACTGATTTTTGGAACTGCTTTTATATTTTAAACATAGAGTCCTTAGAACTAGCAGCTTCTCCTTTAGCACATCAACATTTCATCACAGCCAGCATTTTCATAGTAAACTCAGTCCAGTCTAGCAACTTGAAAAAAGTCAGGAAGAGCAAAGAGAGAGAGAGAGGAGGAAGGGCTATCACCTGCATCCAGCGTCCACAAATTCATCCACAGAGTCACGGTTCACTGCATCGCGGCTTCCCGTCAGACACACCTGCCGCTGCTGCTGGAACTGATTTCATCTCTAGCTGCTGACAAGCAAGGGGAGGCCTCTCATGCCACCACTGTGGATCCGTCAGCACAGCCTGCATGAGCACCTGAATTGTACAGGAGAGCGGAGCAACTAGGGGCCATTCGGCTCTCACCCATCACCGGCCGGCCTGCATGCCCTCCATCAGCATCCCAGCTGTTCAGCATTGATGTTTTTCATATAGATAATGACATTTGTAAATGATCATGGCTTTCTATCAGTTAAACAGATGCACTGGTCACCTCCACACTTAGGCTACTTTCACACTGAGGCAGTTTTCAGGAGTTTTAGCACTAAAAATAGCCTCTTATGCCTCCCCAGTGTGAAAGCCTGAGTGCTTTCACATTGGGGTGGTGCGCTTGAGGGGCGGGACAAAAAAATTCTGCAAGCAGCATCTTTGGGGTGGTGTAGGAGCGCTGTATACAGCGCTCCTACACCGCCCCTGCCCATTGGAATGAATGCACAACATGGGCACTTTTAACCCCTTCTTCGGCCTCTAGTGGGGGTTAAAAGCACCACCGCTAGCGGACAAAAAGCGCTGCTTAACCACTTCAATACCAGGCACTTAGACACCTTCCCGCCCAGCCCAATTTTCAGCTTTCAGCGCTGTCACAATTTGAATGACAATTGCGCGGTCATGCTACGCTGTACCCAAACAAATTTTTTATCATTTTGTTCCCACAAATAGAGCTTTCTTTTGGTGGTATTTGATCACCTCTGCGGTTTTTATTTTTTGCGCAACAAATAAAAAAAGACAGAAAATTTTGAAAAAAAACACGGTTTTCTTTGTTTCTGTTAAATTTTTTAGTAAATGAGTATGTTTTCTTCTTCAATGACGGGCACTGATATGGCTGCACTGACGGGCACTGATACGGCGGCACTGATGGGCACCGATGAGGTGGCACCAATGAGGTGGCACTGATAAGGTGGCACTGACGGGCACTGATGATGGGCACTGATAGGCGGCACTGATGCGCACTGATAGGTGGCACTAATGGGCACTGATAGGTGGCACTGGTAGGTGGCACTGATGGGCACTGATAGGTGGCACCGATGGGCACTGATAGGCGGCACTGATGGGCACTCGTAGGTGGCATTGATGGGCACTCGTAGGTGGCGTTGATGGGTAGTTATGGGTGGCACTGATAGTTGGCACAGATGGGCACGGATGGGCACTGATAGGTGGGCACAGATGGGCACAGATGGGCACTGACAGGTGGCACCGATGGACACTGATGGGTGGCACTGATCATTCTGATTGATGGCAGTGATGCCCCTAAGTGTGGCATTGCTGGGCATCACTGCAACATAATTGTGCCAATCAGTGCCCATTTGTGGGCACTGATTGGCACAGATTTGGCACTGACTGGGCACATGTGGATGGCCATGGGGTACATACCTGGCCATCCACATGTTTCCCTTCCCTGGTGGTCCTAGTGGCGATCCCTGGTGGTCCAGTGTGGTGATCTGCGGGGGGGCTGCGCTGATAAACAATCAGCGCAGACCCCCCCTGCCAGGAGAGCCGCCGATCGGCTCTCCTCTACTTGCGTCTTTCAGACGCGAGTGAGGAAGAGCCGATCAACGGCTCTTCCTATTGACAGCGTGATCAGCCGTGATTGGACACGGCTGATCACGTGGTAAAGAGCCTCCGCCGGAGGCTCTTTACCAAGATCGGTGTAGCGGTGTGTCAGACTGACACACCGGTCCACCGATCGCCGCGATGCGCGCCCCTGCGGGCGCGCGGCGGCGTGTTATCCTGAAGGACGTCATATGACGCCCAGTCAGGATAACAGAACCACCGCCCAGCCGTCAATCCGCTATAGGCCGGGCGGGAAGTGGTTAAACAGTAAATTGTTGCTAATGGACCCGCCACCCCAGCGTGAAAGCAGCCTTAAAAAGCTCTTACTGAACCCCACCAGCCTGAACAATGTAAAGGCTAAGTCCACCTTTAACCACTCCTATACCAGACACTTTCATCCCCTTTTTGCCTACTGTCATCATGCTTTAAATGACAATTACTCATTCATGCAGCACTGTACTTAAGTTACATTTTTATATATTTTTTTAAAAGATAGCGCTTTCCTTTGGTTATATTTATTCACCACTTGCTAAAAAAATGAGAAAAAATAACATTTAAAAAAATATGTTTTTCTTAGTTTCTAATATTAAATTTTGCAGTAAATGATCTTGCTTCATGCATTTAGAATGCTAATACCTTCCAATAATACTGCTCTATCCTCACTGCAAGATGGAGGCAGTGACACAAGGCTCTCTTCCTTCCACCGCTCCTCACTGCTCAACCACCCTATTTACTCAGTGATCAGCCTTTACCATACCAGCAATCAAGATTCAAGAGATTTTGTTCATTTGAACACTTATGTGACTATATTTGATTATGATGGACTCAGAGTAAACCCATGTGGACTACTCCATAGACTGTGGGGAGTTGGTGACAGCTGATTGTAAAATGACCATTGTTACTTCTATTTAGAATTTTTCAGGTCCTCCCTGGTAACCATCCTTGCCTATTGGACGGAGCCTTTCCTGCTTTTTCCTCTCCATGGTGAAGTCAAACCAGGACGCCCCCATTGATCGGATACCTCATGTGTACAAGCTGTCTTGTAGCTTGCCTCTGATAAGCGCGCATTACTCTTGGTGGTGGATTTATCACTTGGTGTCATCCGAAGAGTCTTTTCTGCTATTAATATCGGATATCAATTGGGTTCAATTGGGACTTTCCTTTATTCATCACTCTTGGCATTATTTTTTCACCTAATTTGGATTATTTCAGATCATCCAATTTTTATGTCACTATAGACATTTGTTTTCTTGGTATATGGGATGTCATTCACATATATTTCAATGTACCATATTTAATTTTTGACTAGCGCAGTTCAGTTTTATTTTTTATTTCTGTGTTTGTGTATGCCTCACAAATAGGGACTGCAGCTTTTTTATTTGCTTTTTGAGTTTGTGAAGCGCGGTAATTTTTTGTATTTTGTAAAACTGCGCTATTGACTTTAAAAGTGAACAGCTGCGAACACCACAATTTGACAATATTGTATAAATGTAGAAAAGTGTTAGAAAGTGTCACGCTATATTGAGTGATACATAGGGGGTGATTTAGTAAGACGAATGCGCTGCGCTGGTTCACACCTTAATTGGTGCGCCAGAAAAATCCTTGTTTGAACGTGCGAACCGGCGCACGCAGACACACAACTATGTAAACTGCAACTGGTGTTAGGGTAACTGCGGTTTTCTCGTTTCTCAATTGATCTTTAAAGGTGACCATACACGGCAATCAGTTAGATCTTAAATAAATTAGATGTAGTGCAAGAGCCTGTTTGATTTCCTATAATTTGAATTAATTGTTCAAGTGCGTCTTCCTAGTACCTATTTTGCTGAAATATTTGAGTTGTAGAGAGATTGGCTAATCAGATTGCATAGTGCATGACCATCTTAAGTGCCAAATTTGGAATGTAGATGTGCGATGACCCACTTGTATTTTTCTAACGATATTTTTTGGGCATTATACAGGGCATATGAGAAACCACCTTCTTTCAAGACATTCTAGAGTGATCAGGAATCTTCAAACTACGGCTCTCCAACTGTTGCGGAACTACACATCCCATGAGGCATTGTAAAACTCTGACATTCACAGACATGACTAGGCATGATGGGAATTGTAGTTCCTAAACAACTGGAGGGCCGTAGTTTGGAGACCCATGTGCTAGACCATTATTATGCCTCCAGAATTGGGAGTGTGGCATCTACCCAACTTCTCTCTGCTGCTGGACACAAGAAACTACATCTATAGACATGTATACGCATCTAGCTGCAGGAACCCAATTTTTAGGGAAATTAATAGTAAAGCAGATGCAGATTTCCAGGACTGGACTAACAAAAGTTTCTAGTGAAAGGCAATTGGTGTTTTCTATTAAACAAGGTCTAAATGGGCCATTGACATGCATCACAGTTGAAGGAACGTGTCTTTGCAAAGTTAAACTAAATGAAACCTTTCTTATTTTTACTTGGGGATAGAGTGCAGAGGGATTAGAAGTCTTGTCAGTTTTTGGGGATGTCTGCACCCCTGATAGGGTGAAGACACCTCTCAAATTTTGCCACTTTCTCCCTCAAATTTATTCACTTCCTGTCACATAGCCAAGAGGAAGTGAGGGTAAAACCCCACCAATGTCTCTCACTGGGGACACACAGGTCAATCTAAATAGTTTCCCCATTAGGTAAATTGCACTCTGCATTTTGCTGTGTACACCCCAAATTATTAGGTAACTTGGACTTGGGGTTTATTTATTTAAAGGCATATCCACTTTGCACTACAAGTGCACTTGGAAATGCAGTTGCTGGAGAGCCGAGGGGGGCATGCAAGGAAAATAAAAAAACAGCAACAACTGCTTCTACATAATTGGATGATAAAATAACCAATGCTTCCCCTCAGATTTACAGCGAGTACACTTGTATTGCAGAGCGGATTTGCCTTTAATAAACCCCAAAATACCTAATAATGTGGGGTGCACACATCAAAGTGCTAGAGTGCAATTTGCCTAATCGGGACACCAGTTAAATTAACCTGTGTGTCCCAAGTAAAGACATTGGTAGGGTTTTACCCTCACTTCCTGTTTGGCTATGTAACAGGAAGTGAAGCCAATCTTCAGAAAAGGGACACAAAGCCCAAGAAAGACAAGCAGGGGTTCTAACACTCACCTGGTTTCCCTCAAATGCCCACAATTAGAATAGGATTGTCTTGAGCTCAATTTTAGCTCAGTGCTTCTCTAACCTGTCCTCAAGTACCCTCAACAGGCCATGTTTACAGGTTTTCCTTCATCTTGCCCAGGTGCTTTAAATCCAAGTCAATGGCTTAGTATTTTGGACAGCTATTTTAGCTGAGATAAATTCCTAAAACATGTTCTGTCAGGGGTACTTGAGGACTGAGGCTGCGAACCACTGCACTAAAATGGAAAATTGAATACTTACCGCTGTGTAATTTTCCTTTCCTGGTGACTATCCATGGCAGCATACGCACAATCCATGCATATGCTACCATGAAGGCACCAGGAATGTATCTTTTAGAAAAATCACACCTTTTTTTGTATTGCCATACCAATCAGCCTAGTTAAGCTGCAGCTGGGAAATCTGTTGCATGAAAATTAACAAAACACATAAAACATAAAAATTTGCTACAAATTTTATTGGTCAACAAAACAGGACTTGGAAAAGAGCAAGGAAAGCAAAAACACACTAACACTGAGACACTAACAGAATATGATTTTGAGGTCTGACCATTTTGCAGAGAAAATTAACAGGAGTGCACCCACAAATGGACATCTATTAAGGATTTAAACATTAAACATCTTGAGGAAAATTTTGCAAAATAAGGCAGCACAGACAATTAAATCAAAGTGAAACAACCTAAAAACAACACACATTGATAACATCAAAAATATTTCTGGGGAAAATATCCCCCCCAACCCGAAAAAATGCAATAAACCAATGTAAAAAAAACTTGCCCAAAAACACATCTGTTTTGCAAAGACATAACAAACAAAACACAAAGAGAAAATACATGTGTTACAAACTCTATAAGGACACCCAAATGTACTCGGTTGCCGGTCCCACACACACACAATCTTGCCGCTTTTCAGGGCAGGGTAAAGGATGCTATCTGCAAGCTTTATATAACATAGGTTTGCGTGCTAATGAGGCAATTGAAAACACATGCACAGTCCCTTGAAACACACAACAATGCAAGTTCATCCAATGTAGAGACAGAACGTCAAAGTGGGTACCCCTGTTAATGATGTCCTTAAATTACTAACCCAAAAAACACACTCACTGAGCATGCCCAGAAACATCCAAGTGCTGTTCACCCACAAAAAGAAGAAAAAAAAGCAAAGTCCCTGAGCATGCCCAGACCAACCCAAATGCATTTCACACACCAAAAGGCACAGGAAAAAATCAAAGTCCCTGAGCATGCCCAGACCAAACCAAATGCAGCTAGCACAACATAAGCCACCCCCTGTCCAAAATTAAGCACATCATCCAGCATGCTACAAAATTACAGATAGGATAAACACCCCCCAGGTCCAGGGGGGCAAACAAAGAGCCTAACATGGGCAAAAGTTATACAACAAATACCATTGCAGTCTATGGGAACTGACTTAATTTTGCTAGTCCCCACTTGGCTGGCTTATCTTCTAGTTATTTGCCTTAAAATGGGTATGGGGCCCAGATCCCACCCTAAGGGACATATATCAATGTCACCTGAAAAGGTCAACTGGTCATTTGGTCAACTGGTCAAGTGCGCCCCTTCTGCTCGAGCTGGACCTTGTTGGACACCAAGAGATTTTCTTGATCGATCGGGTAATCAAGACATCATAGACAGTTATGGGTTATCAAGAAATACCTTGTATTAAAAGCTTGCCATAGGTTATATAGGGTTACAACATTATACAATGCTAAGGGGCAGTCCCTTAAAATATCCAATCACAGAAGTACAGGTATCATGAGTTACATGTTACATATATTTGCACATGATTCTGCCAAGAGGCATGACCTATAAAATTCTTAGCAAAATATACTTTCTTAACCTTTAACTAAATTATAAATTGAAACAGTGTGGTCCAAGCCGAGGTGTGTGATACGTAATATCTTTTGATAATGTTCCGAAATAAGCTTCACTTGCAACCACAAGCGGCTTCCTGCTAGCTACAGCTGCATATTCTTGAGCAAGAAAACATGTTTTTGCAGAAAAGCCTTGCGTTGTGCATTTCATCTTAGCAGTTTATAAGTTCACCTTAAAGCATCACTCTAGACCATGTGTCTTTCTAATGAACCATTCCCTAACATCACCAATCACCCCAAAAATGAAACAAGGAGAAGTGCCTTTAAAAATGCAAAATTGCTTGAAAGCTAGTAACTTGAGGGGGGGCTTACTCTGCCTGTAAAGTGATGCATCTGTAGCATGTATCCAAAATGCCATTCCCTAACAATCCCTCCTTTGATCATGGAGAACATAGTTCTTCCTTGATCACTCCTAATCGCTATACCATCTTCTCTGCATAGAACATGGCCATAGTTGTTTCCTTCTCCTGGTCTGGCTGCACTGCGTTGGTGAGAGAGGGTACCTCACTGACAAGGTAGAACACACATTTAATGGTAGCATAAATGGCAATACCTGGGAGCAGTATCATAATTAGTATCATTCCAGCCTTTTTAAAGAAGTTCATAATACTTTCCCAGAATGAGCCGAACCACCCTCTCACTCCTGAGAAGGGGTTCCAGGAATCTCCTAGCCTCCTCATCTTATCTTGTAGTTTTGATCATTCTTCCTGATGCCCTTTAATTATTTCATAATAATCAGGCACTTCCAAATCCTCAGAGGGTTTTGTTAGAATATTCATGTAGGTGCAGCAGAGGCTTTTATCCCCTGTAACATCACAGAGACCTGTAAAGACCATCAACATTCTTTCCTGACGCTGTTTAATTACCTCTTGTTCAAAAAGGATCTTCCTAAGCTCTTCATTCATGAGTCCTATATCTAGGGCCATTTTATTCATCCATGAGTCAACCAACTGTCCAAATTCATCTACTTTGGTGAGAGCATTATACATAACGGCCCCTCCCATTGAGGCGAACATTTTGTCGTACCAGGTAGTTATTTCCCTCTTGTATCTCCCAAATTCTAAGTGGCCATGGGCAGGTATCATTTCTACTGAAGAGTCCCCATCACTGGTTCTCATAAAGGGTATCATCTCAACTAAAGTGCACCATCCTGATGTTTTCCTATCAATGGGGTAGGGTATGGTGGTGTGACACCATAATCCACAACATATCATCCACCCATGGGGAAGATGGGGAGCGTGTACCTTCCCTGGAGAGTCTAGATTGAACCTTAGGTCTACGAGACAGAGCCAATCACCCAGTGAGGGGAATTCATTCTCTCGCTCTTCCATCCAAGAACTGTTCATGTGTGTGTCCATCAGCCAATCCTGTGCTCGTGTGAAGTTACTACCTTGTACACAGGATGAAATGTTATATATTGACATGTTTCCTATTCTTTCATTTGAGTCTGAAATGTTATGTGTTATCAGACAATTGATTTCTAAGGTGCCATTTAAAGCGCAGTCTACATTTACCAGAGTAAAGTTCACTTCAGTTTCCCTGCAGAACCTACCATTATACATGTCTTTGCTTGCCCCATTGAGAAAACAGAATTGTGGCCTATGTGTGTACCCAGTAAATAGTAGGGGCCTATTTATGGGTGATACATTGTCTGGGGGAATGGGCTGAGTAATATTTAGCAGCTGTTCTAGGGTCACCGGTCTTCCAATCATTGGGACTGAGTGTCGACCGGTTCCCATATGGGAACAAACCCAGCATTCTGAATAATTTTGTTTCCTAGCAAAAGCATGCATCATCACAAAATGATGTGGGATCGAAACAGGGATTGAGTAAGAGTCTGCATCGGCCTGTGCCCCATTACTGTTTACTCCTAAAGTCAGGTCTAAGCAGTTCTCTCTTTAGCTTATATTTGTTTTTTTTTTAAGGTCTCTTTCAGATAGGGGTGTAATGGGCGCGTGGTTGGATTTCCTATTTTGTATCACTTGATTTATTCCCTTCTCTGCTAATTTTGCCTTCTTAAACTTACTCACTATATTTTGACTGGTTTGCAATTAATACAATGGCTGAGATATGACAATTGCCACCTTTCCTCTGAATATGATAGCCTGTCACAGCTGCTGCCTGTGCTTTTGACATTTGTTCCGCCACCTGTGTGCAACATGGATAAACATGTCCTGTCCCCATTAAGGCTGCCCTTTTTTTGTAAGTGCATACTGATATTGCCGGTATGGTTCAATACAGTGGACTGGAACCCACAGCTTGAGGTCATCCAACAGCCAAATGCAGTCAAAAGCAATACCTTACATGTTATGAGAAAGGAAAATGCAATGATAATTTGGGGGGTACATTTCCATTGACGGGGTTTCTTAGATGGGCAGGGTGGAGGGGCTGGGACTAGTTGAAAGTCATCAGGTCCAGAGTTTCGGAAGCCCTGGATGCCTCTGGGAAGGGTGTAAGGGGGCAGTCTGTAATGAAATGACTTAAACTGGGGCTTGGCTGGGGGGGTTTGTCTCTTCTGAGGGGCTTGAGTTCAATCCTTTCGACTTGCTGACTTGGGTCTCCTTCAAGGGGCTGTTCGGGCTGGGTGCTGTCTTGATCTGGGAGGCATGTATCCATTGCGGACCTTGATCTGTGAGGATAGCAGTTCTAGCAGCTTTCAAGACTTCAAATGGTCCTTGGTAGATGGGGCCTGCTTATTTCCTTGCGGCAAGTTGTTTTACCAGGACTTTATCACCAGGGATGAAGGGACGTGTTGGTTCTGTGGAAAGAGGAGGAAAAGTGACAGCAACCTTGTCGTAGGTTTCCGTCAAACTACTTACCAGATGTTTCACATGCTCTTCCTGCAAAGAATATAAGTTAGACTGTTCTCCTTCCTGCGTTTTTTTCTGGGCTGGCTTCCCCATTAATATTTTATAAGGGGAGATCCCTGTTCTACTCTGGGGAGTGGTCCTAATTTGGAAAAGGACTCCTGGGAGGAAATGTAACCAATTTTTCATAGTGCCCTGGGTGGCCTTTTTTAGCTTGTCTTTGATATTCCTGTTCATCCTTTCTACCACTCCTGCACTTTGGGGGTGATAAGGGATGTGTAACTTCCATTGGATTCCCAGGACCCTAGTGAGTTCTTGAGTAAGTTTGGCCGTAAAGGCCGGGCCCTCATCTGAATAGATGGTAGTGAGTAAACCAAACCTGCAGATCCAATGATTGATTAGGCACCTTGCTGCAATGCCTGCAGTCTCTCCTGTGATGGGAATAGCCTTGGGCCATGATGAAAATTTATCGACGATCACGCACAAATATTTAATATTCCCTTTTTGTTTAGGCATGTGTGTAATATCAATCTGTAAATCTTGTAGAGGACCTATCGGGGGTGGCAGGTGTCCATGTTTACCGTGGCAGGGCCCTTGAACATTGTTCTGAGCACATGTGAGGCATGAATCGATAAGTTGGTCTACCAGGGTGTAAGTTTTGTTTGTACAGAAAACAGCTTGGTACTTTTGTAGAAGGGGCTTTTTTCCTATGTGTCCCCAGCCATGTAAGTATGACAGTATGAGAGGGGCTACACTTTCAGGCATACCCAATATTCCCTCCTTGTTTGACCATAAGCCCATAGGGCTGCGGGTCAAACCTGATTCCACCCAGTAATCAAGGTCAGTAGCCTGTGCCTTTGACTGCAGTAGGGAGGCCACTGAAGGGAAATCCGGTGATAGAAAATTAGTGGAGAAAAATAGGTTTGTGACAGCTTCCCATTGGGGTAGGTTGGCCGCTGCTTCCTTTGCTGCTTTATCAGCTAAATTATTCCCCTCTACCATATGGGTTTTGATGTAAGTTCTTCCGTGCAGTCATGTATGTCTTGGGGTTCGACTGGGAGTTTTAGCAGAGCATGCAACAACCTGATCGCAGGTGTCGCTTCAGCGCAGGATTTCACTGTCAGGTTATGAGTATTCATGAGAATAATTTCATAACTGCTGGATCTTTGGGCAGTCATATGCTGGGTGGACATGTTCTGCAACAGATGAAGGACACTATGTGATGTGAAGAGGGTAGTGAGTGACCCTAGTGTAATTTTGGATGCTTCCTTAACAGTCATGGCACAAGCCGCCAATGCCTGTAAACAGGCAGGCATGCCTTGGACTGGCACAGGGAGTTTTTTTGAGATATAAGCAATGGGGCGGTAGTGAGTGCCGTGCATTTGTGCAAGGATTTCTGCAAAAGCAGGGCCTCTGACCACACAATAGAGTGCAAAAAGCTTCTCATGATTTGGCAACCCCAATGCCGGAGCATGGGCTAGGGCTGATAAAAGAGATTTAAAAGCCATTGTCATTTCACTGGTATATGTAACCGTCTTTGGTGCTTGGAGGCTGGTAGCGGGGTGTAGGATTGAGTCATAGTAGGAACAGTCAGGAATCTATTGTCTTCAGTACACTATTGATTCAAGGAAGGATAGGAGTGCCGCCTTATCCTTTGGGGGGCCTAGGCAAGGGAGGGCCTTGACTCTCTCCGGGGATACCATTCTGGTCCCGACTGAGATAATACATCCTAGGTATTCCACCCTCTCTTGGCACCACTGGATCTTTTTGCAATACGCCGAACGGCCTTTGAGTGCTAGGTGGGTCATCAGTAGGGATGAGCCGAACACCCCCCTGTTCGGTTCGCACCAGAACATGCGAACAGGAAAAAAATTCGTTCGAACACGCGAACACCGTTAAAGTCTATGGGACACGAACATGAATAATCAAAAGTGCTAATTTTAAAGGCTAATATGCAAGTTATTGTCAATAAAAGTGTTTGGGGACCTGGGTCCTGCCCCAGGGGACATGAATCAATGCAAAAAAAAGTTTTAAAAACGGCCGTTTTTTCAGGAGCAGTGATTTTATTAATGCTTAAAGTCAAACAATAAAAGTGTAATATCCCTTTAAATTTCATACCTGGGGGGTGTCTATAGTATGCCTGTAAAGGGGCGCATGTTTCCCGTGTTTAGAACAGTCTGACAGCAAAATGACATTTTGAAGGAAAAAACACATTTAAAACTACCGCGGCTATTGCATTGCCGACAATACACATAGAAGTTCATTGATAAAAAGGGCATGGGAATTCCCCACAGGGCAACCCCGAACCAAAATTAAAAAAAAAAAATGATGTGGGAGTCCCCCTAAATTCCATACAAGGCCCTTCAGGTCTGGTATGGATATTAAGGGGAACCCCAGTCAAAATTTAAAAAAACAATTGACGTGGGGTTCCCCCTAAATTCCATACCAGACCCTTCAGGTCTGGTATGGATTTTAAGGGGAACCCCGCGCCAAAAAAAAAAAAAAAAAAACGGCGTGGGGTCCCCCTAAAAATCCATACCAGACCCTTATCCGAGCACGCAACCTGGCAGGCCGCAGGAAAAGAGGGGAGGATGAGAGTGCGCCCCCCCCTCCTGAACCGTACCAGGCCACATGCCCTCAACATTGGGAGGGTGCTTTGGGGTAGCCCCCCAAAACACCTTGTCCCCATGTTGATGAAGACAAGGGCCTCATCCCCACAACCCTGGCCGGTGGTTGTGGGGGTCTGCGGGCGGGGGGCTTATCGGAATCTGGAAGCCCCCTTTAACAAGGGGACCCCCAGATCCCGGCCCCCCCCCTGTGTGAAATGGTAAGGGGGTACTTACCCCTACCATTTCACAAAAAAACTGTCAAAAATGTTAAAAATGACAAGAGACAGTTTTTGACAATTCCTTTATTTAAATGCTTCTTCTTTCTTCCTTCATCTTCTTCTTCTTCTGGTTCTTCTGGCTCTCCTGGTTCTTCCTCCGGCGTTCTCGTCCAGCATCTCCTCCGCGGCGTCTTCTATCTTCTTCTCCTCGGGCCGCTCCTCACCCATGGCATGGGGGGAGGCTCCCGCTCTTCTCTTCATCTTCTTCTCTTCTTCATCTTCTTCTTCATCTTCTTCTTCTTCTTCTCTTCTTCCTTCTTCTCTTCTTCATTTCTTCTCCGGGCCGCTCCGCAGCCATGCTGGCATGGTGGGAGGCTCCCGCTGTGTGACGGCGTCTCTTCGTCTGACGGTTCTTAAATAACGGGGGGCGGGGCCACCCGGTGACCCCGCCCCCCCTCTGACGCACGGGACATGACGGGACTTCCCTGTGGCATTCCCCGTGACGTCACAGGGAAGTCCCGTCAAGTCACCGTGCGTCAGAGGGGGGCGGGGTCACCGGGTGGCCCCGCCCCCCGTTATTTAAGAACCGTCAGACGAAGAGACGCCGTCACACAGCGGGAGCCTCCCACCATGCCAGCATGGCTGCGGAGCGGCCCGGAGAAGAAATGAAGAAGAGAAGAAGGAAGAAGAGAAGAAGAAGAAGAAGATGAAGAAGAAGATGAAGAAGAGAAGAAGATGAAGAGAAGAGCGGGAGCCTCCCCCCATGCCATGGGTGCGGAGCGGCCCGAGGAGAAGAAGATAGAAGACGCCGCGGAGGAGATGCTGGACGAGAACGCCGGAGAAAGAACCAGAAGAGCCAGAAGAACCAGAAGAAGAAGAAGATGAAGGAAGAAAGAAGAAGCATTTAAATAAAGGAATTGTCAAAAACTGTCTCTTGTCATTTTTAACATTTTTGACAGTTTTTTGTGAAATGGTAGGGGTAAGTACCCCCTTACCATTTCACACAGGGGGGGGGGCGGGATCTGGGGGTCCCCTTGTTAAAGGGGGCTTCCAGATTCCGATAAGCCCCCCGCCCGCAGACCCCCACAACCACCGGCCAGGGTTGTGGGGATGAGGCCCTTGTCTTCATCAACATGGGGACAAGGTGTTTTGGGGGGCTACCCCAAAGCACCCTCCCAATGTTGAGGGCATGTGGCCTGGTACGGTTCAGGAGGGGGGGGGGGCGCACTCTCGTCCCCCCCTCTTTTCCTGCGGCCTGCCAGGTTGCGTGCTCGGATAAGGGTCTGGTATGGATTTTTAGGGGGACCCCACGCCGTTTTTTTTTTTTTTTTGGCGGGGGGTTCCCCTTAAAATCCATACCAGACCTGAAGGGTCTGGTATGGAATTTAGGGGGAACCCCACGTCAATTGTTTTTTTAAATTTTGGCTGGGGTTCCCCTTAATATCCATACCAGACCTGAAGGGCCTTGTATGGAATTTAGGGGGACCCCCACATCATTTTTTTTTTTTTTTTTTGGTTCGGGGTTGCCCTGTGGGGAATTCCCATGCCGTTTTTATCAATGAACTTCTATGTGTATTGTCGGCAATGCAATAGCCGCGGGTAGTTTTAAATGAGTTTTTTCCTTCCAAATGTCATTTTGCTGTCAGACTGTTCTAAACACAGGAAACATGCGCCCCTTTACAGGCATACTATAGACACCCCCCAGGTACGAAATTTAAAGGGATATTACACTTTTATTGTTTGACTTTAAGCATTAATAAAATCACTGTTCCTGAAAAAACGTCCGTTTTTAAAACTTTTTTTTGCATTGATCCATGTCCCCTGGGGCAGGACCCGGGTCCCCAAACACTTTTTATGACAATAACTTGCATATAAGCCTTTAAAATTAGCACTTTTGATTTCTCCCATAGACTTTTAAAGGGTGTTCCGCGGCATTCGAATTTGCCGCGAACACCCCAAATTGTTCGCTGTTCGGCGAACTTGCGAACAGCCAATGTTCGAGTTGAACATGAGTTCGACTCGAACTCGAAGCTCATCCCTAGTCATCAGGCTCTCAGAGTCCTACACACACTGTGCCCCATCTACGCTGCAAAGGAGCAGGTCATCCGCGTACTGCAATAGGACTGAACCCTCTGGTGGGACCCAATCATCCAGAGTGACCTTGAGCACCATGGAGAAAGCTGCTGGACTGTCTACAAATCCCTGTGGAAGACGGCTCCAGGTCAATTTGCCTTTTTCCTAAAAAGAGGCGAATATTGGCTGAAAATCCTCATGCACCTCTATGCTAAAGAAAGCATTAGACAGGTCTAGTACCGTGTAAACAGTGGAGGATGCAGGGATGTTAACAAATACACCTGTGATATCAGATACTAGGGGTGGTAGGGGTTGAATACTTTTATTGACACATCTAAGATCCTGCACCATCCTCCATTCCCCATTTGCTTTTCTTACAGGATTGATTGGTGTATTCCAGGGGCTAATGATTGGTTTTAGAATACCCTTGTGTAAATATTCTTCAATTTGTGCTTGTATTCCCTGGATCTTTTCTAATGGCAAAGGGTATTGCTTTTGAAATGACGGGACTGTGTCTGGCTTGAAAGTGGGGATGTATGGTGTACACGGTATGTGTCCAACACCTGTTTTGAACTTTGCCCAGATAGGGTGTCCCTCAAGGTTCCCTGGTATCGTCATGAAGTAAAAAGTAAAATCCCGTCTTTTTGGCGCTGTCAGATCACAGTGTGCAGATTTGGCCGTCATTCCCCCCTCCATGTCAAATTTAATGTGTAATCCCAGTTTTGACATCAAGTCTCGTCCCATTAAACATAGGGGACAGTTTAGCAGTACCGCAAACTGTGTGGTAGTGAGTATTTTGTCATTCAAGTCAGAGACCTCTAAAGGTGGCGTAATTTTGTGTATGAGGTCTGTCCCATTAATTCCCATAGAGCATCCCTCAGTGCAGTCATCAGTTACAAAACGGGGATTATTTAGGCAACTCGTTGTTGCCCCCGTGTCCAGCAGAAAACAGATCACATGTCCCTCAACTTTTAGAGTGACCTGTGGTAAGGTTTTCCAATGATCAGAAAAAAGATGCATCACCAAGGTGGGAACATGCCCCGGGAAGCCCTATTGTTGGTTATAAAAAGGGTTGCGTGATCTTGAATTGTCAGGTGTATTTCCTGGCCAATTCATGTGAATTCTTGCAGGCGCCCCTGTCGCGCCTGTCTCTCTTTGTTGCTGCGGAGGGGGACCAGGAGTGTCGGTTTCCTGGGCAAAGACGGAGGGATTCTGCCTATAGTTAGGGGCCGTGCCCCGTCCATGTCCCCTGTTTTGGTTACCCCTCCACATTCCACCTCGTCTGGGGCCATAGCCCCTTCATTGGGGGTAATCTGACTTCCAGTGGTTGGTGTCCCCACAATTGAAACAACCCTGGTTCCAGGGTGAGTAATTTGGGTATGGGTTGTCGTATCTATGTGCATAGGTAGGGAGTGGAATGGGAGGGTTTTGACCCGGATAGCCAGGAGGGATTTGAATAGTGGGGTACATTGATGTTTGTGTTTGTGGAGGGTGTTCATCAGTAGTGGTGCCCCAGGACGACGTCAGGTTTGACGAAACGGCGTAGGGAGAGCGGCGTGCTGACGCCACCACAACACTAACAAGCAGTCCCGGAAGCTACGGGCGTTTGCATAGAGAGAGCCGGCCGGCTCGCATACCCATTGTTGCCTGAATGATTTGGATACATGTAAGTGCATTACCTTTTTATGAATAAAAATTTTATACGTTTTATACTATGGGAGCCCCTTTTTTCTTTTATGTGACTGGCCATTGGATAAGCTGCTTGGGGGTCATTTAAGAAAGATAAGAGGACCTGATCTGATGTTTCATCCATCTCATCCTGAGACTGTGGCTGGGTTATAAGCTAAAAGGCGCATTTGATCTCCTGACCAGAGATCAAGGGAGCTGGTAAGAGGCAGTTGTTTTGAAGGTGAAGGTCCGTCCTATCTCCAACACTATTTTCTGTGGTGATTTTGAGTGTGATGTCACTTTTGCTGGGGATGAAGATTTGTGTCCTATGGGAATCTCCTGCCGGATGACAATTGACACAGTTTTGATGTTTCTGATGGACTCATTAACTTGATGTACATTTACTTCCTTTTGATTCTATTTAGCGCGGTTTCTTTTATTGTTATATCATCAGTATTTGTCTGTGTAAATATTCCCCCTTTAGTATTAAAAACCCCGGAGGCAGCTCTCTTTTTTATGTCCTCCATAAAGTCTTTTTGGGTCTGTGTTGCCCATTCTGGATTTACGAGTTTAATGATCTGTGTGGCTTTGGGGTCCTCATTATTCATTACTGTACTAACAAACAGGGGGTCACTTTGCACATTGCATGATGTGTAAATCTTAAATAATCTAGAGAGGAAAGTATAAAAGTCCTCTCTTAGTTGTTGTTTGCAAGAAATCAAATCATTGATGGGCATTTCTGGTTTATAGGCTTTTCGCCAAGCAGACAACAGTTTATCCCAAAATTTTGACCAATCCTCCCCTGCTTTGTATAGATCACTTTGTGTGGCCCAAGTAGGGACATCTATCTCCGCTGTGCTATCTGGATCTACCGCATTGATTATAATGTGGAGATCTTCCTCCGACATCCTACTCCCATCACAATACCTTCTTAAGAAATGTACTGCTTGTTTGGGATCTTTTTTCGGTTTAGGACATGTATCCTTTAGTTCCTTTACAGTTCTGAGGGGTAGGGGTATTTGCACCTGCGTGGTGCCCATAGTGATGAGGGGGTACATTTGAGTGGGGGACGGGGACTGTGACTGTGTGGAGGAACTAGGAGCCATGTCAGCATTCTCATCTATCTTTGTTCTTTCAATCTCCTGTGTTTCCCAATCCTTGTTGCCCCATGTTGTTCATAGTCCAGGGTCGTGGCGCTCAGGGGACTGTTCACGAGGCAAAGCTACAGGGTCATGAGATTTTTGGACATGTTTCATGAGTTTGTCTACCTCTTGCTTTCTTTTTGATGATCTAGTTAACATTTGTCCCTCTTCTGAGAGAGCGTCCCAACCCTTTTGTAATTCTATATTTATCTTTCTGATCCTTTCTGCTTTCCTTGTCTGTTTTGCCTTATCTTTGATATCTTTCTCTGCCGTTTTACAATCTTCGATCATCTGTGCCTCTAGTTCCTTTCCTATTTTGTCTATCATTTGTTCATATTTTCTGATGTTTTCCTTATCTTCCTGCTGTTGTTCCATCCATAATGGTCCCTGTTTTTCGGCTATGGCCATTAATGCTACCATTGTTAATTCATCTGAAGGGTATAATTTCTTTTTAGGCTTTGAGTCATTATGTTTCTTTTTGTCCATAGGGGTCTAATCGGTTTTAGTCATAATGTATGGGGGTGGTGCAGAGTAAGGGGTCAATGGAGAGGGTAAAGAATTAGGGGGCACATGCGATGAAAAGGGGTTATTGGGATGGAAGGGCGCACTGGGAGCTGGTCTGGGTGTTGGATTTTTGCAAATAGTTTGTGGGAATTCCTTTTTATATTCCTTCAAAGCTTTTGACCAAATTTTATAACAATTAAACATATATTCTTTATCATAGGGAGATAGTGGATAATTGTACTGTTAGTGTTGGCCGCAAATTTTAGTGACCTGATCCCAGTCTTCCTGGCAACAGGGGCCGTGGATGGTTAACCCAGATATTGGTAAAGTGTGTGCTCTGGACAAAATGTTTGTCCAAAAGGGTTCAGTAAAATTTTTTCCATAATTTCCCGACACAAAATCAATTGGGGTCGGTTGTTCTGACTTACCACCAGCTTGCAACTTCTCCAATTGGTTTCCCATGATTATTTGTAAACGTCAACAGCAGAACATACAATCAATGATCTTGGACATACAACGTATCTTTCACCAGTTCTATATTCAATAGTACTCCTAACACCTTTATCCGTCAATCCCTCTTGAAAACAAAAGGTATTGTGGATATTGAATCGCAAAGTCGAGACACGGCATGGACCCTCCTCAAAAAGAGGTCACTTCCCATGCTTATGATAATATCCACCAGGGACAGAAGAAACGAAATATGTCGCCTGACCATGATAAACAAACAATAAACCTGTTTTACTCTCTGAGCAGCGTCCTGCTCTTAAATATCTAGAGTGCCCTGGGCCATTCATTTAAAAAGAATGAAATCTCTTGCGTGTCCTGTCCAATGTTTATAATTGGAATTATTTCAAACTATAGAGTCCTGGCCAACCTAGCGGGGACTATCCTGCATCTCATATATCACAAATTCTATCTTAGCGAGCTACTTGACAATAGAAGTTTGAGGTATGGGGCCGACCAAAGCAAGGTTTTACTAAATAATAAAGTGAAAATAATTCCTTACCTTGACCGGAAGCCACACCCCACTTCTGGTACCACTGAAAAGGTCAACTGGTCATCTGGTCAACTGGTCAAGTGTGCCCCTTCTGCTCGAGCTGGACCTTGTTGGACACCAAGAGATTTCCTTGATCGATCGGGTAATCAAGACACCATAGACAGTTATGGGTTATCAAGAAATACCTTGTATTAAAAGCTTGCCATAGGTTATATAGGGTTACAACATTATACAATGCTAAGGGGCAGTCTCTTAAAATATCCAATCACAGAAGTACAGGTATCATGAGTTACATGTTACATATATTTGCATATAATTCTGACAAGAGATATGACCTATAAAATTCTCATCAAAATATACTTTCTTAACCTTTAACTAAATTATAAATTGAAACAGTGTGGTCCAAGCCGAGGTGTGTGATACGTAATATCTTTTGATAATGTTCCGAGATAAGCTTCACTTGAAACCTCAAGCGGCTTCCTGCTAGCTACAGCTGCATATTCTTGAGCAAGAAAAACATGTTTTTGCAGAAAAGCCTTGCGTTGTGCATTTCAGCTTAGCAGTTTATAAGTTCACCTTAAAGCATCACTCTAGACCATGTGTCTTTCTAATGAACCATTCCCTAACATCACCAATCACCCCAAAAATGAAACAAGGAGAAGTGCCTTTAAAAATGCAAAATTGCTTGAAAGCTAGTAACTTGAGGGGGGGCTTACTCTGCCTGTAAAGTGATGCATCTGTAGCATGTATCCAAAATGCTGCTTCAAAGATGTACGGCTTTAGAGAAAAATTACAAATCTACATTGCTGCTGCAAGATTTTAACTAAAAAAATAACCTCCCTCCAATACATACAAGGCAATTTGGGTCACATGGGATTAAGGCTTAAAATGTGAACCCCCATGGGAAAAATACCACCCCAAACTCAAAAAATATTGTGCCCCTCCCACACACTAACAAACCCCTAGCCAAACACACAGCAAGCCAGCCCATGAAAGGGGGGGATGCTTGGGGGCAGGGAGGGCTCGGGCACCCCAAAAGTCAACCACCTTGTTCCCATATTCAGGGGGACAAGGGCCTCTTCCACACAACCCTAGGCTGGAGTTGTGGGGGTCTGCAGACAGGGGGCTTAATGAAATGTGGAAAGCCCCTTTAAACTAGTGGGTACAAGGTGCTTTGTGGTTGGTATTGTGCTGAGCCCAACATGCCCCAAAGACAGCCATCTATGTTGAGTCCATGTGGCCCCTTTCCTAGCTGGCCCTGTTGAATGCTCTGAAAAAAGATGTGGTTTGGATTGGTAAAGGCAGCTCCCAGCCTTTGGAGAATGGAGTGGAGTGTGAAGTTCCTCTTTAAAAGCAAAAGCTAGCCCACGGAAATCCAAGGGGTTAGAGGGGAAGACAAGAGCATTGTAGAATGGAGTGTGGAGTTCCCCTTTAACAGCAAAAGTTAGGCCAAGGAAATCATATGCATTATAGGGGGAAGGTTAAATGCCCTTTTAGGAGGAGCTAGAGGAGTCTTTTTACATAATTTTAACAAGGTGCATGTCACATGCTGGCAACATAACGTGCTAACATGACCTGTGTGCAAATATCCTTAAAAAAAATACATAAAGGTGAACCAGTGTAAAACTAAAAATATCAAATTTAGTGGTGCGCCCGTTCAACCCACGCAATTGCATTTATGTTGCTTGACATTTTCTAAGAATTTGGCACTGTGTTCTCGGTGCACCATTTTGTAAATAGGAAAATGTGTGAGGGGGTTAGGGTATGCTTTCCAGATAGTGTGGATATCAACAGATAGAGTCAGATGTGCATCAAGAGAATAAGCTCTCCCAAACTTCTCACTGTATGGCCGATCACCGATCAATTCCACATCAAACAGGGTAAACCTCTTAATAGGTCAATCATCATAAAAGTGAAAAAGATCTCCACATAGTGTAAAACCATTTAAAATGCTATTTATTAAAATCATTTTGCACTTACATCAAGTAGAATATAAACTGTCAGTCCAATGTCCTTGTAGTAAACGCGGTGGTTAAATGAGCGGCAACCAGACATGTTTTGTCTGAATAGACATCATCTGGACCCCAGATGACGTCTATTCAGATAAAACATATCGGGTTGATGTATGGGGAGACCACATATGTAAGACTTTTTCTCAGCCTCGATGCATAAAGGGGCCCAAAATCCAAGGAGCACCTTTTGGCTTTCAATGAGTAGAAATTACACATAAATTACTCATCTAATTTCCTGACTACTTGTCACATTTTTGGAGGCCCTGGAGCAAGTGTGGACTGACAACTCGTGGGGCCCCCGGGCAATAGGAGATCATGGGCCCCCCTGTGTCCCTGCCACACTGCCCACATTACATGCATTTGTCTCTACCCCCTTTAGCTGCAAAGGCAGCAACTGATGATGTACACATGCTGCTGCAGGAATTATACCCCCTGTTGCTTTTGGTGGGTGATTGTAACCCAATCACTCTGCAAACACCCAGCAACCATGTGTAATGCATGCAGTAGCAGCATGCTAGTGTGGGATACAAGGGGTTAAAGCAGGTTATGTGATGAGGCAGTACAATGCCTCCTTATAGCCTGCTTTAGCCACTTTGTCACTGTACTGCATAAGGTTGCACAATCTTTGCAGAGCAGCCCCATGCCAAGGTTGACAGGGTGTATAATTTCTGCTGAGGCTGCAACATGTGTACATCCCTGGACCCCTAGGATGGGGGCAGAGAGGGGCCCCTGGGATGGAAGCAGAGAGGGGCCCCTGGGATGGAAGCAGAGAGGGGCCCCTGGGATGGGGGCAGAGAGGAATCCCTGGGATGGGAGCAGAGAGGGGCCCCTGGGATAGGAGCAGAGAGGGATCACTGGGATGGGGCAGAGAGGGATCCCTGGGATGGGGGCAGAAAGAGATCCCTGGGATGGGAGCAGAGAGGGATCCCTGGGATGGGAGCAGAGAGGGGCCCCTGGGATGGGAGCAGAGAGGGGCCCCTGGGATGGGAGCAGAGAGGGATCCCTGGGATGGGAGCAGAGAGGGATCCCTGGGATGGGGCAGAGAGGGGCCCCTGGGATGGGGAAGAGAGGGATCCCTGGGATGGGGCAGAGAGGGGCCCCTGGGATAGGGGCAGTGAGGGATCCCTGGGATGGTGGTAGAGAGAGATCCCTGGATGGGGCAGAGAGGGATACATGGGATGGGGCAGAGAGGGATCCATGGGATGGGGGCAGAGAGGGATCCCTGGGATGGGGGCAGAGAGGGGAAAGTGGCAACTCCTTGCTTTGGGGAAGGGGGGGTCGGTTTTGAAACCCCCCCCACATGTCCTCTTCCCTCAAAGACCCCCCCAGCACATTTTTTCTTATACCCCCCGTCTCCATGTATTACCTGCCCCCAACCCTCTCCCCTATCCACAAACTATACACAGACCTCAGAATCAGCTCGACTCCTGCAGTGTAAGATCTCTTCTGCCCGGCTCCTTCCCTTCCTGTCTGTGTACTGTGGAGCCGAGGAGGAGGATCCTCAGTGAGCTGTGTTCAGGCTCAGGAGGGAGAGATGTCGGCTCAGCTGCCACAAAGGGGAATCACTGCCTGGGCATAGAAGATATCCTGACTCACTGCCTGACACTAGTGAGCCCCTGTCAGCCTAGTTACCGGAGCTCAGTGCTGGCACTTGTTCTGGCACTTGGCTCTGGGATAAGCAGAGATTGGGACAGACAGGGGGAGTCTCATGGGGTCCCCTGCTGGCCCACCGGGCCCTCAGGTGGTGCCAGAGTGCCCTAATGGTCAGTCCGCCCCTGCTCTGGAGCACCAGGACAGTGGAAACACCCACAAAATGACCCCATTTTGGAAAGCAAACACTCAAAGGTATTTTCTAAGACGAAAAGGAGTCTTTTGAAAATGTCATTTTTTTGCCACACATTTTTGAAAAATGCAGAAAAGGAACTGAAAATTTATTTTTTAAACAAATAATAAGTTAGTTCTAATACACATCATAGACATACTTAGAATTACACCCAAAACACATTCTGCTACTCCATCGGAGTATGGCGATACCACATGTGTGAAACTTTTTAATAGCCTAGGCATATAGAAGGTCCCAAAATCCTAACACCTTCAAGCTTTCTAGGAGCATAAATTGTGCATCTAACTTCCTGATTACCTATCATATTTTTGGAGGCCCTGGAGCACTAGGATATAACTAGTTAACAATGATCAGGGACACTGTAACTGATGTGGCAGCAATCAGGGACACTATAATTACTGTGGCACTGATCAGGGACACTATAACTGGTGTGGTGGTGAATGGGGATATTATGACTGATACGGTAATCAGGGACACCATAGTAACACTGTACTACTCTGGGAAGGTGATCAGGATTTTTTTTTCCTAAATGATTTGATAATTACTGCTAAAGTAATAAATTTAACTGTTATGAATGACTTTCATTCATGACTCATGGTTTACTCTTGTGATTGTCTACAGCTATCACATGGCACAGGACCATTGTAATTGGTCCTGTATCATGTCATCACTGTGGCCAATCACAGAGATCACAATAGAAAGCAATGCTCTCATGAATGGATGACCATCATGTGACTATAGGCCGGGCTGGAGCTGCCTAGTTCACATAACATCCTCCCAAAATGCACCTTGTGTGTGCCCCAGGGGCTACGCTGTGGCACAATCTGTCACCCGCTGCATCCACCACACAGATTTCCATACAGGATGCAATAAACTTTAAAAAAAGGAAATACATCTCTGTTGCTGAGTTTATTTATTTTAAAGTTCTTATTTATGCAGAACTTGTAGTACCTTGATCAACCAGACTTTTTTTTTCAAAGTTGGAAGTATAAAAAGCCTTTAGCATATATTTTATAGCACTCAACGTTGGGAGTAATAATCAGGCCCCTTAACATGTATAGATAAATCTAAATCAGTAATAACAATATATTTTATTCATATGGCAAAATTTGTATATTTTTTTATTCATTGTTGTGCTCTAATAGCATGTAGTGTGTGCATGTGTATGCTAAAAAGAACATGTTTTAATTGTATATTACTAAAACTCATTATTTTCAAATTAAAGAATGAAAATAATTCATAAAAAGCTTATGATTATCTTGTCTAAATTTCTGCTGACTGCTGCAAAGAAGTGGAAAGGCTAGCTTGGCCTGACCTGTCTATCATAAATTGTGCTAAGAACCACCAATAATTCTTGTCTCTTTACCATGTACCTGGATTTTATTTCTTAATAATTATTCAAAAATCATTTTATCATATGACGTTAATCTTACTAATCTGTACTTTCTTTTTGCCCTCTAGCCCTAATTTTGAATTAGGACATTGGATCTGTTTCCATCTCCTATTTGCTATATATTAATGTGTAATTTTATAATGTATGCATAACTTAAAGATATGTTACCTCCATAGCATGCCTAGTTCTGTAAAGCAGGGGCATAGGATTATTAGTGCTAATTTTCTGTTTGGTGATACCTTTTAAAAAAATGAAACGCGATTATAGGCAAATGTAAAAATACCCATACAGGACACATATTCTAAAAAATAGAAACATAATTTTAGGCTTTGTCATTTGACTCCTTGTAGTATTTCTTTAGCTATATTGACTTTAGCTATATTGACAAGAGTTTAAGCTGTTATAGCTGCAAAGGGTGGGCCAACTTAATATTGAACCCTACCAACTAAAACTGGGATGCCATTAACGTTCATGTGCTTGTAAAGGCAGGTGTCATAAGACTGTCGACAATATAGTGTATATACACTATATTACCAAAAGTATTGGGACACCTGCCTTTACACGCACATGACCTTTAATTCCAGTTTTAGTCCGTAGGGTTCAATATTGAGGTGGCCCACCCTTTGCACTTATAACAGCTTCAACTCTTCTGGGAAGGCTGTCCACAAGGTTTAGGAGTGTGTCTATGGGAATGTTTGACCCTAGCTAGGGACTCCTAGCTGACAGGTGAGAGTAAACAAAGGGGCATGAATAGTGTAAGAAAAAATATTGGTTAATGACGTCACCCAAGAGACCCTGCCCTTTAGTTTCCAAGCTTCAGGGGTAACTGGGAGCTATCATTCTCAGTGAGCTGATGTCAGGTGAAGAGTGTGTTGGCGTCTGTGCATTTTTTTCTTTTGGAGAGTCAGCGAGCATTGTTCTTCATAATTAATGTGGATCTGAGTCCTTGACAACATGCTTAAATGGTTGCATAGGACCTCCAAGGTGATGTTCCCATGTGCAACACAGGAAAGACAGGGGAGATTAGAGAACTGAATGCAAGGACTGGGTGTAAGAGGGAACCATTTGGGTTTCTAGAGCACTGGGCTGAATTTTCATTGAGGTACAACCTATATGCTTAATATGGTTTGCACCCAAACAGAAGCGGGTATGCTGTGATGGGTTAGAGGTTTATGGGAAGGCTGGAGGAGTGTTTAAACTAGGATTGAGGGGGGAGAGTGAATTTTATTATAATGAGGCAGACAGGTCAGACAGGTGTGCAAAATGTGACAAAGACTTAAAGTGTTTGTTCACCAATGCCAGAAATCTGCAAAGTAAAATAGGAGAGTTGGAAGCGTTGGTACACAAAAAGAACCATGTTTTACTTGGTATTGCTGAATTTTGGCTTCATTCTTCACATGACTGGGTTATTAATATTCCTGGCTATGCTCTCTTTAGGACAGACATGGGAAAAAGGAAAGGTGGTGGCGTATGTCTCTATGTGAGAAGTGATCCCAAAGCGAGTGTAAAAGAGGACCTAGTTGATGGAGAGTGTGATAAGGCTGAAGCATTATGGGTGGAACTGCACTGGGGTGTGTGTCCTACAAAGTTAATCATTGGAGTTTGTTATAGGCCACCCAATGTTAATGAGGAGGTGGAGACTGAGCTCCTTGCTCAGATTGGAAGGGATGAAAGGGCTGCGCCAGTTATAATAATGGGGGATTTAACTACCCAGGAAAATGACTTGAGCAATGGCACTGCATGAACAGTCAAAGCGCGAACATTTATAAACCTATTACAAGACAATTTTATGGTGCAGTTCATAGAGCCCCAACTAGGAATGATGCTCTGCTGGACCTGGTAATCTCAAACCATGCAGAGCTTATTATTAATGTTCATATAAAATAGCATATGGATAGCAAGGACCATAACATGATATAATTTAATGTTAGCAAGCACATACTGTACAGGAAAGATAAAAACACTTAACTTTAAGAGAGTACATTTTCTAAGTATAAAGGCTGCTCTCCAACACTTATGCCCCGTACACACGGTCTGATTTTCCGATGGAAAATGTCCGATCGGAGCGTGTTGTCGGAAATTCCGACCGTGTGTGGGCTCCATCGGACATTTTCCATCGGATTTTCCGACACACAAAGTTGGAGAGCAGGAGATAAAATTTTCCGACAACAAAATCCGTTGTCGGAAATTCCGATCGTGTGTACACAAATCCGACAGACAAAGTGCCACGCATGCTCAGAATAAATAAAGAGATGAAAGCTATTGGCCACTGCCCTGTTTATAGTCCCGACGTACATGTTTTACGTCACCGCGTTTAGAACGATCGGATTTTCCAACAACTTTGTGCGACCGTGTGTAGACAAAACAAGTTTGAGCCAACATCCGTCGGAAAAAATCCTAGGATTTTGTTGTCGGAATGTCCGAACAAAGTCCGACCGTGTGTACGCCCTATAAGACTGGGAGGGAATATTGTCACAGAACAGAAATGGGAATTCTTCAAAAAGACTGTATGTGAACCCACCGTAGAATACAGTACATTCCCATGGGCAATACGTTTAAAAGGCTAAATAGAAAACCATTGTGGTTCACAACCAAAGTTAAAAAAGCTATAAAAAAATAAGAAAAGAGCTTCTAAAAATTATAAAAATGAAGGAACACTATCATTGTTTAAATGTTACAAAGAATATAACATAATATGTAAAAAGGAAATCAATGCAAAAATTCAAAACGAACAACAGATTGCAAAAGATAGCAGGACAAACCCCAAAATATTCTTCAAATATATTAATAGTGAAAAAGGTCAGGTCTGAGCATGTAGGCCCTTTACAAAATAATCTAGAGTGGGTAACTGGGACAAAGAGAAGGCACATTTATGAAATACCTTCTTCCGCTCTGTGTATACAAAGGAGCATGGGGGAGCTCATGTCTGTAATGGGGATGGTATTGACACAAAATGACCCACAATGGCTCAAAATTGATATGGTCCAAAAATATTTAGACACAAGATGAATAAAGCACCTGGACCAGATGGCATACACCCATGGATCCTAAAAGAATTGAGCTTTGTCATTTAATAGCCATTGTCATTTTGGGACTCTTTAACCACTTCAATACAGGGCAACTCCCCCCTTCCTGCCCAGGACAATTTTCAGCTTATAGCGCTGTCGCACTTTGAATGGCAATTACGCGGTCATACAACACTGTACCCAAACTTTTTCATATCATTTTCTTCCCACAATTAGAGCTTTCTTTTGGGGGTATTTGATCACCACTGGGGTTATTTTTTGTAAAACAAACTAAAAAAGACATTTTTGAAAAAAATTAAGTTTTTATTTGTTTCTTTTATAAAATTTTGTTTTCTCCTTCACTGACGGGCACTGATGGGCACTGATGAGTTGGCACTGATGGGGACTGATGAGGAGGCACTGATATGTAGAATTCATTGACACTGATAGGCGGCACTGATATGCAGCACTGATGGGCACCGATAGGCGGCACTGATAGGCAGCACTGATGGGCACTGACAGGCGGGACTGATGAGCACTGACAGGTGGCACTGATTGGCACCGATAGGCGGTGTGACAGACCTAGCCAGGAGAGAGACTTTTGGAGGGGACTGTATGCTATCCTCTTGCCGATCGATCGTGGGCCCTTGCATTTGGGGGAACGGTGCTCTTTGTGAGCTGTATGCCTGGGGACCCTTGAGGTGGTACTACTGTGGATTTGGGTCCTGGTCCCCCAGGACACACAGACTCTGGGGACCCTGGATTTGCCATATTAGAAATAGTGGCTGATTCATAATGCTGGGACAGATATTGTTAGGAGATGCTGATGTAAATTCCAACACCTGTCTGTCTGTTGTCTGCTAGTGGTTTTGCACAGAGCAGCCCAGATCCTCCTCTTCTGCTGAGGGCCCCCACAGCAAAGATAACCTGCAGGAGCACAGCACTGTACCCACGGTGTGGGTTAACTGCAGTGCATCAGCGTAAAAACAGCCTTATAATGAAATATATGAAGCCTCTTAAGAGGAGAAAAAACAAAAAGAAAGGAGATGGGCATTCCAGATTGACCATACAGGACAAGACACAGATCATTAACTGATTTAGGTTAGGGATGAGCCGAACACCCCCTGGTTCGGTTCGCACCAGAACCTGCGAATGGACTGAAAGTTCGCACGAACATTAGAACCCCATTGACGTCTATGGGACTCGAACGTTCGAAATCAAAAATGCTCATTTTAAAGGCTAATTTGCATGGTATTGTCCTAAAAAGGGTTTGGGGACCCGGGTCCTACCCCAGGGGACATGTATCAATGCAAAAAAATTTTTTAAAAACGGCCGTTTTTTCGGGAGCAGTGATTTTAATGATGCTTAAAGTAAAAAAAAAAAGTGAAATATTCCTTTAAATATCGTACCTGGGGGGTGTCTATAGTATGCCTTTAAAGTGGCGCGTGTTTCCCGTGTTTAGAACAGCCCCTGCACCAAATGTCATTTTTTAAGGAAAAAATCTCATTTAAAACTGCTTGCGGGTTTAATGTAATGTCCGGTCCTGGCAATATGGATGAAAATCAGTAAGACAAACACCATGGGTACCCCCCAGTCCATTACCAGGCCTTTTGGGTCTTGTATGGATATTAAGGGGAACCCCATACCCAAATTAAAATAAGGAAAGGTGTGGGGCCACCAGGCCCTATATACTCTGAACAGCAGTATACAGGCGGTGCAAACAAGACAGGGACTGTAGGTTTGTTGTTAAGTAGAATCTGTTTGTCATTTTGAACGGGTACATTTTTAACGTGTTTAGCTCCAGCCAAAACATCTTTTTTAAGCTTTTTGGAAAACATAGGGAAGGGTTATCACCCCTGTGACATTTGTTTTGCTGTCTTTCCTCCTTTTTAGAAGATTTCCCCTCACTTTTTGTCCCAATGACAAATGCTTTTTGAGAATTTGTTTTTTTTTGTGGAACAAGGATTGGAAAGCATCAGTGGAAAGGAGAAATGTTTTTCCCATATTAACTCTTACAGGAGAGAATTTCCCTTCCTAGGGGTAGATTTCATCTCACTTCCTGCTGTCTCCTTCCGTTTGCAAGTAGGAGTCGTTTGTAAGTTAGATGTTTGAAAGTAGGGGGCTGCCCTATATACTCAGCAGAAATTTGGGCCTTAGGTGTTGTTGTGGCCACAACACTGTAAGCCCTCACAGGGCCCTGCTGTGAAATATTAGATCAAGAATTGTAATTACATGCCCCTGTTGAACAGGGGCAGAAAAACTGGGCCTTTGGTGGTGGTGGTGGTGCTGGTGCCACAACACTGTAAGTCCTCACTCGCTCTTGGTGGGTGCAGAAATGGGCCCTGCTGTGAAATATTAGATCAAGAATTGTAATTACATGCCCCTGTTGAACAGGGGCAGAAAAATTGGGCCTTTGGTGGTGGTGGTGGTGCTGGTGCCACAACACTGCAACCCCTCACAGACACTCTAGTTGGAACGCAGGAACGAGCCCTGCTGCAAAGTATTGCATCAAAAATTGTAATTACACACCCCTGTTAAACAGGGGCAGAAAAATTGGGCCTTAGGCACTGGGGCTGGTGCCACAACACTGCAACCCCTCACAGACACTCTAGTTGGAATGCAGGAACGAGCCCTGTTGCAAAGTATTGCATCAAAAATTGTAATTACACGCCCCTGTTAAACAGGGGCAGAAAAATTGGGCTTTAGGCACTGGTGCTGGTGCCACAACACTGCAACCCCTCACAGACACTCTAGTTGGAACGCAGGAACGAGAACGAGCCCTGCTGCAAAGTATTGCATCAAAAATTGTAATTACACACCCCTGTTAAACAGGGGCAGAAAAATTGGGCCTTAGGCACTGGTGCTGGTGCCACAACACTGCAACCCCTCACAGACACTCTTGTTGGAACGCAGGAACGAGAACGAGCCCTGCTGCAAAGTATTGCATCAAAAATTGTAATTACACGCCCCTGTTAAACAGGGGCAGAAAAATTGGGCCTTAGGCACTGGTGCTGGTGCCACAACACTGCAACCCCTCACAGACACTCTAGTTGGAACGCAGGAACGAGAACGAGCCCTGCTGCAAAGTATTGCATCAAAAATTGTAATTACACGCCCCTGTTAAACAGGGGCTGAAAAATTGTGCCTTAGGCACTGGTGGTGGCGCCCAGAACCAAAAATGTTCTTACAAGCTATCAGCGTGATGATTTAGGAGGAAGAGGATAATTACTCAGGGATAGTCACTCAGCATCAGCATAGGCAGTCTTTGAAGGGATCTGAGATTTAAAAAAAAATGATTCAGTTACATCAGTATCAGGTGCTTGGTAGCTGGTGGTGATCCAAGACTGATTCATTTTTATGAAGGTCAGTCGATCGACCGAGTCGGTGGACAGACGCACCCTGTGATCGGTTACCACGCCTCCAGCAGCACTGAATGTGCGTTCCGAAAGAACGCTGGATGCAGGACAGGCCAGTAGCTCAATTGCATACTGTGCAAGCTCTGGCCAGTGATCCATCCTCAAGACCCAGTAACCCAGAGGATTTTCGGTGGGAAAGGTGTCCAAGTCTGATCTTGCCCCTAGATATTCCTACACCATGTAAAACAGACGCTGGCGATGGTTGCTGGAACCGATCATACCTTGGGGCTGTGGACCAAAAAATTGTCTGAACGCATCGGTCAGACGGCCACCTTCTCCGCCGCTCCTTCTTTGACTAACCGAAGCCTCAGCAACACGTTGTCCAGAAACAGGAGTTTGTAACCTCCCAGTCTCTGGGAACGCGTTGCACAGACCTTTCTGCAAGGCCTCCCGAAGATGTTTCATCCTCTGCTCCCTCTGCGATGGCAAGATAAGGTCCGCAACCTTACCCTTGTAACGTGGATCAAGGAGGGTTGCCAGCCAGTATTGGTGCTTCTCCTTGATACCACGAATACGAGGATCCTTACGCAGGCTTTGCAGGATCAGGGAGGCCATGCAGCGTAGGTTTGCTGAGGCATTCAGTCCGGAGTCCTCTGGGTCACTAAGGACGACATGGTCCGCAGCCACCTCCTCCCAGCCACGTACAAGTCCATGTGTTTCTTGGGACTGATCCCTTAAAGACTGCTGCTGATGCTGAGTGCCAGGCTCCACCTCCATACTGACACAATCTTCCTCCTCCTCGTCCTCTTCCTGTGTGATCGGCGGGCACACAGGAACACTGTCTGGATAAAGGGGGCCTTGAGAGCTAAGGAAGTCCTCCTCTTCCCGCCTCTGTTCTGCCTCAAGTGCCCTGTCCATTATTCCACGCAGCGTGTGCTCCAACAGGTGGACAAGGGGGACAGTGTCACTGATGCATGCACTGTCACTGCTCACCATCCTCGTGGCCTCCTCAAATGGTGACAGGACAGTGCATGCATCCCTGATCATGGCCCACTGGCGTGGGGAAAAAAAACCAAGCTCCCCTGACCCTGTCCTGGTGCCATAGTCACACAGGTACTCATTGATGGCCCTCTGCTGTGTGTGCAGCTGCTGCAGCATGGCCAACGTTGAGTTCCACCTGGTGGGCATGTCACAGATTAGGCGGTTCTTGGGCAGGTTAAACTCCTTTTGGAGGTCCGTCAGCCGAGCACTGGCATTATATGACCGGCGGAAATGCACACAGACTTTCCTGGCCTGCCTCGGGACATCCTGTAAGCCCGGGTACCTGCCCAAGAACCACTGCACCACCAAGTTAAGGACATGAGCCAAACAGGGCACATGGGTCATTTGTCCCTGTCGGAGGGCAGAGAGGAGGTTGGTGCCATTGTCACAAACCACCATTCCTGCCTTAAGTTGGCGTGGCGTCAACCACCTCTGAACCTGCCCCTGCAGAGCTGACAGAACCTCTACCCCAGTGTGGCTCCTGTCCCCCAAGCACACCAGCTCAAGCACCGCATGGCATCTTTTGGCCTGCGTACTTGCGTAGCCCCTTGAACGGATACGGAGCACCGCTGGTTCCGAGGACAAAGCACAGGAAGGGGCCATGGAGGAAGAAGAAGAGGAGGGGGTGGAGGAGAGAGGTGTGTCACAATCATTAGCATTTTGGAGGCGTGGTGGCGGAACAACCTCCAACACTACTGCACCTTGTCCTGCATCCTTCCCAGCTGCCAGCAGAGTCACCCAATGCGCCATGAAACTTAGGTAACGTCCCTGTCCATGCCTGCTGGACCATGAGTCAGCGGTAATATGCACCTTACCGCTGACTGCCCTGTCCAGCGAGGCATGGACATTGCCTTCCACATGCTGGTAGAGAGCCGGAATCGCCTTCCGTGAGAAAAAGTGGCGTTTGGGTACCTGCCACTAAGGAACCGCACATTCCACAAACTCACGGAAGGGGGCAGAGTCTACCAACTGAAAAGGCAGCAGTTGAAGTGCTAGCAATTTTGCCAATCTAGCATTCAACCGCTGGGCATGTGGATGGCTGGGAGCAAACTTCTTTCGGCGGTGCAGCAGCTGGGGCAGGGAAATTTGCCTGGTACAATCTGACGTCGGTGTACCAAAAGCAGATTGCCCACAAGTACTTGGCTGTGACACACCTAATTCTACACCTTCATTCCTCTCAGTGCAGGTCTCAGAGAGGACTGAAGGTCTAGTGGGGTTGGAAATCTCAGCTGATGAGGAGCAAGGAGAGGTCCTCTTTGTTCTTTGGTGTGGGTCTTTTAGATACACTTGCCAACGAACTGCATGGCAGGTCAACATATGTCTGGTCAAGCATGTGGTACCCAAGCGGGAGATGTTTTGGCCACGCGAGATACGCTTGAGACATATGTTGCAAATAGCAGCAGTGCGATCTGATGCACTCGTCTCAAAAAAGGCCCAGACCAAAGAACTTTTTGAATAACGTGCAGAGACTGCAGCGCCCTGCACATGTGGAGCTTTGGGGTGTGATGCAGTCAATGGGCTCCCCTTAGGCTGGCCCCTGGAGGGAATCCTGCCTCGTTGGTGATGTGCCGCCTCCTCCTCCTCCTCTCTCCTATCAGGCACCCACATTGAGTCAGTGACCTCATCATCCCCTCCCTCCTCATCACTGGAGCAAACCTGGCAGTATGCTGCAGCAGGGGGAGCATGACTGCCAGATTGCTGTCCTTCTTGGGCACCCCCTCTGTCTGTGCTCATGTTACTGCCTTCATCGAGCTCAGTATCATCATCAGAGCCTTCCAAACGCTGGGCATCCTCCTGGAGCATGTACCCAACACTGTGGTCAAACAGTTTGATGGACTCCTCAGGAGGACAAGGGAAGGAGTCACTGATGACATTGAGCCGAGGGAAGAGGCCGCTGCTTTGCCAGACAAAGTACCCTGGGCATGGGTGAGAGAGGATGAGGAGGATGAGGATGGCTTGGTCATCCACTCGACCAAGTCTTCCACATGTTGCGGCTCAACATGGCCAGCTGCCGAAAAAAAGGCCAAGCGTGTCCCACGGCCACGTGCTGATGAGGATGCACCGTCTCCAGGACCAGCACTAGACACAGAGCCTGCTTGCCCTCTCTTATTGGCTTGTGACAGTCTGCCTCTCCTTCTTGGCCTTCCAGACATACTAATGGCCTGTAGCTTCACTAAGCAGCTACATATATAGTACATACATATATATACATATATATATATATATATATATATATATATATATATATATATATATATATATATGTACTGATACTGCAGCTAGCAAAATCAACTGCCTGCCTGTAGTATGAGAACACCACCAACCTTCTACAGGTAGCTTTAGCTGAACACTGTGAGGTGGATGCACCCCACTAACTTGTAGGTTTAGCTGAACACTGTGAGCAGGACGCACTGCACTAACTGTAAATAGTCTAGCTGCCTGACTGTGGTACTAATAGGATCAAAAGAACACCAGCAATTTTCTTCAGGTAGCTGTATTTACTGTAACAAGACAAGACTGCCTGTCAGTAAGAAGATAACAGGAATGGATCTAGCTGAACACTGTGAGCAGGACGCACCCCACTAGCTTGTAGGTTTAGCTGAACACTGTGAGGTGGACGCACCCCACTAACTTGTAGGTTTAGCTGAACACTGTGAGCAGGACGCACCCCACTAACTTGTAGTTTTAGCTGAACACTGTGAGCAGGACGCACTGCACTAACTGTAAATAGTCTAGCTGCCTGACTGTGGTACTAATAGGATCAAAAGAACACCAGCAATTTTCTTCAGGTAGCTGTATTTACTGTAACAAGACAAGCCTGCCTGTCAGTAAGAAGATAACAGGAACGGATCTAGCTGAACACTGTGAGCAGGACGCACCCCACTAGCTTGTAGGTTTAGCTGAACACTGTGAGGTGGACGCACCCCACTAACTTGTAGGTTTAGCTGAACACTGTGAGCAGGACGCACCCCACTAACTTGTAGTTTTAGCTGAACACTGTGAGCAGGACGCACTGCACTAACTGTAAATAGTGTAGCTGCCTGACTGTGGTACTAATAGGATCAAAAGAACACCAGCAATTTTCTTCAGGTAGCTTTATATACTGTAACAAGACAAGCCTGCCTGTCAGTAAGAAGATAACAGGAACGGATCTAGCTGAACACTGTGAGCAGGACGCACTGCACTAACTGTAAATAGTCTAGCTGCCTGACTGTGGTACTAATAGGATCAAAAGAACACCAGTAAGTTTCTTCAGGTAGCTGTAAATACTGTAACAAGACAAGCCTACCTGTCAGTAAGAAGATAACAGGAACGGATCTAGCTGAACACTGTGAGCAGGATGCACCCCACTAGCTTGTAGGTTTAGCTGAACACTGTGAGGTGGACGCACCCCACTAACTTGTAGGTTTAGCTGAACACTGTGAGCAGGACGCACCCCACTAACTTGTAGTTTTAGCTGAACACTGTGAGCAGGACGCACTGCACTAACTGTAAATAGTGTAGCTGCCTGACTGTGGTACTAATAGGATCAAAAGAACACCAGCAATTTTCTTCAGGTAGCTTTATATACTGTAACAAGACAAGCCTGCCTGTCAGTAAGAAGATAACAGGAACGGATCTAGCTGAACACTGTGAGCAGGACGCACTGCACTAACTGTAAATAGTCTAGCTGCCTGACTGTGGTACTAATAGGATCAAAAGAACACCAGTAATTTTCTTCAGGTAGCTGTAAATACTGTAACAAGACAAGCCTGCCTGTCAGTAAGAAGATAACAGGAACGGATCTAGCTGAACACTGTGAGCAGGACGCACTGCACTAACTGTAAATAGTCTAGCTGCCTGACTGTGGTACTAATAGGATCAAAAGAACACCAGTAATTTTCTTCAGGTAGCTGTAAATACTGTAATAAGACAAGCCTGCCTGTCAGTAAGAAGATAACAGGAACGGATCTAGCTGAACACTGTGAGCAGGACGCACTGCACTAACTGTAAATAGTCTAGCTGCCTGACTGTGGTACTAATAGGATCAAAAGAACACCAGTAATTTTCTTCAGGTAGCTGTAAATACTGTAACAAGACAAGCCTGCCTGTCAGTAAGAAGATAACAGGAACGGATCTAGCTGAACACTGTGAGCGGGACGCACTGCACTAACTGTAAATAGTCTAGCTGCCTGACTGTGGTACTAATAGAATCAAAAGAACACCAGTAATTTTCTTCAGGTAGCTGTAAATACTGTAACAAGACAGGCCTGCCTGTCAATAGGAAGATAACAGGAACGGATCTAGCTAAACTGAATACAGTGTATATATATATGCAACACCTGGGATGCATATATATACACAATACCCTGTAAGTGCAGCTAACTGACTGACTGTCCTGCCTAATCTAGCTAACTCAAATGAAATGACACTGTCTCTCTCTCTCTCTATCTCTCAGCACACCGGAACACACTGCACAGGGCCGCCGTGCAGGCGGCCTTATATAGTGTGGGGCGTGTACTAAATCCCCTGAGCCATAATTGGCCAAAGCCTCCTTGGCTTTGGCCAATTACGGCTCTCTGTTCAGGCGGCGCTGTGATTGGCCAAGCATGCGGGTCATAGTGCATGCTTGGCCAATCATCAGCCAGCAATGCACTGCGATGCCGCAGTGAATTATGAGCCGTGACGCGCCACACGAATTTGGCGCGAACGGCCCATATCGTTCGCAAGTCGGCGAACAACCGAACAGCCGATGTTCGAGTCGAACATGGGTTCGACTCGAACACGAAGCTCATCCCTAATTTAGGTATAACAATATACAGATAGTTTTCAGCTGGAATCCATGTATATATAAAAAGCATCATCCCCCACTTAGGGTCCAAAATACTGCCTTACATGTAATACCCTCCTATATTAGTAGTCTATCCATCACTAAGTCCACTGGCACTAATTCAGGGATACTTAACCATCCATTCCAAACTTTATCATACCTAGACAAACAGCCTCTGTGTTGGTATTTGAGTCTTTCGTATTGCTGTGCAATGACCATGTGGTCAATCCAAGCCTGGGGAGGAAACTGCAGTATTTAAATGAATTAGGATAGGAGGGTTTTGAAAAGGGTTCTAGAAACTTCCTCTCTAGTATGCGGTTCTTGTACTACATCATTAATTATACCTAAGACACATTGTTTAGGGTCTGATGTAATTATAGTCTGAAATGCTCCATTAATAGTATTGACTATGTCATCCCAGTACCTATAGAGCTTAGGGCAATGCCATAACACATGCATCAAATTTCTATGATCCCAGCAGCATTCACTGCAGATGGGATCCGGTCTGAGACCAGCTGTATACAGTTTAACTGTTTGCGGACCACCTACTGCAGATTTATTGCAGCAGAGCAGCCCCGCTGTGCTGGATCACATACATGTACGTGATCCAGCACTTACGGGTAGGGGGCATGTGCATGTGTGCCCACCACCCCAACTGTGCTGTTATTTGCTATAGCACAAGTCAATCAATGGGTCCAGGCCAATGGTTCATGCTGTGGCAGTGTGGTACACTACCAGGGTGATGATGCAGAATTCTCAACCAGGCAGGTTGAGGGGATCCAGGGAGTTTACTTAATTGGGAGAAAACTGGCTTTTCAGTTTCCTCATTGTTTAGAAAAGTCCACGTTGGGACCTGGAGCCCGGGGATTTCTTAGCAATCCGGGTGGGATGAAATTCCTAGTCCAGGGTCCCAATTTTGTGAACCACCAGCTTAGTGACTGGTCAGGTGTGGGCTGGGTTATTAATAGACTCCTGACCATGGTTCTGGGCTCTACCCTCTCGAGGAGTCCAAGCTTGCAAGGGAGAAGCCAGAGAGTGCATGGGTGCACTGGGAAAGCCAGAGACCCAAGTCTGAGGTCACTGATAGGAGTCAGGGGAGCTCCAAGTGGGAGCCAAAGCAGTAAGGGGCTGCAGATAATGTGCACAGAGTGCACAGAGTGTGTATAAAGAATGTGAGAAACAGAGAAAGGCCTGAAGTGGAAGGCCTGAGCGGCATGGCTGTATGTATATGCCAGGAGGCTGAATCTACCATTGTTTGGTGTTTATGGTGAAAACCCCCTGCAAGGGAAAACCCTGTCATTTTGTTTTTCTAGAACTTTGAATTTTCTTTAATAAAAGTGGGCCAGAAAGGCCTGAAATGGGAATTTCTGGCATGGAGTGTACTCACTAGCAGGTACTACACTTGAGCTAAATAACTCCAAACTTCACAATGGACAGAACCCGCTGATCAACTGAGCGAATGATCTGCAACATCAATCAGAATTGATGTTGCATCCAGACGTGCACTTCCAGCTCGTTTTTCATTAGAGTTTGAATCAATGTGCTTTTGCCACCCCTCTTTGCAGGCTTTCTGAGAACATGTACCTGTGAATGATAACCGTTTGGACCATTGCTTCATATCTGCGATGTTGCAGATAAGTGATGCCATAGGCCTGCCACTTAACTGCATATTGTAGTTTGGCCAGTTCCAGGTGGGAATGGTTTTGCCAAATTGGGCAAAAGGCAGTGTAACCTGTAGTATGTTGGAGTTGCTTCACATTAGCCCATACCTTGTGCCTGTACAGTATGTGGGAAAAGCCTTGTTAGGTTTAGAGAAAAGCTGGGCTTCCAAACCCTCTGGGACGGTTGTGGATGTGAAGGTTAGCTGATAAAGTGAAGTTCCAAAGAGAGGGACTCTTTCTGACATCTGTGCGAGGCCACCCACCATGTGTTGCAGTTGGGCTTCCAGATAATACGACCATGGGTTTGGGAATGCTATACCCCCTCTGTCTTTTGCATACTGTAATTGTGCAAGCCGGATTCTGGGTGTACCATTTTTCCATATCAAGGTATGAAATATTGAATTCACTATTCAGAATATTTTAAGGGTTATAACCACTGGAGTATTGTGTAAAAAGTATAAAAGTTGAGCCGTGCGTACCATTATACCTAGATTGGCCCTAACAGCCACAGAGAGCCAGGCCTATGTTAGGAGCTGAAGGGTGGACATTAACAATTTTAGACTGCAGATGACCAGTCTGTCCCCCCTCCTCATAAAACAGGAGCTTAGAAAGGAACCATTTTTTCCTCCACTGTAGAATTGGCTAGCCACATCAAGGCATCCAGTGCTGTAAGCCATGCATCCTTAGAGGAATCCAAGGGTTCTGCTATACAGTATAATCCTGCTCAAGTCTCCAGATATCTTGAGTTAATTTAAGCTCATGGTTCTTTGTTGCATTTTTTGACTGCTGCTATTTCAGATATAAAGACTCTGCACATGAATCATTTAAATGCTTCTCATTTTACTAAACTATCTGGAAAGTAAGCAATTGAGAAATTCTCCATTCAGCCATATTCTGGACTGATCTGAGATGCCCGTTGGATTATATTGTAGCTGAGAGACAAGTGGGACCATGGAGGCTGACCCCAAGCACATATCAATGCAAGATAAAGACATGTGAGTTTTAGAAATGTATGAAAATTGGAGGGTATCAGGTCGTTTTAATCTCCAAACATCAGACTAGCCCATTTCGTCAATAAAATGTGACAGGTTTAATAATGACTGGGGTGTTTGTCTGTGGTGGGATTCAAGTAACTATTAAAGTCCCACACAACAATAAAATGTACATCTGGTTTATTCAATAGGAATGTTACCAGTTCTCTTAGCACAGTGGTTCTCAACTCCAGTCCTCAGGACCCACCAACAGGCCAGGTTTGCAAGATAGCTGAAATACATCACAGGTGATATCACTTGCTGCTCAGTGATTGCAGTATTCTAGTCTGCATCTCCGCAAGGTAATACTTAAAATCTGGCCTGTCGGTGGGTCCCGAGGACTGGAGTTGAGAACCACTGTCTTAGCACAACCTTGGAGAATGGAGGAGCATACATCACTGCTAAAATACAAGTAATCGCATGAATTCTACAGTACAGGAACACATATGTACTCTCTACATCAATGACAGACATCAGTTCTTGAAAGTCCAGCAATTTATGTATAAGCACACTCACTCATTCTCGTCTTGTGACATCCTACTTTATAGGTTTGTGACCTGTCACAAGGAGGAGAATGTGAAAATAAGTGTCTACCAGTGGTGGCTGGTGAAGTTTTAGGATGGGGGGGCACCAGACCCCATCCTTACTTTTTGACCCCTCCCACTTGGTGAAAATGGGCGTGATTTCAGCGAAATAGTGGGAGTGGCTCTAACGTGGTGTGGTTAGCGTCTGAGATCAACGAGGGATGGAGGGAGAGGGAGGGAGATAGGGATCGGCAGCAGGTCCAGATCCTACACAACAATAGAAATATGTGTATTCTAGAGAGTTTAACAATCAGCAGATAAAGATACTCCAAACAATTGGTGTTAGCACTTCAATCATCCCGGCACCATGGTTGTTATGGTGTCAGGATGATTGAAACGCAATATTTCTATTATTACATTGTAATAAGAAAATGAAAACATTCAACTCACTATAATGCAGAAGCAGTGGGAGCCCTGAGCGTGTCACGTGCCATGTCGCCTGCAACCAGATGCCATCAGGTGTCCCCAGCTGAGTCCGTCCTTACATCAGGTGCCCCAGCGGAGTCCGTCCTTACATCAGGTGCCCCAGTGGAGTCCGTCCTTACATCAGGTGCCCCCAGCAGAGTCACTCCTTACATCTGTGTCCCCATCAGCGCGAGTCCCTCCTTACATCTGAGTCCCCATCAGCGGGGTCCCTCCTTACATCTGTGTCCCCATCAGCGGAGTCCCTCCTTACATCTGAGTCCCCATCAGCGGAGTCCCTCCTTACATCTGTGTCCCCATCAATGGAGTCCGTCCTTATATCTGTGTCCCCATCATCGGAGTCCCTCCTTACATCTGTGTCCCTATCAGCGGAGTCCCTCCTTACATCTGTGTCCCCATCAGTGGAGTCCCTCCTTACATCTGTGTCCCCGTCAGCAGAGTCCCTCCTTACATCTGTGTCCCCATCAGCGGAGTCCCTCTTTACATATATGTCCCCAGCGGAGTCCGTCCTTACATTTGTGTTCCCAGTGGAGCCCCTCCATACATATGTGTCCCCAGCGGAGTTTGATCTTACATCTGTGTCCCCAGCGGAGTCCCTCCTTACATCTGTGTCCCCAGCGGGGTCCGTCCTTACATCTGTGTCCCCAGCAGAGCCCCTCCATACATCTGTGTCCCCAGCAGAGTCCGTCCTTACATCTGTGTCCACAGCGGAGCCCCTCCATACTTCTGTGTCCCCAGCGTAGCCCCTCCTTACATCTGTGTCCCCAGCAGAGCCCCTCCATACATCTGTGTCCCCAGCGGAGTCCGTCCTTACATCTGTGTCCCCAGCAAAGCCCCTCCTTACATCTGTGTGCCCAGTGGAGCCCCTCCTTGTACCTGTGTCCCCAGTGGAGCCCCTCCTTACATCTGTGTCCCCAGCGAAGCAGCAGGGTCCTCCTCACATCTGCAGCAGGGTCCTCCTCACATCTGTGTCCCCAGCGGCAGCACAGCACTCCTTCAAGCCATGTCTGTACTAGTTCCTGGTTTCTCCATGTGTTCAGTGGAGAGGGGAGGCCCCTCTCCTCTCCACTGAACACAAGGGGATTAGTCCTCATGTTGGCCATCTTTTTGTAGCCCGCCGGAAGTGACTTTGTTCTCACACTGAGAACAAAGCACCCGACCAGGCGGATTCTGCTTGGAGCGATCAATTGCACCGGAAAGCAGCTCCAAATCCTGCCAATGAAGCGCCGCATCTGCAATCTCATGATTGCATTGATGTGGCGCTTCCCATAGTGCACTGTGTCCGGCGCCCGAACACAGTGCACTTAGTTAAAGGACATTTTTTTTAAATGTTTTTTTTTAAAGGGGCCGTTTAAAAAAAAATATATATATATATATATATATATATATATTTTTTGTGACTATGGGAGGGAGGGCAGCACCCGGGTGCCCCTGTGGACGGGCCGCCACTGGTGTCTACGTCATCATGTTGCTGTACGCTCAAGGAAGGCTCTCTGATGTCCAACCCCATGTTGGCATTGTGTCTACAGTAGCATTTGCATTTGCAAAGCAATGTAGAAGTGGCCAGAGAGGGATTACTTTGACGCAGTTGATCAGCTTAAACATGTATTGCAATATGTGTGACCTAAAAATCCCTATTTTTTATTGCAAAGTTTGCTAGAAAGGGTATATAGCAGTGTACAGAGGGTGTATCCAGAATTTCTAGTGTTAATATGCAGTCACACCCCTTTAGCACCTGATAGATTATATACAAGTACAAGCTATTGGCATTTGAGCACAAGTTTATCTTGATTCTGTTGCATTGCAGGTCAGTGAACAGACATGAACCTAATAGCTCTCCCCCACTGTGTCTGTTTGCCCCATGTTGGTATTGTGTCCACTAGGGTTGCACCGATACCGATACTGGTATTGATGCCGATACTAAGCATTTGCACGAGTATCGGGAATTGTGCAAATGCGCCGATACCTGAAACTGGTACCTTCAGGTTTGGTTCTTTCCTTGTCAAAAGAAGTTTATTGAGTATACAATATTATAAAGATACATAAAGTAAGTTTACAAGGATCTATAAAGTAAGCTCATTGTTTTACAGTAGGGTTTATATAGGTAAATATCATGAAATTTCAAATATTAAACCTTGGGTTCACGTAAACCTAAATTAAAGATATATATCATTTCCTTAGTTACTTTTGTAGGTATTTAAATGATTTATACCTACTATACATATTGTTTACAGGTAGAGTGTATATAGGTCAAATAAATTCTGATAATGAGCTTTAATCATAAGGTGGAGAAAAGGAAAGAGAAAGAAGAAAAAGGGTAGAAAGGCAGAGGTATGGTCCACAAGGTTGTCCCGCTCGTCAGTTTATTATTCTTTTTAGTTCTCTTTGAAACCTTAGAATGGGTGTCTCTGTAAGTAATTTAATCTGTTACCATGGCAACAGGACAGAGTCATTGAAATTTGACAGGAACTGTTGTTTTATCCAAGGATGCCAAAGTTTTTCAAATTTTGGAATTTGATTTTGATCGATGGCTACCATCTTAGCATGGGACATTGTATTATTCATTCTGTGAATTGTTTCTGCTAGTACCAATGTAGGAGATTTCCATGCCTTGGCCACTGTTTGTTTTGCAGCCGTTATTAGTTGGATCATAAGTTTGAATTGAGAGAGTGTTAACCATTCCGGTTTTAGATTAAGTAAAGTTATATATGGATCTGGCTGTATTATTTTTTTAAATATTTTAGATGCAATCACGAAGACTTCCTTCCAGAAGGTTTGGATTACTGGGCACGTCCACCATATGTGTAAATGTGTGCCTATTTCTGGGCATCCTCAAAAACAAAGAGCTGAGGTATTAGGTGAATATTTTGCCACTCTAGCAGGTACAAGGAACTAGCGAGTTAGGACTTTATAATTTGTCTCCAGTGCTAAGATGTTGGGTGAAGATGACTTAGATGTGAGCCATATGTTAGACCAGTCCGTGTCTTCTAAAGTTCGTCCCAGGTCCTCCTCCCACCTCTGAACGTAAGAGGGTCTATTAAGATTTACTACTCCATATAATTGATTATAAAGTGATGAAATTGTACCTTTAGCAAATGGATCTTTTGTACAGATTGATTCAAAAATAGATAATTGGGATAATGGTGTATCCCCTTTAGGAATGGTGTATAGAAAATTTTGATTTGGAGATATCTAAATATCTCAGAGTTTGGTAGATCATATTTTTCTCTAAGCGATGGCAATGAAAGGAATGATTTAGATGCTATGAAGTCATTTAGTGTCTGAATGCCTGATGTTGTCCAAGCTTTAAAAGAATTTGGGTAGATCCATGCCAGATAAAAGGCCGGATTTCTGATAAAAGAAAGGAGAGGATTGTGTGGAGATTGTAACTGATATTTGGTTTTTAGTTTATCCCAGAGAGATAAGAAATGTTTAGTTATGGGATTATGAATTTTAAAGCGGTCTTTAGGATCAAGCCATAACAAGTTTGATATTAATAGAGGGTAATTTTCTGAAGCCTCTATAAATACCCATAATGGGATTTCCTGTTTTGCATGGTATTTGGACAGACTGGCTAAATGTGCTGCTCTGTAGTAGTTAGTAAAATTAGGGTATCCCAGGCCTCCTTTATTTTTGGGAAGATGTAGTGCGTTTATAGGTATACGTGGTTTAGAAGAGCCCCATATAAACGAAGTTGCTCTTTTTTGTACTATTCTCAAAAAATAGGAAGGAATTGGAATAGGGAGGACTCTGAATAGATAAAGCAATTTGGGTAGAATAGTCATTTTGATTGCATTAATCTTCCCTATCCAGGATAAAGGAAGTTGCGACCATTGTTTTATTAGATTTGTGATCTGTCTTAATACAGGAGGATAATTGGTTGAGAATAAGTCAGAATGAGATGCTGTTAAATGAATTCCAAGATATGGGATTGATTTTTCTGCCCATGTGAATGGGAGTGCAGCCCTAGCCGGTATCAATTCCATGTTTGTGAGCGAAATATTAAGCACTAGGCATTTCTTAGGATTAATCATAAGGCCGGATAGGGCTGCAAATCCATCAAGAGCTGGTATTAAGTTAGGACCAGAGACCTGTGGTGATGATAGAAAAAGTAATATATTGTCTGCAAATATACATAATTTGTGTGTAATACCTCCTACTTCAATGCCAGTTATAGTTTGGTTTGTTCTGATGTATTGGGCCATGGGTTCGAGTATAAGGGCAAATAATAAGGGAGATAATGGGCAACCCTGTCGGGTACCTCTTTCGATATTAACCACTTGACCACTGGGCACTTAAACCCCCTTCCTAACCAGACCAATTTTCAGCTTTCGGTGCTCTCACACTTTGAATGACAATTACTCAGTCATGCAACACTGTACCCAAATGAATTTTTTGTCCTTTTTTTCACACAAATAGAGCTTTCTTTTGGTGGTATTTAATCACCGCTGGGTTCTTTATTTTTTGCGCTATAAAAGAAAAAAGACTGAAAATTCTGTAAAAAAATGCATTTTTCTTCGTTTCTGTTATAAAATTTTGCAAATAAGTAATTTTTTCTTCATATATTTTGGCCAAAATGTATACCGCTACATATCTTTGGTAAAAATAACCCAAATCGGTGTATATTATTTGGTCTTTGTGAAAGTTATAGCGTCCACAAGCTATGGTGCCAATATCTGAAAATTGATCACACCTGAATTACTGATGGCCTATCTCATTTCTTGAGACCCTAACATGCCAGAAAAGTACAAATACCCCCCAAATGACCCCTTTTTGGAAAGAAGACATTCCAAGGTATTTAGAAAGATGCCTGATGAGTTTTTTGAAGTGGTCATTTTTTCCCACAATTCTTTGCAAAATCAAGATTTTTTTTTCCTTTTTTTTTTTTTCACAAAATTGTCATATTAGCAGGTTATTTCTCACACACCGCATATGCATACCACAAATTACACCCCAAAACACATTCTGCTATTACTCCCGAGTATGGCGATACCACATGTGTGAGACTTTTACACAGCGTGGCCACATACAGAGGCCCAACATGCACGGAACACCATCAGGCGTTCTGGAGTGCCCAGGCCAATTCTGACATTTCTCTCCTACATGTAAAAATCATCATTTATTTGCTAGAAAATTACATAGAACCCCAAAACATTATATATATATATTTTTTAGCAAAGACCCTAGAGAATATAATGGCGGTCGTTGGAACTTTTTATCTCGCACGGTATTTGCGCAGCAATTTTTCGAACACGTTTTGTTTGAAAAAAAAAACAGTTTTGTGCTTTCAAAAAAAACAAAACAGTAAAGTTAGCCCAATGTTTTTACATAATGTGAATAATGAAGTTATGCCGAGTAAATAGATACCTAACATGTCACCCTTCAAAATTGCACACGCTCGTGGAATGGCACCAAACTTCGCTACTTAAAAATCCCCATAGGAGACGCTTTAAAAAATTTTACTGGTTACATGTTGTGAGTTACAGAGGAGGTCTAGGGCCAAAATTATTGCTCTCGCTCTACCGATCGCAGCGATACCTCACATGTGTGGTTTGAACACCATTTTCATATGTGGGCGCAACTTACGTATGCGTTCGCTTCTGACTGCGAGCACACGGGGACACGGGGAAATTTTTTTTTATTTTTTATTTTTTTTTTATTGTTCATTTTACTTTATTTATTTTAGTTTGGGGCTTTTTTCCAAAAAATAAATTTTTTGATCACTTTTATTTCTATTACAAGGAATGTACATCCCCTGTAATAGGAATATGGCATGACAGGTCCTCTTTACAGTGAGATATGGGGTCAATAAGACCCCACATCTCACCTCTAGGCTGGGAAGCCTGAAATTAAAAAAAAAAAAGATCCTGGCTTCGATCGTAGCGGTGAGTCGGTAGAAGCACCTGAGGGCGGCGAGAGGGGAGGCGTCCCCTCTCGCCTCCCGTAAGAATGATCAAGCAGTGGAACAGCCGCTATGATCATTCCTATGGTGTAGGGAATCGCCGGCTGAAAAGAATGATATCTGAATGATGCCTGTAGCTGCACCCATCATTCAGATATCCCCGCACAAAGTCAAGGACGTCGTATGACGACATACCAAAAATGACACCCCAAAATAGATTCTCTTACTCCTCCTGAGTACGGCGATACCACATGTGTGAGACTTCCACAGCCTGGCCACATACAGAGGCCGAGTACAGCCGAGCATGGCAAAGTATGGCTGGGTATGGCGGGGTATGGCGGGACATGGCGGGGCATGGCGGAGTATGGCGGGGCATGGCGGAGTATGGCGGGGCATGGTGGAGTATGGCGGGGCATGGCGGAGTATGGCGGGGCATGGGGGAGTATGGCGGGGCATGGCGGAGTATGGCGGGGCATGGCGGAGTATGGCGGGGCATGGCGGGGCATGGCGGAGTATGGCGGGGCATGGCGGAGTATGGCGGGGCATGGCGGGGTATGGCGGAGTATGGCGGATTATGGCGGGGTATGGCGGAGTATGGCACAGGGTTGCACAGGATCATTGCAGAGTATTGCACAGGGTTGCACAGGATCATTGCAGAGTATTGCACAGGGTTGCAGAGTATTGCACAGGGTTGCAGAGTATTGCACAGGGTTGCAGAGTATTTCACAGGGTTGCAGAGTATTTCACAGGGTTGCAGAGTATTGCACAGGGTTGCAGAGTATTTCACAGGGTTGCAGAGTATTGCACAGGGTTGCAGAGTATTGCACAGGGTTGCAGAGTATTTCACAGGGTTGCAGAGTATTGCACAGGGTTGCAGAGTATTGCACGGGGTTGCAGAGTATTGCACAGGGTTGCAGAGTATTTCACAGGGTTGCAGAGTATTTCACAGGGTTGCAGAGTATTGCACAGGGTTGCAGAGTATTGCACAGGGTTGCAGAGTATTGCACAGGGTTGCAAAGTATTGCACAGGGTTGCAGAGTATTGCACAGGGTTGCAGAGTATTGCACAGGGCTGCAGAGTATTGCACAGGGTTGCACAGGGTCTTCGCAGAGCATAGGGGGGATGGCTGAGCATGGAGGGATGGATGGATGTGACTGGACATGTCACTGAGCTGCGCTGTGGGCACTACACATCCAGCCCACAGCGCGGCTCACATCCGATCTCTCCCCCTCTGTACCGATCGGTACAGAGAGGGGAGGGAGGAACCGGCGTCATGACATGACGCCGGTTTGTTTACATGTGATCGCTCCGTCATTTGACGGAGAGATCACATGGTAAACGGCCGCGATCAGCGGCCGTTTACCGTGATCCGTGATGCGCCGGGTCCTCTGGACCCGGCGGTCACGGATGTTCCCGTGTGCGCGCCCCAGGGGGCGCGCGGGAGCAGTTTTCTGGAATCACGTCATATGACGTGATCCCAGAGTTATCCAGCCGCCCTGCAGCTGTCATTTGGCTATAGGGCGGTTGGCAAGTGGTTAAAGGCATCAGATTTGTATCCAGCATATTTTATATAGGCTTTGGGTTTATTATATAATGCTTTGATCCATGTTAAAAAGGGGGGTCCAAAACCCCATTTTTGTAATGAATATTGCATATATTGCCAGGATACTGTGTCAAATGCCCTCTTAATATCGAGAGATAGAAAACATAAAGGGATTTTCCGTTTTTTAGCAATATGTGCCAATAACACTGCCCTGCGTATATTATCGCCTGCCTGTCTATTTGGCATGAAGCCTACTTGATCTCTATGTATTAATTTTCCTATAATGCTATTGAGGCATTTTGCTATTATTTTTGCTAATAATTTAATATCAAGGTTTAACAGAGAGATAGGCCGATAATTCACACAGGAAGTATCATCAGAAAGGGGTTTTGGGATCATACAAACAATTGCCATTAGTGTTTCTTGCCGAAAAGAATGTCCTTCTAGAAGTTTGTTAAAAGTTTCAGTGAGAATGGGAGAGAGTATTTCTGAGAATGTTTTATAGTATAAAGCCGAGTAGCCGTCTGGGCCTGGTCTTTTGTTAAGTTTTAGGTCTTTTATGGCGTTAGCAACTTCATCTATAGTTATAGGCTCATCCAAACTGCTTTTTTAATTCTGAGACAACTCAGGTAAGGTTATTTTTGAGAAGAAGGATTCAGCCTCTGTAGGATTAAATTCATTGTTTGTCTTGTATAAAGTTGCGAGATGTGAGTGAAATTTATGGACTATTTTAACTGGGTTACAAGTATAAACATTTTTTGATAATTTCAAACGTATTGGTTTGAAAGATTTGTTAGTTGAATTTAATGCCCGAGCCAAATATGTACCTGGTTTGTTTGTATTCATGTAGGAATTGTGTTTGGAGCGTTTGAGGGATTTATCAACTGACTCAGTGAGAAATAGATCGTATTCCAATCTAGATTTTTCCAGATGAGATTTTGTACTCTGAGATGGATTATCTTGGAATGATATGTAGGCTGCATTAAAATTGAGTTCTAGTTTTTTTGCTAGATTTTTGCGTTCCCATTTAAATAGTGCCATTTGTCTTTGTATTGTACCACGCAAGACAGGCTTATGAGCTTCCCACAGTGTTATTGGGGAAATGTCTGTTGTATTATTAATTGATATGTATTCCTTTAAAGCTTGTTCAATGGCCATCTGATGTAGTGGGTGTTTGAGCATTATGTCCGGTAAGTACCACGTTGGGTCATGCGCTTTTGGTATGGCTGAGGCTATAGTAGCGTATACTGCATTATGGTCAGACTACGGAATCGGAATTATATCTGATGCAATAATTTCTGGTATCATTCCTATTGTTAGAAAAATATGATCTATTCTGGTGAAGGTTTGATGAGGGTGCGAGAAATAAGTGAATTTCTTTTTCATTGGGTTACTTTCTCTCCACGAATATACCAGATTGTATTTGGAAAGAAGTTGAGAAAAAGGTAATCTAGAGGTTATTTTGGATGGTGTAAAAGGTGATTTATCTAGAAATGGGAGGAGGACCTGGTTCGAATCCCCGCACATTATCACTGTTCCTATTTTGTGTGTATTAATCACTTGTAATATATGTGAGAGGAATGGTGTAGGTTGTTTGTTAGGAGCGTAGTAGGAAATCACTGTGATTGCTGTATCCATTATATAACCGATGAGTATCAGGTATCTACCTTCTGGGTCTTTAATTTCTGATGATAAGGTGAATGGTGTGGATCGGTGAAATGCAATTAGAGTACCCCTTTGTTTGGTACAGGCAGAAGCCGTGTAAATTTGTTGATAAAAAGGAGAAATATATTTTGGAGTAGAATCTTTGGTGAAGTGTGTTTCTTGGAGGCATACTATGTGAGCCTTCTTGTTATGGAAAGTACGGAAGGCTTTGTTCCTTTTTTGAGGGACATTTATTCCCTGAACATTCAGGGAAAGTATATTCAGTGGTGCCATGGCAACAGATCAAATAGTTTTGACTTACTTTTTGTTATGCAGAGCTGACTGCGCAGATCAACCTGTGTGGACTGAAGAGATGAAAAGATAGAAAAGAAACCAGTGAATTCTGGAGTAAAGAGTAAACAAAAAACATATGAGATTAGATGATACATTGTATAAATTATTTTTTGCAAGTAATCACAATTTACCCGTGAAAGAGAATAAATATCTCTCTGAGGGGAATAAGTGCCTTCGTCACACTCCCACATAATATGGTTGGGAGAATGAGGAGGGCTAATGGGGGTACACGGATCTTCCGCTTACAGGAGAGAAGTGCTATGTCAAAAGACATCAAAATGATGATTCATTAATTGGAGTGCAGAATATAGTTTTTGTTGAAATTATTTATTCCAGGGTGGTTGTATATGGTTAGTCTTGCCCTAGGCTAAATAATTCAGTTAGAAAGGTACTGTTAATAACTTTGGTATTGATGAAGATAGTTTGAATTATTTTGGGATTTTAACCCTTTTAGAGTAAACAATTACATATTTTATTCATATGTAACTGTTTAGATATGTTAACTCATAAAATTGAGGTTGTATTGCTTCAGATTAGAATAAACAAAAAACATAGTTCTAGGAACTAGTTAGGTAATAATATATTTGTTTTAAGAAAAGAAAGAAAAAGCTTCCATTACTTCTGGATTATATATATATTTGTCCTAAAAAGTAATAAATCTATTGTTATTACTTGAAAATATATAACTGAACAAGAATTTCCTTATTTCACTTATATATTCTAAGGCTATATGAATCAGAAGTAATAAGAAATATAACTAGAATGTAACATGATCCCACACAGTGTGTGTCTATCAGAATGAAGTTACATTCAGTTATAAATACAGTTTTTTTATAGAAAACCATCTCTTAGTATAATAAATGAAGAGATATCAAGAATTAGGATGTCAGTCCATTGAATCTTCTTGGAATCTTCTGTAAATTGTACCTTGGTAGTTAAATCTGACTGAAAAGGGGAAGCCCCATTGATACATAATGTTGTGGCGTTGCAGTTCCATTAGTTGGGGTTTCATGGATCGTCTTTTAGTAATAGTAAGTTGGGATAGGTCAGCAAAAATTTGATAATTGTGTCCTTGAAAATTAAGTTCCTTTTTTTCTCTTGCAGCAATCAGTATTTGTTCTTTCGTTCTGTAATAATGAAATTTTGTGATTATATCACGTGGGGGTCCATCTTTCTTTTTGGCTGTGAGGGCTCTGTGTACTCTGTCCAGTTCTAAACGTTCAATAGGGATATCTGGCTTTAGTTCTTGTAATAGAGCAGTAATAGTAGATTGCAGGTCTGTCACAGTTTCAGGTATTCCCCTTATGCGCAAGTTTAAACGTCTGGCTCTATTTTCGTAATCTTCGAGCTTAGTTTGAAGTATTAAATTCTCTTCTTTTAATTGTTCCAATTCTGTTATATTTTCTTGGGTTGTAATTTCAATTTCATCCATTTTTATTTCTAAGGCTGCGGTGCGGTTTCCCAGCTCTCTTATTTCTTTGGTTAGGCTGTTTGTTATTTGGTCTGAGGTTTGTTTTAAAGCCTTATGAAGCATCTTTTCAAATTATAATAATATTACTGGGGATGCTGAGGAGGCTTGTGGAGAAGTTTGTGAGAGGATTTGTTCTGTATCTGACTCAAATGGAGAGTCTTGCTGTGACATTTTCTGTCTGTGAGAGCACCCTGATGCTGTATATTGTGAGGTGACTGGAACTGCTTTAGTTGCAGTGAGTGCCTGTGAGCTCTTTGTGAGGTGATTTTTATTTCTGCCATGGCTTCCTCCCAGTACCATATTTCCTGCCCAAACTTTCACAGTTTGTTCCCTGGGGCAAAAAGGTTCAAATGGATACCTTTTGAGCCTGCAGGCTCCGCTTTGTCCTTCTGTTCTCTCCTCAGCGGTGCGGAGCTTTAACAATGCATGTCTGCTCCGCTAGGCTCCGCCCATGCCACCATCAGGTTTGGTTCTTTCATCTGTCAGTGGGATTCTCAGAGGTACCCCTGATGATGTTACATATAACAAAATGATCGTAGGGACGATGCACATACGCTGCTGCACAGATGCTTCTTTGAATTTTTTGAATTTATGACTGTTTGAAAGGATAGCACTGGCTATAGTGGAGAGATTTACAGCTAGCAGTATATTTTTGTTTTATATGTAAGTGCACTGATTTTAAAATAAAACGGTTGAGACCATATTACACTATGAGGAGTCTCCCTGTTTTTTACCCATTTTAACTCTGAGGATTCATCCATCAATCCCATCTGAGCTGGATCATCTTGTCACCTTAAGGGGAACACAGTGAGGCTGGCGGGGGAACATTTCTGGATTTCCATCTGATGATGAGAAATCCCAATAAGCGCTGAATGAGCTTCCTGAGCAAGGAAGATCACTGGTGATCTGGTAAGCCCCTATCTGATTTATGATGAAGGTGTCACCAGGGCCGTAGATCATTTTTTGCTGGGGGGGGGGGGGGGTTCAGCAGCAGGTACTATGTAAAAGTATTTTTAAAAGTATTTTTAAACATAACAAATTGCGCCAAATTCATAGACTGTAAAAAGGAAAAGATATGTGTTGCTCACAGTAAGCAAACTGATCCTTAACCACTTAACCACCGCCGACCGCGCTATGAACGCGAATGACAGCTGCAGCGTGCTCGGATAACTCTGGGAGGGTGTACTATGATGTCCTCCCAGAATCCCGCTCTCGCGCACCCCCTGGGGCACACACCTGAGAACATTGGTGACCGCCGGGTCCAGAGGACCCAGCGAAACATGGATCGCGGTAAACGGCCTCTGATATTGGCCATTTACGACGGAGTAAACGGAGTAAACAAACTGGTGTCACGTCCGGTTTCTCTCTCCCCTCCCCATACCTATTTGTACAGTGCAAGGGGAGAGGGGAGAGATCGGTGGCAGCAGCGCTGTGGGCTGGATGTGTAGTGCCCACAGCGTTGCTCTGTGCCCATTCCAGCCATCCATATCCAGCCATCCATACCCATCCATGCTCAGCATACCTATCCATACTCAGCATACTCCTCCATCCATCCATACTCAGCATACTCATCCATCCATCCATGCTCACCCATCAATACTCAGCATACTCAACCATCCATCCATGCACACCCATCCATACTCATCCATACTCATCCATCCATCCATGCTCAGCCATCCATACTCAGCATACTCATCCATCCATCCATGCTCACCCATCCATGCTCAGCATACCCATTCATACTCAGCATGCTCACCCATCCATACTCAGCATGCTCATCCATCCATACTCAGCATGCTCATCCATCCATACTCAGCATACTCATCCATCCATCCATGCTCATCCATCCATACTCAGCATACCCATCCATACTCAGCATACTCATCCATCCATCCATGCTCACCCATCCATACTCAGCATACTCAGCCATGCTCAGCTTACTCATCCATACTGAGTATACTCATCCATCGATCCATGCTCACCCATTTATACTCATCCATCCATCCAGGCTCACCCATCCATACTCATCCATACTCAGCATACTCATCCATCCATGCTCAGCCATTCATACTCAGCATACTCATCCATCCATCCATGCTCACCAACCATACTCAGCATACTCATCCATCCATACTCAGCATACTCATCCATCCATCCATGCTCAGCCATCCATACTCAGCATACCCATCCATACTCAGCATACTCATCCATCCATGCTCACCCATCCATACTCATCCATCCATCCATATATAAAAGAAAGTAAGGGGTAAGTGGCGCTCCCTGGCAGGGGTATCCCTATATAAATGTACAAACAAAAATACCTAGATGTGTTGTGCTGAAAACCATCTAAATCCAAGACATCAATAATATCTGTGAAAAAAACTTGCATATATATATATATATATATATATATATATATATATATATATATATATATATATATATATCACAATGCCATAACAGGTAGATATTGCATCAATACGTGGTAGTGTAACATGGTGAGCAAATACCACTAAAATGAAATAGTCAAGACTATATATCCAGTATCCTGTTAACAGAGGGGAAGGAATGGGGCCATCCAAGTATTCTCCTGCTGACACCAAACATATATCTTGATTGACAAAAAATACATTAAAAATATAATAATAATAAGTGCACGTGATATGTGTCCACTTCACTAAAAATAAAAGTATATGGAAAACTCCACATCAAATAATATATATGGAAGTGACAGCCATAAAAAATGAAAAAAATAAACTAAAAATAAGGGTGAAGCTCCAGATTGGCAAAATGTTCATACAAAATATGTGACTCTTGTGCTTTATCAATATCTGGTGACTTCTGTGATCCCCCTCAAGGGTCCCCACTCACCAGCTCCTGGTACTCCTGCAGGGGTAATGGGCATATAACAGCAAGATTGAATGGCTTCCTGGGTCCGGTCAGAGCGTCCACATATGTCCTCTATACAGCCCAGCATCCAGCATTAGGTGGTACACCGGCTTCTTGTGGTCATATCCTCATAGGAAAAGACAGGGCTCCCATAGTGTAGTAGTTTAAAAGGCTTTATTTAAAAACTAATATAAAAACAAATTGTTCCCACCAAAGGGACAGCCAAAAAACACACCCTGCAGCATATAGTAGATAGCAGTGTCTAAGGAACCGTGAGCACGAACGACAGCTGTTACTCAGCATTATTATCCATCCATCCATGCTCAGCCATCCATACTCAGCATACTCATCCATCCATCCATGCTCAGCCATCCATACTCAGCATACTCATCCATCCATCCATGCTCAGCCATCCCAGCCATACTCAGACGTACTCAGCTGTACCCAGCCGTACTCAGTCATACTCAGTCATACCCAGCCATACTCAGCCGTACCAGCCATCCCATCTATACCCAGCCATGCTCAGCCGTACCCATCTGTACTCATCCGTATCTGTCCATACTCAGCCATACTCATTCATGCTCAGCCATCCCCATCCACGGCTCATCCATCCCCATTCATGCTCATTCATGCCACATCAGTTATCATCCATGCCACATCCATGCCACTAGAGTGCCTTACAAAAGTGTAATAGGTAGTCAAATTAGATTTTAAACTTATATCCCTAGAACACCTGATGGTGCTCCCTGCATGTTGGTCCTCTGTATGTGGCCACGCTGTGGTAAAATCTCACACATGTGGTATCGCTGTACTTAGGAGGAGTAGGAGAATCTATTTTGGGGTGTAATTTTTGGTATGTACATGCTATGTGTTAGAAACACTGTGTAAATGGACAACGTTGTGTAAAAAAAAAAAGTGTTTTCATTTTCTTTACACATTTTCCAAAAACTTGTAGAAAAAAATGACATGTTCAAAAGACTCAACATGCCTCATAGATTATACATTGGGTTGTTTTCTTTCCAAAATGGGGTAATTTTTGGGGCGTTTCCATCGTCCTGGTTCTCCAGGGCCTTCAAAATTGTAAGAGGTAGTCAAGAAATTATATGTCTAATTTATGCTCCAAGAATGCCGGATGGCGCTCCCTGCATGTTGGGCCTCTGTATGTGGCCATGCTGTGTAAATGTCTCACACATGTGGTATTGCCATACTCAGGAGGAATAGTTGAATGTGTTTTGGGGTGTAATTTGTACCATGCATATGCTTTGTGTGAGAAATAGCCTTCTACTATAACAATTTTGTGAAAAAAAAGAAAAAAAATCTTAATTTTGCAAAGAATTGTGGGAAAAAAATACAACTTCAAAAACACTCACCATGCCTCTTACTAAATACCTTGGAATGTCTACTTTCCAAAAAGGGGTCATTTGGGGGGTATTTGTACTTTCTTGGCTTGTTAGGGTCTCAGGTATGATCAATTTTTAGAGATCAAAGCTTGTGGACTTATAGCTTTCACAAAGACCAAATAATATACACCGATTTGAGTTATTTTTACCAAAAGATATGTAGCAGTATAAATTTCATCCAAAACCAATGAAGAAAAAATAACTAATTTGCGAAAGCTGAAAATTGGTCTGGTTAGGAAGGGGGTTTAAGTGCCCAGTGGTCAACTGGTTTAAGCGGAGTTCCATCCAAAAATGGAACTTGCCTGACATGCCACATATGGCATGGCATTTTTTTGGGGGGGGGGTGGATACACTCTCTTTAGAGGGATCCAGCTCCCACTTCCTCCCGGGGCACTGCAGCACCGGAAGGAAGATCACCTCTCCCCCCTCCCTCTCGGCAATTATTTGGGACACACCACAGGTCCCAGATGATTGCCTGGCCAGTCACAGTGCGCAGTGCGTGCCTGGCTGTGAAGCCATAGCCGGGCGCCCACAGTGACAATGCCGGCGTCGCAGAGAGGAGGGGAGAGGAGTGGGGCTTAATTCGCCCACATCACTGGACCGTGGGATAGGTGAGTGTCTGATTAATAAAAGTCATCAGCTACACTTTTTGTAGCTGCTGACTTTTATATGGGTGGAACTCCGCTTTAATTCTATCTTCTCAGATCCTCTTGAAAATCAAATCTAATTTCAGTTTTGCCTTCTTCTGCCCTGTACACACGGTCGAATTGTGTTGTCGATAATTCCGATCGTGTGTGGGCTCCATTGGACCTTTTCTGTCTGAATTTCCGACACACAAAGTTTGAGAGCAGGATATAAAATTTTCCAACAACAAAATCCGATCGTTTAAATTCCGATCGTGTGTACACAAATCCGACGCACAAAGTGCCACGTATGCTCAGAATAACTTAAGAGACGAAAGCTATTGGCTACTGCCCCGTTTATAGTCCCGATGTACGTGTTTTACGTCCAGCGTTCAGAACGATCGGATTTTCCATCAACTTTGTGCGACCGTGTGTATGTAAGACAAGTTTGGCCCAAAATCCATCAGAAAAAATCTGATGGATTTTGTTGTCAGAATGTCCGATCAATGTCTGATCGTGTGTACAGGGCATTCCAGTTTTTTATGAACATTGCCCAGTGAGGTTGACTATTGTCCAGTCTAAGGTCTGGTACTGGCTGAAGGAAAAATGATAAAAAACCTGACGGATCAGTGCTCTCTGCCATTGGACTGCCTTTCACAGAGTGGTGCACTGTAATAGTCAATCTTACTGGGCAGGTGCAAAGGGCACCATCTTGTGGAAGGAAGCACACTCACGGATTTTTTGTTAACCCAGGATACTAGACAAGAGAAGTGCTACTGTGCAGAGTCCATAGATCCAGAACGTACCTAACAACTTTCGAGCTTGAGAATGTGGGGGATGACAGGGAGGCAGTGTCCTGCGGAGCGTGCAGCACAGCCCTGTAAAAAAATGGGTGTGGCCAAACATGATACTGGGAGGGTCTTAATGGACACGGTTAAACAAAACCTGGGCTTCCTTGTACCTATAAAATATGCTGAGGCTGAGTCTTCCATAATTGCTGTTGTGTTAGCCTGTTAGGCCCTGACTGTTCACATCTAGCGTTTTGGGATCATGGGCAGAATCGCTGTGATTCTGTCCACATTTCCAAATCACACTGCAATGTTGACAAAACGCAGCCCATGTGTTTGTGTTCCATTCATTTTTAGTGGTACCAAAACAGTGTGGTTTTGGATGCTTGTTGTGTGATAAATTGAATAACAATCACAGCACAAAGACACCACATTGTGGTGCCAGTAAAAATGAATGGAACACAAACACATGGACTGCATTTTGCCTGCATTGCAGTGTGATTTTGAATCAGGCGCAGTGGTGGGCAGAATCACAGCAATATTCTGCCTACGATCCCAAATCGCTACATGTGCCTAACAGGCTAACACAACAGCAATTGTGGAAGACTCAGTCCACCGCCTCAATCACCAACTTTGCCAGCAGTTGCCACAATCTCAGATACCAGTAGAATGACAGGAAGAAATTTTGCAGCACTGCAGTTCTAAGCTAGCCTGACTGAGGAGGACACAAGGGAAAGAGGGACAAGCCTAGTAACCCAGGATGGACTGGGTGGGTCAATGGACAGCAGCAGCCAGCAGCACTTCAGAACATCATCCATATCCATGTCCACGTGGCAGGCTGGTGGCTAACAGTCCTGCCTCTCACTGCTCTGCCTCCGCACCTCAGTGCCCCTCCTGTGCTGGCCACGCCCCCCCCTTAGCTCTTTTTTTTGTATCTTCCAGGCGATGTATTTCTCCTCCTCAAGCTCCACTGCAGGCGCCTGCTGGGTGATTGATCTGCCTGGTGAGTAGTGTGCCCTGCATGGAGCCAGGTTTTGCTTCCCCTCACCTCTGATGATTTTCCCTAAGTGTCTCAGCTGCTGTAGAACTTCTTGGAGGGGGAGGGCAGGTCTGCTGGGTGGTGTAGTGCAGTGATTGGCATCTGTAGGGTTCCCAAATACCCCCTTCCCCTCCACCCTCCCTTACTGCATTTCCCCTCCTGCATATACAAACAATAACACCTCTCCACCCTAAACAATTACACCCCTCCCCACCTCTCCACCCTAAACAATAACCACCTCCCCACTTCTCCACCCTAAACAATAACACCCCTCCCCACCACTCCACCCTAAACAATAACCTCCTCCTCACCCTAAACAATAACACCCCTCCCCACCCTAAACAATAACCCCCTCCCCACCTCTCCACCCTAAACAATAACCTAACCCCCTCCCCACCTCTCCACCCTAAACTATAACCCCCTCTTCACCTCTCCACCCTAAAAAATAACCCCCCTCCCTACCTCTCCACCCTAAACAATAACCCTCCACCCTCAACAATAACCCCTCCCCATCCTAAACAATAACTCCCTCCCCACCCTAAACAATAACACCCCTCCCCATCTCTCCACACTAAACAATAACCCCTCCCCACCCTATACAATAACACCCCTCCCCATTCCTCCACCCTAAACAATAACCCCTCCCCACCCTAAACAATAACCCCCCTCCCCACCTCTCCACCCTAAACAATAATCCCCTTCCCACCCTAAACAATAACCCTCCTTCCCACCTCTCCACCAAAAAAAAAAAACATTAAAGGGACAGTGTTAAAAAAATTAAATAATAAAAGAAATGTAAAAAAAAAGAATTAAAAAATAGGTATCAACTATGGCTGAGCCGAACACCCCCCGGTTCGGTTTGCACCAGAACCTGCGAACGGACCCAAAATTCGCACGAACGTTAGAACCCCATTGACGTCTATGGGACTCGAACGTTCAAAATCAAAAGTGCTCATTTTAAAGGTTAATTTGCATTGTATTGTCCTAAAAAGGGTTTGGGGACCCGGGTCCTGCCCCAGGGGACATGTATCAATACAAAAAAAACTTTTAAAAATGGACGTTTTTTCGGGAGCAGTGATTTTAATGATGCTTAAAGTTAAAAAAAAAGTGAAATATTCCTTTAAATATCGTACCTGGGGGCTGTCTATAGTATGCCTGTAAAGTGGCGCATGTTTCCCGTGCTTAGAACAGTCCCTGCACAAAATGTCATTTTTAAAGGAAAAAAAGTCATTTAAAACTACTTGCGGCTTTAATGTAATGTCGGGTCCTGGCAATATGGATGAAAATCAGTGAGACAAACAGCATGGGTACCCCCCAGTCCATTACCAGGCCCTTTGGGTCTTGTATGGATATTAAGGGGAACCCCGCTCCTAAATTAAAAAAAGGAAAGGTGTGGGGCCACCAGGCCCTATATACTCTGAACAGCAGTATACAGGAGGTGCAAACAAGACAGGGACTGTAGGTTTGTTGTTAAGTAGAATCTGTTTGTAATTTTGAACTGGTACATTTTTAACATGTTTAGCTCCAGACAAAAAATCTATTTTAAGCTTTTTGGAAAACATAGGGAAGGGTTATCACCCCTGTGACATTTATTTTGCTGTCTGTGCTCCTCTTCAGAAGATTTCACCTCATTTTTTGTCCCAATGACAAATGTTTTTTGAAAATTTGGAGTTTTTTGTGAAACAAGGATTGGTGATAAAGCATCAGTGGAAAGGAGAAACGTTTTTCCCATATTAACTCTTACAGGAGAGAATTTCCCTTCCTAGGGGTGGATTTCATCTCACTTCCTGTTGTCTCCTTCCGTTTGCAAGTAGGAGTCGTTTGTAAGTTGGATCTTTGAAAGTAGGGGGCTGCCCTATATATACAGAAATTTGGGCCTTAGGTGTTGTTGTGGCCACAACACTGTAAGCCCTCAAAGGGCCCAGCTGTGAAATATTAGATCAAGAATTGTAATTACATGCCCCTGTTGAACAGGGGCAGAAAAATTGGGCCTTTGGTGGTGGTGGTGCTAGTGCCACAACACTGTAAGTCCTCACTCGCTCTTGGTGGGCGCAGAAACGGGCCCTGCTGTGAAATATTAGATCAAGAATTACAATTACATGCCCCTGTTGAACAGGGGCTAAAAAAATTGGACCTTAGGCACTGGTGCTGGTGCCACAACACTGCAACCCCTCACAGATACTCTAGTTGGAAGGCAGAAACGAGCCCTGCTGCAAAGTATTGCATCAAAAATTGAAATTACACGCCCCTGTTAAACAGGGGTTGAAAAATTGGGCCTTAAGCACTGGTGGTGGCGCCCAGAACCAAAAATGTTCTTACAAGTTATCAGCGTGATCATTGAGGAGGAAGAGGATAATTAGTCAGGGATAGTCACTCAGCATCAGCATAGGCAGTCTTTGAAGGGATCTGAGATTTCAAAAAAAATTATTCGGTTACATCAGCACCAGGTGCTTGGTAGCTGGTGGTGATCCAAGACTGATTCATTTTTATGAAGGTCAGTCGATCGACTGAGTCGGTGGACAGACGCACCCTTTGATCGGTTACAAAGCCTCCAGCAGCACTGAATGTGCGTTCCGAAAGAACGCTGGATGCAGGACAGGCCAGTAGCTCAATTGCATACTGTGCAAGCTCTGGCCAGTGATCCATCCTCAAGACCCAGTAACCCAGAGGATTTTCGGTGGGAAAGGTGTCCAAGTCAGATCTTGCCCCTAGGTATTCCTGCACCATGTAAAACAGACGCTGGCGATGGTTGCTGGAACCGATCATACCTTGGGGCTGCGAACCAAAAAATTGTCTGAACGCATCGGTCAGACGGCCACCTTCTCCACCGCTCCTTCTTTGACTGACCGAAGCCTCAGCAACACGTTGTCCACAAACAGGAGTTTGTAACCTCCCAGTCTCTGGGAACGCGTTGCACAGACCTTTCTGCAAGGCCTCCCGAAGATGTTTCATCCACTGCTCCCTCTGCGATGGCAAGATATGGTCCGCAACCTTACCCTTGTAACGTGGATCAAGGAGGGTTGCCAGCCAGTATTGATCCTTCTCCTTGATACCACGAATACGAGGATCCTTACGCAGGCTTTGCAGGATCAGGGAGGCCATGCAGCGTGGGTTTGCTGAGGCATTTGGTCCGGAGTCCTCTGGGTCAGTAAGGACGACATGGTCCGCAGCCACCTCCTCCCAGCCACGTACAAGTCCATGTGTTTCTTGGGACTGATCCCTTAAAGACTGCTGCTGATGCTGAGTGCCAGGCTCCACCTCCATACTGACACAATCCTCCTCCTCCCCCTCCTCCTCCTCCTATTCCTGTGTGATCGGTGGGCACGCAGGAACACTGTCTGGATAAAGGGGGCCTTGAGAGCTAAGGAAGTCCTCCTCTTCCTGCCTCTGTTCTGCCTCAAGTTCCTTGTCCATTATTCCACGCAGTGTGTGCTCCAACAGGTGGACAAGGGGGACAGTGTCACTGATGCATGCACTGTCACTGCTCACCATCCTCGTGGCCTCCTCAAATGGTGACAGGACAGTGCATGCATCCCTGATCATGGCCCACTGGCATGGGGAAAAAAAACAAGCTCCCCTGACCCTGTCATGGTGCCATAGTCGCACAGGTACTCATTGATGGCCCTCTGCTGCGTGTGCAGCCGCTGCAGCATGGCCAACGTTGAGTTCCACGTGGTGGGCATGTCACAGATTAGGCGGTTCTTGGGCAGGTTAAACTCCTTTTTGTTAGATGTGACTTTTAAATAAGTCACTTTATGTTTATATTGCTTTGTCAAATTTCAGCTCTTAAAGAAGTACACACAGAGACAAAGTATCCGTATATCAGTCTACGAGCCCTGGTGTCCCGTATTCATCTGAACTGTCTTGGTTTATTGAATATGTTTATAAGGTTTTGTTACATGACGTAAATATCGAAGTTCAATTTACATTTCAACTAATAAAAAAAAGGTGGTTTTGACAAATAATTCCTTATCAGCAATAAAAGGATACAATAAAAACAGTTTCATCGAGAATATGCGTCAGCAGGCAAAGGTTAATTACATAACAGCTGCAAAGCAGGCTAAGATTATTATTTTTTTTATAAACAGAATTACACGTAGTCATTAGACTTAAAGAGGAACTCTGAAACAAATCCCTAACCCTATCAATTTCCCCCTTTGACATCATCCTCTCCTTCCCCCTGGGTCCTCATGAATAAGTTCTAGTCAGTTTTCCCCAGCGTGCTTTCCCTGACCGCGAGTTGTCAGAGGGGTAAAACCCATCTCCCTAGGTATTACTAACATCTTAAATTCAAGAAGAGGAGTTTAGTAGGAGTGGGTGATGTCAATACACATTTATCAGTATGCCCTGTCCATTCTCCTAATTTTCCTATTTATTTTCCTGTAGACACATATATTTGGGATTGTAAGTGATATTAATACTAGAATAATAATTACCATTGGACTTAACAACCAGTGAAAGGTATTGGTTGCTGTAGAAGACATTCCACTAAATATATCCCACCAATGTGGTGCAGTATACTGTTGTATCTGTGATGAAAGATGCACTAGTCTACCTTTGTCAATAATTGCAGATACTAGGTTATTCTGTAGGGTGTGTTCTAGTGTTTCTATGTGTCGTCTTAACAACTCTGATTGCTCCAAAACCTGTTTCAGTGGGTCTAAAGAAATGATAAAGGGTGTAGTGTCAGTGAGATTATGTACCTCATAGACTGAAGAAAATACCTTATCAGCGTCTGGTTCAAAAAGATGTGTTATTTCCCCACTGTAGCACTCTTATATTTTTAATACATCCTGAAAATGGAGCTTATCTATTTAAAGGCTGACATGGTATAGTTACTACTTGTAATAATACATATGTGCTGGGGTCCTATTTCTATGAATCTATTGTTCACATTTATGGGCGTTCTTTGCATTTTGCATATGCTAGTTTGGTATTTTAACAAGCAAGGTTCATATACTGGAGAACTTCTACCACATACCATTCCCTTATTAGTTCCTTCACATAGAGTTAAATCATGGGTTCTGTTTCTTTTATCTACATATTTCCCATATATTTCTGGATACCAAAACTCGTCTTTAACCACTTCAGCCCCGGAAGGATTTACCCCCTTCCTGACCAGAGCACTTTTTACAATTCGGCACTGCATCGCTTTAACTGCTAATTGCGCGGTCATGCAATGCTGTACCCAAACGAAATTTGCGTCCTTTTCTTCCCACAAATAGAGCTTTCTTTTGATGATATTTGATCACCTCTGCCGTTTTTATTTTTTGCGCTATAAACGGAAAAAGACTGAAAATTTTGAAAAAAAATGATATTTTCTACTTTTTGTTATAAAAAAAATCCAATAAACTAAATTTTAGTCATACATTTAGGCCAAAATGTATTCGGTCACATGTCTTTGGTAAAAAAAATGTCAATAAGCGTATATTTATTGGTTTGCGCAAAAGTTATAGCGTCTGCAAACTAGGGTACATTTTCTGGAATTTACACAGCTTTTAGTTTCTGACTGCCCATGTCATTTCTTGAGGTGCTAAAATGGCAGGGCAGTACAAAACCCCCCCAAATGACCCCATTTTGGAAAGTAGACACCCCAAGGAAATTGCTGAGAGGCATGTTGAGCCCATTGAATATTTATTTTTTTTGTCCCAAGTGATTGAATAATGACAAAAAAAAGAAAAAAAAAAAAAAATTACAAAAAGTTGTCACTAAATGATATATTGCTCACACAGGCCATGGGCATATGTGGAATTGCACCCCAAAATACATTCAGCTGCTTCTCCTGAGTACGGGGATACCACATGTGTGGCACTTTTTGGGAGCCTAGCCGCGTACGGGCCCCCGAAAACCCAGCACCACCTTCAGGATTTCTAAGGGCATACATTTTTGATTTTACTCCTCACTACCTATCACAGTTTTGAAGGCCATAAAATGCCAAGATGGCACAAACCCCCCCCAAATGACCCCATTTTGGAAAGTAGACACCCCAAGCTATTTGCTGAGAGGCATGGTGAGTATTTTGCAGCTCTCATTTGTTTTTGAAAATGAAGAAAGACCAGAAAAAAAAATTTTTTTTTTCTTTTTTCAATTTTCAAAACTTTGTGACAAAAAGTGAGGTCTGCAAAATACTCACTATACCTCTAAGCAAATAGCTTGGGGTGTCTACTTTCCAAAATGGGGTCATTTGGGGGGGGTTTTGTGCCACCTGGGCATTCCATGGCCTCCGAAACTGTGATAGGTAGTGAGGAGTGAAATCAAAAATTCACGCCCTTAGAAAGCCTGAAGGCGGTGATTGGTTTTCGGGGTCCCGTGCGCGGCTAGGCTCCCAAAAAGTCCCACACATGTGGTATCCCCGTACTCAGGAGAAGCAACAGAATTTATTTTGGGGTGTAATTTCACATATTCCCATGGCATGTTTGAGCAATATAACATTTAGTGACAACTTTGTGCAAAAAAAAAAAAAAAAAAAAAAAAAAATTGTCTCTTTCCCGCAACTTGTGTCACAATATAAAATATTCCATGGACTCGACATGACTCTCAGCAAATAGCTTGGGGTGTCTACTTTCCAAAATGGGGTCATTTTGGGGGGGTTTGAACTGTCCTGGCATTTTATGCACAACATTTAGAAGCTTATGTCACACATCACCCACTCTTCTAACCACTTGAAGACAAAGCCCTTTCTGACACTTATTGTTTACATGAAAAAATTATTTTTTTTTGCAAGAAAATTACTTTGAACCCCCAAACATTATATATTATTTTAAAGCAATTGCCCTACAGATTAAAATGGTGGGTGTTTCATTTTTTTTTTTTCACACAGTATTTGCGCAGCGATTTTCAAACGCATTTTTTGGGGAAAAAACACACTTTTTTAAATTTTAATGCACTAAAACACACTATATTGCCCAAATGTTTGATGAAATAAAAAAGATGATCTTAGGCCGAGTACATGGATACCAAACATGACATGCTTTAAAATTGCGCACAAACGTGCAGTGGCAACAAAATTACTACATTTTTAAAAGCCTTTAAAAGCCTTTACAGGTTACCACTTTAGATTTACAGAGGAGGTCTACTGCAAAAATTACTGCCCTCGATCTAACCTTCGCGGTGATACCTCACATGCATGGTGCAATTGCTGTTTACGTTTGACGCCAGACCGCCGCTTGCGTTCGCCTTAGCGCGAGAGCAGGGGGCGACAGGGGTGCTTTTTTTTTCTTTATTTTTTTTCTTTATTTTTTTTTGCTTTTTTATCTTATTTTTAAACTGTTCCTTTCATTTATTTTTTTTTAAATCATTTTTATTGTTATCTCAGGGAATGTAAATATCCCCTATGATAGCAATAGATAGTGACAGGTACTCTTTTTTGAAAAAATTGGGGTCTATTAGACCCTAGATCTCTCCTCTGCCCTCAAAGCATCTGACCACACCAAGATCGGTGTGATAAAATGCTTCCCCAATTTCCCAATGGCGCTATTTACATCCGGCGAAATCTAAGTCATAAAATGCTCGTAGCTTCTGGTTTCTTAGGCCATAGAGATGTTTGGAGCCACTCTGGTCTCTGATCAGCTCTATGGTCAGCTGGCTGAATCACCGGCTGCATTCTCAGGTTCCCTGTTGAGACAGGAGAGCCAGAGAAAAACACGGAAGACGGTGGGGGGGGGGCATTCCCTCCCACTGCTTGTAAAAGCAGTCTAGAGGCTAATTAGCCGCTAGGATTGCTTTTACATGAAAGCCGACCGCTGGCTAAAAAGAATGATACCAAGATGATACCTAAACCTGCAGGCATCATTCTGGTATAACCACTCAAAGTCGTGAATGGCGTACCTGAAGACAAAAAAATGGTTAACAATAAAGCACAGTAAACGGTAAAGTATAAATAATTACATACCTGAAAAGCAAACATGATAAAACATAATAACAATAAAACATTGCAGAATAGAATACAGTAAAAAAGAGCAGAACAATAGAGAGAGAATAGAGAGAGAGAGAGAACAATAAAACGACAACTATTTTTTTTTATTTTTGTTTGTGTTTTTTTTTTTTTTACACTTTTTTTTTTGTAACTGTAACTTTTATAACTGTAACCGGTTCCAGGTTCGGGTCTCTCAAAATGCGATGGCATCTTGGGAGACCCTGTGAAAGTGTGCCTAGTCTGTGCAATGCTGTACGCTATGCAAATACTCAACTAGTGCATGGTAGCGTTCAAAACATTCACCAAGTGTTACTGCAGTGCTGGTTTGACTACGACCGGGGTGTACTACGCCGCTGGTGCTTGCCAGTTCACCAAAACGCTACAAAGAAAAGTGTCAGTGATCGATCGATACTGCACTTGGGTGGGCTGGACTGGGCTGGGCCGGGCGGAGAGGCAAAACGCAGGTGCTAGCAGGTATCTGGGCTGATCCCGCTAACACTGCGTTTTTGGGAACCCTAAACTGCTGGGGACGCTAGTATAGATCTGATCGGATCAGATATTGATGCGTTCAGATACTATACCACTAAGGGAGGTGTACGGTGCGTGTACGGTGCGTGCGTGGGTGTTCGCGGTACTGGCGCTAATCTGACGCTGCCTAGGGCGACGCATATCACTGCCGGGCGATCAGGGGGCTAAACCTTTATTCGGTAATAAACGGCGGGTGCCCTGACACTATAAAAAATAAACGAACTAACCAGCGTCACCCGTAACGGTTATACGGTGATCAGTGGTGAAAGGGTTAACTAGGGGGCCATCAAGGGGTTAAAACATTTATTAGATAGTATATGGGGGTCCCTGTCGCTATAAAACACTGACGGCGAACCTAAATATTTACGTCCCTAACTACCGTCACCAGCGACACTAATACAGCGATCAGAAAAATGATCGCTTAGCGACACTGGCGACAGGGGGTGATCAAGGGGTTAAAACTTTATTAGGGGGGTAAGGGGGGTACCCTAGACGTACAGGGGGCTAAACCTTTATTCGGTTATAAACGGCGGGTGCCCTGACACTATAAAAAATAAACGAACTAACCAGCGTCACCCGTAACGGTTATACGGTGATCAGTGGTGAAAGGGTTAACTAGGGGGCAATCAAGGGGTTAAAACATTTATTCGGTAGTATATGGGGGTCCCTGTCGCTATAAAACACTGACGGCGAACCTAAATATTTACGTCCCTAACTACCGTCACCAGCGACACTAATACAGCGATCAGAAAAATGATCGCTTAGCGACACTGGCGACAGGGGGTGATCAAGGGGTTAAAACTTTATTAGGGGGGTAAGGGGGGTACCCTAGACCTACAGGGGGGTAATACTAACTGTCCCACCACTGCTAACTGTCACAAACTGACACTATGCAGTAATCAGGGAAAAAAAAAAAAAAAAAAAAACTGCTTGGTGTCAGTTTGTGACAGGGGGGGGGGGGTGATTGGGGGGGGATCGGGGGGCGATCGGGGGGGGGATCGGGGGTGTAAAGTATGCCTGGCATGTTCTACTGTGTGTGTGTGTGTTTGGTGCACTTACATGTCATCTCTCCTCGGCGCTGGAACGGAAACTGCCAGACCGAGGAGAGATGACATCACATCCTCTGCCTGTGTGAAACGACACACAGGCAGAGGAGGATTCCCATTGGCTGGGAGCGATCGCGAGGGGGGGGCCACGATCGGATGGCCTCCCCCTCGTCTGTCATCGCTCCCAACCAAATGCCGACCGCAGCTGGCACCGGGGGGGGGGTCCGATCGGACCCCCCACCCGCGGGAAGGCAATCACGTTTCAGGTACGTGATTTTGCCTGCCCGTGCCGCTCTGCTCACGTATATAGGCGTGAGGCGGTCGGCAAGTGGTTAATTACTAGTGGCATAACCACTATTCTACACATTTCTATTACATCTTCTACCCGATATGCTTCAAACTTCCCTGTACACCATTTCTCCTCACATCCTATCTTATCCCCTTTTACTTGGAACCATACACCATTGTCAGTTAAACCCTTAAAATATTTCGTCCAAGTATGATAATTTCCCAGCTGTAATTCAGTCCTGGCCCTATTTATTTGTATATGATAGGATAAGAGGTTAAAAAAACACTGTGTGAAATTTATAAACTGTTGACTTTGATTCCACAGCAGAAGCTCTGCTCCTATTGTGTGATTTATTAACCCTCCCAAAAGTTGTAACAAGGGGTATTTCTTGTAGTTGGGTTTCAAAAGCGGTGGGTAACCATTTGCTTGTAATTGTAAAACGACAATCTGCAACAAACAATATGTAAGTAGATATTTCACCATGTTGTTTTCTCGGGTTGTTTCTTGCAATGTGATGCGTGTATCCAGGTAGGTTTTCCTTCCAGCTTTACTGAAGTGGCTGTGGTCAGAAGCACTTGATAAGGACCTTCAAACCTGGGTTCCAATGTCTTTCTGGTGTGTTTCTTTACATATACATAATCTCTTGGTAGCAGAGTATGTGTACCTGTTATTGAATTAGGGTCTGGAAGAGAAGAATACACACTTTCGTGGATCTTAGTTAGACGTTGTTGTAATTGTATTACATATGCAGTCAAACTATCACATTGCAATTGCATACTCTGTGGAAAGTATAAACCTAATCTAGGTACATTCCCAAAAAGTATTTCATATGGGGATAATCCCGTTTTCCCTGTTGGGGTGTATCTCATGGAAAACAAAGCCAAAGGCAAGCATTCTGGCCATGGTTTGTTCAACTCTTGCATAGCTTTTTGTATTTTCAACTTTATTGTCCCATTTACTCTTTCCACTGATCCTGAACTCTGTGGATGATAAGGGGTGTGAAAACTTTGTTGAACCCCTAACATGGTCATCACATTCTGCATGATTTCTCCTGTAAAGTGTGTTCCCCCTATCTGATTCTATGGTTTCAGGAAGACCAAACCTAGGTATTAACTCAGTGATCAGTTTCTTAGCTGTGGCTTTTGCTGTAGCTGATTTTACTGGATAACTTTCAGGCCAACCTGAGAATAAGTCGATACACACGAGGACAAACTCAAAGGGGCCGCTCTTAGGCATTTGTATATAGTCAATCTGCAGTCTCTGGAAGGGGTATTGGGCCCGGACCTGGTGTTTACGTGGGGTTTTTACTCTCTGTCCTGGATTATTCAGGAGACAGATTTGGCAGGCTGCACAGTAGTTTCTTGCAGTACTACTGAATCCGGGGGCGAGCCATCCTTGGTTCACAATCCTATACATGGAATTGGAACTAACATGTGTGGGTAGGTGAACTGCCGCTGCCATTGCTGGGTACAGAGAGGCAGGCAGGCATATTTTGCCCCCTTCCCTCCATACATTGTCAAGGTCTGGTGCTGCTCCCATTCTGACCCACTTATCTTTCTCGCTCTCCCCTGCTTGCTCCTGTAATTTACTCAGCTGCTGCCATGTCAGTTCTGGGATACTCACCTCTACCGCTGCTAAGGTCTCAGGGCTTCCTTCCCCTAGAGCTGCCTGTTTTGCAGTCAAATCTGCAAATGCATTTCCTTTTGCATCAATTGTTTTTGCGCTCGTGTGTGCCGCTATCTTCATGATTGCCACTCGTTTAACCTTTTGAAGATTGTTCAGGACTCTCTTAATCCCTTCCCCATGTTTTACAGGTGTACCTGCTGCTGTCAGATAACCTCTAGCCCTCCATATGTGGCCATAATCGTGTGCTACGCCATAAGTGTAGGCAGAATCAGTGTAAATATTCCCTTCTCGTCCTTTTAAGTATTCTAGGGCTTGTTCTAAAGCTTTTAATCCTGCTTCCATGTTTTCATTGATGAATAAATGATGGTTATAAAACAAAAGAATGTCAGGTACCTCATTTCCTTTCTCACTAGTACTATTAGTACTATCATTCCCCCTTGCCAAATCTGGTGACTGAAGAGGCAAAAAGGTAGCCAAATTTAAAGTTGTACAGCACTGAAAAGTGACATTTGGAGGTAAGAGTAAAGTACACTGTAACCTTAATTGCCTAGCCATGAAAATGTGTTTGGGCTGTACCTGAGACAAGATTGCATGTATGTCATGTATGGTGTGTACTACAACTGGATTGTCTAGAACAATCTCTGATGACCTATCTATGATAATTGACACTGCTGCTACCGCCCGTACACAGGACGGTGAACCTCTGAACACTGGATCTAATGCTGCTGAAAAGTAAGCGACTGGTCTTTGTTTTACATGTGCCTGTGTCAGAACACCTGTGGCATGTCCAGTGATCTCAGCAATATACAGATTAAATGTCTTAGTATCATCTGAAATGCCGATGGCCGGGGAAGAAATTAATAGCCTTTTCAAAGTGACAAACGACTCATAAGCTACTTCTGTAAGCATATACAGTACAATTTTCAAACAATCGTATAATGGCTGCATCAAAGCGCTAGCATGTGGTATCCACTGTCTACAATATGACACGATACCTAAAAACATACGCAATTGTTTGAAATTCCGTGGGGGTAACATTCCCTTTATCACTTGAACCCTCTCCTCAGTGAGATGTCTCATACCCTGTAATATACAATGTCCCAAAAAGATAACTTTTTCCTGACATACTTCCAACTTTTTCTTGTTAACCTTGCAACCTTTTTCTGCCAAAAATCGCAACAAATTTAGGGGTGGTGTGCAGGCTTTCAGTCTTTCACTTATCTGTGGAATTAATCCTTCCATAAACTGTCTATTGAAGGCTCGGATCGTGAATGGCAGAGCCAAATCCAATCCCTCATCTGCCGTCATACTTTCCATAGATAAGTAAAATTCCGATACAGTCTGTCCTGGCATTTGTTTCATGGGTGATATTGACCCCCCCCCCCCCTTGTTGTTTTGCCTGACAGAAAACTTCTAATCTAGCAATAAAAGGGGCCCTTGAGTCTATGTCTCTGACGTCTCCTGTCTCTAAACTGCCATCCTTGTCAGCTCGGTCTGCAGGTCGGTCATAAACTGGTTAAACAGGGTCAGAGTCATTTTATGTCTGCATAAATCCTCCCCATTCTGCCAGGTCGCTTCATGTGTATTCATTAACTGTGTCACAAATCTATTAAAAGCAGCTGGCTTGGCTACCGGGTCTGGGGCGCTCTGTATTAATGCCATAAGAGTGTCTGCTGACCAAGGCTTCCAAGTCCTTATTTGCATCCTACGAGTAATAGTAGGTGGGGCGTGTGGATGGGCTGCTTGTCCAAATTCTGAATTATTTACCTGTACAATGCGTGTATCAGTGCGTATGGGGGCTACAGTTTCTGAATGAGGTTTTTTGTGCTCCACAATGCACACATTCTATTGCCCTCAAGTACAGGATATATCTTGTGTGGTTTACGTTCTATGTCAGTATATGGGGGTGGGATGGCTGAGGTAAGATTATTTAAGCTTTCAACATTTTTTGTTCTTCTGTCTTTCATATCCCAACCATCACAATCTAGATTATATTTCCACCCCTCTTCTTTTGCTCTATTTAAGACCTTAATTAAGCATTGAACCTGACACATCCATTGCTTCTCTAACACCTCTCCTTGTCTGTCCCTTTTTATTTCACTCCATACATCCGGGTCTAAACCCGCTGCTCCTTTCACCTTAAATTTACGAAGGACATCCTTTAAGTCCCGCGCTTCATCTTCCCCACAGATGTTTTTAATTATCTGTGGCACCGTGTAATGTGCTACAATTCCCTGACGGGGTTTTGTGTTCCTCTGGCCCATTCTGACAGTCCAGCCTAGGTAGCGTGTGGGACACTTAGTGTACAATATAAAACACTTAACCAAGTTACACTAGTTCCTCGTTGCCTTTTCTTCCTAGGATGCCAGAATACTAAAAACCTCTCCTATATGAGATTCTTGAAACCGAATTACTTTATATGCTAGCCAACTGACAAAATTTTATGATCAGACTGACGACTACAACATATACAAGCATTCCTTAAAGTGACCAGGTATCCGACTAGATCTCCGGGCTTTATGGAGACCTCATTACCCTCCCCGTATCTGGGAATCCCTCTCATATACTCTTATCCCTGCTTTATGGAGCAGACAGGGCTTATACTCTCAACCCGTCTATGGTTTATGAACTAAATTGAATATCAAACTTAAGCGGCAGACCCCCAAAGTCCTCTTGCGAGGTTAAGGACGCATTCTACTGCTCATTGGGATGATATTCTTTCAATTCATACCAACCTAGGCAAGGCTCATTCACTTTCTCAACAAGACAGACAAGACAGACAACAAAACAACAAATAGGTCCAGCAATATAAACCAAAATATGCAGTAAATTCTAGACTCACCACTACAGAGGCTGGTGTTTTAAAACCAGGAGAACCGTAACTGACAGAACGGATAGGCACAAATCAGGGGAGCACAGAGTATAAGAAAAATAAAGCTTTTTCTTACCTGCGCAGGTTTTTTGATCTGTGGTTCCCAGAATGCCTGTCCTTTTGTTCCGTTAGCGTAGCTCATCCACCTCTTGTAGTGACTTGGTGGTCCCTGTTTGGGCGCCAAAAATGTTAGATGTGAATTTTAAATAAGTCACTTTATGTTTATATTGCTTTGTCAAATTTCAGCTCTTAAAGAAGTACACACAGAGACAAAGTATCCGTATATCAGTCTACGAGCCCTGGTGTCCCGTATTCATCTGAACTGTCTTGGTTTATTGTATATGTTTATAAGGTTTTGTTACATGACGTAAATATCGAAGTTCAATTTACATTTCAACTAATAAAAAAAAGGTGGTTTTGACAAATAATTCCTTATCAGCAATAAAAGGATACAATAAAAACAGTTTCATCGAGAATATGCGTCAGCAGGCAAAGGTTAATTACATAACAGCTGCAAAGCAGGCTAAGATTATTATTTTTTTTATAAACAGAATTACACGTAGTCATTAGACTTAAAGAGGAACTCTGAAACAAATCCCTAACCCTATCATTTTGGAGGGCTGCCAGCCGAGCACTGGCATTATATGACCGGCGGAAATGCACACAGACTTTCCTGGCCTGCCTCAGGACATCCTGTAAGCCTGGGTACCTGCCCAAGAACCGCTGCACCACCAAGTTAAGGACGTGAGCCGAACAGGGCACATGGGTCATTTGTCCCTGTCGGAGGGCAGAGAGGAAGTTGGTGCCATTGTCGCAAACCACCATTCCTGCCTTAAGTTGGCATGGCGTCAACCACCTCTGAACCTGCCCCTGCAGAGCTGACAGAACCTCTGCCCCAGTGTGGCTCCTGTCCCCCAAGCACACCAGCTCAAGCACCGCATGGCATCTTTTGGCCTGCATACTTGCGTAGCCCCTTGAACGGCTACGGAGCACCGCTGGTTCTGAGGACAAAGCACAGGAAGAGGCCATGGAGGAAGAAGAAGAGGAGGGAGTGGAGGAGAGAGGTGTGTCACAATCATTAGTAGTGGCATTTTGGGGGCATGGTGGTGCAACAACCTCCAACACTACTGCACCTTGTCCTGCATCCTTCCCAGCTGCCAGCAGAGTCACTCAATGCACGGTGAAACTTAGGTAACGTCCCTGTCCATGCCTGCTGGACCATGAGTCAGTGGTAATATGCACTGTCCAGGCCTGTCCAGCGAGGCATGGACATTGCCTTCCACATGCCGGTAGAGAGCCGGAATCGCCTTCCGTGAGAAAAAGTGGCGTTTGGGTACCTGCCACTGAGGAACCGCACATTCCACAAACTCACGGAAGGTGACAGAGTCTACCAACTGAAAAGGCAGCAGTTGAAGTGCTAGCAATTTTGCCAAGCTAGCATTCAACCGCTGGGCATGTGGATGGCTGGGAGCGAACTTCTTTCGGCGGTGCAGCAGCTGGGGCAGGGAAATTTACCTGGTACAATCTGACGTCGGTGTACCGAAAGCAGATTGCCCACAAGTACTTGGCTGTGACACACCTAATTCTACACCTTCATTCCTCTCAGTGCAGGTCTCAGAGAGGACTGAAGGTATAGTGGGGTTGAAGATCTCAGCTGATGAGGAGCAAGGAGAGGTCCTTGTTCTTTGGTGTGGGTCTTTTAAATACGCTTGCCAACGAACTGCATGGCAGGTCAACATATGTCTGGTCAAGCATGTGGTGCCCAAGCGGGAGATGTTTTGGCCATGCGAGATACGCTTGAGACATATGTTGCAAAAAGCAGTGGTGCGATCCGATGCACTCATCTCAAAAAAGGCCCACACCAAAGAACTTTTTGAATAATGCGCAGAGACTGCAGCGCCCTGCACATGCAGAGCTTTGGGGTGTGATGCAGTCAGTGTGCTGCCCTTAGGCTGGCCCCTGGACGGCATCCTGCCTCGTTGGTGATGTGCCGCCTTCTCCTCCTCCTCTCTCCTATCAGGCACCTACATTGAGTCAGTGACCTCATCATCTCCTCCCTCCTCATCACTGGAGCAAACCTGGCAGTATGCTGCAGCAGGGGGAGCATGACTGCTAGATTGCTGTCCTTCTTGGGCACCCCCTCTGTCCGTGCTCATGTTACTGCCTTCATCTAGCTCAGTATCAACATCAGAGCCTTCCAAATGCTGGGCATCCTCCTGGAGCATGTACCCAACACTGTGGTCAAACAGTTCGAGGGACTCCTCAGGAGGACATGGTGGGGCTGGGGAAGGAGTCACTGATGACATTGAGCCGAGGGAAGAGGCCGCTGCTTTGCCAGACAAAGTACCCTGAGCATGGGTGAGAGAGGATGAGGAGGATGAGGACGGCTTGGTCATCCACTCGACCAAGTCTTCTGCATGTTGCGGCTCAAAACGGCCAGCTGCCGAAAAAAAGGCCAAGCGTGTCCCACAGCCACGTGCTGATGAGGAGGCACCGTCGCCACGACCAGCACTGTTGCCTCTAGACACAGAGCCTGCTTGCCCTCTTGTATTGGCTTGTGATTGTCTGCCTCTCCTTGTTGGCCTTCCAGACATACTAATGGCATGTAGCTGCACTAAGCTGGGATATATATATATATATATATATATATATATATATATATATATATATATACAGTGGCTTGCGAAAGAATTCGGCCCCCTTGAACTTTTCAACCTTTTGCCACATTTCAGGCTTCAAACATAAAGATATAAAATTTAATTTTTTTGTGAAGAATCACCAACAAGTGGGACACAATTGTGAAGTGGAACGAAATCTATTGGATATTTTAAACTTTTTTAGCAATTAAAAAACTGAAAAGTGGTGCGTGCAAAATTATTCGGCCCCTTTACTTTCAGTGCAGAAAACTCACTCCAGAAGTTCAGCGAGGATCTCTGAATGATCCAATGTTGTCCTAAATGACTGATGGTGATAAATAGAATCCACCTGTGTGTAATCAAGTCTCTGTATAAATGCACCTGCTCTGTGATAGTCTCAGGGTTCTGTTGAAAGCACAGAGAGCATCATGAAGACCAAGGAACACACTAGGCAGGTCCGTAATACTGTTGTGGAGAAGTTTAAAGCCGGATTTGGATAAAAAAAGATTTCCCAAGCTTTAAACATCCCAAGGAGCACTGTGCAAGCGATCATTTTGAAATGGAAGGAGTATCAGACCACTGCAAATCTACCAAGACCTGGCTGTCCCTCTAAACTTTCAGCTCAGACAAGGAGAAGACTGATCAGAGATGCAGCCAAGAGGCCCATGATCACTCTGGATGAACTGCAGAGAACTACAGCTGAGGTGGGAGAGTCTGTCCATAGGACAACAATCAGTAGTACACTGCACAAATCTGGCCTTTATGGAAGAGTGGCAAGAAGAAAGCCATTCCTCAAAGATATCCATAAAAAGTCTCGTCTAAAGTTCACTACACTAACTTGTAGTTTCAGCTAAACACTGTGAGCAGGACGCACTACACTAACTTGTAGCTTTAGCAGAACACTGTGCAGAGGTTTCACTACACTAACTTGTATTTTTCGCTGAACACTGTGAGCAGGACTCACTACACTAACTTGTAGCTTTAGCTGAACACTGTGCAGAGGTCTCACTACACTAACTTGTAGTTTTAGCTGAACACTGTGAGCAGGACGCACTACATTAACTTGTAGCTTTAGCTGAACACTGTGAGCAGGACGCATTACATTAACTTGTAGCTTTAGCTGAACACTGTGCAGAGGTCTCACTACATTAACTTGTAGCTTTAGCTGAACACTGTGAGCAGGACGCACTACACTAACTTGAAGCTTTAGCTGAACACTGTGCAAAGGTCTCACTGCACTAACTTGTAGTTTTAGCTGAACACTGTGAGCAGGACGCACTACACTAACTTGTAGCTTTATCTGAACACTGTGCAGAGGTCTCACTACACTAGCTTGTAGTTTTAGATGAACACTGTGAGCAGGACGCACTACTCTAACTTGTAGCTTTAGCTGAACACTGTGAGCAGAAGGCACTACACTAACTTGTAGCTTTAGCTGAACACTGTGCAGAGGTCTCACTACACTAACTTGTAGTTTTAGCTGATCACTGTGAGCAGGACGCACTACACTAACTTGTAGCTTTAGCTGAACACTGTGCAGAGGTCTCACTACACTAACTTGTAGTTTTAGCTGAACACTGTATGCAGGATGCACTACACTAACTTGTAGTTTTAGCTGAACACTGTGAGCAGGACGTACTACACTAACTTGTAGCTTTAGCTGAACACTGTGCAGAGGTCTCACTACATTAACTTGTGGTTTTAGCTGAACACTGTGAGCAGGACGCACTACACAAACTTGTAGCTTTAGCTGAAAACTGTGCAGATGTCTCACTACACTAACTTGTAGTTTTAGCTGAACACTGTGAGCAGGACGCACTACACTAACTTGTAGCTTTAGCTGAACACTGTGAGCAGGACGCACTACACTAACTTGTAGCTTTAGCTGAACACTGTGAGCAGGACGCACTACACTAACTTGTAGCTTTAGCTGAACACTGTGCAGAGGTCTCACTACACTAAACTTGTAGTTTTAGCTGAACACTGTGAGCAGGACGCACTACACTAACTTGTAGCTTTAGCTGAACACTGTGCAGAGGTCTCACTACACTAACTTGTAGTTTTAGCTGAACATTGTGAGCAGGACGCACTACACTAACTTGTAGCTTTAGCTGAACACTGTGAGCAGGACACACTACACTAACTTGTAGCTTTAGCTGAACACTGTGCAGAGGTCTCACTACACTGACTTGTAGTTTTAGCTGAACACTGTGCAGAGGTCTCACTACACTAACTTGTAGTTTTAGCTGAACACTGTGAGCAGGAGTAGGGATGAGCTTCGAGTTCGAGTCGAACTCATGTTCGACTCGAACATTGGCTGTTCGCAAGTTCGCCGAACAATTTGGGGTGTTCGCGGCAAATTCGAATGCCGCGGAACACCCTTTAAAAGTCTACGGGAGAAATCAAAAGTGCTAATTTTAAAGGCTTATATGCAAGTTATTGTCATAAAAAGTGTTTGGGGACCTGGGTCCTGCCCCAGGGGACATGGATCAATGCAAAAGTTTTAAAAACGGCCGTTTTTTCAGGAGCAGTGATTTTAATAATGCTTAAAATCAAACAATAAAAGTGTAATATCCCTTTAAATTTCGTACCTGGGGGGTGTCTATAGTATGCCTGTAAAGGGGCGCATGTTTCCCGTGTTTAGAACAGTCTGGCAGCAAAATGACATTTCGAAGGAAAAAACTCATTTAAAACTACCCGCGGCTATTGCATTGCCGTCAATACACATAGAAGTTCATTGATAAAAACGGCATGGGAATTCCCCACAGGGAAACCCCGAACCAAAATTAAAAAAAAAAAAAATGAAGTGGGAGTCCCCCTAAATTCCATACCAGGCCCTTCAGGTCTGGTATGGATATTAAGGGGAACCCCGGCCAAAATTTTTTTTTTAAAAATGACGTGGGGTTCCCCCTAAATTCCATACCAGACCCTTCAGGTCTGGTATGGATTTTAAGGGGAACCCCACGCCAAAAAAAAACAAAAAAAAAACGGCGTGGGGTTCCCCCAAAAATCCATACCAGACCCTTATCCGAGCACGCAACCTGCCAGGCCGCAGGAAAAGAGGGGGGACGAGAGTGCCCCCTCCTGAACCGTACCAGGCCACATGCCCTCAACATTGGGAGGGTGCTTTGGGGTAGCCCCCCAAAACACCTTGTCCCCATGTTGATGAGGACAAGGGCCTCATCCCCACAACCGTGGCCGGTGGTTGTGGGGGTCTGCGGGCGGGGGGCTTATCGGAATCTGGAAGCCCCCTTTAACAAGGGGACCCCCAGATCCCGGCCCCCCCGGGTGAAATGGTAAGGGGGTACTTACCCCTACCATTTCACTAAAAAAGTGTCAAAATAGTTAAAAATGACAAGAGACAGTTTTTGACAATTCCTTTATTTAAATGCTTCTTCTTTCTTCCTTCATCTTCTTCTTCTTCTGGTTCTTCTGGCTCTTCTGGTTCTTCCTCCGGCGTTCTCGTCCAGCATCTCCTCCGCGGCGTCTTCTATCTTCTTCTCCTCGGGCCGCTCTCGGGCATTGGGGGGAGGCTCCCGCTCTTCTCTTCATCTTCTTCTTCATCCTCTTCTCTTCTTCCTTATTCTCTTCTTCTCTTCTTCTCCGGGCCGCTCCGCATCCATGCATGGAGGGAGGCTCCCGCTGTGTGACGGCGTCTCCTCATCTGACGGTTCTTAAATAACGGGGGGCGGGGCCACCCGGTGACCCCGCCCCCTCTGACGCATGGGACATGACGGGACTTCCCTGTGGCATTCCCCGTGACATCACAGGGAAGTCCCGTCAAGTCACCGTGCGTCAGAGGGGGGCGGGGTCACCAGGTGGCCCCGCCCCCCATTATTTAAGAACCGTCAGATGAGGAGAGGCCGTCACACAGCGGGAGCCTCCCTCCATGCATGGATGCGGAGCGGCCCGCAGAAGAAGAGAAGAAGAGAAGAAGAGAAGAAGGAAGAAGAGAAGAGGATGAAGAAGAAGATGAAGAGAAGAGCGGGAGCCTCCCCCCAATGCCATGGGTGCGGAGCGGCCCGAGGAGAAGAAGATAGAAGACACCGCGGAGGAGATGCTGGACGAGAACGCCGGAGGAAGAACCAGAAGAGCCAGAAGAACCAGAAGAAGAAGAAGATGAAGGAAGATAGAAGAAGCATTTAAATAAAGGAATTGTCAAAAAACTGTCTCTTGTCATTTTTAACTATTTTGACACTTTTTTAGTGAAATGGTAGGGGTAAGTACCCTCTTACCATTTCACACAGGGGGGGGGGCCGGGATCTGGGGGTCCCCTTGTTAAAGGGGGCTTCCAGATTCCGATAAGCCCCCCGCCCGCAGACCCCCACAACCACCGGCCACGGTTGTGGGGATGAGGCCCTTGTCCTCATCAACATGGGGACAAGGTGTTTTGGGGGGCTACCCAAAAGCACTCTCCCAATGTTGAGGGCATGTGGCCTGGTACGGTTCAGGAGGGGGGGGCCGCACTCTTGTCCCCCCTCTTTTCCTGCGGCCTGCCAGGTTGCATGCTCGGATAAGGGTCTGGTATGGATTTTTGGGGGAACCCCACGCCGTTTTTTTTTTTGTTTGGCACGGGGTTCCCCTTAAAATCCATACTAGACCTGAAGGGTCTGGTATGGAATTTAGGGGGAACCCCACGTCATTTTTTTTTAAATTTTGGCCGGGGTTCCCCTTAATATTCATACCAGACCTGAAGGGCCTGGTATGGAATTTAGGGGGACTCCCACTTCATTTTTTTTTTTTTAATTTTGGTTCGGGGTTTCCCTGTGGGGAATTCCCATGCCGTTTTTATCAATGAACTTCTATGTGTATTGTCGGCAATGCAATAGCCGTGGGTAGTTTTAAATGGCTTTTTTTCCTTCGAAATGTCATTTTGCTGTCAGGCTGTTCTAAACACGGGAAACATGCGCCCCTTTACAGGCACACTATAGACACCCACCAGGTACGAAATTTAAAGGGATATTACACTTTTATTGTTTGACTTTAAGCATTATTAAAATCACTGCTCCTGAAAAAACGGCCGTTTTTAAAACTTTTTTTTGGATTGATCCATGTCCCCTGGGGCAGGACCCAGGTCACCAAACACTTTTTATGACAATAACTTGCATATAAACCTTTAAAATTAGAACTTTTGATTATTCATGTTCGTGTCCTATAGACTTTAACGGTGCTCGCGTGTTCGAGCGAACTTTTTTCCTGTTCGCATGTTCTGGTGCGAACCGAACAGGGGGGTGTTCGGCTCATCCCTAAGCAGGAGGCACTACTCTAACTTGTAGCTTTAGCTGAACACTGTGAGCAGGAGGCACTACACTAACTTGTAGCTTTAGCTGAACACTGTGCAGAGGCCTCACTACACTAACTTGTAGTTTTAGCTGATCACTGTGAGCAGGACGCACTACACTAACTTGTAGCTTTAGCTGAACACTGTGCAGAGGTCTCACTACACTATCTTGTAGTTTTAGCTGAACACTGTGAGCAGGATGCACTACACTATCTTGTAGCTTTAGCTGAACACTGTGCAGAGGTCTCAGTACAATAACTTGTAGTTTTAGCTGAACACTGTGAGCAGGACGCACTACACTAACTTGTAGCTTTAGCTGAACACTGTGAGCAGGACGCTTTACATTAACTTGTAGCTTTAGCTGAACACTGTGCAGAGGTCTCACTACACTAACTTGTAGTTTTAGCTTAACACTGTGAGCAGGACGCACTACACTAACTTGTAGCTTTAGCTGAACACTGTGAGCAGGATGCACTACACTAACTTGTAGCTTTAGCTGAACACTGTGCAGAGGTCTCACTACACTAACTTGTAGTTTTAGCTGAACACTGTGAGCAGGATGCACTACACTAACTTGTAGCTTTAGCAGAACACTGTGCAGAGGTCTCACTACACTAACTTGTAGTTTTAGCTGAACACTGTGAGCAGTACGCACTACACTAACTTGTAGCTTTAGCTGAACACTGTGAGCAGGACGCATTAAATTAACTTGTAGCTTTAGCTGAACACTGTGCAGAGGTCTCAATACACTAACTTATAGTTTTAGCTGAACACTGTGAGCAGGATGCACTACACTAACTTGTAGCTTTAGCTGAACACTGTGCAGAGGTCTCACTACACTAACTTGTAGTTTTATCTGAACACTGTGAGCAGGACGCACTACACTAACTTGTAGCTTTAGCTGAACACTGTGCAGAGGTCTCACTACACTAACTTGTAGTTTTAGCTGAACATTGTGAACAGGACGCACTGCACTAACTTGTAGCTTTAGCTGAACACTGTGAGCAGGACACACTACACTAACTTGTAGCTTTAGCTGAACTCTGTGCAGAGGTCTCACTACACTGACTTGTAGTTTTAGCTGAACACTGTGAGCAGGATGCACTACACTAAATTGTAGCTTTAGCTGAACACTGTGCAGAGGTCTCACTACACTAACTTGTAGTTTTAGCTGAACACTGTGAGCAGGACGCACAACACTAACTTGTAGCTTTAGCTGAACACTGTGCAGAGGTCTCACTACACTAACTTGTAGTTTTAGCTAAACACTGTGAGCAGGACGCACTACACTAACTTGTAGCTTTAGCAGAACACTGTGCAGAGGTCTCACTACACTAACTTGTAGTTTTAGCTGAACACTGTGAGCAGGACTCACTACACTAACTTGTAGCTTTAGCTGAACACTGTGCAGAGGTCTCACTACACTAACTTGTAGTTTTAGCTGAACACTGTGAGCAGGACGCACTACACTAACTTGTAGCTTTAGCTGAACACTGTGAGCAGGACGCATTACATTAACTTGTAGCTTTAGCTGAACACTGTGCAAAGGTCTCACTACATAAACTTGTAGCTTTAGCTGAACACTGTGAGCAGGACGCACTACACTAACTTGAAGCTTTAGCTGAACACTGTGCAAAGGTCTCACTACACTAACTTGTAGTTTTAGCTGAACACTGTGAGCAGGACGCACTACACTAACTTGTAGCTTTAGCTGAACACTGTGCAGAGGTCTCACTACACTAACTTGTAGTTTTAGCTGAACACTGTGAGCAGGATGCACTACTCTAACTTGTAGCTTTAGCTGAACACTGTGAGCAGGAGGCACTACACTAACTTGTAGCTTTAGCTGAACACTGTGCAGAGGTCTCACTACACTAACTTGTAGTTTTAGCTGATCACTGTGAGCAGGACGCACTACACTAACTTGTAGCTTTAGCTGAACATTGTGCAGAGGTCTCACTACACTAACTTGTAGTTTTATCTGAACACTGTGAGCAGGACGCACTACACTAACTTGTAGTTTTAGCTGAACACTGTGAGTAGGACGTACTACACTGACTTGTAGCTTTAGCTGAACACTGTGCAGAGGTCTCACTACACTAACTTGTAGTTTTAGCTGAACACTGTGAGCAGGACGCACTACACTAACTTGTAGCTTTAGCTGAACACTGTGAGCAGGACACATTACATTAACTTGTAGCTTTAGCTGAACACTGTGCAGAGGTCTCACTACATTAACTTGTAGTTTTAGCTGAACACTGTGAGCAGGACGCACTACACAAACTTGTAGCTTTAGCTGAACACTGTGCAGATGTCTCACTACACTAACTTGTAGTTTTAGCTGAACACTGTGAGCAGGATGCACTACACTAACTTGTAGCTTTAGCTGAACACTGTGAGCAGGACGCACTACACTAACTTGTAGCTTTAGCTGAACACTGTGCAGAGGTCTCACTACACTAACTTGTAGTTTTAGCTGAACACTGTGAGCAGGACGCACTACACTAACTTGTAGCTTTAGCTGAACACTGTGCAGAGGTCTCACTACACTAACTTGTAGTTTTAGCTGAACACTGTGAGCAGGACGCACTACACTAACTTGTAGCTTTAGCTGAACACTGTGCAGAGGTCTCACTACACTAACTTGTAGTTTTAGCTGAACATTGTGAGCAGGACGCACTACACTAACTTGTAGCTTTAGCTGAACACTGTGAGCAGGACACACTACACTAACTTGAAGCTTTAGCTGAACACTGTGCAAAGGTCTCACTACACTAACTTGTAGTTTTAGCTGAACACTGTGAGCAGGATGCACTACACTAACTTGTAGCTTTAGCTGAACACTGTGCAGAGGTCTCACTACACTAACTTGTAGTTTTAGCTGAACACTGTGAGCAGGACGCACTACACTAACTTGTAGTTTTAGCTGAACACTGTGCAGAGGTCTCATTACACTAACTTGTAGTTTTAGCTGAACACTGTGAGCAGGAGGCACTACTCTAACTTGTAGCTTTAGCTGAACACTGTGAGCAGGAGGCACTACACTAATTTGTAGCTTTAGCTAACACTGTGCAGAGGCCTCACTACACTAACTTGTAGTTTTAGCTGATCACTGTGAGCAGGACGCACTACACTAACTTGTAGCTTTAGCTGAACACTGTGCAGAGGTCTCACTACACTAACTTGTAGTTTTAGTTGAACACTGTGAGCAGGACGCACTACCCTATCTTGTAGCTTTAGCTGAACACTGTGCAGAGGTCTCACTACACTAACTTGTAGTTTTAGCTGAACACTGTGGGCAGGACGCACTACACTAACTTGTAGCTTTAGCTGAACACTGTGAGCAGGACGCATTACATTAACTTGTAGCTTTAGCTGAACACTGTGCAGAGGTCTCACTACACTAACTTGTAGTTTTAGCTGAACACTGTGAGCAGGACGCACTACACTAACTTGTAGCTTTAGCTGAACACTGTGAGCAGGATGCACTACACTAACTTGTAGCTTTAGCTGAACACTGTGCAGAGGTCTCACTACACTAACTTGTAGTTTTAGCTGAACACTGTGAGCAGGACGCACTACACTAACTTGTAGCTTTAGCTGAACACTGTGCAGAGGTCTCACTACACTAACTTGTAGTTTTAGCTGAACACTATGAGCAGGACGCACTACACTAACTTGTAGCTTTAGCTGAACACTGTGAGCAGGACGCACTACACTAACTTGTAGCTTTAGCTGAACACTGTGCAGAGGTCTCACTACACTAACTTGTAGTTTTAGCTGAACACTGTGAGCAGGACGCACTACACTAACTTGTAGCTTTAGCTGAACACTGTGCAGAGGTCTCACTACACTGACTTGTAATTTTAGCTGAACACTGTGAGCAGGACGCACTACACTGACTTGTAGCTTTAGCTGAACACTGTGCAGAGGTCTCACTACACTAACTTGTAGTTTTAGCTGAACACCGTGAGCAGGATGCACTACACTAACTTGTAGCTTTAGCTGAACACTGTGCAGAGGTCTCACTACACTAACTTGTAGTTTTAGCTGAACACTGTGAGCAGGACGCACTACTCTAACTTGTAGCTTTAGCTGAACACTGTGAGGAGGAGGCACTACACTAACTTGTAGCTTTAGCTGAACACTGTGCAGAGGCCTCACTACACTAACTTGTAGTTTTAGCTGATCACTGTGAGCAGGACGCACTACACTAACTTGTAGCTTTAGCTGAACACTGTGCAGAGGTCTCACTACACTAACTTGTAGTTTTAGCTGAACACTGTGAGCAGGACGCACTACACTATCTTGTAGCTTTAGCTGAACACTGTGCAGAGGTCTCACTACACTAACTTGTAGTTTTACCTGAACACTGTGAGCAGGACGCACTACACTAACTTGTAGCTTTAGCTGAACACTGTGAGCAGGACGCATTACATTAACTTGTAGCTTTAGCTGAACACTGTGCAGAGGTCTCACTACACTAACTTGTAGTTTTAGCTGAACACTGTGAGCAGTACGCACTACACTAACTTGTAGCTTTAGCTGAACACTGTGAGCAGGACTCATTACATTAACTTGTAGCTTTAGCTGAACACTGTGCAGAGGTCTCAATACACTAACTTGTAGTTTTAGCTGAACACTGTGAGCAGGACGCACTACACTAACTTGTAGCTTTAGCTGAACTCTGTGCAGAGGTCCCACTACACTGACTTGTAGTTTTAGCTGAAAACTGTGAGCAGGACGCACTACACTAACTTGTTGCTTTAGCTGAACACTGTGCAGAGGTCTCACTACACTAACTTGTAGTTTTAGCTGAACACTGTGAGCAGGACGCACAACAATAACTTGTAGCTTTAGCTGAACACTGTGCAGAGGTCTCACTACACTAACTTGTAGTTTTAGCTAAACACTGTGAGCAGGACGCACTACACTAACTTGTAGCTTTAGCAGAACACTGTGCAGAGGTCTCACTACACTAACTTGTAGTTTTAGCTGAACACTGTGAGCAGGACTCACTACACTAACTTGTAGCTTTAGCTGAACACTGTGCAGAGGTCTCACTACACTAACATGTAGTTTTAGCTGAACACTGTGAGCAGGACACACTACACTAACTTGTAGCTTTAGCTGAACACTGTGAGCAGGACGCATTACATTAACTTGTAGCTTTAGCTGAACACTGTGCAGAGGTTTCACTACATTAACTTGTAGCTTTAGCTGAACACTGTGAGCAGGACGCACTACACTAACTTGAAGCTTTAGCTGAACACTGTGCAAAGGTCTAACTACACTAACTTGTAGTTTTAGCTGAACACTGTGAGCAGGACGCACTACACTAACTTGTAGCTTTAACTGAACACTGTGCAGAGGTCTCACTACACTAACTTGTAGTTTTAGCTGAACACTGTGAGCAGGACGCACTACTCTAACTTGTAGCTTTAGCTGAACACTTTGAGCAGGAGGCACTACACTAACTTTTAGCTTTAGCTGAACACTGTGCAGAGGTCTCACTACACTAACTTGTAGTTTTAGCTGATCACTGTGAGCAGGACGCACTACACTAACTTGTAGCTTTAGCTGAACACTGTGCAGAGGTCTTACTACACTAACTTGTAGTTTTATCTGAACACTGTGAGCAGGACGCACTACACTAACTTGTAGTTTTAGCTGAACACTGTGAGCAGGACGCACTACACTAACTTGTAGCTTTAGCTGAACACTGTGCAGAGGTCTCACTGCACTAACTTGTAGTTTTAGCTGAACACTGTGAGCAGGACGCACTACACTAACTTGTAGCTTTAGCTGAACACTGTGCAGAGGTCTCACTACACTAACTTGTAGTTTTAGCTGAACACTATGAGCAGGACGCACTACACTAACTTGTAGCTTTAGCTGAACACTGTGCAGAGGTCTCACTACACTAACTTGTAGTTTTAGCTGAACACTGTGAGCAGGACGCACTACACTAACTTGTAGTTTTAGCTGAACACTGTGAGCAGGACGCACTACACTAACTTGTAGCTTTAGCTGAACACTGTGCAGAGGTCTAGTGTAGAAGTTAGTGTAGTGCGTCCTGCTCACAGTGTTCAGCTAAAACTACAGGAGGCACTACACTAACTTGTAGCTTTAGCTGAACACTGTGCAGAGGTCTCACTACACTAACTTGTAGTTTTAGCTGAACAGTGTGAGCAGGACGCACTACACTAACTTGAAGCTTTAGCTGAACACTGTGCAGAGGTCTCACTACACTAACTTGTAGTTTTAGCTGAACATTGTGAGCAGGACGCACTACATTAACTTGTAGCTTTAGCTGAACACTGTGCAGAGGTCTCACTACACTAACTTGTAGTTTTAGCTGAACACTGTGAGCAGGACGCACTACACTAACTTGTAGCTTTAGCTGAACACTGTGAGCAGGACGCATTACATTAACTTGTAGCTTTAGCTGAACACTGTGCAGAGGTCTCACTACATTAACTTGTAGTTTTAGCTGAACACTGTGAGCAGGACGCACTACACTAACTTGTAGCTTTAGCTGAACACTGTGCAGAGGTCTCACTACACTAACTTGTAGTTTTAGCTGATCACTGTGAGCAGGACGCACTACACTAACTTGTAGCTTTAGCTGAACATTGTGCAGAGATCTCACTACACTAACTTGTAGTTTTATCTGAACACTGTGAGCAGGACGCACTACACTAACTTGTAGTTTTAGCTGAACACTGTGAGTAGGACGTACTACACTGACTTGTAGCTTTAGCTGAACACTGTGCAGAGGTCTCACTACACTAACTTGTAGTTTTAGCTGAACACTGTGAGCAGGACGCACTACACTAACTTGTAGCTTTAGCTGAACACTGTGAGCAGGACACATTACATTAACTTGTAGCTTTAGCTGAACACTGTGCAGAGGTCTCACTACATTAACTTGTAGTTTTAGCTGAACACTGTGAGCAGGACGCACTACACAAACTTGTAGCTTTAGCTGAACACTGTGCAGATGTCTCACTACACTAACTTGTAGTTTTAGCTGAACACTGTGAGCAGGATGCACTACACTAACTTGTAGCTTTAGCTGAACACTGTGAGCAGGACGCACTACACTAACTTGTAGCTTTAGCTGAACACTGTGCAGAGGTCTCACTACACTAACTTGTAGTTTTAGCTGAACACTGTGAGCAGGACGCACTACACTAACTTGTAGCTTTAGCTGAACACTGTGCAGAGGTCTCACTACACTAACTTGTAGTTTTAGCTGAACACTGTGAGCAGGACGCACTACACTAACTTGTAGCTTTAGCTGAACACTGTGCAGAGGTCTCACTACACTAACTTGTAGTTTTAGCTGAACATTGTGAGCAGGACGCACTACACTAACTTGTAGCTTTAGCTGAACACTGTGAGCAGGACACACTACACTAACTTGAAGCTTTAGCTGAACACTGTGCAAAGGTCTCACTACACTAACTTGTAGTTTTAGCTGAACACTGTGAGCAGGATGCACTACACTAACTTGTAGCTTTAGCTGAACACTGTGCAGAGGTCTCACTACACTAACTTGTAGTTTTAGCTGAACACTGTGAGCAGGACGCACTACACTAACTTGTAGTTTTAGCTGAACACTGTGCAGAGGTCTCATTACACTAACTTGTAGTTTTAGCTGAACACTGTGAGCAGGAGGCACTACTCTAACTTGTAGCTTTAGCTGAACACTGTGAGCAGGAGGCACTACACTAATTTGTAGCTTTAGCTAACACTGTGCAGAGGCCTCACTACACTAACTTGTAGTTTTAGCTGATCACTGTGAGCAGGACGCACTACACTAACTTGTAGCTTTAGCTGAACACTGTGCAGAGGTCTCACTACACTAACTTGTAGTTTTAGTTGAACACTGTGAGCAGGACGCACTACCCTATCTTGTAGCTTTAGCTGAACACTGTGCAGAGGTCTCACTACACTAACTTGTAGTTTTAGCTGAACACTGTGGGCAGGACGCACTACACTAACTTGTAGCTTTAGCTGAACACTGTGAGCAGGACGCATTACATTAACTTGTAGCTTTAGCTGAACACTGTGCAGAGGTCTCACTACACTAACTTGTAGTTTTAGCTGAACACTGTGAGCAGGACGCACTACACTAACTTGTAGCTTTAGCTGAACACTGTGAGCAGGATGCACTACACTAACTTGTAGCTTTAGCTGAACACTGTGCAGAGGTCTCACTACACTAACTTGTAGTTTTAGCTGAACACTGTGAGCAGGACGCACTACACTAACTTGTAGCTTTAGCTGAACACTGTGCAGAGGTCTCACTACACTAACTTGTAGTTTTAGCTGAACACTATGAGCAGGACGCACTACACTAACTTGTAGCTTTAGCTGAACACTGTGAGCAGGACGCACTACACTAACTTGTAGCTTTAGCTGAACACTGTGCAGAGGTCTCACTACACTAACTTGTAGTTTTAGCTGAACACTGTGAGCAGGACGCACTACACTAACTTGTAGCTTTAGCTGAACACTGTGCAGAGGTCTCACTACACTGACTTGTAATTTTAGCTGAACACTGTGAGCAGGACGCACTACACTGACTTGTAGCTTTAGCTGAACACTGTGCAGAGGTCTCACTACACTAACTTGTAGTTTTAGCTGAACACCGTGAGCAGGATGCACTACACTAACTTGTAGCTTTAGCTGAACACTGTGCAGAGGTCTCACTACACTAACTTGTAGTTTTAGCTGAACACTGTGAGCAGGACGCACTACTCTAACTTGTAGCTTTAGCTGAACACTGTGAGGAGGAGGCACTACACTAACTTGTAGCTTTAGCTGAACACTGTGCAGAGGCCTCACTACACTAACTTGTAGTTTTAGCTGATCACTGTGAGCAGGACGCACTACACTAACTTGTAGCTTTAGCTGAACACTGTGCAGAGGTCTCACTACACTAACTTGTAGTTTTAGCTGAACACTGTGAGCAGGACGCACTACACTATCTTGTAGCTTTAGCTGAACACTGTGCAGAGGTCTCACTACACTAACTTGTAGTTTTACCTGAACACTGTGAGCAGGACGCACTACACTAACTTGTAGCTTTAGCTGAACACTGTGAGCAGGACGCATTACATTAACTTGTAGCTTTAGCTGAACACTGTGCAGAGGTCTCACTACACTAACTTGTAGTTTTAGCTGAACACTGTGAGCAGTACGCACTACACTAACTTGTAGCTTTAGCTGAACACTGTGAGCAGGACTCATTACATTAACTTGTAGCTTTAGCTGAACACTGTGCAGAGGTCTCAATACACTAACTTGTAGTTTTAGCTGAACACTGTGAGCAGGACGCACTACACTAACTTGTAGCTTTAGCTGAACTCTGTGCAGAGGTCCCACTACACTGACTTGTAGTTTTAGCTGAAAACTGTGAGCAGGACGCACTACACTAACTTGTTGCTTTAGCTGAACACTGTGCAGAGGTCTCACTACACTAACTTGTAGTTTTAGCTGAACACTGTGAGCAGGACGCACAACAATAACTTGTAGCTTTAGCTGAACACTGTGCAGAGGTCTCACTACACTAACTTGTAGTTTTAGCTAAACACTGTGAGCAGGACGCACTACACTAACTTGTAGCTTTAGCAGAACACTGTGCAGAGGTCTCACTACACTAACTTGTAGTTTTAGCTGAACACTGTGAGCAGGACTCACTACACTAACTTGTAGCTTTAGCTGAACACTGTGCAGAGGTCTCACTACACTAACATGTAGTTTTAGCTGAACACTGTGAGCAGGACACACTACACTAACTTGTAGCTTTAGCTGAACACTGTGAGCAGGACGCATTACATTAACTTGTAGCTTTAGCTGAACACTGTGCAGAGGTTTCACTACATTAACTTGTAGCTTTAGCTGAACACTGTGAGCAGGACGCACTACACTAACTTGAAGCTTTAGCTGAACACTGTGCAAAGGTCTAACTACACTAACTTGTAGTTTTAGCTGAACACTGTGAGCAGGACGCACTACACTAACTTGTAGCTTTAACTGAACACTGTGCAGAGGTCTCACTACACTAACTTGTAGTTTTAGCTGAACACTGTGAGCAGGACGCACTACTCTAACTTGTAGCTTTAGCTGAACACTTTGAGCAGGAGGCACTACACTAACTTTTAGCTTTAGCTGAACACTGTGCAGAGGTCTCACTACACTAACTTGTAGTTTTAGCTGATCACTGTGAGCAGGACGCACTACACTAACTTGTAGCTTTAGCTGAACACTGTGCAGAGGTCTTACTACACTAACTTGTAGTTTTATCTGAACACTGTGAGCAGGACGCACTACACTAACTTGTAGTTTTAGCTGAACACTGTGAGCAGGACGCACTACACTAACTTGTAGCTTTAGCTGAACACTGTGCAGAGGTCTCACTGCACTAACTTGTAGTTTTAGCTGAACACTGTGAGCAGGACGCACTACACTAACTTGTAGCTTTAGCTGAACACTGTGCAGAGGTCTCACTACACTAACTTGTAGTTTTAGCTGAACACTATGAGCAGGACGCACTACACTAACTTGTAGCTTTAGCTGAACACTGTGCAGAGGTCTCACTACACTAACTTGTAGTTTTAGCTGAACACTGTGAGCAGGACGCACTACACTAACTTGTAGTTTTAGCTGAACACTGTGAGCAGGACGCACTACACTAACTTGTAGCTTTAGCTGAACACTGTGCAGAGGTCTAGTGTAGAAGTTAGTGTAGTGCGTCCTGCTCACAGTGTTCAGCTAAAACTACAGGAGGCACTACACTAACTTGTAGCTTTAGCTGAACACTGTGCAGAGGTCTCACTACACTAACTTGTAGTTTTAGCTGAACAGTGTGAGCAGGACGCACTACACTAACTTGAAGCTTTAGCTGAACACTGTGCAGAGGTCTCACTACACTAACTTGTAGTTTTAGCTGAACATTGTGAGCAGGACGCACTACATTAACTTGTAGCTTTAGCTGAACACTGTGCAGAGGTCTCACTACACTAACTTGTAGTTTTAGCTGAACACTGTGAGCAGGACGCACTACACTAACTTGTAGCTTTAGCTGAACACTGTGAGCAGGACGCATTACATTAACTTGTAGCTTTAGCTGAACACTGTGCAGAGGTCTCACTACATTAACTTGTAGTTTTAGCTGAACACTGTGAGCAGGACGCACTACACTAACTTGTAGCTTTAGCTGAACACTGTGCAGAGGTCTCACTACACTAACTTGTAGTTTTAGCTGATCACTGTGAGCAGGACGCACTACACTAACTTGTAGCTTTAGCTGAACATTGTGCAGAGATCTCACTACACTAACTTGTAGTTTTATCTGAACACTGTGAGCAGGACGCACTACACTAACTTGTAGTTTTAGCTGAACACTGTGAGTAGGACGTACTACACTGACTTGTAGCTTTAGCTGAACACTGTGCAGAGGTCTCACTACACTAACTTGTAGTTTTAGCTGAACACTGTGAGCAGGACGCACTACACTAACTTGTAGCTTTAGCTGAACACTGTGAGCAGGACACATTACATTAACTTGTAGCTTTAGCTGAACACTGTGCAGAGGTCTCACTACATTAACTTGTAGTTTTAGCTGAACACTGTGAGCAGGACGCACTACACAAACTTGTAGCTTTAGCTGAACACTGTGCAGATGTCTCACTACACTAACTTGTAGTTTTAGCTGAACACTGTGAGCAGGATGCACTACACTAACTTGTAGCTTTAGCTGAACACTGTGAGCAGGACGCACTACACTAACTTGTAGCTTTAGCTGAACACTGTGCAGAGGTCTCACTACACTAACTTGTAGTTTTAGCTGAACACTGTGAGCAGGACGCACTACACTAACTTGTAGCTTTAGCTGAACACTGTGCAGAGGTCTCACTACACTAACTTGTAGTTTTAGCTGAACACTGTGAGCAGGACGCACTACACTAACTTGTAGCTTTAGCTGAACACTGTGCAGAGGTCTCACTACACTAACTTGTAGTTTTAGCTGAACATTGTGAGCAGGACGCACTACACTAACTTGTAGCTTTAGCTGAACACTGTGAGCAGGACACACTACACTAACTTGAAGCTTTAGCTGAACACTGTGCAAAGGTCTCACTACACTAACTTGTAGTTTTAGCTGAACACTGTGAGCAGGATGCACTACACTAACTTGTAGCTTTAGCTGAACACTGTGCAGAGGTCTCACTACACTAACTTGTAGTTTTAGCTGAACACTGTGAGCAGGACGCACTACACTAACTTGTAGTTTTAGCTGAACACTGTGCAGAGGTCTCATTACACTAACTTGTAGTTTTAGCTGAACACTGTGAGCAGGAGGCACTACTCTAACTTGTAGCTTTAGCTGAACACTGTGAGCAGGAGGCACTACACTAATTTGTAGCTTTAGCTAACACTGTGCAGAGGCCTCACTACACTAACTTGTAGTTTTAGCTGATCACTGTGAGCAGGACGCACTACACTAACTTGTAGCTTTAGCTGAACACTGTGCAGAGGTCTCACTACACTAACTTGTAGTTTTAGTTGAACACTGTGAGCAGGACGCACTACCCTATCTTGTAGCTTTAGCTGAACACTGTGCAGAGGTCTCACTATACTAACTTGTAGTTTTAGCTGAACACTGTGGGCAGGACGCACTACACTAACTTGTAGCTTTAGCTGAACACTGTGAGCAGGACGCATTACATTAACTTGTAGCTTTAGCTGAACACTGTGCAGAGGTCTCACTACACTAACTTGTAGTTTTAGCTGAACACTGTGAGCAGGACGCACTACACTAACTTGTAGCTTTAGCTGAACACTGTGAGCAGGATGCACTACACTAACTTGTAGCTTTAGCTGAACACTGTGCAGAGGTCTCACTACACTAACTTGTAGTTTTAGCTGAACACTGTGAGCAGGACGCACTACACTAACTTGTAGCTTTAGCTGAACACTGTGCAGAGGTCTCACTACACTAACTTGTAGTTTTAGCTGAACACTATGAGCAGGACGCACTACACTAACTTGTAGCTTTAGCTGAACACTGTGAGCAGGACGCACTACACTAACTTGTAGCTTTAGCTGAACACTGTGCAGAGGTCTCACTACACTAACTTGTAGTTTTAGCTGAACACTGTGAGCAGGACGCACTACACTAACTTGTAGCTTTAGCTGAACACTGTGCAGAGGTCTCACTACACTGACTTGTAATTTTAGCTGAACACTGTGAGCAGGACGCACTACACTGACTTGTAGCTTTAGCTGAACACTGTGCAGAGGTCTCACTACACTAACTTGTAGTTTTAGCTGAACACCGTGAGCAGGATGCACTACACTAACTTGTAGCTTTAGCTGAACACTGTGCAGAGGTCTCACTACACTAACTTGTAGTTTTAGCTGAACACTGTGAGCAGGACGCACTACTCTAACTTGTAGCTTTAGCTGAACACTGTGAGGAGGAGGCACTACACTAACTTGTAGCTTTAGCTGAACACTGTGCAGAGGCCTCACTACACTAACTTGTAGTTTTAGCTGATCACTGTGAGCAGGACGCACTACACTAACTTGTAGCTTTAGCTGAACACTGTGCAGAGGTCTCACTACACTAACTTGTAGTTTTAGCTGAACACTGTGAGCAGGACGCACTACACTATCTTGTAGCTTTAGCTGAACACTGTGCAGAGGTCTCACTACACTAACTTGTAGTTTTACCTGAACACTGTGAGCAGGACGCACTACACTAACTTGTAGCTTTAGCTGAACACTGTGAGCAGGACGCATTACATTAACTTGTAGCTTTAGCTGAACACTGTGCAGAGGTCTCACTACACTAACTTGTAGTTTTAGCTGAACACTGTGAGCAGTACGCACTACACTAACTTGTAGCTTTAGCTGAACACTGTGAGCAGGACTCATTACATTAACTTGTAGCTTTAGCTGAACACTGTGCAGAGGTCTCAATACACTAACTTGTAGTTTTAGCTGAACACTGTGAGCAGGACGCACTACACTAACTTGTAGCTTTAGCTGAACTCTGTGCAGAGGTCCCACTACACTGACTTGTAGTTTTAGCTGAAAACTGTGAGCAGGACGCACTACACTAACTTGTTGCTTTAGCTGAACACTGTGCAGAGGTCTCACTACACTAACTTGTAGTTTTAGCTGAACACTGTGAGCAGGACGCACAACAATAACTTGTAGCTTTAGCTGAACACTGTGCAGAGGTCTCACTACACTAACTTGTAGTTTTAGCTAAACACTGTGAGCAGGACGCACTACACTAACTTGTAGCTTTAGCAGAACACTGTGCAGAGGTCTCACTACACTAACTTGTAGTTTTAGCTGAACACTGTGAGCAGGACTCACTACACTAACTTGTAGCTTTAGCTGAACACTGTGCAGAGGTCTCACTACACTAACATGTAGTTTTAGCTGAACACTGTGAGCAGGACACACTACACTAACTTGTAGCTTTAGCTGAACACTGTGAGCAGGACGCATTACATTAACTTGTAGCTTTAGCTGAACACTGTGCAGAGGTTTCACTACATTAACTTGTAGCTTTAGCTGAACACTGTGAGCAGGACGCACTACACTAACTTGAAGCTTTAGCTGAACACTGTGCAAAGGTCTAACTACACTAACTTGTAGTTTTAGCTGAACACTGTGAGCAGGACGCACTACACTAACTTGTAGCTTTAACTGAACACTGTGCAGAGGTCTCACTACACTAACTTGTAGTTTTAGCTGAACACTGTGAGCAGGACGCACTACTCTAACTTGTAGCTTTAGCTGAACACTTTGAGCAGGAGGCACTACACTAACTTTTAGCTTTAGCTGAACACTGTGCAGAGGTCTCACTACACTAACTTGTAGTTTTAGCTGATCACTGTGAGCAGGACGCACTACACTAACTTGTAGCTTTAGCTGAACACTGTGCAGAGGTCTTACTACACTAACTTGTAGTTTTATCTGAACACTGTGAGCAGGACGCACTACACTAACTTGTAGTTTTAGCTGAACACTGTGAGCAGGACGCACTACACTAACTTGTAGCTTTAGCTGAACACTGTGCAGAGGTCTCACTGCACTAACTTGTAGTTTTAGCTGAACACTGTGAGCAGGACGCACTACACTAACTTGTAGCTTTAGCTGAACACTGTGCAGAGGTCTCACTACACTAACTTGTAGTTTTAGCTGAACACTATGAGCAGGACGCACTACACTAACTTGTAGCTTTAGCTGAACACTGTGCAGAGGTCTCACTACACTAACTTGTAGTTTTAGCTGAACACTGTGAGCAGGACGCACTACACTAACTTGTAGTTTTAGCTGAACACTGTGAGCAGGACGCACTACACTAACTTGTAGCTTTAGCTGAACACTGTGCAGAGGTCTAGTGTAGAAGTTAGTGTAGTGCGTCCTGCTCACAGTGTTCAGCTAAAACTACAGGAGGCACTACACTAACTTGTAGCTTTAGCTGAACACTGTGCAGAGGTCTCACTACACAAACTTGTAGTTTTAGCTGATCACTGTGAGCAGGACGCACTACACTAACTTGTAGCTTTAGCTGAACACTGTGCAGAGGTCTCACTACACCAACTTGTAGTTTTAGCTGAACACTGTGAGCAGGACGCACTACTCTAACCTGTAGCTTTAGCTGAACACTGTGAGCAGGAGGCACTACACTAACTTGTAGCTTTAGCTGAACACTGTGCAGAGGTCTCACTACACTAACTTGTAGTTTTAGCTGATCACTGTGAGCAGGAAGCACTACACTAACTTGTAGCTTTAGCTGAACACTGTGCAGAGGTCTCACTACACTAACTTGTAGTTTTAGCTGAACACTGTGCAGAGGTCTCACTACACTAACTTGTAGTTTTAGCTGAACATTGTGAGCAGGACGCACTACATTAACTTGTAGCTTTAGCTGAACACTGTGCAGAGGTCTCACTACACTAAATTGTAGTTTTAGCTGAACACTGTGAGCAGGACGCACTACACTAACTTGTAGCTTTAGCTGAACACTGTGAGCAGGACGCATTACATTAACTTGTAGCTTTAGCTGAACACTGTGCAGAGGTCTCACTACATTAACTTGTAGTTTTAGCTGAACACTGTGAGCAGGACGCACTACACTAACTTGTAGCTTTAGCTGAACAATGTGCAGAGGTCTCACTACACTAACTTGTAGTTTTAGCTGAACACTGTGAGCAGGAAGCACTACACTAACTTGTAGCTTTAGCTGAACACTGTGAGCAGGACGCACTACACTAACTTGTAGCTTTAGCTGAACACTGTGCAGAGGTCTCACTACACTAACTTGTAGTTTTAGCTGAACACTGTGAGCAGGACGCACTACACTAACTTGTAGCTTTAGCTGAACACTGTGCAGAGGTCTCACTACACTAACTTGTAGTTTTAGCTGAACACTGTGAGCAGGACGCACTTCTCTAACTTGTAGCTTTAGCTGAACACTGTGAGCAGGAGGCACTGCACTAACTTGTAGCTTTAGCTGAACACTGTGCAGAGGTCTCACTACACTAACTTGTAGTTTTAGCTGATCACTGTGAGCAGGACGCACTACACTAACTTGTAGCTTTAGCTGAACACTGTGCAGAGGTCTCACTACACTAACTTGTAGTTTTAGCTGAACACTGTGAGCAGGACGCACTACACTATCTTGTAGCTTTAGCTGAACACTGTGCAGAGGTCTCACTACACTAACTTGTAGTTTTAGCTGAACACTGTGAGCAGGACGCACTACACTAACTTGTAGCTTTAGCTGAACACTGTATGCTGGACGCATTACATTAACTTGTAGCTTTAGCTGAACACTGTGCAGAGGTCTCACTACACTAACTTGTAGTTTTAGCTGAACACTGTGAGCAGGACGCACTACACTAACTTGTAGCTTTAGCTGAACACTGTGCAGAGGTCTCACTACACTAACTTGTAGTTTTAGCTGAACACTGTGAGCAGGACGCACTACACTAACTTGCAGCTTTAGCTGAACACTGTGAGCAGGACGCACTACACTAACTTGTAGCTTTAGCTGAACACTGTGCAGAGGTCTCACTACACTAACTTGTAGTTTTAGCTGAACACTGTGAGCAGGACGCACTACACTAACTTGTAGCTTTAGCAGAACACTGTGCAGAGGTCTCACTACACTAACTTGTAGTTTTAGCTGAACACTGTGAGCAGAACGCAATACACTAACTTGTAGTTTTAGCTGAACACTGTGAGCAGGACGCACTACACCAACTTGTAGCTTTAGCTGAACACTGTGAGCAGGACGCACTACATTAACTTGTAGCTTTAGCTGAACACTGTGCAGAGGTCTCACTACACTAACTTGTAGCTTTAGCTGAACACTGTGCAGAGGTCTCACTACACTAACTTGTAGTTTTAGCTGAACACTGTGAGCAGGACGCACTACACTATCTTGTAGCTTTAGCTGAACACTGTGCAGAGGTCTCACTACACTAACTTGTAGTTTTAGCTGAACACTGTGAGCAGGACGCACTACACTAACTTGTAGCTTTAGCTGAACACTGTATGCTGGACGCATTACATTAACTTGTAGCTTTAGCTGAACACTGTGCAGAGGTCTCACTACACTAACTTGTAGTTTTAGCTGAACACTGTGAGCAGGACGCACTACACTAACTTGTAGCTTTAGCTGAACACTGTGCAGAGGTCTCACTACACTAACTTGTAGTTTTAGCTGAACACTGTGAGCAGGACGCACTACACTAACTTGCAGCTTTAGCTGAACACTATGAGCAGGACGCACTACACTAACTTGTAGCTTTAGCTGAACACTGTGCAGAGGTCTCACTACACTAACTTGTAGTTTTAGCTGAACACTGTGAGCAGGACGCACTACACTAACTTGTAGCATTAGCAGAACACTGTGCAGAGGTCTCACTACACTAACTTGTAGTTTTAGCTGAACACTGTGAGCAGAACGCAATACACTAACTTGTAGTTTTAGCTGAACACTGTGAGCAGGACGCACTACACCAACTTGTAGCTTTAGCTGAACACTGTGAGCAGGACGCACTACATTAACTTGTAGCTTTAGCTGAACACTGTGCAGAGGTCTCACTACACTAACTTGTAGCTTTAGCTGAACACTGTGCAGAGGTCTCACTACACTAACTTGTAGTTTTAGCAGAACACTGTGAGCAGGACGCACTACACTAACTTGTAGCTTTAGCTGAACACTGTGCAGAGGTCTCACTACACTAACTTGTAGTTTTAGCTGAACACTGTGAGCAGGACGCACTACACTAACTTGCAGCTTTAGCTGAACACTGTGAGCAGGACGCACTACACTAACTTGTAGCTTTAGCTGAACACTGTGCAGAGGTCTCACTACACTAACTTGTAGTTTTAGCTGAACACTGTGAGCAGGACGCACTACACTAACTTGTAGCTTTAGCAGAACACTGTGCAGAGGTCTCACTACACTAACTTGTAGTTTTAGCTGAACACTGTGAGCAGGACACACTACACTAACTTGTAGCTTTAGCTGAACACTGTGCAGAGGTCTCACTACACTAACTTGTAGTTTTAGCTGAACACTGTGAGCAGGATGCACTACACTAACTTGTAGCTTTAGCTGAACACTGTGAGCAGAACGCATTAGATTAACTTGTAGCTTTAGCTGAACACTGTGCAGAGGTCTCACTACATTAACTTGTAGCTTTAGCTGAACACTGTGAGCAGGACGCACTACATTAACTTGTAGCTTTAGCTGAACACTGTGCAGAGGTCTCACTACACTAACTTGTAGCTTTAGCTGAACACTGTGCAGAGGTCTAACTACACTAACTTGTAGTTTTAGCTGAACACTGTGAGCAGGACACACTACACTAACTTGTAGCTTTAGCAGAACACTGTGCAGAGGTCTCACTACACTAACTTGTAGTTTTAGCTGAACACTGTGAGCAGGACACACTACACTAACTTGTAGCTTTAGCTGAACACTGTGCAGAGGTCTCACTACACTAACTTGTAGTTTTAGCTGAATACTGTGAGCAGGATGCACTACACTAACTTGTAGCTTTAGCTGAACACTGTGAGCAGGACGCATTACATTAACTTGTAGCTTTAGCTGAACACTGTGCAGAGGTCTCACTACATTAACTTGTAGCTTTAGCTGAACACTGTGAGCAGGACGCACTACATTAACTTGTAGCTTTAGCTGAACACTGTGCAGAGGTCTCACTACACTAACTTGTAGCTTTAGCTGAACACTGTGCAGAGGTCTAACTACACTAACTTGTAGTTTTAGCTGAACACTGTGAGCAGAACGCACTACACTAACTTGTAGCTTTAGCTGAACACTGTGCAGAGGTCTCACTACACTAACTTGTAGTTTTAGCTGGACACTGTGAGCAGGACGCATTACTCTAACTTGTAGCTTTAGCTGAACACTGTGAGCAGGACGCACTACACTAACTTGTAGCTTTAGCTGAACACTGTGCAGAGGTCTCACTACACTAACTTGTAGTTTTAGCTGAACACTGTAAGCAGGACGCACTACACTAACTTGTAGCTTTAGCTGAACACTGTGCAGAGGTCTCAATACACTAACTTGTAGTTTTAGCTGAACACTGTGAGCAGGACGCACTACACTAACATGTAGCTTTAGCTGAACACTGTGAGCAGGACGCACTACATTAACTTGTAGCTTTAGCTGAACACTGTGCAGAGGTCTCACTACACTAACTTGTAGCTTTAGCTGAACACTGTGCAGAGGTCTCACTACACTAACTTGTAGTTTTAGCTGAACACTGTGAGCAGGACGCACTACACTAACTTGTAGCTTTAGCTGAACACTGTGCAGAGGTCTCACTACACTAAATTGTAGTTTTAGCTGAACACTGTGAGCAGGACGCACTACACTAACTTGCAGCTTTAGCTGAACACTGTGAGCAGGATGCACTACACTAACTTGTAGCTTTAGCTGAACACTGTGCAGAGGTCTCACTACACTAACTTGTAGTTTTAGCTGAACACTGTGAGCAGGACGCACTACACTAACTTGTAGCTTTAGCAGAACACTGTGCAGAGGTCTCACTACACTAACTTGTAGTTTTAGCTGAACACTGTGTGCAGGACACACTACACTAACTTGTAGCTTTAGCTGAACACTGTGCAGAGGTCTCACTACACTAACTTGTAGTTTTAGCTGAACACTGTGAGCAGGATGCACTACACTAACTTGTAGCTTTAGCTGAACACTGTGAGCAGGACGCATTACATTAACTTGTAGCTTTAGCTGAACACTGTGCAGAGGTCTCACTACATTAACTTGTAGCTTTAGCTGAACACTGTGAGCAGGACGCACTACATTAACTTGTAGCTTTAGCTGAACACTGTGCAGAGGTCTCACTACACTAACTTGTAGCTTTAGCTGAACACTGTGCAGAGGTCTCACTACACTAACTTGTAGCTTTAGCTGAACACTGTGCAGAGGTCTCACTACACTAACTTGTAGTTTTAGCTGAACATTGTGAGCAGGACGCACTACACTAACTTGTAGCTTTAGCTGAACACTGTGCAGAGGTCTCACTACACTAACTTGTAGTTTTAGCTGGACACTGTGAGCAGGACGCACTACACTAACTTGTAGCTTTAGCTGAACACTGTGCAGAGGTCTCATTACACTGACTTGTATTTTTAGCTGAACACTGTGAGCAGGACGCACTACACTAACTTGTAGCTTTAGCTGAACACTGTGAGCAGGACGCATTACATTAACTTGTAGCTTTAGCTGAACACTGTGCAGAGGTCTCACTACATTAACTTGTAGTTTTAGCTGAACACTGTGAGCAGGACGCACTACACTAACTTGTAGCTTTAACTGAACACTGTGCAGAGGTCTCACTACACTAACTTGTAGTTTTAGCTGAACACTGTGAGCAGGACGCACTACACTAACTTGTAGCTTTAGCTGAACACTGTGCAGAGGTCTCACTACACTAACTTGTAGTTTTAGCTGAACACTGTGAGCAGGAAGCACTACACTAACTTGTAGCTTTAGCTGAACACTGTGAGCAGGACGCACCACACTAACTTGTAGCTTTAGCTGAACACTGTGCAGAGGTCTCACTACACTAACTTGTAGTTTTAGCTGAACACTGTGAGCAGGATGCACTACACTAACTTGTAGCTTTAGCTGAACACTGTGCAGAGGTCTCACTACACTAACTTGTAGTTTTAGCTGAACATTGTGAGCAGGACGCACTACACTAACTTGTAGCTTTAGCTGAACACTGTGAGCAGGACGCACTACACTAACTTGTAGCTTTAGCTGAACACTGTGCAGAGGTCTCACTACACTAACTTGTAGTTTTAGCTGAACACTGTGAGCAGGACGCACTACACTAACTTGTAGCTTTAGCAGAACACTGTGCAGAGGTCTCACTACACTAACTTGTAGTTTTAGCTGAACACTGTGAGCAGGACACACTACACTAACTTGTAGCTTTAGCTGAACACTGTGCAGAGGTCTCACTACACTAACTTGTAGTTTTAGCTGAACACTGTGAGCAGGATGCACTACACTAACTTGTAGCTTTAGCTGAACACTGTGAGCAGGACGCATTACATTAACTTGTAGCTTTAGCTGAACACTGTGCAGAGGTCTCACTACATTAACTTGTAGCTTTAGCTGAACACTGTGAGCAGGACGCACTACATTAACTTGTAGCTTTAGCTGAACACTGTGCAGAGGTCTCACTACACTAACTTGTAGCTTTAGCTGAACACTGTGCAGAGGTCTCACTACACTGACTTGTAGTTTTAGCTGAACACTGTGAGCAGGACGCACTACACTAACTTGTAGCTTTAGCTGAACACTGTGCAGAGGTCTCACTACACTAACTTGTAGTTTTAGCTGAACACTGTGAGCAGGACGCACTACACTAACTTGTAGCTTTAGCTGAACACTGTGCAGAGGTCTCACTACACTAACTTGTAGTTTTAGCTGAACACTGTGAGCAGGACGCACTACACTAACTTGTAGCTTTAGCTGAACACTGTGAGCAGGACGCATTACATTAACTTGTAGCTGTAGCTGAACACTGTGCAGAGGTCTCACTACACTAACTTGTAGTTTTAGCTGAACACTGTGAGCAGGACACACTACACTAACTTGTAGCTTTAGCTGAACACTGTGCAAAGGTCTCACTACACTAACTTGTAGTTTTAGCTGAACACTGTGAGCAGGACGCACTACACTAACTTGTAGCTTTAGCTGAACACTGTGCAGAGGTCTCACTACGCTAACTTGTAGTTTTAGCTGAACACTGTGAGCAGGACGCACTATTCTAACTTGTAGCTTTAGCTGAACACTGTGAGCAGGACGCATTACATTAACTTGTAGCTTTAGCTGAAAACTGTGCAGAGGTCTCACTACACTAACTTGTAGTTTTAGCTGAACACTGTGAGCAGGACACACTACACTAACTTGTAGCATTAGCTGAACACTGTGCAAAGGTCTCACTACACTAACTTGTAGTTTTAGCTGAACACTGTGAGCAGGACGCACTACACTAACTTGTAGCTTTAGCTGAACACTGTGCAGAGGTCTCACTACACTAACTTGTAGTTTTAGCTGAACACTGTGAGCAGGACGCACTACTCTAACTTGTAGCTTTAGCTGAACACTGTGAGCAGGAGGCACTGCACTAACTTGTAGCTTTAGCTGAACACTGTGCAGAGGTCTCACTACACTAACTTGTAGTTTTAGCTGATCACTGTGAGCAGGACGCACTACACTAACTTGTAGCTTTAGCTGAACACTGTGCAGAGGTCTCACTACACTAACTTGTAGTTTTAGCTGAACACTGTGAGCAGGACGCACTACACTATCTTGTAGCTTTAGCTGAACACTGTGCAGAGGTCTCACTACACTAACTTGTAGTTTTAGCTGAACACTGTGAGCAGGACGCATTACATTAACTTGTAGCTTTAGCTGAACACTGTGCAGAGGTCTCACTACACTAACTTGTAGTTTTAGCTGAACACTGTGAGCAGGATGCACTACACTAACTTGTAGCTTTAGCTGAACACTGTGAGCAGGACGCATTACATTAACTTGTAGCTTTAGCTGAACACTGTGCAGAGGTCTCACTACATTAACTTGTAGCTTTAGCTGAACACTGTGAGCAGGACGCACTACATCAACTTGTAGCTTTAGCTGAACACTGTGCAGAGGTCTCACTACACTAACTTGTAGCTTTAGCTGAACACTGTGCAGAGGTCTCACTACACTAACTTGTAGTTTTAGCTGAACACTGTGAGCAGGACGCACTACACTAACTTGTAGCTTTAGCTGAACACTGTGCAGAGGTCTCACTACACTAACTTGTAGTTTTAGCTGGACACTGTGAGCAGGACGCATTACTCTAACTTGTAGCTTTAGCTGAACACTGTGAGCAGGACGCACTACACCAACTTGTAGCTTTAGCTGAACACTGTGCAGAGGTCTCACTACACTAACTTGTATTTTTAGCTGAACACTGTGAGCAGGACGCACTACACTAACTTGTAGCTTTAGCTGAACACTGTGCAGAGGTCTCAATACACTAACTTGTAGTTTTAGCTGAACACTGTGAGCAGGACGCACTACACTAACTTGTAGCTTTAGCTGAACACTGTGAGCAGGACGCACTACATTAACTTGTAGCTTTAGCTGAACACTGTGCAGAGGTCTCACTACACTAACTTGTAGCTTTAGCTGAACACTGTGCAGAGGTCTCACTACACTAACTTGTAGTTTTAGCTGAACACTGTGAGCAGGACGCACTACACTAACTTGTAGCTTTAGCTGAACACTGTGCAGAGGTCTCACTACACTAACTTGTAGTTTTAGCTGGACACTGTGAGCAGGACGCACTACACTAACTTGTAGCTTTAGCTGAACACTGTGCAGAGGTTTCATTACACTAACTTGTATTTTTAGCTGAACACTGTGAGCAGGACGCACTACACTAACTTGTAGCTTTTGCTGAACACTGTGAGCAGGACGCATTACATTAACTTGTAGCTTTAGCTGAACACTGTGCAGAGGTCTCACTACATTAACTTGTAGTTTTAGCTGAACACTGTGAGCAGGACGCACTACACTAACTTGTAGCTTTAGCTGAACACTGTGCAGAGGTCTCACTACACTAACTTGTAGTTTTAGCTGAACACTGTGAGCAGGACGCACTACACTAACTTGTAGCTTTAGCTGAACACTGTGAGCAGGACACACTACACTAACTTGTAGCTTTAGCTGAACACTGTGCAGAGGTCTCACTACACTAACTTGTAGTTTTAGCTGAACATAGGCATGAGCTTCGATTTCGAGTCGAACTCATGTTCGACTCGAACATTGGCTGTTCGCAAGTTCGCCGAACAGCGAACAATTTGGGGTGTTCGCGGCAAATTCGAATGTCGCAGAACACCCTTTAAAAGTCTATGGGAGAAATCAAAGTGCTCATTTTAAAGGCTTATATGCAAGTTATTGTCATAAAAAGTTTTTGGGGACCTGGGTCCTGCCCCAGGGGACATGGATCAATGCAAAAAAAAGTTTTAAAAACGGCCGTTTTTTCAGGAGCAGTGATTTTAATAATGCTTAAAGTCAAACAATAAAAGTGTAATATCCCTTTAAATTTCATACCTGGGGGGTGTCTATAGTATGCCTGTAAAGGGGCGCATGTTTCCTGTGTTTAGAACAGTCTGACAGCAAAATGACATTTCGAAGGAAAAAAAAGCCATTTAAAACTACCCGCGGCTATTGCATTGCCGACAATACACATAGAAGTTCATTGATAAAAACGGCATGGGAATTCCCCACAGGGCAACCCCGAACCAAAATTAAAAAAAAAAAAATTACGTGGGAGACCCCCTAAATTCCATACCAGGCCCTTCAGGTCTGGTATGGATATTAAGGGGAACCCCGGCCAAAATTAAAAAAAAAACCGGCGTGGGGTCCCCCCAAGAATCCATACCAGACCCTTATCCGAGCACGCAACCTAGCAGGCCGCAGGAAAAGAGGGGGGGGACGAGAGTGCGCCCCCCCCTCCTGAACCGTACCAGGCCACATGCCCTCAACATTGGGAGGGTGCTTTGGGGTAGCCCCCCAAAACACCTTGTCCCCATGTTGATGAGGACAAGGGCCTCATCCCCACAACCCTGGCAGGTGGTTGTGGGGGTCTGCGGGCGGAGGGCTTATCGGAATCTGGTACTTACCCCTACCATTTCACAAAAAAACTGTCAAAAATGTTAAAAATGACAAGAGACAGTTTTTGACAATTCCTTTATTTAAATGCTTCTTCTTTCTTCCTTCATCTTCTTCTGGTTCTTCTGGCTCTTCTGGTTCTTCCTCCGGCGTTCTCGTCCAGCATCTCCTCCGCGGCGTCTTCTATCTTCTTCTCCTCGGGCCGCTCCGCACCCATGGCATGAGGGGAGGCTCCCGCTCTTCTCTTCATCTTCTTCTTCATCCTCTCCTCTTCTTTCTTCTTCTCTTCTTCATTTTCTTCTCCGGGCCGCTCCACATTCATGCTGGCATGAAGGGAGGCTCCCGCTGTGTGACGGCATCTCTTCGTCTGATGGCTCTTAAATAACGGGGGGCGGGGCCACCCGGTGACCCCGCCCCCTCTGACGCACGGGACATGACGGGACTTCCCTGTGGTATTCCCCGGGACGTCACAGGGAAGTCCCTGTCAAGTCACCGTGCATCAGAGGGGGGCGGGGGTCACCGGGTGGCCCCGCCCCCCATTATTTAAGAGCCGTCAGACGAAGAGACGTCGTCACACAGCGGGAGCCTCCCTTCATGCCAGCATGAATGCGGAGCCGCCCGGAGAAGAAAATGAAGAAGAGAAGAAGAAAGAAGAGGAGAGGATGAGGAAGAAGATGAAGAGAAGAGCGGGAGCTTCCCCTCATGCCATGGGTGCGGAGCGGCCCGAGGAGAAGAAGATAGAAGACGCCGCGGAGGAGATGCTGGACGAGAACGCCGGAGGAAGAACCAGAAGAGCCAGAAGAACCAGAAGAAGATAAAGGAAGAAAGAACAAAGAAGAAGTATTTAAACGGAATTGTCAAAAACTGTCTCTTGTCATTTTTAACATTTTTGACAGTTTTTTAGTAAAATGGTAGGGGTAAGTACCCCCTTACCATTTCACACAGGGGGGGGCCGGGATCTGGGGGTCCCCTTGTTAAAGGGGGCTTTCAGATTCCGATAAGCCCCCCGCCCGCAGACCCCCACAACCACCGGCCAGGGTTGTGGGGATGAGGCCCTTGTCCTCATCAACATGGGGACAAGGTGTTTTGGGGGGCTACCCCAAAGCACCCTCCCAATGTTGAGGGCATGTGGCCTGGTACGGTTCAGGAGGGGGGGGGGAAACTCTCGCCCACCCCTCTTTTCCTGCGGCCTGCCAGGTTGCGTGCTCGGATAAGGGTCTGGTATGGATTTTTGGGGGGACCCCACGCTGTTTTTTTTTCTTTTTTTGGCACGGGGTTCCCCTTAAAATCCATACCAGACCTGAAGGGTCTGGTATTTAATTTAGGGGGAACCCCACATCATTTTTTTTTTTAATTTTGGCCGGGGTTCCCCTTAATATCCATACCAGACCTGAAGGGCCTGGTATGGAATTTAGGGGGTCTCCCACATCATTTTTTTTTTAATATTGGTTCGGGGTTGCCCTGTGGGGAATTCCCATGCCGTTTTTATCAATGAACTTCTATGTGTATTGTTGGCAATGCAATAGCCGCGGGTAGTTTTAAATGGCTTTTTTTTCCTTCGAAATGTCATTTTGCTGTCAGACTGTTCTAAACACAGGGAACATGCGCCCCTTTACAGGCATACTATAGACACCCCCCAGGTACGAAATTTAAAGGGATATTACACTTTTATTGTTTGACTTTAAGCATTATTAAAATCACTGCTCCTGAAAAAACGGCCGTTTTTAAAACTTTTTTTTGCATTGATCCTTGTCCCCTGGGGCAGGACCCAGGTCCCCAAACACTTTTTATGACAATAACTTGCATATAAGCCTTTAAAATTAGCACTTTTAAATATTAATGTTCGTGTCCCATAGACTTTAACGGTGTTCGCGTGTTCGAGCGAACTTTTTCCTGTTCGCATGTTCTGGTGCGAACCGAACAGGGGGGTGTTCGGCTCATCCCTAGCTGAACACTGTGAGCAGGACGCACTACACTAACTTGTAGCTTTAGCTGAACACTGTGCAGAAGTCTCACTACACTAACTTGTAGTTTTAGCTGAACATTGTGAGCAGGACGCACTACACTAACTTGTAGCTTTAGCTGAACACTGTAAGCAGGACACACTACACTAACTTGTAGCTTTAGCTGAACACTGTGCAGAGGTCTCACTACACTAACTTATAGTTTTAGCTGAACACTGTGAGCAGGACGCACTACACTAACTTGTAGCTTTAGCTGAACACTGTGCAGAGGTCTCACTACACTAACTTGTAGTTTTAGCTGAACACTGTGAGCAGGACGCACTACACTATCTTGTAGCTTTAGCTGAACACTGTGCAGAGGTCTCACTACACTAACTTGTAGTTTTAGCTGAACGCTGTGAGCAGGACGCACTACACTAACGTGTAGCTTTAGCTGAACACTGTGAGCAGGACGCATTACATTAACTTGTAGCTTTAGCTGAACACTGTGCAGAGGTCTCACTACACTATCTTGTAGTTTTAGCTGAACACTGTGAGCAGGACGCACTACACTAACTTGTATCTTTAGCTGAACACTGTGAGCAGGACGCACTACACTAACTTGTAGCTTTAGCTGAACACTGTGCAGAGGTCTCACTACACTAACTTGTAGTTTTAGCTGAACACTGTGAGCAGGACGCACTACACTAACTTGTAGCTTTAGCAGAACACTGTGCAGAGGTCTCACTATACTAACTTGTAGTTTTAGCTGAACACTGTGAGCAGGACGCACTACACTAACTTGTAGCTTTAGCTGAACACTGTGCAGAGGTCTCACTACACTAACTTGTAGCTTTAGCTGAACACTGTGCAGAGGTCTCACTACACTAACTTGTAGTTTTAGCTGAACACTGTGAGCAGGACGCATTACACTAACTTGTAGCTTTAGCTGAACACTGTGAAGAGGTCTCACTGCACTAACTTGTAGTTTTAGCTGAACACTGTGAGCAGGACGCACTACTCTAACTTGTAGCTTTAGCTGAACACTGTGAGCAGGGCGCACTACACTAACTTGTAGCTTTAGCTGAACACTGTGCAGAGGTCTCACTACACTAACTTGTAGTTTTAGCTGAACACTGTGAGCAGGACACACTACACTAACTTGTAGCTTTTGCTGAACACTGTGAGCAGGACGCACTACACTAACTTGTAGCTTTAGCTGAACACTGTGCAGAGGTCTCACTACACTAACTTGTAGTTTTAGCTGAACAATGTGAGCAGGACGCACTACACTAACTTGTAGCTTTAGCTGAACACTGTGCAGAGGTCTCACTACACTAACTTGTAGTTTTAGCTAAACACTGTGAGCAGGACGCACTACACTAACTTGTAGCTTTAGCTGAACACTGTGCAGAGGTCTCACTACACTAACTTGTAGTTTTAGCTGAACACTGTGAGGAGGACGCACTACACTAACTTGTAGCTTTAGCTGAACACTGTGCAGAGGTCTCACTACACTAACTTGTAATTATATCAAAGGAGGGAAGGGATAAGGGGATTTTTGCGGTGTCAGGTATAGAAATTCACAATAAGCATATTAAAATTAACGCAAGAATTTTTATTTAACAAAACATGATTAAAATGAGAGTCTCTCATTTTAATCATGTTTTGTTAAATAAAAATTCTTGCATTAATTTTAATATGCTTATTGTGAATTTCTATACCTAACACCGCAAAAATCCCCTTATTCCTTCACTCCTTTGATATAATTGCCTTATTGGGATGAGGTGTCGATACAAAGGGTGTTCTCAATCAACCGGACCAATAGCATTAAAAAATTTACACTAACTTGTAGGTTTTTTTTTAACATTAAAGAGATTTTATTGAGAAGTTTTATACAGCTTACAATCAAAGTCATATAACACTTAAATAAAAAAGATATATATCACAGGTTTTCGTGGACACATATTTCTGGCCTGCAGCAGGAAAGTATTAACTTGCTACAACTAGATAATATTGGGCCAATGTGTGCTATATAGTTCGTCTGGTCTTTGAGTTATAATATATCATAATAATCTCTCAATTGGTATCATGCAGTATTCATGGTATCACTGTAATTTCTGCTATTATAGACAACTTTGATTCTATGAGTTAGAAAAGGATAGTACAGTTGGAAAGTAGAGAAGAGTTTTTGGGACGGGGTATTATAGTCTGAGACTGCTTGTTTTAGGTGTTTGTTTATTATGTTATAAGTCTCGTCTGGTGGAGAGTGGTCGTTATCACGAACATATGGTTTATGTTTCTTTGTTATATTTCTCATTGTGCCATCAGCTCTTCATATGTTTTGGAGAATATGAAAGTAAACCACGGAGACCATGTTTTTTGATACTTTTCTGCTTTGTCTGTGGACTGCGCCACGGTGTCCTCCATGTGACAGATTTCATCAACTTTTTTCAACCATGTTTGTATGGGAGGAGGTTTCTTATTTTTCCAGTAAAGTGGGATTAAGGTCTTGGCCGCATTGAGTAAATGCTTTGTCAGTGATTTTTTGTACCGTCGAAGCGGAAAATTTGAAATATGGAGTAAACAGCAAGGTGCGTCTAGGTGCAAACTTGTCTCCGTGATTAGCTTCACTAGATCCCTGACCCTGTCCCAGAATTCTCTCAGAATAGGGCACTCCTACCAGATATGAATCAGGGTGCCTTTTGCCTCCTCACACCTCCAGCATCTGTCTGAGGAGCGAGGAAACCATTTCGAAAGCCTATCAGGTGTTCTGTACCAGTGTGTCAGGAGTTTGTATGACGTTTCTTGTGTTTTGGTATTTGTGGAACATTTGTGTGCCATAATGCAAGCTGTGTTCCATTGTTTGTCAGTGAACTCTATTTGTAGGGCCTTGGACCAGTCGGCTCTAAATCTATCGTCTGTTGACTCTTTTGTCTTTTGTAGCCAGCTATAAGTGATTGAGGTTGCTCTACCTAGTTGTGTGCCTTTTAGGCATATGTCTTCTAGTTCTGACAGCCGCCTAAAACAAAGTGTATTTCTAGGTTTACTGGTGAGGTAGCTGCGTATTTGGAAATATGACCATGTGGGTAATTGCCGTAGTTCACTGTCTACTTTTAGTGAGTTGATGTCTTTAATATTGCCTTTATGAATACAATGTGTGGCGAGTAGTGGTTGTTTACCTTCAGGTGTCTGTAAGGTCTTATTATTGATTCCTGGGGGAAAATCAGGATTGTCCATCAGCGGTGAGAGTGGGCTGGGGACTGAGGTCAAAGTCGTGGTGTTTACAACCTTCTGGAATAGGTTGAGCGTGGTGCCTGTCAGTGGGTGGTCTTTGAGTTTGGGGTTCTGTGTCTTCCAGGGTATCCAAGGGGAGAATTTCAGTGGGGATTGGTGTATTGAGGTTTCCAGTGGTACCCAGTCTTTGGAGTCAGTGTGACAGTGCCAGTCAATCACCCTTGTGAGGTGAGAGGCCATATAGTAGTTGTAGAAATTTGGTAAACCCATACCCCCCTGATCTTTTGGTCTTGTTAGTAATTGGAATTTGATTCTGGCTTTTTTGTGTCCCCAGAGAAAATGGATAAGGGTGGATTGTAAGTTTCTAAAGAACACCTGTGGGATCTTAATTGGGAGTGATCTGAGTAGGTAAAGCAGTCTGGGGAGAATAACCATTTTCAATATTGCCGCCCTCCCAAACCATGAAAAGTATTTATTGTGCCATGTTTTTAAGTCCTTTTTTATTTCTTGCAGTAGAGTTGGAAAGTTACGTTCATATAGGGATGTTATTTTTGGTGTCAGGTTAATTCCTAGGTATTTGAGGGCTTTAGTTTCCCACCTAAAGGAGGAGTTGTTTTTGGTTTTGGTCAGGGATTCGTCCGTAAGGGATAGATTCATCGCTTCAGATTTTGTATAGTTTATTTTAAGGTTTGACAAGTATCCATAGTGTGTGAATTGTTTCATTAGGTTAGGGATTGTTACGTGCGGGTTGGTCAGGAAGAATAGCAAGTCATCTGCGTACGCCGCGGTCTTGTATTCCTTATTTGCCACTTTAAATCCTGTGATTGAGTTATCTAGGTTAATCTTTCTGATAAATGGTTCTAAGGATAGGATGAATAGTAAGGGGGACAGTGGGCATCCCTGTCTGGTACCGTTTGTGATCAAGACCCTCTTTGATAGCGTACCGTTGATTTTCAACTGAGCTGACGGTTTGTCATTTTCGGACCCAGCCCCACATATTTACATGTGTCTAGCATATAGTCCCAAGAGACTCTATCGAAGGCCTTCTCCGCGTCTGTGGACAGGAGAAGGCCCTCGCATTCCCCATTGGCAGCTGCATGTGTTAGTAGAAGGGCCTTGATCACATTGTCCCTTGCTTCTCTATTGGGCATGAAGCCCACCTGTTCCGGGCCTATAATGGCGTGTAGACTGAGCCTTAATCTATTAGCCATTACTTTTGCTAAGATTTTTAAGTCTAAATTCAGTAGTGAGATGGGTCGGTAGCTTTTGCAGTCAGTGGGGTCTTTCCCTGGTTTTGGTATTACAGTAATGTGTGCAGCTAGGAATTCGGTTGGTGCAGTGGAGGTTGAGGATAAAGCATTTAAAGCTCTATGTAGGGGGGGTATTAGGATTTGGTCAAATGTTTTGTAGTAAATGGATGTAAAGCCGTCCGGGCCCGGACTTTTCCCTGCTTTGAGATCCTTTATTGCTGATTTAATTTCTGATTCTGATATTTCCTCTTCCAATGAGGAGGTCTCTGTGTCACTGAGTTTGGGAAGCCCACTTTCAGTGAGGTAGTCTTGTATTGCTTGTTGTCTGTTTACCTTTATGTCGTAAGGTTTGTGTTGTGTGGGTAGGTTATATAATTGTGAGTAAAATTTTTGGAAGTGTGTTGCTATGTCCTCTGTTGTAACATCTAGCGTTCCTTTTTGAGATCTAATTCCAGCAATGTTATTCTTTGAATTAGCTTCTTTCAATGCTCTGGCTAGTATTCTGCCTGTTTTGTCTCCCGCTTCATAGAATATCGCTTTTTTAAAAAATAGCATTCTTTTAGTTTTGCGATCAAAGATTTGTTGTAATGTCTTACGGGTGTCAAGTAATTCCTGGGCTGATTTCATTGATAGTGACTGTTTGTGGCTGTTTTCCAACTTATGTATTTTGTTTATCAGTGTATTTACTTCTTGATCTTGTTTTTTCTTTCTTTGGGACCCTAGTTTAATTAATTCTCCTCTGATGCAGCATTTGTGTGCCTGCCAAATTGTCATTGGATCCATTTCGGTGGTGGTGTTGTTTCTAAAGTAGTCAGTCAGTGCGGTAGTTATTTTGGGCGTCAGTTCTGGGTCTGTAATAAGTGACGAGTTTAGTCTCCATAGGTTTGATCTAGGAGTTGGTGTGTTTAAATCTATTTGAAGAGATATGGGTGCGTGATCGGACAGCACCTGAACCCCTATTTGTGCGTCTGTAACATTAGGTAGATCTCTTTGGGTTATGAACAGTAAATCTATGCGGGAATATCTATTGTGCGGGATTGAATGATGGGAAAAGTCTCTGTCATCAGGGTGAAGGAACCTCCATGTGTCCACTAGCTGTAGGGAATTAAGAAGGGTCTTAATTTTTTTAAGGGCACTGTATTTGATGCAGGATTTCCCTGAAGAGGAATCAACTGCTGGGTTTAATGGGACGTTAAAGTCACCTCCCAATATAAGTAATCCTGATGCGAACCCTGTCAGTTCATGTACTATTTTTTGGCAGAAGGTAACTTGGCCTGAATTGGGGAAATATACGTTTGCTAACGTGATGGGTCTGTTGTAATATAAACCTTTTAGAAATAAGTATCTACCCTCTGGGTCTATCAGACTCCCGCTGAGGGTAAATGGGGCATCTCTGCTCACTAGAGTTGAGACTCCTTTGGTTTTAGCGTTATTATTCGTTGCATGGTATGCCTCAGTGAAATAGTTATTGGTAAGTCTAGGGACGTGGCCTGTTTTAAAGTGGGTCTCCTGGAGGAGAACAAAGTGAGGCTTACCCTTTTTCAGTTCCCTTAGGAGAGATGTCCTTTTTTCTGGGATATTGAGACCTCGTATATTATGTGAGATCACCTTGGGGGATTTCCCCAATGTTGAATAAGCCATCAGAATGTGCAGATATCTGGAGTCGCAGCGTAGGACCTGTAAAAGATTCTAATGTGGTAGTTAACGACCAGTCTCCACTGTAATATCGTATTGTTTGATAAGAGGGTGGGGGGAAGGGGTAGATAAAGAGGTATAGGAAGAAAGAAGGGAAGCTGTGAGAAAGTAAGGTAACACGAGGTGAGTACACCTCCAAAAAGATAAATTGTGTTTACTTTAGTTAGTTAATTCACCACGCTAAAGTAGTTAAGTAGTGTATCAGAGTCAAGAGAACTCAGCTCCGGTACACTTTTGAGGGTGCGTGGGAGGTCAACGAGCGAAAAAATATATATATGAAAAAAAAATAAAAATAAAAGTCTCAAAAAGTAGCACTTGTTGTACACTAGAGAACTGTGAAAACTAGTATAACGGAGAAAAAATGAACGACGCAGCCTCTTTTTGGCTTTAACTGTGTTTGGATCCAGGGGAGACATCTTGTTCCTGCATCCCTCTCCCAAGTTCACGGCTGTAGATTAATCCTGATTAATAAGTCTCACTTTGGGTCACAACTCACCCCCATGAGTCAACATCTACTCTTCGGGTTTTATGTAAAAATGTAAAAGAAAAAACAAGAAAAATGAAGAACACAAAATTGCTTGATCGGCCTGTGGCCTATGGTGTTTTAGAGCTGGTGATTTAAATGCAGAAAACTCTGAACAGTTAGTGTAACACACATCTTGTGGAATGGTGGCTCCATTTGGAGTCAGTGTCATGGAGCGTCACTTCGCATGTAGATGCTGTGGTATGTCGCTTCTAGACCATAACTGCAAAAAAAAACCCATTTTATAATGTGAACTCTAAATGGTTACGTCTGCTTCGGTCATTAATTGCGATCGTAGATGAGGGGCTGCTTGGTTTTTCACAAGTCCGTGGGGTCCCGGGGATATACAGCGAACATGCTCAGTCCTGTTGTTAAATCCTTATTAACGTGAGTTCTTAGAGAGGTTCCGGTGTAAAGTTCACTGGGTTAGTTAAGATTACGAAATCTAGATAACGTGGAGCGTGTGTTGGGAGTCCCCCTTGTTGAGCCCCCTCCCCTTCCATGTTTCATTTTTTTAGAAAGTTGTTTCTCAGGCGTGGAGAGCGGGGAGTTGGGCGGGCTTCCAGTGTGGGGAGGCACGGAGAACTCCTGATACCAATCGGGTAGATCAACTAGATCTAAATCCAGTGCAGCACAGAATTCAGGGAGGTCGTCTGGTGTGCGCAGGATAAGCTGTTTCCCAGCAAATGTGGTCACTAGGGCAAAAGGGAAACGCAAGGTGTAGCGTATGTCTTTTTCTCTCAGCTTATCTAGGAGGGGTCGAAGCGCCCTGCGGTTTCTCAGTGTGATCTGTGAGAGATCTTGGTATAACATGATGTTTGCCCCATTAAAGATTATGTGTTCATTTCTCCTTGCCTTCCTCATGATTTCTTCCTTGAGGGGGAAGCTCTGCAAGCAGCATATTATATCTCTTGGGGGAGCTGTGTCTGGGCCTCTAGCTCTGAGTGCTCTGTGTGCTCTGACGAATTCTATGTCTGAGTCCTCCTGCTTTTCCAAGAGGCTGTTGAAAACACGCTTCAAGGCAGGTATTATTTGGTCACTGTCCACTGACTCAGGGATCCCTCTCACCCTTATATTGTTCCTTCTTCCTCGGTTATCGAGGTCCTCTATGTGTCGGTTCATTTCAATGAAATGTGAGACATGTGTGTCAGCGATCTTGTCCAGTCTGAGGAGGGCTCTGTCTCTATGTCTTCCCTGCACTTCCACTGCTTCCATCTTATCTGAGAGTACTAGTAAATTAGACTTCAGGTCTGTGATTGCTGCTGAGAATGTTGCTTTAATGTCTGCAGCAAAGACAGACATGTCAGAGTAGGTTAGGGGTTTGTTCAGGCGTTTCCCACTCCTACCTGTGTCCTCCAGTGCGGATTGCGAATCCTCGCTGTATTCGTCCTCCTCGTGCTGTGCGCCCGCCATCTTGGGTTCCTTCACGTTGCCGCAGTCCGCGGGTTTAGTTTTCAGGAACTCCGAGATGCTTCTGGAAGAGGCCGAGGCTGGGGTATGGCGTGTTTTGAGGTGAGGGGTCTGGTGAGTCAGTCTGCCCATCTCCCGATCCAAGTGCTCAGGGTAATGTGCTTTCGGCTGCGTCTATCCACAGGAGATCCTCTAGTGTGCTGCCATCTCGCTCGCTGGCTAAGCCACGCCCCCCTAACTTGTAGTTTTAGCTGAACACTGTGAGCAGGACGCACTACACTAACTTGTAGCTTTAGCTGAACACTGTGAGCAGGACGCACTACGCTAACTTTTAGCTTTAGCTGAACACTGTGCAGAGGTCTCACTACACTAACTTGCAGTTTTAGCTGAACAATGTGAGCAGGACGCACTACACTAACTTGTAGCTTTAGCTGAACACTGTGCAGAGGTCTCACTACACTGACTTGTAGTTTTAGCTGAACACTGTGAGCAGGATGCACTACACTAACTTGTAGCTTTAGCTGAACACTGTGCAGAGGTCTCACTACACTAACTTGTAGTTTTAGCTGAACACTGTGAGCAGGACGCACTACACTAACTTGTAGCTTTAGCTGAACACTGTGCAGAGGTCTCACTACACTAACTTGTAGCTTTAGCTGAACACTGTGAGCAGGACGCATTACATTAACTTGTAGCTTTAGCTGAACACTGTGCAGAGGTCTCACTACATTAACTTGTAGTTTTAGCTGAACACTGTGAGCAGGACGCACTACACTAACTTGTAGCTTTAGCTGAACACTGTGCAGAGGTCTCACTACACTAACTTGTAGTTTTAGCTGAACACTGTGAGCAGGACGCACTACACTAACTTGTAGCTTTAGCTGAACACTGTGAGCAGGATGCACTACACTAACTTGTAGCTTTAGCTGAACACTGTGAGCAGGACGCACTACTCTAACTTGTAGCTTTAGCTGAACACTGTGCAGAGGTCTCACTACACTAACTTGTAGTTTTAGCTGATCACTGTGAGCAGGACACACTACACTAACTTGTAGCTTTAGCTGAACACTGTGCAAAGGTCTCACTACACTAACTTGTAGTTTTAGCTGAACACTGTGAGCAGGACGCACTACACTAACTTGTAGCTTTAGCTGAACACTGTGCAGAGGTTTCGCTACACTAACTTGTAGTTTTAGCTGAACATTGTGAGCAGGACGCACTACATTAACTTGTAGCTTTAGCTGAACACTGTGCAGAGGTCTCACTACACTAACTTGTAGTTTTAGCTGAACACTGTGAGCAGGACGCACTACACTAACTTGTAGCTTTAGCTGAACACTGTGAGCAGGACGCATTACATTAACTTGTAGCTTTAGCTGAACACTGTGCAGAGGTCTCACTACATTAACTTGTAGTTTTAGCTGAACACTGTGAGCAGGACGCACTACACTAACTTGTAGCTTTAGCTGAACACTGTGAGCAGGACGCATTACATTAACTTGTAGCTTTAGCTGAACACTGTGCAGAGGTCTCACTACATTAACTTGTAGCTTTAGCTGAACACTGTGAGCAGGACGCACTACATTAACTTGTAGCTTTAGCTGAACACTGTGCAGAGGTCTCACTACACTAACTTGTAGCTTTAGCTGAACACTGTGAGCAGGACGCACTACACTAACTTGTAGCTTTAGCTGAACACTGTGCAGAGGTCTCACTACACTAACTTGTAGTTTTAGCTGGACACTGTGAGCAGGACGCATTACTCTAACTTGTAGCTTTAGCTGAACACTGTGAGCAGGACGCACTACACTAACTTGTAGCTTTAGCTGAACACTGTGCAGAGGTCTCACTACACTAACTTGTAGTTTTAGCTGAACACTGTGAGCAGGACGCACTACACTAACTTGTAGCTTTAGCTGAACACTGTGCAGAGGTCTCAATACACTAACTTGTAGTTTTAGCTGAACACTGTGAGCAGGACGCACTACACTAACTTGTAGCTTTAGCTGAACACTGTGAGCAGGACGCACTACATTAACTTGTAGCTTTAGCTGAACACTGTGCAGAGGTTTCACTACACTAACTTGTAGCTTTAGCTGAACACTGTGCAGAGGTCTCACTACACTAACTTGTAGTTTTAGCTGAACACTGTGAGCAGGACGCACTACACTAACTTGTAGCTTTAGCTGAACACTGTGCAGAGGTCTCACTACACTAACTTGTAGTTTTAGCTGGACACTGTGAGCAGGACGCATTACTCTAACTTGTAGCTTTAGCTGAACACTGTGAGCAGGACGCACTACACTAACTTGTAGCTTTAGCTGAACACTGCGCAGAGGTCTCACTACACTAACTTGTAGTTTTAGCTGAACACTGTGAGCAGGACGCACTAGACTAACTTGTAGCTTTAGCTGAACACTGTGAGCAGGACGCACTACATTAACTTGTAGCTTTAGCTGAACACTGTGCAGAGGTCTCACTACACTAACTTGTAGCTTTAGCTGAACACTGTGCAGAGGTCTCACTACACTAACTTGTAGTTTTAGCTGAACACTGTGAGCAGGACGCACTACACTAACTTGTAGCTTTAGCTGAACACTGTGCAGAGGTCTCACTACACTAACTTGTAGTTTTAGCTGAACACTGTGAGCAGGACGCACTACACTAACTTGCAGCTTTAGCTGAACACTGTGAGCAGGACGCACTACACTAACTTGTAGCTTTAGCTGAACACTGTGCAGAGGTCTCACTACACTAACTTGTAGTTTTAGCTGAACACTGTGAGCAGGACGCACTACACTAACTTGTAGCTTTAGCAGAACACTGTGCAGAGGTCTCACTACACTAACTTGTAGTTTTAGCTGAACACTGTGAGCAGGACGCACTACACTAACGTGTAGCTTTAGCTGAACTCTGTGAGCAGGACGCATTACATTAACTTGTAGCTTTAGCTGAACACTGTGCAGAGGTCTCACTACACTAACTTGTAGTTTTAGCTGAACACTGTGAGCAGGACGCACTACACTAACTTGTATCTTTAGCTGAACACTGTGAGCAGGACGCACTACACTAACTTGTAGCTTTAGCTGAACACTGTGCAGAGGTCTCACTACACTAACTTGTAGTTTTAGCTGAACACTGTGAGCAGGACGCACTACACTAACTTGTAGCTTTAGCAGAACACTGTGCAGAGGTCTCACTATACTAACTTGTAGTTTTAGCTGAACACTGTGAGCAGGACGCACTACACTAACTTGTAGCTTTAGCTGAACACTGTGCAGAGGTCTCACTACACTAACTTGTAGCTTTAGCTGAACACTGTGCAGAGGTCTCACTACACTAACTTGTAGTTTTAGCTGAACACTGTGAGCAGGACGCATTACACTAACTTGTAGCTTTAGCTGAACACTGTGCAGAGGTCTCACTACACTAACTTGTAGTTTTAGCTGAACACTGTGAGCAGGACGCACTACTCTAACTTGTAGCTTTAGCTGAACACTGTGAGCAGGGCGCACTACACTAACTTGTAGCTTTAGCTGAACACTGTGCAGAGGTCTCACTACACTAACTTGTAGTTTTAGCTGAACACTGTGAGCAGGACACACTACACTAACTTGTAGCTTTTGCTGAACACTGTGAGCAGGACGCACTACACTAACTTGTAGCTTTAGCTGAACACTGTGCAGAGGTCTCACTACACTAACTTGTAGTTTTAGCTGAACAATGTGAGCAGGACGCACTACACTAACTTGTAGCTTTAGCTGAACACTGTGCAGAGGTCTCACTACACTAACTTGTAGTTTTAGCTAAACACTGTGAGCAGGACGCACTACACTAACTTGTAGCTTTAGCTGAACACTGTGCAGAGGTCTCACTACACTAACTTGTAGTTTTAGCTGAACACTGTGAGGAGGACGCACTACACTAACTTGTAGCTTTAGCTGAACACTGTGCAGAGGTCTCACTACACTAACTTGTAATTATATCAAAGGAGGGAAGGGATAAGGGGATTTTTGCGGTGTCAGGTATAGAAATTCACAATAAGCATATTAAAATTAACGCAAGAATTTTTATTTAACAAAACATGATTAAAATGAGAGTCTCTCATTTTAATCATGTTTTGTTAAATAAAAATTCTTGCATTAATTTTAATATGCTTATTGTGAATTTCTATACCTAACACCGCAAAAATCCCCTTATTCCTTCACTCCTTTGATATAATTGCCTTATTGGGATGAGGTATCGATACAAAGGGTGTTCTCAATCAACCGGACCAATAGAATTAAAAAATTTACACTAACTTGTAGTTTTAGCCGAACACTGTGAGCAGGACGCACTACACTAACTTGTAGCTTTAGCTGAACACTGTGAGCAGGACGCACTACACTAACTTTTAGCTTTAGCTGAACACTGTGCAGAGGTCTCACTACACTAACTTGTAGTTTTAGCTGAACAATGTGATCAGGACGCACTACACTAACTTGTAGCTTTAGCTGAACACTGTGCAGAGGTCTCACTACACTGACTTGTAGTTTTAGCTGAACACTGTGAGCAGGATGCACTACACTAACTTGCAGCTTTAGCTGAACACTGTGCAGAGGTCTCACTACACTAACTTGTAGTTTTAGCTGAACACTGTGAGCAGGATGCACTACACTAACTTGTAGCTTTAGCTGAACACTGTGCAGAGGTCTCACTACACTAACTTGTAGCTTTAGCTGAACACTGTGAGCAGGACGCATTACATTAACTTGTAGCTTTAGCTGAACACTGTACAGAGGTCTCACTACACTAACTTGTAGTTTTAGCTGAACACTGTGAGCAGGATGCACTACACTAACTTGTAGCTTTAGCTGAACACTGTGCAGAGGTCTCACTACACTAACTTGTAGTTTTAGCTGAACACTGTGAGCAGGACGCAATACACTAACTTGTAGCTTTAGCTGAACACTGTGAGCAGGATGCACTACACTAACTTGTAGCTTTAGCTGAACACTGTGAGCAGGACGCACTACACTAACTTGAAGCTTTTGCTGAACACTGTGCAGAGGTCTCACTACACTAACTTGTAGTTTTAGCTGAACATTGTGAGCAGGACGCACTACATTAACTTGTAGCTTTAGCTGAACACTGTGCAGAGGTCTCACTACACTAACTTGTAGTTTTAGCTGAACACTGTGAGCAGGATGCACTACACTAACTTGTAGCTTTAGCTGAACACTGTGCAGAGGTCTCACTACACTAACTTGTAGTTTTAGCTGAACACTGTGAGCAGGACGCAATACACTAACTTGTAGCTTTAGCTGAACACTGTGAGCAGGATGCACTACACTAACTTGTAGCTTTAGCTGAACACTGTGAGCAGGACGCACTACTCTAACTTGTAGCTTTAGCTGAACACTGTGCAGAGGTCTCACTACACTAACTTGTAGTTTTAGCTGATCACTGTGAGCAGGACACACTACACTAACTTGTAGCTTTAGCTGAACACTGTGCAAAGGTCTCACTACACTAACTTGTAGTTTTAGCTGAACAGTGTGAGCAGGACGCACTACACTAACTTGAAGCTTTAGCTGAACACTGTGCAGAGGTCTCACTACACTAACTTGTAGTTTTAGCTGAACATTGTGAGCAGGACGCACTACATTAACTTGTAGCTTTAGCTGAACACTGTGCAGAGGTCTCACTACACTAACTTGTAGTTTTAGCTGAACACTGTGAGCAGGACGCACTACACTAACTTGTAGCTTTAGCTGAACACTGTGAGCAGGACGCATTACATTAACTTGTAGCTTTAGCTGAACACTGTGCAGAGGTCTCACTACATTAACTTGTAGTTTTAGCTGAACACTGTGAGCAGGACGCACTACACTAACTTGTAGCTTTAGCTGAACACTGTGCAGAGGTCTCACTACACTAACTTGTAGTTTTAGCTGAACACTGTGAGCAGGAAGCACTACACTAACTTTTGCTTTAGTTGAACACTGTGAGCAGGACGTACTACACTAACTTGTAGCTTTAGCTGAACACTGTGCAGAGGTCTCACTACACTAACTTGTAGTTATAGCTGAACACTGTGAGCAGGACGCACTACACTAACTTGTAGCTTTAGCTGAACACTGTGCAGAGGTCTCACTACACTAACTTGTAGTTTTAGCTGAACATTGTGAGCAGGACGCACTACACTAACTTGTAGCTTTAGCTGAACACTGTGAGCAGGACACACTACACTAACTTGTAGCTTTAGCTGAACACTGTGCAGAGGTCTCACTACACTGACTTGTAGTTTTAGCTGAACACTGTGAGCAGGACGCTCTACACTAACTTGTAGCTTTAGCTGAACACTGTGCAGAGGTCTCACTACACTAACTTGTAGTTTTAGCTGAACACTGTGAGCAGGACGCACTACACTAACTTGTAGCTTTAGCTGAACACTGTGAGCAGGACGCATTACATTAACTTGTAGCTTTAGCTGAACACTGTGCAGAGGTCTTACTACACTAACTTGTAGTTTTAGCTGAACACTGTGAGCAGGACACACTACACTAACTTGTAGCTTTAGCTGAACACTGTGCAAAGGTCTCACTACACTAACTTGTAGTTTTAGCTGAACACTGTGAGCAGGACACACTACACTAACTTGTAGCTTTAACTGAACACTGTGCAGAGGTCTCACTACACTAACTTGTAGTTTTAACTGAACACTGTGAGCAGGACGCACTATTCTAACTTGTAGCTTTAGCTGAACACTGTGAGCAGGACGCATTACATTAACTTGTAGCTTTAGCTGAACACTGTGCAGAGGTCTCACTACATTAACTTGTAGTTTTAGCTGAACACTGTGAGCAGGACACACTACACTAACTTGTAGCTTTAGCTGAACACTGTGCAAAGGTCTCACTGCACTAACTTGTAGTTTTAGCTGAACACTGTGAGCAGGATGCACTACACTAACTTGTAGTTTTAGCTGAACACTGTGCAGAGGTCTCACTACACTAACTTGTAGTTTTAGCTGAACACTGTGAGCAGGACGCACTACTCTAACTTGTAGCTTTAGCTGAACACTGTGAGCAGGAGGCACTGCACTAACTTGTAGCTTTAGCTGAACACTGTGCAGAGGTCTCACTACACTAACTTGTAGTTTTAGCTGATCACTGTGAGCAGGACGCACTACACTAACTTGTAGCTTTAGCTGAACACAGTGAGCAGGACGCATTACATTAACTTGTAGCTTTAGCTGAACACTGTGAGCAGGACGCACTACACCAACTTGTAGCTTTAGCTGAACACTGTGCAGAGGTCTCACTACACTAACTTGTAGTTTTAGCTGAACACTGTGAGCAGGACGCACTACACTAACTTGTAGCTTTAGCAGAACACTGTGCAGAGGTCTCACTATACTAACTTGTAGTTTTAGGTGAACACTGTGAGCAGGACACACTACACTAACTTGTAGCTTTAGCTGAACACTGTGCAGAGGTCTCACTACACTAACTTGTAGTTTTAGCTGAACACTGTGAGCAGGATGCACTACACTAACTTGTAGCTTTAGCTGAACACTGTGAGCAGGACGCATTACATTAACTTGTAGCTTTAGCTGAACACTGTGCAGAGGTCTCACTACATTAACTTGTAGCTTTAGCTGAACACTGTGAGCAGGACACACTACATTAACTTGTAGCTTTAGCTGAACACTGTGCAGAGGTCTCACTACACTAACTTGTAGCTTTAGCTGAACACTGTGAGCAGGACGCACTACACTAACTTGTAGCTTTAGCTGAACACTGTGCAGAGGTCTCACTACACTAACTTGTAGTTTTAGCTGGACACTGTGAGCAGGACGCATTACTCTAACTTGTAGCTTTAGCTGAACACTGTGAGCAGGACGCACTACACTAACTTGTAGCTTTAGCTGAACACTGTGCAGAGGTCTCACTACACTAACTTGTAGTTTTAGCTGAACACTGTGAGCAGGACGCACTACACTAACTCGTAGCTTTAGCTGAACACTGTGCAGAGGTCTCAATACACTAACTTGTAGTTTTAGCTGAACACTGTGAGCAGGACGCACTACACTAACTTGTAGCTTTAGCTGAACACTGTGAGCAGGATGCACTACATTAACTTGTAGCTTTAGCTGAACACTGTGCAGAGGTCTCACTACACTAACTTGTAGCTTTAGCTGAACACTGTGCAGAGGTCTCACTACACTAACTTGTAGTTTTAGCTGAACACTGTGAGCAGGACGCACTACACTAACTTGTAGCTTTAGCTGAACACTGTGCAGAGGTCTCACTACACTAACTTGTAGTTTTAGCTGGACACTGTGAGCAGGACGCATTACTCTAACTTGTAGCTTTAGCTGAACACTGTGAGCAGGACGCACTACACTAACTTGTAGCTTTAGCTGAACACTGTGCAGAGGTCTCACTACACTAACTTGTAGTTTTAGCTGAACACTGTGAGCAGGACGCACTACACTAACTTGTAGCTTTAGCAGAACACTGTGCAGAGGTCTCACTACACTAACTTGTAGTTTTAGCTGAACACTGTGAGCAGGACACACTACACTAACTTGTAGCTTTAGCTGAACACTGTGCAGAGGTCTCACTACACTAACTTGTAGTTTTAGCTGAACACTGTGAGCAGGATGCACTACACTAACTTGTAGCTTTAGCTGAACACTGTGAGCAGGACGCATTACATTAACTTGTAGCTTTAGCTGAACACTGTGCAGAGGTCTCACTACATTAACTTGTAGCTTTAGCTGAACACTGTGAGCAGGACGCACTACATTAACTTGTAGCTTTAGCTGAACACTGTGCAGAGGTCTCACTACACTAACTTGTAGCTTTAGCTGAACACTGCGCAGAGGTCTAACTACACTAACTTGTAGTTTTAGCTGAACACTGTGAGCAGGACGCACTACACTAACTTGTAGCTTTAGCTGAACACTGTGAGCAGGACGCACCACATTAACTTGTAGCTTTAGCTGAACATTGTGCATAGGTCTCACTACACTAACTTGTAGCTTTAGCTGAACACTGTGCAGAGGTCTCACTACACTAACTTGTAGTTTTAGCTGAACACTGTGAGCAGGACGCACTACACTAACTTGTAGCTTTAGCTGAACACTGTGCAGAGGTCTCACTACACTAACTTGTAGTTTTAGCTGGACACTGTGAGCAGGACGCACTACACTAACTTGTAGCTTTAGCTGAACACTGTGCAGAGGTCTCATTACACTGACTTGTATTTTTAGCTGAACACTGTGAGCAGGACGCACTACACTAACTTGTAGCTTTAGCTGAACACTGTGAGCAGGACGCATTACATTAACTTGTAGCTTTAGCTGAACACTGTGCAGAGGTCTCACTACATTAACATGTAGTTTTAGCTGAACACTGTGAGCAGGACGCACTACACTAACTTGTAGCTTTAGCTGAACACTGTGCAGAGGTCTCACTACACTAACTTGTAGTTTTAGCTGAACACTGTGAGCAGGAAGCACTACACTAACTTGTAGCTTTAGCTGAACACTGTGAGCAGGACGCACTACACTAACTTGTAGCTTTAGCTGAACACTGTGCAGAGGTCTCACTACACTAACTTGTAGTTTTAGCTGAACACTCTGAGCAGGACGCACTACACTAACTTGTAGCTTTAGCTGAACACTGTGCAGAGGTCTCACTACACTAACTTGTAGTTTTAGCTGAACATTGTGAGCAGGATGCACTACACTAACTTGTAGCTTTAGCTGAACACTGTGAGCAGGACACACTACACTAACTTGTAGCTTTAGCTGAACACTGTGCAGAGGTCTCACTACACTGACTTGTAGTTTTAGCTGAACACTGAGCAGGACGCACTACACTAACTTGTAGCTTTAGCTGAACACTGTGAGCAGGACGCACTACACTAACTTGTAGCTTTAGCTGAACACTGTGCAGAGGTCTCACTACACTAACTTGTAGTTTTAGCTGAACATTGTGAGCAGGATGCACTACACTAACTTGTAGCTTTAGCTGAACACTGTGAGCAGGACACACTACACTAACTTGTAGCTTTAGCTGAACACTGTGCAGAGGTCTCACTACACTGACTTGTAGTTTTAGCTGAACACTGAGCAGGACGCACTACACTAACTTGTAGCTTTAGCTGAACACTGTGCAGAGGTCTCACTACACTAACTTGTAGTTTTAGCTGAACACTGTGAGCAGGACGCACTACACTAACTTGTAGCTTTAGCTGAACACTGTGCAGAGGTCTCACTACACTAACTTGTAGTTTTAGCTGAACACTGTGAGCAGGACGCACTACACTAACTTGTAGCTTTAGCTGAACACTGTGAGCAGGACGCACTACATTAACTTGTAGCTTTAGCTGAACACTGTGCAGAGGTCTCACTACACTAACTTGTAGCTTTAGCTGAACACTGTGCAGAGGTCTCACTACACTAACTTGTAGTTTTAGCTGAACACTGTGAGCAGGACGCACTACACTAACTTGTAGCTTTAGCTGAACACTGTGCAGAGGTCTCACTACACTAACTTGCAGTTTTAGCTGGACACTGTGAGCAGGACGCATTACTCTAACTTGTAGCTTTAGCTGAACACTGTGAGCAGGACGCACTACACTAACTTGTAGCTTTAGCTGAACACTGTGCAGAGGTCTCACTACACTAACTTGTAGTTTTAGCTGAACACTGTGAGCAGGACGCACTACACTAATTTGTAGCTTTAGCTGAACACTGTGCAGAGGTCTCAATACACTAACTTGTAGTTTTAGCTGAACACTGTGAGCAGGACGCACTACACTAACTTGTAGCTTTAGCTGAACACTGTGAGCAGGACGCACTACATTAACTTGTAGCTTTAGCTGAACACTGTGCAGAGGTCTCACTACACTAACTTGTAGATTTAGCTGAACACTGTGCAGAGGTCTCACTACACTAACTTGTAGTTTTAGCTGAACACTGTGAGCAGGACGCACTACACTAACTTGTAGCTTTAGCTGAACACTGTGCAGAGGTCTCACTACACTAACTTGTAGTTTTAGCTGAACACTGTGAGCAGGACGCACTACACTAACTTGCAGCTTTAGCTGAACACTGTGAGCAGGACGCACTACACTAACTTGTAGCTTTAGCTGAACACTGTGCAGAGGTCTCACTACACTAACTTGTAGTTTTAGCTGAACACTGTGAGCAGGACGCACTACACTAACTTGTAGCTTTAGCAGAACACTGTGCAGAGGTCTCACTACACTAACTTGTAGTTTTAGCTGAACACTGTGAGCAGGACACACTACACTAACTTGTAGCTTTAGCATAACACTGTGCAGAGGTCTCACTACACTAACTTGTAGTTTTAGCTGAACACTGTGAGCAGGATGCACTACACTAACTTGTAGCTTTAGCTGAACACTGTGAGCAGGACGCATTACATTAACTTGTAGCTTTAGCTGAACACTGTGCAGAGGTCTCACTACACTAACTTGTAGCTTTAGCTGAACACTGTGCAGAGGTCTAACTACACTAACTTGTAGTTTTAGCTGAACACTGTGAGCAGGACGCACTACACTAACTTGTAGCTTTAGCTGAACACTGTGAGCAGGACGCACTACATTAACTTGTAGCTTTAGCTGAACACTGTGCATAGGTCTCACTACACTAACTTGTAGCTTTAGCTGAACACTGTGCAGAGGTCTCACTACACTAACTTGTAGTTTTAACTGAACACTGTGAGCAGGACGCACTACACTAACTTGTAGCTTTAGCTGAACACTGTGCAGAGGTATCACTACACTAACTTGTAGTTTTAGCTGGACACTGTGAGCAGGACGCACTACACTAACTTGTAGCTTTAGCTGAACACTGTGCAGAGGTCTCACTACACTGACTTGTATTTTTAGCTGAACACTGTGAGCAGGACGCACTACACTAACTTGTAGCTTCAGCTGAACACTGTGAGCAGGACGCATTACATTAACTTGTAGCTTTAGCTGAACACTGTGCAGAGGTCTCACTACATTAACATGTAGTTTTAGCTGAACACTGTGAGCAGGACGCACTACACTAACTTGTAGCTTTAGCTGAACACTGTGCAGAGGTCTCACTACACTAACTTGTAGTTTTAGCTGAACACTGTGAGCAGGAAGCACTACACTAACTTGTAGCTTTAGCTGAACACTGTGAGCAGGACGCACTACACTAACTTGTAGCTTTAGCTGAACACTGTGCAGAGGTCTCACTACACTAACTTGTAGTTTTAGCTGAACACTGTGAGCAGGACGCACTACACTAACTTGTAGCTTTAGCTGAACACTGTGCAGAGGTCTCACTACACTAACTTGTAGTTTTAGCTGAACATTGTGAGCAGGACGCACTACACTAACTTGTAGCTTTAGCTGAACACTGTGAGCAGGACACACTACACTAACTTGTAGCTTTAGCTGAACACTGTGCAGAGGTCTCACTACACTGACTTGTAGTTTTAGCTGAACACTGTGAGCAGGACGCACTACACTAACTTGTAGCTTTAGCTGAACACTGTGCAGAGGTCTCACTACACTAACTTGTAGTTTTAGCTGAACACTGTGAGCAGGACGCACTACACTAACTTGTAGCTTTAGCTGAACACTGTGCAGAGGTCTCACTACACTAACTTGTAGTTTTAGCTGAACACTGTGAGCAGGACGCACTACACTAACTTGTAGGTTTAGCTGAACACTGTGAGCAGGATGCATTACATTAACTTGTAGCTTTAGCTGAACACTGTGCAGAGGTCTCACTACACTAACTTGTAGTTTTAGCTGAACACTGTGAGCAGGACACACTACACTAACTTGTAGCTTTAGCTGAACACTGTGCAAAGGTCTCACTACACTAACTTGTAGTTTTAGCTGAACACTGTGAGCAGGACGCACTACACTAACTTGTAGCTTTAGCTGAACACTGTGCAGAGGTCTCACTACACTAACTTGTAGTTTTAGCTGAACACTGTGAGCAGGACGCACTATTCTAACTTGTAGCTTTAGCTGAACACTGTGAGCAGGACGCATTACATTAACTTGTAGCTTTAGCTGAACACTGTGCAGAGGTCTCACTACACTAACTTGTAGTTTTAGCTGAACACTGTGAGCAGGACACACTACACTAACTTGTAGCTTTAGCTGAACACTGTGCAAAGGTCTCACTACACTAACTTGTAGTTTTAGCTGAACACTGTGAGCAGGACGCACTACACTAACTTGTAGCTTTAGCTGAACACTGTGCAGAGGTCTCACTACACTAACTTGTAGTTTTAGCTGAACACTGTGAGCAGGACGCACTACTCTAACTTGCAGCTTTAGCTGAACACTGTGAGCAGGAGGCACTGCACTAACTTGTAGCTTTAGCTGAACACTGTGCAGAGGTCTCACTACACTAACTTGTAGTTTTAGCTGAACACTGTGAGCAGGACGCACTACACTATCTTGCTCTGCTGGGTCAAAAACTGCAGGATACAGCCAAAACACTCCTATCAGTCAATGCTTCTTGGACAGGGCATATAGCCCTATCCAAGATGTTCCTACTACAACACATCTAATGCCGCGTACACACGAGCGGACTTTACGGCGGACTTTGCCCGGCGGATTTTTCGACGTACTTTACGACGGACTTTCTGAATGAACGGACTTGCCTACACACAATCCACCAAAGTCCGTCGAATTCGTTCGTGATGACGTACGACCGGACTAAAACAAGGAAGTTCATAGCCAGTAGCCAATAGCTGCCCTAGCGTGGCTTTTTAGTCCGTCGAACTAGCATACAGACGGCGGACTTTTCGACCGGACTCGATTTCAACGGATAAATTTTAAACAAGTTTCAAATCTAAGTCCGTCCAACTTTTGAGAAAACAAAGTCCGCTGGAGCCCACACACATCGAATTGTCCGACGAAATCCAGTCCGCCGGGCAAAGTCCGCCGTAAAGTCCGCTCGTGTGTACGCGGCATTATACTTTTTCAGGACTTTGCCAATACCAATTCTACAAATGGATATTGCCATACTTCAAAAGACCATTAATCACTTTATCTGGTCTGCACACAAACCACGTATCAAGTCCTCTTTACTCAATACTCCCAGGGCCTATGCGGGTCTTGGAGTCCCTAACTTGTAGCTTTAGCTGAACACTGTGAGCAGGACGCATTACATTAACTTGTAGCTTTAGCTGAACACTGTGCAGAGGTCTCACTACATTAACTTGTAGCTTTAGCTGAACACTGTGCAGAGGTCTCACTACACTAACTTGTAGCTTTAGCTGAACACTGTGCAGAGGTCTAACTACACTAACTTGTAGTTTTAGCTGAACACTGTGAGCAGGACGCACTACACTAACTTGTAGCTTTAGCTGAACACTGTGAGCAGGACACACTACATTAACTTGTAGCTTTAGCTGAACACTGTGCATAGGTCTCACTACACTAACTTGTAGCTTTAGCTGAACACTGTACAGAGGTCTCACTACACTAACTTGTAGTTTTAGCTGAACACTGTGAGCAGGACGCATTACTCTAACTTGTAGCTTTAGCTGAACACTGTGAGCAGGACGCACTACACTAACTTGTAGCTTTAGCTGAACACTGTGCAGAGGTCTCACTACACTAACTTGTAGTTTTAGCTGAACACTGTGAGCAGGACGCACTACACTAACTTGTAGCTTTAGCAGAACACTGTGCAGAGGTCTCACTACACTAACTTGTAGTTTTAGCTGAACACTGTGAGCAGGACACACTACACTAACTTGTAGCTTTAGCTGAACACTGTGCAGAGGTCTCACTACACTAACTTGTAGTTTTAGCTGAACACTGTGAGCAGGATGCACTACACTAACTTGTAGCTTTAGCTGAACACTGTGAGCAGGACGCATTACATTAACTTGTAGCTTTAGCTGAACACTGTGCAGAGGTCTCACTACACTAACTTGTAGCTTTAGCTGAACACTGTGAGCAGGACGCACTACATTAACTTGTAGCTTTAGCTGAACACTGTGCAGAGGTCTCACTACACTAACTTGTAGCTTTAGCTGAACACTGTGCAGAGGTCTAACTACACTAACTTGTAGTTTTAGCTGAACACTGTGAGCAGGACGCACTACACTAACTTGTAGCTTTAGCTGAACACTGTGAGCAGGACGCACCACAATAACTTGTAGCTTTAGCTGAACATTGTGCATAGGTCTCACTACACTAACTTGTAGCTTTAGCTGAACACTGTGCAGAGGTCTCACTACACTAACTTGTAGTTTTAGCTGAACACTGTGAGCAGGACGCACTACACTAACTTGTAGCTTTAGCTGAACACTGTGCAGAGGTCTCACTACACTAACTTGTAGTTTTAGCTGGACACTGTGAGCAGGACGCACTACACTAACTTGTAGCTTTAGCTGAACACTGTGCAGAGGTCTCATTACACTGACTTGTATTTTTAGCTGAACACTGTGAGCAGGACGCACTACACTAACTTGTAGCTTTAGCTGAACACTGTGAGCAGGACGCATTACATTAACTTGTAGCTTTAGCTGAACACTGTGCAGAGGTCTCACTACATTAACATGTAGTTTTAGCTGAACACTGTGAGCAGGACGCACTACACTAACTTGTAGCTTTAGCTGAACACTGTGCAGAGGTCTCACTACACTAACTTGTAGTTTTAGCTGAACACTGTGAGCAGGAAGCACTACACTAACTTGTAGCTTTAGCTGAACACTGTGAGCAGGACGCACTACACTAACTTGTAGCTTTAGCTGAACACTGTGCAGAGGTCTCACTACACTAACTTGTAGTTTTAGCTGAACACTCTGAGCAGGACGCACTACACTAACTTGTAGCTTTAGCTGAACACTGTGCAGAGGTCTCACTACACTAACTTGTAGTTTTAGCTGAACATTGTGAGCAGGATGCACTACACTAACTTGTAGCTTTAGCTGAACACTGTGAGCAGGACACACTACACTAACTTGTAGCTTTAGCTGAACACTGTGCAGAGGTCTCACTACACTGACTTGTAGTTTTAGCTGAACACTGAGCAGGACGCACTACACTAACTTGTAGCTTTAGCTGAACACTGTGAGCAGGACGCACTACACTAACTTGTAGCTTTAGCTGAACACTGTGCAGAGGTCTCACTACACTAACTTGTAGTTTTAGCTGAACATTGTGAGCAGGATGCACTACACTAACTTGTAGCTTTAGCTGAACACTGTGAGCAGGACACACTACACTAACTTGTAGCTTTAGCTGAACACTGTGCAGAGGTCTCACTACACTGACTTGTAGTTTTAGCTGAACACTGAGCAGGACGCACTACACTAACTTGTAGCTTTAGCTGAACACTGTGCAGAGGTCTCACTACACTAACTTGTAGTTTTAGCTGAACACTGTGAGCAGGACGCACTACACTAACTTGTAGCTTTAGCTGAACACTGTGCAGAGGTCTCACTACACTAACTTGTAGTTTTAGCTGAACACTGTGAGCAGGACGCACTACACTAACTTGTAGCTTTAGCTGAACACTGTGAGCAGGACGCACTACATTAACTTGTAGCTTTAGCTGAACACTGTGCAGAGGTCTCACTACACTAACTTGTAGCTTTAGCTGAACACTGTGCAGAGGTCTCACTACACTAACTTGTAGTTTTAGCTGAACACTGTGAGCAGGACGCACTACACTAACTTGTAGCTTTAGCTGAACACTGTGCAGAGGTCTCACTACACTAACTTGTAGTTTTAGCTGGACACTGTGAGCAGGACGCATTACTCTAACTTGTAGCTTTAGCTGAACACTGTGAGCAGGACGCACTACACTAACTTGTAGCTTTAGCTGAACACTGTGCAGAGGTCTCACTACACTAACTTGTAGTTTTAGCTGAACACTGTGAGCAGGACGCACTACACTAATTTGTAGCTTTAGCTGAACACTGTGCAGAGGTCTCAATACACTAACTTGTAGTTTTAGCTGAACACTGTGAGCAGGACGCACTACACTAACTTGTAGCTTTAGCTGAACACTGTGAGCAGGACGCACTACATTAACTTGTAGCTTTAGCTGAACACTGTGCAGAGGTCTCACTACACTAACTTGTAGATTTAGCTGAACACTGTGCAGAGGTCTCACTACACTAACTTGTAGTTTTAGCTGAACACTGTGAGCAGGACGCACTACACTAACTTGTAGCTTTAGCTGAACACTGTGCAGAGGTCTCACTACACTAACTTGTAGTTTTAGCTGAACACTGTGAGCAGGACGCACTACACTAACTTGCAGCTTTAGCTGAACACTGTGAGCAGGACGCACTACACTAACTTGTAGCTTTAGCTGAACACTGTGCAGAGGTCTCACTACACTAACTTGTAGTTTTAGCTGAACACTGTGAGCAGGACGCACTACACTAACTTGTAGCTTTAGCAGAACACTGTGCAGAGGTCTCACTACACTAACTTGTAGTTTTAGCTGAACACTGTGAGCAGGACACACTACACTAACTTGTAGCTTTAGCATAACACTGTGCAGAGGTCTCACTACACTAACTTGTAGCTTTAGCTGAACACTGTGAGCAGGATGCACTACACTAACTTGTAGCTTTAGCTGAACACTGTGAGCAGGACGCATTACATTAACTTGTAGCTTTAGCTGAACACTGTGCAGAGGTCTCACTACACTAACTTGTAGCTTTAGCTGAACACTGTGCAGAGGTCTAACTACACTAACTTGTAGTTTTAGCTGAACACTGTGAGCAGGACGCACTACACTAACTTGTAGCTTTAGCTGAACACTGTGAGCAGGACGCACTACATTAACTTGTAGCTTTAGCTGAACACTGTGCATAGGTCTCACTACACTAACTTGTAGCTTTAGCTGAACACTGTGCAGAGGTCTCACTACACTAACTTGTAGTTTTAGCTGAACACTGTGAGCAGGACGCACTACACTAACTTGTAGCTTTAGCTGAACACTGTGCAGAGGTCTCACTACACTAACTTGTAGTTTTAGCTGGACACTGTGAGCAGGACGCACTACACTAACTTGTAGCTTTAGCTGAACACTGTGCAGAGGTCTCACTACACTGACTTGTATTTTTAGCTGAACACTGTGAGCAGGACGCACTACACTAACTTGTAGCTTTAGCTGAACACTGTGAGCAGGACGCATTACATTAACTTGTAGCTTTAGCTGAACACTGTGCAGAGGTCTCACTACATTAACATGTAGTTTTAGCTGAACACTGTGAGCAGGACGCACTACACTAACTTGTAGCTTTAGCTGAACACTGTGCAGAGGTCTCACTACACTAACTTGTAGTTTTAGCTGAACACTGTGAGCAGGAAGCACTACACTAACTTGTAGCTTTAGCTGAACACTGTGAGCAGGACGCACTACACTAACTTGTAGCTTTAGCTGAACACTGTGCAGAGGTCTCACTACACTAACTTGTAGTTTTAGCTGAACACTGTGAGCAGGACGCACTACACTAACTTGTAGCTTTAGCTGAACACTGTGCAGAGGTCTCACTACACTAACTTGTAGTTTTAGCTGAACATTGTGAGCAGGACGCACTACACTAACTTGTAGCTTTAGCTGAACACTGTGAGCAGGACACACTACACTAACTTGTAGCTTTAGCTGAACACTGTGCAGAGGTCTCACTACACTGACTTGTAGTTTTAGCTGAACACTGTGAGCAGGACGCACTACACTAACTTGTAGCTTTAGCTGAACACTGTGCAGAGGTCTCACTACACTAACTTGTAGTTTTAGCTGAACACTGTGAGCAGGACGCACTACACTAACTTGTAGGTTTAGCTGAACACTGTGAGCAGGATGCATTACATTAACTTGTAGCTTTAGCTGAACACTGTGCAGAGGTCTCACTACACTAACTTGTAGTTTTAGCTGAACACTGTGAGCAGGACACACTACACTAACTTGTAGCTTTAGCTGAACACTGTGCAAAGGTCTCACTACACTAACTTGTAGTTTTAGCTGAACACTGTGAGCAGGACGCACTACACTAACTTGTAGCTTTAGCTGAACACTGTGCAGAGGTCTCACTACACTAACTTGTAGTTTTAGCTGAACACTGTGAGCAGGACGCACTACACTAACTTGTAGCTTTAGCTGAACACTGTGAGCAGGACGCACTATTCTAACTTGTAGCTTTAGCTGAACACTGTGAGCAGGACGCATTACATTAACTTGTAGCTTTAGCTGAACACTGTGCAGAGGTCTCACTACACTAACTTGTAGTTTTAGCTGAACACTGTGAGCAGGACACACTACACTAACTTGTAGCTTTAGCTGAACACTGTGCAAAGGTCTCACTACACTAACTTGTAGTTTTAGCTGAACACTGTGAGCAGGACGCACTACACTAACTTGTAGCTTTAGCTGAACACTGTGCAGAGGTCTCACTACACTAACTTGTAGTTTTAGCTGAACACTGTGAGCAGGACGCACTACTCTAACTTGCAGCTTTAGCTGAACACTGTGAGCAGGAGGCACTGCACTAACTTGTAGCTTTAGCTGAACACTGTGCAGAGGTCTCACTACACTAACTTGTAGTTTTAGCTGAACACTGTGAGCAGGACGCACTACACTATCTTGCTCTGCTGGGTCAAAAACTGCAGGATACAGCCAAAACACTCCTATCAGTCAATGCTTCTTGGACAGGGCATATAGCCCTATCCAAGATGTTCCTACTACAACACATCTAATGCCGCGTACACACGAGCGGACTTTACGGCGGACTTTGCCCGGCGGATTTTTCGACGTACTTTACGACGGACTTTCTGAATGAACGGACTTGCCTACACACAATCCACCAAAGTCCGTCGAATTCGTTCGTGATGACGTACGACCGGACTAAAACAAGGAAGTTCATAGCCAGTAGCCAATAGCTGCCCTAGCGTGGCTTTTTAGTCCGTCGAACTAGCATACAGACGGCGGACTTTTCGACCGGACTCGATTTCAACGGATAAATTTTAAACAAGTTTCAAATCTAAGTCCGTCCAACTTTTGAGAAAACAAAGTCCGCTGGAGCCCACACACATCGAATTGTCCGACGAAATCCAGTCCGCCGGGCAAAGTCCGCCGTAAAGTCCGCTCGTGTGTACGCGGCATTATACTTTTTCAGGACTTTGCCAATACCAATTCTACAAATGGATATTGCCATACTTCAAAAGACCATTAATCACTTTATCTGGTCTGCACACAAACCACGTATCAAGTCCTCTTTACTCAATACTCCCAGGGCCTATGCGGGTCTTGGAGTCCCTAACTTGTAGCTTTAGCTGAACACTGTGAGCAGGACGCATTACATTAACTTGTAGCTTTAGCTGAACACTGTGCAGAGGTCTCACTACATTAACTTGTAGCTTTAGCTGAACACTGTGCAGAGGTCTCACTACACTAACTTGTAGCTTTAGCTGAACACTGTGCAGAGGTCTAACTACACTAACTTGTAGTTTTAGCTGAACACTGTGAGCAGGACGCACTACACTAACTTGTAGCTTTAGCTGAACACTGTGAGCAGGACACACTACATTAACTTGTAGCTTTAGCTGAACACTGTGCATAGGTCTCACTACACTAACTTGTAGCTTTAGCTGAACACTGTACAGAGGTCTCACTACACTAACTTGTAGTTTTAGCTGAACACTGTGAGCAGGACGCACTACACTAACTTGTAGCTTTAGCTGAACACTGTGCAGAGGTCTCACTACACTAACTTGTAGTTTTAGCTGGACACTGTGAGCAGGACGCACTACACTAACTTGTAGCTTTAGCTGAACACTGTGCAGAGGTCTCATTACACTGACTTGTATTTTTAGCTGAACACTGTGAGCAGGACGCACTACACTAACTTGTAGCTTTAGCTGAACACTGTGAGCAGGACGCATTACATTAACTTGTAGCTTTAGCTGAACACTGTGCAGAGGTCTCACTACATTAACATGTAGTTTTAGCTGAACACTGTGAGCAGGACGCACTACACTAACTTGTAGCTTTAGCTGAACACTGTGCAGAGGTCTCACTACACTAACTTGTAGTTTTAGCTGAACACTGTGAGCAGGAAGCACTACACTAACTTGTAGCTTTAGCTGAACACTGTGAGCAGGACGCACTACACTAACTTGTAGCTTTAGCTGAACACTGTGCAGAGGTCTCACTACACTAACTTGTAGTTTTAGCTGAACACTGTGAGCAGGACGCACTACTCTAACTTGCAGCTTTAGCTGAACACTGTGAGCAGGAGGCACTGCACTAACTTGTAGCTTTAGCTGAACACTGTGCAGAGGTCTCACTACACTAACTTGTAGTTTTAGCTGAACACTGTGAGCAGGACGCACTACACTATCTTGCTCTGCTGGGTCAAAAACTGCAGGATACAGCCAAAACACTCCTATCAGTCAATGCTTCTTGGACAGGGCATATAGCCCTATCCAAGATGTTCCTACTACAACACATCTAATGCCGCGTACACACGAGCGGACTTTACGGCGGACTTTGCCCGGCGGATTTTTCGACGTACTTTACGACGGACTTTCTGAATGAACGGACTTGCCTACACACAATCCACCAAAGTCCGTCGAATTCGTTCGTGATGACGTACGACCGGACTAAAACAAGGAAGTTCATAGCCAGTAGCCAATAGCTGCCCTAGCGTGGCTTTTTAGTCCGTCGAACTAGCATACAGACGGCGGACTTTTCGACCGGACTCGATTTCAACGGATAAATTTTAAACAAGTTTCAAATCTAAGTCCGTCCAACTTTTGAGAAAACAAAGTCCGCTGGAGCCCACACACATCGAATTGTCCGACGAAATCCAGTCCGCCGGGCAAAGTCCGCCGTAAAGTCCGCTCGTGTGTACGCGGCATTATACTTTTTCAGGACTTTGCCAATACCAATTCTACAAATGGATATTGCCATACTTCAAAAGACCATTAATCACTTTATCTGGTCTGCACACAAACCACGTATCAAGTCCTCTTTACTCAATACTCCCAGGGCCTATGCGGGTCTTGGAGTCCCTAACTTGTAGCTTTAGCTGAACACTGTGAGCAGGACGCATTACATTAACTTGTAGCTTTAGCTGAACACTGTGCAGAGGTCTCACTACATTAACTTGTAGCTTTAGCTGAACACTGTGCAGAGGTCTCACTACACTAACTTGTAGCTTTAGCTGAACACTGTGCAGAGGTCTAACTACACTAACTTGTAGTTTTAGCTGAACACTGTGAGCAGGACGCACTACACTAACTTGTAGCTTTAGCTGAACACTGTGAGCAGGACACACTACATTAACTTGTAGCTTTAGCTGAACACTGTGCATAGGTCTCACTACACTAACTTGTAGCTTTAGCTGAACACTGTACAGAGGTCTCACTACACTAACTTGTAGTTTTAGCTGAACACTGTGAGCAGGACGCACTACACTAACTTGTAGCTTTAGCTGAACACTGTGCAGAGGTCTCACTACACTAACTTGTAGTTTTAGCTGGACACTGTGAGCAGGACGCACTACACTAACTTGTAGCTTTAGCTGAACACTGTGCAGAGGTCTCATTACACTGACTTGTATTTTTAGCTGAACACTGTGAGCAGGACGCACTACACTAACTTGTAGCTTTAGCTGAACACTGTGAGCAGGACGCATTACATTAACTTGTAGCTTTAGCTGAACACTGTGCAGAGGTCTCACTACATTAACATGTAGTTTTAGCTGAACACTGTGAGCAGGACGCACTACACTAACTTGTAGCTTTAGCTGAACACTGTGCAGAGGTCTCACTACACTAACTTGTAGTTTTAGCTGAACACTGTGAGCAGGAAGCACTACACTAACTTGTAGCTTTAGCTGAACACTGTGAGCAGGACGCACTACACTAACTTGTAGCTTTAGCTGAACACTGTGCAGAGGTCTCACTACACTAACTTGTAGTTTTAGCTGAACACTGTGAGCAGGACGCACTACACTAACTTGTAGCTTTAGCTGAACACTGTGCAGAGGTCTCACTACACTAACTTGTAGTTTTAGCTGAACATTGTGAGCAGGACGCACTACACTAACTTGTAGCTTTAGCTGAACACTGTGAGCAGGACACACTACACTAACTTGTAGCTTTAGCTGAACACTGTGCAGAGGTCTCACTACACTGACTTGTAGTTTTAGCTGAACACTGTGAGCAGGACGCACTACACTAACTTGTAGCTTTAGCTGAACACTGTGCAGAGGTCTCACTACACTAACTTGTAGTTTTAGCTGAACACTGTGAGCAGGACGCACTACACTAACTTGTAGCTTTAGCTGAACACTGTGCAGAGGTCTCACTACACTAACTTGTAGTTTTAGCTGAACACTGTGAGCAGGACACACTACACTAACTTGTAGGTTTAGCTGAACACTGTGAGCAGGATGCATTACATTAACTTGTAGCTTTAGCTGAACACTGTGCAGAGGTCTCACTACACTAACTTGTATTTTTAGCTGAACACTGTGAGCAGGACACACTACACTAACTTGTAGCTTTAGCTGAACACTGTGCAAAGGTCTCACTACACTAACTTGTAGTTTTAGCTGAATACTGTGAGCAGGATGCACTACACTAACTTGTAGCTTTAGCTGAACACTGTGCAGAGGTCTCACTACACTAACTTGTAGTTTTAGCTGAACACTGTGAGCAGGACGCACTACACTAACTTGTAGCTTTAGCTGAACACTGTGCAGAGGTCTCACTACACTAACTTGTAGTTTTAGCTGAACACTGTGAGCAGGACGCACTACACTAACTTGTAGGTTTAGCTGAACACTGTGAGCAGGATGCATTACATTAACTTGTAGCTTTAGCTGAACACTGTGCAGAGGTCTCACTACACTAACTTGTAGTTTTAGCTGAACACTGTGAGCAGGACACACTACACTAACTTGTAGCTTTAGCTGAACACTGTGCAAAGGTCTCACTACACTAACTTGTAGTTTTAGCTGAATACTGTGAGCAGGATGCACTACACTAACTTGTAGCTTTAGCTGAACACTGTGCAGAGGTCTCACTACACTAACTTGTAGTTTTAGCTGAACACTGTGAGCAGGACGCACTATTCTAACTTGTAGCTTTAGCTGAACACTGTGAGCAGGACGCATTACATTAACTTATAGCTTTAGCTGAACACTGTGCAGAGGTCTCACTACACTAACTTGTAGTTTTAGCTGAACACTGTGAGCAGGACACACTACACTAACTTGTAGCTTTAGCTGAACACTGTGCAAAGGTCTCACTACACTAACTTGTAGTTTTAGCTGAACACTGTGAGCAGGACGCACTACACTAACTTGTAGCTTTAGCTGAACACTGTGCAGAGGTCTCACTACAGTAACTTGTAGTTTTAGCTGAACACTGTGAGCAGGACGCACTACTCTAACTTGCAGCTTTAGCTGAACACTGTGAGCAGGAGGCACTGCACTAACTTGTAGCTTTAGCTGAACACTGTGCAGAGGTCTCACTACACTAACTTGTATTTTTAGCTGAACACTGTGAGCAGGACGCACTACACTATCTTGCTCTGCTGGGTCAAAAACTGCAGGATACAGCCAAAACACTCCTATCAGTCAATGCTTCTTGGGCAGGGCATATAGCCCTATCCAAGATGTTCCTACTACAACACATCTAATGCCGCGTACACACGAGCGGACTTTACGGCGGACTTTGCCCGGCGGATTTTTCGACGTACTTTACGACGGACTTTCTGAATGAACGGACTTGCCTACACACAATCCACCAAAGTCCGTCGAATTCGTTCGTGATGACGTACGACTGGACTAAAACAAGGAAGTTCATAGCCAGTAGCCAATAGCTGCCCTAGCGTGGCTTTTTAGTCCGTCGAACTAGCATACAGACGGCGGACTTTTCGACCGGACTCGATTTCAACGGATAAATTTTAAACAAGTTTCAAATCTAAGTCCGTCCAACTTTTGAGAAAACAAAGTCCGCTGGAGCCCACACACATCGAATTGTCCGACGAAATCCAGTCCGCCGGGCAAAGTCCGCCGTAAAGTCCGCTCGTGTGTACGCGGCATTATACTTTTTCAGGACTTTGCCAATACCAATTCTACAAATGGATATTGCCATACTTCAAAAGACCATTAATCACTTTATCTGGTCTGCACACAAACCACGTATCAAGTCCTCTTTACTCAATACTCCCAGGGCCTATGCGGGTCTTGGAGTCCCTGACCTTACTACAAGGCGATTATACTGGATCAAACTAAAAAACTATGGAATATGGACTATTTACAACCTTGGACCCAGATTGAAACTGGAGCTCTAATCCAAAACCCTTCATCGACTCTAGCTGCCGTATGGATGGATACTGCCCACCTCGTTTTTACATTTCAACAGTTAATATTACAATAACCACATGGAAATAAATTCTTCAAGCATCGGCTGGGTTACACATTCAAGTGCTACAACAACTTCCAATATTAGCCTTGTCTCTTCTATCCCTGGATTTACCCCTACTAAAAATGGGCCACACGAGGTCTCCAAAAGATTGGTGATCTATTTCAACAAAACCATCTCCTGCCCTTCAACCAGCTCAAGGACCGCTTTGATATCCCTAATAGAGACTTTTATTTATAGGTTAGACTCCATATTCTCACAACCATCCTAACTTCACATAACACCCTTACCAGGGACATTCTTCATTTGACCTAATGACAAAGTTTGTGGAATATCCCACCTTTATGGGTTACTACTAAAACCTAAACAGGAGGAGCACTCCACCAACTTTAGCTAACTGGGAATCCGCGCTACAAATTTGGATCCCTCCCCACACTTGGTACCAATCAATCCGTGCCTCTATAATTTATTTTAGGAACATTTCCCACTGGGAAACATTGATGAAAATACTATATAATACTATATAACTGGTACTACACCCCAGTGAAACTAGCTTGGATGATCTCAGTCCAGCAAATTTTGGAGAAACTGTGACCAGGATGGACACATGCTGCACATCTGGTGGGAATGCCCTCCTATTGCTATATTCTGGGCAATCATCACTGCCCTTATTCAGGACGTCACTAACTCCCAATGTACCTTAACCCCCCAGATGGCTCTCTTTGGTTTTGGCTTCTCACACTGGCCCCTAAAATATCATCCTATCATTACTCATATATTAATTTCTGCCTGACTATCTCTTGCCCGTTTCTGGAAACAGACTGATGCACCTAAAATCCACAGCATCATTAATATACTTAATGATCACCCTGGATTTTTGACTATTGAAAAATGTTTGTTATATGATATAACTTTAAAATTCTAAGTACTAACTTGCTACTCTACTTCTTGCCTTCACCCATCACTGCTTCCCCCTTATCCCCACCCTTTCCAGCTTTCCTTCTATTACTTATATGTATAACAGGCTACAGTACTACTTTTGTTGATTTTGTACCAGGTACTGTATACCCCTCCTTAAATGTTGATGTCAAATGATAATAATCATTACCTTTCAAGTTATTGTACATTTCATTTATTTTATCAATAAAGAATTGATAAAATGCAAGGTTAATTGAAAAGGCATGTCAAAAATAATTAATAGAGTAAGGGTTATAAACAAATAAAATTGCACAAATCTTGACATTCCATATATTATATTTGTAGATTTGTCCATATAACATAGCAAAGTCCCAGTTCAGGCAAGCTTACCCAGCAGGATCAAGTCATAGGTAACAGGGGTCCTTCCAGCTTCAAGCTCCTCTCAGCTTTGATAGCTCAAAAGCCATCTCTCTCCAAACACACTTCTCCTCTCTGACATTTTCAACTCAGCTGGCAATAAGCAGGTCTGAAGGGGAAGTACCTGCTCTCCTCAATCAACCCCTTCCTAACCCTGCCCCAAGCTGACTCTCTACAATATATATACTGTAGATATATATCTATATATAAATATAGATATATAGATATATATTTGTGAAGGGTTTAGTTTGGGGTAATTTACTTTAAAGTAAAGTAATTTACTTTATTTATTGTTCTCTGTATTTTACATATTCATTTCTTTCTGTGAAATAAACTTAAAATAATTAGGCTAATACAGGTACATTTTTAACACAGGTGTAGGATAGCTGAGAGAGCTTCTGTAGTGCTCACAAGGCATTTTAAACCAACAACAACAATTGCTTCCGGGCCACCCCACGTACATTTAGGGCCAGTTCACACCACAGTAGGTTATATGGTTTCCACTGGCATAGTTCACACCAGTGCAGGCAGTTCCAGGGCTTTCCAGTTCCAGAAAAAAAAGTAGAACATGTTGTATTTTACCTGCACTGGACTGTACTGGAATGCAGTAAAACGCATCAAAAACGCACTGGAATGCATCACAAACGCATCAAAAATGCACTGGACCCTAGTATAGTGGGAAAAAACAGGAACAAAAGGTGAAACAGAGCCCCTGTACCTGGAAACGCATCAAAAATGCTCCAAAAACACACTGGAATATGTCAAAAACACACATGCAAAAACGTATCTGGAACATATTCAGTGCGTTTTTATGGCGTGAACGAGCCATAACTACAGCAAAATCTCGTACCTGTATGTGATTTCATGCACACGGTTTAGGGGGCACGTGCACACCACCGTTGCGCCCCTCCCGCTGTGATTTGACACAGCGGGAGCCAATCAGCCGGTCCGGCAGCCGTGATGGCTGCTGCAACCCACCGATCATTCACAGGAGAGACGGATTAGCGGTGTGCCGATGTAAACAAGGCCCACCGCTGATCTGTCAGGGAGGAAAACTGAGAGATCGTGTTTCAGCTAAGCTGAATCACGATCTCTCTTTTCCTCCAGTGTAACACTCCCCCCACAGTTAGAACATACATAGGGAACACATTTAACCCCTTGATCGCTCCTTAGTGTTAACACCATGATGCACACCATTTGATATACAGGTGGACATGACACTATGCACATAATTTTTGATATATGATTGGTGCAATTTTTGTATTCACGGTTACTATTATCTATGAGTTGATAAACTCACGATTTACTACCTTTCACATATATATTTATGGTTACCTGGATGTGACCAGCTAATATATGTATCACTTATACATCACTTACTGTTTTGATTGTGTATAAACATGTAATAGACAGGGGGGTCACTATTATCAGTGGATTATCACTTGCTCACTTTTTGCTTTCTTTGTTTTATTTTTTCTTTTACAAGCATTGTGGGTGCAGAAATAAAACCCCTTACCCCCTCAATTAGGGAGCACCATTTACCCCATTCTTTGACTCTATATAAATACTAGCCCCTTAGGGGGTCTATTAGGGGAGGCTGCATACCTTTAGCTTGTCTTAAGCGCAGAGTCTTTGCTTGATTTTCTATTTTTGTTTATTGCGCAAAAAATAAAAACCGCAGAGGTGATCAAATACCACCAAAAGAAAGCTCTATTTGTGGCAAACAAGGACATAAATTTTATTTGGGTACATTGTTGCATGACCACGCAATTGTCACTTAAAGCGACACAGTACCGTATCGCTAAAAACGGCCTGGTCAGGAAGTGGGTAAAACCTTCTGGGGCTGAAGTGATTAAAAACCACCAAATCCACCCTTATTTTGCCTTCCTCAATAGGTTTATTATACATTTTGTTAAAGTGCCAAAATTTCACCAAAATCTTCTAGTTTAGACAAATTTCAGGGATATGGAAACTCTTATGCCTCGTACACATGATCAGATTTTCAGACAGGAAATGTTCGATGTCAGGCTGTTGGTGGAAAATCCGACTGTGTGTATGCTCCATCGGACAATTGTTGTCGGACTTTCCGCCAACAAATGTTGGCTAGCAGGTTATCAAATTTTCCGCCAACAAATGTGTGTTGTCGGATTTTTCGGATTGTGTGTACACAAGTCCGTCGGACAAAAGTCCAAAGTACAAACACGCATGCTCAGAGGCAAGGACGAGCCAGAAGCGGTCGGTCTTGTCGGTCTAGCATTCGTAATGGAGAATTAACATTCGTGACGTGACTCTTCTTCTTTAATGGGATAATGATGAAGCTGCTTTGCTGGTGATACTGATGGAGTTATTGCAAACAAATTTATTTCTATCGATATCAAGAATAATAGTAGTATGCTTTTTTTTTTTGGCCAAGTTACCACAACACCATTATCCTGTAGTTTTTAAGATCAAAGATACAACTATATTGGTGTCCCTTGTCAATTTTACATTGTATTTTTTTAACTGTAACTGCCTACTCCCAAACTGTCATTTGAAGTAAAACACATAGCCAAGTATTATTCTCCACAATTTTTTTTATTGTGCATTAAAAAAAGAAAAATAAAATTAGACATGCTATCCGCCAATAGAACTTAACCAAAAAGTGCATTCTATGCATCCAAAAATATAGAAAATATACCAAATCAAATCATTATTCAACCAAAAAAATAATGTCAAAGCAATAACTCCAAGGCCAATAATAAATAACCAGTTATCTCCTCTGATTCCGCAACATGGCTGGTTGACGAACGGCCATTCAGAAACTGAAAAGCGCAAAATAAAAAGTGTGAAATGAAAAGTGCGAAATGAAAAGCTTGAATCAACACTCACCAAACTTCTACTAACACGAAATTAGCAGAAGGAGCCCAAAGGGTGGTGCTAAAGAGCTGAAAAACAACGTAGAATGTCACTATGTTCGTAATTGTTGGCCAACAATTGCATGGCCGTGTGTATGCAAGACAAGTTTGGGCCAACGCCCTTCGGACAAAAGTCTACAGTTTTGTTGGCCAACAATCCGATCGTGTGTATGAGGCTTTAATTTTACTAATCTCTAGTGACTAGTGCTCATACTAAAGGGCAAACATGTTGTGTTACATAGTGTGTCCATTGTTTTTAAACAATCTGACCATACAGACACACACACACACTTATTATACAATATATAAACTATATAACATACAAGAAATATTGACTTTAACCACTTCAGCCCCAGAAGGATTTACCCGCTTAATGACAGGCCATTTTTTGCGATACGGCACTATCGTTTTAACTGACAATTGCAACCTTGTACACAAACAAGATTGATGTCCTTTTTTTTCCACAAATAGAGCTTTCTTTTGGTGGTATTTGATCACCTCTGTGGTTTTTATTTTTTGCGCTATTAACAAAAAAAGACCGACAATTTTGAAAAAATAAATATATTTTTTACTTTTTGCTATAATAAATATCAGCAATTTTTAGTGGGACTGAGACATTGCGGCAGGCAGATCGGACACTTTTGACACTTTTGGGGACCAGTGACATTTATACAGTGATTAGAGCTAAAAATAGCCACTGATTACTGTATAAATGCCACTGGCAGGGAAGGGGTTAACACTAGGGGAGATCAAGGGGTTAAGTGTTCCCTAGGAAGGTGTTTCTAGCTGTGGGGGGAATGTACTGACAGGGAGTAGAGAGAGAGATTGCTGTTCCTGATCACTAGGAACAGACAACCTCTCTACCCCCCTGTCAGAACGGAGATCTGTTTGTTTACATTGACAGATCCCCGTTCTGGCTCTCTGTGGAGCGATCGCGGGTGGCCAGCGTAAATCAAATCCACTGGCCACGCGCATTGGCTCCGGCGTCACATGCCTGCTATTGCTCTGAAAGCGCCCTACGTACAGCTACAGTGATTTGCGCAGCCGTGCCAACCTGCTGCAGTATAATGACGGTGGCTGGTCAGCAAGCGGTTAACATAATAACACATATTTCTAAGCTGAATTAAATTAATAAAATTCCACTGACATGTATACCAAAAAACAACTTCAAATGTATAACAGATTCCCTTTAACAAATCCTTGTTTTACATGTACACATTAATACAATTTCCATAACTCTTTGGCATTATTTTAGTTCTCATGTGAATATTATATTTTTCTATTCATCTTGTATGCTTCAGTTTGATTGAAAGATAAATCAGGATTCCTTTCTCTAACAATTTATAGCATTTATCCATTAGGAATAATTATGGTTGCATGATTTTACTAGCTTTTATCTCTACAAGTGTTACTAATGGTTTTATCAATTACTCCCTGTCCAATAACTGCATGGTTGTAACCTAATTTAAAGACACTCTATCACTGGGCTGATTTGTGTAGCAAATGACAGCATTTGAGACACCAGCCAAATGACTTGCTTCAGTGACTAAGTTAGTCTCTAATAATTAACAATTAGTTGAAAAAGACTCCAGAGACAGAGATTTCACTGTTCAACTTTAGGATCTATGTTTATCTGCACATTTCAGTCAAAACAAAGATGCTGAAAGACACAATGCGGCTGTTACTAATGAATTATGTATACTGATTACCAATGGTTGCTTGTAAGCAAAGAATAAAAATACTGTCAGGTCAACCTAATAAAAGAGACTTTGCAGCGGTCCTAAAAGATTGAACCCACAAAAAAAAAACTAAGTGGCTCAAGCCTGTTTGATTGGAACTGTAACTGGGGGGAGTGGGGCATACATTAATTGTGTATTTATTTAAAATGTTTAAACATGCACTAAAACTTGTAGCACTCTGAAACAACTGATTTCTTCTTCAATATGTCTTTTTGAAAGCTACTGAAAAAGTCTAACACGTGGCTTGAACTCGACTTCTTTGCCAACATGAAGGCAAAGTTCTATCTGCAGTGTGCCCTCCCTCCCCCCGGCCCACCACCACCACCACCACCACCACCAAAAAAATAAATAAAAGTTTAGTAACTGAGGATGAGCTCTGCTGACTTCCATCATCCAATCATGTGCAAGCAGAAATGCTGTTTTTTGAATTTTCCTTGGAAGTGATTGGCTATTCATTGAGTATTCATGGTAAAGTGAAGCTTTACCTCATTTAATAAGTTCTCCAGCAACTGTTCTTGCACAGTGCAACTACACTTGTAAAAGTGCACAGTCTATTTGCCTTTAGTAAATCAACCCCAATATTACCAGGTATTATGCACATTAACCACTTAAAGACCAGCCACTGCAGTTGTACTACGTCAGGTTGGCTCTATTACACGAATCGCCATCATTGTACGTTGCTTCATGTAATAGATATAGTGGGCAAGCATGCCGCGGTGCAGCCCCCGAAGCCCATGCGTGTTGCCAGCAGGCAAGATGTCTGCCGGCCACCCACGATCGCTCCACACAGAGGCAGAACTGGAATCTGCCAGTGTAAACACGGCAAATCCCCATTCTGACAGGGGAGTTGAGAGTGATTGTCTGTTCCTAGTGATTAGGAACAGCGATCTCTCTCCTCCTCAAGCCAGCCCAGCCCCCATACAGTTAGAAACACCTCCCAGGGAACACATTTAACCCTTTGATTGCCCCTGGTGTTAACCCCTTCCCTGCCAGTGACATTTATACAGTAATTAGTGCATTTTCATAGCACTGATCGCTGTATAAATGTCACTGGTCCCAAAAAAGTGTCAAAAGTGTCCTATCTTTCTGTCTGCCGCAATGTCGCAGTCCCGATAAAAATTGCATATCGCCGCCATTACTAGTAAAAAAGAATTAAATAATAAAAATGCCATAAATCTATCCCCTATTTTGTAGACACTATAACTTTTGCACAAACCAATCAATATAAGCTCATTTAGATTTTTTTTTACCAAAAATATGTAGAAGAATACATATTGGCCTAAACTGAGGAAGAAATTATTTTTTTAAATATTTTTTGGGGATATTTTTTTATAGCATAAAGAAAAAAATATTGTTCTTTTTTTCCAAAATTGACGCTCCTTTTTTGTTTATAGTGCAAAAAATAAAAACCGCAAAAGTGATAAAATACCATCAAAAGAAAGCTCTATTTGTGGGAAAAAAAGCACATCAATTTTGTTTGGGTACAGCATTGCATGAATGCGCAAGTGTCAGTTAAATTGACGCAGTGCCGTATCGCAAAAAATGGCCTGGTCATTAAGGGGGTAAATCGTTCCGGTCCTTAAGTGGTTAAAATGTCCTTTTTACATGTCTTAGCTACAGATGGATTAGCTATAGAGACAGTTATTAACTTATATTGTGATTGTGATACCAGGCATTAAACACTTATAACTTCTTGTTAAATGTCTTCGCACAAAGATACCATATGTACTAAAGGGTAAAAGGTTGCAGACAATTAATAACAATTAATATTGACCAATAAAACCACCTGTTATGAAAAAAAAATGTGTTGTTAGACATTTAGCTTTTGGTGAAATCTAGGGCTTTTATCAAATCACTTCTGTATGTTTTATAAGAATTTGATATGTTTAACCAGTGGTACTCTACCAGTGTTTTTTTAGCTTCAGTGTTAGAACTGGAAGAATAAAAAACCTTATTCACCCCCTTTAACTAATACAAGAGTTTTATATATAAAAAAAAAAAAATTACGGTACTTGAAAGCCCAAAATACCTACTTGAATATGCATGTTTTTTCAAGATTGTCGAGTGGGAGGGTATCTTCTAGTGCCTATGAGATAACATGACACTTTCCAATACCTAAAAATAATATCCATGAAAGAGTACTCACACGGTATTGAAGACCTTCAGCGGTGGTGGCACAATGATATATAGGATGGGCTTTATTAATATAGTTAATAAAAGCAGGAATCTGATCAGTCTGTTGAAGCATAATCCTGAAAAGTGTGCATGCTTTTACTGTAGAGTGTCTTTTGTTAGTCTCCTTTTCTGTCAGAATGTTGTTAGTGAACACTAGTGTCTTAGGAATGGATAATGGGCAATATTGGAGTTGGTATTTTGCTATGTGTTTTCAGAGTAACAGAGAACCATGCCTGCAATGTTCTACTCCTAGTCTCTTCACAGGTATAGTTTATAGTTTGTAAAATAGGAACTTTTATTTAATATGTTTGCCTCATATTGAAAACTGATTGGAGGTACTTTACCTTGATCAAATCCAAATGATCAATACCAAATCTTACTATCCCACCACCAAAGTTGGAGATTATCAAAATTCTTACACTTAAAGTGGAATATTATGAATACCAATCAAAATGTATAATTCAGTTTCTGCTTGTATAAATGACCTACATTAGTAACAGTGGCAAGTTTAGCATTTTAATTATATTAGTATGTATAGTATGAACATTTTTTATTTGTTTTGGATGAATTAGGGAAGAAATAGAACCCTTGTTAAGTTTTTATTGTTGTCCCCACTAGCTAAATTCACCCTTTACATTTATGCTAATGGAATATTTTACTGAAACAGAAATTAAAAAGTAAGTTAAAACTTTAAGGTTTCCGCTAGGACAAGGCATGAGGGTATCTTCCAATAGGGACACTTGTTTGAGTGACAATTGTCTAAAAGGGAAATACTCCTAACTTTGTAGAAATTTCCCCTCACTTCATATTGTGTCTCCAAGACAGGAAGGAAGGAAAGGTCCCTCCATTGGACACAGACCTGAAAAATAAAAAGTAAAATAAATAAATGATAACAAAAAGCAAAACTTTTTAAAGTTTGGGATAGAGTGCAGAGGTATTATTACAAGGCTTGTCAGTTTTTATTGCTGTCTGTGCACCCATAATGGAGATTCAAAGTTTTTCTCTACCATTATTATTGAAAGTGAAAGGCTTGTCAGTTTTTATTGCTGTCTGTGCCCCCGTTATGGAGATTCAAACTCTCTCTATACTATTATTATTAAAAGTGAAAGAAAAAAAATCAAATTTTGGGTTGTCCCTAGAAAAGCAATAGAGGGGAAATCTTCCAATGGAGACACTAGTTCCGTTGACCTGGGAATCCTCAAGGAATTCCCTTAATTTGCAGGGATTTCCTCTAACTTCCTGTTTGGTTATAGGACAAGGACTAAATGGAAATCTCTATCTAACCATTCTCTGCTCTGCTTAGTATGCATGGTCATTCAGTATCTATAATATACTGAATGTTTGTTCAGTGACTACTAGACCTAAAGTAAATGTGTAAGTCATTCCTGGCCAAGGAAACATCTAAGTTCTTTTTTAGAAATAGGAGACAGACAATGGTCTACACTAATGAATGGACAGCCAGTCATAATGATCACATGAGTTTATTTACAAATAAACCTTCTGGCTGGCTATGCCACAGAGAGATAGGCACAGTCATAGCTTAAGCCAGCTGTCATGCCTATCCCTAGTGTTGATGGTCAGGCACTATAGCTGGTTATGTGATCACCTATAGCAGGCAACGTTCCCATAAGACAAGCAGGCCTACGGTATTTGTTTACCCCCAGGTCTAATACGCAATGCTATAGTATCTGGCTACCACTCCAGGGCAGGCATGAGCTAAGCACAGCAAACATGTATTTGCAGTTGGTAAACCAGCAGAGTGGTGCAATGGCAGTTCAGGTTTAGGGCAGTCTGGCAGAGAGTAGTCAGGATGAAATCAGTGGTCAAAAGGCAGGCTGAGTTTTTAGAGAGTAGTCCAAAGTCCAATCCGAGGTTGATAAAAAGAAAAAAAAAAACTAGCTGGCAGGGTAAGGATCATGTGAAGGTAAAGGCCAAGGCACAGGGACAAAGCAAGCAAATGAGGAGCTAAAGCACATATTGCAAACACTATTACAAGCTTGACATTAAGGGCTTGGCAGGCTTAAAACAGGTTTGGTCTCCACCCAGAGGCTGTGTCTACATAAATCACCCTGCAGGTGGACAGTCAGACAGCAAGAGTGCAGCTCAGCCAAAATCAGCAGCTGCCAAGAAACAGGAGCGTTACATGCTCCTAACACCAGCAAAACCATGTTTAATCACCTGACCACTGGGCACTTAAACCCCCTTCCTAACCAGACCAATTTTCAGCTTTCGGTGCTCTCACACTTTGAATGACAATTACTCAGTCATGCAACACATATGTACCCATATGAAATTTTTGTCCTTTATTTCACACAAAAAAGGACTTTCTTTTGGTAGTATTTAATCACTGCTGGGTTTTTTATTTTATTTTATTTTGTTTCTGTTAAAATTTATTGCAAAGTATTTGCGAGTATTGGCAGAGTATTGGCGAGTATTGGCGAGTATTGGAAAAGTATTGGCAGAGTATTGGCGAGTATTGGAAGAGTATTGGCAGAGTATTGGCGAGTATTGGCGAGTATTGGAAGAGTATTGGCGAGTATTAGCGAGTATTAGCGAGTATTGGCAGAGTATTGGCAGAGTATTGGTGAGTATTGCAGAGTATTGGCGAGTATTGCAGAGTATTGGCAGAGTATTGCAGAGTATTGGCAGAGTATTGCAAAGTATTGGCAGAGTATTGGCAGAGTATTGCAGAGTATTGCAGAGTATTGCCAGAGTATTGGCAGAGTATTGCACAGTATCGCAGATTATTGCAGAGTATGGGCAGAGTACTGCAGAGTATTGGCACTGAGCAGCGCTGTGGGCACTACAGATCCAGCCCACAGCGCTGCTACAAATGATCTCCCCCCCTCCCATACGGCGTCATACGACGTTGGTTTCTTTACAAGTGATCGCTCTGTCATTTGATGGAGCGATCACGTGGTAAATGGCCACTACCAGCGGCCATTTGCCGTGATCCATGATGCGTCGGGTCTTCCAGACCCGGCGGTCACGGATAGGGGGCGCGCAAGAGCAACATTCTGGGAGGAAGTACATGGACGCCCTCCCAGAATAAGCCGACCATGCTGTAGCCGTCTTTTGGGTATGGCACAGTCGGCAAGTGGTTAACCGCTTGCCAACCAGCTGATGTCGTTATCTGGCGGCAGGTTGGCTCTCCTGTGCAAATCGCCGTAGCTGTATGGCAGCTCGCACAGGCATAGTTCCTGGGCGGGCGCGTGCTGCCAGTGCAGCACACTCACGCTGCTGCACACTGTGTGAGCGTCCCCGAGGGTCAGGCAGACTCGATGTTTGCTGGTGATCGCCTAGTACAGAGGCAGAATGGGGATCTGCCTTTGTAAACAAGGCAGATCCCCATTCTGGCAGATGACATGACAGAGATCTACTGTTCCTAGTCATTGGGAACAATGATTTCTGTCATGCCCCTGGCAGCCCACCCCCCCTACAGTTAGAACACTCCTAGGGAACATAGTTAACCCCTTGATCGCCCCCTAGCATTAACCCCTTCCCTGCCTGTGTAATTTTTACATTGATCAGTGCATTTTTATAGCACTGATCAATGTAATAATGTCACTGGTCCCCAAAAGGTGTCATTTGGGGTCAGAATTGTCCTCCGCAATGTTGTAGTCCCACTAAAAATCGCAGATCGCCGCCATTACTAGTAAAAACAATTAAAAAAAAGTCCCTAAATCTTTTCCATAGTTTGTAGAGGCAATAACTTTTGTGCAAACCAATCAATATATGCCTATTAAGTTTTTTTTTTACCAAAAACTTGTAGAAGAATACATTTCAGCCCTTACTGATGAATAAATTCATTTTTCTAGATTTTTTTTCGATATGTATTACAGTGGAACCTCGGATTGCCAGTAACGCGGTTTTTGCAATGCGAGCACTGTATTTCTAAAAATCGTAACTTGGTTTGCGAGTGTTGTCTCGCAAAACGAGCATGATTCAGGCCAAAGCGTGTGCAGTACCGCGTTTGGCCTGAGGTGGGTGGGGGGCAGCCAATCGGCGCCATTCAGAAATGCACGAAAAGGCCCAAGGACAGCTCGGCTGACCTCAGCAAACCACAGGAGCGGAGTCTTTTGGAGGTTTGCCGAGGTCAGCCGAGGTGTCCTCAGGCCTTTCCGGCCATTTCTGAGGCTCTCCGGCGCCCCCCACCTCTGGCCGCATGCGGTATTGCATGGAATTGAAGTCAATGTGGAACTAATTATTTTAGTTTCTATTGACTTCAATGGGGAAACTCGCTTTGATATGTGGGTACTTTGGATTACGAGCATTCTCTTGGAACGGATTATGCTCGTAAACAAAATAGCACAGAAATTAGTCATAATTCTGGTGCTGTTAAATTTTGTCTGGACATCTAGGTGTTATTGCCTTTTGTTTATGGAAGGGTTAAATATTGCTAAGGCAGCCCAGCCATATTTAGTACCACAAGTACCCTTCAGGTCTTGTTTAGTTGGTCTATTTTCTTTAGAGCAATTGCAGTTCATTCTGAAGCATAGTTGATATTTTTTCCGGCTCATGTGCGGTAGCGACCAAGATGACCGCATAGCCCTGGAGCTCCGCACCATGACAGCTCTGTAAAACCCAGCAACAGCAGACAAAGACCTCGCCCCGAGCCCTATCAGACAGTGATTGAGAGGGGACAGCTCCGGGATTCACCCGATGTCATTGGGTACAGTCAGAAGAGACCTGCTGTGCCAGCTGAACTCGGCTCTTCCCCAGCCCGGCTGAAGCAAGATGGTGGCTGCCATGACACGAGGCCTGGGCCGGGAGTTGGCTGAATCAATAGCTGACCAGGATGCTCCACAAGCCTGCACAGCCATTACACCGCTCCCACAGGTAAGGAGCACAGTGAGTACCTGGCAGCACACTGATCACTCCCCAGCATCCACAGAATCACTCCTTGGGATGGTAATGGGCAATACTTATCAGTCTCCAGGGAGCACTGTACTATCCACCCCAGGCACACCAGGCATAGGAACATTCAGCCACCCCCCACACCCTCTGACTTTCCCTCCATGATGGAAACCTTTACCAACATGCTTGCAAAGGGCCTAGCCCAAACAGCAGCACAGATCACCAGATATATACATGATGATCTGCAACAAATTGGCACCAGAATAGACGCAATAGAAAAGAAAACAGACCAATCGGTTGCAAAGATTAATCAAAATGCAGCTTAGAAACAGCAATGTCCAAAATTGACGAATTAGAAAACAGGTTGAGACACTATAATTTTAGGATCTGAGGCCTGTCTGAATCAGTCAAGGAAGTCCACGCAGCAGTCCGCACATTAATGAAAGACTTAATCCCCACCATACCAGAACACCGTCTAGAGCTTGACAGAGCACACAGAGCCCTGCAACCACTACGCACAGATGGATTACCACGAGACATTATTGTAAAACCACATTTTTACGTGGTAAAAGAAGAAGTGATGAAAAGAGCCCGCAATGCTGACAAGCTCACGATTCAGGGTCACCACATTTTTGCGGACATATCCCCTTATACAGTCCAAAAATGTGTTCCTTAAAACCGCTGCTAGAAGTGCTAACTCAAAAAGAAATCACTTATCGATGGTCCTTCCCCTTCAGGCTGAATTTCTCCCATTGAAATAAGCCTTCTCTTCGTTCCCAGAAGGGGAATGTCTTCTTCACCTGGGACTGATCACACAAGATAACCCATTCCCGTCCTCCCTGAAAAGGCCCTCTCCGCCGAGTCCGCTCACACCAATCTGGCAACAACAATCGAAGAAGTCGAGGGAAGCACATCCTGCCTTAATAAGAATTCCAGGACCTGGACAAAGATGTCTGGCTGATCACCCTCAAGAACTGAACTTTAGAAAGTAACATATTATTTTCGGGTTATTGATTGGGAGCCCCTTAGCTTAGGCTTAGGTATCGCTCCAAGCCCCTGGAGTAAGATCCCAGGATAATAAGTCATGTTCACTCTGAAGTTCAAGGCCAAAATCTAGACCTACCCCCTGACTGTCCCGTTATTATAGATATCTGAACGGGGCTTTATTCCTGTTACAATGCCACTTAGGTTTCACTGCAGCATCAGCCCATATAGGCCAAGCTGATATACTCCATCCGGAATCCTGGCTCTTAGGATAAGAGGCCTAAGCTTTGCTGTATTAACACAGTAGATAAATGCCTCTTAAGGCCCAGGGGTGGTCCGGGGGGATCCAGGGCCTCCCCAGCCTGTGTCAACCAACCTACATTTTGGGGGGGAGGCGCAGGGTCTTCGGAGGCTGGGGACCCACCACGCAGAACACACCTTTGACACAAGGTCGGGGACAGGTTTCTGTTCATGTGTTTCTGTTCACATGTTTTTGTTCACATAATACTGCTTTTGGATTTAGTTAATGAAAAAGTTTTAGTCTGGGTAGCCGTTGCGGGTGCAATGCGCCTCCGCCTGACTTTTAGGGATATATGTTACCCCCTTAGGGTCTGAGTGATACTCCCTGAATAAGGGATTATTGTCTTGTTTCTGATTCGGCCTGGGAAGCGGCTAGCCCCTTCCTGACCTGAATGGGTTTGGGTAATTTGGCTTTTGTACATATACTAATGTCTTCTCTTTTTTCCACCCTCTTTGATTTCCTTTTCGTCCTTCCCCTCTCTATTCTCCCAGTACTTCCTGACCATCAAAACTGACAGGATTGTTCATCCCCCAGGCACAAGGTCCAGAAGACTCCAAACGATTTCCACCACCACCAGGTATTTGTCTGCTCGAGGTGACCTTTTTCTTTCTAGCGCAATACTCCCCTCTGATCCATGACTAATCCTGCAAATGGCAGGGTGAAACTCCAAGTTATCACACACAGTGTACAGGGGATCAACTCCCCAATGAAAAGAAGGAAATTATTCCAACTATACCACACCTTAAAAACAGATGTGTTACTTCTCCAAGAAACCCATTTCCCATCCTCCTAAAATCCTTCATTTATCCACCAAAGCTACCCTCAATTCTTTTTAGCAAATGCTGAAAATAAAACAAGAGGAGTAGCAATCTGTTTCTCCAAACACCTGCACTTTACCCCCTCTAATGTAATCAAGGACCCGGAAGGGCGGTTTCTCCTAGTGGAAGGTACTATAGATGGCGAGACGTACACTTTTGTCTCAAACTACTCCCCCAACAAAGGTCAGAAAAATTTCTTTGAAACACTGATGAAAACCCTACAGCCACACTGCAGGGGCACTGTGTTGATGGGAGGAGATTCGAACACTGCGTTCGACCACTCCTTGGATAAATCTCCCAGGAGTCCCCCGAAACTGAAACGACCTTCCAAACAGAGCCTAAAAATTGCACAGTTTCTGAACACTTACGGATTAATAGATATCTGGAGGGAACTCAACCCCCACACCAGGGATTATACACACTATTCTGCCCCACATCGCACATATACCCGGATAAACCACATCTTCCTGCAATCTGCAACAAGCCCACTAGCGCTCTCCTCCAAAACCTGTGACACATTTCTGTCAGATCATTCTATTGTTTCCATACTAATGCAGCGACCACTAGGTGTCAGGGGAATTCTAGATGAGTCAATTCTCACCAACCCGTCACACTGTACACTATTAGAAAAGAACCTGAAAGAATACTTCACAGATAATGACAACAACACTGTTTCTCTAGCCACTCTATGGGCAGCACATAAAACAGTTATCAGGGGAAAACTAATACAACTATGCTCACAATTAAAACGTGAATGTGAAAATGAAATTAAGAGATGGATGGGAATTTCTCACCGTAAGCAGACAACACAAACAAGGACCCAACCCCAGCAATTTGGCCCAGCTAGAAACCGCACGAGCAAACCTTAACTTAGCCTTGACCACCGAAAAGCACCTTCTATGGTCTTGTACTAAATTCTATTAGGAGAGTGACAGAATAGGCTCCAGACTAGCAACAAAACTTAGCCCATGGCAGCGTTCTTTAGCATTCCCCAAGATAAGATCTGCATCAGGCAATATGACCCAAAATCCCATTAGAATCATAGACACATTCAAAAAATTCTACGACAACCTCTATAAGGAACAACCCCAACCTTTGCCATCTAAATTAGAAGATTTCCTTAGAAACATATCACTTGCCAAAATATCCCTCGACCATAAGGAACTTCTTGACCAACCTTTCTCTTAGGAAGAAATCCTCAAGGTCATAAAATCTTTCAAAAATGGGTCATCCCCAGGCCCGAATGGTCTATCAGTATGTTATTACAAGAAATTTGGACAAGTACTAGCCCCCTTTATGTCTAGGTTCTTCGACTCTCTCCGGGATGGAGCCCCTTTAAACAAAGACCTAAATTCTGCATTCATCTCAGTAATCTCCAAACCAGGCAAAGACGCGAGTGACGTTAATAATTACCGCCCAATATCGCTAATTAACAATGACCTCAAAATAATGACCAAAACTTTAGAAATGAGACTATCGAGTTTTATCGCAAAATACATTCACAAGGATTAACGCGATCAAGATGACACTTCTACGCCTGCTATATCTATTCCACGCCCTCCCCATCCCCTCCCGAAGAAAACACTAAGCACAGTCCAAGCTAAAATAATCAAATTTGTTTGGGTTAAACAAGGCCACCATTGCAAGAAAGAAATTCTCTTTCACCTGAAAAAACAGGGGGGTCTGGGACTTTCCAATCTTTGGTGGTACTACAAAGCTGCTCTACTGACCCAAATATCTATAGCCTACTCAAAAGGCCCAAAACTGGATTGGATCAATATGGAAAGACAGGCGACACCCTCCCACACTATAGATTACCTCCTCTGGTGCTCCCCCAAATTAAGACCCACAGTCTTAGCCCCCACACTATCCCATTCACTAGTGCTTTGTGACTCCCTACATAAACAGGAAACGCTAACCTCAAACATGGAAACCACTTGCGCATCTCTTCCACAACCCATCGTTTCCACCAGGCATGAATATCCTCACCTTCAAATGGTGGTTAAATAGAGGATTGTTTAGAATCGATCACTTCCTCTCCTCGTTGGGCCCCATATCATTGGGCTATTGTATAAGTAAACTCAAAATGCCGGACACTGAGAGGTTCAGACTGTCACAGATAAATCATTTCTTACACTCAATTTGGTCAAATAAGCCTGAACCCCCTAAACCCAATACTTACGAATTATGGTGTGCCAATATGTTGGATCAGAGGGGATCATTTATGCCTCTCTAGCAGAAAATACCTCCAAGCACTCCTATGCTCAATTCTGGGAATCAGACATAGGGATCAACTTAGGTCAGGAAAAATGGTTCCATGCATTTAAAAGATCATACAAGGGCATTATGAATTTCTCCTTAATTGAAGCCAGTGTCAAAATAATCACAAGAGGATACTATGCCCCACTTAGACTGGCTAGGTTCTATCCTAACACCTCTCCCCTTTGCTTCAGAGGGTGCAACCTTGTCGGCTCCATATATCATACCTGGTGGACGTGTCCACGTATCAGGTCATATTGGAACAAAGTGTTTAATTTAATCCACAAAGTTACAGAAGTCGAAGTACCGCAGAACCCGGCAATTGTGCTCCTGAACCACAGGGTAGACAAAGCCTCCAAAGGAGACCAGACTTTAATTTCTTCATGCTTCTAGGCGCAAAAATCACAGTGGCTAGGGCCTGGAAGAAACCCGCAGTTTCCCTTCAGACAGCAAAAAATAAAATCTCCTGGATAATGTCCCAAGAACAAATAGTATCCAAACTGCAAGATAAACTAACAATCTTTGAGACAACTTGGGAACCTTGGGCTAAATACGTCAAAATACCCCTCTATCCTGGTCACAATCTTCGCCAATGACAACATACTAACACCCCTACTCCCCTCCTCTCTTCTCTCTAGGGGATTCTCTCCCTTCTAGCTCTATCTTTTCTTTTTTCCCATTTCATCTGTCGCTTACAACTTCTCGATAAAATTAAGAAAAAGAGGTAACTTTGAAAGCCCTCTAGTGGGTAACGATTCCATAGCAACCTGAATGTTGGGTACCATTTAGCCTCTCATTATAATTCATGAATTTATCAACATGGAAAATGTGACCTATGTGGGTTGTGGAGTCATCCCTTTCACATTTCTCTACTGACTCAATCTAAAAGAAAGCATGCATTGGGACTGTGGGGTTGGGACCAGACTGTTCCGAACGGACACCCCTAGTCCACAGTGTGAACCCATTGGGGTGGCGGGGGGGGGTTTGGTCGGCGCAGGACAGACACAATCCCGCATCCTGCAAGATACTATATGTTAAATATCAAGGTCACTATTTATCTCTCAAAGAATATCTCGGCACCCTCATTCCTGTGAGCCCACTACTTAATTTTCTGAATGTTTACATTATCTATTCCAAAGGCGGAATGATGACAAGATAAATATAACAATGTGTATTTTTTTCTCTTCTTTTTTTCACATCAATGTTACCCAATATACTCTGCAAATGTCATATTTTAGGCCTTGCAGGCCAATGTCCTATATATAATAATGTTACTTTGTATTTTACTGACTGGAAACAATAAAAATATTGAAACAAGACAGTTTTTCAGGTGTGGTGCTAAAATGGTATTTACATATTTTTTCAGTGTTCATGCTAATTATGTAAAAGATAGTTTAATAATTCACCTGCTGTGCCCTTCAGAAAAAAATAATTATGAAGGCCAGTCAGCTTTACCTATCCATAGTTGCAGAATGTATTCTGTGTTAAAAAGAGATGCATATTTTTCTTACATTTTTTTTATTTTTTTATTTGCAGAATATACTCTTTAACTTCAAGCACAATAAGAACTGTAAAAACGTACCTAGCAGGGAAAAAGATAAGTATTTTTCTTCCTTTTAAGTACTAGCTAGGATACAGTGTGCCTATCACTCTTATTAAAGAGCTTTAAGATGGGTATAATTGTAATTCACTAATTCTAAAAATCCACTCAAATGTCACTTATAATAAGGATTTCCTACTGTGCTAGGACCCCTGGGAAACCTTTGAAGTCGTGAATGGTGTACATGAAGACAGGCAAGAGCATACGCTCTTAGAAGGCACCAGAGCAGTATTGCTCCTCAGCTTAGATGATAAAAACAATCACATCTGCATAATCTTGGGAATACTGCCAGGCTGAAGATCAGAAAAGTAAACTTAGGACAGAGGAAAGCAAAGATCAAAAGGCAAAACCCAAAAGACCTTAATTGTTATACATTAGGAAGGGGCAAGGGTGAAAAAAGTCAAATTTTCAAGAGAAACATTCAAATCAGAATGGCTATTCATAATTAGCTCACAATGGAAACAATATTCATGACAGGAAACTATTTAAAACAATTAACAAAAATAGGCATAATTACATTGTTATAAAAAGAAATGAATCTTCTTAAAGTGGATAAGCAAAACAGGCAGTGATTATAATACTTTTTAAAAGAAATTGAGCCTAACTAAAGGGGAACAGTGATTTTTTTTTTTTTTTAAATAATCATTTTTAGTGTGAAATGATCAGTTAGGTTTTAATTAGGTATTCGTTTTCTAAAGGATGACATTTATCAAGTACTTTTTGTTTTAGCAGTTCTAACAATTATTTTATTTCATTTTTCCTACTGTATACGCTAATGCCTGTGCATGTTACATCTCCTTACTGATTAAGTAATTAGGTCAGTGTGAAATGAATAGACATAGATCAATCAGACACAGCAGGGCGACTGGGTTAATGCCTTGGTTCATGATTTCCTGACATTTGTATGATTACATAAGTTACCTCAGCTATCCTGTCTAAAACTGAATGGCTTAGACTGGCCTCATGAGCACAACAGGATCAGACATTAAATAAATTATTTTTACAAAGCTACTACAACTGTCACCATTCATGTCCTTTCATTCTTACAATAATGTTTTGAGTGGTGAACTAAGATAAACTAAGACTGTATTTTCATGACTTTTAGCTTTTTTTGCAGCTAGCAGCTGTTTTTTGTATACTGGCTTTGAATGTGTAATATGTATGAGTACTAGGCGAGGGATTTCCTAATAGGTTCAACTACCCCAGTACCTCAAACAAGTTGTTCCCCTTTGGAGTTAATACAGGCTGGGTTCACACTGCTGTGTGGAGCGGCTCCCAGCGGGGGTCTGGTGCATCCCTGTTCACCATTTAAGGTACGATTTTGGTCTGAATTTTGGGCTGAATTCAGACCTGAAACAGACCAGAATACACACGGGACCCCTGTGCAATTCGCTCCGCAGCCATCCCAGAGCTGTGTGAACCGGCTCCATTGAGAGCCGGTCACAGTCTCCTGACATGCAAATTTAATGCGGGGGGAACCGGCATCAAATTCACAACAGTGTGAACCCAGCCTCACAGAAAACATACCTGGTAATGATTGGTTGACATGCATTCTCAGGTGCTTTACATTGTTATTTTTTTTCTACATTTGGTTCAGATGACAAATGCAATCGACACACAAGTAAGGAATTATAAGGAACCTTTGGTGCCCATTTACACCTTTGTATTTAGGTGTGTTAAGGAAAATGCATTCATGTGATTTGTGTTGCATGTTACCCTGTGTTATGTTATAGCAATGCATTCATTTTGCATAGGCTGCCAATGCATTAGTGCAGACAAAAAAATGAATTGCATGCTTTGATCGACAATGCAGTTACTTTGTGGGGGTGAGTTGGGGTGTTGTTCAAAATGAAATTACACCACATTTATAAGGTGCGGTACCAGAATGCAACGTGTGACTGCAACCTAAAATGGGATCAGCTGAAAACAATAAGGCATTTTCATTAGTGATGAGCAAAACTGATAATGTTCCGTTAACTGGTACATTCGTGTACCATTAAAGTCAAAGGAAAGTGAATCTTGAAAATTAATTCTCTCAATTTCCAAAGTTAAAATGCAATGGAAAACAAAGCAGTGCATGGGGTGGGGGGGGGGGTTGTGCTGCCAGGGAGAACATAACTATCAATGCAAAAAAAATAAATTTACAAAATGATCTGAAGGTGAGCGCCTTCTTCTTTTAAAGTTTATATGACAGCATAATACAAATTCTTTAACTATTTGAAGACTGGTATGTAAAACCCTCTTCCTGTCCAGGCCATTTTTCAGCACTGTGATACTTTGCCTGACAACTACTTGCAACGCTAAACACAAATGGATTTATTAGCAGTTTTGAGACAGAGCTTTCTTGTGGTGGTACTTAATCATGACTGTTTTTTTTTTCTTTTCGTTTTTACTATATAATAGAAAAGAAAAACCCAAACCTGTTTACCTTAATTTCTACTATAAAAGTTTGCTATTTAAATAATCCTTCTTCATTAATTGTACTCTGCTACATTTCTTTGGTGAAAGTGTATATATAGTGTTTACAAACTGTAGTATATAAATTTGAAATGTATCAATCCCTGATGTTCAGACTGCTTATCTAATTTCTTGAGGCCCTAAAATGCCATGACCCATTTTTGGAAAGGAGACACTCCAAACTATTTAGTAAGAGACATGGTTCATTTTTTGAAGTTTTTTTGAAGTTGATCTTTTGCCACAGATGTTGGGAAAAAGAAGAAAGTAAATAAAAATCGATTTTTGAGTTCTCACATATGGCATAGAAAAGTAAGTAAAAAATATTTATCAGATAAAGTTGTAAATTAATAAGATACATACACACGGCATGGGCATAATAATAATTACACCCCAAATCACATTCTTATACTCCCTCCAAGTATGGTGATACCACATGAGAAGGAATGTTTTCTTGCCTAGATGCATATAGGTGCCAAAAACCCACTGAGCTGCTTCAGACCTTCAGAATAAAATATGCATCTGATTTACCGTACTGCTTATCTATCACATTTCCTGAGGCCTTGAAATGCCAGGACAGGAGAAACTTAATTTAATTAGAGATATGATGATTCTTTGTCAGTTTTTGAAAAATTAAGAAATAAACACACCTAGAATTACACCACAACACACTAATTGATATTCTTCCTGAGTATAGGGATAGAACATATGTGAGACTTTTTTGCAGCCACATAAAGGGTCCAAAATCCATGGGGCACCTTAAAGCTTTCAAATAGCATAAATTAGGCATCTAATTTCTGACTACCTATCATAAATTGACAACATTTTGAATAGCAGACACCCCAAGGTATTTTTTAAGAGACATAGTGAATCTTTTAAAGATTTAAAGCACTGGTATTCCCTTCAACATCCATACCAGATCCTTATCCTAGGTGAGGGTCTGTTATGGAATGTTAGGGGACCCCACAGAAAAACAAAAAAATGGTGTGGGGGTTCCACCTAAAAATACGTTGCTCTATCCTTAACTGAGCCTTATCTGATCATGAATCTTGGTTGGCAAGGAAGAGAGGGCAGCAAGCATGTACCCCCCTGTATCATACCAGGCTACATGCTCTCACCATGAGGGGGCGGAGGGGGTGCGGGCTGGCAAATCTTTTTGAATAGACTGAAATTGTGTTACCTGTCAGATGCAGGCACAAGAAATTATTTACAATCTCCTGTGCTTGGGTGCTTAGTCTATAGGTGTGTGGTGCAGCCAACCCTTAGGATTTGTGTGGAATGTCAATGGTCTTGCTGCCCTCCTCAGAACAATGGGTATCCTTCTAACTGAAACATATAAAGAAGAAAGGAGGGCACAAGAAATTATTTCTTTAGTCTCTTCTACATGATATGATCAGACTGCACTATAACTTTGAAGAAAGCCTCAACTTAAGAGACTACAAGCAAGGTTTTATCCTTGTCAGATATTTGTGAACACAGCCAAAAACTAAACAGGCACTAGGATTTACATAGCTGTGTGATCTTTGAGCCAACATCTCAGTCCAGAAAGATGATGTTGACCCTGGGTTGTGCCTAAACAAATATGGCTGGGTCTTTTTGGAAAGAAAATCAAACAAAGGCATTGTCAGAGGGAATATCATTATGGCAAGTATTAGTTAGCATGAATGCACTTAACATGAAAACTATATCTGGGAATAGCTTTTCGTTAAACTAAACTTATTGCTCTAAAGCCTTACACATTTATATTATAATATGAGATAAAGCTCTACATGGTCCCAGTGCTCACTCTCAGTTTCACTAGTAGTGTGTAATATACATGTACCAACTTTCTCAGTCAAGCCTCAACACACTTTTTTTTTTTACCGTATTGTCACCAAAAAAAAAAGTATTTTTTATTTTTATTAGATATCCATTGAAAATAATCTTAAATGTTTTATACATTTAGATTTTCAGTTTTAATTGGACAGTGCATGGAATCTGCAACAGTTTTTTTTTTCTCAAATAAGATTTTATCGTGTACATAGACATGGTACAAAAAAGGTCTGTAAGCATCCTGGATTTACAATAAAATACAGTAGCAGTGTCTTTAGATCAGATATAGCTGCATAAAAATAGGCTAACAGCAAATCTGGGTAAGTATAGGGGAAAATGGATGTGCTCTTTAGTAATGTATTGAGTATGTGTAATGTATATGGTGAGAAAGGAGTAGTGTAAAATGAGATGGAAATTACTGGTGAGCATGAATATGAAATAATTGGAGAGGGGAATTAGTAGAAATGAGGGGGGGGGGGAATAGGGAGGGAGGGGGAGAAAAAAATGGTCAAGAAAAAAGGCATGGAAAGGGGGGAATTATAATAGGCGTTGGTCCAAGGAATAAGAATTACCTAATAGTGGCTTACACTCCTTTACATAATGTAGTGGGACTTGTATTTCTAATGCAGAGTTTCTATTCTTTCATTTTTTACCTGTGGATCCTGCCAGTACAGAACTTTCTTCCCTAGAGTGATGATGCTCCCATACTGTGTGTCTATGCGGGTACAGCATCAACACACTAGGAAACAAGCTCCTGTTGGAACTACCGTATTCATCGGCATATAACACGCACCTTCATTTTAGGAGGGAAGTTTCAGGAAAAACACTTACATTTTAAATAAAGAACTGTGAAGCAAAATAAGGGTCAGTACCCATCAATGCAGCCTCACCATTGCCCATCTGCAGCCTCACCATTACCCATCTGCAGCTTGATCAATGCCCATCTGCAGCCTCACAATTGCCCATCAATGCAGCCTTATCAATGCCCATCTGCAGCCTCACCATTGCCATTAATGCAGCCTGATCTATGCCCATATGCAGCCTCACCACTGCCATGAATGCAGCCTGATCAGTGCCCATATGCAGCCTCACCTCAGATTACTGTTGCCTCGGAGGGGACAGGGAGGGGGGCAGGACGGGCGCTGTCAGATTACATACAGTGAGAATCTCCTGTTTTCTTGGCGGCCTCTATAATACAGAAGTCCCGTCTCCTGGACCGGCTACTATGATAGATAGAACACTAGTCCAATGCTGGCCTAGGAGACGGGAATTCCTATTACAGAGGCCGCTGAGTAAACAGGAGATTCTCGCTGTATGTAATCTGACGGCTCTCGCCCCGCCCTCCTCCCCATTCCCCCCTAGGCAGCCCAAATTGCAGTTATCAGCGTATAACACGCACACACTATTTGCACCCGATTTTCAGGGTGAAAAGGTGCGTGTTATATGCCAATAAATACAGTATATGCTGAAAAGCAGATGCACAGTGTATCCCATGGTTAGTCAATAATTTATAACTTTTTTAACTAACTTTATTAAGAAACATACTCTACTTTTGTAATCAGAGGCTTTTTTCATGTCCCTGACATAGATGCACACCTGGACTGAAATTGGATTCAACAGCGTAGATGTACAATGTACTGTAATCTAAAGCACAAACAGTAAGTTAAAGCTCCTCTCCAGGCATGATCCTCCCTTCTCTACCCCTTCAATTAACAACTGAATTAGTTGGTTATAATTCCTAAGCTGAAAGCCCCATTTATTACCTAAATGCATAATCTTTTCACTGCCGAGAAAGAGGATCCTTTTTTAGGTGTGCATGTCTTTGCCTGGGTGCTTTGTACACTTCCTGTTGGCTATCCATCTGTGGGTTACTTTCAGGCTTCAGAAGACTGTATGGCATGGTGATGTCATGAAGTCGGCACAGGCACAGACTACAACACTGGATCACCACACCTTAAAGAGGTGTCAGCAAGAGACACAAACAGCATATTTAGGTGAGTGAAAACCAGCTTCTGAATTTTTTTTAATGTTGTAAATTGGTAGTAGAAGGTAAAGTGGTGGAAGCAGGGTTTGTGTATGCCTGGAAATAGGTTCAAAAAAGATTAAAAAACAGTGGCCATGCCTACCTATTAAATGTTACGAATACAGTTGTTAAACAGTAATATATGTATTAGAAGAATAAAACATTAAATGTCTGCTCAGCACAGTTCTTATCCCTTAAGTGGTAAAATAAGGCGCATGTACAACAGCTCCGACATGGACATCTAGCCCGGAGCTCCGCACCACCTTGGACCAACAGGGCTCAAGCACAGACACCAAGACCACTAAAAATGGGGCACAGACCCCACCAAGCACTACTCCACACCCGCGGATGTCAGAGGCAGGCGCTCGGAGGGACCTCAGGCAACAATTTAACAGCCAGGCTCCGGACGGGTGTACCAAAATGCCCACCCCGGCCGGACAAACACAGGCTCTCAGCGCTGAGTCGCCAGGGCCTGCTGACATGAGCCACCTCATCTCTCCGGCAAACCTCACCTACACCCCCATATCTCAAGTAAAAGGCCAGCACTTCCCTGTCCGATCCCCAGCATCTACAGAATCTTTACTGGGCCACACTATGGAGGACTATGACTTCTCCCCAGCAGGGCCTGCCCTAGAATGCCCACCTGAGGCTTTCTCTCATGGATCACCAGGCATAGACACAGCCCTCCTTTCTGCAGGTCTATTATGCAAAATGTCAGAATTAATGGACAGGGGCCTATCCAATACAGCTGCAAAAATAACGGGTGACATTAAATCCGATTTTAAAAATTTGGGTGCCAGAATGGATGCCATAGAGCAGAAACTGAACATCATGGTCTCTAGGACCAATCAGAACTGTGACCACATCCAAGTATTACAGGACCAGCTGGATATCGCTCTCTCCAGAATAGATGACCTTGAGAATAGGTCGAGAAGATATAATTTCAGGGTCAGGGGTCTCCCCGAGAAAATCACTGACATCCCAAGAGCAATCCAGGATATCATGAAGAACCTGATTCTGGGTATCCCCCAACATCGCCTTGAACTGGACAGAGCCCACAGAGCCCTTGCCCCCCCCCCCCCCCCAGGAAGGACGGATCCCCTAGGAAATTTCATAGTCAAGCCCCACCTTTACACCACAAAAGTGGAAGTGATGTGACATTCTCGAGCCAAAGCCCAGGTGATGTGCCAGGGTCATCGAATCCAAATATTCGCAGACCTCTTTCCCACGACCATTCAAACAAGAAGATCGCTCAAACCCCTCCTGAATATTCTTTCCCAAAAGGAAATCAAATATTGGTGGGGATTCCCGTTTGCTGTAAAATTCTCCTTTAAGGGCAAAACATAGTCCTTCAAAGACTTCCCAGACGGAGAAAAAACCCTGCTGAATCTGAAACTAATTACACAAGAATCAGCAATGGATTTTACCAATGCAGAACCTCCAAGCGCCCTCTTCCAACCAGCCCCGTGGCCCCAGTTTGGAACAAAGCCAAGAGCAAGAAAACCACTGACACAAGGCCCCCTTAATCAAAGATCATCAGGGCCTCATAGACCTTCCCGCTCTCACATCTTCAGGACTACCTTAACCCCCAATTGAATCTGGGGCTCAACCCGTAGTTGGAACTTTAGCTCCCACCTTTCCCGAATGTCACATTCCTGACAGGCATATCGGACACTCTGACCATCTTTCTCCCTGACACACTGAACGATGCTCCAACGAGTAGGCCTCGTACTCCCGTTATGCTTTGGGAGCCCCCCAAAATATGAATCCTCAATCCATATTCCCATTGCAGTCCCAGGGACCTTTCCCCCTTAAGCCCATCCAAAGGACACAAACTTAGACACCATATAGACAGACTGCATAATGGGCCTGCCCATCAGTGCCATCCAGGATGCAGGAAATTCCATCAAGCAACGAAGATCAAGGTCAAATATCGACCACGCTCCCTCTGGCCTGTCCATTATTTGGGGACTTGACTATATCCTGAACCGGGGGGAGGCTCTCCCAGGCTAAGAGCCCTTTGGTCTAGAGGCCACCGTTCTGATGCCCCTTTCAGCAGAACCCTGTCTTAAGCATCTTTGGGACCTCGTATCACCCACGTTTTTCTGGAAGGGAGATGTCATCCTCGACGTGGTCCAGGGGGTCCTCACACCCCACCACAATGTTCGTTAATGTTTTTGCATGTCAATGCTATTGTTGTTTTTCATGAGTTTCAATTGGAAGCCAATGTCTGAGGTGGCCCACATGTGCCTTCTCCAACTCCATAGTCACGGGAAGCCGTTATTGTGGGATAGGTTGCCAGACCCACCTTCAAGGCTGGCACCTTATGTTATTTAGATCCAGGGAGGTCATATCTATGGACCCTCCTCCCCTTCCCTGTTGTTTTTCCTCTCTTTCCAGCTTTAATTCTTTTTTTACTCCTAGCCAACCACCTGAAACTGAATCCTTTTCCACCCTCTTCCCGTAACGATCCCTTTTTAGCTGCCCAACCAGCCTCAATTCAAAGAAAATGACAGAGGGTAAGTCACTGTGGCTTCCTCTGCATTACATCCCTGATTCCCCATGGCTGACCTACATACCACGTCCCCACTTCTCAGGATTGCCTCAGACAATACACTGGGGCTAAACTACCCAACTAAGCGAAAAAAAGTCTTCAACAGCTATCGATCTCATAAGCTGGACATTGTATTTATCCAAAAGCCCACTTCCCGGTCCGGTTTATTCCCAGATTCCTACACACCAACTATCCCACTTTCTACCTCGCCAACGCTGAGGACAAAACCAGGGGAGCAGCTATCCTCTTTTCCAAAAACAGTAACTTTGCCTGGCTGTCAGATCTCAGGGACCCAGAGGGGAGGTTTATCCTGGTGAAGGGCACGATCGAGGGCCACTTATACTCCTTAATTTCTTACTACGCTCCCAATAAAGGGCAGGTTGATTTCTTCAAAGCACTCTTCAAAATGTTACTCCCGCATCTAGAGGAGATGGTGATTTCAATGTAACCTTTGACCAAGGGTCGGACAAGTCCAAATCCCTCTCAGCTCGACTCACCCGCCCTACCTAGGCCAGTCTCAGGATAGCTAAACTTTTACACTCCCACAATGTAGTTGATGCTCGGAGGGAACTTAACCCTGGCAAAAGGGATTTTACACATTTCTCTAGCCCTCACCAATCATACGCTAGAATTTACCATATTCTGATGCCCCCCAACCTCATCCCTTCCGCACATAGTGCCACCATAATAGATACCCCCTTTCAGGCCACTCGATAGTAGTCCTCTCTCTAAGACCTCTTTCAGCCAAAAGACCCATTTCACACTGACTGTCATGAAGATCCTGCCAGTAACCGGCGATCCAGGCGCACGGGAACACGGCCACGGGTCCCACTGCGCATGCACGCGCGTTCACGGGTGCGGTCACGCACGGGCACGCGTGCGCGCACTTCCGCTGGTGTCAGGCGGGCTATTTAAACTGGTCTGTCACACTTCATCCCCGCTGTCTGCTCTACAGCGTTCTGTATGCTTTACCTGATCTGATCTGTGTATCCTGTTATCTGCTTTCTGTTGACCATCCTGCTATCCGCCTGCACCAGACCCTCTTGGCTTGCCTGACCATCCCTCTGTATTATCCCTGGTACCTCTGCTGTCCGACCGATACTGACCACCGGCTTGTTGACCTTCCCGCTGTGTATACCAGCATCCAGTATACTACCTGCTGCTTGTTCCTGGTTCCAGTCTAGCGTTCCAGGCTCCTACCTGCTGCTTGTTCCAATCCAGCGTTCCAGGCTACTACCTGCTGTTGTTCCTGGTTCCAGTCCAGCGTTCCAGTCTACTACCTGCTGTTGTTCCTGGTTCCAGTCCAGCGTTCCAGTCTACTACCTGCTGCTTGTTCCAGTCCAGCGTTCCAGGCTACTACCTGCTGTTGTTCCTGGTTTCAGTCCAGCGTTCCAGTCTACTACCTGCTGCTTGTTCCTGGTTCCAGTCCAGTGTTCCACTGTCCGGCTTGCTTACCTGCTGGGTTCCTGGTCCTCCCTGCATTCCAGTCTCTGTCTTCAGTCTTCTCTTCGGCTTCAGGTTCCAGAGGGTGCCACCACTACTGAACGTCCAGCGACTGTTGATCCTGCCAGGCACCCATACCACTCTTCACTCCTGGCCCTCTGTCTCCATTACAAGGGAACGGGAGTGGTAGCTGTAAGGGAGGTCTTTCTCTGCACTTCAGGCTCAAAACCTACCAGGTACGTGACAGTAGCAGACAGCCATGTCTGAGTCATGAGCAGGGAACTTCTCCCATGGAGGAACTTTGTGCACACCTGGCAGGATTAACTGAAGCAGTCAAGAATCTGCAGCAAGGATACACCAGGTTGGAGGAACGAGTGCTAACCTTGTCTAATCCCATTGGGGTCCAGGGGGCTCCTTCTGCTCCTGCTCCTTCTGTCGGGCCTTCCTCAACGGTGGTGATGCTCTCTCCAGAACCCAAGGTCCCTACACCTGAACGTTTCTCCGGGAATCGCCATAAGTTCAGGGCCTTCCGCAACTCCTGTGAACTATTTTTTGCTCTTCAGCCACGTACCTTTTCCCTGGAGGCTACCAAGGTGGGCTATGTTATTTATCTGCTTTCTGGTGACCCCCAAACCTGGGCCCATCGCCTCTTGGAGCAAAAGGACATATCCCTGACCGATCTCTCCACCTTCTTTGACGCATTGGGTCAGCTGTATGATGACCCCCAGCTGTCCGTGACTGCGGAGACGGCTCTGCATACCCTTCAACAGGGTCGCAGGGCAGCAGAGGACTATGTGGCTGAATTCAGGAAGTGGAGTGCGGACACTAATTGGAATGATGCGGCTCTCCACTATCAGTTTCGGTTGGGACTTTCTGACTCTCTGAAGGATGAATTGGCCAGGGTGGGTACACCACAGACTGTAAATGCCTCAATCGATCTAGCCATCCAGATCGATCGACGCCTACGAGAGCGTAGGTCTGAGAGAGCTATGGGATCTTCTCGTCCAACTTGGGTTACCCCTAAGGTTTCCAATCACTCATCACCAACACCACCTACTTCCACGTATAACCTACCTGAGCCAATGCAATTAGGAGTCCTGCAGCCTTCTCTCACCCAGGAGGAACGACAACGTCGTCGAGAAAATAATTTGTGCCTGTATTGCGGGGAACCTGGGCACTATGTCAGGAACTGTCCCCTTAAACTCCATAAGTGCTTATCTTTGTCTACCGACTATGTTACACCTCTGGTTAAAAATACCACTCACCTTGCTCTTCCTCTCCTGCTACAGCTTCCAGGAAGGACTCTGCAAATACCCGCCATTATTGATTCCGGAGCTTGCAGCTGTTTCATGGATTCTCTTTTTGCCACCCAACACCAGATACCTTTGTTGCCTAAAGCCCATGGACTCTCCATCCATCTAGCTGATGGAACCGCTATCAAATCTGGACCTGTTACTCAAGAGACTATCCCAATACCCATCTCCATTTCTAACGCCCATCAAGAACAGCTACGCCTGGACATTATTGCTTCACCCCTGTTTCCCATAATCCTTGGCATGCCATGGTTACAGGCTCACAATCCGGACATTAATTGGATCACGGGTGAGGTTACCTTTCCTTCTTCTTATTGCCAGCAGTTCTGCAGAACTCAGAATGCTCAGGAGAACCCTACTCTGCTCTGCCTAGATACAGATCCTAGTCTACACCCGTCCATCCCTTCTGCCTATCATGATTTCTTGGATGTATTTAGCAAACAGAGGGCAGAGGTGTTACCCCCTCACCGGGCCTATGACTGTCCCATCGAGTTACTTCCCGGGGCTGAAATTCCTTTTGGAAGAATCTTCCCGTTAACTGAAGTGGAACAAGGGGCTTTGAAAGAATACATTGATGAGAACTTTAAAAAAGGCTTCATTCGTCCATCCACGTCTCCCGCAGGTGCAGGCATCTTCTTTGTGCAGAAAAAGGATAAGACCCTCAGACCTTGTGTGGATTACCGCGAACTAAATAAGATCACTGTGAAGAATCGGTACCCTCTCCCCCTGGTGCCAGAGTTGTTCCAAAGACTGGGGACGGCCACCATATTCACCAAACTTGATCTCTGCGGGGCCTACAATTTAGTTTGTATTAGGGATGGAGACGAATGGAAGACCGCCTTTCATACCCGCTATGGACATTTTGAGTACCTCGTGATGCCTTTCGGCCTGTGCAATACCCCTGCTACATTTCAGTACTTTATCAATGATGTGTTACGTGACTTTCTAGACCTGTTTGTTATCGTCTATTTAGACGACATATTAATTTTTTCTTGTTCTCTTGAATCCCATCGCAGGCACATCAGAAGTGTGTTGGGCCGGCTTCGACAACACGGTCTATATGCAAAGGCTGAAAAATGTGAATTTGAACAGGAAAGTATTCCATTTTTGGGGTTAGTCATTTCCAGTGAGGGCATTAAGATGGACCCTCAAAAGGTCACTGCAGTCCTAGATTGGCCAGTCCCGACAGACAAAAAAGGAATCCAGCGATTCGTTGGATTCGCCAATTTTTACCGTAAATTTATTAAAGGGTTCTCAGCCATCATTACACCCATCACACAACTAACTAAGGAAGGTACACGCTTCCATTGGTCTGCTGAAGCCCAAAAGTCTTTTGAGACTCTCAAGGGCCTTTTTACCTCCACCTCTGTACTAAAGCATCCAGATTCCTCTCTGCCATTCATACTAGAGGTGGACGCATCTGAAATTGCAGTAGGGGCAGTGCTGTCCCAAAGACAGGGAACTAAGGCCCTGCTGCATCCTGTGGCCTTCTTTTCTCGTAAATTGTCCACGGCAGAGAGAAATTATGATGTAGGTGACAGAGAGTTGTTGGCAATCAAGTCAGCATTGGAGGAGTGGCGCTATCTGTTGGAGGGTGCCGCTCATCCAGTCTTAATTTTTACAGATCATAAGAACCTGGAGTATTTGAGATCTGCAAAAAGGTTGAAGCCACGTCAGGCCAGGTGGGCTCTCTTTTTCTCCAGGTTCTCCTTTCATGTCACTTACCGCCTTGGCTCCAAAAATACCAAACCTGACGCCCTATCCAGGATGTTTCACAAGTCCCAAGAGATTTCCCCTCCAGACACCATTCTGTCCCCGGGGAATTTTCTTTTACTTCAGGGAGACCTGCTTTCCCAGATTAAGCAGGCTTCCGCAGGATTGGGATCTTCCATTAAGGCAGAACTCCAAATTAAGGATGGGTTACTGTGGCATGAGAATAGGATCTTTATACCTGAATCACTACGAGTTACAGTACTGGGGCTCTGTCATGGTCACGCGTTGGCTGGGCATTTTGGCGTAGCCAAGACCACTGATCTGGTACAGCGTACCTTCTGGTGGCCTCAGCTACGCGAAGATTGTAAAAAGTTTGTAGAGTCCTGTACCACCTACATCAGGAACAAGGGGCTCAGAACAAAGGCATGGGGACTATTAAAACCCTTGCCTGTCCCAGATAGGCCCTGGAAAATGCTCTCTATAGACTTTATTGTAGAATTACCCCCGGCTGGGGGCTTCACCTCAATCTTTGTCATAGTGGACCGGTTGTCGAAGATGGCCCACTTTGTCCCAATGAAGTGCACCCCTTCAGCTACAGAAACAGCACAAGCATTCATTAAAGAAGTCATCAGGCTCCATGGGGTACCAGTCAATATCGTTTCAGATCGGGGGGTACAGTTTACCTCCCGATTCTGGAGGTCTCTGTGTAAAACCTTGAACATTGAGCTTTCATTTTCATCAGCTTACCATCCCCAGACTAATGGGCAAACAGAAAGAACAAACCAGACCCTTGAACAATATTTGTGCTGTTTTTCTTCTTTTGCCCAAGATGATTGGATTTCTGTTCTTCCATTGGCCGAATTCGCCTATAACAATTCTATTCATTCTGCTATCAAACAAACTCAGTTTTTTGCGAATTATGGTTTCCACCCTTCATTTTTACCTAACTCTATTCCAGAATGCACAGTATCTTCACCTCCAACAACCAAGTTTTACAGGAGACCATGACCAGGACCCAGGAGTGTAATAAAGCAACCTTTGATAAGAAAAGGTGAGGTGAGCTGTTACTTGCACCTGGGGATCAGGTATGGTTGTCCACAGTAAACCTTAGGTTGGCTTGCCCTTCAAAGAAATTAGGTCCCAAGTTTCTTGGGCCGTTCTTGGGCAGAGAATAATTGAAGTTACATACGAACTTGAACTCCCGGATTCACTAAAGGTGCATCCAGTTTTTCACGTGTCCCTGCTCAAACCCTCTATTTTCAACCCATTTCCAGGCCGAAGTATGGATCCTCCTGATCCAATCTTGGTAAATTGGGAGGAGGAATTCGAGGTGGAGGCTATCATGGACCATAGGAAAAGAGGTAACCAGAATCAATTTTTGTTAAAGTGGAGGGGGTTTGGCCCAGAAGAGAACTCTTGGGAACCAGAAGATAATATTCATGCTGAAGATCTGTTACAATCTTTTAAAAGATCCCATCCAGAGAAATTTTTTCAAAGGGGCAGCCGGAGGCTGCCCCTTGGGGGGGCAATGTCATGAAGAACCTGCCAGTAACCGGCGATCCAGGCGCACGGGAACACGGCCACGGGTCCCACTGCGCATGCGCGCGCATTCACGGGTGCGGTCACGCACAGGCACGCGCGCGCGCACTCCCGCTGGTGTCAGGCGGGCTATTTAAACCGGTCTGTCACACTTCATCCCCGCTGTCTGCTCTACAGCGTTCCGTGTGCTTTACCTGATCTGATCTGTGTATCCTGTTATCTGACCCGGCTTTCTGTTGACCATCCTGCTATCCGCCTGCACCAGACCCTCTTGGCTTGCCTGACCATCCCTCTGTATTATCCCTGGTACCTCTGCTGTCCGACCGATACTGACCACCGGCTTGTTGACCTTCCCGCTGTGTATACCAGCATCCAGTCTACTACCTGCTGCTTGTTCCTGGTTCCAGTCCAGCGTTCCAGGCTCCTACCTGCTGCTTGTTCCAATCCAGCGTTCCAGGCTACTACCTGCTGTTGTTCCTGGTTCCAGTCCAGCGTTCCAGTCTACTACCTGCTGATTGTTCCTGGTTCCAGTCCAGCATTCCAGTCTACTACCTGCTGCTTGTTCCAGTTCAGAGTTCCAGGCTACTACCTGCTGCTGTTCCTGGTTCCAGTCCAGCGTTCCAGTCTACTACCTGCTGCCTGTTCCAGTCCAGCGTTCCAGGCTACTACCTGCTGTTGTTCCTGGTTCCAGTCCAGCGTTCCAGTCTACTACCTGCTGCCTGTTCCAGTCCAGCGTTCCAGGCTACTACCTGCTGTTGTTCCTGGTTCCAGTCCAGCGTTCCAGTCTACTACCTGCTGTTGTTCCTGGTTCCAGTCCAGCGTTCCAGTCTACTACCTGCTGCTTGTTCCAGTCCAGCATTCCAGGCTACTACCTGCTGTTGTTCCTGGTTCCAGTCCAGCGTTCCAGTCTACTACCTGCTGCTTGTTCCTGGTTCCAGTCCAGTGATCCACTGTCCGGCTTGCTTACCTGCTGGGTTCCTGGTCCTCCCTGCATTCCAGTCTCTGTCTTCAGTCTTCTCTTTGGCTTCAGGTTCCAGAGGTTGCCACCACTACTGAACATCCAGCGACTGTTGATCCTGCCAGGCACCCATACCACTCTTCACTCCTGGCCCTCTGTCTCCATTCCAGGGGAACGGGAGTGGGAGCTGTAAGGGAGGTCTTTCTCTGCACTTCAGGCTCAAAACCTACCAGGTACGTGACACTGGCGCATAAACTAATCAATTCTAAGTGACCCAATCCAAACCCAAATTATCGAGAATGCCCTCACGGAATACTTTGTTCTAAACTATGTAGACAACATCTCCCCGGAGTCTTTATGGGTGGCTCATAAAGTGACAATTAGAGGCAAAATTATCCAGATAGCAACCCAACTCAAAAGGGAGCGCCAATCCACCATCGCGAAACTTGAGCAGGCATTTTCACAAAGGAAAAAAGAGCATAAGAAACACCCAACAAAGGAATCCCTAACACATTTAGACAAGGCCAGACTGGAGCTTAATTTGGCCCTGACGGCTAAAGCAGAAAAACAGATCTGCTGGAGTGAAGCAAAGTTCTACACCCAGAAAGATGTTAGCTTCCAAACTTTCTCACCGATTGAGATCCCACACCATCCCCAAAATCAGAATCCCGGGGGGCCACCCACCGCCAACCTAAACAAGATACTGGAGGTGTTCCATGAGTTCTACTCCAAGATCTATAGCTCAAAATCCAGGGACGTAGGACCAAGATTCTCTGACTTCATAAAGGACCTCCCTTTGCCACACCTCTCCCCTACTGATAGAAAATGGCTAGAAGCCCTCTTTACAGTAGAAGAGATTCTGGAGGTCATCAAAGACCATAAAAAAGGGACCTGCTCCTGGTCCAGATGGCCTCTCAGTCCCATATTACAAAGCCTTTTCAGAAACCTTAGCCCCATTCATGGCCAAATTTTACAACTACAAAACTAAAGGTAACCACCTAGACCTCGCACTGAACACTGCCTACCTTGCGGTGCTCCCCAAACCAGACAAAAATCCGGAAGAAGTTGGTAATTCTAGATCCATATCCCTCATTAATAATGACCTTAAGATACTCACAAAGATTTCAGCCAACAGTTTAGCCTCTTTCATAGGTCGCTACATTCATAAGGATCAGGTGGTATTCATCCCCAGCAGACAGGGCCTGGACCAAACCAGAAGGGCCATAGATGTAATTTCCATTCTACAATCTAACTGGGATAAGGGCCCTAAACAGAAAGGAATGATACTCTCTCTTGACTTAGACAAGGCATTTGACTCAATGGAGTGGCCATACATTTTTTCAATATTTGAACACTGGGGTTTTGGCCAATGCTTCAAGGGTATTTGCCACGTTTTATATTCCTCCCCAAAACCAATTATCCATATCCAGGGCCAATATTCAGCTCCTTTAACCATTTCCAGGGGAACTAAACAGGGATTCCCTCTCTCCCCCCTGATCTTTGCGATTGCAATTGAATCACTAGCGGTGGTCAATCGACACAACCCAAATACACAAGGGGTTTCCTGGGGTCTCCAGACCCACAAATGTGCCCTATTTGTAGATGACATCCTCATGTTCATCATGTCCCCCTTAACTTCGCTCCCCAATCTGTGCAAAGTCCGTAAAGATTTCTTGGAGATCTCATACCTTATAGACAACCATTCTAAATCCCAGGTCCTCAATATATCACTTTCCCCAGAAGAAGTCCCTCCCCTACAACATTCATTTGAGTTTGCTTGGAGTAAATCATGCATCGGAAATCTGAGAATAACCCTCACAGATAAAATTGAGCACCTATACTCAGCCAACTATCCCCCTATGTACAAAAAACTTGAATCGGACTTGAAAAAGTGGTCCAGAGGGGAACTATCCTGGCTAGGCAAAATTCACTCAATTAAGATGATGCTCCTCCCTAGAATACTGTACTTGTTCCAAGCCCTCCTCATTTTGGTCAGGAAGGATCACCTAAGATCCTTCCAAAGCAAAATAATTTGATTTGTCCTGGGTGGCTCGGGCTGCAGGATTCCCCATAGGACCTTATTTCAACCTAAACTTAAAGGAGGGCTGGGCCTACCCAACCTCCTATGGTATTTTCAATCAGCTAGATTAGCTCAGTTGTCCACGGTTTATTCTAAATATGAAAAACCAGACTGGAACCTCTATCTTTGAGCTACTGTGTGAGCACTCTGGAACTACCAGACTTGAAAAGCTTCAGACACAGACAAATTACCCATTTCCTAAGCAAAACATGCACAAACAAACCAAACCCCCCTCCCTTACAGCCTACGAAAGATGGTGCAGTCAGCCAGAGGAACTAAGGGGTGGCATCAGAGTTACATAGTTAGTAAGGTTGAATGAAGACACCAGTCCATCCAGTTCAACCTGAGTGAGTGTCTACAATTGTCTCTATCCCTGTACATTGTGTCTCATTAAGATGCTCATCTATTATATCATTATTTATTTAAGGTACCCATATAGCGTTGTCAATTTACACAACGCTCCACACATACATCGCATCCTACCCTCAAGGAGCCTACAATCCCCAACTCACATTCATATACTAGGGCCAATTTTGGACAGAAGCCAATTAACCTACCAGCATGTCTTTGGAGTGTGGGAGGAAACCGGAGTACCCGGAGGAAACACATGCAGGCGCAGGGAGAACATGCAAACTCCAGGCAGGTAGTGTCGTGGTTGGGATTCGAACCAGCGACCCTTTTTAGTGCTAGGCGAGAGTTCTAACCACTACACCACTGTGCCGCCCCAATCTACCAGTCACTGGCCAACCCAACTGACAAATCTTCCTACATGATAGCCTGGGAAGATGAACTACAGATACAATGCAATATTGAAAAGTGACAGAGGGTCCACTCCAGATCTTATGCCAGGTTACTAAACACCTCCCTAATAGAGGCTAACCTCAAGGTAATGTCCAGATGGTATTATACTCCAACTAAGCTGGCTTCCATCTTCCCAACAGTGAATCCCTTATGCTTCCGAGAATGCCACCTTCCGGGTACAATGTCCCACTTATGGTGGGAATGCCCGCGAATTAGGCATTTTTGGAAAAAGATCTTTCATTTGATCTATAAACTCTCTGACTGTCTGCTCCCTAGAACACCAACCATAGCCCTCTTGAACGACGACTTGCCAAAGACTCACAGACACAATCGTAAATTAATTCTCTTCATCCTGACTGGTGCCAAGATAACCACTGCTAAAGCATGGAAGCAACCCAGGGTTTCCCTTGCACCCGCCATTTGCAAAACATCATGGATTATGACCCAAGAAAAAGTATCCATCATTTTAACAGACTCTACATTCAAATTTGAAGCTATTTGTGAACCGCTTTGTCGGGATTCCCATTACTACGATCCCCCAGGTACCCAATTCCTCTTCATCTCCTTCCAGGTGATTGCCCCCCCACCTTCTTCTTTTCTTCTCACCTTCCTCTTTGATATCAACTCTCCAGTAGCATTCATCTTGTTCAAACATGTTTTTTATCTAATTCAGGTTTCTAGGTTTTACAGGTTCTTCTCCTTCGGGTCTGTCTTACAATTAGTTTCAGACCCATCCTGCTAGTCGCAGGGAGTGAGGGAGTCAACCCAGGGCGCAGTATGCTCCCATTAGGGTGATATCTCCATTACGAACGCTAGTTTTACAAGACCGAGCTCTTCCGGCTCGTTCTTGATCCCGGGTATACGTGGACTTTCGTGCGATGGGCTTGTGTACACACGATCTGAAAGTCCGACAACAAAAATTTGTTGGCAGAAAATTTGAGAGTGCCTAAAAAAGTGCCACAAAGGCACCAATGAAAAATCAGTATCCACTAGTATACAGTCTGTTTAAATCTAACGAAGAAGAAAAAAAAGAGAGAGGTTAAATAAAGAAGAAAGGAAAATAACAGAAAAAGATGATATTTCAATCGCAAAAGAGGTAAGGGGGCCCATCCACTCTCAATCCTAAAGGGAAATGTAATTAATCCAGCAGTCCCAGGTCTTGTGGAAATTAGTAAGATTATTATGGTGGGTGCAGGTAAGTTTATTATTCACCATAATCCAATTCAATTTATGTTTGACATGCACCACAGCTATTTCCAACATTGCGCTGTCACGATTCCTGCTGCCAAAAGCATATAGTATGAGCCATTTAGGCCATTTTGGAATATCGGATTATAATTTATGAAACAGTGTTGTCTCTGGGGCCCTAGTAAGATGGATATCCTTAATTGAGCATATGAGTTAAAAAAGTCTTATCCAAAACCTGGAAACAGTAGGGCATTACCACCACACATGAAATATTGTTCCCTGCTGTCCACATTGACAAAAACAGTTCGGAGAGGCATACAGATGTATCTTAACTATCTTAGTTGGTACTAGGTGCCAGTGTCAAAGGGTTTTATTTGATCCTATCTAGATAGTATTGATTTAATTTTTTTAAATTGGGAGGAGTGCCCAGGAGATCTGTAGATCCAGCTCCCACAATTTCAAGTAGGAGAGCTTACAATTGAAATCCGTTAAAAGGAGATAAACAGTAGATATACGTCCATCACAAGTAGGGTTGAGACTTTTAGATCAGATTCATTTTTAGGGTGAAACATTATGCTGAAGGTTAAGGGATGGTATAAAATGACTTGCTTATAAAGCGATTAATGTGACATTCACTATACGTTCACTATACATTCCTTGCACATTAACCAGTAAATTGTTTTGAAAACACATTTGCATGGAAAATTTACTTACACATCTGCCAGATCAAGTAACACACACAGATATTAGTTCTTCAGTAAGAAATTGAACTTATTATACATATAATTTATAGCACAGCAATCTGATATTCGCCATAAGAGTTGGGTGAAGGGTTTGGTCCGAGCATCGATTCGAGCCGACCATTGGATGTTCGCTGTTCGGCCCGCCAAATGACCACAATGCACTGTGCCACTGCACAGTGCATTGGAAGCCCTGATTGGCTGAAGCAATGAAAGCTTTGCTTAATCAGGGCACAGAGCACTGTCAGAGCCATGATTAGAAAAAGTAATGATGACTCTATCCAATCATGGCTCATTGCTCTTATATATGTCCCAAACTAGGGATGAGCCGAACAACCCCCTGTTCGGTTCGCACCAGAACATGCGAACAGGAAAAAAGTTTGTTCGAACACGCGAACACCGTTAAAGTCAATGGGACACGAACATGAATAATCAAAAGTGCTAATTTTAAAGGCTTATATGCAAGTTATTGTCATAAAAAGTGTTTGGGGACCTGGGTCCTGCCCCAGGGGACATGGATCAATGCAAAAAAAAGTTTTAAAAACGGCCGTTTGTTCAGGAGCAGTGATTTTAATAATGCTTAAAGTTAAACAATAAAAGTGTAATATCCCTTTAAATTTCATAGCTGGGGGGTGTCTATAGGGTTTGAAACAGGAAAATCTGGATGCCGCACACCGGATAAAGTTGAAAACATCTTCTTTATTATAAAACTTGGATCATAAAAAACAGGACAATCAGGCGGGTGGTACAGACACAGCTGACGCGTTTCACGCTCTAGTTCGAGCGCTTACTCATAGCTGACAAATATTGGGATGACTGTCTTATATATCTTAATAAGAGATACCACATGACTTCATGGTCACTCATCTAATAGATATCAGCTGAAAGCTGATTATGCAAAGTCTCGGCATCTGCTATAAAAGACATGTGCTACCCAATAAGAAAAACTCTTATGGATATGACTTTTTAAAACAAAAGCGAAAATAGGAAAATATATACATGTATATATGTATATATACACACGTGCACATATGTATATGTATGTGTTTGAATATGTGAGTGAAGTGAGATAAACACACAATATGCATGAACAAGGGGAAGTGTGATGCAACTTAATTGTGTTAAAACAAAATGCAAAAAAGCACCGCAACAAATGAGTGAAAAATTAGTGAGTGAAAAAAACTGTGTATATGTAAAAAAGGTGAAAGAGTGTGTAGACCTGAATTTATATGTAAGATGCATGACTACAGCAGTGTATGTGCACTACTGGTAAAAGAAAATAAATATGTAAATGAGTAAAAATACAAATAAATAAATTTGTGCATTGATAATTGATAGTGAAAATAAATATGTGAACCAATAGGTAATGCAATGTAGCCATATGCATTAAAAAAGAACAATAATGAAAGGATAAAAAGTGAAGATGAAAATAGAATAAGATATAGTGAAAAAAATTAATGAAATTGAATTTGAAAAATAAAATCCAAATTGTAATTGTATATGTATACAAGTCGTTTTAAATGTTTTGGGACCTGGGTCCTGCCCCAGGGGACATGTATCAATGCAAAAAAAAGTTTTAAAGACGGCTGTTTTTTCAGGAGCAGTGAGTTTAATAATGAAAAAAGTGAAACAATAAAAGTGAAATGTTCCTTTAAATTTCGTACCTGGGGGGTGTCTATAGTATGCCTGTAAAGGGGCGCATGTTTCCTGTGTTTAGAACAGTCTGACAGCAAAATGACATTTCGAAGGAAAAAAATAATTTAAAACTACTCGCGGCTATTGCATTGCCAGTCCGACAATACACATAGAAGTTCATTGATAAAAACGGCATGGGAATTCCCCACAGGGGAACCCCGAACCAAAATTTTAAAAAAAAATGACGTGGGGGTCCCCCTAAATTCCATACCAGACCCTTCAGGTCTGATATGGATTTTAAGGGGAACCCAGGCCAAAATAAAAAAAAACGGCGTGGGGTCCCCCCAAAAATCCATACCAGACCCTTATCCGAGCACGCAACCTGGCAGGCCGCAGGAAAAGAGGGGGGGACAAGAGAGTGCCCCTCCCCCTCCTGAACCATACCAGGCCACATGCCCTCAACATTGGGAGGGTGCTTTGGGGTAGACCCCCCAAAACACCTTGTCCCCATGTTGATGAGGACAAGGGCCTCATCCCCACAACCCTGGCCGGTGGTTGTAGGGGTCTGCGGGCGGGGGGTTTATCGGAATCTCGAAGCCCCCTTTAACAAGGGGACCCTCAGATCCCGCCCTCCCCCTGTGTGAAATGGTAAGGGGGAACTTACCCCTACCATTTCACTAAAAAACTGTCAAAATTGTTAAAAATGACAAGAGACAGTTTTTGACAATTCCTTTATTTAAATGCTTCTTCTTTCTTCTATCTTCCTTCATCTTCTTTTTCTGGTTCTTCTGGCTCTTCTGGTTCTTCCTCCGGCGTTCTCGTCCAGCATCTCCTGCACGGCGTCTTCTATCTTCTTCTCCTCGGGCCGCTCCGCACCCATGGCATGGGGGGAGGCTCCCACTCTTCTCTTCATCTTCTTCATCTTCTTCTCTTCTTCTTTTCTTCTCTTCTTCTCTTCTTCATTTTCTTCTCCGGGCCGCTCTGCATCCATGCTGGCATGGAGGGAGGCTCCTGCTGTGTGACGGCGTCTCCTCGTCTGACGGTTCTTAAATAATGGGGGGCGGGTCCTTGATGGGACTTCCCTGTGACATCACGGGGAATGCCACAGGGAAGTCCCGTCATGTCCCGTGCGTCAGAGGGGGGCGGGGTCACCCAGTGACCCCGCCCCCATTATTTAAGAACCGTCAGACGCGGGGGGAGCCGTCACACAGCGGGAGCCTCCCTCCATGCCAGCATGGATGCGGAGCGGCCCGGAGAAGAAAATGAAGAAGAGAAGAAGTGAAGAAGAGAAGAAAAGAAGAAGAGAAGAAGATGAAGAGAAGAGCGTTAGCCTCCCCCCATGCCATGGGTGCGGAGCGGCCCGAGGAGAAGCAGATAGAAGACGCCGCGGAGGGGATGCTGGACGAGAACGCCGGAGGAAGAACCAGAAGAACCAGAAGAAGAAGAAGATGAAGAAAGATAGAAGAAAGAAGAAAGAAGAAGCATTTAAATAAAGGAATTGTCAAAAACTGTCTCTTGTCATTTTTAACATTTTTGACAGTCTTTTTGTGAAATGGTAGGGGTAAATACCCCCTTACCATTTCACACAGGGGGGGGGCGGGATCTGGGGGTCCCCTTGTCAAGGGGGGCTTCCAGATTCTGATAAGCCCCCGGCCCGCAGACCCCCACAACCACCGGCCAGGGTTGTGGGGATGAGGCCCTTGTCCTCATCAACATGGGGACAAGGTGTTTTGGGGGGCTACCCCAAAGCACCCTCCCAGTGTTGAGGGCATGTGGCCTGATACGGTTCAGGAGGGGGGGCCGCACCCTCAGCCCCCTCTCTTTTCCTGCGGCCTGCCAGGTTGCGTGCTCGGATAAGGGTCTGGTATGGATTTTTGGGGGGGACCCCACGACGTTTTTGTTTTTTTTGGCGCGAGTTTCCCTTAAAATCCATACCATTAAGGGATATTAAGGGTTCCCCTTAATATCCATACCAGACCTGAAGGGCCTGGTATGGAATTTAGGGGGACCCCCACGTCATTTTTTTTAAAATTTTGGTTCAGAGTTCCCCTGTGGGGAATTCCCATGCCGTTTTTATCAATGAACTTCTATGTGTATTGTTGGACTGGCAATGCAATAGCCGCGAGTAGTTTTAAATGGGTTTTTTCCTTCGAAATGTCATTTTGCTGTCAGACTGTTCTAAACACAGGAAACATGCGCCCCTTTACAGGCATACTATAGACACCCCCCCAGCTATGAAATTTAAAGGGATATTACACTTTTATTGTTTGACTTTAAGCATTATTAAAATCACTGCTCCTGAAAAAACGGCCATTTTTAAAACTTTTTTTTGCATTGATCCATGTCCCCTGGGGCAGGACCCAGGTCCCCAAACACTTTTTATTACAATAACTTGCATATAAGCCTTTAAAATGAGCACTTTTGATTTCTCCCATAGACTTTTAAAGGGTGTTCTGCGGCATTCGAATTTGCCGCGAACACCCCAAATTGTTCGCTGTTCGGCGAACTTGCGAACAGCCAATGTTCGAGTCGACTCGAAGCTCATCCCAATCCCAAACTATAAAATATTCTCATATAGCGGCCATTTGCAGTGTGATATTGGCATGGAGAGACACAGTATATATCAGTGTGTTACTGCCCGTTTAACGCAGTATATATCAGTGCGTTACTGCACACTTAACACAGTATATTTTATCGCATTAGTGCATGTTTACCACAGAATATTGCAGTGCGTCAGTGCAGTTTTACTGCAGTATATTGTAGTGTGTCAGTGGAGTGTGTCTGTGTAGTGAGTACTCAAGTTAAATTGCACCAAACTCTACTTTCCATTGATTAAAGTTCATCCACATACACATTTCCACACCTTTATTATATTTTGTTATTAAGCACCCCCATCATGTCCGGGAGGCCAACAAGGAGAGGCAGACGTTCCCATGGCACTGTGAGGGGATCAGCAGCGTATGTGTCCACAAGCAAAAGAGGACGTGGTCTGTCCTCAAGCAGGGCATCATATCCTCTGTTTGGCGAAGTGGCCTGTGTCATCCAGCCACAGCATGCAGAGGTGGTGGTGGACTGGCTTACTAAACCATCCTCATCCTCCTCATCCTTTGTCACCCAAGCAGAGACTAGTGCTCAGTCCACTGCAGCTGTCAGAGTGGCTTATTCTGCCTCCTTGTCCACAGCTACTCCTGCCCTAGCCCCAGCATCAAGCATGGAGGAGTCAGCTGAGTTATTTGAACACAGCGTCAGCCACTTGCTTAATGATGATGCACAGTCATTACTTAATTCTGATGTTGGTTCTGAGGTTGAGGAAGGTAAGAACATGAGCCTACAGAGAGGGAAGAACACTGGTAAACAACAAATTGGCAGTCATGTTCCCCCTGCCGCAGCGTATTGCCAAGTTGTCTCCAGTGATAATGAGGATGGAGTGGATGATGGTGATGATGAGGTCATTGACGCAACTTGGGTGCTGGATAGAGCAGAGGAGGAATGTGATTGTGAGGCACAACCCCAAAGAGGCAGCCATCATGGAAGAGTAGAGAGCAGCCACTCTATTCCATCAGATTGTGGAGCGGTTATCTCTCAGCCCACTTCCCACAACTCAGCTGCCTGGGCCTTTTTTAGCACATGTGCAGCCAATTGCACTGTTGCAATTTTCAAACTGCCTCAAGCAGATCAAGTGTGGCAAAAACCCCTGCCATTTAGGTACCACATTCTTGACAAGACATTTAACCTCCCACCACTCAACCCGTTGGCAAGAGCACCTGAAAGCCACACAAAGGGGATGCAATTCTGCTCCTCCTCACCTTTCAGGTTTACCCCCACTATACCTCATGGCTTCTCAGCAGCCTCCACTGACAGGGATGATGGTACAGTGAAGGTTGTCCCAGGTCCTTGCAGCCTGTCTGCCAGTAGCACACCACCAGCTATAGGCTATAGCAGGCAAATTCCTCTGCCCCATCTGCTGCAGCGGAAAAAAAAACAGTCACTGCAACCCACATGCCCAGCATCTAAATTCAAGCTTGTCAAAGCTGCTGGCTTTACGTCAGGTGAATTCTGCCCCTTCTGTGAATTTGCAGAATGTGCTGTACCACAATGGCAGGTTCCCAGTCACTATTTCTTTTCACAAAAGGGCTGTTCCAACTCTCTACCATCACGTGGAAGGCAATGTTGTGGCAAAATTGGTCAAGGCAGTCAGCCGCAAGGTCCACGATACTGCTGACACGTGGTCCAGCAAGCATGGTCAGGGACGATATATTTAATTCAGAGCACACTGGGTAACTCTGCTTGCAACGGCTAGTGGTGATGATGTGAGATTTGTCAGCTTCACCTCCCCTCCTCCTCCATGCCCTCCTCTGCTGAATTGTCCCATGAACCACAAGTACCTTCTAAGTGTTCAAGGGGCTATTCAATGAGTCAGGCTAAAAGCAGTGCTTCAGCTGGTCTGCCTAGGGGACAGGAGTCACACCAGGCTGAATCTCTCATCCCCACCCAGCATGAAGAGCAAAATAAATAGTACCCAGTAATACCTATGTAATCTAGCCTAGCAGGTTATGACTAAGTGCAGATAGTGTGAAACGTGTCAACCTTATTATCTGTCAGAGAAGAGCCTGTCAACACCGGAAGGTCCCTGTGCGTTTGCGCGGCGGAGCCGCGCTTCGGCGCATGCGCGTTAGCAAAGTAGCGGCGTACCGGCGTAACGGCGTACGGGCGTTCGCTCGTCAGCGTCACGCCCCCTTTCTGGCCTATATAAAGACTGACTTGTGCCCTGTTTAATTGCTGGTTTGTCTTTCAGCTTCCAGTGTTCCGTTCCTGATTCCTGCTTCTTGTTTACCTGTTTAAACCCGGATTTGCCTGACCTACCTTGTCTGTCTCCAGCATTTGACCTCGGCTTGTTTAAAGGACTTTCCCACGATCTGCTTCCAGTGTTTGACCCTCTGCCTGTCTCCGGATTCTCCTGCCTTCTCGTGTATGACCCCGGCTTGTTTATAACGGACTTCTCTGCTGACATCTCCAACCCCTTACCTCTGGCTTGCCTTCAGGATTCCTCTACGTACCTTCTGCTGTGTTTGACCCTCGGCCTGCTTCTAGGACTTCCTCATCTACCAGTCTCCAGTATCTAGTTATTGGTCTGCATCTTAGTCGCCCCACTGCTGAGTTCGCAGTGCCTGATCTCCTGCGCTTATCCCAGCTCCCATTGTGTATGCGGGTTAGAGCCCCGGCCGGGTCCTCCTCTCCAGCTATGGGTCAGAGCCACCATCGCTCTCAGCTCTGCATGACTGAAGTCCTCCTCTCTAGAAGCTTCCTGCCTGCAGGCGACCCGTGCCCCTCTGTGCCCTACACCCTCTGTACCACTACCAGGGGTGTAGTGCGCTCAGTCGCAAGGGAAGCCACTCTCAGCATCTCGGCCTCGGTGAGTACCCGTGATAGTACAAACCAGCCAGATGTCTGAGGCCGACAGAGTGGGTTCCCCTCTCGAAGCTCTATGCCAGCAGGTAACGACCCTTACGCAAGCAGTCCAGAGGCTACAAGATGGCTACTTCCAACTAGAAGGTCGTCTCCAGCACCTAATCTTATCTCCCGGGGATGCAACTTCCACATTCCCCAGTGGGGCCAGCTCTTCACAAGATCACTCCAGCACAACTCCTACAGTTGCTATGGCTCCCCCAGAACCTAGGGTGCCCACACCCGAACGATTTTCCGGAAATCGGAAGAGGTTTAGAGCTTTTAAAAACGCCTGCTTGTTATACCTGGCTCTCCAACCTAAGACTTTCAGTTCTGAGACAGTAAAAGTTGGGTTCATCATTTCCTTGTTGTCCGAAGAACCCCAAGCTTGGGCTCATAACCTCCTGGAACAGAAGAGTCCCTTACTAAACTCCGTGGAAACCTTCTTTGAAGCTATGGGAAGATTATATGATGATCCCCAACGCTTAGCCACGGCCGAGTCCTTCTTACACACCTTAGTCCAGGGAAAAAGACCGGTGGAGGACTATACGGTCGAATTTCGGAGATGGTCAGGGGACACTGGATGGAATGAGGCGGCTCTCAAATACCAGTACCGCCAGGGACTCTCAGAGACTCTCAAAGACGAATTGGCACGTGTTGATTCTCCTTCCACCCTGGAAGAATTGATCCAGCTAGCCATAAAACTCGACCGACGCCTACGGGAACGACGTTCCGAGCGTCTTCAATTTCCTCGGCCTACATGGATGCTACCCAGGGTCTCCGCAGGTCATCCTCTTCCTGCAGTCCCTTCCTCCTCTACCGTGGAGAGCGAGCCAATGCAACTAGGACTGATCCGGGCTCCACTTACACCTGATGAGAAACAACGCCGACGGGAGGCCAATCTCTGCCTATACTGTGGAGGGTCAGGCCACTTCTTGCGCAACTGTCCTATAAGACCCAGTAAGTCCCAATTACAAACAGCTATGAACTTTCAAGTCAATGGTTCAAGTACAACCCATCTTGTCCTTCCTGTCTCCCTACAGGTGGCAGACGAGGAGATCCGGCTACCAGCCATTATTGATTCTGGCGCCTGCAGCTGCTTCCTGGATACATCCCTATCTCAAAGTTTACGCATCCCTCTGCAAAATAAAAGACAAAGGCTCCAAATCCACCTGGCCGATGGGTCATCCCCTTGTTCCGGGCCTGTTACCCAGGAAACGAAACCCATTCTCACCATCACAGATTCAGGACATCAAGAATTTCTGTGCTTTGATATCATCTGCTCCCCCATGTTCCCTATCATCCTGGGACTTCCATGGCTGCAAGCTCACGACCCCCATATCAATTGGAGGGAGAAGAAGATCTCCTTCTCTTCGCCTTACTGTTCCCAGCACTGCTTCACCTCTGGTCCTGTCCGCACAGCTTCCTGTCTAACTATCCAGCCAGTCCCTGAACATCTTCAGCACGTCCCTGCGGCCTACCATGAATTCATGGACATTTTTGACAAAAAGAGAGCTGACAGTTTGCCCCCTCACCGACCATACGACTGTCCCATTGATCTCTTACCTGGCTCCGAGATCCCTTTTGGTCGGATATTCCCTCTATCTGAAAAGGAGTTGGAGGCTCTGAAGTCCTACATCGACGAAAACCTTGAAAAGGGATTCATTCGTCCTTCCTCTTCCCCGGCTGGAGCAGGGATTTTCTTCGTTGAGAAAAAAGATGGTACTTTAAGGCCTTGTGTGGACTACAGGGAGATCAACAAGATCACCATCAAGAACCGTTATCCACTTCCCCTCATCCCAGAACTGTTCCAACGGTTTCGAACCGCACGAGTTTTTTCTAAACTTGACCTAAGGGGCGCCTACAACTTGGTGCGGATACGCCCAGGGGATGAGTGGAAAACGGCTTTTAGGTCTAGATTCGGACATTTTGAATATCTAGTGATGCCATTTGGTTTGTGCAATGCCCCAGCTACATTCCAACACCTGGTAAATGATATTTTTCGTGAATACTTAGATGACTTTGTGATCGTTTACCTTGACGACATCCTGATTTTTTCTACAAACATTGAGCAACACCAGGCCCATGTGAAGAAGGTACTCACGATCCTCAGGAAGCACGGACTTTACCTAAAGGGAGAGAAATGCGAATTCGAAAAAACAGTAGTCCAATTCCTAGGGTTCATTATCTCCACTGAAGGGGTCTCAATGGATCCTCAGAAGGTGAAGTCTATCCAAGAATGGCCAGCCCCTACAGACAAAAAGGGGGTCCAACGATTTGTGGGCTTCGCCAACTTCTATCGCAGGTTCATAAAAGGTTTCTCATCGATCATCTCTCCCATAACCCAACTGACTCGCCAGCAAAGTCGATTCCAGTGGTCCTCAGAAACTCAGGAAGCATTTGATAAACTGAAGAATCTATTTACTTCTGCCCCGGTACTACTGCATCCAGACCCCGCCTTTCCCTATGTGTTGGAAGTAGACGCCTCAGAATCCGCTTTAGGAGCAATTCTATCCCAAAGACGAGGCCAGAAGGTCCTTCTCCATCCTGTGGCTTTTGCCTCCCGGAAACTGTCCCCGCCGGAAAGGAACTATGACGTAGGGGAGCGTGAACTACTGGCCATCAAATTTGCTCTGGAGGAGTGGAGATATCTTTTGGAGGGTGCTTCTCACCCCATTATGATCTTCACCGATCACAAGAACCTGGAGTACCTTAGAACCGCAAAACGCCTCAGACCCCGGCAAGCCCGCTGGGCTTTGTTCTTCTCCAGGTTCAACTTCCACATTTCCTATCGGCCTGGTTCTAAGAATGGGAAAGCGGACGCCTTATCCCGAATGTTTCCAGAAACCTCTCCACCAGCAGAACCGGGTACTATTCTATCCTCACAGAATTTTCTTTGTGCAATCCAGCCAGATCTAAGAACTGCCATTGAACAGGCCTCCAGCCAATGCTTAAACCCTGAAGTACCCACACTGAGGAAACAGGATGGTCTACTATGGGCTCAAAATAAAATATTTGTTCCAGCGCAAGTAAGACCCTTGGTACTAAAAACATTTCATGATAACAAATTTGCAGGACATTTTGGGGTACAAAAGACCTCGGAACTAATACATCGTTTCTTCTGGTGGCCAGGGTGGAGTCAGGACTGTAAGAACTACGTAAACTCTTGTATTATTTGCCAGCGCAGCAAGGGATCCAATGCAAAAGCCTGGGGTCTATTAAGACCACTCCCCATTCCAGAGCAACCCTGGAAGGAAGTGGCTATGGACTTCATCGTTGACCTACCATCTGCTGAAGGATTCTCCACCATCCTGGTAGTAGTCGACCGCCTCTCAAAGATGGCCCACTTCCTACCCATGAAGGGCACACCCTCTGCCTCAGATACCGCGGATATATTCATCAAGGAAGTGGTGAGGCTACATGGAGTACCCGCTAGCATTGTGTCTGACAGAGGAGTTCAGTTCACCTCAAAATTTTGGAGAGACCTTTGTAAATCCCTGGGAATCAAGGTATGCCTATCCTCAGCATATCATCCTCAAAGTAATGGCCAGACAGAGAGGACGAACCAAACGCTGGAACAATACCTGCGCTGTTTTTGCTCATGCTCTCAAGACAACTGGGTTTCACTCCTCCCCTGTGCAGAATTTGCCTATAACAATTCCATACATACAGCAACCAATCAAACTCCTTTCTGGGCTAACTATGGATTTCACCCCTCTTTTTTGCCTAATTCTTTTTCAGAAGTATCAGTTCCTGCGGTACAAGACCGAATAAATTCCATTCAAGCCAATTTTCAAATAATTCAGGAAACTATGAAGAAGGCTCAGGACAGCTACAAGAAATACTATGACAGGGGTAGGAGGAGCAACCCAATTTTTAAGATTGGGGATGAAGTCTGGCTATCTGCAACAAACCTTAAACTTTCTTGTCCTTCACGCAAATTAGGCCCAAAGTTTATTGGTCCCTTCAAGATTAAGAGAGTAGTGAACCCAGTGGCCTTTGAACTTTCTTTACCCAGCTCTTACAGAATTCATCCTGTTTTCCATACTTCCCTTTTAAAACCAGTAACTCCCAGTTCTTTTCCAGGAAGGGAGGAGTTGCCACCTCCTCCAATTAACATTGAAGGCGAAGAGGAATTCGAGGTTGAGGCTATAATGGACTGTAGAAGGAGGGGGGGTCATATCCAGTACCTGGTCAAGTGGAAGGGGTACCCCCCAGAAGATAATTCTTGGGAACCCTCCTCCAATATACACGCCCCACGGTTAATACAAGCATTTCACAAGAAATATCCGGGAGTACTGGCCAGATTGGGCACCCGGAGGTTGCCCTTTGGGGGGGGCACTGTCAGAGAAGAGCCTGTCAACACCGGAAGGTCCCTGTGCGTTTGCGCGGCGGAGCCGCGCTTCGGCGCATGCGCGTTAGCAAAGTAGCGGCGTAACGGCGTAACGGCGTACGGGCGTTCGCTCGTCAGCGTCACGCCCCCTTTCTGGCCTATATAAAGACTGACTTGTGCCCTGTTTAATTGCTGGTTTGTCTTTCAGCTTCCAGTGTTCCGTTCCTGATTCCTGCTTCTTGTTTACCTGTTTAAACCCGGATTTGCCTGACCTACCTTGTCTGTCTCCAGCATTTGACCTCGGCTTGTTTAAAGGACTTTCCCACGATCTGCTTCCAGTGTTTGACCCTCTGCCTGTCTCCGGATTCTCCTGCCTTCTCGTGTATGACCCCGGCTTGTTTATAACGGACTTCTCTGCTGACATCTCCAACCCCTTACCTCTGGCTTGCCTTCAGGATTCCTCTACGTACCTTCTGCTGTGTTTGACCCTCGGCCTGCTTCTAGGACTTCCTCATCTACCAGTCTCCAGTATCTAGTTATTGGTCTGCATCTTAGTCGCCCCACTGCTGAGTTCGCAGTGCCTGATCTCCTGCGCTTATCCCAGCTCCCATTGTGTATGCGGGTTAGAGCCCCGGCCGGGTCCTCCTCTCCAGCTCTGGGTCAGAGCCACCATCGCTCTCAGCTCTGCATGACTGAAGTCCTCCTCTCTAGAAGCTTCCTGCCTGCAGGCGACCCGTGCCCCTCTGTGCCCTACACCCTCTGTACCACTACCAGGGGTGTAGTGCGCTCAGTCGCAAGGGAAGCCACTCTCAGCATCTCGGCCTCGGTGAGTACCCGTGATATTATCTCCCTCTTGGTGAATTACAGCTTGAGGTATATATCATCATTTACATAATAAAGCAAATTGCATTCATTGGAGTGTGGCTATCTGGATGTCTTCTGTTGTTTCTAGTGCAACCTGCGAGCTGGGTCGGCACACAATTGGAAAGTGTATGGGGTGTGTTCTATGAGTGGACCTACCTGGAGTGGTGTTTCCTTGCTTGTTTGTTCCAAATTTTGTACACACAATGGCCCAAGTGTCTTTCACTACACCTATATACTGAGAGACTGAGAGACTTTTTATTACACACACACTTCCCGATCCAATAATTACCATGACTACTACTGGTGGATAGGGATGAGCCCGATGTTCGACTCGAACATCGGGTGTTCGCCTGTTCGCCGGACAGCAAACAATATGCGGTGTTCACGGCAAATTCGAAAGCCACCGGAACACCGTTTAAGTCTATGGGACACTAACATGAAAAATCAATCATTTTAAAGGCTTATATGCAAGTTGTTGTCATAAAAAGTGTTTGGGGACCTGGGTCCTGCCCCAGGGGACATGTATCAATGCAAATTTTTTTTTTAAATGGCCGTTTTTTCTTCGGGAGCAGTGACTTTTTTAATGCTTAAAGTGAAACAATAAAAATGAAATATTCCTTTAAATATCATGGCTGGGGGTGTCTATAGTATACCTATAAATTGGGCATTTTTCCCATGTTTAGAACAGTACCAAAGCAAAATTACATTTCTAAAGGAAAAATTGTCATTTATAACTGATCGCGGTTGTAATGAATTGTCGGGTCTCGGCAATATAGATAAAACTCATAGAAAAAAAGAGCATGGGTCCCACCCCAGTCCATTACCAGGCCCTTTGGGTCTGGTATAAATATTAAGGGGAACCCCAAAACATATTAGACCCTTTAGGTCTGGAATGGATTTTAAGGGGAACCCTGTGCCAAAATAAAAAAATGGTGTAAGGGTCCCCCCAAAATCCATACCAGACCCTTATCCGAGCACGCAACCTGGCAGGCTGCAGGAAAAGAGGGGGGACGAGAGAGTGCCCCCCCTCCTGAACCATACCAGGTCACATGCCCTCAACATGGGGAGGGTGCTTTGGGGTCTGACCGACTGACGCTTCTTCTCTGTGACAGTTCTTAAATAGCTGAGGGCGGGGCCACCTGGTGACATAAATGGGTGACCCCACCCCCCTCTGACACCACAGGGGCTTCCTGGTAATGGACTGGGGGGAACTCATGCTCTTTTTTTCAATGAGTTTTATCTATATTGCCGAGACCAAGTCATTACAGCCGCGATCAGTTTTAAATGACAATTTTTCCTTTAGAAATGTCATTTTGCTGTGGTACTGTTCTAAACACGGGAAAAATGTGCCACTTTGCAGGCATATTATAGACACCCCCCAGGCAAGATATTTAAAGGAATATTTCATTTTTGTTGTTTTACTTTAAGCATTAAGAAAATCACTGCTCCTGAAAAAGCGTCCTTTTTAAAAAAAATTTGCATTAATACATGTCCCCTGGGGCAGGACCTGGGTCCCCAAACACTTTTTATGACAATAACTTGCATATAAGCCTTTAAAATGAGCACTTTTGATTTTTCATGTTCGTGTCCTATAGACTTTAATGGTGTGTTCTTCCAAATTTTTTGCCTGTTCACATGTTCTGGTGCGAACCGAACCGGGGGAGGGGGGTGTTCGGCTCATCCCTACTGGTGGAGACGCAGTGGGGGAACAGTTCAGCAGAAAACTAAGGACAGCACATAACAATCCCTTGAGATTGGGCACTAGCCAGTTGCTGCAGTGGATGACAGTGCGGGTACTTTAAAACGTATGTTTCTCAACAGTTAGATTGTCTCATAATCAAAAAGATTAAGCCCTACTGGGACAAGAGTACATTATTGAAATATTTAGCTATGGAATGGATCCCAAGGGGTCTTTGCATTAAAAAGTTCCCCACATTTGAGTTGGCTTTGGAGGATCTAAAGAAAAAATGGACTGACACAATATTGGCAAGTTTATTTGATTTGATGAGAATCATTATACTGTATGTTCTAAGATGCAGGAATTGAAAAAAAGTTACAGAATGTGATCTCTAAAGTAGCCCAAAAGGAGATTCTACCATTTAAAGAACAAGCTATATCTGATATCATAGATTTACAGTTAGATGAAAAATTATAATTGGGAAGAAAGAGAAGTTGCTCCATGAAAGACTTGTTATGAATTGAATCAGGTGTATGTGTGGAGAAAGCCATAAAGGTATAAAACGAATAGGAGAAGATTCAATTCAAGTAACACTAGAAAGAGGGTCAGTTACTCAGACACGGATAATGAAGCTTGGGATCGGACTTTGGTGGTGTCGGTGGTAGATTCCTCTTTGGATATCAATGATTAGAGATGGGCCCAACACCCCCTGGTTCGGTTTGTGCCAGAACTCTCGAACATCACAAAAGTTTGGACCCGAACGATGAACCCCATAGAAGTCTATGGTACCCGAACAGGAAAGATCAAAAGTCCCCATTTTGAAGGCTTATATGCAAGTTATTGGCCGTAAAAAGGGTATGGGGCCTGGCTACTGCCCTAGGGGACATGTACTAATGCAAATAAACTTTTAAAACAAGATTTTTTTTTAAAGGGGCAGTGATTTTAATGATCTTTCAAGTGAAACAATAAAATGAAAAAATTCCTTTATATGTAGTGCCTGGGGGGTTCCCTTAGTCTGCCTGTAAAGTGGCACATCTGTACCATGTATAGAACATTCTGCAGCAAAACTGACATTTATAAAGAAATAAAATTACATTTAAATAGATTTTTCCTTGCAGCTTTCTTTATTTAGTAAACAATGGCTTGGGGAGCCAGTCTGTATGATGATGCCACAATTTAGTGCACTCGGAAAAAGATTAGCGATTTTTTGGATAAATTCTGGTGTCTCTTTGGCAGACTTTGGATGGAAATAACACATTTTTGCACCACAGTGAGCAACCATTATGTGAAGAAGCCAATTGATAGTACACTCAGGCCAAGATTACCATTTTTTTTAGATAAAGTCTGGTATCTCTTATGCTGACTTCGGATAGAGGTAACAGGTGCGGAAAAAATGGGCTTTGGGTGTTGGTGGTGCCTTCACACTGTAACCCTATAGAGCAGGGATATTCAATTAGCGGTCCTCCAGCTGTTGCAGAACTACAAGTCCTATGAGGCATAGCAAGACTCTGACAGCCACAAGCATGACACCCAGAGGCAGAGGCATGATGGGACTTATAGTTTTGTAACAGCTGGAGGTCCGCTAATTGCATATTCCTGCCATAGAGGTACTTTTCATGAAAGCAAGAATTGGCCTTGCTGTAAAAAATTTAAATTTGATGCCCCTGTTAAACAGTTGCGGAAAAATTGGTCTTTGGGTATTCGTGGTGGCTTCACCCCGTAACCTTCTAGAGGTACTCTTGATGAAAGCAAGAATTGGCCTTGCTGTAATAAATTTAAATTTGACACCTCTGTCACACAATTGTGGAACAATTGGTCTTTGGGTGTTGATGGTGTCTTCACCACATACAGTGGGGATGGAAAGTATTCAGACCCTCTTAAATTTTTCACTCTTTGTTATATTGCAGCCATTTGCTAAAATCATTTAAGTTCATTTTTTCCTCATTAATGTACACACAGCACCCCATATTGACACAAAAACACAGAATTGTTGACATTTTTGCAGATTTATTAAAAAAGAAAAACTGAAATATCACATGGTCCTAAGTATTCAGACCCTTTGCTCAGTATTTAGTAGAAGGACCCTTTTGATCTAATACAGCGATGAGTCTTTTTGGGAAAGATGCAACAAGTTTTTCACACCTGCCATTCCTCCTTGCAGATCCTCTCCAGTTCTGTCAGGTTGGATGGTAAACATTGGTGAACAGCCATTTTTAGGTCTCTCCAGAGATGCTCAATTGGGTTTAAGTCAGGGCTCTGGCTGGGCCATTCAAGAACAGTCACGGAGTTGTTCTGACGCCACTCCTTCGTTATTTTAGCTGTGTGCTTAGGGTCATTGTATTGTTGGAAGGTAAACCATCGGCCCATCTGAGGTCCTGAGCACTCTGGAGAAGGTTTTCATCCAGGATATCCCTGTACTTGGCTGCATTCATCTTTCCCTCAATTGCAACCAGTTTTCCTGTCCCTGCAGCTGAAAAACACCCCCACAGCATGATGCTGCCACCACCATGCTTCACTGTTGGGACTATATTGGACATGTGATGAGCAGTGCCTGGTTTTCTCCACACATACCGCTTAGTACCACTTAAAGTTCTATCTTGGTCTCATCAGACCAGAGAATCTTATTTCTCACCATCTTGGAGTCCTTCAGGTGTTTTTAGCAAACTCCATGCAGGCTTTCATGTGTCTTGCACTGAGGAGAAGCTTCCGTTGGGCCACTCTGCCATAAAGCCCTGACTGGTGGAGGGCTGCAGTGATGGTTGACTTTCTACAACTTTCTCCCATCTCCCAACTGCATCTCTGGAGCTCAGCCACAGTGATCTTTGGGTGCTTCTTTACCTCTCTCACCAAGGCTCTTCTCCCCCGATAGCTCAGTTTGGCCAGACGGCCAGCTCTAGGAAGGGTTCTGGTCGTCCCAAACATCTTCCATTTAAGGATTATGGAGGCCACTGTGCTCTTAGGAACCTTAAGTGCAGCAGAAATCTTTTTGTAACCTTGGCCAGATCTGTTCCTTGCCACAATTCTGTCTCTGAGCTCTTCAGGCAGTTCCTTTGACCTCATGATTCTTCTTTGCTCTGACATGCGCTGTGAGCTGTAAGGTCTTATATAGACAGGTGTGTGGCTTTCCTAATCAAGTCCAATCAGTATAATCAAACACAGCTGGACTCAAATGAAGGTGTAGAACCATCTCAAGGATGTTCAGAAGAAATGGACAGCACCTGAGTTAAATATATGAGTGTTACAAAAAAGGGTCTGAATACTTAGGTCCATGTGATATTTCAGTTTTTCTTTTTTAATAAATCTGCAAAAATGTCAACAATTCTGTGTTTTTCTGTCAGTATGGGGTGATGTGTGTACATTAATGAGGAAAAAAATGAACTTAAATGATGTTAGCAAATGGCTGCAATAGTGAAAAATTGAAGGCGGTCTGAATACTTTCTGTCCCCACTGTAAACTTCTAGAGGTACTCTTGATGAAAACAAGAATTGTCCTTGCTGTAAAAAAATGAAGTTTGATGCCCCAGTCAAATAGTTGCAGAAAAATTGATCTTTAGGTGTTGGCAGTGTCTTCACCCTGTAACCATCTAGAGGTACTCGTGATGAAAGCAAGAATTGGCCTTGCTGTAAAAAAATTTAATTTGATGCCTCGGTCAAACAGTTGCAGAAATATTAGTCTTTGGGTGTTGGCGGTGCCTTCACCCAGTAACCTTCTAGAGGTAGTCTTGATAAGAGCAAGAATTGACCTTGCTGTAAAAAAATTTAATTTAATGCACCTGTCAAACAGGTGTGAAAAAATTAGTCCTTGAGTGTTAATTGTGCCCATGAAACCTATACCAAACAATTACTTCAAGATAAAATCAACACCCACAAAGATAAGCAGCCTAGACAGTCTTGCAGAGATTTGAGATCCCAATAACACTTAATGAGTGACATCAGCATCAGGGGCTTGATAGCTGCTGCTAATATAGGACTGATTCATTTTGACAAATGTCAGCAGGTCAACAGAATCTGTGGATAGATGTGCTCACAAATCCTCCGGCAGCACTGAATGCCCGTTCGGAAAGTATGCTGGGTGCAGGGCAGCCCAGCAGCTCAATTGCATACTGGGCAATAGAGTTGGGCAAACAGTTTGAGCCAAGCAAAAGTTCGGCCAGAACATCACCCGTTTGGCAAAAACCCGATTTTGCGGGTAGCTTGGTGAGATGTTTGCCCACTCAGCACCTGTTTTGCTTGCGTCTATCTAGCAAGGTTGCTTTGTGGTATAAGCAAGGAAGCTGAGACCTCTGCAGTGTATAAATGTGCTTTTACTATACAAAAATGATGTACATACAAAACTATTACAATATTAGGAATATAGTGCAAGACCCAGGGGACATGTATCAATTAATTTTTTTTTTTCGGGAGCAGTGATTTTAATAATGCCTAAAGTGAAACAATAAAAGTGAAATATTCCTTTAAATTTCATACCTGGGGGGGTGTCTATCCACTTCAGCCCCGGACCATTTGGCTGGCAAAAGACCAGAGCATTTTTTTCTGCCGACGTATATCAGCGTGAGCTGGTTGGCAAGCTGCTATAGTGTGCCTGTAAAGTGACACATTTTTCCCATGTTTAGAACAGTCCCTGCACAAAATGTCATTTCTAAAGGAAAAAGTTATTTTAAACTATTCGTGGCTATAATGAATTGTCTATGGGAGAAATCAAAAGTGCTAATTTTAAAGGCTTATATGCATGGTATTGTCATAAAAAATGTTTTGGGACCTGGGTCCTGCCCCAGGGGACATGTATCAATGCAAAAAAAAGTTTTAAAAATGGCTGTTTTTTCAGGAGCAGTGAGTTTAATAATGAAAAAAGTGAAACAATAAAAGTAAAATGTGTCCTTTAAATTTCGTACCTGGGGGGTGTCTATAGTATGCCTGTAAAGTGCCGCATTTTTCTCGTGTTTAGAACAGTCCCTGCACAAAATGACATTTCTAAAGGAAAAAAAGTCATTTAAAAGTACTACTGGCTATAATGAATTGTTGGTCCTGGCAATACAGATAAAAGTCATTGAAAAAAAATGGCATGGGATCACCCACAGTCCATTGCAAGGCCCTTTGGGTCTGGTATGAATATTAAGGGGAACCCCGAACCAAAATGAAAAAAAATTGTGTGGAGGTCCCCCCAAATTCCATACCAGGCCCTTCAGGTCTGGTATGGATATTAAGGGGAACCCTGTGCCATTTTTTTTTTAAAAATGGCGTGGGGGTCCCCTCCATAAATCCATACCAGACCCTTATCCAAGCACACAACCTGGCAGGCCACAGGAAAAGAGGGGGGAAGAGAAAGCGCCGTACCAGGCCCCCAGAGCACCTTGTCCCCATGTTGATGGGGACAAGGGCCTCATCCTCACAACCCTCGTCCGGTGGTTGTGGAGGTCTGCGGGCAGGGGGCTTATCTGAATCTGGAAGCCCCCTTTATGACCGCGATGACCGCCGGCCACAAACGATCATGACCAGGAGACACAGAACAGGGACAAGTGTGTGTAAACACAAACTTCCCTGTTCTGTTCTGACAGAAGTGACAGATGTGACAGATTGTGTGTTCCTATTGGCTAGGAACCACAATCTGTCACTTCCTGTAGTTAGTCCCTCTCCCTTCAGTTAGAATCACGTAGCAGGGAACACAGTTAACCCCTTCACCGCCCCTAGTGTTAACCCCTTCACTGCCAGTGATTGTACTCGTACCATTTCACAAAAAAAGTGTCAAAATGTTAAAAACCACAAGACACACTTTGGGACAAGTCCTTTATTAAAAAATGAAAAAATAAAAATGTCCCACAAAGTCCATTCATCTTCTTCTCTCGCTCCGCCGACAGAAAAAAAACGAAACCCCGCAAGCCGCCACCAATCTGCCTCCATGGGAGGCACCCGCCGTATGATGTGTCCTCACAGGTGACAGTTCTTATATAACTGAGGGCGGGGCCACACAGTGATGTACCCGGGTGACCCCATCCCCCTCTGACACAGGGGGACTTTCTAATGGCTTCCCCGTGGCGTCAGAGGGGGCAGGGCCACCTGTTTATGTTAACGGATGGCCCTGTCCCCTCTGATGCCCTGGGAAAGCCATGGGGAAGTCCCCGTGAATCAGAGGGGGGGGGGTCACCCGGGTAAGTCATGTCACGGCGGGTGCTTCCCATGGAGGCAGATTGGTGGCGGGCTGCAGGGTTTTATTTTTATTTTTTGTTCCATTGGCGGAGCGAGAGAAGAAGATGAATGGACTTCATGGGTTATTTTTTTATTTTTTTAAACGCTTCAGCCCCGGAAGAATTTACTCCCTTCCTGACCAGAGCGTTTCTTGCGATTCGGCACTGCGTCATTTTAGCTGACAATTGCGCGGTTGTGCAACGTTGTAACCAAACAAAATTGACGTCCTTTTTTTCCCACAAATAGAGCTTTCTTTTGGTGGTATATGATCGCCTCTGCAGTTTTTATTTTTTGTGCTACAAATGAAAAATGACCGTCAATTTTGAAAAAAAACACAATATTTTGTACTTTTTGCTATATAAAATATCCCCATTTTTTTAAAAAAAGCAAATTTATTCTCAGTTTAGGCTGATATGTATTCTTCTACATATTTTTGTTAAAAAAGTCGCAATAAGTGTATATTGATTGGCTTGCGCAAAAGTTATAGTGTCTACAAAATAGGGGATAGAATTATAGCATTTTTTTTTTTTTTTTTTTTTTTTACTAGTAATGGCGGTGATCTGCAATTTTTATTGTGACTGCGACATTATGGTGGACACATCGGACAATTTTCACACATTTTTGGAACCATTGGCATTAATACAGCGATCGGTGTGATTAAAAATGCATTGATTACTGTAAAAATGTCACTGGCAGTGAAGGGGTTAACACTAGGGTGGCAGGGAAGGGGTTAACTGTGCTCTCTGCTACGTGATTCTAACTGAAGGGGGAGGGACTAACTACAGGAAGTGACAGATTCTGGTTCCTAGCCAACAGGAACACACAATCTGTCATTCCTGTCAGAACAGGGAAGTGTGTGTTTACACACACTCGTCCCTGTTCTGTGTCTCCTGGTCACAATTGCTTGTGGCCGGTGGTCATTGCCACCGTCGACCACGAGCATCAGCACCCCCGCTATGCAGCTATCTGGACCCGAAGGGTCTGGTATGGATTTTAAGGGGGATCCCTATAACATTTTTTTAAAAAAAATTGGCTCAGGGTTCCCCTTAATATCAATACCAGACCTGAAGGGCCTGGTATGGAATTTGGGGGGACCCCCGCGCAATTTTTTTTTTCATTTTGGTTCGGGGTTGCCCTTAATATTCATACCAGACCTAACGTGCCTGGTAATGGACTGTGGGGATCCCATGCCGTTTTTTTCAATGGCTTTTATCTGTATTGCCGGACCGACAATTCATTATAACCACTAGTACTTTTAAATTACTTTTTTCCTTTAGAAATGTCATTTTGTGCAGGGACTGTTCTAAACACAGGAAAAATGCGCCACTTTACAGGCATACCATAGACACCACCCAGGTACGAAATTTAAAGGAATATTTCACTTTTATTGTTTCACTTTAAGCATTATTAAAATCACTGCTCCTGAAAAAACTACCATTTTTAAAACTTTTTTTGCATTGATACATGTCCCCTGGGACAGAACCCAGGTCCCCAAGCAGTTTTTTGACAATAACATGCATATAAGTGCATATAAGCCTTTAAAATTAGCACTTTTGATTATTCATGTTTGTGTCCCATTGACTTTAACGGTGTTCGTGTGTTCTGACAAATTTTTTGCCTGTACGGTATATTCTGGTACGAACCGAACCGGGGGTGTTGAGCCCATCCCTACTGACAGGTATATATATAGCAAATTAACAGCCTATGGTCTATACACAGTAAAAGTATGCTTAAAAGTTACTTTATTCTAGCTACTGTGGGTTTGTGATCTCTGTTGACAACTCGGACTCAGGCTCCTTCTTTTGGAGGTCAGGTACCTTCTTCTTGGATGGTTACAGATGAGAGTCTTTTGGTGTTAATGCATTATGGAGCCTTCTGGTCTTACAGACTGTCCTTGGTTTTTAAGGCATGATAAGAGACTCACAATTTTTGCCTGACAACCCCTTTTACATGTCAGGTTGTTTACCAGTTTGTTGACAATAGTTACAAACTCGTTTACCTTAACAACCAACTGCCAACTGCCAACAGTTCCCATTGTTACCAAGGCATTCATTTGAGAAACATCCCCAGACAAACCTGATCTCTGGAAAGAAAAACGAGTCTGATAGAGAAAGTCGTTAGTTTAATACATATATATATTACAGATAAGGGGTTGTTCTCTGCTTGTGTTACTAACTTGTTGTCTTCATACATATGTTAAAATCAAAAGATCCCAACATTAGCAGCGCTCAATGAATTCCGTACTCAGTGACAATCTTTCACATATGGTACGTATTCAACTGTCCATAGTACATAGATAAATAAATATAAAGTATATCTGTATAGTTCGTATAGAGTGGATATCCAGTCAAGGTTCCCGTCACCACACTGCGTGAGATCTCTCCCCTATGGTAATGAACTTACCAGATAGACCAAACAAATACACCTGTGTTATAATCTGTTCTTTGAATCAGGAGCCCATCCTTTCATCTGTCCCAGGGGTATCAGGAGCCCAGGTACTGGCTGCACAGAGATGCCAATCACAGCTGCTCCAGTCTAACTTGTTATCTTACTTTATTTAGTTTCTCTTTCTTATATGCCTTCTCAATAAATTGATCGATTATTGTGGTGGCTTGTTCTTCAAAATCATATTCAGAATCACAATTTCTTTTAATTATGATAAGTTGGCTTTTAGGAATGGCATTCGGCCACCTTGGATGATGTCCACTACAGTATTTATTGGAATATTGCCAATTCAATCGTTTTTTTAATGAGATTGTGTGTTCAGTTTGTTGTTGTTCTTGAAGATTTTCAAATCTAAGTATTCTACTCTTTCTTTATTCCATTGTCCATGAAGGATATGTTATACTTGTTTGTATTAATCTTTTCCAAAATGTTCGCAAAGTGGCCTCTGTTTCCTCCCATACAATAAAGATGTCATCTATATATCTGAAATATGTTTTTAGTTCAGGTATCCACCTTCCATGTTTTTCTTCTGCCTCCCACTTGCTCATAAATATATTAGATACTGTGGGAGCATATGTAGCCCCCATACAACGCCCCTTTTTGTAGATAATAATGTTTTTCATGCCAGAAATAATTCCCCCCATAGCTAGTTCTAGTTCATTGATCATAAATTAAATTTGTGTTGTTTTCAGTTTTTTTTTTATTTCTGAGAGCACTAAGTGCATCTTTTTGTCTAATGTTGGTGTACAATGAGTCAACATCAATACCAGACATATACAATCTGAGTTTGTTTTGAATTTTTGAATTATAATATTTAAATCTCTACTGTCCTTAATATAAGATGGGTATCCCTGTGCTATGGGTTAGAAAAAATGGTCCAAATACTCTCCCACTGTGGAAAATAATTAATTGACCCCGCTGATAATCAGTGTGCTTGGTGGGTTCACTTCATTTTTATGAATCTTGGGTACTTGGTACACTATGGGGATTTTTGGGGCACCTGGAATTAGATAGCAGTCCTTCCTTGTTTGCTTTCTTAACCAGTCTAAAAAGTTTAGCTTTCAATCTATTGGTAGGGTTTCCTTTTAGTTTTTCATATGTTTCCTTGTCTGAAACCAATCAATTTAATTATTTCATGTAGTTCTCCTTATTTAGGACGGACCACAACCCCCCCCCCTTATCAGCCGACCTAATGATGATATTTTTCTTTTTCTCCAATTCCTCGATGCCTTTTCTAATTTTTTTATCCCATCTGATAGATTGGACATCTATTGCTTCTGTTTTTTCCATCATCATATGAAATGCATTTAAACATTGATTGTTACTTGTTTTAGGATTAAAGGTAGAGCGATTTTTATGGCCACTATGAATGAATTGAGAGTGTTCTACATTTATTACACTCTTCTTATTGGCAAAATGTTTTTTTTTATGTTAACTTTTTAAACTTTTTTATGTAGGTCTATGTAGGTTTTAAATTTGTTAATATTTCTTTGGGGAGCAAACTTGAGTCCTAATTGTAACACACTGAGTTCCTCATTCATAAATGTAGTATTGCTCAGGTTGAATATACCTGAATTAGGATTTATGTTTCTCTTTTTCTTTTTTCCCTTCCCCCCTCTGCAACCTCTGTATTTAACCTGTTGTCTTCTCTTTGATGGTTGTAGTATTGATTGGGGCCATGTGGCCCCCAATACCCATTCTGCCCCCTGGGTGGTCCCCAATATCCTTCCCTTCCCCTTGCTCTTGCAGTCCCCCTCCATGGGGGTGCCCCATATCCCCTTGCCTGAAAATCCCCCCTGTAATTATCATGCCTTGGTGGTTCATAATGGTATTGTGGGGGTTCATTATATCCATATTGATATGTTGGGGGGTCCATTATTTCTAGGTGGTGGAGGTCCCTTATATCTGGATGAGGGTGTGTTATACGCTAGTTGTTCATATCTATTGTAATCAGGAAGGTTATATTTGGATGTATTTGGATCTCTCTCTGGGAGTTGCTGAAAAATATTCAGTGTATTTTCAGTGTTACCCCCTAGAGGTTTATGTTCCCTTGCATTGGGTACTCTAGGTGTGGATATGGTGGTTGTTTCTCTCTCTATGGAGAGAAGCAAATTCCTTCCTATAGTAAAAAGGTGATTGAACCATCAATAATTATTGAGTTGGGACACATGAGGATAGGAGCACGGAACTGCACATCTCCTTTTGCACAATGCCTTAACCAAGCATGAAGCCTAGCAAGCCATGAAAGGGGGGACAAGTGAGCGCCCCCCTGAACCACACCAGGCCACATGCCCTCAACATGCAGCCCCCCTGCCCCAAAGCACCTTGCCCCAATGTTAATGGGGACAAGGGATTCTTCCCCACAACCCTGGGCTGTGGTTGTGGGTTCCCCCAAATCCTGACCCCTCCCCCATGTGAATGAGTATAGGGTACATTGTACTCCTACCCATTCACCAAAAAAGTGTCAAAAATAAATAAAAACAGTAGACAGGTTTTTGCCAATTCCTTTATCTAAAAAAACAATGTCCCCAGATGTAGATCTGCTGCCCGCCGGACCTGAAAAAAGAAACAAAAATGCTCCGCTGTCAATGAAGGCTGACCACCTACTACAGGCTACACCTTTTGACAGTTCTTATAAGGGCAGAGCTACCTGGCAATGTCATCTAGTGGCCCCGTCCCTTTTTTGTAACATCACCAACTGGTGCATGCTGGATTGGTGACACCACAAGGGGGCGAGGCCACCAGGTGACATCGCCAGGTGGCTCTGCCTCTTATCTATATAAGAACTGTCAAATGGCAGAGCCTGCAGTAGGTGGTCAGCCTTTATTGACATCGGAGCATTTTTTTTTTCAGGTCTGAACGTGGTGGTGGGCATCGGATCTACATTGAGGGACATTGTTTTTTTTAATTTTTGCTAATAAAGAAATTATCGAAAACCTGCCTAATGTTTTTATTTATTTTTGACACTTTTTTTGGTGAATGGGTAGGGGTACAATGTACTCCATACTCATTCACATGGGGGGGTGGGATCTGGGGCCCCCTTGTTAAAGGGTGCTTCCAGATTCCAATAAGCCCCCTGCCTGCAGCCACCCACAACCACAGCCCAGGATTGTGGGGAAGAGGCCCTTGTGTCCATCAACATGCAGACAAGGGCACCCACCCCCCCATGTTGAGGGCATGTGGCCTGGTATGGTTAAAGAGGGGGGTGCTTGGTCATCCCTGCCAGGCTGCATGCTCGGATAAGGGTCTGGATTGGATTTTGGCAATTTTTTTTGTGTGGGGTTCACCTTAAAATTCATACCAGACCAGAGGGGGGGACCTCACACCGTTCTGTTTTTTTTTACTGGCATTCTTTTTCTTTCAGCTGTCAGCAGGGAAGCCTGCTGACAGCTGATGACTCATCTGTTGTTAAGGACACGGTGGCCGGATTCCCAATGGGTGAACAGGTGGGTGAACAGCCCACCGAATGCACAAAAAATTTGGATGTTGGAAGACCACCCGAATGGGCGAAGTTTGAGCTGAACTTTTGCTCAGCCCAAACCATTCACCATCCTTCCTAGTTGCAAGCAGAGTTACCCAGTGTGCTGTGAACTAAATATATTGTCCCTGACCATGCTTGCTGGATCACATGTCAGCAGCAATGGGAACATTGCGGCTGACTGCCTTGCCCAACAATGCCAAAACATTGCCTTCCACATGATGGTACAGAGCGGAAATGACCTTAAGTGCAAGGAAATAGCGACTGGGAACCTGCCATTGTGATACAGCACATTCTGCAAATTCACGGAAGGGAGCAGAATACACCAGATGGAAAGGTTAGAGTGAAAAAAGCCAGCAATTTGGACAAGCTGGAATTTAGATGCTGGGCATGCGGGTGGCAGCGAGTGAATTTATTCTTTTTCACTGCAGCAACTGGGGCAGAGAAATTTGACTGCGATACTCTACAGCTGGTGATGTGCTGCTGGCAGGCGTGTTGCAAGGACCTGTGACACCCTTTGCTATACCATCATCACTGTCAGTTGCGGCTGCTGGGAGGTCATGAGATAAAGCAGGGGTAGACATGAAAAGTGAGGAGTGAGGAAAAGAATTGTGTGTGGCTTTCAGGTGCTCTTCCTAACAGGCTGAGTGGTGGGAGGTTAAATGCCTTGTCAAGCATGTGATACCCAAATGGCTGGTGTTTTTGCCAACCTTGATCTGCTTGTGGCAGAGATTGCAAATTGCAACAGTGCGATTGGCTGCACATGTGCTAAAAAAGGCCACAAAGCTGTGCTGTGGGAAGTGGACCAGGAGATAACAGCTCCACAATCTGATGGAATAGGGTGGCTGCTCTCTACTCTTCCATAATGGAGGACTCTGGAGAACAACCTGCCTCGTTGGGGTTGTTTCTCCCTCTCACTTTCCTTCTCTGCTCTATCTGGCAACCAAGTTGCGTCAGTGACCTCATCATCATCCCCTCCATCCTCATCATCACTGAAGTCATCTTGGCAACATGCTGAGGCTGGCAAAACATGACTGCCAATTTGTTGTTTATCAATTTTCTCCCCTCTCAGTAGGCTCATGTTACTCCCTTCCTCTACGTCAGAACCAACATCAGAATCAAGTAATGTCTGTACATCCTTAAGAAGCAAGTTGCAGACACTGTGTTCAAATAATTCAGCTGACTCCTCCATGCATGATGCTGGCTATGGCAGGAGTAGCTGTGAACAAGAAGGCAGAATAATCCACTCTAGCAGCTGCGGTGGACTACGCACTAGTGTCAGCTTGGGCCATAGAGGATGAGAAGGATGAGTATGGTTTAGTAAGCCAGTGCACCACCTCCTCTGCATGATGTGGCTGCATAGCAGGGGCAACATCACTAAACAGAGACAAATGTGCCCTGCCTGAGGACGGACCACGTCCACTTTTACCTCTGGACACAGATGCTACTGGCCCCCTCATAGTGGCATGGGAACGTCTGCCTCTCCATGTTGGCCTCCTAGAAATGATGGGGAGGCTTATTAACTAAGTTTAATAGAAGCTGGGAAATGTGTGATTGGATGCACTTTATTGAATTAAAAGTGGTGTTTGGTGCACTTTAAATTGAGGACTGACGCTGACAGAAATGTAAAAACAACCATATAAAAAAGGGGAAACACCAGCTTCACAGTAAGAAAAACTGCAGCTGATAATTTAAAAAAAAGGGAGAAGGCAGGGGACAAAAAAAGGCAGGAAAACCCTAAAAAAAAACATGCAGTAACCAAAAAAAAGGGTATACAGCACTTAATGTTATGTAATGCTATGGTATACACTGCACTACACTAACACACTACACCAGGGGTCTCAAACTGGTGGCCCTCCAGCTGTTGCGAAACTACAAGTCCCATGAGGCATTGCAAGGCTGACAGTTACAAGCATGACTCCCTCAGGCAGAGGAATGATGGGACTTGTAGTTCCACAACAGTTGGAGCGCCACCAGTTTGAGACCCCTGCACTACACTATACCACTGACACACTATACTCACACACTATAGTAACACTAAACTAACATTCTACACTCATAGTCAAATGTTATGTAATGCTGTGTTAAACACTGCACTAAAATAACACACTACACTTGACACTACACTATACTGACACACTATACTCACACACTATACTAACATTACACTACACTAACACTCTACACTCAGAGTCACAATAAGTGAACACATTAACTCGCTAGTAGCAAACTGAGCCCGGCTCTATCTATCTCCACTCCAACACAATGCAAAAGCGTCTTATGGGAAGTTACCTTTTATAGTGTGGGATGGGACTATGGGCAGAACCATGATTGGAGAAAGTCATCATCACCTGTTCGCCCGTTCAGCATTTGGGGTGTTCGCCCACCAATTGCCCCACAATGCACTGCGTGCTTCACAGTGCTCTGTGCCCTAATTGGTGAAGCTTTGCACCTGACCATCGATCAGGTACAAGGCTTCATCCAATTACGGCCCTAGAATGCACTGTGAATCATGCAGTGCATTGTGGGGCATTCTGTGGGCGAACACCCTGAACGCTGAACGGGCGAACAGGCGATGTTCGGGCCAAACTTTTGCCTGGCTTGAACTGTTCGCCCAACACTACCAATGATGAGGTTGCACCTGAACTAGGGAACCAGGGACTTCCAACAAGGAAAGGAAAAAACAAATAAGGAGAAATTCAGGAAAGCCTGATAGGGGGGTAAGAAAAGAGGAAGATGCAAGTGAGAGGGATCCTTATCCCTTGAGAAAGCAACAGCAGAGGCATTAGATAATGTATTAAATTTGTCTAATGCCGCGTACACACGAGCAGACTTTTCGGCAACAAAAGTCCGACGGCCATTCCGACGGACTTTCGTCGGACTTTTGATGGACTTCTGATGGACTTTTGAAGGAACGGACTTGCGCACACACGGTCACATAAAAGTCTGACCGTCTAGTACGCGGTGACGTACATCAGGTCCGACAAGACTATAAGTTCTCGACAGGCATCTCCCCCCAGGCTCTGGGGATCATTATCCCAGAGACCTGTTCTGCCATCATCCAGGTCCTGCAGAAGGACTATATTAAGGTAAGAATTTTTATCCTTTAACATCACATTTTATTGTATTTAATGTTTGCTAATGTAATGTATTTCTTTACTCAAACACTATTTACCATGATTGCTATACAGTGTAAATGTCCCCTTTGTCCTCATGCATGCTGTAATATTTTAATGATCTGATGTATTTTGTCTGCTCCATTGTATTGCTTTACCCTAAAATGTCTGCAAATGGTCTGTGTGTTCTTAAATTGATTTACAATCCCCTCCCCCCTAAAATGTCAGCAAATGGTCTGTGTGTCCTTAAATTGATTTACAACACCCCCCCCCCCAAAATGTCTGCAAATGGTCTGTGTGTCCTTAAATTGATTTACAATCCCCCCCCTAAAATGTCAGCAAATGGTCTGTGTGTCCTTAAATTGATTTACAATCCTCCCCTAAAATGTCTGCAAATAGTCTGTGTGTCCTTAAATTGATTTACAATTCCCCCCCCCTAAAATGTCTGCAAATGGTCTGTGTGTCCTTAAATTGATTTACAATCCCCTCCCCCCCAAAATTTAGCAATATGCCATCAGAGGGGGTGATGAATCTGATAAGTGGGCCTTATGTTTTAGTCTTTAAATAATACTTATTACAATTAATGTTATACTGATGCTGGGCAAGAATGTTTTTTGTGTAATGTGCTTGCAATGTTATGTGCAAAAGTACTTATATTTTTTTTCTGGTTTGACTCCCCAGTTTCCTTCAACGTCACAGGAATGGCAGACTGTGGCATCCCATTTTGCCAACTTTCCCAACTGTGGAGGGGCTATAGATTGGAAACACATCCCCATCGTGCCACCACCCCATTCGGGGTCATACTATTTTAATTATAAGGGGTTCCATAGTATTGACTTAATGGCGGTGGTGTCAGCACAATATAAATTTCTGTATGTGGATGTGGGGAAGAATGGCCGGATGTTGGATTGGAGGAGTCTTCGCCCAGACGGAGTTCTACCAGCGTCTCCAGAGTGGTGGCCTGGGATTGCCACCAAATGCGGATAACGTGGAAGGACTCCCCTTTTTCTTCATTGCAGATGAAGCCTTTGGTCTGGGCGAGCACATGATGAGGCCATTCCCCCAAAGGACCCTCACCCCAGAGAGGAGGGTATTTAATTTCCAGCTGGCCAGAGCGAGAAGAGTTGTGGAGAATGCCTTCAGGATCATGGCCAGCCGGTTCCGCCTGTTTCAGACAGCTATCCACATTACGGGATACAAACTAAATCACCTTGTCCTAGTGTGCTGCATCCTGCACAATTATTTAACCACTTCCCGACTGGCTGATGTACATTTACGTCGGCAGAATGGCATGGCTGCGCAAAGTAACGTACCCATACGTTACTTTGAATTTGCAGGTGTGTGCACGCACGAGCGCCGCAGGCGGCGCGTGCGTGCCTGCCAAGAGCTCCGTGAGTCGGGTCGCGGGATACCCGCGATCGCCTCACAGAGAGGACAAACGGGGAGATGCCTAGTGACAGTGTCACTGGATCTCTGCTCCCTGTCATTGGAGCAGAGATCAGTGACATGCCACACACAGCCCATCCCACCTACAGTTAGAAACACATCCCTAGTACTGATTTAACCCCTCCCCGCCCCCTAGTGGTTAACCCCTTCACTGCCAGTATCATTTATACAGGAATCAATGCATTTTTATAGCACCGATGTATAAATGACAATGGTCCCAAAAATGTGTCAAAAATGTCCGATGTGTCCGCCATAATGTCGCAATCACAATAAAAATCACTGATTGCCGCCATTACTAGTAAAAAAAATTATTAATAAAAACGCCATAAAACTATCCCCTATTTTGTAAACGCTATAACTTTTATGCAAACAAATCAATAAACGCTTATTGCGATTTTTTTTTACCAAAAATGTGTAGAAGAATACGTATCGGCCTAAACTGAGGAAAAAAAATCTTTTTTTATATATTTTTGGGGGATATTTACTATAGCAAAATATAAAAAATAATGCGTTTTTTTTCAAAATTGTCGCTCTTATTTTGTTTATAGCGCAAAAAATAAAAATTGCAGAGATGATCAAATACCACCAAAAGAAAGCTCTATTTGTGGGGAAAAAAGGACGTCAATTTTGTTTTGGAGCCACGTCGCACGACCGTGCAATTGTCAGTTAAAGCGACGCAGTGCCGAATCGCAAAAAGTGCTCTGGTCAGGAAGGGGGTAAATCCTTCCGGGGGCTGACATTCCAGCAATTATATAGCATCACTTGGGCCTGAGGCCGGACTTATAGAGAATCCTCTGATGGGCCTGGATACTGGCCTTACTGGCTTGGCCCCCCAAAGCGCCTGTCAAGTTCAGGATCAATATGTTGATTATTTTATGGGTAGGATTGCAATGCCAGACAATCTTTAATTTTTTGGAATAAAAAATAATGATCAGATAAAATCTCGAATTGTATTTATTGCTTGCCTTTCTTTTTGGCTGTCTCCTAGGTAATCCTAGTGCATTTGTAGTGCCAAGTGTATTTTCCTTTAGTAAATAAGCCCCATTGTCACAGTAAACACCAAGTAACTTCCAAAACTGATATTGAGCATTGAAAGAAGAAGCCACACATCTTTTTTTGTTTAATAACAGATGTTTTAATCTGTGCACACATGTGCGTTTGTGAAAATGTTATGATTTAAAATAGATTAAATTTTTTGTTCAAACAAACATTTTTTTTTATTCAAAAAATTATTTTTCATTTAGATTTTTTTTAACAAACAGGCCTCTATTTTTTTATTGATTTTTTTTTCATATTTAACAAACGGCCTCAATTTTTTTTTTTTTAACAAACAGGCCTCTATTTTTTTATTTATTTATTTATTTTTTTAACAAACAGGCCTCTATTTTTTATTTTATTTTATTTTTTTAACAAACAGGCCTCTATTTTTTTATTTTTTTGTTTACATTTTTAAAAACAACTAGGCCTCTATATATTTCTTAGTTAGGTTTTTGCTAAATTTGTTTATAAACAGGCATAAAATCTTTAAAAGTCAAAGCCCAGAATGGGGTCAGCAAAACAGGAAATTAACCACTTCAGCCCCGGAAGGATTTACCCCCTTCCTGACCAGAGCACTTTTTACAATTCAGCACTGCGTCGCTTTAACTGCTAATTGCGCGGTCATGCAATGCTCTACCCAAACGAAATTTGCGTCCTTTTCTTCCCACAAATAGAGCTTTCTTTTGATGGTATTTGATCACCTCTGCCGTTTTTATTTTTTGCGCTATAAACGGAAAAAGACTGAAAATTTTGAAAAAAAATGATATTTTCTACTTTTTGTTATAAAAAAAATCCAATAAACTAAATTTTAGTCATACATTTAGGCCAAAATGTATTCGGCCACATGTCTTTGGTAAAAAAAATGTCAATAAGCGTATATTTATTGGTTTGCGCAAAAGTTATAGCGTCTACAAACTAGGGTACATTTTCTGGAATTTACACAGCTTTTAGTTTATGACTGACTATGTCATTTCTTGAGGTGCTAAAATGGCAGGGCAGTACAAAACCCCCCCAAATGACCCCATTTTGGAAAGTAGACACCCCAAGGAAATTGCTGAGAGGCATGTTGAACCCATTGAATATTTTTTTTTTTTGTCCCAAGTGATTGAATAATGACAAAAAAAAAAAAAAAAAAAAAAATTTACAAAAAGTTGTCACTAAATGATATATTGCTCACACAGGCCATGGGCATATGTGGAATTGCACCCCAAAATACATTCAGCTGCTTCTCCTGAGTACGGGGATACCACATGTGTGGCACTTTTTGGGAGCCTAGCCGCGTACGGGGCCCCGAAAACCCAGCACCACCTTCAGGATTTCTAAGGGCATACATTTTTGATTTTACTCCTCACTACCTATCACAGTTTTGAAGGCCATAAAATGCCAAGATGGCACAACCCCCCCCCAAATTACCCCATTTTGGAAAGTAGACACCCCAAGCTATTTGCTGAGAGGCATGGTGAGTATTTTGCAGCTCTCATTTGTTTTTGAAAATGAAGAAAGACCAGAAAAAAAAAATTTTTTTTTCTTTTTTCAATTTTCAAAACTTTGTGACAAAAAGTGAGGTCTGCAAAATACTCACTATACCTCTCAGCAAATAGCTTGGGGTGTCTACTTTCCAAAATGGGGTAATTTGGGGGGGGTTTGTGCCACCTGGGCATTCCATGGCCTCTGAAACTGTGATAGGCAGTGAAGAGTGAAATCAAAAATTTACGGCCTTAGAAAGCCTGAAGGCGGTGCTTGGTTTTCGGGGTCCCGTACGCGGCTAGGCTCCCAAAAAGTCCCACACATGTGGTATCCCCGTACTCAGGAGAAGCAACAGAATTTATTTTGGGGTGTAATTTCACATATTCCCATGGCATGTTTGAGCAATATAACATTTAGTGACAACTTTGTGCAAAAAAAAAAAAAAAAAAAAAAAATTTGTCTCTTTCCCGCTACTTGTGTCACAATATAAAATATTCCATGGACTCGACATGCCTCTCAGCAAATAGCTTGGGGTGTCTACTTTCCAAAATGGGGTCATTTGGGGGGGGGGTTTGAACTGTCCTGGCATTTTATGCACAACATTTAGAAGCTTATGTCACACATCACCCACTCTTCTAACCACTTGAAGACAAAGCCCTTTCTGACACTTTTTGATTACATGAAAAAATTATTTTTTTTTGCAAGAAAATTATTTTGAACCCCCAAACATTATATATTATTTTAAAGCAAATGCCCTACAGATTAAAATGGTGGGTGTTTCATTTTTTTTTTTTCACACAGTATTTGCGCAGCGATTTTCAAACGCATTTTTTGGGGAAAAAACACACTTTTTTAAATTTTAATGCACTAAAACACACTATATTGCCCAAATGTTTGATGAAATAAAAAAGATGATCTTAGGCCGAGTACATGGATACCAAACATGACATGCTTTAAAATTGCGCACAAACGTGCAGTGGCAACAAAATTAATACATTTTTAAAAGCCTTTAAAAGCCTTTACAGGTTACCACTTTAGATTTACAGAGGAGGTCTACTGCTAAAATTACTGCCCTCGATCTGACCTTCGCGGTGATACCTCACATGCATGGTGCAATTGCTGTTTACATTTGACGCCAGACCGCCGCTTGCGTTCGCCTTAGCGCGAGAGCAGGGGGGACAGGGGTGCTTTTTATTTATTTATTTTTTTTCTTTATTATTTTTTTGCTTTTTTATCTTATTTTTAAACTGTTCCTTTCATTTTTTTTTTTTTTTAAATCATTTTTATTGTTATCTCAGGGAATGTAAATATCCCCTATGATAGCAATAGGTAGTGACAGGTACTCTTTTTTGAAAAAATTGGGGTCTATTAGACCCTATATCTCTCCTCTGCCCTCAAAGCATCTGACCACACCAAGATCGGTGTGATAAAATGCTCCCCCAATTTCCCAATGGCGCTATTTACATCCGGCGAAATCTAAGTCATAAAATGCTCGTAGCTTCCGGTTTCTTAGGCCATAGAGATGTTTGGAGCCACTCTGGTCTCTGATCAGCTCTATGGTCAGCTGGCTGAATCACCGGCTGCATTCTCAGGTTCCCTGTTGAGACAGGAGAGCCAGAGAAAAACACGGAAGACGGTGGGGGGGGGGGGCATTCCCTCCCACTGCTTGTAAAAGCAGTCTAGAGGCTAATTAGCCGCTAGGATTGCTTTTACATGAAAGCCGACCGCTGGCTAAAAAGAATGATACCAAGATGATACCTAAACCTGCAGGCATCATTCTGGTATAACCACTCAAAGTCGTGAATGGCGTACCTGAAGACAAAAAAATGGTTAACAATAAAGCACAGTAAACGGTAAAGTATAAAAAATTGCATACCTGAAAAGCAAACATGATAAAACATAATAACAATAAAACATTGCAGAATAGAATACAGTAAAAAAGAGCAGAACAATAGAGAGAGAGAATAGAGAGAGAGAGAACAATAAAACGACAACTATTTTTTTTTATTTTTGTTTGTGTTTTTTTTTTTTTTTTACACTTTTTTTTTGTAACTGTAACTTTTATAACTGTAACCGCTTCCAGGTTCGGGTCTCTCAAAATGCGATGGCATCTTGGGAGACCCTGTGAAAGTGTGCCTAGTCTGTGCAATGCTGCACCCTACGCTAATACTCAACTAGTGAATGGTAGCGTTCAAAACATTCACCAATGCAAAGACCAGGATTGTCAGGACAGGAGGGACAATAATAGTGAGTGTCACGCCTATATCCGCGCTTGCTGCAGACACATCTTTTTTGGGGGGGGTTCGTTGGGTAGGGGTACTCGGGAGGACATAAAGAAAATGCCTCTCATGCAGCCGACTGCATTTGGTTGGGGATGTGAATGGGGGAAGTACGGGCGCTGCAGAAGCGGTGGGTTCCCAATTAGGATTGGCGAATGCAGTAGGAAGGGCACTATGGGCACGACGGGCCTGTGTTTGTCTTTTTGGTGGCAGCGGGACACTACTTGTGCTTGCCACCTCACCAGCTTGAACTGCACTTATGGGACTCGCCACGTCACCAAGTGTTACTGCAGTGCTGGTTTGACTACGACCGGGGTGTACTAGGCCGCTGGTGCTTGCCAGTTCACCAAAACGCTACAAAAAAAAGTGACAGTGATCGATCGATACTGCACTTGGGTGGGCTGGACTGGGCTGGGCCGGGCGGAGGGGCAAAACGCAGGTGCTAGCAGGTATCTGGGCTGATCCCGCTAACACTGCGTTTTTGGGAACCCTAAACTGCTGGGGACGCTAGTATAGATCTGATCGGATCAGATATTGATGCGTTCAGATACTATACCACTAAGGGAGGTGTACGGTGCGTGCGTGGGTGTTCGCGGTACTGGTGCTAATCTGACGCTGCCTAGGGCGACGCATATCACCGCCGGGCGATCAGGGGGCTAAACCTTTTTTCGGTAATAAACGGCGGGTGCCCTGACACTATAAAAAATAAACAAACTAACCAGCGTCACCCGTAACGGTTATACGGTGATCAGTGGTAAAAGGGTTAACTAGGGGGCCATCAAGGGGTTAAAACATTTATTAGATAGTATATGGGGGTCCCTGTCGCTATAAAACACTGACGGCGAACCTAAATATTTACGTCCCTAACTAGCGTCACCAGCGACACTAATACAGCGATCAGAAAAATGATCGCTTAGCGACACTGGCGACAGGGGGTGATCAAGGGGTTAAAACTTTATTAGGGGGGGGTAAGGGGGGTACCCTAGACCTACAGGGGGCTAAACTTTTATTTGGTAATAAACGGCGGGTGCCCTGACACTATAAAAAATAAACAAACTAACCAGCGTCACCCGTAACGGTTATACGGTGATCAGTGGTGAAAGGGTTAACTAGGGGGCAATCAAGGGGTTAAAACATTTATTCGGTAGTATATGGGGGTCCCTGTCGCTATAAAACGCTGACGGCGAACCTAAATATTTACGTCCCTAACTAGCGTCACCAGCGACACTAATACAGCGATCAGAAAAATGATCGCTTAGCGACACTGGTGACGGGGGGTGATCAAGGGGTTAAAACTTTATTAGGGGGGGTAAGGGGGGTACCCTAGACCTACAGGGGGGTAACAGTCACTACCCTAACTGCTAACTGTCACAAACTGACACTATGCAGTAATCAGGAAAAAAAAAACAAAAAAAAAAAAAACCTGCTTGGTGTCAGTTTGTGACAGGGGGGGGGGGGTGATTGGGGGGGGATCGGGGGGCGATCGGGGGTGTAATGTATGCCTGGCATGTTCTACTGTGTGTGTGTGTGTGTTGGTGCACTTACATGTCATCTCCCCTCGGCGCTGGAACGGAAACTCCCGAGCCGAGGAGAGATGACATCACATCCTCTGCCTCTGTGTACTATACAGAGGCAGGGGATGTTTGTCATTGGCTGGGAGCGATCGCGAGGGGGGGGCCACGATCGGATGGCCTCCCCCTCGTCTCCCATCGCTTCCAACCAAATGCCGACCGCAGCTGGCACCGGGGGGGGGGTCCGATCGGACCCCCCACCCGCGGGAAGGCAATCACGTTTCAGGTACGTGATTTTGCCTGCCCGTGCCGCTCTGCTCACGTATATAGGCGTGAGGCGGTCGGCAAGTGGTTAAGAACATGATCAATGTTTTTGGGTGAAAAAGTGATTTAGATTCTCCCCAAAATCGATCATGTTCTTCATTTCCTGCTGCATATTGTCCAGCCGATTATGCATTAGGTCAAGGCTAGTGCGCATGGCATCTATATCCCCATTCCAGGCCATGATCTGCCCAATTAATCGTTGGGCACTGTTGGTGGTAAATGGTTCCCCTTCCACCTAAAATTTATGAAAAAAAAAATGTATTTAGAAATATGCAGGTATACATAGATTACCATAAGCTGGGGTGTCAGACACTCACCTGGTGGGTTGCACATGTCGCCTACTTCCTCCACCTCTCCTTCATCCACATCCTCGGGGGGGCGCTGGTACTTAGACCTGCTTCCACCGCTTCTTCCCCTCCCACAACCACATCACCTAAAATTGATGCCAAAAAGATGTATTTAGAAATATGCAGGCATAAATAGATTAACATAAGCTGGGGTGTCAGACACTCACCTGCACATGTCGCCCACCTCTCCTTCCTCCACATCCTCCGTAGGGCTTGGGCTGATTTCCCAAATGGACTGGTGAGGTTGGGGGTTCCTGGATTCAGGTTGTCTGAGTCTTTTCTCCCCTATGAGAATGAAACAAAAGGTATACTTTAGCACACAGATATTTGAGTCCAGGAATAGGATTATGAAACATTGCATTGAAGTGGTGTACAATTGTCTGTTTGGGCAGAGATCCAAGTTGAAGATATAATTAAAATTCCCTTGGAAACAAGCTGGAATACTTACCTTTTTTGGGCACGTTTCACAGATAGAGACACCCTAACAAGTATCCACTGGAGCACCTGTGTGGGTTAATCAAAAAAATGTATTCTGGTGTCCCACACTAGTGCTCCTGTGTCCAGATATGTAAACAGCTGCTGAGTGTCCTCTCTAGGGATGAGCTTCGAGTTAGAGTCAAACTCATGTTTGACTCGAACATCGGCTGTTCGCAAGTTCGCCGAACAGCGAACAATTTGGGGTGTTCGAAGCAAATTCGAATGCCGCGGAACACCCTTTAAAAGTCTATGGGAGAAATCAAAAGTGCTAATTTTAAAGGCTAATATGCAAGTTATTGTCATAAAAAGTTTTAATAATGCTTAAAGTGAAACAATAAAAGTGTAATATCCCTTTAAATTTCATACCTGGGGGGTGTCTATAGTATATAGTAGTCTATAGTATGCCTGTAAAGGGGCGCATGTTTCCCATGTTTAGAACAGTCTGACAGCAAAATGACATTTCAAATGAAAAAAAGTCATTTAAAATACTCGCGGCTATTAATGAATTGCCGGTCCGACAATAAACATAAAAGTTCATTGATAAAAACGGCATGGGAATTCCCCACAGGAGAACCCCGAACCAAAATGTAAAAAAAAAATTACGTGGGGGTCCCCCTAAATTCCATACCAGGCCCTTCAGGTCTGGTATGGATATTAAGGGGAACCCCGGCCAAAATTTAAAAAAAAATGACGTGGGGGTCCCCCTAAATTCCATACCAGACCCTTATCCAAGCACGCAACCTGGCAGGCTGCAGGAAAAGAGGGGGGACGAGAGAGTGCCCCCCCTCCTGAACCGTACCAGGCCACATGCCCTCAACATTGGGAGGGTGCTTTGGGGTAGCCCCCTAAAACACCTTGTCCCCATGTTGATAAGGACAAGAGCCTCATCCCCACAACCCTGGCCGGTGGTTGTGGGGTCTGCGGGCGGGGGGCTTTAACAAGGGGACCCCCAGATCCCAGCCCTCCCCCCTGTGTGAAATGGTAAGGGGGTACAAAAGTACCCCTACCATTTCACTAAAAGACAGTCAAAAATGTTAAAAATGACAAGAGACAGTTTTTGACAATTCCTTTATTTAAATGCTTCTTCTTTCTTCTATCCTCCTTCGGTTTCTTCTTCCGTCTTCTTCTGGTTCTTCCGGTTCTTCCTCTGGTGCTCTTGTCCAGCATCTCCTTCACGGCGTCGGCGTCTTCTTCCCTTCTTCTCCTCGGGCCGCTCCGCATCCATGATGGCATGGAGGGAGGCTCCCGCTCTTCTCTTCTTCTTCTTCTCTTCATCTTCTTCTCTTCATTTTCTTCTCTTTATCTTCTTGTCTTCATCTTCTTTTCGGGCCGCTCCGCAATCCATGATGGCATGGAGGGAGGCTCCCGCTGTGTGACGCTTCTCCTCTTCTGACGGTTCTTAAATAACGGGGGGCGGGGCCACCCGGTGACCCCGCCCCCCTCTGACGCACGGGGACTTGATGGCATCACGGGGAATGCCACAGGGAAGTCCCGTCAAGTCACTGTGCATCAGAGGGGGGCGGGGTCACTGGGTGGATCCGCCCCCCATTATTTAAGAACCGTCAGAAGAGGAGAAGCGTCACACAGCGGGAGCCTCCCTCCATGCCATCATGCATGCGGAGCGGCCCGAAAAGAAGATGAAGACAAGAAGATGAAGACAAGAAGATGAAGAGAAGAGCGGGAGCCTCCCTCCATGCCATCATGGATGCGGAGCGGCCCGAGGAGAAGAAGGGAAGAAGACGCCGACGCCGCGGAGGAAGATGTCGGACGAGAACACCAGAGGAAGAACCAGAAGAACCAGAAGAACAAAAAGAAGAAGAAGATGAAGGGAGATAGAAGAAAGAAGAAAGAAGAAGCATTTAAATAAAGGAATTGTCAAAAACTGTCTCTTGTCATTTTTAACATTTTTGACAGTTTTTTTGTGAAATGGTAGGGGTACTTTTGTACCCCCTTACCATTTCACACAGGGGGAGGGCCGGGATCTGGGGGTCCCCTTGTTAAAGGGGGCTTCCAGATTCCGATAAGCCCCCCGCCCGCAGACCCCCACAACCACCGGCCAGGGTTGTGGGGATGAGGCCCTTGTCCTCATCAACATGGGGACAAGCTGTTTTGGGGGCTACCCCAAAGCACCCTCCCAATGTTGAGTGCATGTGGCCTGGTACGGTTTGGGGGGGGGCGCTCTCCCATCCCCCCCTCTTTTCCTGCAGCCTGCCAGGTTGCATGCTCGGATAGGGGCCTGGTATGGAATTTAGGGGGACTCCCCACGTCATTTTTTTTTTTAATTTTGGTTCGGGGTTCCCCTGTGGGGAATTTCCATGCCTTTTTTATCAATGAACTTCTATGTGTATTTTCGAACCGGCAATGCATTAATAGCCGTGAGTAGTTTTAAATGACTTTTTTTCCTTTGAAATGTAATTTTGCTGTCAGACTGTTCTAAACACGGGAAACATGCGCCCCTTTACAGGCATACTATAGACACCCCCCAGGTACGAAATTTAAAGGGATATTACACTTTTATTGTTTCACTTTAAGCATTATTAAAATCACTGCTCCCGAAAAAACTTTTTTTGCATTGATCCATGTCCCGTGGGGCAGGACCCAGGTCCCCAAACACTTTTTATGACAATACCTTGCATATAAGCCTTTAAAATTAGCACTTTTGATTATTCATGTTCGTGTCCCATAGACTTTAACGGTGTTCGCGTGTTCGAACAAATTTTTTGCCTGTTCGCAAGTTCTGGTGCGAACCGAACAGGGGGGTGTTCGGCTCATCCCTAGTCCTCTCCTTACATTCCACTGAATTAAGTTTATATACCAAGTAATTCTGCACTGCCCAAAAAAAAGACGAATAAGCAGCTAACACGGCCAATAGGATATATGCATATGGAAGGAAGACAAAAATAGGTGTAGCGCTAAAAACTTAAATGTCCACACAGGACAACATAGTCCAACAAGTGGTGAAAACATCTAAGAGAAACTTAGAAGTCCTCCATGTTTATAAGACTCATGAAAACTAATGGTCCATATAAATTAAGTGACTTCATGTGAGGAACAAATCAATAAATGCGTGACATCTGGAGTGAAGACAAAAGAAGCACACCACCACCGACAATGAGAAGGCTTACCGGATCTAGTGGACCCAAGGGGACATACGCCCAATTGGGTCAAAACAGGTTTGGGTGGTGGGTGATAGTAGGTGATCCGGAGGGGTGGTGAAGATGGAAATCTGGGGATGAACCATGGACTAGTGTGTCCAAGGCAAGAAGGAAAAAGGCCACATAGTGTAAATCCATAAAACAAGTACCAAATTTATTAAAATAAGAGATACACATGTAAATCTTTAAAATCAGCGCTGTAAATGCGCATTTATTGATTTGTTCCTCACATGAAGTCACTTAATTTATATGGACCATTAGTTTTCATGAGTCTTATAAACATGGAGGACTTCCTTCTAAGTTTCTCTTAGATGTTTTCACCACTTGTTGGACTATATTGTCCTTATGTTGGACATTTAAGTTTTTTAGCGCTACACCTATTTTTGTCTTCCTTCCACTGAATTAAGTTTGCTATTCATTCTAGTTTCAAAATAAATCTCGACAACAATGTCCTAAACTTCTTTTAATAAGACAAACTACCAAGACCAAAATGTTGTTTCAACCCTGTATCAACTAAATACATTGTATATAAAAAATTTTTTATGATGTATTTTTTACTACGCACGTTTAACGAGTAAAACTTGTACAGTAAAGATAATCACATGGAGCAGCATGCAAGGTAATAATCACAATATGAACACACGACAAGTACTTACTTTTTTTCAGCACTTTCTGGTTTCGTCTGTACTGATCCTGCTCCCTGAGTTTGAGGTCGGACCATCATTTCCTCAGCTGATCTTTAGAGCGCCGTAGCCCAAAATGATGATGCAGGGTCTTCACCACTTTCGCCATTATTTTTGCCTTTCTTAAATTAGGCTGGGCATATGGTCCATGCTTCCCATCGTAATCTTTTTTTTTCAAAATTGATACCATCTCCACCATCTCTTCAAAGGCCATATTGGAGGCCTTAAATCTCCTCTTCCCGGATTGGGACATTTCGGGCTCTGGGCTTTCCTCGTTACTGGAGTTAGTACACACCTGCTGTGTCTCCGCCATTGTTATTCCTACTGCGCACTGTAGAGAGAATATTCGTTAAAAAAGAACATCAGGGGCGGGCGACGCAGGCGGAGTTTCATGCATGCGCAGTGTGTATACAAAGCTATCATGCATGTGTCGTACGTACCCCAGCAGAGGCTGATGAGGAGCAAGCTGGGCCTTCCATCCTGGAAGAACTGGATGTGACCATCTGGAGCCAGGTATATTATTTTTAGACATATTTAGTGTTCTAATATTAATGATGTTAACTACATGTTATAATTGATTACCTATTAAAGGATTTTTTGATAAAAAATGATGTATACATATCAATTGACAGTAGTGGCCAAAAATGTTTGTCACCAGCTTTAAAAAAATGCTGGTGTCAGATACTCTTTTATATGTATTAACATTGAATTTGCAAGTCATGAGCTGAAAATTGTGTGTCATTGATGAACCAAAAACTCAAACTATGTCCTTTTTTATACACAGGATGAGATCAGCCAGGAGGAAGGTGTGGAAAGTGTCAGCCAGGAGGTGGCCGGGCCCAGTAGGAGCCTCAAACAATCACAGGTTCCTCCCCTCCGTCTTCATACAAAAAGGCCCAGAAAGGGGATGGTGACAGAGGAGGCATCACTGCGCCTCATGAGAGAAGCTACAAATTTCCTCAAGAGCCCCCCCGAAGCTGAAGAGGCCTATGGCTCCTATATAGCCAGCAGGTTGCTCGAAATGGGGAAGGGACAACGCCTCCTGTGTGAAAAACTTTTTTCTGATGTCCTTCACAAGCTGCTGAAGGGCAAGTTAACTGTCAACACCCAAATAAATGAGCAAGCCCCTTCACCTCCTCCTCCTGCCACAAGTCAACCACCAGTGCCCCAGCCTACAAGGAAGGCTGCAGGGAAGACTGCAGGGAAGGGTGCAGGGTAGCGTGGAGGGAAGGCTGGAACGAAGAGAAGAAAGTGATGACCTGGCTTCAGTCTGGTCTGACAGAAGATGCAGGCTGGTGTAGTACCACAGCCTGGGGACATATATGTCATCTGCTGCTGCTCTTGATCTCTGGGATTCCTGGACCAGATTGGGCTCCCTATTGTATGAACTCCTCAAGATCCCAATTTTCTTTTCCACAGATTTGATGTGTATCCTGGGACCAAAAGTCTTCACAAATTCGAAAAATTTCTCCAGCGTTGACTTCATCTTTATTTTGTTAACCATAATAATATTTTAGTTTATGAAAATACTTGCCTATGTGTTTTTATTAACATCAATTTTTTAGAGACAATGCCAAATTAACAAGGGACAAATAAAATATAATAAAAGATGTCTCCAAAAAACAATTGTGTAAACATTAGTATGGATATATGGCTTTTAAAAAATACAATATCATTCATGAGATCAAGAGAAATAATCCAGAAATAAGTTTCTGAGAACTCTGTGTGAATATGAACAGCAAAACAACTTCGTTCTTCTAGCATTGTAAAGAAGACAATTAATGCGCTGCATTCAACGATCACATAATTTGCAGTGTGAGGAATGTGCTATCTACTGTACAATACAAACACTAGTTTTACCAGACCGAGCGCTTCCGTTTCGTACTTGCTTCTGAGCATGCGTCATATTTTGTCTGTCGGACTAGCATACAGACGATCGGATTTCTCAATAGGAACTGCGTCCGGTGGAGTTACAACGTAAAGATTTGAAGCATGTTTCAAATCTAAAGTCCGATAGAGAAGTCCGCTCGTGTCTACGCTGCATAAGGCTACTTTCACACTGAGGCACTAAAAATAGTGCCTGCAAAGCACCTTGAAAGAGCCTCTCCTCTCACTCCAATGTGAAAGCTCGAGGGCTTTCACACTGGAGCGGTGCGCTGGCAGGACGGTAAAAAAAGTCCTGCAAGCCGCATCTTTGCAGCGCTATAGAAGTGGTGTATACACTGCTCCTAAAGCGCCCCTGCCCATTGAAATCAAATTAAAATCAATGGGCAGCAGCCATTAAAAGTGCCCAGCTAGCGGCCGAAAACCTCAGCAAAAACTACGGTAAAGCACCGCTAAAAATAGCGGTGCTTTACCGCCGACACCCCCAACGACCCAGTGTGAAAATAGCCTAATAGAGAACTAATAGAGAATGATTTGCAATTGCTTTCAAAGGGTTTACATTTTTACCCAATCTGCCATTTCAGTTTATTTGATACTGTATTCATATAAATAAATTTGCATGTTCGCTATCTTTGTGCAGGCATTACTTTAAGAAACCTAGAGATGTAGATTGTAGTGGTTCAAATATGGTAGAGCAGGAGGTATATAAATTGGAGAGTAGAGATCAATATAATCTATGTGAACTAGCAGAGTTGGCACGTGAGCCATGGACAGATGAGATTAAACATCGGGGATCTACCATTTCAGTTCCTTTAAAATGTTGGTAGGATATTTATCCGGTAAAATCCAGTAGCGAGGAAATGGACCATTTCCAGGAAATTGTAGAACAGGAGTTAACAAGACTAGCCTCAAATTAGTTAAAGATTTACTAGCTGGTGCATCCTGTTTGACCACTTCAGTGCCAGTGAGAGACAGTCTCTCAAACAGTTGAGTGAGGACCACTCTATTGTTATTAAGAACTTGGATTAAGGCAGTCTGATTGTTCTTCAGGATGCTGACACATATAAGCAAGATGCTCTTAGACAACTTTATGACAGCATCACATATATGAGACTTAGAAAGGATCCTACAAACTTATATAAACCCACACTTGCTACCTTGATCAATAGAGGTATCAGATTGGGAGTATTATCCAAGCAGGAGGGTGATTTATTATTCTATGATGCACCTGTCATTCTGGTCTTTTACCATCTGCTTAAACCCACAAGGGGTTAAATCCCCCTATGGGGAGACCGATAGCAGCAGTGGGACAGTGGAGTGATTGTCAGTTACAGCCTTTGGTCACTAATAGACATGTGCGGTTCATTTCGTTCCCAATCAATATTCGGACAAATTTTTCGTTATTCGGAGATTCGGATATATCTGAATACCCAAATTACAATATAAACAAATTTTACCGAATGCTCCGAATAACGAAATTAGTCTGAATTTCGGAAATTCGGACTGAAATTCTAATCGAATCTTACATTGAACTCCATTCGAATTCTAACTGTACACATATTGCTGAAATCAAAGACTGCGTGGGTTATTAGAGTACCATTTGGAAATAATGCTGTTTTTGTTAAGCCAAAGGTGATTTAAAGAATCACTGTAATCAATTGATGAAGATTTTTATTTTGTTTGTTCACTTTGCTGCATTCAAATCGAAAACAATATAGCATTTTAATTTTCGACCGATTCGAAAATTTATCAATTTGAGCGTTTCGAATCGAAAACATCTGTAAATTCGAACAAAATTTGAAAATTCTGAATACGAATTCCGAATACGAATTCCGAATACAAATTGAACGAATCAACCAAATTGATCTTAATGAAATAACTAGATTAACAAATCAAAACAAAACAAAACTTTTTTTTTTTCGTCATGCACATGTCTAGTCATTGACTTCCCCAGCTATTTACGGGATACCAAGCATCTCCTCAATTTGTGCCAGGACTTCGAGTGGATAGAGTAGGTTACAGGTGGATTAGATTACATGTGTTGCGTCTAGCTTGTACTCCTCCATCCCTCACTCCCTGGGATTGAAGGCAGTCTTTTTTTATTTGGATTAATGTGGTCTGTACTCCTGCATACAAAATGGAATTTATTCTAGAATGTCTTTAATATCTCCTCACCCATAACTACTTTTTGTTTGATGGAGAATCCAAAAGTGTGGGGCGTTGATGGGTGCCAGACTTTTGCCCTCTGTCGCCAACCTATTTACAGTTTGGGTTGGAGGGAGAGGGTGATAATATTTAGATCTCAAAACCCATTCCGCTCGCACATCAGGTTTTTTTGGTGGTATATTTATGACTTTATATTCAACTGTTCTGGAGAACTGGGGACACTTGAAGATTTTTTTGTCATACAGTATTTGAATGATAACCAGTTAAATCACAGTTCACAGGACAGATGAATGGGGATACAATCAGCTTCTTAGACATTGTTTTGAGCAGTCATTGTGGACATATAGTTAGCAACCTTTATAGAAAACCATTGTTAGGCAACAGCATTTTGAGGGCTGATTTTGATTGTCCCGGCCTTAAAGTTTGGAGCACTTCTGTGGGTCGGTTCTTGAGGCTGCGGAGAATATGCAGCAGGGATGAGGATTTTGAGACTGACCCACATGAGTGATAATTTCCAGCAGTGGGGATACACAGGTATGATTGTGAAGAGCGCTGCAGTTATAGCCAGGAGAATGGAAAGGGATAGTTTGCTGAGGAATAAAATACAGGGCATGACACTGAGCGGGCCACTGGTCTTCCCAACAGCTTTTGGTATGGAGTTTAGGAACATAAGAAATATAATACAATGTCACCTTCCTATATTATATAGTGACAACGTAAACAGCACACCCAAATTCTTTCAGGTGGAGCTAGGGTAGTTTCTCGACATGCCCCTACTTTTCTTCTCATAGCACATGGGATGATACCTGGTTAAGCTTTAAAGGCAATTACCAAATTACCAGTGTGGTTCAGGAGAGTGCCCTTGCTGCCCTCATTTGGGTAGGGGAGAAACATTTGCATCCACAGTCAGTGGAAAGGTGTATACAAACAAACATTGCAACACCAAGTATTTAGTGTACCAAAAGGCTGTGTGATCGCCATGACCATGCATATTAAATACAGAAAAAAACATTCTACAGATGTAGCTAACCATTTCACTGGTCAACATGGACGTGATCACACAACCTTATGCACACAGGGAATTGAGAGAGTCAGGAAACACTCTGGAGGGATGATGTGTTCAGACTGCTAGCAAGTGTGAGGATTTTTTGATTGTCCATTTGTGTACCTCTGTTCCTAATGGTTTAAGTTAATAATGGGATTTGACCATTTTCTTAAATAAATTTGTTTGCTTTGCGGACTGATCTCCTCCATTTGGAGAGGGAGAGGGGGATTTTCACCTTTTCTTTTTCAGTTTTTCTCTTCTCTTTGTTCTCTGACCAGGTGTCCTTAGTTTTAAATCAATTGCAGCCTATATAAATATCTTTGGCAGCAAGAACTGTCTTAATGCTTGGATGGGTCATGTATCTGTCTTTTTGCTAGTTGTTTTTAATGTTGTGATTATTTTTGTAAATCTTTGTAAATGTCTTGTAGATGTGTAGATCTCTTCCTTTTAATATTATTTTTGTGGCTTAAATATCCAATTCTCAGCTATACTGAGATTGGATCAGGAGCAGGGCTTGTATATAAGTGCTGCGTGTTCCTTGATTGGAGGATATTGAGCCAGAGTTTCATTTAAGCTGGCTCATAGACTCAAAGGAGTGGGCTGATTACAAGTCAATTAACAACAGCTGTATAAGTAGTATAAAAAAGACCAACATGTAATCTAGCCTAGCAGTTTTTGACTAAGAGCAGATAGTGTGAAACACTTCAACCTTATTATGCACCTCTGTGTCAATGACAACATGCTGTACTGTATATGTCTTCATTTACACAATGAAGTGGATTGAATTGGAGTGCGGCCATCCAGATGTCTTCTGTTGTTCCTAAGGCAACCTGCGAGCTGGGTCGGCACCCAGGAAGGTGGAAGGTGTGTGGGGTGGGTTCAATAAGTGGACCTACCTGGAGTGACGTTTCCTTGCTTGTTTGTTCCAGAAAGGGTACTTTGTTTTGCTGCACAAAACACAAAAATTTGTGCTGAGTATTGTTTAAACAAGTCACTTACTAGACATCCATGTCCAGTGGATACTGTATACTAGAAACAAATTATATGTAGATATATACTGTACATATGGTAAATATGGTCATTGTCCTCATTGCCACTGTGCCCATAACAGCCACTTAATGTGCTAAAGTTCCATTACCAAGGAAAATGATTGAACATCATGAAAACATGTGCACTTGGATTTTTATTATTCTCCTTCTGCCCTTCTTAGGGCTGGTTCACACCTAAATGGCACAGGAATGCTCTATGTCCCTGTGCAATTGCTGTGTGATTCAGTGTGGTGAGATTTTCTGCCTATTCATTTAAATGGGCTAAAATCACCCTGGACTCACACCAAAAGTATTGCATGAACTACTTTTAAAAAACTAATTGCACTGGATTGCATGGTACCGAGGTACTGATCCGGTGCAGGCAATTATGCACATGGAACACAGATTTCCGAAACTGCATTCTGAACAAGTCCTTAAGCTATACATATAAATATGCATGATTAACATCCAATAATGGGAAAAAAGCAGTAATGTGCATTGAGAAATGCCAAACTATTCTAATTCTCCCTCTTGCACATTCCTTTTTTAATAGAAAACACATTTAATAAATACCCTCAGCACTGTAAAGGATTTTCTGTTTAGGACATGCAATTGAGGCTGCATTGACTTGTTTCTAATTGAGACATCTCCTTATATGATGTTACAGACGATATATATCAAAATGCACTTTCAGAATGACAATGTGACATTGTAAGAACAGCTGCAAATGGCTGTTTCACTGTTAAGAAGAATTGAGCTTCCAGAAGACTCATAAACCATCTGCAGAAATTAAAAACTGTAAGTCACTGAGAGTCTGCATAGCTACACTGGTGACACATTTCCAGAAAAAGGAACATTTTATGCTTTTATGTCTTTCCTGCTTGACAACATTTAGTGTAAAACTATGTAAGAGAAATATTTCAAATAGTGTTGGCAGCTTTTCAGTGAGGCAACTTTGCATCAATCAGCAGCATTTCTTTTTATCTTTTTACTAATGCTCCCAAATTGTAAGAGCAATGAAATTGGCACAATAGAACATCACTGTTAAACAGTAATTTACATTAATACTAATTTTATGAAAAAGTTTTAGAAAATGTTTGCCCAATGCTATTTGTTTATTAATTTTTTTTTTCAATATATGTCATCATTTACAAAGATGTGCATACAAATGTTATACAGGCAGGTAAATAAAGGATCAGGCAGTGGACATTAAATATATTGTAGCAGAAAGTTGTTTCTGGGCCAAATTTGAGTTATATTCATGTGCTACTATCTGCTTCTATGATACAGCTAAATCTAGATGGGCAATCTTAAAACTCTCCATTTGCCAGCACAGATCACTGTAACCCAGTGGTTGCCAAGCTACGGCCCGCCGCTGCTAAATGTCCGACCCATTAGTGCACTTGATGAATTCACTTGCACCTGGCCCGTGGACATTTTAACCCCAGTCGGCTTTCTTGGGATAACAACTAATGCGGCTAAGAAGCTGCTTGGCTGTTATCCCAAGCAGTGGGAGGGCATGTCCACCACCTTGCGTGGCTCGCCCAGGCTCTCCTGTCCCACTGGAAGGCCCGAGCGACCAGCCAGGTCGGGTCCCGCATCTAGTAACCTGGAAGCAATGTCATGACATCACTTCCAGTTTACAGAAGACTTAAAGGCGCCAAATTTTGAAAAATGACAGTATACAAAACAGCCAAGCTTGGCGTTTTGAATGCTTTTAAGTGCAAAGGAGGGATTTGGGGTCTTATAGAGCCCAGATCCCTCCATAAAGAGTATCTGTCACTGCCTATTACTGTCACAAGGGATGTTTACATTCCTTCTGACAGCAATAAAAGTAATCAGAATTTTTTTTTAAAGGGACAGTATAAAAATAAAAAAATTAAATAAAATAAATAGGAAAAAAAGTGCCCCATCACTCCATGCCCGTCCGCAGAAGCGAACACATACATAAGTCACCACCACAAATGTAAACAGTGTTCAGACCACACATGTGAGGTATCATGGCGATCATTAGAGTGAGAGTAATAGTTCCACTACAAGACCTCCTCTGTAAATCTAAACTGGTAACCTGTAGAAATGTTTAAATCATCACCTATAGAGATTTTTAAGTACTGAAGTTTGTCGCTATTCCACGAGTGTGCGCAATTTTAGCATAACATGGGGGGCTGTGTAATATGCAGGGGGGATGTGTAATGTAAAGGGGTCCAGAGGTATGGGGGCTGTGTAATGTAAAGGAGTCCAGATTATGATCTTCATTTATTAGCAGGTGAATGCGGCCCTCCATGCATTCACATACATTGAATCCGGGCCTTAAGTGGAAAAAGGTTGCTGACCCCTGCTGTAACTTATACAACTTTAATACTTGGATAGAACATGATGGAATAACTCTCCCAGCACTGGTTAAAGTTGCTCATAATCAGCAATCAAATGAGGTTCTCATGACTATTGTACATGTACCATGTCAATGGCTCCTGCTGCTTTCTTTGAGTCTGTGAGGAGAAAGCACAGCAGCCTTACTCTTTCTCCTCACAGACTCAAAAAAAGCAGCAGGAGCCATTGACATAGAGGCACAGAGCTGTATTAATATCAGGCTCTGGTTAGCATTTAGGGGGGCTGGGAGGGAGCTGAGCTGAACATAGAAGGTTTTTTTTTTCCTAATGCAGAGAATGCCTTAAGGCAAAAAAAAAAAGAAACATTTAGCCTTTACAACCACTTTAACCGCTTGCTTACTGGGCACTTAAACCCCCCTCCTATCCAGACCAATTTTCAGCTTTCAGCGCTGACGCACTTTGAATGACAATTGCGCGGTCATACAACACTGTATCCAAATGACATTTTTATCATTTTTTCACCACAAATAGAGCTTTCTTTTGGTGGTATTTGATCACCTCTGCAGTTTTTACTTTTTGTTAAAAAAATGTAAAAAACTGAATTTTTAAAAATATATATATATATATATTTATATTCTGTTATAAAAAATTTAAAACAGGTCATTTTTCTCCTTCATTGATGTACGCTGATGAGGCGGCAGTGATGGGCACTGATAGGCGGCAGTGATGGGCACTGATGGGTGGCAGTGATGGGCACTGATGGGTGGCACTGATTGGCACTACAGGTGAGAATTGATCGCTGGCACTTGTGAGCATTGATAGGTGGCACTTGTGGGCACTGTTAGGTGGCACTGTGGGCACTGTTAGGTGGCACTGTGGGCACTGTTAGGTGGCACTATTAGCTGGCACTGATGAGGCAGATGTGCCTCTTCCACTTCGGGACCGATGTCCCTCACATCTGAGCCGGTGATCGGCTTTTTTTCTACTCACGCTGTCAGCGTGAGTAGAAAAAAAAACGATTGCCGATCTTTTGTTTACATCATGTGATCATCTGTCATTGGCTGACAGCTGATCACATGGTAAGGGGCCGGGACCAGCCCCTTACTTGGATCAGTGATCACCTGAGTCTGGTGACTGGTGTGGCAGTAAGGGACACTGACTGGTAACAGTATGTTAAAAAAACAACAATCGTTTTTTTTTTTTTACAATTTTTTTTACACTCTGATTGCTTATTACAGTGATGTTAACTTGATAACTGTAATAAGCAATCTCTACCACTGTTTAAAGGCTTAATTTATAAAACCTTGCTTACTACTGTGATGCTGTGATTGGTCACAGTTAACACATGGTACAGGTCTGGTCTAATTGGCCCCTGTACCATGTTATCACTGTAATAAGAATAGTACACAAAATGACTATGTGTCAGAGAATACAAACCAGCCATTTGGTTAAAAAAAATGTGCATGCCCAAAGAAATTTGGCTAATAGAAATGCGCATGCGCGCATGGCCCTTCACAAAATGGAGGAATGGGCATGCGCACAATGTATATTGGTGCCAGATAGACTATTTAAGGATGCTTCTGCCTGTGCTGTAATGCTGCCTGGTCTTCAGCTGTTCCCTGTGTCCTGTGTACCTCCTGTGTTCCCTTGGTTGCTGATCTGGCTCACTCCTGACCTGATCTCTGATCCTGCTCCTGTATTGTCACTAGTTCCTGACCTGGCTTGTTCCTGACTTTGGCTTTGCTCCTGATTTGGTACCTTGCTGCCCGCCTGTTGATGACCCTGGCTAATCCTGTGACCACGCTTCTGTCTCTGATCCTGGCTTACCGATCCATTCAAGTGTCTGTCCAGCTGTCTGCTGCTGCAGTTCTGCTCCCCAATGAGTGTTCCTGCTAAGAGCTCTGACCAGCCACATGTCCTGGCCCTGCAGCGCATGTGGAGTGCTTCCTTAAACTCAGCTGAACTTCTGTGCACAGCTACTGTTCTTGATCTGATGGTTCTCCTGCAGTCTTGGAACCAAATCTCCTGCTACAAGTTCCCTGATTTATATCTGCAGGCACTCGTGTTCCTCCAGTCCCTTGGGACCCTCTGTTTCAATCCCAGTGGGGCCTGGGCTGGAGATACAAGAGAGGCTGACCTCGTAATTTCAGTCTCCTCTCAGGTTCACAACACTATGAATGAAAGCCATTGTTAAAAAGTAACATGTGATCGCTGTGATTGGCCACAGCAATCACATGGTACCATGGCCATGCACAGTATCCTGGTGCAATGATCTGTGGTCCAGTGTGTCCGGTGGACACAGTGGGTCACAGGGCATGAGGCAGGGGCATGATCGGAAGGACATCATATGACATAACAGTGTTGTAAAAAATAACAGTACTCCAGCTCAACCTTTTTTACTATATGCCAGGCAGGAGGTGGTTAATGTATGCATTTAATTATTTATTTCCTTTGGTGACTTGACTTAAATGTAGTTTTATACAATATTTACCATGCATTTTTGCTTTTTGAGGTTACTACAGAATGTCAGCAAGGGACAGTGAGCTGACATTTTCAGTATTGCATGCAATGTTTGGGAAAACTGTGTTGCGTGACCTAAATACCGTATATGGTATGCTTTTGTGAATTGAGCCTAATATGACTAGTGTGGTGGTGATCAGGGGCACTGTAACTGGTTTAGTTGGGGATGAAGGACAATATGACTGGTATGGTGTTAATCAGGGACACAGTAACTTGTGTGGCAGTGAACAGGGACACTTTAACTACTGCTGCAGTGTTTAGGGACTATATGACTGGAGTGGCAGTGATCAAGGATGATTACTGGTGCGACAGTGATCAGGTAAACTGTAAATGGGTGATGGTAATTGGGGACAATGAAAGTGCTCAGCAGTGATTAGGGACACCGACTGGTGCAACAATGATTAGGGACACAGTGAGTGGACTGCGGTGATTAGGGGTACAAAGAGAGGACAGCAGTGATTAGGGACACTGTGAGTGGGTGGCAGTGATTAGGCACACTGTGAGTGAACTGCAGTTATTAGAGACACTGTGAGTGGGTGGCATTGATTAGGAACTCTGTGAGTAGGAGTTGATGATTAGGGACACTGTGAGTGGACTGCTGTGATTAAGGACACTGTGAGTGGGTGGCGGTGATAAGGGACGCTGACTTGTGTGGTGGTGATTAGAGATACTGACTGGCAGCATTGATAATGAGAGATAATGGCTGGTGTCACTGACAGTGATATCAGAGACAAACATTGCACATGCTCACTGCCACTGTGGTACAATGTCAAAACCATAGTGACACTGCACCTGCTCTAATGACAGTATGTAAAAAATATACATATACTGTATACTATATATATATACAGTATCCCACAAAAGTGAATACACCCCTGACATTTTTGTAAATATTTTATTATATCTTTTCATGTGACAACACTGAAGAAATGACACGTTGCTACAATGTAAAGTAGTGAGTGTACAGCTTGTATAACAGTGTAAATTTTCTGTCCCCTCAAAATAACTCAACACACAGCCATTAATGTCTAAACTGCTGGCAACAAAAATGAGTACACCCCTAAGTGAAAATGTCAAAATTTGGCCCAAAGTGTCAATATTTTGTGTGGCCACCATTATTTTCCCGCACTGCCTTAACCCTCTTGGGCATGGAGTTCACCAGAGCTTCACAGGTTGCCACTAGAGTCCTCTTCCACTCCTCCATGATGACATCATGAAGCTAGTGGATGTTAGAGACCTTGCCCTCCTCTACGCTCCGTTTGAGGATGCCCCACAGATGCTCAATAGGGTTTAGGTCTGGAGACATGCTTGGCTAGTCCATCACCTTTACCCTCAGCTTCTTTAGCAAGGCAGTGGTCATCTTGGAGGTGTGATTGAGGTTGTTATGTTGGAATACTGCCCTGCGGCCCAGTCTCTGAAGGGAGGGGATCATGCTCTGCTTCAGTTTGTCACAGTACATGTTGGCATTCATGGTTCCCTCAATGAACTGTAGCTCCCCAGTGCCAGCAGCACTTATGCAGCCCCAGGCCATGACACTCCCACTGACTGTAGGCAAGACAAACTTGTCTTTATACTCCTCAACTGGTTGCTGTCACACACGCTTGACACCATCTGAACCAAATAAGTTTATCTTGGTCTCATCAGACCACAGGACATGGTTCCAGTAATCCATGTCCTTAGTCTGCTGGTCTTCAGAAAACTGTTTGTTGTCTTTCTTATGCATCATCTTTAGAAGAGACTTCCTTCTGGGATGACAGCCATGCAGACCAATTTGATGCAGTGTGCGGCGTATGGTCTGAGCACTGACAGGCTGACCCCCCACCCCTTCAACCTCTGCAGCAATGCTGGTAGCACTCATACATCTATTTCCCAAAGACAACCTCTGGATATGTTGTTGTGCATGTGCATGCAACTTCTTTGGTCAACCATGGCGAGGCCTGTTCTGAATAGAACCTGTCCTGTTAAACTGCTGTATGGTCTTGGCCACCGTGCTGCAGCTCAGTTTCAGGGTCTTGGCATTCTTATAGCCTCAGCCATCTTTATGTAGAGTAACAATTCTTTTTTTCAGATCCTCAGAGAGTTCTTTGCCAAGAGGTGCCATGTTGAACTGCCAGTGACCAGTATGAGAAAGTGAGAGCTATAACACCAAATTTAACTCACCTGCTCCACATTCACACCTGAGACCTTGTAACACTAACGAATCACATGACACCAGGGAGTGAAAATGGCTAATTGGGTACAATTTATACATTTTTCCTTAGGGGTGTTCTCACTTTTTTTGCCAGCGGTTTAGACATTAATGGCTGTGTGTTGAGTTATTTTGAGGGGACAGCAAATTGACAATGTTATACAAGCTGTACACTCACAACTTTACATTGTAGCAAAGTGTCATTTCTTCAGGGTTGTTACATGAAAAGATATAATAAAATATTTACAAAAATGTGAGGAGTGTACTCACTTTTGTGAGATACTGTATATACAGTCAGGTCCATAAATATTGGGACATCGACACAATTCTAATCTTTTTGGCTCTATACACCACCACAATGGATTTGAAATGAAACAAACAAAACAAAACGAAAGATGTGCTTTAACTGCAGACAATCAGCTTTAATTTGACGGTATTTACATCCAAATCAGGTGAAGGGTGGTGTAGGAATTACAACAGTTTGTATATGTGCCTCACACTTTTTAAGGGACCAAAAGTAATGGGACAGATTAACAATCATCCATCAAACTTTCACTTTTTAACCACTTAAGGACCAGACCATTATGCTGCTTAAGGACCAGAGGACTTTTTCCAATTCGGCACTGCATCGCTTTAACTGCTAATTGCGCGTTCATGCAATGCTGTACCCAAACAAAATTTGCGTCCTTTTCTTTCTACAAATAGAGCTTTCTTTTGATGGTATTTGATCACCTCTGCCGTTTTTATTTTTTGCACTATAAACGGAAAAAGACCGAAAATTTTGAAAAAAAATTATATTTTCTACGTTTTGTTATAAAAAAATCCAATAAACTCAATTTTAGTCATACATTTAGGCCAAAATGTATTCCGCCACATGTCTTTGGTAAAAAAAAATGTCAATAAGCGTATATTTATTGGTTTGCGCAAAAGTTATAGCGTCTACAAACTAGGGTACATTTTCTGGAATTTACACAGCTTTTAGTTTATGACTGCCTATGTCATTTCTTGAGGTGCTAAAATGGCAAGAAAATTACTTTGAACCCCCAAACATTATATATATTTTTAAAGCAAATGCCCTACAGATTAAAATGGTGGGTGTTTCATTTTTTTTCACACAGTATTTGCACAGCGATTTTTCAAACGCATTTTTGGGGGAAAAAACACACTTTTTTAAATTTGAATGCACTAAAACACACTATATTGCCCAAATGTTTGATGAAATAAAAAAGATGATCTTAGGCCGAGTACATGGATACCAAACATGACATGCTTTAAAATTGCGCACAAACGTGCAGTGGCGACAAACTAAATACATTTTTTTTTGTTTTCAAAAAGTTTTTATTTTGTTTTTAGAAATAACAAAGAAGGTGTAATACATTCAAGACAATCAGAGCAATGAGTACAAAAAGTGTAGAGACATGGAATGTAAGCAGAGACTACATATCTGTATAAACCGCTAAATTATATATCTCTATTAGGGCTATCAATATAAACTGAAAGTCTGAAATTCAGTTGAATAGATAAAGTAATACAAACGTACAAATCAAGAAGAAAAAAAACAAAAAGCCTTAGGACGGAAAATGAAATGTACAGAATATTATAAAATAAAAAGAAAAAACAAATGTAAGAATGTCAGGTTTAGAGCCTAAATAAGAACCAGGGGTTCCAGATGGCATCATATTGAGGGATAGTATCATGTAGGGTATGAAAGATCTGGTCCGACAACATCATGTGGTCTATTCTTGCAATAACTTGAGAGAGTGGTACTGAAGCTGATTTCCAATTCAGAGCAACAACCCAATGCATGGCAATACAAATAGAGTGAATCAATTTAACCAAAGGTTTGGGGGTGTCCGGGGGGGATTGAAATAAGAGACAATGTTGGAATGAGATATTAAGAGGATTGCCTGCTAATTTGTCCATTACTTTTAAGATCTCATTCCAAGTGGGGCGAAGTTTGTCGCAATTCCAGAATATATGGAAAAACGAGCCTTGCTGCATACATCCCCTAAAACAGAGGGGGGATGAATGAGGGTAGATCTTGTGTATACGCAACGGAGTGTAGTACCAGCGTAAACTAAATACATTTTTAAAAGCCTTTAAAAGCCTTTACAGGTTACCACTTTAGATTTACAGAGGTGGTCTACTGCTAAAATTACTGCCCTTGATCTGACGTTCGTGGTGACACCTCACATGCATGGTGCAATTGCTGTTTACATTTGACGCCAGACCGACGCTTGCGTTCGCCTTTGCGCGAGAGCAGGGGGGGACAGGGGTGCTTTTTTTTTCTTTATTTTTTTTTTTGCTTTTTTATCTTATTTTTAAACTGTTCCTTTCATTTTTTTTTTTTTTTTTTAATCATTTTTATTGTTATCTCAGGGAATGAAAATATCCCCTATGATAGCAATAGGTAGTGACAGGTACTCTTTTTTGAAAAAATTGGGGTCTATTAGACCCTAGATCTCTCCTCTGCCCTCAAAGCATCTGACCACACCCAGATCGGTGTGATAAAATGCTTTCCAAATTTCCCAATGGCGCTGTTTACATCCGGCGAAATCTAAGTCATGAAATGCTCGTAGCTTCCGGTTTCTTAGGCCATAGAGATGTTTAGCGCCACTCTGGTCTCTGATCAGCTCTATGGTCAGCTGGCTGAATCACCGGCTGCATTCTCAGGTTACCTGTTAAGACAGGAGAGCCAGAGAAAAACACGGAAAACGGTGGGGGGGGGGGCATTTCCTTCCCACTGCTTGTAAAAGCAGTCTAGAGGCTAATTAGCCGCTAGGATTGCTTTTACATGAAAGCTGACCGCTGGCTGAAAAGAATGATACCAAGATGATACCTAAACCTGCAGGCATCATTCTGGTATAACCACTCAAAGTCGTGAATGGCGTACCTGAGACAAAAAAATGGTTAACAATAAAACACAGTAAACGGTAAAGTATAAAAAATTGCATACCTGAAAAGCAAACATGATAAAACATAATAACAATAAAACATTGCAGAATAGAATACAGTAAAAAAGAGCAGAACAATAGAGAGAGAATAGAGAGAGAGAGAACAATAAAAAGACAACTATTTTTTTTTTTTAATTTTATATATTTTTTTTACACTTTTTTTTGTAACTAACTTTTATAACTGTAACCGGTTCCAGGTTCGGGTCTCTCAAAATGCGATGGTATCTTGGGAGACCCTGTGAAAGTGCGCCTAGTCTGTGCAATGCTGTACCCTACGCTAATACTCAACTGAATGGTAGCGTTCAAAACATTTACCAATGCAAAGACCAGGATTGTCAGGACAGGAGGGACAATAATAGCGGGTGTCACGCCTATATCCGCGCTTGCTGCAGACACGACATGTTTTTTGGGGGGGTTTGTTGGTTAGGGGTACTCGGGAGGACATAAAGAAAATGCTTCTCATGCAGCCGACTGCATTTGGTTGGGGATGTGAATGGGGGAAGTACGGGCGCTGCACAAGTGGTGGGTTCCCAATTAGGATTGGCGAATGCAGCAGGAAGGGCACTATGGGCACGACAGGCCTGTGTTTGTCTTCTTCTTGGTGGCAGCGGGACACTACTTGTGCTTGCCACCTCACCAGCTTGAACTGCACTTATGGGACTCGCCACGTCACCAAGTGTTACTGCAGTGCTGGTTTGACTACGACCGGGGTGTACTAGGCCACTGGTGCTTGCCAGTTCACCAAAACGCTACCAAAAAAACTGTTAGCGATCGCAGGGATCAGGCCTGACCCTGCGAATGCTGCAGTTATGCGTTTAGTGTTTTGTAAGTGACAGTGATCGATCGATACTGCACTTGGGTGGGCTGGGCTGGGCTGGGCAGAGGGGCAAAACGCAGGTGCTAGCAGGTATCTGGGCTGATCCCGCTAAGACTGCGTTTTTGGGAACCCTAAACTGCTGGGGACGCTAGTATAGATCTGATCGGATCAGATATTGATCCATTCAGATACTATACCACTAGGGGAGGTGTACGGTGCGTGCGTGGGTGTTAGCGGTACTGAAGCTAACCTGACACTGCTTGGGGCTGGTGCTTACCAGTTCACCAAAATGCTACCAAAATAACTGTTAGCGATCACAGGGATCAGGCCTGACTCTGCGAACGCTGCAGTTATGCGTTTAGTGTTTTGTAAGTAACAGTGATCGATCGATACTGCACTTGAGTGGGCTGGGCTGGGCTGGGCTGGGCGGAGGGGGCAAAACGCAGGTGCTAGCAGGTATCTGGGCTGATCCCGCTAACACTGCCTTTTTGGGAACCCTAAACTGCTGGGGACGCTAGTATAGATCTGATCGGATCAGATATTGATGCGTTCAGATACTATACCACTAAGGGAGGCGTATGCTGCATGCGTGGGTGTTAGCAGTACTGGCGCTAATCTGACGCTGCCTGGGGCGACGCATATCACCGCCGGCCGATCAGGGGGCTAAACCTTTATTCGGTAATAAACGGCGGGTGCCCTGACACTATAAAAATTAAACGAACTAACCAGCGTCACCAGTAACGGTTATACGGTGATCAGTGGTGAAAGGGTTAACTAGGGGCAATCAAGGGGTTAAAACATTTATAAGATAGTATATGGGGGTCCCTGTTGCTATAAAACGCTGACGGCGAACCTAAATATTTACGTCCCTAACTAGCGTCACCAGTGACACTAATACAGCGATCAGAAAAATGATCGCTTAGCGACACTGGCGACAGGAGTTGATCAAGGGGTTAAAACTTTATTAGGGGGGGTTAGGGGGTACCCTAGACCTACAGGGGGCTAATACTAACTGCCCTAACACAGTAACTGTCACAAACTGACACCATGCAGTAATCAGAAAAAAAAAAAAACTGCTTGGTGTCAGTGTGACAGGGGGGGAGGGGTGATTGGGGGGTGATCGGGGGGGGGGATCGGGGGTGTAAAGTATGCCTGGCATGTTCTACTGTAAGTGTATGTGTTGTGCAACTCACTCAGATGTCTTCTCCCCTCGGTGCCGGAACGGAAACTGCCGAGCCGAGGAGAGATGACATCACATCCCCTGCCTCTGTGTTCTACACAGAGGCAGGGGAAGAATCTCATTGGCTGGGAGCGATCGCGAGGGGGGCCACAATCGGATGGCCTCCCCCTCATCTCTGATCGCTGCCAGACCAAAGGCGACCGCCTCAGGCCCCGGGGGGGTCCGATCGGACCCCCCGCCCGCGGGAAGGCAATCACGTACCAGGTACGTGATTTCGCCTGCCCGTGCCATTCTGCTGACGTATATCAGCGCGAGGCAGTCGTCAAGTGGTTAATATTTGGTTGCAATCCCAAGTCGTCGGCGGCGACAGCCATCATGATTGACGTTGGAGTTACAACGGGGGATATTATTCATTTTTAATAAAGGACTTGTCAAAAACTGCCTCCTGCTGTTTCTTCACTACACTATGTAGACCATATTCATTCACATGGGGGCCGGGATCTGGGGGCCCCCTTTCTTAAAGGGGGCTTCCAGATTCCGATAAACCCCCTGCCTACACACCCCCACAACCAGAGCCCAGGGTTGTGGGAAAGAGGCCACTTGAGATGTCACGGACAGGTGCATGCTGGGTCGGTGACATCACAAGGGGCAGTGAAACTAGTAACGTCGTCAGGTGGCCCCGCCCTTCCCTATAAAGGAAGGAATTGTCAAATGGAGGAGCCTGCCATAGGCAGTTGGCCTCTATGTCGACGGGAGCAATTTTTTTTGTTCTTTTTCAGGTGCAATGGGTGGCGTGATTGATGTTGGATTTACTTCGGAGGGACACTGTTTTTTTTATTTTTATTAAAGGAATTGTCAAAAACTATCTCTGTGTTTTTATTACTTTTTGGCACTTTTTTGGTGAATGGTGAATAAGCCCCCTGCCCGCAGACCCCCACAACCACCTGCCATGGTTGTGGGGGAGTGGCTCTTGTCCCCATCAAAATGTGCTTTGAGGCGAGGTGGCAGAGCCCCCCCTTCCCCAAAGCACCCAGCCCCCCCCCATTGCCGAGGGCATGTGGCCTGGTATGGTTCAGGGGGGCTTTCGCTCCCCCCTTTCCTGACCTGCGGGGCTGCATGCTTGGATAAGGGTCTATAATGGATTTTTGTATTGCCCGCATTCTTTTCTTTACATTCATGTGTCAGTGGGGAAGCCAGATTGACCCATCAGTTGTTAAGGACGCGGGCAGCCAGCTTCCCGGCCCGCTGCTTAACAACCAGCTATTTCTTCAGACAGAATTCAAATTAGTTGATTGTTTTTCAACCAACCCGAATTCTTATCGTTCTGAAAAGTTGGAATTTGTTAGAAAATGAATAAACAAAACAAATTTTAACGGATTTCAATTAAACTCGTTAGTATTCGTTACAATTTCATTTGGCGTTTTGGATACACCCAAATCTCAGAATAACCAAAAATTTGTCTGAATTTGTATTTGGAGTGAAACGAATTGCACGTGTCTATATTTTAGTAAGGATGCTGACTATGGTTCAAGACTCCAACCTTCCCTAGAGTTTATGTCGTAGTTTGGGGAAGATCAATGGAGAAGATTGTCATAGATAATATTTACAATGGCATAGTGTCTACAATATATACTGGCTTTAATCATTGTTGATTTTATGATCTTTCAGGCCTCATGCACACTGCTTTAATGTAAAACGCTGTGTTTCCTAACAAGAGACAATTGGCATTAAACTCACCTAAGCCACATTTTTTCAAACATGTTTAGCAGGTTTTAGCAGCGTTTGGTATTTGGTCATTTAATTAGCCAGAATTTTAATTTGTTCTGGCTATTAAAATGAATAAACGTGCTAAACGCGTCTAGCGTTTAGGTGCATTTAGGCACATTTAGGTATATTTAGACACGTTTAGCAGCATTTATCATCCTCAAGTGTTTTTTTCTGCCAAGATTCTCTGCTGATTTCAAGGGACTGTCTCTGATTTGGAACAAAGTCCCTCTGTCCCTCTTTCCTCCTCATTTGGCCCACATTTTGGTCTGATCCATAAATGAGGGACAAGTGAGGAGGAAAGTGGGACAGAGGGACTTTGTTCCAAATCAGGGACAGTCCCTCGAAATCAGGGACAGTGCAGGGTGTCGTATGCCTACCTACTTTTGCTTTTGCTTAAAGGTGTCCCTCATACCTATCTTAAACAGTTGGGAGGTATGTTTTATGTATCTTTTAAAATCCCACAAATTGCTGATATATTGAGTTAGGCATGTTGACTTCCGTATGTGACAAAATATTTATATATATATATATATATATATATATATATATATATATATATATATATATATATATATATATATATATATGTATGAATGATAATGCAAGGATAATACATCTTAGGCAGCCCTGAGGGTCTCAGCAGGTATGTTTTGCTAGTCTGACACCTTACATTTATGAACGCTGAAATTCAGATGTTCTTACTTTATTGCCATTTACCTCCTACTGTTACAAAGTGCTCATCCACCCCCAAAATGTTAATAATAGCCAGTAATCATATTACCCTAAAGAAATTAAACATACAGCATGCAACTATTGTCACACAAGAATTCTAATGTCTAATGTATTTTCATGATGCCAGAGCAAAAGCTGGAGGGGTGAAATTAAAATTACTATTATCAAAGCATGTTTCTTTTGATATTTGGCATGTGCTCTAATGCAAATAAAATTATTAGTATAACTTACAAGAAATTACAAAAGTGCTTTAAAATGCAGTTGCATGGCATAATTCATATAACTTACAACTAGCACAGCAGATAACTGTATTGCTCAATTAGTAACAGACAATTTACTGTCCCAAATGAGTACCCATCTGATGAAATCAATAAGAGTTTAAGGCAAAAACAAACATAAACCAAGATACAAATTTAGCATCAAGCCAAACAGTTTTTTTTCTCTGCTTTATCATTGTTCTAAATATTCAGAATTTACAGAATGGTTTAGCTTGCAAGTTTTAATGACTTGCATGCCCGAGAGCCTAAAAACAAAATACTAAAGAACTGTTTTACAAATAATATTTATACAAATTAATACATAATACGATTTAACAATTTTAGCATAATGTGAACATAATAAGCTAATAATATATGCATCAAAAGTGACCTCTGTGTATTAAGACAGAGAAAAGTAGAACAATAAATAAAAAAAATGTCCAGTTATGTTAATTATATGTTTACTTTAGTTATTAGTTGTTTCATCACTGAACTTATTAATGGTAAGTGCACCAGAATCCAGAAACTGTACCGCATTTTAGGGTCCATTCACACCACACTCAGTGCATTAAGCTCAAATAAACACAGTTGCTTTGATGTTTAACCGCTTCAGATCCGGGCCATTGCCAAATGACGGCAACAGCGCGGATCTAAATTGCCGGGACTACGTCCATTGACGTCGTCCCGTGCACGAGCGGCCTGCGCGCCCCCTGCAGGGCGCGCGCGGTGCGCTCGGTGATCAGCGAGTCTATGAGACTCGCCTGATCACAGATCAGAGTAAGGGGTTGGTCCCAACCCCTTACCACATGATCAGCTGTCAGCCAATGACAGCTGATCATGTGATGTAAACAGAGCCGGTAATCGGCTATTTTTCCTCCTCGTGCTGACAGCGTGAGGAGGAAAAAAGAAACCCGATCACCGGCGGCCGTGATCGGGACATCAGTCCCGATCACGGCGATCTTATAACACAAAGCAATAGGCAGCAGTGCTGCCTACCAGTGCCCACCAGATTAACCCATCAGTGCCCACAGTGCCATCAATCAGCGCCACCCATCAGTGCCCACAGTGCCACCCATCAGTGCCCACAGTGCCATCCATCAGTGCCCACAGTACCACCCATCAGTGCCACCCATCAGCACCCACATCAGTGCCACCCATCAGCACCCACATCAGTGCAACCTACCAGTGCCCATCAGTGTCACCTACCAGTGCCCATCAGTGTCACCTACCAGTGCCCATAAGTGCCCATCAGTGCCGCCCATCACTGCCCATCAGTGCCACCCATCAGTGCCACCCATCAGTGCCCCCCATCAGTGCCGCCCATCAGAGGCCCCCATCAGTGCCCCCCATCAGTGCCACCTATCTGTGCCACCTATCCGTGCCACCTATCCGTGCCACCTATCCGTGCCGCCCATCCGTGCCGCCCATCCGTGGCCATCAGTGCCACCTTATCTGTGCCCATCAGTACCGCCTTATCTGTCCCCATCAGTGCCGCCTTAACTGTGCCTATCAGTGCCGCCTTAACTGTGCCTATCAGTGCTGCCTTAACTGTGCCTATCAGTGCCGCCTTAACTGTGCCTATCCGTGCCCATCAGTGCAGCCTATCAATGCCCACCAGTGCCGCCTCATCAGTGCATATCAATGAAGGAGAAAAATTACCTGGTTGCAAAATTTTATAACAAACTATTAAACATGATTTTTTTTTTTTCAAAATTTCCCATCTTTTTTTGTTTGTTTAGCAAAAAATAAAAACCCCAGCTGTGATTAAATACCACCAAAAGAAAGCTCTATTTGTGGGAAAAAAATGATAAAAATTTCATTTGGGTACAGTGTTGTATGACCGCGCAATTGTCATTCAAAGTGCGACAGCGCTGAAAGCTCAAAATTGGTCTGGGCAGGAGGGGGGTTTAAGTGCCCAGTAAGCAAGTGGTTAAGCAGAACTTCACTGGAAGTAAAGTCCGCCTCTACAGGTGGCTGCACTCTCCCTCAGGTGCCACCATTATGGCACATGTGCAGATGTACCCATGGGATCTGCCTAGCCTTTGGGTCCTGGCAGAACCTTTCAGCACATCTGGGCACGCGTAAGTGATTTTCTGTGCACGTGTAAAGACAGGGAAAGTTTCGGACTCCCCTAATAATAGAGTTTGTACATGCTTGGGAAACCCTGCACATGCTCATGTGTTGGGGAACAGATGTGCTGCAGGGCTCAGTCAGGACCCGTGCCCTGCGGTTCATTTGGGCACATGCAGGGGATGGGGAAAAATTCTTGGGAGAATAGTGGAATTGCTGTTTTGTAGCACAAATAAATCAATAAAAAAAAAAAAGTATATATATATATATATATATATATATATATATATATATATATATACATATATATATAAAATGGTAAGAGAGAGAGGGAGGGGTGGAGATAGGATAGAACAAGGTGCCCTTTAGGATTATGGTCCACTTTAGTTTGCTTATTGTGTTGCTACTTTTTTATTTAGTAAGCTTCACTTGCTGACCAGCCGCTGTCATTATACGGTGGCAGGTCGGCTCATTCCCTCGAATTGCTATAACTGTACGTCAGCTCCTTTAAAGGCGGGGAACCCAATGCGCGTGGCCTGTGGCCACAATGTCCGCCGGCCACCCGCGATCGAGAGCATGAGAGCCAGAATGGGGATTTCTGTATGTAAGCACACAAATCCCCATTCTGACAGGAGAGAAGAAACAGATCATCTGTTCCTAGTTAGGAACAGCGATCTGTCTCCTCCTCTAGTCAGTCCCCTCCCCCCCACAGTTAGAAACACACATTTAGCCCCTTGATCGCCCCATAGTGTTAACTCCTTCCCTGCCGGTAACATTTACACAGTAATCAGTGCATTTTTATAGCACTGATCGCTGTATAAATGTCAATAGTCCCAAAAATGTGTCAAAAGTGTCCGATCTGTCGCAATGTCGCAGTCCTGCTAAAAATCACAGATCACCACAATTACTAGTAAAAAAAATAATATTAATAAAAATACCATAAATCTATCCCCTATTTTGTGTAATCTATAACTTTTGCGCAAACCAATCAATATACGCTCATTGCAATGTTTTTTACCAAAAGCATGTAGAAGAATACATATTGGCCTAAACTAATGAAGAAATTTGTAAGAAAGTTCTATTTGTGGGGAAAAAAAGGATATCAATTTTGTATGGGTACAGCATTGCACGGCCGCGGAATTGTCAGTTAAAGCGATGTAGCGCCGTACCACAAAAAATGGCCTAGTCATTAAGGGGGAAAATCTTCCGGAGCTGGTAAAGTGGTAAAAGAAAATTCAAAGTACATTTCCTGTCAGGTCACATCCCAGAATATTCATTGTTTGTCAACAATGTCACCTTTTAATAGCACAATTGCTGTGATAATTATTTCCACCGTAAACAACATAGTCATGAGAGGTGATATTTTTTGATCCATCTGCTTTTGGCTGTGAGAGCAAAAAAATTACCAGATTTGAACCCTGTGCCATGATCTGTGCTCCCATCAAAGCAATTGTTTTGAATATACCTGCATGTCCCTTGAAGGGTAAGATGATATTTGCAATATAATTGAATAACAAGCTAAAGTTCTATGTAATTTCATATAACATATGTTGCATAGTTTAGTGTGTGTGTATGATTAATTTTAATCATTATCATTAAATATTTCCCTTCCATTATTGATAGCTTTGACAATCCTCTGGAAATCCTGATCATGGGCGGTACAGGGGGGTCGAGGGGGGGCAGAAGGGGTAGATTCCCTGGGTGGTACTATTTACTGGATGAAGGGGGGGCGCAGGTGAAGTGCTGGTCATGTGCTTAAGAAATCTGGGTGAACACACCAGCCACTAATAGCTGCACGCACCTGCAACAATGTGCCAAATGCACTCCTGCATCCGGCACAAGCCTAGAACAGACCGCGCTTAACTTCCTTACTCCTCTGTCATTGGAGATACTCCTCCAGACAGGCTCTTCGTATTCCCCGCCCAGCCTCACTCACCGAGAGGCCGGCCAGAGACAGGATGAGAGGACTCAGAGGGAGAGAAGTGTAGAGAGCTGTGACCTAGAGGAGAAAGGAGATGAGGAAGTGGAGTCCACTCACTGTTACTGGCACAGCGCTCCGCCCATTCCTCCAAGCAGATCCATGTTGGGAGGAGGATAGTGGAAGAGAACGTCAGCTGATTAGCTGATGGGCCAGTCGAGTGAAGGGGGAGGAGTTCTCCCCTTTTGAGCAGATGTGCAGACAGTGTCCCCATGTCGGAAGAAGCATTACTGGGTACACTGTGAGTCCTGACTGAGAGCACTAAGCAAGGAGGGGGAATCCACTGAGCGAAGGTGAGTGCTAGTGTTACCATCCCTCTGCCACTGATCCCATCCCTCTTCCCCTGATCCCACCCCCCTCCACCATCCCTCTGCCCCTGATCCCGTCCCTTCACCATCATCTCTCTGCCCCTGATCCCACCCCCCACCACCACCCCTCTGCCCCTGATCCCATCCCCCACCACCATCCCTCTGTCCCTGATCCCACCCCCCCACCACCATCCCTCTGCCCCTGATCCCACCCCCCACCACCATCCCTCTGCCCCTGATCCCACCCCCCACCACCATCCCTCTGCCCCTGATCCCATCTCCCCCCACCACCATCCCTCTGCCCCTGATCACATCCCTTCCCCCACCACAATCCCCCTGCCCCTTATTCCATCCCTTCCTCCCCATCACCATCCCTCTGCCCCTGATCCCATCCTTTCTTCCCACTACTGCCACTGATCCCAATGGGGCACTCTGGAGGCATTAAGGGGGCACTCTGGAGGTACTGTTTTAGTACCTATAGAGTGACCCCTTATATTTTCCAGAGTGCTCCCTTACATCCTCAAAAATGCGTACGTCATTGCCTATTTCAGGGTTTTAGGTGCTTGCTCCCACCCCCTGATCTTCAACTGCAGGGCACAAAATACAGAAGTGCTGTGTCACCCACTGAACATCTGGTAACACTCTGATAAGTTTGTAATATGGTATACCTTATTTTTAAATTTGTGATGCTGCCCCCAACTCTGAGCGAATACTACCTGGTTCATTAATGGCTGAGATGTACTCAGTTGGTGGCCCTGTGTGAATTTCCCAGCTAACAATCATTAAAAAATAAAAGGTAGCTCCAGTCCTCTGCAGACACAATTGGCAGGATGTAGGTGAGGGCATAGCACTGGACCTTGTTAGCTGCCTGTGTACTTACAGCTGCTGGTGAAGGTACCAGAGCTGTCCCCTCCACCTCCTCCTCTTCTTCAATGTCCTCTTCCACTGAGTATTCCTCTGAACTACTAGTCTCTGTTAAGTGTTAACAGGTTATTCTACAGCTCAGGCTAAAAGAACAGAAGCCACACTTGAGCAGAAATTACTTTAGCTCTGCAGGGGTAGGCCCAACCAAACCTGCTGCCTGCCCTCAAGCAGGGAAAGTTGACACACATGCCTTGCTTGGCACACATCCTCTATCTGGTAGTATAGTAGTTCCTGGATAGGTACCGAAGGTTACAAGATCTTCTAAGACAGGCCAGAAGTGTTTTGTAGCCAATTCAGGTGGTCCTATCCAGCCAGTATTTAGCTAGGTGAAATTCAAAAGGATTGCCACTGCCTGCAAACAGTCTGATCTATTACAGGCCCACTGGTTGAAACTCAACTTTGGCCATGAAGCAGTGGCTGCAAATGCAGCAGAGGGTCATCAGTGGGTACCTGTGTGAGCATGGCATGAGGATAGTTTCAGGGGGCTGGGCTTCTTTTCCCAACACCAGTGGCTGTTGATACAGGATACATGCACTTTATTGTCACCATTCAAGGAGGTGGCAATAATTCTGAGCCATGATGATGCATGCTTTAGGGACGCTATACCAGTCATGTTCCTGCTAGAGCATGCACTGCAGGGCATTGCAGACAGGGAACTTGAGGCAGGAGGAAGAGGAAGATTTCCTTGCATTTCAACATCATTATCTCCAGATCCTGTCTCTGTGAGGTCAGGCACAGAAGGAGGACGAAGTGTAGTATGCTTTCCATTGCGACATTAAGCACGAATGACATTGGGCAGATTTCCATGGATGGGATTCATGCCCCCCCAAACTCTGGGAGTGGTATATGGCTGGAGGGAGATAGCTGAGGATAACATCATTCTAAGAGACAACAAGAACCTGGGTTCCTCTACCTCTGGTAATTTGCTGCGCATGGGCCCCTTCATACTTCAAAACCGAAAGCACCCTAGGATTTGTGGCATTAAGGAGAGGGACTATTGCTAGTTGGTCACCCTCCTTGATCTACATTACAAGATGAAAATTGCAGAACTCACCCTGCCTTTGCAGAAGGTGCAGAGGATGAAACATCTGGAGAATGTACTATGTAGGAATCTGTGTCACTCATTTCCAGAGGCTGGCAGGAGAAAGTGTCACAGACAAGAATTTTGTTTGCTTGGCATCTGTAAGTTATTGGCACCACATCACTTAAATTAGTAACAATAAATAGGGCAAGGTTGGGACTTTTAAGGAGCAACACACACAAAAGTATATCAAAAAATATAAATTTTATTTCACAGAATTAAAATCAATAAAGCATAATTCATAAAGATGATAAAAAACAGTATCGAAATGTGCAAAATGACAAAATTCACCACTGTATTAGTAGCTTCCTCAGGAGATTTACATTTGTCAGGCACTGTCTACTGAAAAACAAACATACACAAAATTACAAAAATGTTACAAAAATATACACACATCTATCGAATTGTACAAAAATGATTATATTCAATCCCAAAATGGCTGGAGTCAAAAGGACCAAAGAAGAAAAACAGCATATATTTACCTGCATCAAAACAGATTGGTAACAAAGTATAAAAATGGGGCCAAAAAAGGTCAAAATATCAGGAGGAAACCCCAGGAGAAAGGATCATATGGTGTCCCATAGAGGGTGGTATGTAAATCAAACACAGACTTAGAAGCTGGAGAGTAATAGGTAATCCTAACCTGCATATAGAGGGAAAAAGCACCATAAATAAATCTGGAAAAATGTACACATGACCCAAGTAAAGGACTAAAAAATATATGATATTACAAAAGTACCTATGAATCCACTTAATTGGAGACAACAACATGTGCAGTTCCCAATGAAGAAAACGCGGCTAGTAATCCAAAAGCTCCCTTAGAACTCCAGGGACCTACAAGAAATTAGTAGCCAATCAAAAAGAGACCGCTAATTGTTGAAGAAAACCTTCATAGATATATTGGGTAAATTACCTGGAACCGCAAGTTTCCTGACATGATCCTTCCTCCAGCATGATGGCCCTATTCTGACAAATCTCCACTGGTCTGTATATATACCCCCCTGCTACCTCCCCATTGAATGCCTGACTTTGGCGCCAAAGCAAAGGGGAGGAGCGGACGCTTCACAAACGACTGGAACTACATCCCACAGCCCCGGAAGTGACGTTGATCGTGTCAAAAACGAAACCGGAAGTGACGTCGATATGTGGATCGGCTCACCGGAAGTGACGCATAGGCATCAATTTTAAGCAAACTGGAAACACAAGCGGCAAACAAATCAGGAAATGGTAGATGAAACCTTCACCATTTTAAAGCTGTCAACAGGAAAGACATAACACCCTCCAGGTTATTTGTTAAAACGCCTTCAATCCAAGATGGGAAAGAAAAACCCAGGGTGGAAGAGGAAAATTCGGAATAAATTCCAGACATATGGCGCCACCCAGTGGAGTCATAACATGACCACACCAAGGGTGTACGCCCTGGGCGTCCGTATGGTCACCTGATCCTTAAAGGTGTTCTTCCACAAATGAAAAGAAACTCAAAAAATGAGCAATTTGTAAATAGTACTCCAAAAATAAATAAATATAAGAAAAATGTGAAATAAACAACAAATAATATGAGCAATAGAAGCTCTACCTAAAGAAGCTCATTGTATTGGAACGTTATGAGCCCAGCCATTTAAGGGTTACAAATCAAAATACATACATAACAAAAAAGCTAGAAAAATAAAGACCAAAATGAGATGGTCAGAAGCCAAAAGAAACCGTATAAATGGCCAATATTAATCCTCTACAGGAACGGTTTAAAACTGATGGCCTCATTTAACCCTGGATATGATGTTGCTGCCAGGGAGTGAATCCATCTTGTTTCTCTTTGCAACAAAATCTTATCAACATCCCCCCTCTCTCATTAAGAGGTAAGTACTCTAATGCAAAGAATTTAATTTTGGATAAGTCAAAGGAATGGTATAAGCCACTATGTCGGCTTATAGGAGTTTCTATCCTTTTCTTCTGGATAAGGGACACGTGATTCCTTATTCTATGAAAAAAAGGCCTCTTTGTTTTACCTACATAAAATGCTTTGCAATCGCACTTCATGAGGTAAACTACCTCAATAGATTGGCAGTTCACAAAGAAATTTGGTTTCCATTTGGGAGGGTAAATTCAACAGAATTTGGTACAAATCTACAAAATTCAAATTTGCCACAGGGGGCTATACCTCGATGGACCTGACCACCTACTTTCGGCATTAAATGACTGTGAACTAATTGATCCTTTAATGACCTCGACTTCCTGTAGGAAATCTGGGGGATTGGTTGAACATATTTAGAAATGACCTCGTCAGTGGACAACAGAGGCCAATATTTCTGAATGATCTGACGAACTTTCCTATGTTCACCGGAGTATCTTGTTATCAAACGTACCTGTTGAGCTGGTTTTACAGTTTTCTTAGAATTAATTAAATCAACTCTCTTTCTTTTTTTGGCCCCATTGTAGGCTTTTTTAAGATAGATCGACTGTAGCCTCGATCCAACAGGTGAGACTGAAGCGCCTGAGCCTCATGTTCAAAGTCCTGGTCACGGCTAGGGATGAGTCGAACACCCCCCGGTTCGGTTCGCACCAGAACCTGCGAACGGACTGAAAATTTGCGCGTACTTTAGAACCCCATTGAAGTCTATGGGACTCGAACGTTCAAAATCAAAAGTGCTAAATTTAAAGGCTAATTTGCATGGTATTGTCCTAAAAAGGGTTTGGGGACCCGGGTCCTGCCCCAGGGGACATGTATCAATGCAAAAAAAAGTTTTAAAAATGTCTGTTTTTTCGGGAGCAGTGATTTTAATGATGCTTAAAGTGAAAAAAAAAGATGAAATATTCCTTTAAATATCATACCTCGGGGGGTGTCTATAGTATGCCTGTAAAGTGGCTCGTGTCTCCCGTGCTTAGAACAGTGCCTGCACAAAATTACATTTTTAAAGGAATAAAAGTCATTTAAAACTGCTTGCGGCTTTAATGTACTGTCGGGTCCCGGCAATATGGATGAAAATCAGTGAGACAAACGGCATGGGTACCCCCCACCCCCCAGTCCATTACCAGGCCCTTTGGGTCTTGTATGGATAATAAGGGGAACCCAGCACCCAAATTAAAAAAAGGAAAGGCGTAGGGGCCCCCAGGCCCTATATACTCTGAACAGCAGTATACAGGTGGTGCAAACAAGACAGGGACTGTAGGTTTGTTATTTGTAATTTTGAACTGGTACATTTGTAAAGTGTAGCTCCAGCCAAAAAATCTATTTTTAAGCTTTTTGGAAAACATAGGGAAGAGTTATCACCCCTGAGACATTTGTGTTGCTGTCTGTGCACCTCTTCAGAAGATTTCACCTCACTTTCTGTCCCAATGACAAAATGTTTTTTGATAATTTGGGGTTTTTAGTGAAATAAGGATTGGTGATAAAGCATCAGTGGAGAGGAGACACGTTTTTTCCATATTAACTCTTATAGGAGAGAATTTCCCTTCCTAAGGGTAGAATTCATCTCACTTCCTGTTGTCTCCTTCTGTTTGCAAGTAGGAGTCGTTTGTAAGTTGGATGTTTAAAAGTAGGGGCCTGCCCTATATACTCTGCAGAAATTGCGGCCTTAGGTGTTGTGTTGCCACAACACTGTAAGCCCTTACAGTTACTCTTGGTGGGCACAGGAACGGGCTCTGCTGTGAAATATTAGATCAAGAATTGTAATTGCATGCCCCTGTTGAACAGGGTCAGAAAAATTGGGCCTTTGGTGGTGGTGGGGGTGGTGGTGCTGGTGCCACAACACTGTAAGTCCTTACAGTTACTCTTGGTGGGCGCAGAAACAGGCCCTGCTGTGAAATATTAGATCAAGAATTGTAATTACATGCACCTGTTGAACAGGGGCAGAAAAATTGGGCCTTTGGTGGTTGTGGTGCTGGTGCCACAACACTGTAAGTATTCATAGTTACTCTTGGTGGGAGCTGGAACGGGCCCTGCTGTGAAATATTAGATCAAGAATTGTAATTACATGTCCTTGTTGAACAGGGGCAGAAAAATTGGGCCTTAGGCACTGGTGCCACAACACTGCAACCCCTCACAGATACTCTAAATGGAGCGCAGGAATGAGCCCTCCTGCAAAATATTGCATCAAAAATTGTAATTACAAGCCCCTGTTAAACAGGGGCTTAAAAATTGTGCTTTAGGCACTGGTGCTGGTGCCACAATACTGTAACCCCTCACAGATACTCTAGTTGGAGCGCAGGAACGAGCCCTGCTGCAAAGTATTGCATCAAAAATTGTATATACACGCCCCTGTTAAACAGGGGCTGAAAAATTGGGCCTTAGGCACTGGTGCTGGTGCCACAACACTGCAACCCCTCACAGATACCGTAGTTGGAGCGCAGGAACAAGCCCTGCTGCAAAGTATTGCATCAAAAATTGTAATTACACACCCCTGTTAAACAGGGGCTGAAAAATTGGGCCTTAGGCACTGGTGCTGGTGCCAAAACACTGCAACCCCTCACAAATACTCTAGTTAAGCGCAGCAACAAACCTTCCTTGCAAAATATTGCATCAAAAATTGTAATTACCCGCCCCTGTTAAACAGGGGCTGAAAAATTGGGCCTTAGCCACTGGTGGCGGCGCCCAGAACCAAAAATATTCTTAAAAGCTATCAGCATGATCATTGAGGGGTAAGAGGATAGTCACTCAGCATAACAGGATAGTCACTCAGCATCAGCATAGGCAGTCTTGAAGGGATCTGACATTTAAAAAAAAAATAATCGGTTACATCAGCATCAGGTGCTTGGTAGCTGGTGGTGATCCAAGACTGATTCATTTTTATGAAGGTCAGACGATCGACCGAGTCGGTGGACAGGCGCACCCTGTGATCGGTTACAAAGCCTCCAGCAGCACTGAATGTGCATTCTGAAATAATGCTGGATGCAGGACAGGCCAGTAGCTCAATTGCATACTGTGGCCAGTGGCAAGCTCTGGCCAGTGATCAATCCTCAAGACCCAGTAACACAGAGGATTTTCGGTGGGAAAGGTGTCCAAGTCAGATCTTGCCCCTAGGTATTCCTGCATCATGTAAAACAAACGCTGGCGATGGTTGCTGGAACCGATCATACCTTGGGGCTGCGGACTAAAAAATTGTCTGAGCGCATTGGTCAGATGGCCACCTTCTCCACCGCTCCTTCTTTGACTGACCGAAGCCTCAGTAACACGATGTCCAGGAACAGGAGTTTGTAACCTCCCAGTCTCTGGGAACGCGTTCCACAGACCTTTCTCCAAGGCCTCCCGAAGATGTTTCATCCTCTGCTCCCTCTGCGACGACAAGATAAGGTCCGCAACCTTACCCTTGTAACGTGGATCAAGGAGGGTTGCCGGCCAGTATTGATCCCTCTCCTTGATATTACGAATACGAGGATCCTTCCGCAGGCTTTGCAGGATCAGGGAGGCCATGCAGCGTAGGTTTGCTGAGGCATTCGGTCCGGAGTCCTCTGGGACACTAAGGACAACATGATCCGCAGCCACCTCCTCCCAGCCATGTACAAGTCCATGGGTTTCTTGGGTCTGTAAATGATCCCTTAAAGACTGCTGCTGATGCTGAGTGCCAGGCTCCAGCTGCATGCTGACACAATCCTCCTCTTCCGCGTCCTCTTCCTGTGTGATCGGCGTGCATGCAGGAACACTGTCTGGATATAGGGGGCCTTGAGAGCTAAGGAAGTCCTTCTTTTCCTGTCTCTGTTCTGCCTCAAGTCTCATTCCACGCAGCGTGTGCTCCAACAGGTGGACAAGGGGGACAGTGTCACTGATGCATGTACTGTCACTGCTCACCATCCTTGTGGTCTCCTCAAATGGTTACAGGACAGTGCATGCATCCCTGATCATGACCCACTGGCTTGGGGAAAAAAACAAGCTCCCTTGACCCTGTACTGGTGCCATAGTCGCACAGGTACTCATTGATGGCCCTCTGCTGCGTGTGCAGCCGCTGCAGCATGGCCAACGTTGAGTTCCACCTGGTGGGCATGTCACAGATTAGGCGGTTCTTGGGAAGGTTAAATTCCTTTTGGAGGTCTGCCAGCCGAGCACTGGCATTATATGACTGGCAGAAATGCACACAGACTTTCCTGGCCTGCCTCAGGACATCCTGTAAGCCCGGGTACCTGCCCAAAAACCGCTGCACCACCAAGTTAAGGATGTGAGCCAAACAGGGCACATGGGTCAGTTGTCCCTGTTGGAGGGCGGAGAGGAGGTTGGTGCCATTGTCGCAAATCACCATACCTGCCTTAAGCTGGTGTGGCGTCAACCACCTCTGAACCTGCCCCTGCAGAGCTGACAGAATCTCTGTCCCAGTGTGGCTCCTGTCCCCAAGCACACCAGCTCAAGCACTGCATGGCATCTTTTGGCCTGCGTGCTTGCGTAGCCCCTTGACCGCCTACGGAGCACCGCTGGTTCTGAAGACAAATCAGCACAGGAAGAGGCCATGGAGGAAGAAGAAGAAGAGGAGGGGGTGGAGGAGAGAGGTGTGGCAGAGGTGTGGCAGAATCACCACTAGTAGTATTTTGGAGGCGCGGTGGTAGAACAACCTCCGACACTACTGCACCCTGTCCTGCATCCTTCCCAGCTGCCAGAAGAGTCACCCAGTGCACGGTGAAAAATAGGTAGTGTCCATGCCTGCTGGACCATGAGTCCGCGGTAACATGCACCTTACCGCTGACCGCCCTGTCCAGCGAGGCCAAGACATTGCCTTCCACATGCCGGTATAGAGCCGGAATCACCTTCCATGAGAAAAAATGGCATTTGGGAACCTGCCACTAAGGAACCGCACATTCCACAAACTCACGGAAGGGGGAAGAGTCTACCAACTGAAAAGGCAGCAGTTGAAGTGCTAGTAATTTAGCCAAGCTAGCATTCAACCGCTTTGTTCTTTGGTGTGAGTCTTTTAGGTACGCTTGCCAGGTCAACATATGTCTGGTCAAGCATGTGGTGCCCAAGCGGTAGATGTTTTGGCCACAGGAGACACGCTTGAGAAATATGTTGCAAATAGCAGCGGTGGGATCTGATGCACTTGTCTCAAAAAATGCCCACACCAAAGAACTTTTGGAATAACGCGCAGAGACAGCAGCGCCCTGCACATGCGGAGCTCTGCGGTATGATGCAGTCGGTGTGCTGCCCTTAAGCTGGCCCATGGAGGGCATCCTGCCTCGTTGGTGATGTGCCTCCTCCTCTCTCCTATCAGGCACCCACGTGGAGTCAGTGACCTCATCATCCCCTCCCTCCTCATCACTGGAGCAAAGCTGGCAGTATGCTGCAGCTGGGTGAACATGACTGCCAGATTGCTGTCCTTCTTGGGCACCCCCTCTATCTGGGCTCACGTTACTGCCTTCCTCTAGCTGGGTACCATCATTGGAGCCTTCATACACTTGGCATCCTCCTGGAGCATGTACCCAACACTGTGGTCAAACAGTTCAGGGAACTCCTCAGGAGGACATGGTGGGGCTAGGGAAGGAATGACTGATGCCATTGAGCCAAGGGAAGAGGCCGCGTTGGCAGCTGCTTTGCCAGACAAAGTACCCTGAGCCTGGGTGAGAGAGGATGAGTACGGCTTGATCATCCACTTGGTCATGTTGCGGCTCAACACGGCCAGCTTCCGAAAAAAAGGACAAGCGTGTCCCACAGACACGTGCTGATGAGGATGCACCGTCTCCACAACCAGCACTGTTGCCTCTAGACACAGAGCCTGCTTGCCCTCTTTTATTGGCTTGTGACTGTCTGTCTCTCCTTGTTGGCCTTCCAGACATACGAATGGCCTGCAGTGAGATGTAGCTGCACAAAGCTGGGATGTATATATATACTGATACTGCACCTAGCAGAATCAACTGCCTGCATGTAGTATTATTAGTATGAGAACACCAGCAATTGTCTTCAGGTAGCTTTAGGTGCACACTGTGCAGAGAACGCAGTACACTAACTGTAAATACTGTAGCTGCCTGCCTGTGGTATTAATAGGAGCAGAACTACAGCAATTGTCTTCAGGTAGCTTTAGGTGCACACTGTGCAGAGGACACAGTACACTAACTGTAAATACTGTAGCTGCCTGCCTGTGGTATTAATAGGAGCAGAACAACAGCAATTGTCTCCAGGTAGCTTTAGGTGCACACTGTGCAGAGGACGCACTACACTAACTGTAAACACTGTAGCTGCCTGCCTGTGGTATTAATAGGATCAGAAGAACACCACTAAATTTCTTCAGGTAGCTTAAGATGCACACTGTGCAGAGGACGCAGTACACTAACTGTAAATACTGTAGCTGCCTGCCTGTGGTATTAATATAGGATCAGAAGAACACCACCAATTTTATTCAGGTAGCTTTAGGTGCACACTGTGCAGAGCACACAGTACACTAACTGTAAAAACTGTAGCTGCCTGCCTGTGGTATTAATAGGAGCAGAACAACAGCAATTTTCTTCAGGTAGCTTTAGGTGCACACTGTGCAGAGGACGCAGTACACTAACTGTAAATACTGTAGCTGCCTGCCTGTGGTATTAATATAGGATCAGAAGAACACCACCAATTTAATTCAGGTAGCTTTAGGTGCACACTGTGCAGAGGACGCAGTACACTAATTTGTAAATACTGCAGCTGCCTGCGGTACTGTACTAATAGGATCAGAAGAACACCACTAATTTTCTTCAGGTAGCTTTAGGTGCACACTGTGCAGAGGACGCACTACACTAATTTGTAAATACTGCAGCTGCCTGCGGTACTGTACTAATAGGATCAGAAGAACACCACTAATTTTCTTCAGGTAGCTTTAGGTGCACACTGTGCAGAGGATGCATTACACTAACTTGTAAATACTGCAGCAGCCTGTGGTACTGTACTAATAGGATCAGAAGAACACCACTAATTTTCTTCAGGTAGCTTTAGGTGCACACTGTGCAGAGGATGTACTACACTAACTTGTAAATACTACAGATGCCTGCAATACTAATAGGATCAGAAGAACACCACTAATTTTCTTCAGGTTGCTTTAGGTGCACACTGTGCAGAGGATGCACTACACTAACTTGTAAATACTGCAGCTGCCTGCAATACTAATAGGATCAGAAGAACACCACCAATATTCTTCAGGTAGCTTTAGATGCACACTGTGCAGAGGACGCACTAGGATCAGAAGAACACCAGCTATTTTCTTCAGGTAGCTGTAAATACTGTAAAAACACCTGCCTGCCTATCGGTAGGAAGAGAATAATAGGAACAGATCTAGCTAAACTGAATACAGTATATATATATATATATATATATATATATATATATATATATATATATATATATATATATATATATATATATATATATATATATATATATATATATATATATATATATATACAGCACCTAGGATGTATATATATATATACACAATACACTGTAAGTGCAGCTAACTGACTCGCCTGCCTACTCTATCTAACTTAAAGAGGAGGGCCACTAAAAAAAAAAAAAAATAAAAGTCAGCAGCTACAAATACTGCAGCTGCTGACTTTTAATTGGACACTTACCTATCCCTGGGTCCAGCGATGCGGGGGATCGAAACCCCGCTCGTCTCCCCCTCCGTTCGGCGGCGCCGTCATTGCAACTGTGGGCGCCGGGCTGTGGCTTCACAGTCTGGCACCCACTGCGCATGCACGAGCGGTGCCGAGCGCCATGATTGGCCGCTCAGTCACCTGGGACCTGTAATGGGTCCCAGATGATTGACAGGAGGGAGGGAGCAGAGCTGAGCCCTTCCTGTGCCGAGACGGAAGTGATGTCACCAGCCTAGGCACTGAAAGAGGCAGACTACGAGGGACCCCCTAGCAACAGGCATTTAGAGGTGAGTAAAAAAAAAATATCCAAATTTTTTTTGTATTTTTTTTTTAGGATTTTTCATGTAGTTTTTTTTTTTTGGGTGGAACACCACTTTAAATCAAATAACATTCTCTCTCTGTCTATCTCTCTCTCTGTCAACGCCAGAGCACACTACACAGGGCCGCCGTGCAGGTGGCCTTATATAGTGTGGGGCGTGTACTAATCCCCCTGAGCCATAATTGGCCAAAGACACCCTGGCTTTGGCCAATTACGGCTCTCTGTACAGACGGCGCTGTGATTGGCCAAGCATGCGGGTCATAGTCCATGCTTGGCCAATTTTCAGCCAGCAATGCACTGCGACGCCGCAGTGAATTATGGGCCATGACGCGCCACTCGAATTTGGCGCTAACAGCCCATATCATTCGTAATTCGGCAAACGGCCGAACAGGCGATGTTCGAGTCAAACATGGGTTCGACTCGAACACAAAGCTCAACTCTAGTCACGGCTGCAATTCCTCCTTATTCTTAAGTACTGACTGTATGGTATGCTTTGTACTACAGACTTGGGGTGGGAACTAGCGGCATGCAGCATAGTATTGCCAACTGTTACTTTTCTGAATAAGATGGAACCAATCGTGCCATCAGGATTTAGATAAATGGAGATATCCAAAAAGTTAATGACTTGTTGATCACAGAAGGTGATGGTGAACTTTAGATTGTAACAAATAATTTCTAATTTAGCTAGGAAAGAAAGTCCTTTACTTGGGTAATGTGTACATTTTTGCAGATCAATTTATGAGGCTTTTTTCCTCTATATGCAGGTTGGGATTACCTATTACTCTCCAGCTTCTAATGCCGCGTACACACGGGCGGACTTTCCGACGGACTTTCGAATGAACTGACTTGCCTACACACGATCAACTAAAGTCCGACAGATTCGTATGTGATGACGTACGACGGAACTAAAATAAGGAAGTTCATAGCCAGTAGACAATAGCTGCCCTAGCGTCGGTTTTTGTCCGTCGGACTAGCATACAGACGAGCGGACATTTCGACCGGACTCGAGTCCGTCGGAAAGATTTGAAACATGTTTTTTTTCTAGGACTTTCTAGGAACCAAAAGTCCGCTTGAGCCCACACACGGTCAAATTGTCCTACGGTGTCCGCTCCACCGGACCTAGTCCGTCGAAAAGTCTGCTCATGTGTACGCGGCATAAGTCTGTGTTTGATTCACATACCACCCTCTATGGGACACCATATGGTCCTTTCTCCCAGGGTTTCCTCCTGATATTTTGACCTTTTTTTGGCCCTATTTATATACTTTGTTACCAATCTGTTTTGATGCAGGTAAATATATGCTCCCTGTTTCTCTTCTTTGGTCCTTTTGACTCCAGCCATTTTGGGATTGAATATAATAATTTTTGTACAATTCGATAGATGTGTGTATATTTTTGTAACATTTTTGTAATTTTGTGTGTTTGTATTTCAGTAGACAGTGTTTGACAAATGTAAATCTCCTGAGGAAGATACTAATACAGTGGTGAAACATGTAGAGAATTTTGTCATTTTGCACATTTCGATACTGTTTTTTATCATCTTTATGAAATATTCTTTATTGATTTTAATTCTGTGAAATAAAATTTATATTTTTTGATATACTTTTGTGTGTGTGGCACCTTAAAAGTCCCAACCTTGCCCTATTTATTGTCACAGACAAGGTGACTCAGAGCCTTCAGCTAGTGAAAGGAGGAGCAGCAGTTGGGGTGGTTGGCTGAGTGATGCCAACGATTTTTCAGTCCCCAGTGTCAAGGGCTGTCTGCTGCCAGCATCAACTGGCAGTGGCTTCATTACATTGAAGCCCAGCCTGGGGCAAGAGCATATACAGAGACCCTCTGAATTAATGACCTCTTCAACTACTGGGTCACGAGGATGAGCCACTGGCTAGAGCTTGCCCAATATTTAATTGAGTTGCTGGGTTACCCTGCAACCAGCAAGCTCTCTAAATGTACATTCAGTGCAGCAGAGGCCTTTTTGACAGACAAAATAATGTGTATGTCCACAGACACTGCTGACCAGCTGACATGCGTGAAAATTCAACTTCTGCTGCAAATGCTCCTAATTAATTATTTGGGGGATCCTGACATCCTTCAAACGTTTTGTTTTGTCTTATCTTTAGTTGCTACTTTCACCGTTGCATGCAACAAAACATATCACACATGCTGCCATAATTTCTATATCCAGTCTCTATGAACACATCCAGGCACAGTTAGTAAATCCCACTACCTGTCACTGTTAACACCTCCTGCCACTGTTGTCGGCTTGCTATCATGACAGTCTAAAATGGGGCAATAGCTGCTGCTCTTTGCAACATATATTTTAAAGATATATAAAAATATTTAAGTGGGCTTACGATGTTTGGGCACCAAATTTTTTTTAATATGTAACAGTTGCATCTATGTGGATGTTTGATAAAATGAGATCCATCCTGCACTTTGAAGGAATTTTACTGTAAGCTTACGGTGTTTGGACACTGTCCACACCTGAAACACATTTTTTTTTTTGCAGCTATGTAACAGCTGCACCTCCCTGAATGTTTGTTAAGGCAGAGCCCACCCCGGGCTCTGCAGGAATCTTCTGTTGTGGTTACAGTGTTTGGGCACCATTCATACCTAAAATTCAATTTATTTGCAGATATGAAACAGTTGCATTATGTAAATGTATCTTAAAGCAGGGTACATCCTGTGCTTTTAAGGAATTTTCTGTGGGCTTATGATGTTTGGGCACCATCCACACCTAAAACCCATTTTTTTGCAGCTATGTAGCAGTTACACCTACATGAATGTTTGATAAAACAGGGTCTATTCTGTACTCTGCAAGAATTTTTCTTTGGGCTTACGGTGTTTGGACACATCTATAACCCAATTTTTTTTCACATCTATGTAACAGTTGTTAGAAGCAAATATTTCTATGTACTTGGTGCATTAGAGTAATGCTGCACTTAATATTCTGGATACAGAAAGATGTAAATAATATTCTCAAAAGTTGCACAAAACCCTATTTTACTGCATAATTGAATACTGATATTAGTATTCAATCATTCATTGATATAGGGTTTTACCTTTTGAGAATAGTATGTAACAGTTGCACCTACCTGAATGTTTGTTAAGGCAGAGCCCATGAATTTTTCTGTTGGGGTTACAGTGTTTGGGCACCAATCACACCAAAAATCTATTTTTTTTTGCCACTATGAAACAGTTGCACTTATGTGAATATTTGTTAAAGCAGGGCCCATCCTGTGCTTTGCAGGAATGTTTCTGTGGGCTTATGATGGTTGGGCACTGTCCACACTTAAAGCAGAGTTCCACCCAAAAATGGAACTTCCGCTTTAAAGTGGATCTAAACCCAATGTCATCCTTTCTACACTACTGCCATAGGGGTTATCTATAAGGATATACATGCCTCCTGCATGTATCCTTACCTGTCAAATGTCTCCCCTCTCTCTGTTATTAGACCTGAAAAACTGCATATTCTGTGGGTGGGTCTGTTATCTGTAGCTCGGTGGGTGGAGTTATGATGTCAGTAGACTCCCCGCCCACCTCTACACTCCCCTTGTCAATATGCATTTTCTCTGTGTATTTCTAACACTGAACTTCTGCTGAACTTCTGCTATGATCTCTAACATCCAGTGAAAAGACAGGAAAGTAACCACATGACTTCAGCATGCCAAATCATGGTGAGGTGTGGAACAGCCAATCCTTGCAGAGCTGCTGAAGAAAGGAGTGGGGGAGGGAATTCAAAAATACTGCATGTCTCTTAGGCTAATGCAAGAGATGTAAATCACCTGCCACTCACAGCAAGGGGGAGTATTTGACAAAGTTTTTCTCAGTTTCTCAAGAATTGTCTCGCTGAACAATAAAAGGGGATTGCTCAGAGATGGAATAACTCTGTGTGGCAAGACTGGGCTCAAATGATAGCAAATCTTATACTCTACAGTATGATATATATATATATATATATATATATATATATATACAGTGCCTTGCGAAAGTATTCGGCCCCCTTGAACTTTTCAACCTTTTACCACATTTCAGGCTTCAAACATAAAGATATAAAATTTTTATTTTTTGTGAAGAATCACCAACAAGTGGGACACAATTGTGAAGTGGAACGAAATCTATTGGATTGTTGAAACTTTTTTAACTAATAAAAAAATGAAAAGTGGGGCGTGCAAAATTATTCGGCCCCCTTGCGTTAATACTTTGTAGAGCCACCTTTTGCTGCGATAACAGCTGCAAGTCACTTGGGGTATGTCTCTATCAGTTTTGCACATCGAGAGACTGAAATTCTTGCCCATTCTTCCTTGCAAAACAGCTCGAGCTCAGTGAGGTTGGATGGAGAGCGTTTGTGAACAGCAGTTTTCAGCTCTTTCCACAGATTCTCGATTGGATTCAGGTCTGGACTTTGACTTGGCCTTTCTAACACCTGGATACGTTTATTTGTGAACCATTCCTTTGTAGATTTTGCTGTATGTTTGGGATCATTGTCTTGTTGGAAGATAAATCTCCGTCCCAGTTTCAGGTCTTTTGCAGACTCCAACAGGTTTTCATCCAGAATGGTCCTGTATTTGGCTGCATCCATCTTCCCCTCAATTTTAACCATCTTCCCTGTCCCTGCTGAAGAAAAGCAGGCCCAAACCATGATGCTGCCACCACCATGTTTGACAGTGGGGATGGTGTGTTGAGTGTGATGAGCTGTGTTGCTTTTATGCCAAACATATCGTTTTGCATTGTGGCCAAAAAGTCCGATTTTGGTTTCATCGGACCAGAGCACCTTCTTCCACATTTTTGGTGTGTCTCCCAGGTGGCTTGTGGCAAACTTTAGACAAGACTTTTTATGAATATCTTTGAGAAATGGCTTTCTTCTTGCCACTCTTCCATAAAGGGCAGATTTGTGCAGTGTACGACTGATTGTTGTCCTATGGACAGACTCTCCCACCTCAGCTGTAGTTCTCTGCAGTTCATCCAGAGTGATCATGGGCCTCTTGGCTGCATCTCTGATCAGTCTTCTCCTTGTCTGAGCTGAAAGTTTAGAGGGACAGCCAGGTCTTGGTAGATTTGCAGTGGTCTGATACTCCTTCCATTTCAAAATGATCGCTTGCACAGTGCTCCTTGGGATGTTTAAAGCTTGGTAAATCTTTTTGTATCCAAATCCGGCTTTAAACTTCTCCACAACAGTATTACGGACCTGCCTGGTGTGTTCCTTGGTCTTCATGATGCTCTCTGCGCTTTCAACAGAACCCTGAGACTATCACAGAGCAGGTGCATTTATACAGAGACTTGATTACACACAGGTGGATTCTATTTATCACCATCAGTCATTTAGGACAACATTGGATCATTCAGAGATCCTCGCTGAACTTCTGGAGTGAGTTTGCTGCACTGAAAGTAAAGGGGCCGAATAATTTTGCACGCACCACTTTTCAGTTTTTTAATTGCTAAAAAAGTTTAAAATATCCAATAGATTTCGTTCCACTTCACAATTGTGTCCCACTTGTTGGTGATTCTTCACAAAAAATTAAAATTTTATATCTTTATGTTTGAAGCCTGAAATGTGGCAAAAGGTTGAAAAGTTCAAGGGGGCCGAATACTTTTGCAAGGCACTGTATATATAAAAAATTCGGGTTTACATCCACTTTAAGGGAAGATGACCCCCTGATATGCCACATTTGGCATGTCATTTTTTTGGGGGGGGCAGATACCCTCATTTTAGAGGTTTCCAGCTCCCACTTCCTCCCAGCGCACCATGGCGCCAGAAGGGAGATCACCTCCCCCCTCCCTCTCGGCAATCATCTGGGACACATCACAGGTCCCAGATGATTTCCCGGCCAGTCACGGCATGCCGCGCAGCTTGCTCATGCACAGTGGGTGCCCAGCTGTGAAGCCACAGCCAGGCGCCCACAGTGACAATGCCAGCAATGCAGAGAGGAGGGGGACACGATCTGGGCTTCATTCCCCCGCATCGCTGGACCCTGGGACAGGTAAGTATTAAAAATAAGAAAAGGTGTCACCGATAACCCACATCCATCCCTGTAATATGCAACAAAAAAGAAGACATGTATTACAGGTCTATTACTCATTTATGTACCTATTGTTCAATTCATATGTATGTTATTCTACAATTGGCCATTTCTGATGATACTAATGTATGCATGATTTTTACCTGAATAAACGCATATACTTTATACTTCAATTACTGTTATGATGCTTTTTGGCCAATTGGTGCCCACCTCATTTAAAGTCCCAAGGGCGAATCCTTTTTTGTTGCATATTACAGGGATGGAGGTGGGTTACCGGTGACACCAGACCTCTTCTTATTTTTTTATATTTAACCAGGGTGGAAGACACCCAACAGCCCAAACCTGGTCTGTGGTCACCCCGGCCATTACATGTATCCATGTAGATATACTATATATATACTTTTTATCTTTTTTTTTATGTGGTTTATTTAATTGACTTGTTAATATACAGTTTGCAATTTCCAACATTGCCCCCCATTAGGCCCCCTTGTTGTGTGGTTCCTTTGTTGCAATGGCACCGCTGTTTTGCCTGGGAGCTGCAAGGTGTATACAGGGAGATTTCTTGTCTCCAGCTGTCCCCGCCTGCTCTTTGAGCAGGTGGGGACACCTACACCTCGACGCCACACATGTGTGCCAGCCGCATGGCGTCTGTGATCTTGCGATGTCACTGAGGCTGGATGCATTAGCCATCTGGACGCATGGGGGGTGCGTTTGCACACCCCCCTATGATGCTGGGCGCTTCTTGCACTTATGTGTCAGCCATCCATTCATGGCGTTGGGGTGGAGCCCTGCTGGATTTCCTGGGGGTAGTTATTGGAGGGCTGACATGGTGTGCATTCCAGTCTTTGCATCACAGAGGACCCACACACCTGTTCATTCACTTGCCAGACTTACCAGACTCACCTATTTTCCACCAACTCCAGGTACACGTCATTACTCGCACATGGCTCACTCTGAGCATTCATCTTATTTTTTGCTTTTTTTGTCACCATTTTTATAACTTTAATCTGGCTTTTTTTACTCCTTTTCTCTCTCTCTTGTCTATTCCTTTGACTCTCACCACTTGCTGACAATTCTTTGCCATTTTCCTTTCCCCCTTTAGTCTCCTATGTCCTTGCTATCCTTGGCTCAGGCTCTCTATTCGTACACATACATATCATTAGTACCTTATGTATTATTATACTTATTTACGCCTACAGCTTTCATTACATATGGACCTAGTGAGATTCTTGGGGACAAACATTCACATGTGCACCATGCCTGCCCTCTGGTTTGCCCCACCGGGGTCCCGTTTGGCTCTACCTCCTCAGCTCCCGGGTAAGACACTTCCTGCTGCCTCTAGGAATCGCACACCTGCCGTTTTGGCCTCATTTAGTGGTGAGTATAGGCTCTTACATCATGGCCCCCACGCCCTGCAACTACTTTATCAAGTTATATCATCCACACATTTATATTCTTTCATCTTAGGTACATCCATACACGCATCAACCCCTGAAGAGCAAGCCAGGTCTCGCGAAACGTGTTGGGACATTAGATGCCCGTGTATCACATGTTTTTTACTCCTAGGGTACATTAGATGCCCATGTATTACATGTCTATTACTCATTTATGTACCTATTGTTCAATTCATATGTATGTTATTCTACAATTGGCCATTGCTGATGATACTAATGTATGCATGATTTTTACCTGAATAAATGCATATACTTTATACTTCAATTACTGTTATGATGCTTTTTGGCCAAATGGTGCCCACCTCATTTAAAGTCCCAAGGGGGAATCCTTTTTTGCTGGGACAGGTAAGTGTCCGATTATTAAAAGTCAGCAGCTGCAGTATTTATAGCTGTTTACTTTTTAATTTTTTTCTTTAGGTGGAACTCCACTCTAACCACTTCAATACTGGACACTTTCACCCCCTTCCTGCCCAGGACAATTTTCAGTTTTCAGAGCTGTTGCACTTTGAATGACAATTGTGTGGTCATATAACACTGTACACAAATCATTTTTTTTTAAACAGGTAGAGCTTTCATTTGGTGGTATTTAATCACCACTGGGTTTTGTTTTTTTGATAAACAAATGAAAAAAGACTAAAGATTAAGAAAAAAACATTTTTTTTTTAGTTTCTGTTATAGAGTTTTGTAAATATGTAATTTTTCTTCTTCACTGATGTCCGCTGTTGAGGCTGAACTGATGGGCATTGATGAGGTGGGATTGATGGGCACTGATGAGGAGGCACCGGAGAGGCTGCACTGACGGGTGGCACTGATGGGCACTGATATGTGGCACTGGTGGGCACTGATAGGCAGCACTGATGGGCACTAATTGGCACTGATGGGGCTGCACTGATTACCAGTGTAAATAATGTGCTTGCAGACTTGCTGGTTAATGATTCTCCTTTCCTCACACAGACACAGTGTGGGAGGAAAGGACTGCTGATAACCGGCAAGTCTGTGTACATGTGATCAGCTGTGATTGGACACAGCTGATTACATAGTAAAGGGGCCGCTGATTGGCCCTTTACTGTGATCTGTGATCAGCTGTGTCCAAAGGACACAGAGCACACTGGAGGAGGCGGGGTCTTGGGAGGACATCCATGGACACCCTCCTAAAACTAGCAGCCCATGCTGTAGCCATCTTTTGGCTATAGCATGGGCTAGAAGTAGGTAAAATCCAATTTGTTTGCAGCTGTGTAACAGTTATAGGGCGTACACACGGATCCTAGGATTTTTTCCGACGGATGTTGGCTCAAACTTGTCTTGCATACACACGGTTGCACAAAGTTGTCGGAAAATCCGATCATTCTGAACGCGGTGACGTAAAACACGTACGTCGGGACTATAAACGGGGCAGTGGCCAATAGCTTTGATCTCTTTATTTATTCTGAGCATGCGTGGCACTTTGTCCGTCGGATTTGTGTACACACGATCGGAATTTCCGACAACAGATTTTGTTGTCGGAAAATTTTATCTCCTGCTCTACAACTTTGTGTGTCGGAAAATCTGATGGAAAATGTCCGATGGAGCCCACACACGGTCGGAATTTCCGACAACACGCTCCGATCGGACATTGTCCATCAGAAAATCCGACCGTGTGTACGGGGCACTACAGTGAATGTTTATTAAAGCAGGGTCCATCCTGTGCTCTGCAGGGATTTTTCTGTGGGCTTACAATGTTTTAGCACCATCCAGACCTAAAACTATTTTTTTCAGCTACGGTATGTGCATATAAGTGGATATACAGTGGCTTGCGAAAGTATTCGGCCCCCTTGAACTTTTCAACCTTTTGCCACATTTCAGGCTTCAAACATAAAGATATAAAATTTTTATTTTTTGTGAAGAATCACCAACAAGTGGGACACAATTGTGAAGTGGAATGAAATCTTTTGGATTTTTGAAACTTTTTTAACTAATAAAAAAATGAAAAGTGGGGCGTGCAAAATTATTCGGCCCCCTTGCGTTAATACTTTGTAGAGCCACCTTTTGCTGCGATTACAGCTGCAAGTCGCTTGGGGTTGTCTCTATCAGTTTTGCACATCGAGAGACTGAAATTCTTGCCCATTCTTCCTTGCAAAACAGCTCGAGCTCAGTGAGGTTGGATGGAGAGCATTTGTGAACAGCAGTTTTCAGCTCTTTCCACAGATTCTAGATTGGATTCAGGTCTGGACTTTGACTTGGCCATTCTAACACCTGGATACGTTTATTTGTGAACCATTCCTTTGTAGATTTTGCTGTATGTTTGGGATCATTGTCTTGTTGGAAGATAAATCTCCGTCCCAGTTTCAGGTCTTTTGCAGACTCCAACAGGTTTTCATCCAGAATGGTCCTGTATTTGGCTGCATCCACCTTCCCCTCAATTTTAACCATCTTCCCTGTCCCTGCTGAAGAAAAGCAGGCCCAAACCATGATGCTGCCACCACCATGTTTCACGGTGGGGATGGTGTGTTGAGTGTGATGAGCTGTGTTGCTTTTACGCCAAACATATCGTTTTGCATTGTGGCCAAAAAGTTGGATTTTGGTTTCATCGGACCAGAGCACCTTCTTCCACATGTTTGGTGTGTCTCCCAGGTGGCTTGTGGCAAACTTTAGACGAGACTTTTTATGGATATCTTTGAGAAATGGCTTTCTTCTTGCCACTCTTCCATAAAGGGCAGATTTGTGCAGTGTACGACTGATTGTTGTCCTATGGACAGACTCTCCCACCTCAGCTGTAGTTCTCTGCAGTTCATCCAGAGTGATCACGGGCCTCTTGGCTGCATCTCTGATCAGTCTTCTCCTTGTCTGAGCTGCAAGTTTAGAGGGACAGCCAGGTCTTGGTAGATTTGCAGTGGTCTGATACTCCTTCCATTTCAAAATGATCGCTTGCACAGTGCTCCTTGGGATGTTTAAAGCTTGGGAAATCTTTTTGTATCCAAATCCAGCTTTAAACTTCTCCACAACAGTATTACGGACCTGCCTGGTGTGTTCCTTGGTCTTCATGATGCTCTCTGCCCTTTCAACAGAACCCTGAGACTATCACAGGGCAGGTGCATTTATACAGAGACTTGATTACACACAGGTGGATTCTATTTATCACCATCAGTCATTTAGGACAACATTGGATCATTCAGAGATCCTCGCTGAACTTCTGGAGTGAGTTTTCTGCACTGAAAGTAAAGGGGCCGAATAATTTTGCACGCACCACTTTTCAGTTTTTTAATTGCTAAAAAAGTTTAAAATATCCAATAGATTTCGTTCCACTTCACAATTGTGTCCCACTTGTTGGTGATTCTTCACAAAAAATTAAAATTTTATATCTTTATGTTTGAAGCCTGAAATGTGGCAAAAGGTTGAAAAGTTCAAGGGGGCCGAATACTTTCGCAAGCCACTGTATATTATCTATCTATCTATCTATCTATCTATCTATCTATCTATCTATCTATCTATCTATCTATCTATCTATCTATCTATCTCTATCTATCTATCTATCTATCTATCTATCTATCTATCTATCTATCTATCTATCTATCTATCTATCTATCTATCCATCTATCTATCTATCTATCTATATTCTAAATAGGAGGTTTTTTTTTTGAATATTTATTAAGATTTGCCCAGTACAATAACATAGAGCTTAATAGCTCTGAAGCAAGCTCAAACAGCTAGACAATTAAGGTTTGTACATGGGTAAGGGAGGGGGGGCATAGGGGGAGGGAGAAAGGGGAGGATGACATATTTACCTGTAAACAATAATATGACATAACATATCAAAACGAAACAATATATTGAATATTAGTACCTTCAGAAGTAGAGGGAACGTTTGGTGTATCTAATTAGTGGTCTCAGAGAACAGAATAACTACAATAATATCAGCAGAAAAGGCTACCTGTTTTGGACAGAAAAGAATCTTGGGTCGCCAAAGAGCTTCATGAGGTTGTGGCTGCTCTAGGGTGGTAAGAAAACGGAGGGGTCAGACAGGTTGGACAGTTTAAGGTTACCTAGGGAATCGGTGAGATCTCGCTTAAAATACCAGTCCGTAAAGCGAAATGGTTGCATGAGTTTCTGCAGTTCCTTTTGGGTGAACATGACCTCCATATATTTACGCCATCTCGCAAAAAAGTGTGAAGTAGAGCGAAAGTTCAGTACAATGGTGTCCGACCTCTCCAGGTAGAAGAGCGATAATATAGCTCGTTTCACTGCGGGTACATTGGGTGGTGTTGATTTGATCCAATGGGACATGATAGTCCTGCAAGCAACTAGGAGACATATATGAGTCCATTGTGGAAAGTTGAGCGGTCCCGCTGTTGATGATGGGGAAGAGGGTGGTTCACAACTGAACAGACACAATAGAGGATTTTTTGATATTCGAGTCTTATTGATTTTAAAGATGAAGGCCAGCACAGAGTCCCAGTATGTAGTAATGATTGGGCATTTCCAGAGATGGTGAAGCAGTGTAGGATGTGATAGTGAGCATTGGGGCAGTGCGCTTTAGTAGGGTCTGCTATGTTGATGTGGAATGGGTAGTATGCCCTGTGTATGATTTTAAATTGCGTTTCATGCCATGTTTCTGAGATCATAAGTTTGTGGATGTGTCAGTATCCTTCAAGGATTTTTTCCAGAAGTTCATTATCGTCGAAGGTGGTAGACCATTTTTGGAATAGTGTGAGATGGTATTTATCAGATTGGTGTGTAATGAGGTGAGAGTATAGGCTGGAAATGGAATAGTCATCTTTCTGGAGTACTATGTCGATGAATGACTTTTAAAGGGGATCAGTCTGAGGTCCACAACAAGACCATATATAGTTGAGTAGGTGATGATAGAAGAAGATGTGCGATGATGGCAAGGAAAATTCATGTGAGAGGGTTTGGAAGGATTTGAACTCGCCAGGTTTGCAAAGGTACATGGAGGTTATTTTAGTAAGGCCTTGAGTGTGCCCTTGATCAAAAGCTTTATGCAGGATAGGCGAGAGAAACATAGGATTGCCTTGAATTGGCAAATGGCAAGATGTACTCGATAGTAACCCCAGGAGTCTCCGCATCTCTCTCCAAAAAGAATGGTGTCCTTGTTGAGAACACTTGATTTAAGGTGAGGTGGTAGAGCTCTAAGATTTGAGTGGAGGATAGCAGAAAGGGCATGGGGAGTGGCCAAGGCGCCCTTGAGTATATTATTGGAGTATCTAGATTTTCCAGACAACCAATCAAGACCTTGTCTAAGTAGGCAGGAGAGATTGTAAAAATGTAGATTAGGCAAGCCTGCACCACCCTCGGATTTAGGGAGACATAGTTTTTGCAACGCTATGTGTGTTTTTTTGTGGGACCATATAAAGGTAGACAGCGCCTTGTGAATTTTTTGTACATCAGAGTGTTTTAATAAAAGAGGTATGGTCTGCATTGGGTAGAGTAGACGTGCAAATGACACCATTTTTAAGAGGTGACATCTCCCAAAGAGCGAGAGGGGGAGGGTTGCCCAAGCTTCCAACTCCATCACAATTTTGGTTATTAGAAGAGGGTAATTAAGTCCGTATAAAGAGGAAGGTTCTCTGCCTAAATGGATACCCAAATATGTAATGTGTTAGGGTGCAAAGGCAAACGGGGATAAAGACCGCCATTTAATAGATAGCCGTGGGTGGAGTGATAAAACTTCACTTTTATTCTATATAAGTTCATTCTAAAGCCAGAGCTCAGTCGAAAGGCCGCAAAAAGTTCTCGTGGTCTTTCAAAGTCTGACAGAGGGCTGGTGGAGAATAATAATATGTCATCTGCGAATAGGGCGGAATGGAAGACTTGATTGCCCACAGTAATGCCACTGATGCCATCAGGCGAATTGAGTATTCTGGATACAGGCTCAATAGATATATTGAAAAGTAGAGGGGAAAGGGGGAATCCCTGGCTTGTTCCCTTTGTCAGAGGGATTGTGTCGGAGATAATGTCAGAAGTAGCAAGGCGCCATTTAATATATAGCCGTGGGTGGAGTGATAAAACTTTGCTTTTATCAAAGTTAATTCTAAAGCCACAGCTCAGTCAAAAAGCCACAAAAAGTTCTCGTAGTCTGTCAAAGTCTGACAGAGGGTTGGTGGAGAATAATAATTTGTCATCCGCGAATAGGGCGGAATGGAAGACTTGATTGCCCACAGTGATGCCACTGACGCCATCAGGCAAATTGAGTATTCTGAATAGAGGTGGCGGATTGCCCTAGAACAAAGCCAGATTGGGCTGGCTGTAGTAAAGAGGGGAGTAAAGGACCTAAACGTGAAGCAAATATTTTAGAGAGAATTTTAACATCCACATTAATTAGGGAGATTGGGCGGTAAGAGCCTGGGTGTAAGGGGTCCTTTCCTTTTTTGGAGATCAGTCTAATGTGTGCCTGTGTTCCCGTATGGAGATAAGGGCCACCATCCCACATGGCGGCAAAACTTGCTTCAGGGTGTCAGGGATAAAATCTTTTGTTAATTTATAAAATTTAGCCGTGTAGCCATCTGGGCCTGGGGCTTTGGCAGATGCCAGAGACTTAATAGTCAGCTGAATGTCTTCAAAGGAGATGGGAGCATTGAGCGCCTGCAAGTGGGTAAACTGAAGTTTAGGTAAATGGATCTTAGCCAGTAAAGTTTCCTCGGTTGTTTGGTCAGTTGAGTCTGTGGGATATAAACTTGTATAATAGTCTGCAAGTAACTTACTACTTTCCGCTGGTGAGGTAACCAGGGAGCCAGCCGTGTTTTTTAAGGCAGAGATACGGGTGGGTCGCCTTAGCCCTGAGCATAGCTTATCCAATAGTTTGCCCGCCTTGTTACCAAACCTGTGAAAATGTAAAGTAGAGTAGGACGTTTTAGCTGCTTCTTGCTGCTCTGCCCATAGGTCAAAATTGCGCTTAGCTTGTTGCCATGATTGTATGTTATTGGGGGTGCGGTTTAGTGTTAGGTGTTCATGCGCCAACCGTAAAGCTTCACTGGCCTGCATGTATTGTTCCCCAAAGTGTCTTTTAAATTGGGTAGTATACAAAATCATGTTCCCCCTTAGGAAAGCTTTACCTGCCTCCCAGAAAAGGTTTGGGTTGGTAAGGTGTGCCCCATTCGTAGAAGCATATTCTGCCTATGCTTCATACAGCATGTGGCGGAAGTCTTTGTTGTCCGCCAGATAGGCAGGAAAGCTCCATGTGGGTGAGAGAGAAGAGGTTTTAGCATGTGTCAAGTGTATAATCATGGGGCTGTGATCCGAAATTCTTGCGTCGCTGATTTCCGAGCCGTGCAATGTCGATACTAATGCAGGAGAGGCAAAAAAATATATGTGCAAGGGAATTGTGAGGGGTCGAAAAAAAGGTATATTCTCGATCAGTCGGGTGTGTTAGATGCCATGAGTCTACAAAATGGATAGAAGCGATGGACTGTGCTAAAAGGGTAGAGTCAGAAGGTAGGGATGCAGATTTTCGTGGCCTGTGGGTTAGATCACTTGAGCGGTCTTCCAATGTGGACATAACAGAATTGAAGTCTCCGTCTACCAAGTGTAGAGTCTCAGGGGCACTCAGTACCCAATTCACTGTGTCTTAAAAAAAGAAAGTATCAGGAGAGTTATGTTAGTGATGTCTTTAGTGGCTAAAGTCATATGCAGTATCATTTTGCGGCCAGTCGACTCAGTCCGTATATCTCTAATAGTATGTCTCAGATTTTTGTGGAGCAATATAGCTACTATGGCCTTGCGGCCAATTGCTGGTGAACCATATACATCACCAACCCATGGTTTGCGAAGACAGGTTAAATCATCTGCAGACAGGTGTGTCTCTTCCAGCAGCGCCACATCCGCCCAGAGACACTTCAAGTGTCTAAGGATTAACATGCGCTTACTTGGAGAGTGAAGCCCTTTAACCTTCCATGAAACAATCTTTAGGTAATTCCCATCGGTTGGAGAAGCCATGTCTGGATAAAAAGGAAAGTAGTGATTTGGAGGCTTACAATAAAGCTTCCCTTCTGACATTGTGCCTTCCATCTGCGAGTCACCAAAGTATTGTATGTCACCTGAGGGTACAGGTATAAAAGAGGTAAATATGATCGTCGCATGGTCAGAACTAAAACAACAAAAAAAACAAAAAAATAAGTCAGGAGAAGAAACCACCTAACAGACAGTGTGAACTGCACTTTTTTCCACATGAGGTTCAACTGCCATGCAGAGCTCCCGCCGGTCCCTTGCTCCTCTCCTAGGGGCAAAGTGTGAGCTTCAGGGGGCGGGGGAGGGGAAGAGAAGGTTGGGTGTGGGTAAGGAGTAGAGAGGAGGGATAGAGAGAGGGGTAGGTGCAGGAGAGACACGTTTGAAGCTGGATGAAGGGATAGTCTCTTGAGAGCGAGAGCGTGGTTCAAGGATCAACACATAGAGGGAGCAAGGAGTTGGCTAACTGAAGTAATCTTAAAGGTAACCGTAGATATGAATAGAAATGTGGATTAGTGGCAAAATAAATGTTCAACTAGCAACCATAAATTAATAGTGTAGTGATTTAGCCCATCAAATGCAACAGGGGTTTAAAGGGGGAAAAGAGAAGGTGGTAATACTACCCATCTCTTATGCGATTCCAGTGATAGAAAGTCGGTCAGCGATTTCTGGAGTGGTCTTCACAGTAAGTAAAGCGACTACGTTTGTACGGAGGCTTAGTTGGACTGCATTGTTGTTTAGGTACCGTGGAGGAAGTATTAGCAGATGTTGAAGAAGAGCCCTCAGCAGAGTGGATGTGTTCCATGTCTGTGCCAGAGGCATTGTTGATGTACTGTTCTGCATCTTCCGCAGAGGTAAAAGTAAGATGTTCTCCTGTGCACAATTGGATACGTAGGACTGCCGGATAGGCTAGGGAGAATTTAACTTGATTGTTGTATAGTGTCGAGCTGACCAGAGAGAATGCCTTACGTTGTTTCATTACTTCCATTGAACAGTCTGCAAAGAGCAGCAGGTTTGCGTCATCAACTGACAGAGAGTATGAACGGTGAAATTTCTGCATAATGGTATTTTTGTCTGCATAAATGAGATATCTAACAATGGCATGGCGAGGTTTGGTGCAATTTTCTGTATTCTGACTAGGGATGAGCTTCGAGTTCGAGTCAAACTCATGTTCGACTTGAACATTGGCTGTTCGACTCGAACATTGAACAGCGAACAATTTGGGGTGTTCGCGGCAAATTCGAATGCCGCAGAACACCCTTTAAAAGTCTATGGGAGAAATCAAAAGTGCTAATTTTAAAGGCTTATATGCAAGTTATTGTCATAAAAAGTGTTTGGGGACCCGGGTCCTGCCCCAGGGGACATGGATCAATGCAAAAAAAAGTTTTAAAAATGGCCGTTTTTTCAGGAGCAGTGATTTTAATAATGCTTAAAGTCAAACAATAAAAGTGTAATATCCCTTTAAATTTCGTACCTGGGGGGTGTCTATAGTATGCCTGTAAAGGGGCGCATGTTTCCTGTGTTTAGAACAGTCTGACAGCAAAATGACATTTCGAAGGAAAAATTCCATATAAAACTACCCGCGGCTATTGCATTGCCGACAATACACATAGAAGTTCATTGATAAAAACGGCATGGGAATTCAACACAGGGAAACCCTGAACCAAAATTAAAAAAAAAAATGACGTGGGAGTCCCCCTAATTTCCATACCAGACCCTTCAGGTCTGGTATGGATTTTAAGGGGAACCCTGTGCCAAAAAAAAAAAAAAAAAAACGGCGTGGGGTCCCCCCAAAAATCCATACCAGACCCTTATCCGAGCACGCAACCTGGCAGGCCGCAGGAAAAGAGGGGGGATGAGAGTGCGCCCCCCCTCCTGAACGGTACCAGGCCACATGCCCTCAACATTGGGAGGGTGCTTTGGGGTAGCCCCCCAAAACACCTTGTCCCCATGTTGATGAGGACAAGGGCCTCATCCCCACAACCCTGGCCGGTGGTTGTGGGGGTCTGCGGGCCGGGGGCTTATCAGAATCTGGAAGCCCCCCTTGACAAGGGGACCCCCAGATCCCGGCCCCCCCCCTGTGTGAAATGGTAAGGGGGTACTTACCCCTATCATTTCACTAAAAAACTGTCAAAAATGTTAAAAATGACAAGAGACAGTTTTTGACAATTCCTTTATTTAAATGCTTCTTCTTTCTTCTATCTTCCTTCATCTTCTTCTGGTTCTTCTGGCTCTTCTGGTTCTTCCTCCGGCGTTCTCGTCCAGCATCTCCTCCGCGGCGTCTTCTATCTTCTTCTCCTCGGGCCGCTCCGCACCCATGGAATGGGGGGAGGCTCCCGCTCTTCTCTTCATCTTCTTCTTGATCCTCTTCTCTTCTTCCTTCTTCTCTTCTTCTCTGGCATGGCATAGAGGGAGGCTCCCACTGTGTGACGGCGTCTCCTCGTCTGACGGTTCTTAAATAATGGGGGGCGGGGCCACTCGGTGACCCCTCCCCCTCTGACGCACGGGACATGACGGGACTTCCCTGTGGCATTCCCCATGACGTCACAGGGAAGACCCGTCAAGTCACCGTGCGTCATAGGGGGGTGGGGTCACCGGGTGGCCCCGCCCCCGTTATTTAAGAACCGTCAGATGAGGAGACTCCGTCACACAGCGGGAGCCTCCCTCCATGCCAGCATGGGTGCGGAGCGGCCCGGAGAAGAAAATGAAGAAGAGAAGAAGGAAGAAGAGAAGAGGATGAAGAAGAAGATAAAGAGAAGAGCGGGAGCCTCCCCCATGCCATGGGTGCAGAGCGGCCTGAGGAGAAGGGAAGAAGACGCCGCGGAGGAGATGCTGGACGAGAACGCCAGAGGAAGAACCAGAAGAGCCAGAAGAACCAGAAGAAGAAGAAGATGAAGGAAGATAGAAGATAGAAGAAGCATTTAAATAAAGGAATTGTCAAAAACTGTCTCTTGTCATTTTTAACATTTTTGACAGTTTTTTAGTGAAATGGTAGGGGTAAGTACCCCCTTACCATTTCACACGGGGGGGCGGGATCTGGGGGTTCCCTTGTTAAAGGGGGCTTCCAGATTCCGATAAGCCCCCCACCCGCAGACCCACCCAACCACCGGCCAGGGTTGTGGGGATGAGGCCCTTGTCCTCATCAACATGGGGACAAGGTGTTTTGGGGGGCTACCCCAAAGCACCCTCCCAATGTTGAGGGCATGTGGCCTGGTACGGTTCAGGAGGGGGGGCGCACTCTTGTCCCCCCCCTCTTTTCCTGCGGCCTGCCAGGTTGCGTGCTCGGATAAGGGTCTGGTATGGATTTTTGGGGAGACCCCATGCCGTTTTTTTTTTTTTTTGGCGCGGGGTTCCCCTTAAAATCCATACCAGACCTGAAGGGTCTGGTATGGAATTTAGGGGGAACCCCACATCATTTTTTTTTTTAAATTTTGGTTTGGGGTTTCCCTGTGTTGAATTCCCATGCCGTTTTTATCAATGAACTTCTATGTGTATTGTCGGCAATGCAATAGCCGCGGGTAGTTTTAAATGGAATTTTTCCTTCGAAATGTCATTTTGCTGTCAGACTGTTCTAAACACGGGAAACATGCGCCCCTTTACAGGCATACTATAGACACCCTCCAGGTACGAAATTTAAAGGGATATTACACTTTTATTGTTTGACTTTAAGCATTATTAAAATCACTGCTCCTGAAAAAACGGCCGTTTTTAAAACTTTTTTTTGCATTGATCCTTGTCCCCTGGCGCAGGACCCGGGTCCCCAAACACTTTTTATGACAATAACTTGCATATAAGCCTTTAAAATTAGCACTTTTGATTATTCATGTTCGTGTCCCATAGACTTTAACGGTGTTCGCATGTTCGAGCGAACTTTTTACTTGTTCGCATGTTCTGGTGCAAACCGAACAGGGGGGTGTTCGGCTCATCCCTAATTCTGACCAATGCGATGAGCACGTTCAATAGTGCAGGGAATGTGAAGACCCAGTTGCTCAGGGATAATTTTAGCACAGAGATTCGTGAGCTGGGTATTGGAGACTGATTCTGGCAGCCCGATTATACGCAGATTGTTCCTTCTTGAGCGATTTTCCAAATCGTCCAGCTTATCCCATATGTCCCTGTTAGAAGCAGATATGCGTGCTAGCACAGCAGAGTTGGCAGTGGATCCATCCTACAGCAAGGAAATCCAACCCCACATCATTTTTTTTTTTTAATTTTGGTTTGGGGTTTCCCTGTGTTGAATTCCCATGCCGTTTTTATCAATGAACTTCTATGTGTATTGTCGGCAATGCAATAGCCGCGGGTAGTTTTGAATGGAATTTTTCCTTCGAAATGTCATTTTGCTGTCAGACTGTTCTAAACACGGGAAACATGCGCCCCTTTACAGGCATACTATAGACACCCTCCAGGTACGAAATTTAAAGGGATATTACACTTTTATTGTTTGACTTTAAGCATTATTAAAATCACTGCTCCTGAAAAAACGGCCGTTTTTAAAACTTTTTTTTGCATTGATCCTTGTCCCCTGGCGCAGGACCCGGGTCCCCAAACACTTTTTATGACAATAACTTGCATATAAGCCTTTAAAATTAGCACTTTTGATTATTCATGTTCGTGTCCCATAGACTTTAACGGTGTTCGCGTGTTCGAGCGAACTTTTTCCTGTTCGCATGTTCTGGTGCAAACCGAACAGGGGGGTGTTCGGCTCATCCCTAATTCTGACCAATGCGATGAGCACATTCAATAGTGCAGGGAATGTGAAGACCCAGTTGCTCAGGGATAATTTTAGCACAGAGATTCGTGAGCTGGGTATTGGAGACTGATTCTGGCAGCCCGATTATGCGCAGATTGTTCCTTCTTGAGCGATTTTCCAAATCGTCCAGCTTATCCCATATGTCCCTGTTAGAAGCAGATATGCGTGCTAGCACAGCAGAGTTGGCAGTGGATCCATCCTACAGCAAGGAAATCCATTCCTCCTCGTGTGAGAGTTTCTGAGCCTGTCCTGGAGCTCAACATGAAGCTGCTCCAGTCCCCTTTGCACTGCAGAGTCTACTGTGGCAGTCAGAGAAGGGCCAAGGAGAGTGACTACTGCCTGTGCTATAACTGCAGGAGAGGCAGGATCCATGGCAGTTGCTCCTGACATCGTGGGAGACTGCAGTGTCTCTGTTGCACAGGGAGCAGCCACCATTTTGGCCGCGGAAGTGTCTCCCGCGGGTTGTAGAGTGGAAGACACCGCTCGAGAGTACAATCGCTCCACAAAACGGTCCATGGGGTCCCACAAGGTAGTGGGGATAGAGGAGAGTCTCCTTGAAGCTTTAGCAGGCTTTATTGGCCAGTTATGTGAGGAGTGCAGTGGGAGCTGTGTCTGCTCACCTCCTCCTCATGTGGAGCCAGAATCAGAAGTTAAAGAGATGTTTTATATATATATATATATATATATATATATATATATATATATATATATATATTAAAAAGCCTCTTTAGAATTGCTTTTATGCTATGGAAGGTTTTTGATGAATGTATGGTAAACAGAGAGGGGCCAAATGACCCCCTGTTCGTTTTGTTGCACTTTCGAACATCGCAAACATTCAGAACCGATTAACGAACAACATTGAAGTCTATGGGACCTGAATTTGGAAAAATCAAAAGTGCCCATTTTGAAGGCTTATATGCAAGTATTTGGACATACAATAGTTATGAGGGTCCAGGTACTTGAAAAAAAAATTTGTAAAAAACATTATTTTTAAATGAGCAGTGATTTAAGTGAAACCATCAAATTGAGAGACAACATTGAAAAAAATACTAAAAAAAACCTTTAAATATATTGCGGTGGGGGGGTGTCCCCTTAGTCTGCTTGTAAACTGGCACATCTGTAATTACGACATTTAAAAAAGCCAAAAAAACTACATTTTCCAATCAAACTTTGGGGACCAGTCCATATGATGAGACTACAATTTAGTGCACTCAGAAAAAGATTAGAGATTCTGGTGTCTCTTTTGCAGACTTTGGATAGCAGTAACAGGTGAGGAAAAATTTGGCTTTAGGTGTTGGTGGTGCCTTCAAACCATAACCCTATAGAGATACTCTTGATGAAAGAATTGGCCTTGCTGTCAAAAATTGCAATGAAATGCGCCTGTCAAACAGGTGTGGAAAAATTGGCCCTTGGGTGTTATTTGTGCCCATGAAACCTACACCAAAATAATTCTTCCAGATAAAATCAACACCCACAAAGCTAGGCAGCCTAGACAGTCTTTCAGAGCTTCGAGATCCAGAAAGCACTTACAGTTGTGCTCATAAGTTTACATACCCTGGCAGAATTTATGATTTCCTGGCCATTTTTCAGAGAATATGAATGCTAACACAAAAACTTTTCTTTCACTCATGGTTAGTGTTTGGCTGAAGCCATTTATTATCAATCAACTGCATTTACTCTTCCATAAGGAATGGGCAGCTTTACCATCTGAGAAGATAGAGAGCCTCATCCACAAACACCACAAAAGACTTCAAGCTGTCATTGATGTTAAAGGGGGCAATACACGGTATTAATAACTGGGGTGTGTAAACTTTTGATCGGGGTCATTTGGGTAGTTTCTGTTGCGATTATGATTTAAAAAGCGTAAACACCGTTAAATGATACTAAACGGCTTCAACCAAACATGTTTGGTATAGTGCTAACCATAAGTGAAAGAAAAGTTTTTGTGTTATTCATATTCTCTGAAAAATGGCCAAGAAATCATCAATTCTGCCAGGGTATGTAAACCTATGAGCACAACTGTAATCAGCGACATCAGCATCAGAGGCTTGATAGCTGCTAGTGAATAAATGGTTAAATCAATAAACAATAATTAAAATTGTTGCTTCATAGTCATGGAATAATGCTAAGCATAAACATACATAACTATAGGCGTGAACACACTAAAGTGCAATGAACAATATAAATCAAATAAACATGCTGAAATGCACCATAAATATTATTGAATAATGCAAAAACGTGCTAAAAGTGCCACACAATATAAGTGAAAAAAGTCCTTATTGTAATGTGATAAAAGTGGAAGTAGAGTCATGTAAATAGATAGTAGTAAAATTGTTGTGGTAAGTGTCCACTGTAGTTAATTTCCAGCGTGCTTATAACTTCCTTTTGTGCTGAAAAACCATGCCAAAGGTGTGATCCAGTGGCCCCCAGGTAATGTGCTCACCTCAGAGCATGTGGCACAGCTGCTACACTGAGTCAAAACACGCTATTGAACCACAGCAGGGCTCAGTACGGATCACCAGGTCTCAGGCTCCAATACGATTTCCAAAGAGATACATAAGAAAGAGAACTTGATAGTGTGATATTGTTTAAAACTTTATTAAATACTGTAAAAAACACACTCCCCATATGGGGTACTCACACTCTTAAGGCGCGTCAGTGCACCGCTCTATAGAAGGCGTTCAAACAGTACAACTGTCTGGGGGTATGATAAGCGTCTCATCACTAGCAGGTAGGCTGTCCCTCGCTCCGTCCTGGCCCCTCCCCTACGCGTGTTCGACACAGGGATCACGTGTCTTTATCAGGGGGACACGGTCTCTTATCTGCCACCAAATCTCTGGCAGCACTGATTGCCCGTTCAGAAAGCATGCTGGATGCAGGGCAGCCCAGCAGCTCAATAACATACTGGGCAAGTTCTGACCAGTGGTCTATTCTCAAGACCCAGTAACCCAGTGGATCGTCAACTAGAAAGCTTTCCATATCTGTTTTCGCCCGTAGATAATCTCCCATCATATGATGAAGACGCTGCCGATAGGATGTGAAAGCTAAAAGCCCTGGGCACCGAGTACTAAAAACAATTTGAAATGCATCACTGAGGCAGCCCCCTTCTCCACTGCTCCTCTCTCGAGCAACAGAAGCCCTGAAACTGTTTTCCACCACACTGTTACCTACCAGAGTTGGGAAAGGCATAAACTCCTCTTTAAGGTGTCCTCAAGAGATTTAATTTCCTGCTCCCTCTGTGGGGATGGGATGAGTTCCAAGACTTTCCCCTTGTAACGGCAGTCAAGGAGGGTTGTCAACCAATAGTGATCCTTCTTCTTGATGCCACGCATTCTTATGTCCTTTTGCAGGCTTTGAACAATGAGTATCCCATGCACCGCAAGTTTGCAGAGGCATGAGAAGCAGACTCCTCAGGGTCATTGAGAAATACAATATCTGGAACTGCCGCCTCCCAGCCACATACTACTCCCAAGAGGTTCTGGGGATGGAAAACCATCTAAGGGTTGATATATGTCTTGCTCTGCTTTTTTGCCTCCGAAGCTGCCAGAATACTCCTCCTCCTTCCTCTCCTCTTGTGTGTTCTATGGCGTAGGAAGCATGGTATCTGCATAAAGCAGGCCTTGGGAGGAAAGGAAGTCCACCTCTTCCTCTCACTGCTCTGCCTCTACCCAAAATGCCACACAGTCTGCCCCAGCAGAAACACAACAGGGATTGTGTCACTGATGCATGCATTGCCATGGCTCACCATCCTTGTGGCCTCCTCAAATGGTGACAGTACAGTGCATGCATCCTTTATCAGCAGCCATTGGTGTGGGAAAAAAGCTGAGTCGGCTTGAGCCTGTTGTTGTGCCATACTCACACAGGTACTCATTGACGGCCAACTGAATTTCAGCCAACTGAGCACTGGCTGTGTTTGATCGCCTGAAATGGCTACAGACTCTTCTGGCCTGCTTTAGCAGATCTTCCAACCCTGGGTACCTATTTAAAAAATGCTCCACCACCAAATTGAGGACATGTGCCAGGAATGGCACATGTGTCAACTTTCCCTATCTAAGGGCGGACAGGAGGTTTGTGCCATTATCACACAGCACTATTCCTGACTCCAGATGGCATGAACCACCTCTGGGCCTGCCCCTGCAGAGCTGCAAGAATCTCTGCTCTGGGTTTGGCTTTAAGCCTGTTTGTTGAAAGCCATTGCAAAATCCTTTAAGAAATTTAGATGGTTAGTTCACTTTTACCAAAAAATATGCCTATGCAGACAAAGGAAGTCTGTAGATAAAAACAAGCAGTGCAGTCTTGACTAAAGTTGAATAATGCCCTTCTATACAATATCCATTTGAGGAAATGGGAAATAGAGCTGTTTTATTTTTAGATGCAGCAAAGGCCTTTGATACTGTCAAATGGTCCTTTTTTGGGGAGGTGCTGCATTATTTTGGAATAGGGCCAAAATGTATACATTTGATAAAACTTCTATATATTTAACCATCCACATTCTCAACAGTGAAGAAGACAAATTACTTATTTGCAAAATTTTAAAACAGAAAATAGGAAAAACTTTTTTTCTAAATTTTAGGTCTTTTTTCATTTATTTAGCAAAAAAGAAAAACCCCAGTAGTGATTATTCACCACCAAAAGAAAACACTTCCCTAGTCAAAAAAATGATAAACATTTAATTTGGGTACATTGTTACATGACTTAGTAATTGTCATTCAAAATATGACAGCTCTGAAAGCTGTACATTGAACTGGGCAGAAAGGATGGGTGGTTAATTTTTGGTATTTATCACCACTGTTTTTTTTTATTATTATATAAAGAAAAAAAGACCAGAATTTAAAAAACAGTTAAAAAATTATAAAACATTAAAAATAATTAATCTTTCTTCATAAATTGAGTCTAAAATCTATTTTACTACATTTCTATAGAATAAGTTGATACTATTTACACTGTATTGAAAGAGTCTACAAACTATGGTGTATATTTTTATAATGTGTGAACCTTGATGCAGGGAAGTGCACAACCACACACACATCGTTTTGGAAAGTACGCACCTTATGCCGCGTACACACGATCGGAAATTCGCCCAGCAAAAGACCGATGAGAGCTTTTGGTCGGAAAATGCGATTGTGTGTATGCTCCATCGGACTTTTGCTGGCCGAATTTCCTCCAGCAAAAGATTGAGAACATGTTCTCAATTTTCCCGACGGAAAAAGTTTCTATCGGAAATTCCGCTTGTGTGTGTGCAATTCCGACAAGCAGAAAACCACGCATGCTCAGAATCAAGTACGAGACGGAGCCGCCCAGTCTGGTAAAACGACCGTGCGTAATGGAGATGGCACATTCGTCACACAAATTTTTAAATCTTTCAATGCAGCGCATTTTCTTCTTCTTTATAATGCTAGGAGAATGAAGTTGTTTTGCTGCTCATATTCACACACACTTCTCACAAACTGATTTCTTTATTATTTCTCGTGATCTCCTGAATAATCTTTTTTGTTTTTCAAGCTAGATCTCCATAATAATGTTAAGAATTAATTATTTTTTTTTCTTTGCAAAATTTTATTTTTATTAAATTTTATGTTTTAAAGCAAACAAATACAGAATTGTTGCACAATATAGAAGACAAAAATATTGAAAACATAATGATATCAGAACAGAAAAACAATGGAGTAAAAGATACAGATGAATAGAATCCACAAGTACAGAGCACAGGAGTGTTCTGCATAGCATGTCCAGGATATATGAATTAAGCAGCCCAAAATTAGGTAGTATAAATTCGAAACCAGAGGTCAATCACATAAAGGGAAGGACAAAGATTCCATGAAGGGTATATGATACGGGATAAGAGACTCCAAATGATATACATAAAAAAAAAAATAAGTAAGTGGGGGGGGGGGGGGGGGAGGCACCATGATCACAAGTAACACTATGCCAAGATAATTTAAGAAGCGATAGTTGGCATAGGGGTCCCAAATTCCGACCGATCCCAAAGTTCCCACACTTTATCAAATTGGGGGATAGTGTCATGTACTGAGGCCGTTAGATATTCCATCCTCCGAATTTCAGCCACTAGTTGTAAAAATTTGGACCAAGGAGGAGGTGCGTTGGACAGCCAGCATAGGGGAATAAGTCTTTTGGCAGCCAGCAATACATAAGAAAGAAGCCGGTTGGCTCTTTTGGTTATGCCAGAGAAAGGAAGGCCCAACAAATAATGCAAGGGATCAAGTGGGAGGGATATATTCAACACTTTCTGTATGAGGAGCCTCACCTCACACCAAAAAGATTGGATCATTGAACATTGCCAAAAATATATGGAATAAGGAACCCGTGTCAGTGCTGCAACGCCAACAGCGCAGCGAGACTGAGGGATCGTATTTATGAATAACGTTAGGGGTTCTATACCAAAACATGAGAATTTTCATGGACGTCTCCCACTGGGTCACACATTTGGAAGATTTGGAAATGGAGGACCAAATCCTATCCCATACCTGGACTGAAATAGGTCTGACTATTAAATGGGACCATCTTCCCATATAATGATGTGTTGTCTCAGTAAGAGGTATCGACTCATGGAGGATACGATGAATGGAGGATATTAAATGTAATTGATGGGGTCCTTGAGCGCATATGTACTCAAAGGTAGTTGGATTGTCAAGAGTTAAGGTTGAGGATTTAGAGTGAAAAAATGTCTAAAGTGCAGGTAAAAGTGGAAAAGTTGGGGGGGGTATCAAATTTCTCACGTAAAGTGTCGAAGGTATGTAATCTTCATGTGATAGGATGTACTATTTTCCAAAGTTGGAAAAGGGGGACATTGAGCCATGAGAAGATCCTGCCCAGGGACATACTATCTGCTATGAGTGGGTTAAACAATACATTGACAAGAGGGGAACAAGGCGAGGCAAGGCGATAGTCTTTGAGGCATTTATGCCAGATGGTTAAAGTAAAAATCATTGGAGCAATGCAATGACGTTTGAGAGTGGGTTCCAGGGATGAGGGACCACCCCAATTCAAGGAATTCGGGTGGACTGGATATATCACACCCTTTTCAATGGCGGTCCACTGATTTGGTGTGAATAAAGAAGACCAGGAAGCAATAGGCCTTAATAGAATTCATTTTTATAGTCCTTTTTTAATTTTAACAAGATCTCATGTTGTTTTATTTTGATTTGAAAATTATTTTATAGTGATCTCCATTTTGTTTTGTTTTTTGTATGTCACGTTTCCACAACACCATTATTATCTTGTATATGTAAATCTCAAGGAGGTTGGTTGGTGTCCCTTGTTAATTTGACATTGTATTTTTGAAATGTGCCTGCCTACTCACAAAAAAACTGTCCTATTTGAAGAAAAACACATAGGCAAGTATTTTCATATAAAAAAAATCTCCATTTGGGGCGTGGCCTGACCTGGCATGGAGAAAGACGTCTAATTCCCGAGCTCTGCCCGCCACAGGAGATAGCTTCTGAAATACCGAGGTATTCTCTCTCTGCTATCCGTTTAAACTATGGGGACGGCTTCCCGAACCTCTTCTGCCTCCCGCTCTCGGTCCCCTAGAGACTTGGCCAGATCACAAGGACAGAACATACCAGAGATGTTCAGAGACGGCAGAAATAACATGGTGCCTTCCTGCCACGGGCTCCCTCACTCTCCTCAGCTGCCGACACCGCCGAATGACTCGAGCGCTCTGCCTCAACTACCCCCGCATTCTCATAGCGGGGAAGCTGGAATCAAGCTCAGACCCCATCCTCCCCTTAATCTACAAGATCTGGAGAGAATTCATCGGGCACTGCGACCTAAAGAAAGGGATAACGATCCACCTCGGGACGTTGTATGCTGCATAGTTGATTTTAAATTAAATGAGGAAATCATTAAACAAGCCAGGGGCACACAGCAAATTCTTCACGAGGGTTGCCCCGTCCAAATATACCAGGATCTCTCGGGCATTACCCTGCAACACAGGCGCGATCTCAAACCCCTGCTAGATGCCCTCAGAGCAAAAAACATTGCATACAAATGGAAGTTTCCATTCTGCCTCATGGCTTCCTTTAACAGACGTTCAGCTGTCCTCAAGGTCCCTGAAGACCTACCACACTTTTGCTCCACACTTGGTCTGCCCCTGATCTCTGTACCTCTGTGGTACGCGGTTTTCCGCCCCAGGCCATCCCATCGGGACATGCTCAGGGAAGAACCCATGGAAACACAAAGTTCCAGGCACCGCAGGCAACGCTCTCCCTCTACCCTAAGGAGCCACGTTATCTACCGCTCTGGGACGCAGGAGGCTACTCCCGCTATCTCTCCGCGGTCAAGAAGAGCCCGCAGGGATCATTGATTCAGGGTTACTAATGCTCTGCCGCTCATATCTGACCACCCAGCTAGACCCTATGACGGTCATTTGATTTTTGAATCAGTTCTGCGTTTCAAACTATCTATATTTTTTTTCGTATTCGTTTTGGTTTTTACACTGACAGGAACTCAGCATTATCAGCCGCACCTGGTGCAGACACACCGTTCCTCCCGCTTGCTGCTTCCACAACGCCCGACTGACTACACCTTGTCCCTCGGACAGACCTTCACATCTGCTTTATCAGCAACACCACCCTACTATAATGGTAGGCTTCATGTGTAAACAGTTGGTCTCCATCGATCTACCCAGCACGGAACTACACTCCCCATACTGCTTAGCGGGTGTAAACTCCACCTAGTGTTACAGCATAGTCCCGCCTCTCTGAATGAACTTCCTGTCATCCACGAGACGCACTTTGCAGTACTCCGTATATGACGCTTCCGGCAACGACGGCTCTCCACCCACATCTCACCGCCTCTTCCCCCGGCTTCCATTCTGTACTCCCGAACCCATCAGGCTCCCGTCAGCATCGCCAAGGATTCATCCACGGTATTTGAGACTCTGTACTTAGACTAGCATGCTTACTGCCTACCTATGGACAGCACCTGAGGATACCAGCATGCCGATCGTCTTACTCACTCTAAACTGATGGACTGTCCTGGTAATATAACTCTAACACTATGTTCCTGTGTTAAATAGTCATACATCACGATTATAATGGTTGTTATTTTATAACGTTAAATTTAACTCACATCTGCTGTTTATTGTTTATGGCCTCTCTAGCTCTCTAAGTTTCACAGGGCAGTACTGGAACTTGAAGGCCTCTCCAAGCAACACAACAAGTTAGATGCTTATTTTTTTTTTTTTCTTCATTTATCATTTATTTATTATTATCGTTTTATGATGCAATTGGTTTATTGGTCGTGGCTCCCCTCCCTTGCTTACGCCAACAACCCCTTTGGGGGCAATGGATATGGCCAACCTGGGGGAGATGACATGGATATTGGGTTGTCACCTCTCACAGATCGAGACGGGGGACGACCCCACGGCTCGCTATATATTACTAGGCATCCCAAAGGTCCTAATATTTTTTCAACCCATGGGGCACAATGCATACTTACACACACTAACCGAAGCTTTCCCTGCAAGTCCCAGAAGGCTGCTCTGATAGCTATTTACCTCTACTAATGCCTCTCTTTGTCCTGTGGCGGCAGCGCACACTCCACCACCTGTACCTTATCCCCGTACTATCTTCACCTCTCCATCGCCTAGATTTGGGTCAACCCCCATACGGATCCGTACTGAGGTTCAGTAATCCCTACAGGGAACTGTGCCACAGGCGCGCTCCGTACCGCACAATCTCTCCTTTTAGAGGTTTGTGGACGTAGAACTCCACACCTCTTCGGTACCCCCCTAACTTCATACACACTTCACCCGAGCTTACTCCTAGTAAAGCGGATCGCCCCGCTCTCCCCTTACCCTCTATCCCTCCCCCTGTCCCCTTCTAATGGCGGATACCTCAAACACCCACCCACTGGGAAAGATGCCACATTCTCAACTGAATGATCTCAAATTACTCTCTGTTAACATTAGGGGTTTGAACACTCCTGAAAAACGATCCCAACTCCTTCACTCACTCAAACAATCCAAAGCGCAAATAGCACTGATACAAGAAACGCATTTTCGGACGGACTCCATCCCTAAACTACACGACAGTCACTTCCCCACGGTCTTTCATGCCTCTAATTCCGAGGAAAAATCGAAATGGGTATCTATCCTCATTTCCAAACACTGCCCCCTCCAAGTGACAGACGTTCAAAGAGATCTGCTCGGCAGATTCCTTTTCATAAAAGGAACTATACACCAGAAGACATTTACGATCGCCAATATCTATGCTCCCAATTCTGGCCAAGTCACCTTTTTTCTTAATACACTACAACTACTCTCCATCTTCTACTTCGGCACCCTTATTGTCGGCGGTGATTTTAATGTCCCACTCGTCCCGTCTATTGACACTTCCACTGGGACTTCCTCCCTCACATACCGAGCCCTACGATCCATCAAACATCAACTGAGCAACCTTCTACTCCATGACACTTGGCGCACCCTCCATCCTAAAGAAAAGGATTTCACCTTCTTTTTTTCCCCACACAACAAATACTCTAGATTAGATCACTTCTTTCTTTCCCAAAATGACCTGACATACCTGACTAGCGCGACCATTGAACCATCCTAACTCTCTGACCATAGCCCCATCTCCATGACTCTACAATCTTCCGCACTACGCAAACGGACTCGTATTTGGCGCCTTGATAACTCATTGCTGACTGACGAGGTCAATGTCCTCAGACTGTCGACGTGCCTTTCTGACTTTTTCTCACACAATTCATCAACTGATGTCAATCCAGATATTACGTGGGCCTCACATAAATGTGTCATTCGTGGAGAACTACTGTCTATAGCGGCACAACACAACAAACTTAGGTATGCCCGTATTACCGAACTCACTACGCGTATACGCAGACTCGAACAAACACACAAGGCTTCCCTTGCAGCGGCTACTCTAACTGAACTTACTCAGGCAAGAGAGGAACTTTTAGAAATGCTAAACGTTACACTGAAACGCAAATTCGCATTGACGCATAAGCTATACTATGAATTTGGCAACAAGGCTGGCAAATGCTTGGCAAGGGCTCTCCAAGCAAGGAAGGCCTCTAACACTATCCACAAGATTAACAGTCCTTCAAGGGAGGCCTTGGTTACCAATGAAGACATAACAGCACAATTTATCCAATACTTCTCCAAACTATATAATCTTCCTCCATCCACCCACACTACCGACACTTCAATAGACCGTCCAACAGCCATCAAAGATTTTTTAGCACAATATGGTCCCACCCCTCTTTCTCCTAAAGATGTGCAATCCTTAGACCTTCCTCTCTCGGTGACCAAATTACACACGGCTTTAAAACAATTGAAGACGGGTAAGAGCCCTGGACCGGATGGTCTTTCGGTCAGCTATTACATGGCCTTTGCTAACATCCTCCTCCCACATTTAACCAAAGCTCTAAACACCCTTACCCCTGACTCTGTGGCCAATAATGACCTGCTTGAAGCCCACATTATACTACTTCCCAAACAGGGTAAAGACCCCACACTGGTAACCAATTATCGCCCCATCTCCCTACTAAATGTAGATTTAAAACTTTACGCTAAAGCATTGGCTAATCGCATTCTACCCTTCATCCCTACCCTGATCTCACTGGATCAAGTGGGCTTTGTCCCTGGACGTGAAGCTAGGGACAACACCACCAAAGCACTGAACATTCACCACTGGCTCAAAAGAACGTCTACACCTGTTTTTTTCCTTTCCTTGGATGCAGAGAAGGCGTTCGACAGAGTCGCCTGGGACTACATGTCAGCCTCTTTGAGAGCCGTAGGCTTTCCACCGCGTATGATGCAGATGGTTCTGGCCCTCTATTCTTCTCCGAGGGCAAGAATCAGGGTTAACGGGGAGTTGTCGGACGCCTTCTCTGTATCCAATGGAACCCGCCAAGGTTGCCCCTTGTCGCCTCTAATATTCATACTAACCATGGAACCTATGCTTCGCAGACTGAGGGACAACCCGACCATTCGGGGAGTGGACGTTCTACGCACTCATTATAAACTGGCAGCCTATGCTGACGACGTCTTACTCTTCTTGACAGATCCCATTACAACTCTACCAAACTTATTGGCAGACTTTACACTCTTCAAATACCTCTCAAACCTTCAAATCAACTTTGAGAAAAGGCCCTCAACATCACTTTACCAACAGCTATGGTGAACATATGCAAAAACAACTTCCCATTCAGTTGGGAAAAATCAGACATTTCCTATCTCGGAATCAAACTTACAACAAATTTATCTGACCTATACGCCAAAAATTTTATGCCCTTGATCCTATCCATCCAAACAGACCTGCAGAAGTGGCACCTGGGCTCCTTCTCTTGGCTGGGCAGGATCGCCATACTGAAAATGAATATCCTACCTAGACTCCTTTACCTCCTCCAAGCTATACCGATCAAACTCCCGACTTCTTTTTACCTCTCATACAAGCGTATTTGCAGGACCTTCATTTGGGCAACTAAAGCCCCACGACTTAGTTGGGATAGGTTGGCTTTTCCCAAATGACTTGGAGGCTTAGGCCTTCCAGACCTTCAAAAGTACCATTGGGCCTGGCATTTAGCAAGAGTAGTTGATTGGCACATACACCGTCTTTCCAAAGACTGGATTGCACTGGAAGATTCCTTCACGAGTCTCCCGATTGCTAACTCACCCTGGATTAATCATAGACAAATTCCCCATGATTTCTCTTCACACCCCCTCATTGGCGCCACTCTATCCATTTTCAAAATGGCCTGCAAACTGCTCAATACTATTCCCTCACCTGGCCCTATGATGCCACTTGACAACAACCCAGACTTTCCCCCAGGCCTAACATTGAAAAATAAGACTCTTGCTACACATACCACGCAGGCTAGGGCAAACCAATTTTTTCAGAATGGATCGCTCCTCACCCAACCGTTACTCTCCGCAACTTTACCCAACCACGATATACCTTTCTATAAATACCTACAATTGAGACATTTCCTCCAGGCCACACAGCACACGTCCCATTGGCATAGAGATCACACACCGTTTGAACTTCTTTGCCTGAGTACTAGAGTCACTTAATCTCCACGCTTTACTCACTCCTTTTCTCACACCACAAGGTTAAACAGGACAAACTGATACGCCAATGGGAAACGGATCTGTCCATAGATATCCAATCCAATGAATGGGATCAAATCTTCACCCTCATGCACAAAAGCTCCATTAACGTCTCCACGCAGGAAAACAGGTTCAAATTGTTTTCAAAATGGTATAGGACGCCTGAGAAGGTTCACCACTTCCACCCCACCATCCCCCCAACCTGCTGGAGATGTGGTGCATCCAGGGGCACTCTACTACACATTTGGTGGGAATGCAGCCGGATACAACCATTCTGGAACGAAATCAATCAGTTGATCTCCCAAATCATGATGTTCCAATTAACACTCTCTCCAGCACAATACTTGCTTCACCACACTCCCGTCTCCCTGAGTTCCTACAAAAAATCCCTCACCTTACATCTCATCAACGCAGCCAACCTATGCATCCCTGCCTTTTGGAGGAACACTGCCCCCCCACGGTCCGAGATTGGATCCGTAGGGTGGACAGAATAGCTGACATGGAAAATCTTATCTGCCAATCCAATGACCACCCTACCAAATTCTACACCACCTGGGCAAGTTGGCTACACTACAGACAAACCCAAATGGGGACATCATTTCCCCAAACTCCTCCAAGATCATCTTGACGGCTTTTCTTTACTCTCCGTGTGGGTCACCCCCTTATAACACAACCGCCTGTTCTCGCCCCCATTCCACATCCAATTTTTCCCCTACAGTGTTCACCCCGCACTGTCTCTCATTTAAACTTACTTTATACTAATACCAGTATATCTCCCTTCCTGTTTACCCCACAGGCAAGGGCACATGTTTGCGCTGTTATGAACACTACAGTTGCCAGTCCCATCCCGTTTTCCAGAGTCCCTACCGGAATTAAACAGACATCCAATCACACCACCGATACGTACCTCATCCATTCTCCTCTCGAAAATCCTGGTCCATTCACAGCGAAGTTCCCTTAAGGGGTGAATGGTACCGGGATTGTCGCCCAGTGGTGTGCACTGTACCCACAGGCTTTTCCCGGGCTCAATACTGTCTGCTTCATATCTTGGCAGACAATGACAATTACATTGTGCTTCTCACTGGTTCCCACAGGCTAGTTGCTAGCCCATGGACATATCACATACACTGAAAATAACTTAGGAATCTTGCAAGTTTACATATGTTAATGTTTGTATATTTTCTAGATTCACTTATGGTGATCAACGCCTTTTTCATGGGCGGATAGCTTGTACAACTGCATTATAACCGCATATTATACATCTGTAACCTTGTTTATTGAAATGTATGTTCTAATCCTTTTGTTCGACCATAAAATTCAATAAAATCTTTTTGAAGAAAAAAAAAAAAATCTCCATTTATTCTGGCTCATAATAACAAAATAAAGAGGGAAGGCAACACTGGAGAAACAGCTGAAATTTGCGAAGCTTTTGGCCCCCAGGGCAGACATCAACTCTGTAGATAAAAAAATTGGTAGCTTGAGAAGTCCATATAGAAGGGAGCACAATCTGGTCCAGGACTCCCAGAGATCACGAACAGCAGCAGATGACATATACAGTGGCTTGCGAAAGTATTCGGCCCCCTTGAACTTTTCAACCTTTTGCCACATTTCAGGCTTCAAACATAAAGATATAAAATTTTTATTTTTTGTGAAGAATCACCAACAAGTGGGACACAATTGTGAAGTGGAACAAAATCTATTGGATATTTTAAACTTTTTTAGCAATTAAAAAACTGAAAAGTGGTACGTGCAAAATTATTCGGCCCCTTTACTTTCAGTGCAGGAAACTCACTCCAGAAGTTCAGCGAGGATCTCTGAATGACCCAATGTTGTCCTAAATGACTGATGGTGATAAATAGAATCCACCTGTGTGTAATCAAGTCTCTGTATAAATGCACCTGCTCTGTGATAGTCTCAGGGTTCTGTTGAAAGCGCAGAGAGCATCATGAAGACCAAGGAACACACCAGGCAGGTCCGTAATACTGTTGTGGAGAAGTTTAAAGCCGGATTTGGATACAAAAAGATTTCCCAAGCTTTAAACATCCCAAGGAGCACTGTGCAAGCAATCATTTTGAAATGGAAGGAGTATCAGACCACTGCAAATCTACCAAGACCTGGCTGTCCCTCTAAACTTTCAACTCAGACAAGGAGAAGACTGATCAGAGATGCAGCCAAGAGGCCCATGATCACTCTGGATGAACTGCAGAGAACTACAGCTGAGGTGGGAGAGTCTGTCCATAGGACAACAATCAGTCGTACACTGCACAAATCTGGCTTTTATGGAAGAGTGGCAAGAAGAAAGCCATTTCTTTAAGATATCCATAAAAAGTCTTGTCTAAAGTTTGCCACAAGCCACCTGGGAGACACACGAAACATGTGGAAGAAGGTGCTCTGGTCCGATGAAACCAAAATCAAACTTTTTGGCCACAATGCAAAACGATATGTTTGGCGTAAAAGCAACACAGCTCATCACACTCAACACACCATCCCCACTGTCAAACATGGTGGTGGCAGCATCATGGTTTGGGCCTGCTTTTCTTCAGCAGGGACAGGGAAGATGGTTAAAATTGAGGGGAAGATGGATGCAGCCAAATACAGGACCATTCTGGATGAAAACCTGTTGGAGTCTGCAAAAGACCCAAAACTGGGACGGAGATTTATCTTCCAACAAGACAATGATCCCAAACATACAGCAAAATCTACGAAGGAATGGTTCACAAATAAACGTATCCAGGTGTTAGAATGGCCAAGTCAAAGTCCAGACCTGAATCCAATCTAGAATCTGTGGAAAGAGCTGAAAACTGCTGTTCACAAACGCTCTCCATCCAACCTCACTGAGCTCGAGCTGTTTTGCAAGGAAGAATGGGCAAGAATTTCAGTCTCTCGATGTGCAAAACTGATAGAGACATACCCCAAGCGACTTGCAGCTGTAATCGCAGCAAAAGGTGGCTCTACAAAAGTATTAACGCAAGGGGGCCGAATACACGCCCCACTTTTCATTTTTTTATTAGTTAAAAAAGTTTCAAAAATCCAAAAGATTTCGTTCCACTTCACAATTGTGTCCCACTTGTTGGTGATACTTCACAAAAAATAAAAATTTTATATCTTTATGTTTGAAGCCTGAAATGTGGCAAAAGGTTGAAAAGTTCAAGGGGGCCGAATACTTTCGCAAGCCACTGTATGTGGTACTACACCAGCCTGCGTCTTCTATCAGACCAGACTGAACCCAGGAATCACTTTCTTGTCTTCTGTGCAAAGTTCCCTGCACCCTTCCCTGCAGCTTTCCCTGCAGCCTTTCCTGCAGGCTGTGGCTCTGGAGGTGGACTTGTGGCAGGAGAAGGAGGAGGAGGAGGATGGGCAAGCATACATAAGTGGACGTCATCCGTCATTTGGCCACTCATCCCCTTATGGATGGCCTCAAAAAATGATTTTTTCACATTTGCGGCGTGGGTTCTCCTCCATTTGCTGCAAATTTGAGGCTATATACACGCCATAGGCCTCTAGAGCATCAAGGGGGGCTTTCAGGGTGTCATTAGCCTCCTTAATGAGGCCCAGTGCTGCCTCCTCCATGTTCCTCCCCTTCCTGGGCCTTTTGGTTGTAAGGGGAGGCACCTGGGATAGGGTGAGGCTGGGCCTGGCCACCTCCTGGCTGACACTAACACCTGCCTCCTCCTGTGTGCCACATTCCAGAGCCTCGTCCTGGCTGAGGTCTTCCTGTCTATGAAAAAGGGACATAGTTTTAGTTTTTGGTTCATCAATCAAACACAATTTTCAGCTCATGACTGTTGCAAACTGAATGTTAATAAACTTAGAAATAAATAGAAAAGACTATCATTCTGACCCCAGCATTTTTCATTCTTGTCCCAATCATTTTTGGCCCCTACTGTCTATTGATATGTCAAACACTTTTTGTTCAATCATTCATTTGTTAGCAATACTAACATCTAGTTACCAACAATCATTTCTGCACAAACATATTTATAAAAATATTATACCTGGCTCCATCTGGGCTCCTCAATTTCTTCCAAGATGGAAAGCCCAGGTTGGTACTCGGAAGTCTCAGCTGGGGTTGAGGGAAGGAAGGATGGAAGGGCGGAAGAGTCAAAAGTGATTCCCTGGCTTCAATCTGGTCTTCTAGAAAACGCATCTTGTTGTAGTACCACAGACTGGGTACATACACGTCATCTACTGCTGCTCCTGACCTAATGGACTTCTGGACCTTCTGAAGCTCCTTCCTATGCGTGCTTTTCAAGCTACCAATTTTCCTCTACACAAAGTCGATGTCTGCATTGGGGACCCGAGTCTTAACAAATTCCAGCAGTTTCTCCATCGATGCCTTCCTTGCTGGTTTGTTGCGATATAATGGGTTTTTCACCTCCCACAAATTGCGCATATCCCTGTATCTGTCTATGAATTTGCAGAGGAAGTCTGGGTCTTTAAATTGTTTCATTTTTGCTGCAAGACCAAACAAAAGACAAAACTGCTAAAATCAGGCTAAACTCTCCTAATCTTATCACAATATAGGCCTCAATCTCGAATCAGTATAGGCCACTCATGTACCAAGTTAAAATGTTACCTAAGTTATTACGTTAGTCGCTTCCGTTCCTCCGCACACAGAACGCAGGTATGTCACACGCGTGTTAGCTTTATAAACACTGAGCATGCGTGAAACTGCACCCGCGTCGCCCGCCCCTGACGTTCTTTCTAGAATCTTCCCTGCCCCATCTCTTTCATCATAGTGGGGGAGAGCAACATGGTGGAGACACAGCAGGTGCATAATAGCAGTAACGACGAGGAGGAAAGCCCGGAGCCAGAAACGTCCTTACATAGTTACATAGTAGGTGAGGTTGAAAAAAGACACAAGTCCATCAAGTCCAACCTATGTGTGTGATTATGTGTCAGTATTACATTACATATCCCTGTATATTGCGGTCATTCAGGTGATTATCTAATAGTTTCTTGAAGCTATCAATGCTCCCCGCTGAGACAACCGCCTGTGGAAGGGAATTCCACATCCTTGCCGCTCTTACAGTAAAGAACCCTCTACGTAGTTTAAGGTTAAACCTCTTTTCTTCTAATTGTAATGAGTGGCCACGAGTCTTATTAAACTCTCTTCTGCGAAAAAGTTTTATCCCTATTGTGGGGTCACCAGTACAGTATTTGTAAATTGAAATCATATCCCCTCTCAAGCGTCTCTTCTCCAGAGAGAATAAGTTCAGTGCTCGCAACCTTTCCTCATAACTAAGATCCTCCAGACCCTTTATTAGCTTTGTTGCCCTTCTTTGTACTCGCTCCATTTCCAGTACGTCCCTCCTGAGGACTGGTGCCCAGAACTGGACAGCATACTCCAGGTGCGGCCGGACCAGAGTCTTGTAGAGCGGGAGAATTATCGTTTTATCTCTGCAGTTGATCCCCCTTTTAATGCATGCCAATATTCTGTTTGCTTTATTAGCAGCAGCTTGGCATTGCATGCCATTGCTGAGCCTATCATCCACTAGGACCCCCAAGTCCTTTTCCATCCTAGATTCCCCCAGAGGTTCTCCCCCCAGTGTATAGATTGCATTCATATTTTTGCCACCCAAATGCATTATTTTACATTTTTCTACATTGAACCTCATTTGCCATGTAGTCGCCCACCCCATTAATTTGTTCAGGTCTTTTTGCAAGATTTCCACATCCTGCGGAGAAGTTATTGCCCTGCTTAGCTTAGTATCGTCTGCAAATACAGAGATGGAACTGTTTATCCCATCCTCCAGGTCGTTTATGAACAAATTAAATAGGATTGGTCCCAGTACAGAACCCTGGGGGACCCCACTACCCACCCCTGACCATTCTGAGTACTCCCCATTTATCACCACCCTCTGAACACGCCCTTGTAGCCAGTTTTCAATCCATGTACTCACCCTATGGTCCATGCCAACGCACCTTATTTTGTACAGTAAACGTTTATGGGGAACTGTGTCAAATGCTTTTGCAAAATCCAGATACACCACGTCTACGGGCCTTCCTTTATCTAGATGGCAACTCACCTCCTCATAGAAGGTTAATAGATTGGTTTGGCAAGAACGATTCTTCATGAATCCATGCTGATTACTGCTAATGATATCATTATTATTACTAAAATCTTGTATATAGTCCCTTATCATCCCCTCCAAGAGTTTACATACTATTGATGTTAGGCTAACTGGTCTGTAATTCCCAGGGATGTTTTTTGGGCCCTTTTTAAATATTGGTGCTACATTGGCTTTTCTCCAATCAGCTGGTACCATTCCAGTCAATAGACTGTCTGTAAAAATTAGGAACAACGGTCTGGCAATCACCTGACTGAGTTCCCTAAGTACCCTCGGATGCAAGCCATCTGGTCCCGGTGATTTATTAATGTTAAGTTTCTCAAGTCTAATTTTAATTCCGTCCTCTGTTAACCATGTAGGTGCTTCCTGTGTTGTGTCATGAGGATAAACACTGCAGTTTTGGTTACTGAAGCCCCCCGATTCACTCGTGAAGACTGAGGAGAAGAATAAATTCAATACCTCTGCCATCTCCCCATCCTTTGTAACCAGATGTCCTTCCTCATTCTTTATGGGGCCAATATGGTCTGTCCTCCCTTTTTTACTGTTTACATACTTAAAGAATTTCTTGGGATTTTTTTTGCTCTCCTCCGCTATGTGTCTTTCATGTTCTATCTTAGCCATCCTAATTGCACCCTTACATATCTTATTGCATTCTTTATAAATTCTGAATGCTGTGGATGATCCCTCAACCTTGTATTTTTTGAAGGCCTTCTCCTTTGCTTTTATATGCATTTTTACATTGGAGTTAAGCCATCCAGGATGTTTGTTCGCTCTTTTAAATTTATTACCCAATGGGATACATTGGCTAATGCCCTTATTTAATATGCTCTTAAAGCAAACCCATCTCTCCTCTGTATTCTTTGTTCCTAATATTTTATCCCAATTTATGCCTTTTAGCCAGGTTTGTAGTTTAGGGAAGTTGGCTCTTTTGAAATTCAGTGTCTTTGTGTTCCCTTCATGTCTCATATTTGTGTGATTTATACTGAAACTAATTGACCTGTGATCGCTGTTACCTAAATTGCCCCGTATTTCCACATCTGTTATCAGGTCTGTATTGTTGGTAATCAGTAGATCTAGTAATGTTTTATTTCTAGTTGGTGCGTCTACCATCTGACCCATAAAATTGTCCTGCAAGACATTAAGGAACTGGCGAGCCTTAAATGAATGCGCGGTTCCCTCCGCCCAGTCTATGTCTGGATAATTAAAATCCCCCATTATGATAACACTTCCCATCCTTGCTGCTAATCCAATTTGTGATAGGAGATCCGTCACTCACTTCCTCCCTCAGGTTAGGGGGCCTATAGCATACTTTAAAAAAAATTGGCGTGGGGTTCCCCTTAATATCCAAATAAACAAAATAAAGTGTAGCGCTAATACAGTGTCAAACAACCTAGGGCAGTGGCCCTAGAAAAATTATCAGTGTGTAGAACCTATAAATATTCAAAAGGGGTGATATACCAAAATCTCACCCACAAATTGTATATTGTATCACATATGCCAATATAAAAATATATAAGTGTTTCACCAGACCTGCAAAAACACTACTCCCAATATGGCATATCTAAAGTGGGTGTGCGTATGTAGGTAACATTAAAAAATGTAAATGAAACAACCCACTTATAAGGTGAGCGTGAGTAAACAATCAAATCTGACTGTGACAAAATAATCAATAGAGTGAAATAAGCAATATGCACAGTGTACCAAGTGAACCAGTGCTGACATAAAAAACATATATAAAAATCCTATGTTATGATCTTATTCTCAAAACAAGTTCATAAACTCCTATAAAGTGACAGTCCCATAATAACTCATATGTTGCTCAAACAAAAGTTGGTGGACAAAAGATGAAATACTGTTCTTCCCAGTGGCGATCCCCAACATAGAGAAAAGGTGAGGTACTCTTACCAGCATTGGTGGACTCACAGGCCGAGGGCGGTGAGTCATCAAGGCTTAAGCTGTCATATACCAAATGACAATGCGAATGCGGTCTGTAGGGACAGAATCCTCCTCCTCATTTAGGAGTCAGGTATCTACCCGGGTAGCTGGTGAGATCTTCTAGCTCAGCAGTGTAATCGCCATATATATAGAAAAAAAAAAAAGGGAGCCTCCACATCGTGTAAATCCGAAAAATCAGTTGAAGTTTATTGGACAAATCAGAGTCATCCGATCATCAATACAGGCATATCCAATAGAATTGATTCCAGAAGTATTAAAAATATTCAATATTACAAAAGCGTGGTAAACAAGTGGCTGAGTACAGCAAAACGACCCAGGGTCTGAAACAGATACGAACTGTCTACACACACTGAAAAGCAGATACAAACCCACAAGCACAAACTGAACAGCAGTAAAACAATCTGAAAAAGCACGCGTCTGAAAAGCGCAAATCGTCTCTCACCAAACTTCTACTAACACGAGATAAACACGAGATTAGCAGAAGGAGCCCAAAGGGTGGCGCACTACATATTGAACTGCCCTTTTCTAGTCCCGTCGCACGTGTTGCACGTCACCGCATTTTTGGGGGTCGGATTTTGGTGTGACAGTGTGAATGCAAGACAAGCTTGAGCGGAATTCCATCGGAAAAACCATCATAGCTTTTTCTGATGAGAAGTCCGATCGTGTGTACACGGCATTAAATTATTTGCTATAAGGCTTAAGTGTTTAGATCTTTTGCCACAATTATTTGAAAATGAAGAAAGCAAACAAAAATGTGCTTCTCATACACAGCATGAACATACTCACAACTACACCCCAATTCACAATTTGCTGCTCTTCCCAAATAGGGGGATAACACGTGTCTGAGACTTTATCACTGTTTAGCTGTGTAGAGAGGTCTATACTCAAAAGATCACCTTCAGGCTTTCAAGGGGTATAAATTATGTATCTGATCATATTTCATGAAGTGCCAGGACAGTAGAAACTCCTGCAAAATGTCCACATTTTGGAAAGCATACACCTCAGGGTATGGTGATGTCATACGTCATGTCATAAGTCATGGTGATGGGTGTGGTTTGCACATGGCCGGCTAAGGATGCTCTCTCATTGTACTCTGACCCAGGTAGCTACTATCCTAGTCCAGACTGATACCATGTCAGCTAAAATCTCTCTAACTCAATGGGGGAAGAAAGAAGAAGCATCTGTGACCACCCAGGGAGCCACTAGAACACAGTCCATGGACATTATAGGGTTTTCTCATCTGCCCCTACTCCTGCTCAATGCAGCCAATGTGACAGATCTGGTCCCTTCTCCAGAAGCTCCGAACAACATGATAGCCTTGTCTCCACTCCACAAGCTCTATATGATCAAGCCACAACATCGGCACCCATGGATGAAGACTGAGACATGCAGACATACACCTTCTCCTTACTCACTAAGGAAGATAAAGACAGGTATGTGCATAGACCTAAAAGTCTTCTACAAGGCTGAGTTGCAATCACTTAAAACTGCAGCTTACACAGGAGAGATTGGACACTTTAGAGTCCAGAATCTCTACAATACAGCAGAGGCTATCACAGTCAGAAGTTTTGCACCTTGGACATACGCACTGACTGAACTATGCCATGAACTAGTCCATTAACTGTGCCGTTAAGGATGACTTGGAAAACAGAAATTGGCTGAACAATATAGGAATCAGAGAACTTCCAGAAGCCACAAGTCCTGAGGATACCTACTTTGCAAGGTATAGTCAACACTTTACTACAATGTCTGCTGACTGCAGACCTTCTCCTCGACCAAGCACACAGGTCTTTGGGACCCAAAATCCCTGATCCTACTAAACTAACAGATGTTATATGTCAGGTACGCTATTTCCATATTTAGGAAGATATCATTGCGGCTGCCTGCCAGCAGCAAGGAATTAACTTTGATGATGTCCAGAATTTCCTTCTACCTGTTATATTCAGGCACATTCTGGCCCTAGGAAGAGGTATGAGGACCCTCTTAGAAGCTCCTAGAAACAAAGACAACCCCTAGAGAAGGGGTTTCCCGTTTCAACTTCAGGTCCATCAAAATCAACTGGTTGTGTTCTGTGACATAGAGGATCTTCCTGTCTTTTTGGAGATGCTGCAACTTCCAAAGATAGAGCTATGGCGGGGGGGGGGGGGTGGCGACCACACAAATGCATGGCCACATGAGCTCAGAGCACTCCTGCAGGACCAGGGATTGCCGCATTTAGGGGACACTCCAAGCTGATCCACGCTGCCTTCTACCTCTCTCAAGCCTTGCTCCACCCACCACTATATCTCGGAGGTTCCGGGAGCAACTGTGGAAAGTGTGAGGTTTTTTCTCACCTATACCGAAAGGGCTATCACAAGATGGCAGCCTCACCCACACAGTACAGTCAGCCAGCGGTACTCTTGTGGCTGGCGCTGCTATACAGAATAGCTCTCATTCGGCTCCTCAAGACCCTCTGCTGCTGTACTCTGGACACTCCACTCAATCTACCAGGAGCTCGGTTACATTGAGGCCCATGACATGACTCCCTTGCTAATAGTGGAGTTGAGGAAACCACTGGGGTGAGTGATCTTCATAACCCTCATGCTATGGACACTGTTACCACAGATCCTATAGCCTCTTTCCCTGCCAGTGACCAACCATCTCAGACACGACGCTTAAATAAATGTTGCTGTCACTACGGGCATCCTTACAATTTCATTTACTATCGGGCTTATACCAGTGCAGGGCTGAAGTACATGTATTGGGAGACAGGGTGCATCAAGTGAGGGATCAAATGACTGAATATGCTACCTCCTTTAACACAATGGTGGATGCGCATGAAGCATATTCTAAAGATTTAACGTGGGTCAAGTCTAAACTTGCAGACTTGGAGAATAGATTTGCGATGTAACAATCTCAAGCTGAGAGGAATTCCAGCTCAGTTGCCTCATTTTGAAAAAGACCTGTTCCTTACCGCAATACCTAACCTCACATCAGATGATCTTATGATAGATTGCATCCATCTCATTCCAAAACCTCCCCACCTTCCATCCAAAGTACCACGTAATGTCCTTCTTATAGGGCGTACACACGGTCGGACTTTGTTCGGACATTCCGACAACAAAATCCTAGGATTTTTTCCGACGGATGTTGGCTCAAACTTGTTTTGTCTACACACGGTCGCACAAAGTTGTCGGAATTTCCGATCGCCAACCACGCGGTCACATACACCACGTACGACGAGACTAGAAAAGGCCGGTTCAGAACCAAGCGCGGCACCCTTTGGGCTCCTTTTGCTAATCTCGTGTTAGTAAAAGTTTGGTGAGAGACGATTCGCGCTTTTTCAGACTCGTGGCTTTCAGATCGTTTTCTGCCGTTCAGTCTGTGCTTGTGGGTTTGTATCTGCTCTTCAGTGCGTGCAGCAAGTTCCGCGTGACTTTAATTAGTCATTGTATTCTTGTTCGTTCGTTACTGTTTTTCAGGTCGCTCTTCACAGGCCTTGCTGTTCTTCAGTGCGTTCTGTTACTTCGTTCTGAGCAGCCGACCGTTTTCTAGCCATGTTGCGTATGCGTACTCCTCGTAGAGTTCGTGCTGTGCGGGGGCTTGGTGTTGGGGTCCTGACCTTGACACAAGTCCAGTCCATGAACAGGGTGGGGAGGAGTTCATGGACCAAGACTTGGTTGCTTCAGCGTGACCAGTTCTGTCATATGCCTTTGCTCCGTGAGATCCGTGAGAATAATCCTGATGATTTCAGGAACTTTCTCAGGATGACGGACCCCGTGTTTCACCGTCTGTTGGCTTCGCTGACCCCTTATATCAGCAGGCAGGATACCTGCATGAGGCAAGCCATCACTCCGGAGCAGAGGTTGGTCGCTACCCTGCGGTATTTGGCGACAGGGAGAAGCCTGCAGGACTTGACGTTCTCGACAGGCATCTCCCCCCAGGCTCTGGGGATCATTATCCCAGAGACTTGTTCTGCCATCATACAGGTCCTGCAGAAGGAGTATATGAAGCTAAGATTTTTATCCTTTAATATCACATTTTATTGTATAGAATGTTTGGTAATATCTTGTATTTCTTTCCTCATTCCCTAATTACCATGATTGTAATATGCTGTGAATGTCCCCTTTGTCCTCATGCATGCTGGATTTTTATGTAATTATTATTTTAGGTCCTTCATACATATTTGCCCTTCAATAACCTCCCCAGCATGGTGTCTCCTGGCCCTATATTCACCTCATGTAGTCACTTAACAATGTATTTTTTCAGCTCCATAGTAGTGCTTTACCCCAAACACCCCCTAAAATGTTTGGAAATGTTATTTTTGCTTTAAATTCTGGAAGAGTGCCAGAGGCTTTTTTTTGTAGTGTCCCCAAATATTTTTTAGTAACCCTCCCTCCCCCAACTGCTAAGTCAGCTGATCCCAATTCTCTATCTATCCTCAATCATCTATCTGCTGACTTTGCCAATCCCATACACACTATACCCACCTCTTTTGTGCTCAGATGTATGGATGAATTCCCCAAAGCATGTAGTGCAAGGGCCTGCCTGTATACTTTCAAATGGTACTGTTTAAAGTTTGGGTATCCTATTATTATCTTGATAGGTAATAGCAGAATGTCCAAATGTCCTCAAATGTGTACAGTGTGTATTTATATCTTTGTATTATGACACTTCTTACCTGTCCAGTGGGCTGCCAATAGTGTAACTAAGGAGGGGCTGTTCCAAGTAATACCCATTATTTAGGCATTCATCTCTCAATGAAGTGAAGAGGGTTACCTGTCCAAGATTTCCACACACCCCCTATAATGTTAGAAATGGCCCATGAGAGGGGGGGATGGGGAATATGATAGGTGTACATTATACTTTGGCGTTGTTAAATTCCCCTTAATAAATGCTAGCTGGAGGTTGCCCCATAATGTTTGTGTATAATCTGCTTGCCATGTTTCTGAGAAAAAATAGTAATGTTTATTGTTTTTGCCTCAACAGTTTCCTTCCACGCCACAGGAATGGCAGACTGTGGCCTCCCACTTTGCCCAGCGGTGGGACTTTCCTAACTGCGGAGGGGCAATTGATGGGAAACACGTCCACATCATCCCACCACCCAACTCGGGGTCGTACTATTATAATTACAAGGGGTTCAATAGTATTGTGATGTTGGCGGTGGTGTCAGCTAATTACGACTTCCTGTATGTGGACGTGGGGAAGAATGGCCGGATGTCCGATGGTGGAGTCATCGCCCAGACTGAGTTTTACAGGCGTCTCCAGAATGGCAGCTTGGACTTGCCAGGTCCAGAGGACAATGTTGAAGGACTCCCATTTGTGTTCGTTGCTGATGAAGCGTTTGCGCTGGGGGACCACCTGATGTGGCCATTCCCAATGAGGACCCTCACCCCGGAACAGAGGGTTTTTAATTAGCGGCTGGCCAGAGCCCGAAGAGTGGTGGAGAACACATTTGGAATCCTGGCCAGCCGGTTCCGCCTATTTATGACACCCATCCATATGACGGAGTATAAACTGAACCATATTATACTTGCGTGCTGTGTTCTCCATAACTTTTTAAGAAAACATTCGGCCAACTATGCTGGCTCAGTTGGGCCTGAGGCCGGAATGATACATCAAACCACACTGACGGCGCTTGAAAGCGGCCGTCCTGGCTTGCCCTCCCTGAGTGCCCGTGATGTACGGTTACGCTACCTGGAGTTCTTTGCAGGTAGGGGGGCTATCAATATGCCAGCAAATCTGTGAAGCCTTTTTATAATAAAACCAAAAAAGAAATTATTTGTGGACATTTACTGCTTGTGTTTGTTTTAGCTGACCCTGACAGAAATGTGTTGAGTCCTGAAAATGTTGTGATTGTGTAACCTTATTATACAAAGCACTGTTGGCTGTTATTTACTAAAATGCAAAAACACATTTCACTACAAGTGCAGTTGCAACTGCACTGAAACTGCACTTGTAGTGCCAAGAGGATTTGCCCTTAGAAAATAACCCCCATTTTCTCACAAAACAACAATGACATCACCCCAAAAGTGTTGTAGTGTTGACACAATAATCCACACATTCTTGATTAACAATCTTTTTAATACCTGCACAATCACATGTGCATTTACCAAAGGTTTTTCAAACAAACCAACCTGTTTGTTGTATAAAAATTTTTGGGGTGGCATTATCAAAACTCAAAATGTCCATTTTAGATAAAACAGGCCTGTGTAAAACCAACAACAAATCTTGAACTTACAAACGTCACATTTTGTAGAATTTGAAGGCAATATCAGACATGAGTATTTAGGAACTGTGTTTGATATTGCGTTCAGATGGGGTGAAGTCACCCCATGAAAAGCCAAATTTGGAAGATGCACACGAATTTAACAATGTCAACATGTGCTATCTGCCATCACGGGGGATCAAGGGACGTGTTTTGGGGGAGCAATCCCTTCCTCACCGCTACTTTATTATTGAGGAAGGGGTTGCACCCGCAAAACGCATCCATTGATCTCCTGTGATGGCAGATAGCACATGATGGCACACTGTGTGCATCCTCCAAATTTTGCTTTGGTAAAAATCCCAAAAACATTTAGCACATTGTAGCACACAAAAGAAGAAAGTGATTTGGAGGGGCTTTAAACTCGCCCCAAAACATCAATGATGTTTTTATTTTTTGGAATAACATCATTGATGTTTTTCTTGATGATTTCCAATTGTAAATTACACCCCATGATCTCCCCGATCAGGATCTGGGCACTTTCGGATGTGAAAGGATCTGGATCCACAACCTCACGATCACCTAAAAAGAGAGGAACCCCAAAATAAATTAGGTCTAAAAAAAATGCTGCCATCCATCTCTTATCTGAGCCTGTGGTTGCAGACACTCACCTGTTGTGGTGACTAGTTCCACCATGTCTTCTTCCTCCTGCTCTTCTTGGGTTGGGGGGATTTCCCCTTCTTCCAGAGGGGGGGGCTCTGGTCTCCTCGGATGAGGGGTGTCCTCCGAGTCTTTTATCCCCTATGTAAAACAAAAATGGTATAATTAGCACACAGATATTTGATGGCAGAACTAGAAATAGGAAACATTGCTTGGAAGTGGGGTACAATTGTCAATTTTAGCAGAGTTCCAAGATGTAGCATTTTCAGTGTCCTTTGTCAAGCTGCAATACTTTACCTGTTTAGTACAAGCTTCACAGATGGAGACCCCCCTATAGTATACACTGGAGCACCTGTGTGCCCCCCCTAATAAAAAGGGTGTTCTTGTGTCCCACACTAGTGCTCCAGTGTCCAGATGTGAAAACAGCTGCTGAGTGTCCTCTCGTTACACAGAATCTAGTTTGCATTTCATTCTAGTAACAAAGCCATCTACACAACCCAATTTTTTTAAGACAAGTATAGGGCGTCAAAATGGTGGCCAAATGCATATGGCCTAAACAATGGTATTTTAGAGTCCGGAAGCAAAATGTTTGATCCGAACGAATAATGTGCCCATGAACATGAAAGTTGCCATTTTAAACTGTACAACCGTTCCTAAAAGCACATGGAGCAGCACGAACGTAATAAACATAAAGAATAGGAACACAGGACAACTACTTACTTTTTTGCAGCACTCTCCGGATCTTTCTGTACTGCTTATGTTCTCATAATTTGAGGTCCGACCACCGGTTCCTGAGCTGATCTTTCGATCGTCGTACCCCGAAATTCCGGTGCAGACTCCTGACCACTTTTGCCATGATCTTGGCCTTTCTGACATTAGGGTTGGGGTAAGGCCCATACTTTCCATCATAGTCGGCCTTCTTCAGGATATCGACCATCTCCAACATCTCCCCAAAGGACATATTTGAGTCCTTAAATCTCCTTCTGGATCGGGACGTGTCCGGATCCGGCCTTTCCTCCTCCTCCTCCTCGTTGCTACAATTAGCACGCACCTGCTGTGTATCCGCCATGTGCTCTTCCCCCACTGCGCTGAATGAAAAGGGGCGGGGAATAGACTAGAAAGAACGTCAGGGGCGGGCGGAGTTACACGCATGCGCAGTGTGTATAAAGCGTAACACGCGTGCGTCTTACGTACGATCTGAGAGCGGAGGAAGGAGCATTGGAGGCGCCGATCGTGATAACGAAGGTAGGATCTAAACTTGGGCCTATACTGCTTCGAAATGGAAGCCTACATTGTAACAAGATTAGGGGAGTTTGGCCTAACATTAGGGTTTGTCTTGTGTTGTGTCTTGCAGAGAAAATGGATGGGTTCAACGACCACAATTTCCTCCCCCTGTTCATTGACAAATACAGGGAGCTGCCCTGTCTGTGGCAGGTCAGACACCCCCACTATAATCACAAACAGAAGAGGCAGGCAGTGCTGGAGAAACTGCTGGAGTTGGTGAAGCCGGTGGTCCCCACAGCAACCATCCCCTATTTAAAAGCCAAAATTGGTGGCCTGAGGAGCACATATCTGAGGGAGCGCAAGAAGGTCACGGATTCCCAGAGGTCCGGAGCTGCAGCAGATGATGTTTATGTCCCCAGGCTCTGGTACTACGAGAGACTGCGATTTCTGTCAGACCACACTGAAGTCAGGGAATCCCTCTCTACTCTTCCTTCCACGCTTCCTTCCATACCAGCTGAGGCTTCCGATGTCCAACCTGGGCCTTCCAGCCAGGAAGAAGTGGAGGAGCCCAGCTGGAGTCAGGTATAGCATTGTTCTACTGATTTCTGGTCAATAAATAAATGATGTTTACTAGATGTTATTATTGATCACTAATGGCTGCTTGAAAGTGTTTTACATATTAATAGACAGTAGTGGGCACCCAAAATTGGGACAAAAATGAAAAATGCTGAGCTCAGAAGGATAGTCTGTTATATTTGTTAACATTCAATTTGCAGCAGTCAGGAGGTGAAAATTGTGTGTGATTGATGAAAAAAATACTAAAACTATGTCCCTTTTTCATACACAGGAAGACCTCAGCCAGGAGGAGGCTGTGGAATGTGGCAGTCAGGAGGAGGCGGTGATTAGTGGCAGCCAGGAGGAGGCAGGGCTAAGTGGCAGCCAGGAAAGCCTGGGACCAGTCGCAGCCTGACTGAGTCTCAGGTTCCTCCCCTCCGCCTTCCATATAAACGAGCCAGGAAAACCACTCCGAGTCCCGTGCAGGATTCAGCGTTCAGGCTGATCCACGAGGCTTCTGCGTCCCTCTGGGCCTTACCCACTCCTGAAGAGGCCTTTGCCTGCATGGCTGCCACCAAATTGCAGGGCATGCAGGAGGGTCAACGCAGGCTCTGTGAGGACCTGATGTACAAAGTCCTACGTAAGGGGGTGAGTGGGGAACTAACACCCAAGACCGACGTGGTTGAGTTGGATAAAAAAATATAAAAAATAAACAAAAATTATGTTGTCAGATGTGAGAAATCAAAATATATTGAGAGAATCCAGATAAATAGTAACGAAATAAGTTTGTGAGAAGTGTGTGTGAATATGAGCAGCAAAACTAATATATTCTTGATACATTATAAAGAAGAAGAGAGTGCACTGTATTAAACCATTTTTAACATTGCAGCATGACGAAAGTGCTGTATCCATTGCGAACGCTAAGTTTACCAGAACGAGCTGTTCCGTCTTGGAATTTCTTCTGAGCATGCGTGGCACTTTGTGCGTCGGAACAGGCCACACACGGTCGGAATTGACGCGATCGGATTTTGTTGTCGGAAAATTTTATCTCCTGCTCTCCAACTTTGTGTGTCGGAAAATCCGATGGAAAATGTCCGATGGAGCCCACACACGGTCGGAATTTCCGTCAACACGCTCCGATCGGACATTTTCCATCGGAAAATCCGACCGTGTGTACGGGGCATTAGAGTACACTTCTATCAAGTTAAGAAAAATTGCTGGAAGCTTTCAAGCACGTGGATCAACTCCTGGAGAAAATTTCAAAAATCCAAGTATTTCCAGATTTCTCCCAATTTTCCATGCAAAGGCGCAACAATCTGCTTACGGTGACTAAAGCCCTTTGTAATTGCAACATCATCTATAGATGGAAATAGCCTGGCAAACTAGTGATCACTAATGAAGGGTCGTCAGAAATTGTCCACAATCTGGAAGAAGAGCTTCAACTACTTGCAATTTCGTCCAACCCATACCACCTCCCCAGACCTAACTCTTCTCAAATGTGGTTGAAAGTCTCACACAAGAAGCAATCCTCCAACTCAGGAGATTCCTGAATAACACAACTTGTACCATGTTTACAGAACCATGGTCCATGAGATAAATCCTCTTATTTTGCAGTGCAAGCTGTTCGAGGTCCCTTGCATAAGGGTCTTCCCTTATTATGCATCACCCTTAGAGGTGCTGTTGCATATATATGGTTTCCTCATGTTGGTCAGAACTCATGTTTTGTTTGGAACTTTTCCTCCATTGTTTCTATGCCTTTCCAGGTTTCACTCAGAGTACACTAGCTTGCCCACAGTCTGAGTCGCTATCACCTTGGCCAATCTCTTCTTCTCACACGATTTTGGACATCCACACCAAGTCTCTTAAATATACTGTTTTTCCTGATGGCTACTACGTATCATACGGACCGCATTACTTCTTCCCTCACATATGGGACTTAAAGGCTAAGTTCACCTTTTTTTTCTAAATGCCAGCTCCCCTATATACTAATATACCATTAATGTACTTCTTTTGCAAAAATAAAACAGCTTTAAATTTATTCTACACAAGATTACCTCACTCTCTTCATGGCTGTTCAAAAACACTTATCCATTGCTTCTGCCTTACTTACTTGACAGACTTTAGGTCATGACAAAGGAAGGAGTTGACCAGCTGATCTAATTAGCACATACCCTGCCTCATCTACTCTCAGCTGGTCAACTCCTTCCTGTGTCATGACCTAAAGACTGTCCAGGAAGTAAAGCAGAAGTATTAGATAAGTGTTTTTAACCACTTAAGGACTAGCCTCGTTTTGGATTTTAGGTGTTTACATGTTTAAAACAGGTTTTTTTGCTAGAAAATTACTTAGAACCCCCAACCATTATGTATTGTTTTTTTTTCTAACACCCTAGAGAATAAAATGGCGGTCAATGCAATACTTTTTTTCGCACCGTATTTGCACAGCGGTCTTATAAGCGCACTTTTTTGGAAAAAATTCACTTTTTTGAATAAAAAAATAAGACAACAGTAAAGTTAGCCCATTTTTTTTTATATATTGTGAAATATAATGTTATGCCAAGTAAATTGATACCCAACATGTCACACTTCAAAATTGCGCCCGCTCGTGGAATGGTGTCAAACTTTTACCCTTAAAAATCTCCATAGGCGACGTTTAAAAAATTCTACAGGTTGAATGTTTTGCATTACAGAGGAGGTCTAGGGCTAGAATTATTGCTCTTGCTCTACCGGTCATGGAGATACCTCACATGTGTGGTTTGACCACCGTTTTCATATGTGGGCGCTACTCACGTATGCGTTCGCTTCTGTGCGCGAGCTCCTCGGGACAGGGCGCTTTAAAAAAAAATGTTTTCTTATTTATTTTACTTTATTTAATTTATTTTTTCACTGTTTTAAAAAAAATTGGATCACTTTTATTCCTATTACAAGTAATGTAAACATCCCTTGTAATAGAAAAAAGCATGACAGGTCCTCTTAAATATGAGATCTGGGGTCAAAAAGTCCTCAGGTCTCATATTTGGACTTGAATGCAAATAAAAAAAAAAAGAGACAACAAAAAAATGCCTTTAAGGCAAATGGGCGGAGCTGATGTTATGACGTCGCTTCCGCCCTCCTATGGTATGGGGACGGGTGGGGGCCATCTTAGCCTCACTTGTCTCCATACCGAGGAAGTGACAGGTCCGGATCACCTCCGCCGCTACCGACGGCTCCGGTAAACGACAGAGGGCACGGGAGAGCGGCGGGAGGGGGTAGCACCTCTCCTGCCGCCGATAACGGTGATCTCGTGGCAAACCTGCCGCAGAGACCACCATTATCGGAAATACGACCAGCTCCTGTAAAGGTGGATATCTCGGTTGTGGCATCAGCTGTTGCCGTTACCGAGATATCCACCTTCAAAGTGCCAACGTACATGTACAGGTGCCAGTCGGTAAGTGGTTAAACAGCCGTGAAGAGAGTGAGGTAAGCGTGCACAGAATGAATGGAAAGCTGTTTTATTTTTGCAAAAGAAGTACAGTAATGCTATATTGGTACATAGGGGGCTGGGATTTAGAAAAAAAAAGGGGAACTAAGGTGAACTTAGCCTTTAAAATACTATCTCTGAACTCTCACTGACTCAACCATCCAGCCAAGTGTATGTCCATGTGGAAAGAGGCCCAAAAACACAAGCAATCCAAGAAACACACTTTTAGTCTGACAGAGTTCCATACTGTAAACACAGGAACTTTCCACATGTCTTTTGGGCTACAGCACCTGTCAAGAAGAGAGGAATACTAGTTGCAATCAGAGACTCTGTATCCTTCAGTCTGCACAATTCCATACTTGATCCAGAGAGTTGATCCATTATTCTGATATGCACTATTAATGCTAAGTTGTTTATGCTAGTATCTGTGTATGCCCCTAATTCGCATAAGGTGAGATACAGCTGCAAACTTTTTAAAAAGATGTGAAGAGGAAACATGGTAATGTGTGGTGTGTATAATCTGAAAACACCCTATGGATGACTAGTGGCGCTATATCCCTAATGATGAGAGTGAGATGACCAGTCAATTCACTCTCAATTAGATGACTAGGTTACATGTGTTCAAACTGATCCTGGAGGATCCTAAACACCCATAAAAGTATAAATGAATGATATATGTGGATGGTGCACTCAACCCTTAATGTGAAAAAAAAAAAAACACCCATGTGAAAAAAAAAAACACCCATAAAAGTATAAATGAATGATATATGTGGATGGTGCACTCAACACTTAATGTGAAAAAAAAAAGTGTATGTGTGAAATCAATCTCCTAGAGCGGTATGCCACCGCACTTAGGAGACTAAGTAAACTAAAATACTGAGTATATACGGAAAAAATATATATATAAAGTGGAAAATATTATAAAGTGAAAATTATTAAATGATACATTTCATGAAAATTCCATTACATGACATGGTGAACAAAATGACTAGCCATAATGACTAGACTTCAGCATATAGTGATGATATAACCCAGTTCTTAAAACGAAAAGCCAGATAAAACCAGATAATAGTGAATAGTCCACATATATATGTGTGTGATCGTGCCGAAAAAAAGGGGAAGACGTTTCCAAAGAGTGAGTGTCTCTATTTCACAATGCTGTGCCGTATTGTCCACCACACCTCAGTCACATGAATCCACTCCCTTACGAATGGCAAACTCACCAGTAGGGATGAGCCGAACACCCCCCGGTTCGGTTCGCACCAGAACCCGCGAACGGACCGCAAGTTCGCACGAACGTTAGAACCCCATTGACGTCTATGGGACTCGAACGTTCGAAATCAAAAGTGCTCATTTTAAAGGCTAATTTGCATGGTATTGTCCTAAAAAGGGTTTGGGGACCCGGGTCCTACCCCAGGGGACATGTATCAATGCAAAAAAAATTTTAAAAACGGCCGTTTTTTCGGGAGCAGTGATTTTAATGATGCTTAAAGTAAAAAAAAAAAAGTGAAATATTCCTTTAAATATCGTACCTGGGGGGTGTCTATAGTATGCCTGTAAAGTGACGCGTGTTTCCCATGTTTAGAACAGTCCCTGCACCAAATGTCATTTTTAAAGGAAAAAATCTCATTTAAAACTGCTTGCGGGTTTAATGTCATGTCGGGTCATGGCAATATGGATGAAAATCAGTGAGACAAACGGCATGGGTACCCCCCAGTCCATTACCAGGCCCTTTGGGTCTTGTATGGATATTAAGGGGAACCCCACACCCAAATTAAAATAAGGAAAGGTGTGGGGCCACCAGGCCCTATATACTCTGAACAGCAGTATACAGGCGGTGCAAACAAGACAGGGACTGTAGGTTTGTTGTTAAGTAGAATATCTTTGTAATTTTGAACATTTTTAATGTGTTTAGCTCCAGCCAAAAAATCTTTTCTAAGCTTTTTGGAAAACATAGGGAAGGGTTATCACCCCTGTGACATTTGTTTTGCGTCTTTCCTCCTCTTCAGAAGATTTCACCTCACTTTTTTGTCCCAATGAAAAATGTTTTTTGAAAATTTGGGTTTTTTGTGGAACAAGGATTGGAAAGCATCAGTGGAAAGGAGAAATTGTTTTCCCATATTAACTCTTACATGAGAGAATTTCCCTTCCTATGGGTAGATTTCATCTCACTTCCTGTTGTCTCCTTCCGTTTGCAAGTAGGAGTCGTTTGTAAGTTAGATGTTTGAAAGTAGGGTCCTGCCCTATATACTCAGCAGAAATTTGGGCCTTAGGTGTTGCTGTGGCCAAAACACTGTAAGCCCTCACAGGGCCCTGCTGTGAAATATTAGATCAAGAATTGTAATTACATGCCCCTGTTGAACAGGAGCTGAAAAATTAGGCCTTAGGCACTGGTGCTGGTGCCACAACACTGCAACCCCTCACAGACACTCTAGTTGGAACGCAGGAACGAGCCCTGCTGCAAAGTATTGCATCAAAAATTGTAATTACACGCCCCTGTTAGACAGGGGCAGAAAAATTGGGCCTTAGGCACTGGTGCTGGTGCCACAACACTGCAACCCCTCACAGACACTCTAGTTGGAACGCAGGAACGAGCACTGCTGCAAAGTATTGCATCAAAAATTGTAATTACACGCCCCTGTTAGACAGGGGCAGAAAAATTGGGCCTTAGGCACTGGTGCTGGTGCCACAACACTGCAACCCCTCACAGACACTCTAGTTGGAACGCAGGAACGAGCCCTGCTGCAAAGTATTGCATCAAAAATTGTAATTTCACGCCCCTGTTAGACAGGGGCAGAAAAATTGGGCCTTAGGCACTGGTGCTGGTGCCACAACACTGCAACCCCTCACAGACACTCTAGTTGGAATGCAGGAACGAGCCGTGCTGCAAAGTATTACATCAAAAATTGTAATTACACGCCCCTGTTATACAGGGGCTGAAAAATTGTGCCTTAGGCACTGGTGGTGGCGCCCAGAACCAAAAATGTTCTTACAAGCTATCAGCGTGATGATTGAGGAGGAAGAGGATAATTACTCAGGGATAATCACTCAGCATCAGCATAGGCAGTCTTTGAAGGGATCTGAAAAAAATTATTCAGTTACATCAGCATCAGGTGCTTGGTAGCTGGTGGTGATCCAAGACTGATTCATTTTTATGAAGGTCAGCCGATCGACCGAGTCAGTGGACAGACGCACCCTGTGATCGGTTACCACGCCTCCAGCAGCACTGAATGTACGTTCCGAAAGAACGCTGGATGCAGGACAGGCCAGTAGCTCAATTGCATACTGTGCAAGCTCTGGCCAGTGATCCATCCTCAAGACCCAGTAACCCAGAGGATTTTCGGTGGGAAAGGTGTCCAAGTCTGATCTTGCCCCTAGGTATTCCTGCACCATGTAAAACAGACGCTGGCGATGGTTGCTGGAACCGATCATACCTTGGGGCTGCGGACCAAAAAATTGTCTGAACGCATCGGTCAGACGGCCACCTTCTCCACCGCTCCTTCTTTGACTGACCGAAGCCTCAGCAACACGTTGTCCAGAAACAGGAGTTTGTAACCTCCCAGTCTCTGGGAACGCGTTGCACAGACCTTTCTGCAAGGCCTCCCGAAGATGTTTCATCCTCTGCTCCCTCTGCGATGGCAAGATAAGGTCCGCAACCTTACCCTTGTAACGTGGATCAAGGAGGGTTGCCAGCCAGTATTGGTCCTTCTCCTTGATACCACGAATACGAGGATCCTTACGCAGGCTTTGCAGGATCAGGGAGGCCATGCAGCGTAGGTTTGCTGAGGCATTCGGTCCGGAGTCCTCTGGGTCACTAAGGACAACAACGTCCGCAGCCACCTCCTCCCAGCCACGTACAAGTCCATGTGTTCCTTGGGACTGATCCCTTAAAGACTGCTGATGCTGAGTGCCAGGCTCCACCTCCATACTGACACAATCTTCCTCCTCCTCCTCCTCCTCCTCCTCGTCCTCTTCCTGTGTGATCGGCGGGCACGCAGGAACACTGTCTGGATAAAGGGGGCCTTGAGAGCTAAGGAAGTCCTCCTCTTCCTGCCTCTGTTCTGCCTCAAGTGCCCTGTCCATTATTCCACGCAGCGTGTGCTCCAACAGGTGGACAAGGGGGACAGTGTCACTGATGCATGCACTGTCAGTGCTCACCATCCTCGTGGCCTCCTCGAATGGTGACAGGACAGTGCATGCATCCCTGATCATGGCCCACTGGCGTGGGGAAAAAAAACCAAGGTCCCCTGACCCTGTCCTGGTGCCATAGTCGCACAGGTACTCATTGATGGCCCTCTGCTGCGTGTGCAGCCGCTGCAGCATGGCCAACGTCGAGTTCCACCTGGTGGGCATGTCACAGATTAGGCGGTTCTTGGGCAGGTTAAACTCCTTTTGGAGGTCCGTCAGCCGAGCACTGGCATTATATGACCGGCGGAAATGCACAGAGACTTTCCTGGCCTGCCTCAGGACATCCTGTAAGCCCGGGTACCTGCCCAAGAACCGCTGCACCACCAAGTTAAGGACGTGAGCCAAACAGGGCACATGGGTCAGTTGTCCCTGTCGGAGGGCAGAGAGGAGGTTGGTGCCATTGTCGCAAACCACCATTCCTGCCTTAAGTTGGCGTGGCGTCAACCACCTCTGAACCTGCCCCTGCAGAGCTGACAGAACCTCTGCCCCAGTGTGGCTCCTGTCCCCCAAGCACACCAGCTCAAGCACCGCATGGCATCTTTTGGCCTGCGTACTTGCGTAGCCCCTTGAACGCCTACGGAGCACCGCTGGTTCCGAGGAAGAGGCCATGGAGGAAGAAGAAGAGGAGGGGGTGGAGGAGAGAGGTGTGTCACAATCAGCATTTTGGAGGCGTGGTGGCGGAACAACCTCCAACACTACTGCACCTTGTCCTGCATCCTTCCCAGCTGCCAGCAGAGTCACCCAATGCGCCGTGAAACTTAAGTAACGTCCCTGTCCATGCCTGCTGGACCATGAGTCAGCGGTAATATGCACCTTACCGCTGACCGCCCTGTCCAGCGAGGCATGGACATTGCCTTCCACATGCCGGTAGAGAGCCGGAATCGCCTTCCGTGAGAAAAAGTGGCGTTTGGGTACCTGCCACTGAGGAACCGCACATTCCACAAACTCACGGAAGGGGGCAGAGTCTACCAACTGAAAAGGCAGCAGTTGAAGTGCTAGCAATTTTGCCAAGCTAGCATTCAACCGCTGGGCATGTGGATGGCTGGGAGCAAACTTCTTTCGGCGGTGCAGCAGCTGGGGCAGGGAAATTTGCCTGGTACAATCTGACGTCGGTGTACCAAAAGCAGATTGCCCACAAGTACTTGGCTGTGACACACCTAATTCTACACCTTCATTCCTCTCACTGCAGGTCTCAGAGAGGACTGAAGGTCTAGTGGGGTTGGAAATCTCAGCTGATGAGGAGCAAGGAGAGATCGTCTTTGTTCTTTGGTGTGGGTCTTTCAGATACGCTTGCCAACGAACTGCATGGCAGGTCAACATATGTCTGGTCAAGCATGTGGTACCCAAGCGGGAGATGTTTTGGCCACGCGAGATACGCTTGAGACATATGTTGCAAATAGCAGCGGTGCGATCTGATGCACTCGTCTCAAAAAAGGCCCACACCAAAGAACTTTTTGAATAACGCGCAGAGACTGCAGCGCCCTGCACATGTGGAGCTTTGGGGTGTGATGCAGTCAATGTGCTGCCCTTAGGCTGGCCCCTGGAGGGCATCCTGCCTAGTTGGTGATGTGCCACCTCCTCCTCCTCCTCCTCCTCCTCCTCTCTCCTATCAGGCACCCACGTTGAGTCAGTGACCTCATCATCCCCTCCCTCCTCATCACTGGAGCAAACCTGGCAGTATGCTGCAGCAGGGGGAGCATGACTGCCAGATTGCTGTCCTTCTTGGGCACCCCCTCTGTCCGTGCTCATGTTACTGCCTTCATTGAGCTCAGTATCATCATCAGAGCCTTCCAAACGCTGGGCATCCTCCTGGAGCATGTACCCAACACTGTGGTCAAACAGTTCGAGGGAATCCTCATGAGGACATGGTGGAGCTAGGGAAGGAGTCACTGATGACATTGAGCTGAGGGAAGAGGCCGCTGCTTTGCCAGACAAAGCACCCTGGGCATGGGTGAGAGAGGATGAGGAGGATGAGGACGGCTTGGTCATCCACTCGACCAAGTCTTCCGCATGTTGCGGCTCAACACGGCCAGCTGCCGAAAAAAAGGCCAAGCGTGTCCCATGGCCACGTGCTGATGAGGATGCACCGTCTCCACGACCAGCACTAGACACAGAGCCTGCTTGCCCTCTCTTATTGGCTTGTGACTGTCTGCCTCTCCTTCTTGGCCTTCCAGACATACTAATGGCCTGTAGCTGCACTAAGCTGGGATAGAACACCTGTAATTTTCTTCAGGTAGCTTTATATACTGTAACCAGACAAGCCTGCCTGTCAGTAGGAAGATAACAGGAACGGATCTAGCTGAACACTGTGAGCAGGACGTACTGCACTAAATGTATATAGCAGGAACGGATCTAGCTGAACACTGTGAGCAGGACGCACTGTACTAAATGTAAATAGTCTAGCTGCCTGACCGTGGTACTAATAGGATCAAAAAGAACACCTGTAATTTTCTTAAGGTAGCTTTATATACTGTAACCAGACAAGCCTGCCTGTCAGTAGGAAGATAACAGGAACGGATCTAGCTGAACACTGTGAGCAGGACGTACTGCACTAAATGTATATAGCAGGAACGGATCTAGCTGAACACTGTGAGCAGGACGCACTGTACTAAATGTAAATAGTCTAGCTGCCTGACCGTGGTACTAATAGGATCAAAAAGAACACCTGTAATTTTCTTAAGGTAGCTTTATATACTGTAACCAGACAAGCCTGCCTGTCAGTAGGAAGATAACAGGAACGGATCTAGCTGAACACTGTGAGCAGGACACACTGTACTAAATGTAAATAGTCTAGCTGCATGACCGTGGTACTAATAGGATCAAAAAGAACACCTGTAATTTTCTTCAGGTAGCTTTATATACTGTAACCAGACAAGCCTGCCTGTCAGTAGGAAGATAACAGGAACGGATCTAGCTGAACACTGTGAGCAGGACGCACTGTACTAAATGTAAATAGTCTAGCTGCCTGACCGTGGTACTAATAGGATCAAAAAGAACACCTGTAATTTTCTTAAGGTAGCTTTATATACTGTAACCAGACAAGCCTGCCTGTCAGTAGGAAGATAACAGGAACGGATCTAGCTGAACACTGTGAGCAGGACACACTGTACTAAATGTAAATAGTCTAGCTGCCTGACCGTGGTACTAATAGGATCAAAAAGAACACCTGTAATTTTCTTCAGGTAGCTTTATATACTGTAACCAGACAAGCCTGCCTGTCAGTAGGAAGATAACAGGAACGGATCTAGCTGAACACTGTGAGCAGGACGCACTGTACTAAATGTAAATAGTCTAGCTGCCTGACCGTGGTACTAATAGGATCAAAAAGAACACCTGTAATTTTCTTAAGGTAGCTTTATATACTGTAACCAGACAAGCCTGCCTGTCAGTAGGAAGATAACAGGAACGGATCTAGCTGAACACTGTGAGCAGGACACACTGTACTAAATGTAAATAGTCTAGCTGCCTGACCGTGGTACTAATAGGATCAAAAAGAACACCTGTAATTTTCTTCAGGTAGCTTTATATACTGTAACCAGACAAGCCTGCCTGTCAGTAGGAAGATAACAGGAACGGATCTAGCTGAACACTGTGAGCAGGACGTACTGCACTAAATGTATATAGCAGGAACGGATCTAGCTGAACACTGTGAGCAGGACGCACTGCACTGAATGTAAATAGCAGGAACGGATGTAGCTGAACACTGTGAGCAGGACGCACTGCACTAAATGTAAATACCAGGAACGGATCTAGCTGAACACTGTGAGCAGGACGCACTGCACTGAATGTAAATAGCAGGAACGGATCTAGCTGAACACTGTGAGCAGGACGCACTGCACTGAATGTAAATAGCAGGAACGGATCTAGCTGAACACTGTGAGCAGGACGCACTGCACTGAATGTAAATAGCAGGAACGGATGTAGCTGAACACTGTGAGCAGGACGCACTGCACTAAATGTAAATACCAGGAACGGATCTAGCTGAACACTGTGAGCAGGACGCACTGCACTGAATGTAAATAGCAGGAACGGATCTAGCTGAACACTGTGAGCAGGACGCACTGCACTGAATGTAAATAGCAGGAACGGATCTAGCTGAACACTGTGAGCAGGACGCACTGCACTGAATGTAAATAGCAGGAACGGATGTAGCTGAACACTGTGAGCAGGACGCACTGCACTAAATGTAAATACCAGGAACGGATCTAGCTGAACACTGTGAGCAGGACGCACTGCACTGAATGTAAATAGCAGGAACGGATCTAGCTGAACACTGTGAGCAGGACGCACTGCACTAAATGTAAATACCAGGAACGGATCTAGCTGAACACTGTGAGCAGGACGCACTGCACTGAATGTAAATAGCAGGAACGGATCTAGCTGAACACTGTGAGCAGGACACACTGCACTAAATAGTCTAGATAGAAGATAACAGGAACGGATCTAGCTAAACTGAATACAGTGTATATATATATATGCAACACCTGGGATGCATATATATACACAATACACTGTAAGTGCAGCTAACTGACTGACTGTTCTGCCTAATCTATCTAACTCAAATCAAATGACACTGTCTCTCTCTCTCTCTATCTCTCAGCACACCGGAACACACACTACACAGGGCCGCCGTGCAGGCGGCCTTATATAGTGTGGGGTGTGTACTAAATCCCCTGAGCCATAATTGGCCAAAGCCACCCTGGCTTTGGCCAATTACAGCTCTCTCTACTGACGGCGCTGTGATTGGCCAAGCATGCGGGTCATAGTGCATGCTTGGCCAATCATCAGCCAGCAATGCACTGCGATGCCGCAGTGAATTATGGGCCGTGACGCGCCACACGAATTTGGCGCGAACGGCCCATATCGTTCGCAATTCGACGGACGGTCGAACAGCCGATGTTCGAGTCGAACATGGGTTCGACTCGAACACGAAGCTCATCCCTACTCACCAGCTGTTGAGGCCTTACACTCTCGTGTTTGGCCGGACAAGGCTTTAACCCACTATCATGGGGGTTACCATGTGAGCACAGACATCCACTGCTCAATGCACCGGACACCGTTCTTGGGATGATGATTCCACATAAAGAATAAAAAATGCTCCAGATAGTGTATTAACATATAAAAGATTTAATCACCAAACTGAAACTAAAACCAATGCACTCACATGATCCATAAAAACAATGGGCATGACACTTCACAGCACTTCACAGCAATCAGGATAAATGTAGTAACACATGCAGCGAAAACTTGAAACACTTGAAACACCAAATGGACCAAGGGAGTGTGGATTGTGGATGCCTGACGATCACCTCACTGGTTCACCGCTGGCGCTTCCTTGCTACTCCCCGCTATACTCCGCTCAGTCAGCCGCCTCTCCTCCCTCGAATGCTAGTATGGGATTGCCGCGTAGCCACGCCCCGACATGTTTCGTCATATGGACTTAGTCACGGGGTTGGCTACACAGCAAGGCAATCACTACTTTATGCAAATAATTGGATACGTGGACGGGCGCCAGTCTCTCAGCGTCTCCACACTTCCTGTTTAACCGTATCCATGAAACGGCAAGACTCCTCTTATAATATAGATCTCTAGAACCCGATGCATTTATAGCACTTAAAAATTATGAATCTTTACAAGATAATTAACCCCAATGTACCATATAGTGTAGTAAAGTGAGAAATTAAAAAAAACAAAAAATAAAATATAAAAATAAAAATAAAAAATTTAAATAAAAAATTGAAAAAAAAAAAAAAATATATATATATATATATATATATATATATATATATATATATATATATATATATATATATATATATATATATATATATATATATATATATATAAATAAAAATAAAAATAAAAAATAGAAAATAAATAAAAAAAAAATAAAATAAAAAATTTAATTATATATAAAAATAGAAAATTAAAAAATTAAAAAAATATTATTTTTGTGTGAAACAAATACACAAACCCTCCAGGCTACAATGTTAATGTTCCTGCGTGCAAGAAAAATATGCATGACATCATGTGACATAACACCGACCGCACTGCATGAAATATGAATCCCCAATTTTACCATATTATCATGTGACCCCATATTTTTTTCTATTAACACACTCTCCATGCGCTCTGAGAGTAGAGGGATCGTTTTTGTAATTACTTCCGGTCCCTGGAGCGCATAGTGAACCACATGAGAGTGGATTGATGACTTTCGGTGGGCCACTTCTGGTTTGAGAGCAGACTGACCACTGTTCACCTTGCTTGTCTTTCAAAATTAATCAAAATTTTGATTAGCGGAGTCTTATGCAATGATTTTTTTTTATATCCAAAGGGCAGCTAAACATAATCTCTGCAATGCTGTATGTCATAAGGAGAGAACTTCCCTCCTTTGTTTTTAGTATTTTTTTCTATTTAAACACTCTCCATGTGCTCTGAGAGCAGAGGGATCATTTTTTTAATTACTTCCGGTCCCTGGAGCGCATAGTGAACCGCATGAGAGTGGATTGACCACTTTCGGTGTGCCACTTCCGGTTAGGGAGCGGACTGACCACTTCCGGTGTGTCATTTCTGGCTATTTTATTATATTAGGATGTGCTTGTGTTTGCCTGCTATGCCTCTGACAACGCAATATGATTGCGAAACATGTAAGGCAGTACTGGACGATGTAAGCACGCCATGATCTATGGATCTTTTATGATATTCCTTGTCTATGTCCATAGACAGGTGGGTCCAGGGCCTCTCTCCATTGGGTATGGGTTGCAGGAGGCCCACTGGAAGGTGTTGTGAAGTCTTACTCTGAGCACACATGGAGCAGGCAGCTACAAAGGAGGTTACATCAGCATGTAGACTAGGCCACCAGAATTGTTGGGAAATGGCCCAAAAGAGTTGATTCATCCCAGGGTGGTCAGCAGCCTTGTGAGAATGGTAATTCTGCAGAACCGAGGTTCTCTGGGACAAAGCAGCGATCACAAGGTTTCTCAGGAGGAGCATGGACCTGAGCAGCAAGAATTTGTCACCCAAAGGAGAAGTGAGACTGGTGCCAACCGTAGCCAGAGTACGATCAGGAGGAATCACAGGAACCGGAACCGACTCCAACTTGAAAGTGGAGGAAAATTTTCGTGACAAGGCATCAGCCCTTATATTCTTAGTCCCGGGTAAGAATGAGACAATGTAATTGAAACTTGACAAGAAAAGAGCCCATTGTGCCTTTCTGGGCGTTTAGCCTCAGACAAGAATGTGAGATTCTTATGGTCAGGCACAGTGGTACCTTCAAGGAGATGTCTCCATTCTTTCAGGGCTAAAATGATCGCCAACAGCTCTCTGTCAGCAATGTCGTAATTGCACTTCGCAGGTGACAATTTCTTGGAAAAGTAGCCATAAGGATGCAAAGTGCTCTCAAAGGTAGGATGTTGAGACAGAAGGGTGCCAACTCCAGTCTCATAAGCATCAAAAAAAATGTATTCGGTTACATCATCATCAGGTGCTTGGTATCTGGTGGTAATCCAAGACTGATTCATTTTTATGAAGGTCAGTCGATCGACCGAGTCGGTGGACAGGTGCACCCTGTGATCGGTTACAAAGCCTCCAGCAGCACTGAATGATGCAGGACAGGCCAGTAGCAGTTACTGTGCAAGCTCTGGCCAGTGATCCATCCTCAAGACCCAGTAAAGCAAAGGATTTTCATTGGGAAAGGTGTCCAAGTCAGATCTTGCCCCTAGGTATTCCTGCACCATATAAAACAGACGCTGGCGATGGTTGCTGGAACCAATCATACCTTGGGGCTGCGGACTAAAAAATTGTCTGAACGCATCGGTCAGACGACCACCTTCTCCACTGCTCCTTCTTTGACTGACGAAGCCTCGGCAACACTTTGTCCAGCAACAGGAGTTTGTAACCTCCCAGTCTCTGGAAACGCATTGCACAGACCTTTCTGCTAGGCCTCCCGAAGATGTTTCATCCTCTGCTCCCTCTGCGACAGCAAGATAAGGTCTGCAACCTAACTCTTGTAACGTGGATCAAGGAGGCTTGCCAGCCAGTATTGATCACTCTCCTTGATACCATGAATACGAGGATTCTTTCGCAGGCTTTGCAGGATCAGGGAGGCCATGCAGCGTAGGTTTGCTGAGGCATTCGATCCGGAGTCCTCTGGGTCACTAAGGATGACATGATCTGCAGCCACCTCCTCCCAGCCACGTACAAGTCCATGGGTTTCTTGGGACTGTAAATGATCCCTTAAAGACTGCTGCTGATGCTGAGTGCCAGGCTCCACCTCGATGCTGACACAATCCTCCTCCTCCTCCTCCTCTTCCTGTGTGATCGGCGGGCACGCAGGAACACTGCCTGGATAAAGGAGGCCTTGAGAGCTAAGGAAGTCCTCCTCTTCCTGCCTCTGTTCTGCCTCAAGTGCCCTGTCCATTATTCCACGCAGCATGTGCTCCAACAGGTGGACAAGGGGGACAGTGTTACTGATGCATGCACTGTCACTGCTCACCATCCTTGCTGCCTCCTCAAATGGTGACAGGACAGTGCATGCATCCCTGATCATGGCCCACTGGCGTGGGGAAAAAAAAACAAGCTCCCCTGACCCTGTCCTGGTGATGTAATCACACAGGTACTCTTTGATGGCCCTCTGCTGCGTGTGCAGCCACTGCAGCATGGCCAATGTTGAGTTCCACTTGGTGGGCATGTCACAGATTAGGCAGTTCTTGGGCAGGTTAAATTAATTTCGGAGGTCTGCCAGCCGAGCACTGGCATTATATGACCGGCGGAAATGCACACAGACTTTCCTGGCCTGCCTCAGGACATCCTGTAAGCCCGGGTACCTGCCCAAGAACCGCTGCACCACCAAGTTAAGGATGTTAGCCAAACAGGGCACATGGGTCATTTATCCCTGTCGGAGGGCGGAGAGGAGGTTGGTGCCATTGTCACAAACCACCTTTCCTGCCTTAAGTTGGTGTGGCATCAACCACCTCTGAACCTGCCCCTGCAGAGCTGACAGAATCTCTGCCCAGAATCTCTGTGGCTCCTGTCCCCCAAGCACACTAGCTTAAGCACCACATGGCATCTTTTGGCCTGCGTACTTGCGTAGCCTTTTGAACGCCTATGGAGTACCGCTGGTTCCGAGGACAAAGCACAGGAAGAGGCCGTGGAGGAAGAAGAAGAGGAGGGGGTGGAGGAGAGAGGTGTGTCAGAATCACCAGTAGTGGTATTTTTGGGGCGTGGTGGCGGAACAACCTCCAACACTACTGCACCTTGTCCTGCATCCTTCCCAGCTGCCAGCAGAGTCGCCCAATGAGCCGTGAAACTTAGGTAATGTCCCTGTCCATGCCTGCTGCACCATGAATCAGCGGTAATATGCACCTTACCACTAACCGCCCTGTCCAGCAAGGCCAAGACATTGCCTTCCACATGCCGGTAGAGAGCCGGAATCACCTTCCGTGAGAAAAAGTGGCGTTGCGAACCTGCCACTGAGGAACCGCACATTCCACAAACTCACGGAAGGGGGCAGAGTCTACCAACTGAAAAGGTAGCAGTTTAAGTGCTAGCAATTTTGCCAAGCTAGCATTCAACAGCTGGGCAAGCGGATGACTGGGAGCTAACTTCTTTCTGCGGTGCAGCAGCTGGGGCAGGGAAATTTGCCCTGTACAATCTGACGTCGGTGTGCCGATAGCAGATTGCCCGCAAGTACTTGGCTGTGAAATACCTAATTCTACACCTTCATTCCTCTCAGTGCAGGTCTCAGAGAGGACTGAAGGTATACTGGGGTTGGAGATACCAGCTGATGAGGAGCAAGGAGAGGTCCTCTTTGTTTTTTGGTGTGGGTCTTTTAGGTACGCTTGCCAACGAACTGCATGGCAGGTCAACATATGTCTGGTCAAGCATGTGGTGCCCAAGCGGAAGATGTTTTGGCCACATGAGATACGCTTGAGACATATGTTGCAAATAGCAGCGGTGGGATCTGATGCACTAGTCTCAAGAAAGGCCTACACCAAAGAACTTTTGGAATAACGCGCAGCAGCGCCTGCACATGCGGAGCTCTATGGTGTGATGCAGTCAGTGTGCTGCCCTTAGGCTGGCCCCTGGAGGGCATCCTGCCTCATTGGTGATGTGGCTCCTCCTTTCTCCTATCAGGCACCCACGTGGAGGCAGTGACCTCATCATTCCCTCCCTCCTCATCACTGGAGCAGACCTGGCAGTATGCTGCAGCAGGGGGAACATGACTGCCAGATTGCTGTCCTTCTTGGGCACCCCCTCTGTCTGGGCTCACATTACTGCCTTCCTCTAGCTGAGTACCATCATCGAAGCCTTCAAAACTCTGGGCATACTCCTGGAGCATGTACCCAACACTGTGGTCAAACATTTTGGGGGACTCCTCAGGAGGACATGGCGGGGCTAGGAAAGGAGTCACTGATGCCATTGAGCCGAGGGAATAGGCCACGTTGGCAGCTGCTTTGCCAGACAAAGTACCCTGAGCCTGGGTGAGAGAGGATGAGGATGAGGACGGCTTGGTCATACACTTGACCAAGTCTTCCGCATGTTGCGGCTCAACACGGCCAGCTGCCGAAAAAAAGGCCAAGCATGTCCCACGGCCACATGCTGATGAGGATGCACCGTGTCCACAGCCAGCACTATTGCCTCTAGACACAGAGCCTGCGTGCCCTCTTTTATTGGCTTGTGACTGTCTCCTTGTTGGCTTTCCAGACATGCTATTGGCCTGCAGTGAGATGTAGCTGCACAAAACTGGGATGTATATATATACCGATTATACTGCAGCTAGCAGAATCAACTGCCTGCCTGTTGTATTATTAGTATGAGAACACCTGCACTTGACTTCAGGTAGCTATACTGTAGGTGCAACTGTGCAGGGTACACAGTACAGTAACTGGAAATACATCAAGAGCCCACACAAGCACCTGGCTTCAGGTAGCTATACTGTAGGTGCAACTGTGCAGGGTACACAGTACAGGAAATACGTCAAGAGCCTACACAAGCACCTGGCTTCAGGTAGTTATACTGTAGGTGCAACTGTGCAGGGTACACAGTACAGTAACTGGAAATACGTCAAGAGCCTACACAAGCACCTGGCTTCAGGTAGCTATACTGTAGGTGCAACTGTGCAGGGTACACAGTACAGTAACTGGAAATACATCAAGAGCCTACACAAGCACCTGGCTTCAGGTAGTTATACTGTAGGTGCAACTGTGCAGGGTACTCAGTACAGTAACTGGAAATACGTCAAGAGCCCACACAAGCACCTGGCTTCAGGTAGCTATACTGTAGGTGCAACTGTGCAGGTTACACAGTACAGTAACTGGAAATACGTCAAGAGCCTACACAAGCACCTGGCTTCAGGTAGTTATACTGTAGGTGCAACTGTACAGGGTACACAGTACAGTAACTGGAAATACGTCAAGAGCCTACACAAGCACCTGGCTTCAGGTAGTTATACTGTACGTGCAACTGTGCAGGGTACACAGTACAGTAACTGTAAATACGTCAAGAGCCCACACAAGCACCTGGCTTCAGGTAGCTATACTGTAGGTGCAACTGTGCAGGGTACAGTAACTGGAAATACCGTAAAAACACCTGCCTGCCTGTCAGTATATTAGCAAGAGAAGAACAGGATCTAGCTTAACTGAATACAGTGTATATATATATATATATATATATATATATATATATATATATATATATATATATATATATATATATATATATATATATATATATATATATATATATATATATACAACACCTGGGATACATATATATACACAATACACTGCAAGTGCAGCTAACTGACTCGACCTGCCTACTCTATCTAACTTAAATCAAATGACACTGTCTCTCTGTCTTTCTATTTCTCTCCACCGCAACACTACACAGGGCCGACTTGCAGGCGGCCTTATATAGTGTGGGGCGTGTACTAAGCCCCCTGAGCCATAATTAGCCAAAACCTCCCTGGCAGCGATGCTCCCATGGAACAGGGGAACTTTTATGCGCTCATTGGCGCCAAAACGGCGCTAACGCGAACGCGCGCCCGAGCGCTGCGCTGATAAACAGCAACAGCAGCAGTTTGATGCCGCGTCTGTACAGGGGCGCGCCGGCGCATAGGCGCATGCAAGTGCCCAGGTCTGCTGCTGGTAGATCCCTGACATTGCCCCCCCCAAGGGGCAGCCTCCGGATGCCCAAAAGCCTTTTCTTCTCAGGATGTGTAGAAAAATAGGCACGAACTAAACGCCTAGCATGAACATTACTGTCTGGTTCCCACGAGTTACTTTCTGGGCCGTAGCCTTTCCACTTGATTAAGAATTGATTTTGTCCTTGCCTTCTTCTACAATCAAGGATAGCCTCAACCTCAAACTCCTCACTGCCATTAATTATAATAGGTTCAGGAGGTCTCGTTCCTCTAGCAGGGAAGGGATCAGGTACAGCAGGTTTAAGCAGAGATACATGGAATACCGGGTGTATTTTAAACGAATCAGGTAAAGTCAGTTCATAAGAAACTTCATTGATTTTCCTTCTAACTGGAAAAGGTCCCATAAATCTAGGTGCCAACTTCTTAGAAGGACATGCTAATTTGATATTATTGGTAGAAAGCCATACCTGGTCACCAATCTGTAAGTTCAGCTCCTCTCTTCTTTTTCGGTCGAAGATTCTCTTACCATCTGCCTGAGCCTTGGACACTGCTTCCTGCAACAACCGGTTGTTGTGACTGGGAAAATCCACTGTACTTTGTACTGCTGGAACCGAAGACTCTGAAAGGAAATCAGGTAGAAAGGTTAGATGAAAGCCATAATTGGCGAAAAAAGGGGATTGACCAGTGGCAGAATGTTTGGCGTTATTGTAAGCAAATTCTGCTAAGGGTAGCAGAGATACCCAATCGTCCTGTGTGAAAGATGTAAAACATCTGATGTATTGTTCAAGGGTCTGATTGGTCCTTTCTGTCTGTCCGTTCGTTTGAGGATGATAGGCCGAGGACAGGGCCAATTCAATTTTTAGGGTTTCACACAGGGCTCTCCAGAAACGTGAGGTGAATTGAACCCCTCTATCGGAAACTATGTTTACAGGAACTCCATGAAGTCTGATGATCTCCTTGACAAATATACGAGCAGTTTCGATGGCAGACGGGGTTCCCCTTAAAGGCAGAAAATGAGCCATCTTGGTTAAACGGTCCACTACCACAAAGATGGCTGAGCACCCCTCAGAACATGGAAGCTCCACAATAAAATCCATAGAAATCATTTTCCACGGTCTGTCGGGTATAGGTAAAGGTTTTAAGAGGCCCCAAACTCAATTCCTGGATGTCTTATTCTGGATACAGATGGGGCAGGAACTGACATATTTTTCGCAAAAGTCTTTCAGATTGGGCCACCAGAATGTACGCTGCACTAGTTCCAGGGTTTTGCGAACTCCAAAGTGGCCCGCCAGTGGATGATCGTGAAGAAGCATCAAAACCCTGACCCGAACATCTTCAGGGACGAAAATTTGGCTTCCCTTCCAGAACAGACCATCTCTGTTTACCAAAGTAATCCCTGTAGGCCTGGCTGACTCGGAGGATGCTCCCTTAATCTGGGAGAGTAAATCTGTTTGTAGTAGTAAGAAATTGTTTGCGGGTAAGATGGTGTCAGGAGTAGATAAGTCCTTAGGATTGTCATGCATTCGGGATAGTGCATCCGGTTTAATATTTTTTGAGCCTGGACGATAAGTAATATGGAAGGAAAAACGTGAGAAAAACAGAGCCCAGCGGGTTTGTCGAGGCTTCAGCCGTTTGGCAGATCGTAAGTATTCCAAGTTTTTATGGTCAGTGTAAATTAGTACTGGATGCATAGCCCCCTCCAACAGGTACCTCCACTCTTCCAGTGCAGTCTTAATAGCGAGAAGCTCTCGGTCACCAACGTCATAGTTTTTCTCCGCAGGAGAGAGTTTTCGGGAGAAGAACCCTACAGGATGCATTACATCTTTGCTACCTTTATGTTGCGAAATTATCGCACCTACCGCAATCTCAGAGGCATCAACCTCTAAAATAAACGGTAAAGATGGTTCAGGATGACTGAGGATAGGTGCTGAGGTAAACAGTCTTTTGAGATTTTCGAAGGCATCTTGGGCAAGTTGATTCCAGGAAAAATGGGTATTCTGTTTGGTTAACTGCGTGATGGGTGCAATTATGGCTGAGAACCCCCTGATGAACTTCCTGTAAAAGTTTGCAAACCGCACAAACCGCTGAATTCCCTTCTTGTCCAGGGGTACCGGCCAGTCCAGAACAGCGGAGACCTTCTGTGGGTCCATCTTGATGCCCGTTGAAGAGATTATTAACCCTAGAAATTGAATGCTCTGTTGTTCGAACTTGCATTTTTCCGCTTTTGCATAAAGTCTGTGTAAGCGGAGACAACCCAACACTCTGCAGACATGTTCTCGATGCAGCTCACGGGATTCTGAAAAAATCAAGATATCGTCCAAGTATGCGATTACAAACACATCAAGAAAGTCCCTGAGAACATCGTTAATCAGGTGTTGGAAGGTCGCAGGGGCGTTGCAGAGTCCAAAGGGCATAACTAAGTATTCATAATGCCCGAATTGGGTTCGGAACGCTGTCTTCCACTCATGCCCAGCCCGGATGCGGATCAAATTATACGCCCCTCTCAGGTCAAGTTTAGTGAAAATGACGGCAGTCCTTAATTTTTGGAATAGTTCAGGTATCAAGGGTAGGCGATACCGATTCTTGACCGTGATTTTGTTTAGTTCTCGATAGTCTATACATGGAGGGAGAGACTTGTCCTTCTTGGTGACGAAAAATGTTCCGGCACCAGCTGGGAAGGTAGAGTGGCGTATGAAGCCTTTGGCCAGGTTTTCATCTATATACGTTTTTAGTACTTCTTGTTCCTTTTCTGATAATGGAAAAATGCGTCCGAATGGAATTTCGGATCCTGGCAGCAACTCAATGGGGCAGTCATAGGGGCGATGAGGTGGAAGAGAGTCTGCCCCCTTCTTACTGAAAACATCAAGGTATTCATGGTATTGTTTAGGTATGACCTGGCAAAGTTTCAAAGCAGAGTGGATGAGGGATCCAAATCTTTCTTAAAGCAGTGTTCTTGACAGTAAGATGACAGGAATTTTACTTCTCCAGATGTCCAATGAATGTGTGGATTGTGGGCCTGCAGCCAGGGGATGCCCAGGATGATGGGAAACATAGGAGAGGCGATGGCATCAAGAACCAGCAATTCCTTGTGTTGGGAGGAAGTGGTAGCAGACAGAGGCAGGGTTTCCTGAGTTACTTGTCCTGATCTGATGCGGGATCCATCGGCTAGAAATACAGAGAGTCCATGGGTCTTAGTCCGTAATGGGATGTTATGCTGGCTGGCAAAAGTTGAATCAATAAAGCAGCTGCATGCTCCGGAGTCAATGATGGCGTTGACCGGTATTGTCCCTTCTTGGAGCTGTAATGAAAGAGGAAGGGCAAGGTGGGTAGAATTCGCAGACAGAGCAGAGAGACTGGTATACACAGGAGATGAGCACTTACTTATTTTGACTGGACAGTTAAGGACATAGTGCCCAGTTCCACCGCAATAGAGGCACAGATTGAGTTGCCGACGTCGAGCACATTCTTCAGGCGACAGGGCAGGTCGCATCAGTCCTAATTGCATAGGTTCCGAAGTGTCAGGCGTGGCATTAACTGGATTCAAACTAGGTGGGGGTAAGTAGCGTGCTGCGGGAACCGGTGCTCTTGCTGTCATCCAGATCGGGCGGGTTTGTAGGGCAGAGCATTCAGTTCGACGTTCCCGGAGACGTCGGTCAATTTGAATGGTCAAGGAAATCAAGGCCTCAAGAGAATTTGGTGTACCCACTCAAGCAAGTTTGTCTTTTAGTCCTTCAGATAGACCCATGCGGAACTGGTGACACAGGGCCGCATCATTCCACTGAGTGTCCGCGCTCCAACGCCTGAAGTCAGTGACATAGTCCTCAGCGGGTCTGCGGCCTTGCTGGAGCGCGAACAGAGCTGATTCAGCTGTGGCAGTCTGTTGGGGGTCCTCGTAAAGTTGTGCCATGGCTTCAAAAAAAGATGACAAGGACTGGGTTAGGGCTGAGTTCCCCTCAAGTAATCGATGAGCCCAGGTCTGAGGTTCCCCTTGTAGGAGGGAAATCACGAACCCCACCTTGGTGGCTTCCAGTGAGAAAGTTCGGGGCTGTAGTGCGAAAAAGAGCTGGCAGGCGTTGTGAAAGGCCCGGAACTTGGCCCGGTCTCCAGAGAATCTCTCAGGAATGGGAACCCTTGGTTCAGGTGGAAGCATCACAACTGAAGGGCCTGGAGCAGTCTGTGCAGGAGTTGCAGCTGAAGAGGAGGCCAGGGGGTTAGGCCCTGCAAGGTTCTGGACTTGTCCTTCCAATCTGTTGTAGTTATCCTGGAGGGATTGCACGGCTTGGGTGAGGGCCGCAAGGTGGGTGCATATTTCCTTCAACGGAGAGGTGTCTCCTGCAGGCTCAGTCATGGCTGCTTCGTACTGTTAGGTACCTGGTAGTAGAGCCTGACTTGTAGGAGAAGACCTCTCATACAGCGCTGGTTCAGGAGTCACTGGAGTGGGGACAGTGGTCTCCTGAGCGCAGTGGGGTAGGAGTGCCTGTTGGAGTATAGTCTCTTGATGCTGAAGCAGAGATCCCTCCAGGAATGGCTGGACTGCAGGTGAGGTGAAGACTGGAAGCAGCAGACTAACACACTGGAGGTGAGAGATCACAGGAGCTGAAGCTGAAGGTGCAACAGCAGGAGTGAGCAGCAGGCACAAGCAGAGTCAGACAGTCCGGGTCGGCAGGCAGCTAATACAGGTAAACACGGCAGGCAGAGGCAGAGTCGGTGGACAGGCAGAGGTTGGCAACGGTATCAGGTAGAGGCAGCAGAGTAGTCAGGCAGGCCGGGTCGGGTTCGGAGCAGGTCCGATGGTCAAACAAGCCGGGTCAAATCAGGTAGCAGATAATCAGATGCAGGTTCAAACAGGAATCACAGAGCTGCGACGAAGCAGCGATGCTCCCATGGAACAGGGGAACTTTTATGTACTCATTGGCGCCAAAACGGCGATAACGCGAACGCGCGAGCGCCACGCTGATGCACAGCAACAGCAGCAGTTTGATGCCGCGTCTGTACAGGGGCGCACCGGCGCATAGGCGCATGCAAGTGCCCAGGTCTGGTGCTGGTAGATCCGTGACAGGCAGGCTGAGTTCAGGGAATAGTCCAAAATCCAGTCCAATATCATACACAAGGAAATCCAATCTAGCAGAACAGGGTAGACAGACAGGGGGCTGGGGTAGGAATAACACACATATCACTCTCTATCACAAGCATGCAAGTGAGGGTTTAGCTGGCTTATAACAGGTTTGATTTTCCACCCAGAGACTGACCACATCAATCAGCCTGCAGAAGGACAAAGACAGGGAGAATGCCATAGCCAAAACTCGGATGCTGGAATGAGGAGCAGAAGGGCTAGATGCTCCTGACATTTCGTTGGCATAGTGGACCATGACCCATATCTTTGCAAAATACCCACCCCCCGGTCAAAAATGTTTTAAATTTACAGTACTGTGCAAAAGTTTTAGGCAGGTGGAAAAAATGCTGTAAATTAAGAATGATTTCAGAAATAGAAGTGTTAATAGTTTTTCTTTTCTCGGACATCACGGGACACAGAGCCACAGTAATTACTGATGGGTTATAGGGTATCACTAGGTATTGGACACTGGTCACACCCTAATCAGGAAGTTCAACCCCCTATATAACCCCTCCCCTTCCAGGGATACCTCAGTTTTTACACAAGTGTCTTAGGTGTTGGACGTGCAAGGATGTCCTGTGCTGAAGCTCCAAAAGGAATATCCTAAGATCCTATACTGGGGCAAGCCAGGCGACCGGATCCATTCAAAGTGTCTTTTCATGGCCGAATTGAATGGTACCCGGGCCTCGTGTCCGAAGAAACGAGGTTTGACCTGTAACGCTTCTCTTTTTAGAGAGCTGGACCCGCGGATCAGAAAATGGCTTTAAACTTCCTAATTTCTGGCGAGGTGCTTTACAGGCCCAGAACTGAAGGATCCCCCTACTGATGGGGGCCCCAGTCTCTGACGGTTTTTCACAAACGGAGCCCACCGTGAGAGGCGAAGGCTGGGTCTGTGTAAACTGAACCCTGCGGCCTGGATAAGGTAAGAGGAGATTCCACAGAATTTTAAATTCTAGTGGCTCTTCTCCTTTAAAGTGAATGCATGCTGTGCCTCAGCGTCCGCTGCACAGGCTCTTCCTCCAGCTCCAAAGGTAGATGGTGGGGGGTTTTCTCTGCTGGGATGGTCCCCCCAGGCTAGGGAAAGGCTCAGGTAGGCTGTAAGGCGGGTGAGACCGCACTGTCACAGCCGCTACCGCCGCCGCCACCGAAGCCGCATTGCGATGCAGGGCCCATCACTGCCGGCCTCCTCCTTATTCTCCCAACCCCAGCCTCCCTTCAGGCTTGTCAGAAAGGGTCGGCTCGCGCGGGAAGCGCTCGTTTTTCAAAAACGAGGGGGGGGGGGGTGGGGCGTCAGCACGGCGTCAGCACAGCGTCAGCGTGCCCAGACGCCCACAGTGCCTGAAAGCATGGCTATTTAAAGCACACTGTACAGGTGCTCTGAGCTTTGGAGAGACACAGAGCTGACAGTCACATGTAAGGTGGGACACAGGCATTCCCCTAGGCTGCATTCACTAAAGAACACCGGATTGGGCATTTGGTAGCAAGGCTTTTAGCCAGACTACATCGCTCAGCAGTCAGTGTTCGTTTTTGATACCTCACACCTTGTTGCTTTGCACTATGGGTAGAAGAGGTTCAAGCACCCCTAGAACCGGAGGCACTAGGGGGTCTCGTTCAGGTTCTGAGGACCCCTTGTCTGCTACATCATCCCCTCCTGAGGGACCAGGGGCAGCTGGACAGGGAGAGCCATTGGGGTTAGGGGCTACATCTGCTGCCGGCACTTCAGCCCCTGTGTACATTACACAAGAAGTTTTTTCCTCAACCATTTCTGGATTAGAGAAAAAACTAATGGCCGTGATTACATCTTCACTGAGTGGAAGAAAACGCACAAGGCCTTCCTCTGCTCCCCAAGACCCTCAGTCAGAGGAGCTCTGGGATAAAGGACATGAATCCCTTTCAGAGGATCGGGATGGGACAGATGATTCCTCTTCGGAGGATTCAGGTGGAGAGGGACCCTCTGCGACTTCCCAAGAGGAGAAAGTCTTAGTGCAGATCCTCACTGGTTTGGTCCGCTCCACATTTAAGTTGCCCCTACCTGAAACTACTACAGAAACCTCTTCTGCTTTGGGGTCACTGAAACCTTTCCAAGCAGCACATGCTTTTCCTGTTCATAATTTACTTGGAAAGCTGCTTTACTCTGAGTGGGATCACTCAGATAAGCGATTTCTTCCGCCGAAAAAGTTTTCTACACTTTATCCTATGGAAGAAAAGTTTACTAAGAGGTGGGGAATACCGACCATTGATGCGGCCATTTCCTCTGTAAATAGTAATCTGACTTGTCCTGTAGACAACGCTCAGATGCTCAAAGATCCTGTGGATAAAAAGATGGACTTCTTATTCAAAGATGTGTTCTCTTTAGCAGGATCAGTGGCCCAACCTGCAGTAGCAGCGATTGGAGTCTGTCAATACTTAAGAGACCATGTTAAGCAGGTCATCAAAGTATTGCCTGAACAGCAGGCCCAGGGGTTTGCTAACCTTCCTGCGGCTTTATGTTATGCTGTTGACGCCATTAGAGATTCTATCGTGCAAACCTCTCGCCTCTCGCTTGGGTTGGTGCATATACGTAGAATCTTATGGTTGAAAAACTGGTCAGCCGAAGCACCATGTAAGAAGCTTCTGGCTGGGTTTCCCTTCCGTGGTGAAAGGTTGTTTGGAGAGGACTTGGATAATTATATCAAGACGATCTCCTGTGGGAAAAGCACTCTCTTACCTGATAAGAAGAAGAGTAAGCGTCCCTCTTTTAAACGGACTCTTTCCCCAGCGCCAGGGGCATCAGCCTCCAGGCAGTCACGACGGTCTCCTCCGTCTGGGGCAAGAAACAAGAGTCAACCCCAGGGAAACAAGAAATCCTGGGGGAAAAGGTCTTCTAAGCAAGACACTAAGACCTCTTCATGAAGGGGCGCCCCGCTCGCTTGAGTGGGGGGAAAGACTGCTGCAGCTCTCAGGGCCCTGGCAGAAGGACTTCCAGGACAGATGGGTAATCTGCATGGTAACCTTAGGGTACAGACTGGAGTTCCAAGAATGTCCCTCTCCTCGTTTCCTCAGATCAGGTGTTCCCAGAAAACCAGAAGAGAAGCAGTCGCTCCTTCTAGCGAGTCGGCACTTCTGGTGGCCCCCGTTTGGCCCAGAAGAACCTGATAAGCAGAAATAGCAGGGATGATGGTGGGTTTCCGGTGGACCCTACCGATACACCCAGACCTGTTAGCTCAGGGTCCGGTGTTCCAGCCTGCCTCACAAATGCTAAATTTGATGGGTGGGCTATTGAATCCCACGTTCTGAAAAATCGTGGGCTTTCAGGTCCTGTCATATCTACCTTGATCAATGCAAGGAAGCCAGCTTCCAGAATGATTTATCATAGAGTCTGGAAAGCTTATGTATCCTGGTGTGAATCCAGGGGTTGGCATCCCAGGAAATATGTCATAAGTAGAATTCTGGATTTTCTACAATTAGGATTAGAGATGAAGCTGGCCTTGAGTACCATCAAGGGCCAGGTGTCGGCCTTATCAGTGTTGTTTCAACGGCCGCTTGCTTTGCATTCTCTGATCCGAAACTTTATACAGGGGGTGATGCATCTTAATCCTCCGGTTAAGGCGCCCCTAAACCCCTGGGACTTGAACTTGGTTCTATCGGTGTTACAAAAACAACCTTTTGAACCAATACGTCAGATTCCTTTGGTCTTACTGACGAGGAAACTAATTTTCCTGGTAGCTATCTCTTCTGCTAGAAGAGTATCAGAAATAGCAGCTCTTTCCTGTAAAGAGCCTTACTTGATTATACACAAGGATAGAGTGGTACTGCGCCCTCATCCTAGTTTTTTACCGAAGGTGGTTTCAGATTTTCATCTAAACCAAGACATTGTGCTACCTTCCTTTTTTCCAGAACCTTGTTCTTCGGAAGAAAGGTCATTACATTCTTTGGATGTAGTAAGAGCAGTCAAGACCTATTTGGAGGCAACTGCTCAGATTCGCAAGACGGATGTCTTGTTCGTGCTGCCGGAGGGTCCCAATAGAGGACAGGCAGCGTCAAAAGCGACCATTTCTAAATGGATTCGACAGTTGATTATTCAAGCTTACGGTTTGAAACAGAAGATTCCTCCGTTTCAGATCAAGGCACATTCCACAAGGGCTATTGGTGCTTCTTGGGCAGTGCATCACCGGGCCTCTATGGCTCAGATCTGCAAGGCCGCAACCTGGTCTTCAGTTCACACATTCACCAGATGCTATCAGGTGGATGTAGGAAGGCATGAGTATATCGCCTTTGGGCGTAGTGTGCTGCAGACAGCGGTACAGGGTCCTCAGGTCTGATAGCACCCTACTTGGTTGTGATCCCCCCCCCCTCAGTTGGCATTGCTTTGGGACATCCCATCAGTAATTACTGTGGCTCTGTGTCCCGTGATGTCCGAGAAAAGAAAATAGGATTTTTTATTACAGCTTACCTGTAAAATCCTTTTCTTTCTACGGACATCACGGGACACAGAGGTCCCGCCCCTCTTCTAATACACCTATACTGCTTTGCTACAAAACTGAGGTATCCCTGGAAGGGGAGGGGTTATATAGGGGGTTGAACTTCCTGATTAGGGTGTGACCAGTGTCCAATACCTAGTGATACCCTATAACCCATCAGTAATTACTGTGGCTCTGTGTCCCGTGATGTCCGTCGAAAGAAAAGGATTTTACAGGTAAGCTGTAATAAAAAATCCTATTATTTGTTATCAATTAAAAAAATTAATGTAAATGAACAGATGAAAAATCCAAATCAAATAAATGTTTGGTGTGACCACCCTTTGCCTTGAAAACCTCATCAATTCTTCTAGGTATGCTTACACACAGTTTTGGAAGGAACTCAGCAGGCAGGTTTTGAGGACACCATTGATCGGGCAATGCTAAGGACCGTAGATGCAGTGGTTTACTAAGGAAACTTAATGCAGCAGATGAAACACACATCATGCTGTCCAGCAGTTCCATCAGCAGAGAACTGGTGGAAACCAGTGGGACCCAGGTACACCCATCTACTGTCTGGAGAGGTTTGGCCAGAAGAGGTCTTTATGGATGAATTGCAACCAAAAAGCCCTACCTCCAATGTGGAAGCAAGACTAAGTGACTCAACTATGAACAAAAACATAGTAACTGGGGTGCAGAAAAATGTCAGTAGGTGCTATGGACCAATGAGTCAAAATCTGAAATATTTGGCTGTAGCAGAAGGCAGTTTGTTTGCCGACAGGCTGGAGAGTGGTACAATAATTAGTAATAATTAGTGTCTGCAGGCAACAGTCAGTGAAGCATGGTGGAAGTTCCTTTGCATTTCTGCAAAGAAGCTGGGGATTTGGCCAGGATCCATGGTGTCCTTAATGCTGAGAAATACAGGCAGATATCTATCCATCATGCCATACCATCAGGGAGCCATGTGATTGGCCCCAAATTTATTCTGCAGCAGAACAATGACCCCAAACATACAACCAATGTCTCAAAAGACAGAAATGAGGGCAGAAACAGAAAAAAGGGGGTTCATAAAGCCCCCGGGACTTTTAAGGTGCTGGTATATTATTAATAGATAGGGTAAATAGACATGTATGATTTATCCATAATATTACAATTAATATAGTTTACACAACATAGTTAAAAAAATTTATCAATATCCACATCTCAAAAAGGACAAGCAGTAAGAGAAATACCACTCAACGGAATACCACTCTACATGTTTCGCTCATTGGGAGCTTCTTCAGGAGTTTTGGTATATCTTAAGGAGTGCTAAGGATAATAAGAGAACATGGATGAGATATCATAAAAGAGTTATTAATTAGCCTGTATTAATTATCTTTGCTGTTTTTTACATATTATTCTTTTGTCCTTTTCATTAAGGATATACCTTATTCTTTGTTCTTCTGTGGCCATTTCTGGATGGATGCTTTTATTTGAGAGACCTACATGATGCCTGTGTATTGCTGATGTTATTCATCGGCAATATCCTTATTCAATATAATTGACATTTAACCTCTGGCAGCCTGGTAAGATTATGAAACCTGATCAAGTGACGTGATGTTTGATTGTTTTTGATTTTTTTAATCATTTTTGTTATAAATTCATATATGATACAGTATCCATGTAAATTTATTTTTATGTTGTGTAATAACTCTTTTATGATAGCTCATCCATGTTCTCTTATTATCCTTAGTACTCCTTAATATATACCAAAACTCCTGAAGAAGCTACCAATGAGCGAAACATGTAGAGTGGTATTCCGTTGAGTGGTATTTCTCTGACTGCTTGTCCTTTTTGAGATGTGGATATTGATACATTTTTTTAACTATGTTGTGTAAACTATATTAATTGTAAAAAAAAACTTTTTTATGGATAAATCATACATGTCTATTTACCCTAATGCCGCGTACACATGACCAGACTCTACGGCAGACTTTGTCCGGCGGACTTTTCGACGGACTTTCCGACGGACTTTCCGAATGAACGGACTTGCCTACACACGATCAACCAAAGTCCGACGGATTTGTACGTGATGACGTACGACCGGACTAAAACAAGGAAGTTCATAGCCAGTAGCCAATGCCTGCCCTAGCGTCGGTTTTTGTCCGTCAGACTAGCATACAGGCGAGCAGACTTTTCGATCGGACTCGAGTCCGTCGGACAGATCTGAAACATGTTTAAAATCTAAGTCCGTCAAACTTTTGAGAAAAAAAAGTCCGCTGAAGCCCACACACAATCGAATTGTCCGACGGACTCCGGTATGCCGGACCAAGTATGCCAGAAAGTCCGCTTGTGTGTACGCGGCATAACTATTATTATATACCAGCACCTTAAAAGTCCCAGGGGCTTTATGAACCCCCTTTTTTCCCCTCTTTTATCTTTTGCATACAACCAATGTCATTAAGAACTATCTTCAGCGTAAAGAAGAACAAAGAGTCCTGGAAGTGATGGTTTGGCCCCCACAGAGCCCTCATTCTAGTCTGTCTGGGATTACATGAAGAGACAGAATGATTTGAGGCAACCTACATCCACAGAAAATCTGTGGTTAGTTCTCCAAGATGTTTGGAAAAACATACCTGCTGAGTTCCTTTAAAAACTCTGTGCAAGTGTACCTAGAAGAATTGATGCTATTTTGAAGGCAAAGGTTGGTCACACCAAATATTGATTTTATTTGGATTTCTCTTCTGTTCATTTACCTTCCATATTGTTAATTTCTAAATAATAACTATTAATACTTCTATTTCTGAAAGCATTCTTACGTACAGCATTTTTTCACGCCTGCCTAAAACCTTTGAACAGTACTGTATAATAAGATCATGGATACATTTCTCCAACCTGATATACATATTAGACTCCTGTTGATCATTCTGGGATATTTCAAATCCATATGGCAGGATTTACTGTGTCACTTGCTTACTGCAGCTAGAACCATAATAGCTCATAATTGATGTAAGCCGATCTGTCCTTCCATGACAGACTGGGTTTGTGAAATTAACAAAATGCAATCCATGGAAAAGATGATACATGCTGAAGAGAAACCCTCAGAAAGGTCCCCCGTAGCGTGGCTGCAATGGGAATATATTTTCATACCTCTGCCACATTCTCTCAATATCTATGAGTGTAGGATGTTTTACATTCATCTTTCTTTGAACTTGCAGGCAATGGGTGCTTAATCCAGAAAACCCTTGAGCCGTTATCTTCAAGAGGTACCCCTTGTCCCTTTTCCCATCCCCTGTCTCTCCCCCCCCTTTTTTTTTTAATTGTTCTAATCTTCCCTTCATTCTATCTCCCCTTCATTTCTTCTTTATGTATCCTTCTTTGTTTCTTCATGTGGACATCTTTCCACACACAGTGGGTTATATATTGTATTAGATATGATTCACACCTATTAGGTTACATATGTTGACACTTCTTACAGTTACAACCCTTTTTAATGACCTTTATTTTATAATTGAGTACAGAATGTAATATATCCAGCAACAAATATATTTATAAAATATTATATAATCAGCATGATATTGGAGAAACTCTGTGCAAAAAGTACTGTAAAGACTAATTATCAGTGACCTTCCACAAGGCTTGTTGTGATTGCTGCCAATACCTATCAAAGTGTGTCCACATGTGACTCTCAAACTAAAATCAGTATAACATAACCAGTGTAGCGCAACCAATATAAAATGTAATCAATATATAATCTAAAAAAGTCCCAATTTTGTGTGAAAATTCCACCGTTGTGCGACTCTAGGTAATAGTTCAAAAAATAAGTTAAAAAAATAATAATTCAAAAATGTATATAATCAAGTGACTTCTGTGACCACCACCTCTAGCTGGAATGCCTGCTCACCTCCAAATAATGACCCCACTACAGAGTCCCTGTGAGAATGTCTCTCAGGATGCCATGTACATCAATATGTGAAAAACATGCATATCATTAACTCTCCACACTGACATATGAACGAAAAAATGTCCTAAATAACAGCACCTCACACATGTTTGCATTACGCTCTCTGTTGAGCTTCTTCAGCAGGTGGGGAGACGTCAGTAATTAAAGAGTTATATAGGTGTCATTCTGATCAGCAATCTTCTTAAAAGTGTGGACACCTGTGCACTAAGCTAGGTGGATAGGATTCGCTACAGGTGACTCTAGAATGTGTCACACCATGCCTCATTTCCTCTTCCTCCCTGCTCTGTGTCCAAACTATGGGAACTTCTGCCCTACTCCCGTAGACCGGAAGTGACGTATCAGTGGATGGACCTGTCACTCGGGACTAGAAAGGAGCCAGACGTGACATCACTGGAAATGATGTTCCCGACCCGGCTCTAATACACAGCTATGTTTACTTCCACCCTTAATGGATGCCCTGACCCTAGGACACTAGTAAAATAAGTAAAAACATGTCGATTGCAGCACTACAAGATACCTATTGCGGTCCTCTCCATATTGGCTAAAGGAAACTCTGGACCCGCAAGGACATTATTCCTTGCTGGTGCAAACCAACTCTCCACTGAGCCCAGTATCCAGAGTGTTCACACCCCCAGGAGTACCTCATAAAATACATAACAATCTGAATAAATATATAATGTACAATATGTAAAATATTCATATAAAACACAACATAGATTGTAAAAAAAAGGGAAACAACTAAAATTACTATCACCATATCACTTCTATTTGAGGACCACTGTAAACTCAAACGGTACTATTATCTAATAGGTTCTAACCAGGTATTCTTTATTTAGTGCTGATGAAACTATTTAAATCAAATTCCGAATTGATACCAAAAGGGGCCAGAACCTTAGTCTCGTAGGTCCAAAAGGATTCACGTTGACTTAACTGTCTAATGAAATTACCACCTCTCCAATGTTTGGTGACCTTGTCGATCCTCAAATTCTAACTCTAGGTGGATCTTTGTTGTGTGCCATCCTGAAATCTTTTGGAACACTGTGTTCTTTTTTACCTTTTTTAATGTTAGCCATATGCTCGCTTACTCTCACCTGCAGCTCCCTGGAGGTACGTCCTACATATTGTTTGCCTCAATCACATTCTAACATGTAGATGACCCCCTTGGTGGAGCAAGTGATAACGTCTCTAATCGTGTGTGTCTTACCTGTAGCTGAGGCTCTAAATTATTTTCTCTTTCTAACATTACACTTATGCCGCGTACACACGGTCGTACTTTTCGTCTACAAAAGTCCAACGGACGCTGACGGACTAAAGCTGGCTGGTAATCCGATCGTGTGTGGGCTTCTCCGGACTTTCAACGTACTTTTTTAGCCTCAAATCCGACGTACTTTAGATTTGAAACATGCTTTAAAACTTTACTTCGTAACTACGACGGACCCCGAAATCCGCTCGTCTGTGTGCTAGTCCGACGGACAAAAAGCCACGCTAGGGCACCTATTGGCTACTGGCTATGAACTTCCTTATTTTAGTCCGGTGTACGTCATCACGTACGAATCCGACCGACTTTTGTGTGGTCGTGTGTAGGCAAGTCCGTTCGTTAGAAAGTAGGCCGCAAGTCCGCCGCAAGTCCACCGAAAGTCTGCCGGAAGTCTGTCGGACAGGCTGTCTGACTTTTGTAGACGAAAAGTACGACCGTGTGTACGCGGCATTAGAGGTTTTACATGATTTGCATTTTCCACACATATAGAAACCTACCATAGAAGGGAAGAGGTTCATACCTTTATTAGACATCAGGAGTGGTGGGGCATCCACCGCTCCTGGGGCTAATATATAATATATAAGTGCCAGAGCTTTTCTAGAAACAAAGTGTGGTCTAGGAGGTAAAACTTGAACCAACACTCTGTCTTTTAGTAAAATATCCCAATGCCTTTTAATGATATTCTACACTTTTTTACTCTGGGCATTGTAATCTAAGATGATTCTAAATTGGTCCTCTGGTTTACTGACCGCCCCTACTCTTTCCTTATCTTTGATGAGAGTACTTCTATCCATATTTTTACCTTTTCTATGTCATATCTAATAGCGGATTGGTCATAACCCTTCTCCAGAAACCTTTTTTCTAAAATATTAGATTGTCTGGAGAGATCGTCTTCATCTTTACAATTCCTCCAGAGGCGAATGAACTGCCCCTTCGGAATATTCAGTTTTTGGACCAGATGGCAATTCCCTGAATTTGCACTGATTCACCTTAGTGGATAGATAAAAGGACATAAACATACCATGCTAAAAGTTTAGGTGCCAGTTTAGGTGGCAAAAGTGCAGACTTGCTGACCCCCCCAATTTTCAAGTAGAGATGTGCACAATGGAAAAATTTGTTTTGTTTCATTTTGAAATAATTCCTTAAGTAAATCATTTTGTTTCATTATAATTGTTATGTTAGAATGATTCATTTTTGAAATTCATTTTGTATATTCAGATTTGTTTCATATATTCGTTGTTTCAAATCGATTTGTATTTTCTGAAGTTATTAAAGAAGATTGGCTATATTCATTTTAGTGTGTTAATTCATTATTTCAGAGATTACTTATGCTAGTCCAGCCCACAAAGTGAAATGCAATGAGCTGATTGCATGCATCTAAATGATGATGGATCCACCTGCATCCAACCCAAACATAAGTAGAAATCATCTTATACTGTATATGTATACCTTACTGTATTTAATTCAATATGTTTCCATTTCATATGTAGTGCATTTTTTATAATAATGAAAAATGTTACTGCAAAAAGAATCAGTTGATTATCCAAGAGTCAAAGACCACCACGCCACTCTCATCCTAAACATAAATATTAATTTGTTATGTTATTAAGTTGAATTAATTTCCTATGCAATGCAAAAAAAAGTTTTAAAATCGTCCGTTTTTTCAGGAGCAGTGATTTTAATAATGCTTAAAGTGAAACAATAAAAGTGAAATATTCCTTTAAATTTCGTACCTGGGGGGTGTCTATAGTATGCCTGTAAAGTGGCGCATGCTTCCAGTGTTTACAACAGTCCCTGCACAAAATGACATTTTTAAAGGAAAAAAGTAATTTAATATATAATGAATTGTCGGTCCCGGCAATACCCATAAAAGTCATTGAAAAAAACTGCATGGGATTCCCCCACAGTCCATTACCAGGCCCTTTGAGTCTGGTATGAATATTAAGGGGAACCCCGAACCAAAATTAAAAAAAAAAATTGCATGGGAGGCCCTCAAATTCCATACCAGAACCTTCAGGTCTGGTATGGATATTAAGGGGAACCCCGCGCCAAAATCTTTTTTTTTTAAATGGCGTGGTGGTCCCCCTCAACGGTCTGGTATGGATTTTAAGGGGAACCCAGCGCCAATTTTTTTTTAAAAATGGTGTGGGGTCCCCCTAAAAATCCATACCAGACCCTTATCTGAGCATGCAACCTGGCAGGCCGCAGGAAAAGAGGGTTGACGAGAGAGCGTCCCCCTCCTGAACCGTACCAGGCCACATGCCCTCAACATGTGGAGGGTGCTTGTGGGTAGCCCCCCAAAGCACCTTGTCCCCATGTTGATGGGGACAAGGGCCTCATTCCCACAACCCTTGTCCGGGGGTTGTGAGGGTCTGCGGGCGGGGGGCTTATCGGAATCTGGAAGCCCCCTTTAACAGGGGGACCCCCAGATCCTGGCCCCCCCTGTGTGAAATGGTAACGGGGTACAAATGTACCCCTACCATTTCACAACAAAAGTGTGAAAATGGTAAAAATGATATTACTCGGCTTCGGGACTAGTCCTTTATTAAAAAATAAAAAAATAAAAATGTCCCATGAAGTCTTCTTCTTCTTCTCTTGCTCCGCCAATGGACCAAAAAAGAAAAAAAAACAAACCCACATGCCGCCACCCTCCTTGGAAGGCACCTGCCGTAATGACCATCCTCTCAGGTGACAGTTCTTTTATAAGTGAGGGCGGGGCCACACGGTGATGTCGCCGGGTGACCCTGTCCCCCTCTGACACAGGGGGACATCTCTATGGCTTCCCTGTAGCGTCAGAGGGGGCGAGGCCACACAGTGATGTCCCCGGGTGATCGCGCCCCTCTCTGACACACGGGGACATCCCTATAGCTTCCCCATAGCATCAGAGGGGGCTGGGTCACAAGGTTACATCACTGGGTTGGCCCGCCACATTATTTACTATATCAATTATCAACTCATGCACTCGCATAACTCTGGCTTTGCTGGCACTGGTAGTGGCTGTACAGGCATTTGAACTGTCTGCCAATGGTACTGGCTCTGCTGGCACTGGTATGAGTTGTGTAGGAACTGGTTCTTGCTGGCACTGGTACTGGGTGTACTGGTACTAGTGATGAATGGCACTGAAACTGGCTGTATAGGCACTATTACTAGCTGTGCAGGCACTAGTTCTGGTTGGAACTAATGCTGGCTCTGAACAGAAGTGAATCTCTCCCTTTCCATTCACAACCAATTGCTATGTGAGAGGAAAAGGAGAGCCTGCTGCAAATCTGCAAAGCAAATTGTGATCTTTGTATTTGCTTGACACAGCAATCAGATGGTATAGAACTATTCTCATTTGCTCTCTCCATTTTTTATGATTTGCACTATTTAATGGACAATGCAATCACAGTACTCAGCTGCAGCCATTACTTGCATATTGTGATTGCTTGTGATTGGTCAGTGCAAACACAGTACAGTGCTAAAGTGCTTAAGAGTGTAGTATTTCAGACACAATAGCCAAAAATATTGTTCATACTCAATGAACATTGTGTTACCATTGTTAATAGGCCCCAGTTTTATATGGAGAGACTATGCAGGATTGGTTTGAATCCCAACCACCGCACTACTTACCTGGAGTTTGCATGTTCTCCCTCTGCCTACATAGGTTTCCTCTAGGTAATCTAATTTCCTTTCACACTCCAAAGACATGCTGGTAGGTTAATTGGCTCCTCTTTTTATTGGCCCTAGTATGTGTATGTACGAATTTGAGTTAGGTACCTTAGATTTTAAGCTCCTTGAGGGCAGGGTATGATGTGAATGTACAAGATATGTTCTGCATAAATTAATGATGTTAGATAAATACCTGTGATAAATAAATACATTTTTTTAGGAATTACAACCTACAGTGCATTATTTAGGAATCAAAAACAAGATCTATTGTACACATAATATAGCGTGTAAGCCTTTTTAACTAGCCTTCAATTTAAGAGGTAGAGATCAGACCAGTTTTTACAAGAAAATAAAAACTAAAGTCTATATTTACGGAACAAAAGCTAGAAATATTGTAAATAATTGATGTACACTATGCACAAGTATGTAACTAGATCCCAATTTCAAAGAGAGAGACCAGGGAGGTTTTATCACAATAATAAAATCAGAGTGTATAATTTCAGTAAAAACAGTCAGAAGTATTGTACAGACTTGCTGCACAGTCAGTGTGTTTTTTTTTAAGCCTGACATTTAAGAGGGAGAAACCAGTCAGGTTTTATCATGAAATACAAATTAAGGGTATTATTTCAGAAACAGCAGCCAGAAATTTTGTTTAGACTTGAGTAAGCCTTTTTTACTAGATTACAATTTAAGAGGAAGATACCAGGACATTTTTCTATGATGAAATAAAATTAGATTATTATTTTAGAGACAATAGCCATAAATATTATACATTTACTGGAGAGTATGTAGGCAGCTTAATTACACTTCAATCTAACAGAAAGTGACAGGCAGTCTTTTTCTAACAAAGCAGAAGTATAGTGTATTCTTTGAGAAAAATTATACCCACAAATAATATTGTCTTCTGGAGCTGCAGAATAGGCTGCAAACTAGGAGACACAGTGAATGATATACCCCACAGCAGATATTAAAATTTTTGTAGTGCAGGCCCAGCTATGGTAACATTATGTGTGGGACATTTACAGTGCATTGATCATAAGACTAGGCTACAAACCTTGAGGTGCAATGCAAGATTTTGTTCTATAGAAAACATTAGAAATTAGACATAAACATTAGACCCCACTGGGGAAAAATGATGTGTGGCACCTTTACACCTAAATAGAGCAGGAGATGTGACAGGATCTGGCAACAGTAGGCCAGCAAAGGTTGCAGAAGCTGGTAATGATGGCAGGTCAGTAGAGTTGGCAAAAGCTAATAGTGCTAGCAGGTCAGTAGAGGTGACAGGAGCTGGCAATGGTGGCTGTCAAGCAGCAGTGGGAGCAGTTAGCAATGGTAACAGGCCAGCAGCAGTGGCAGAAGCTTGTAAAGGTGGTAGGACAATAATGGGGGCAGGAGGTGGTAATAGTGATAGGCCAGCAAATGTGGCAGGAGCTGGTAATGTTGGCAGACTAGCAGTGGTGGCAGAGATAGTAATGGTGGCAAGCCAGTAGAGGTAACAGGACTTGGTAATGGTGACAGGAGCTGCTAATAGTGACAGGCCAGCAGAAGTGGCAGGAGTTGGTAATAGTGTTAAGTTATAATTTGAGGGGACAGGCAGATCTGTCTCTCACAAAACTGCCTACTGCACTGAATGCTCTTTTGAACAGTTCTGATCTGAGGATTGGAGGCATGTTGGGAATGAGAGGGGATAGTCATACTATCTGAAAATGAGGTTCTTTCCCAGCACCTATTCTAAGTGTAGAGAGAGTCTACAACTCCTGGGATTTGGAAGGGGTTAAACATCCCCCTGGAAGCCTTACCCAATATCTCACCCTCCTCCTCTGCCTACTGTTGATTCTGCCTTATAGGGATGAGCCGGACACCCCCTGGTTCGGTTCAGGCCTGAGGAAGGAGCAAGCATGCTCCGAACGCGAAGCCACCTCCTCTCACCCTGCACCCAGAAGTGACGTCATCTCCCATCACCCTCTGTGTTCGCTGCTGTTCTCATAGGCTGCGAATGCTGGAATCCACCTGCAAAAGCTGTCAGCTGCACTTCAGAGACATGGACGTTTAGGAGAAAAACCACCTCCGGATTTTGCTGCAGGATTACTATCATGCTTGTGTTTATGCTCCCTTTGTAAGTAGTTTTACTTTTGACTTATTAAATGGTTTACCAATACTGCACTTAGAGGTGCTGTGTTTCTTTTCCTTTGTTGCATTGCAGAGACTGCTTCTAGCTCTTCATACTGGCTGCCCTTAGTGCTGGTACATGGATTCCTCTCCCTCTTCATCTTAGAGACTGTTGCTATGGACTTCGTCCCTCCTATTGAGAGACTTTATTAATCACATTTATTTGATCTGTGTACACCTCCAGGGTCTCTCCTCAAACGAGCGCTGAGTTTATTTTTTGTCAGGTTCACCACCTTGCATCTTCTGGTTTTGTCCCAAGGCAAAAACGTTTTGGAGTGTGGTGCACACTTTAACATTTCCTTTCAGGTATATTCTTCATTTAAACTATACTTTACAGCACAACTTCATGTTTAGTTGCCTGATTTTTGAGAGACTCCTGTTTAGTTGCCTGATTTTTGAGAGACTCCTATTGAGAGACTTTATTAATCACATTTATTTGATTAATAAAGTCTTTTTGAGACTTCATGTTCAGTTGCCTGATTTTTGAGAGACTCCTATTGAGAGACTTTATTAATCACATTTATTTGATCTGTGTACACCTCCAGGGTCTCTCCTCAAACGAGCGTTAAGTTTATTTTTTGTCAGGTTCACCACCTTGCATCTTCTGGTTTTGTCCCAAGGCAAAAACGTTTTGGAGTGTGGTGCACACTTTAACATTTCCTTTCAGGTATATTCTTCATTTAAACTATACTTTACAGCACAGCTTCATGTTTAGTTGCCTGATTTTTTTGTTCTCTGAGCATTAATTGGAGGACACAGAAGACCTCTGGATATATGCTCCACTTCTAGGAGGCTGGACATTAAGCAAATGAAAAACACAACTCCTACACACCCTGCACTTGTCAAGGAATCTCAGTTTAGCTTGGAGTCCTTAACCACTTGCTGACAATGGTAATGTTTTAAATTTTCGCATATATGTAAAAAGTTCAGCAATTTTTTTGATAGAAAATTACTATAGAACCTCCAAACATTATATATTTCTTTAAAGCAGAGGACCTGGAGAATAACATGGTAGTATTCCACGACTTGGAGTGTCTGGAAACAGTTTATCCTGTCTGTTGAGGGTTTGACCCTCCTTAGACAGGAGAGCCACATATGAACATTACCCTCCATATGCCTCGGCTATCAGGAACCAACGATACCCAGTCCCCCTTTCTTTCTTTCCTACAACCCCCCTCCCCCTCCCACTGCGTACCTCCTCAACTCTCTCCCCCCCTCTTCTTTTCCCCCTCTCCCTTCTCTGTTTCACACTCTTTTTAGTTCTATACTAACTGATTGAAAATAGGAAAAAGGGAACGTGTGATGTCAGGTCCGCTACTTGAATTCCTTTTTATGTACCTCCTCTAGCAGACAGCAAGCGGCGCCGCCGGCCGGAGACTGGCTTTATAAGCTACTTTATTGATCCTTGCCACCATACATTAGATGAATGAGGTTACATTTCAGCTGCAATTTGTATGTTATATATTTTTTTGCTGTATTGACCTGATTTCGCCCGTTGTGGGTGTTAATAAAGATTATATTTGAAAAAAAGAAAAAGAGAAGGTAAAGTACATACAACCTCCGGCAGAATATATGGAATCACCACTCTTGGAAAATGTTCATTTATTTGTTTATTGTGTAAAAAAAAACTATTTTAATTTAACATTCCAATCTTCTGGCTTTAAGAAACACTTAAAAAAATAAAAGAAAGAAAACTGTAGTCAATTGCATCTACTTTTGCAGATCAAGTAGAGGAAACAATGTGGAATCACTCAATTCTGAGGAAAATATTATGGAATCACTCTCTACTTTGCAGTTCTAAAACAAACATCTGCATCAGATTACATATGCTAATTAGTCTGCAGTTAGAAAAGAGTGCTTGCACACCTTGGTGAGCTGTTGCATCAACCTGATGTGACATGACATGAATCCTGGCTCCAACACGAGAGATGTCAGTTGAAACAAAGGAGAAGATTATATAACTTCTTCAAGAAGGTAAATCATCATGGAATGTTGCAAAAGATGTTGAACCAAGTACAAATAAAATGGAAAGGTTGTTAAAGGGAAACATATTGGTAGACCAAAGAAGATATCAAAGCGCCAAGATAGAAAACATAAAGCAATATGGCCTTGAAAACATAAAATGCACATAAAAAAATGAGGAACAAATGGTCAGATACTGGAGTCAATGTCTGTGACCAAACTGTAAGACATCACCTAAAGGAAATGGGATTTAGATGCAGAAAAGCCAAACTAAAACCATCATTAACACCTAAACAGAAAAAAACAAGGTTACAGTGGGCTGTGGATGACTGGATGAAAATAATATTCAGTGTTCAATTACGAATCTGTATTGGGCAGGGTGATGAACTTGTGTTCGGTGCCGTTTCAATGGAATGTACGACGACGACTGCCTGAAGAAAACATTCAAATTTCCACAATCATTAATGATATGGGGTTGCATGTCAGGTAAAGATATGGGGGAGATGACAGCCATTAAATCTTCAATAAATGCACAAGTTTATGTTGAGATTTTGAACACTTTTCTTATTCCATCAATTGAAAGGATGTTTGGTGATGATGACATAATTTTTCAGGATGGTAATGCATTTTGCAATAGGGCAAAAGCTGTGAAAACTTTCCTTCAAGAAAGACATATAGGGGGTTATTTACTAAAGGCAAATCCAGTTTGCACTACAAGTGCACTGCAAGCACTTGGAAGTGCAGTCGCTGTAGATCCGAGGGGGACATGCAAGGAAAATAAAAAACAGCATTTTAGCTTGCACATGATTGGATGATAAAATCGGCAGAGCTTCCCCTCATTTCAGATCTAACAATCAGATTTACAGTGACTGCAATTCCAAGTGCATTTTTAGTGCACTTTCAAGTGCACTTGTAGTGCAAAGTGGATTTGATTTTCATAAATAACCCCCATAATGTCAATGGCATGGCCTGCAAATAGTCTGGACCTCAATCCAATTGAAAATCTATGTTGGGAATTAAAGAAAATGGTCAATGACAAGGCTCCAACCTGCAAAGATGATCTAGCAACTGCAATAAGAGAAAGTTGGAGCCAGGTTGATGAAGAATACTGTTTATCGATAGTTAAATCCATGCCTCCGAGAATTCAAGCTTTTATAAAAGCCAGAGGTGGTGCAACGGAGTACTAGTGGTATACTGTAGTTTTTTTTCGTGATTCCATATTTTTTCCTCTGTTTGATCTGCAAAAACAGTTGCAATTGACTACAGCTTTCTTTCTTTCTTTTCTTTTCCTAAAGCCAGAAGGTTGGAATCTTAAATGAAAATAGTTTTGAGGCATGTCTGTGATTAGTTTTTTTCTACACAATTAAACAATTGAATGAACATTTTCCAAAAGTGGTGATTCAATACTTTTTGCCAGGGGATAAATGTGTGTGGGACCTATATGTGCATAAGCACATAAACATGGGGGGGGGGTAAATGCGTTAGAGTTTTATTTTAATTTTATTATTTATTTTAATTAAATTTCTACACTTTTTCTTTATTTTCTTTTTCATTTAAAGCGATTGTAAAAGGTACAATTGTATTTTTAAAAAATAACAAACATGTCCATACATACCAGCTCTGTGCAATGGAATTGCACAGAGCAGTTGCAAACCTCCTCTTCTCTTGGGTCCCTCGCTGGTGCTCCTGGCCCCTCCTCTCTGTCCAAGTGCCTCCATGGGAAGCAACTTCCCATGGGTACAGTCATGAGTGCTCACTCCCGAGCCCCCTGCTGCGTCTATTGACAAAGACAGTGGGACTTGGCCCCACACCTCATTCCCTCATTATTGGCTTTGATTGACAGTACTGAGAGATAATGGCTCCTGGTGCCCCAGCAAAGCTAACAAGACCTGGAAGTGAGGGGAGAGAAGAGATTCAGATATGCACAGCACTGGATCGAATGAGGGTTCAGGTAAGAAAAAGGGGGGTGAGGGGAATGCTGATGCCTAAACAATTTTTACTTTAATGCAAGGAATGCATTAAGATAAAACATGTTTAGGCTTTAGAACAACATTAACTTTATTGCTATCACAGGGGATAAACAATATCTCTTGCCATAGTTGCGCAGTAAAAGGCACTCTTTAGTGTAAGATCAGGGGTCTATAAGACCTCTGTTCCCTCCTCTGCCCTCCAAAGTATCTCATCAAACTGAGATTGGTTTGATCATATGCTTGTCTAGTTTGTAGCTAGAGACTCCTTCTCTTTTGTGCTCAGATGACCAGACTGCTGGCCCTGGGAAGGGGGGAGGAGTCCTTCCATACCTGTAAAAGTGATTAGGCAGCTATAGAGCCATTCAGACCACTTTTACCTGAAAAACAGTCACTGTCTGTATACATTGATACCAGGATTATGGATCCAGAAACAGCCATTATCCTGGTATAACCACTTGCTCCAGGGACAGCCTAAGAGCTGGAAGTGGTAAAAGGTAGGACATCTCCTTCCATCTTTACTGGATCAAGATGATGAAGCTGTAGATCTTTGTCTTAAAATTCTGGTGGCTCCGCACTAAAGGGCCTGATACTCAGAACTATTCTTTCCCAGATTCAATTTCATTATCTTGTACCAACCTGGGTCAAAGAATGGTAAGGCTGATGATGCCTTAGTGCTCTAATGGGACTCTCTAGGAAAGCAGCTTTGAATGTACAATCCTATCTCAAAAGAACTTTGTAATGGCCACAAATTCTAAGACATTCTTGAATCTTCTCAAAGAAGAAAATAATAATGACCTACTTTTCAATCATCCTTCTAAAGACATTACAAGAATGACTTTTGGACTCAAGCGCATCACCTCTATGTACCTTAATCTGTTCAAGTAAAAGCTCTCAGGTTGGTTCATGACTATAAACTTGCTGGGAATTTTGGGGTTTCTAAGACATAAGAACTTTTAACATGTTCCTTTTGGTGGCCTGGTTACAAGAAACATGTTAAAAGCTATGTGGCATCATGCCTGACCTGTGCACACATTAATACACTCAAATATTCTCCTTTGGGGTTGCTCCAGCAACTCCTTATTTTATCAAGACCATGGGGATCAATTGCTATTGATTGATCTACCTCCTTCAAAATAAATAGCCATTATCTTAGTAGTTGTCTCAATAAAATGTCTCATTTTATTCTAGTAAACGAATGGTTCAGGATATTAGGACTTCATGGAATTCCTGACAATGTAGTGTCTGTCAGAGAAGTACAGTTTGCTCCAAAGTTCTGGAAAAGCTTTTGCACAGCTTTAGGTGTTACAATTAAAGCGGAGTTCCACACAAAAATGGAACTTCCGCTTTTCAGAACCCTCCCCCCCTCCGGTGTCACATTTGGCACCTTTCAGGGGGGAGGGGGGTGCAGATACCTGTCTAAGACAGGTATTTTCACCCACTTCCGGCATAGACTCCCACGGGAGTCTATGATCCACCTGTCCCTCCGCGCTGTCTCCTGGGAAACACACAGGTCCCAGGAGATAGCGGGGACCAGTTACGACGCGCAACGCGACTCGCTCATGCGCAGTAGGGAACCAGGAAGTGAAGCCACAACGATTCACTCCCTGATTCCCTCACCCAGGATGGCGGCGGCAGCTGCCGAGAGTCGAGCGATTTATCTGCGTCGGCTGCCGACATCGCTGACATCGCTGGACCCTGGGACAGGTAAGTGGCCATGTATTAAAAGTCAGCAGCTGCAGTTTTTGTAGCTGCTGGCTTTTCATATTTTTTTTTAGGTGGACTCCCTCTTTAAAATGTCCTCTGGTTTTAATTCTCAGTCTACCAGTCAGACTGAGAGGCCCAATCAAACTTTGGAGTAGTACATTTTTTTTAGTTATTTTCAGTATAACTGGGTGGACTTTCTTCCAACAGCAGAATTTTCTTACAATTCTAAATATAGCTCCACTTCTTAAAGTCCTTTTCTTCCTAAACATCTGGTATCATCTGACTTTTATTCCTGATCTCCCTATCTGCACTTCAATAATTTTGTTTATAATCAATTTTTTTTTTTATTATAAACGTCATCTTCACAATTCAATATTATACGTTCCTGTATTTCATGGTTTACATTAAAATACACGGGAATAAACATTACAAGAAAAAAAACAATTACGAAGCTCTCTTGTCAAAAGTTTACCAGTTATACTATCCCTTCCCCCTCCCTCCAAAAAAAAAAAAAAACAATTCCAAAAAAGTTTGTTAATTCCCCCCCCCCCCCCGCCATGGGGTAAGTCTGCTCTATCCCTTCCCACTCCATCCATTCTACTTTAAGTCATGTATTCTCCTACTGTACCCTTCTGTGTCAAAAAAAAAAAAAGAAAACCACCCCACCTACTTCCAAAGAGGTCACTGTTGGCCATGGTGTCTATTCATTTTAGTGACAAAAAAAAAAGAAAAAATAGGGATTGTGCCATGTGATTAAATATTGATTATCCATGATTGTGTATAACGGTCTTCATGGCCTAATTCCCTAACTCTAAGTGACACTCCAAAAAAAAAAAAAAAAGAGAGAAAAAGAAAAGAGGAATGATCCCTCTCCTACTTCCTACGTGTTTATCAAAACCTCATATAATATAGGAGGCCTCTAATGGCCATAGTGTTGAAAAAAAATTATACCATGTGATAAAAATATTATGAACCTTATTGCATAAGAACAAACTTCATGACCCACTACTTACCCTACTTTGAGTGCCAAACCCTCCACCCACCTTCCCATCCCCCCTCACTACCTCCACATGACTTAACTCTCTCTCTATCTCTCTCTCATTAGGGGCAGGGATCTCACTCCACACTAAAAAAATTGGCAGGGGGGCCGAAGGTAGAGAAGGAGGGGGAAAAAAAGCAGAACAAAACAAAAAAAACAAAACATAGATCAATCCTAGTCAAGGTTCATAATTCAGCTCTTTATTCCTCTATGACTAAAACCATAAACAGCTATACTAGGGACCTTATGGATCCACTACCCCCCTTAACTTCCCATGCCCATCTCATGTGCACACTGTATCCAGCCTGCCCATATCTTCTCAAATTCCCCTTTTTGGTCCCCCATTACTTGAGTCCACCTCTTGGCTTCCATTATCCGTTAACCTCCTTTTTCCAGTCCTCTAGTGTTGGGCAGGCAATCTGTTTCCAAAATCTGGGGATAATTAATTTAGCTGCATTCAATAGGTGTGGTGTAATGCTCTTCCTATAAGCTTTAACTGCTTGCTGACCGCCGGCCGTCAGTTCTCGTGGTGGGCGGGCATCATATGACGGCCCCGCTTTCCCAGGCCACCAGGGGGCGCGCACGCGATCACCGCCGTGTCACTAAGCACCCGGTGCGTGTGCCTGGTGGCCGCGATGTCCACCGGGCACCCGCGATTACCGGTAACACAGCAGGACCGTGGATCTGTGTGTGTAAACACACAGATCCACGGTCCTGTCAGAGGAGAGGAGACCGATGGTGTGTTCCCAGTACAGAGGAACACCGATCGGTCTCCTCCCCTAGTGAGTCCCCACCCCCTACAGTTAGAATCACTCCCTAGCAACACAGTTAACCACTCGATCACCACCTAGTGTTAACCCCTTCCCTGCCTGTCACATTTATACAGTAATCAATGCATTTTTATAGCATGGATCGCTGTATAAATGTGAATGGTCCCAAATATGTGTCAAAAGTGTCCGATATGTCCGCTGCAATATCGCAGTCATGATAAAAATCGCAGATCGCCGCCATTACTAGTAAAAAAAATTTAAAAAATAAAAATTTTATAAATCTATCCCCTATTTTGTAGACGCTATAACTTTTGCGCAAACCAATCTATATACGCTTATTGCGATTTTTTTTACCAAAAATATGTACAAGAATACATATCGGCCTAAACTGAGAAAAAATTTCTTTTAAAGAAAAAAAAATTGGATATTTATTATCGCAAAAGGTAAAAATTATTGTGGTTTTTTTGTAAACTTGTCACTCTTCTTTTGTTTATAGCGCAAAAAATAAAAACCGCAGAGGTGATCAAATACCACTAAAAGAAAGCTCTATTTGTGGGGAAAAAATTATAACATTTGGGTACAGTGTTGTATGACCTAAATTGTCATTCAAAATGTGACAGCGCTGAAAGCTGAAAAATGGTTTGGGCAGGAAGGGGGCGAAAATGCACTGTATTGAAGTGGTTAATGGAGCCGGGCGTTCCGTGGAATAGGAAGCCTAGAGGTGTAAACTCCATAGGTCTAGGGGCCAGTTTTTCAATCCATGGTGCAATTGCTACCCAAAATGCTTTGATTTCAATAATTTCTGCTCTTATCAACAGCTTAAAACCATTACAAGTGATTCAGGAGAATTTGATTGAGACTTTGAAGGAGGCACAGGAATGTTACAAAGAGGCTGCTGAAAGACATTAAATATCCTTTGCTACCTTTAATGTGAATGACAACGTTTAGTTATCTACCAAAAATTTGAATGTACTTGTTTCTACAAAGCTGGGTCAAAAGTTTGTGGGACCTTTCCATTTTTTTACCTCAAATTAACCCAGTCACTTTTTGCTTAAAGCTTCCTGACAGTTTTAAGATTCAAACAATTTCATGAAAAGCTTTTCTCTGGGAGATTTCACCCACACCTTCACCTGTTGAGGTGGAAGGTGAAAAATTTGAGGTTAAGAAAATTCTTGATTCCAGGGTATTTAGAAACAAATAAATTTTTTTTGGGAAGGATATGGGCCAGAAAAAAATTCTTAGATTACCAAGAGAGGTCCACCAGAGGTTTCCTCATAAACCTTGTCCTAAGGCATCCTTTTTTCTAAGGCTCTTCAGGCCACTCTGGTGATGTCACAGGTCCTTCTTTTTCCACAGCTGGTGATCCTTCCTCCTTGATTGAGCCCAGAAGTTCTATGAGACCAGGTTGGCATGATGACTCACCCCTAGGGGGTGTGACGATAAGAGCAGAAGCAGCAGGATGAAGTGGAGTTTCTGCATAAGACAGCATTAGTCTGAAGATGAGAAGGAAAATCTCCATTTTTTTATTTTTAGTATTGCCGGGCTTTTAAAATGAAAAAAAATCTGTTCAGCTGTAAGCACAGAAACTTGAAGTTCGGCTTTAAGCACAAATAAAGTAAGTCTAAAAAAAATGTACAGTATGCATTATTTTAAGTGATTCATAAATGGCTTACTTAATACTGTTATATGTAAATTCTTTCCTAATTTGGAAGTATGTTATCAAACATAAGAAATGTTGTTTAACTTCATCTTTATGATAGACCTGTCTTAATTTAACAGAAAAATTAAAAACAACTACAAACTACACATTATGTACATGTGGCTAACCAATAAATATAATGACTTCAAGAAAGGATCTAAGCACAGATGTATGAAACAACTGATGCTGTAGTATTAATTCTTCTGATAAAGGTTTTTAACTGCCGACTGGTCTAATTTTTTTTATTTTGTATTTTTGTACACAGGAATTGTTTGAAATAATTTGTCCCCAAGAGAGACTCTCAATCCCATGTGAGTTGCGATTCAGCAAAGCAAATCTAATTTTGTTTATTTTATGCAAACTAGAAGGGTCTGTGGTTCATTCTGCTTTCACTGGAGGGGAAAGGCTCACTAATGGGACCTACAGAACTGCATGCATTACAAACATCATACCCTTGCATACATTACATTCAGCCCTGAGATGTTCTATGCTGTATATGCACACTAATATATTAAGAGGAAATCCTTCTCACAGGTGAAGGAATTTCACCACATCATATCTACATTATGTTGTGATTAAAGTTAATGCTCCTGCGGCATTTTAATATCTGCAAAGCAAGAATATTGATATACATGGAATTTATCTTTCAACACCTTCTAGCCTTCATGTGTAAAAATAAGCAATGCATACAAGACATCACTTCATTTTATAGTAAAGCTTTCTGCATGCTTTTTACTGTTAATTACAAAGAGAAGATAGATAGATTACATGGCCTAAAAGGTTAAAGTTATTAAAAACATAACCGACAGGGGGTTTATAGCAGAACGCTAAACATTATTCCTTCCAATGTCTTCTGAAGGTGATTTGGAACACGGAACTTAAATGGTTTTAGCAAAGTTTTATTAAGTAGATAGATGGGGTGTATACTGCAGTATATGTTTATACATTTTATGGGTAAACTTAACTATATGGTATTGAGTGTTATTCACACTTAAAAGTGGAATCCAATGAACAAATTATACAGAACTAAATAAGAAATTAGCTGTGTCTGGTTTTCTTATAATGAATATTTTAGCAAAAGACAAAACTGCAAAAATGTATAAGGAGATTTACAGAAATGACAGCCTACCCGTGACAAACTATTTTGTGACCATGACTAATCACTGCAAGCAATTAAATTTGACAAAAGTATAGAAACTTCCACATTACTTCATACTTTTCAATAACTGACATGTAAACAGCTCAGGTGCATTGTCAGCTTACTATAAAAACAAAGCCTACAAAATCTTACAAAAGTTAACAGAACGTATCTGCTTAGGAGATGGTAATTAGCATATTTGGGTAAAGGGGTTCTGAACTTTTTTATGATAAAAGAACCTCAGTAAATTGCCGAATAAGTACCCATAGATGTTCATAATTATCATTAGGGATGAGCTTCGTGTTCGAATCGAACGCATGTTCGACTGGAACATTGCCTGTTCGGTCGTTCGCTGAATTTTGAACGATATGGGCCGTTCGCGCCAAATTCGAGTGACGCGCCACGGCCCATAATTCACTGCGGCATCACAGTGCATTGCTGGCTGATGATTGGCCAAGCATTCATTATGACCTGCATGCTTGGCCAATCACAGCGCCGTCTGTACAGAGAGCCATAATTGGCCAAAGCCAGGGTGGCTTTGGCCAATTATGGCTCAGGGGGTTTAGTACACGCCCCACACTATATAAGGCCCCCTGCATATATATACACAGTATTCAGTTTAGCTAGATCCATTCCTGTTATTCTCTTCCTACTACTGACAGGCAGGCAGGTGCTTTTACAGTAATTACAGCTACCTGAAGAAAATTGCTGGTGTTCTTCTGATCCTATTAGTCCTATTAGCTACAGTATTTACAAATAATGTAGTGCATCCTCTGCACAGTGTGCACCTAAAGCTACCCGAAGAAAATTTGTGTTCTTCTGATCCTATTAGTACAGTACCGCAGGCAGCTGCAGTATTTACAAGTTAGTGTAGTATGTCCTCTGCACAGTGTGCACCTAAAGCTACCTGAAGAAAATTAGTGGTGTTCTTCCGATCCTATTAGTACAGTACCGCAGGCAGCTGCAGTATTTACAAGTTAGTGTAGTGCGTCCTCTGCACAGTGTGCACCTAAAGCTACCTGAAGAAAATTAGTGGTGTTCTTCTGATCCTATTAGTACAGTACCACAGGCTGCTGCAGTATTTACAAGTTAGTTTAGTGCGTCCTCTGCACAGTGTGCACCTAAAGCTACCTAAACAAAATTAGTGGTGTTCTTCTGATCCTAATAGTACAGTACCGCAGGCAGCTGCAGTATTTACAAGTTAGTGTAGTGCATTCTCTGCACAGTGTGCACCTAAAGCTACCTGAAGAAAATTAGTGGTGTTCTTCTAATCCTATTAGTACAGTACCACAGGCAGCTGTAGTATTTACAAGTTAGTGTAGTGCATCCTCTGCACAGTGTGCACCTAAAGCTACCTGAAGAAAATTAGTGGTGTTCTTCTGATCCTATTAGTACAGTACCACAGGCAGTTGTAGTATTTACAAGTTAGGGTAGTGCGTCCTCTGCACAGTGTGCACCTAAAGCTACCTGAAGAAAATTAGTGGTGTTCTTCTGATCCTATTAATACCACAGGCAGGCAGCTACAGTATTTAAGGTTAGTTTAGTGCATCCTCTGCACAGTGTGCACCTAAAGCTACCTGGAGACAATTGCTGTTGTTCTGCTCCTATTAATACCACAGGCAGGCAGCTACAGTATTTACAGTTAGTGCACTGTGTCCTCTGCACAGTGTGCACCTAAAGCTTTCTGAAGACAATTGCTGGTGTTCTCATACTAATAATACCACAGGCAGGCAGTTGATTCTGTTAGCTGCAGTATCAGTATATATATATACATCCCAGCTTTGTGCAGCTACATCTCACTGCAGGCCATTAGTATGTCTGGAAGGCCAATAAGGAGAGGCAGACAGCCACAAGCCAATAAAAGAGGGCAAGCAGGCTCTGTGTCTAGAGGCAACAGTGCTGGTCGTGGAGACGGTGCATCCTCATCAGCACATGGCCGTGGGACACGCTTGTCCTTTTTTTCGGCAGCTGGCCATGTTGAGCGGCAACATGCGGAAGACTTGGTAGAGTGGATGACCAAGCCATCCTCATCCTTCTCATCCTCTCTCACCCAGGCTCAGGGTACTTTGTCTGGCAAAACAGCTGGCAACGCGGCCTCTTCCCTCGGCTCAATGGCATCAGTAACTCCTTCCCTAGCCCCCAATGTCCTCCTGAGAAGTCCGCCGAACTGTTTGACCACAGTGTTAGGTACATGCTCCAGGAGGATGCCCAGCGTTTTGAAGGCTCCAATGATGGTACCCAGCTAGAGGAAGGCTGTAAGGTGAGCCCAGAGAGAGGGGGTGCCCAAGAAAGACAGCAATCTGGCAGTCATGTTCCCCCAGCTGCAGCATACTGCCAGCTTTGCTCCAGTGATGAGGAGGGAGGGGATGATGAGGTCACTGACTCCACGTGGGTGCCTGATATAAGAGAGGAGGAGGAGGAGGAGGCACATCACTAACGAGGCAGGATGCCCTCCAGGGGCCAGCTTAAGGGCAGCACACCGGCTGCATCACACCGCAGAGCTCCGCATGTGCAGGGCGCTGCTGTCTCTGCGCGTTATTCCAAAAGTTCTTTGGTGTCTGCCTTTTTTGAGACGAGTGCATCAGATCCCACTGCTGCTATTTGCTACATATGTCTCAAGCGTATCTGCAGGACAAGGTGCAGTAGTGTTGGAGGTTGTTCTGCCACCACGCCTCCAAAATACTACTAGTGGTGATTCTGCCACACCTCTCTCCTCCACCCCCTCCTCTTCTTCTTCCTCCATGGCCTCTTCCTGTGCTGATTTGACTTTGGAACCAGTGGTACTCCGTAGGCGTTCAAGGGGCTACGCAAGCACGCAGGCCAAAAGATGCCATGCGGTTCTTGAGCTGGTGTGCTTGGGGGACAGGAGCCACACTGGGGCAGAGATTCTGTCAGCTCTGCAGGGGCAGGTTCAGAGGTGGTTGATGCCACGCCAGTTTAAGGCAGGTATGGTGGTTTGCGACAATGGCACCAACCTCCTCTCTGCCCTCCGACAGGGACAGCTGACCCATGTGCCCTGTTTGGCTCATGTCCTTAACTTGGTGGTGCAGCAGTTCTTGGGCAGGTACCCAGGCTTACAGGGTGTCCTGAGGCAGGCCAGGAAAGTCTGTGTGTATTTCCGCTGGTCATATAATGCCAGTGCTCGGCTGGCAGACCTCCAAAAGGAATTTAACCTGCCCAAGAACCGCCTAATCTGTGACATGCCCACCAGGTGGAACTCAACGTTGGCCATGCTGCAGCGGCTGCACACGCCGCAGCAGAGGGCCATCAATGAGTACCTGTGCGTCTATGGCACCAGGACAGGGTCAGGGGAGCTTGTTTTTTTTTCCCATGCCAGTGGGCCATGATCAGGGATGCATGCACTGTCCTGCCACCATTTGAGGAGGCCACAAGGATGGTGAGCAGTAGGGATGAGCCGAACACCCCCCTGTTCGGTTCGCACCAGAACATGCGAACAGGCAAAAAATTTGTTCGAACACACGAACACCATTAAAGTCTATAGGACACGAACATGAATAATCAAAAGTGCTAATTTTAAAGGCTTATATGCAAGTTATTGTCATAAAAAGTGTTTGGGGACCTGAGTCCTGCCCCAGGGGACATGGATCAATGCAAAAAAAAGTTTTAAAAATGGCCGTTTTTTCGGGAGCAGTGATTTTAATAATGCGTGAAACAATAAAAGTGTAATATCCCTTTAAATTTTGTACCTGGGGGGTGTCTATAGTATGCCTGTAAAGGGCCGCATGTTTCCCGTTTTTAGAACAGTCTGACAGCAAAATGACATTTCAAAGGAAAAAAAGTCATTTAAAACTACTCGTGGCTATTAATGAATTGTCGGTACGACAATACACATAGAAGTTCATTGATAAAAACGGCATGGGAATTCCCCACAGGGGAACACCGAACCAAAATTTTAAAAAAAATGACGTGGGAGTCCCCCTAAATTTCCTTCAGGTCTGGTATGGATATTAAGGGGAACCCCGGCCAAAATAAAAAAAAAAATGGCGTGCGGTCCCCCTCAAAATCTATACCAGATCCTTCAGGTCTGGTATGGATTTTAAGGGGAACCCCGCGCCAAAATTTTTTAAAAAAATGGCGTGTGGTCCCCATAAAAATCCATACCAGACCCTTATCCGAGCACGCAACCTGGCAGGCTGCAGGAAAAGAGGGGGGAAGAGAGAGCACCCCCCTCCTGAACTGTACCAGGCCACATGCCCTCATTTGTCATTTGTCATTAGTCTTCTGGTTCTTCTGGTACTTCCTCTGGTGTTCTCGTCTGGCATCTTCCTCTGCGGCGTCTTCTTCCCTTCTTCTCCTCGGGCCGCTCCGTATCCATGATGGCATGGAGGGAGGCTTCCGCTGTGTGACGCTTCTCTCTTCATCTTCTTCTCTTCATCTTCTTGTGTTCTTCTTTTCGGGCCGCTCCCCATCCATGATGGCATGGAGGGAGGCTCCCGCTGTGTGACGCTCCTCCTCTTCTGATGGTCCTTAAATAATGGGGGGACGGAGCCACCCGGTGACCCCGCCCCCCTGACGCACAGGAACTTGATGGGGACTTCCCTGTGGCATTCCTTGTGACGTCAGAAGGGGCGGGGTTACGTAACAGGTGACCCCGCCCCCTCTAACATCACGGGGAATGCCACAGGGAAGTCCCGTCAAGTCCCCATGCGTCAGAGGGGGGCGGGGTCACCGGGTGGCCCCACCTCCCCGTTATTTAAGAACCGTCAGAAGAGGAGAAGCGTCACACAGCAGGAGCCTCCCTCCATGCCATCATGGATGCGGAGCGGCCCGAAAAGAAGATGAAGAGAAGAAGATGAATAGAAGAAGATGAAGAGAGAAGCGTCACACAGCGGGAGCCTCCCTCCATGCCATCATGGATGCGGAGCGGCCCGAGGAGAAGAAGGGAAGAAGACGCCGCGGAGGAAGATGCCGGACGAGAACACCGGAGGAAGAACCAGAAGAACCAGAAGAACCCGAAGAAGAAGAAGATGGAGGAAGAAACCGAAGGAAGATAGAAGACAGAAGAAAGAAGAAAGACGAAAGAAGAAGCATTTAAATAAAGGAATTGTCAAAAACTGTCTCTTGTCATTTTTAACATTTTTGACAGTTTTTTAGTGAAATGTTAGGGTAAGTACCCCCTTATCATTTCACACAGGGGAGGGGCCAGGATCTGGGGGTCCCCTTGTTAAAGGGGGCCTCCATATTCCGATAAGCCCCCCGCCCGCAGACCCCCACAACCACCGGCCAGGGTTGTGGGGATGAGGCCCTTGTCCTCATCAACATGGGGACAAGGTGTTTTGGGGGGCTACCCCAAAGCACCCTCCCAATGTTGAGGGCATGTGGCCTGGTACTGTTCAGGAGGGGGGGGGTGCACTCTCATCCCCCCCTCTTTTCCTGCGGCCTGCCAGGTTGAGTGCTCGGATAAGGGTCTGGTATGGATTTTTGGGGGGACCCCACGCCATTTTATTTATTTTTTTGGCGCGGGGTTCCCCTTAAAATCCATACCAGACCTGAAGGGTCTGGTATGGAATTTAGGGGGAACCCCACATCATTTTTTTTTAAATTTTGGCCGGGGCTCCCCTTAATGTCCATACCAGACCTGAAGGGCCTTGTATGGAATTTAGGGGGACTCCCACGTCATTTTTTTTTTAAATTTTGGTTCGGGGTTGCCCTGTGGGGAATTCCCATGCAGTTTTTATCAATGAACTTCTATGTGTATTGTCGGCAATGCAATAGCCGCGGGTAGTTTTAAATGTGTTTTTTCCTTTGAAGTGTCATTTTGCTGTCAGACTGTTCTAAACACGGGAAACATGCGCCCCTTTACAGGCACACTATAGACACCCCCCAGCTACGAAATTTAAAGGGATATTACACTTTTATTGTTTGACTTTAAGTATTATTAAAATCACTGCTCCTGAAAAAACGGCCGTTTTTAAAACTTTTTTTGCATTGATCCATGTCCCCTGGGGCAGTGTGTCGTCCCCAAACACTTTTTATGACAATAACTTGCATATAAGCCTTTAAAATTAGCACTTTTGATTATTCATGTTCGTGTCCCATAGACTTTAACAGTGTTTGCGTGTTCAAACGAACTTTTTTCCTGTTCGCATGTTCTGGTGCGAACCGAACAGGGGGGTGATCGGCTCATCCCTAGTAGTAATACTAAAACAAATAGAACTACACTTTAACCACCTCAATACAGGGCACTTTCACCCCCTTCCTGCCCAGGCCATTTTTCAGCTTTCAGCGCTGTTGCAATTTGAATGACAATTGCGCAGTCATGCAACTCTGCACCCTAATGAAATTTTTATCATTTTTCCCCCACAAATAGAACTTTCTTTTGGTGGTATTTGATCACCTCTGCGGTTTTTATTTATTGCGCTATAAACAAAAGAAGAAGGACAAATTTTTTAAGAAAATTGTTTCCTTCGTTTAGGCCGATATGTATTCTTCTACATATTTTTGGTAAGAAAAATCACAATAAGCGTTTATTGATTGGTTTGAGCAAAAGTTATAGCGTCTACAAAATAGGGGATAGATTTACAGCATTTTTATTTTTTTTTACTAGTCATGGAGGCGATCTGCGATTTTTATTGTGACTGCGATATTGAGGCGGACATATCAGACACTTTTGACACTTTTTGGGACCATTTACATTTATACAGCGATCCGTGCTATATAAATGCATTGATTACTGCGTAAATGTGACTGGAAGGGAAGGGGTTAACACTAGGGGGTGATCGAGGGGTTAAATGTGTGTCCTAGGGAGGTGATTCTAACTGTGGGGGGAGGGGACTGACTGGGGGAGGTGACTGATCAGTGTCCCTATGTACAAGGGACACACCATCAGTCTCCTCTCTTCTGACAGGATGTGGATCTGTGTGTTTACATACACAGATCCATGGTCCTGCTCAGTTACTGGGCAATCGCGGGTGCCCCCAAGTGGCTCGGGAAGGCGATCACCTAATATGACGTCTGCCCAGAACTAGAGCTGCCTCGTCCCACCGTCATATGACAGTGGGCGGGCGGCTAGTTGTTAAAGTGAAAAATGCTCTAGTTATATATTTTTTTTTCCTTGTTAAAATTATGTAGACCAAGATCTCATATATACTGATTAAGTCTTTGATTCTTGAATTTAGCTTTTGCTTTTAAATACAGTAAATTATTTGAAGAAAACAGCTTTATGTTTTATTTTTAATTGACACAAAACTATACACTATAATAAACCCACACTACTGGACACAACAGTTGGTTAACTGTATAAGTAAGAAAGATTACAATAAAAAAAGTCATGAAAGTCAACAAAAGGAGACAATTCAGTGAGTAGCTGCAGCTATTTACTGGCCTCTTCCTTGTCTGAATGAACAGAGTGGGTTATTGGTACCAGTTCTTAACTGAAGCATAGTAAACTGTGTGTGCTACGCTTCCATTTGTGAATGGGCAAAAGTCGTTGGGGTTGATTCACTAAAGGCAACTAGGCTGTGCACTTTGCAAAGTGCAGTTGCACTCTGCAAGTGTAGTTGCTCCAGAACTTTTTTGCTTGCATGTAATTGGAGAATGGAAGCCAGCAGAGCTTTCCCTCATTTACTAAGCTCTGGAGCAACTGCTCTTGCAGAGTGCACAGTCTATTCAAAGGTGAGACATCAGGGGTCTGTTGTATTTTACCAAAGCTCCCCAACAGGGCTGTAAAAATTTGTAAAATTTGTAAAAATTGTAAAAAAAATAAAATAAAATTGTAAAGAATAATCAGGAAATGAAATTGTAAAAAAAATTATTAAAAACAAATAAATAAATAATAAAAAAACAACTGACACCATTTGCTGCTCTGCTGACACTATCCACTGCCCTACTAACACTATCCACTACCCCCCCCCCCAAAAAAAAAAAAAAAGAATTGTGAAAAAATGAAACAAATAATAAAAAAATTAACAAATATTTGAATAATGTAAAAAATACATAAATAAATATGGGCTCATTCACATAGATTCTCTTGAGCATACAGTGTAAATGATTGATCTGTTTGTTGAGCAGGAGCTACCTGTTACTCTATGGGGATGCAGCAGCCATAAAAGCACAGCCGCAGGTCTTTATTTGACAGGTGTACAGTTGTGGGTGAGTGACCCTGAATGAACACTGTCTGTGTTTGGGGCCATACACATGCATGCACATGCCTATGCCACATAAAAAAAAAACCCAAAAAACTCACACTGTACAGGCCACAGCACCCATGTGAATGAGCCCCAAGACCTTATTCACATACATAGCTTAATTTATTAACTCAATACAGTTTTATCTTTTAGATTTAGCAGGAATTTTGTAATTCATGTAAGTTATGTTGTGGTTCAATCCGATATTAATGATTTTATAGTTTTTTTTTGTGAAAAGGAAATGATGACACTGAAAATAGTCAGACAATTCACATAAAAAAGAGCAGCTAAACACAATGGGAGTTAAAAAAAGCTCATAAAAACTCAGGTAAATGCACATAAAAAATGCAGGTAAACTCAAGTGCTTCCATTTGAGTTTGTATCTGCATTTTATATTCACAAGTGTGAACCAGCCCTTAGCAAACAAGCAAATTCCTCACTACAGCAGTAGCATTATAAAATAAAAACAAATATACAAATTCAAAATAAATAAAAACCTTAAAATAAGACTGAAACTAATTTTACATCCCAAAAGTGAGTTCTGACCACAAATCAACTATAAAAAAATAATAAAAATAAAAGAAGAAGAACAAATAGAGGCAGCAAAGATGTTAATTGCCCATATAGATAGCAATCAGAATTAAATTACAGTTACCTAAATGCTCTAATTTCTTCCCATGCAGTTTGAGAGCTTTCCCTATACTTTTCTTACAAAAGCTAAGTTAAGTTAAGTATGATGCTCTGTGACTCCAATTTAGTTTTGTGGCTGCCCTGTGTCCCTCATCCTTTTATAGTAAGTGGTTTGGCTTAACCAAAACCCTCTTATTGGCCCCGCTAAGCTTCTGTCCATGGTTCAAAAATCATGAAGTGCTGTATGGTTTAAAAACATTCTTCTGGGCAAATCTGCACATTCATATATTTATTTATTTTATTTATTACAGGTACTTATATAGGGCCATCAATTTACACAGCGCTTTACATATATATTGTACATTCACATCAGTCCCTACCCTCAAGGAGCTTACAATCTAAGGTCCCTAACTCACATTCATACATACGTGCTTCTGGATCCTATAGACTCTAATCCTATCTAGCACCTTATTATTATTAATCTTACCTTATTATTTACACTTCTTAACACTTTACAGTTGAAATTCTGGGAATTCCAAAAGTAATACATCCAAAAAATAGTCACTCTGACTGTATTCAAACAAGCTTTCCCACCAAACTTTAACATTTCACGGATTCAAAATATTTAACACTTTATCTTGGTCCTGATTGCTTTATTTCTCAAACTCTTAAACATTTATAACTTCACTCCTCCTTCCTACTCTTAGGTAGGAGTAGAAACACCTCTTTACCGTGTACACATTTTAAGACATACACAAAATAACCTTGCTTTAAGTATCTCAATGATTAATTGGTAAAACTTGTGCATTAATTAGACATAACCCAACACTGTTGTTTTATTATTCTGTCTTGATTCTTATCCCTTGACACAATAACACTTTCTCATCCCTCATTCATTGGCCATCCTCTATATATTTATATGACAACCCCCCCCCCCCCCCTTTTTTTTACCAATATTTAAATCAATTGTACAGTATTAACTATATCAAATTTACAATAGTATAGGTTAGCAACACAACTGAAACACTTCATGCCTCTAACAGTGGGACCCCCCTATGTAACAGGGGTAGATCCAGATTTTGGCATTCATATGTATAACAGCTTAAACACAATTAAAAAACATTTGCACAAATAAACCATTCCCTCTGTTTTGTAACAGGCAATGCCCAGTTCCTATTTTTCTTAATTTCAAGATTAACAAATGGGCTTAATGACACAATTAGTTTTCACACATATAATCTATTTTTTCATAATTAATTTTGAACAACTTTTTTTTTCCATATATGTGCACCATCTTAGGTTTCTCTAAATAAAAAAACTATAATACCACTTGTTGTACACATCACAGTTAGTCCAGGGCAATTATATCAATCTGAAGTTTGCAATGCCCTCCAAACCTGCAACAATGTGAGAATAGGCAATTCCACAATTAAAAAAACATTATTTTAAGTCAGACTTTAACGGAAATAATCAAAATACCCCAGCTATAAGTTAAACTGTGTTTTTTAGTACAGTAGAACACTCTACTTTATGTTCCCCTTTTCAGATATTCACACCTTTTGCATAAATATTTAAAAATTTCTCACTGTCTCTCGTTGTGGTTTGAGACTGGCTGAAACTGACTTCCTAATCTCACAAGACACGTTAATCAAAAATACATTTTAAACAAATAAACCTCTTATTAAAACATTCATTTTTATTCTTAAAATTTGTATTTTGCAATTATCTTCATCTTTTAAATCAACTTAATTATCAGATCAGATTCCTCAGAAGAGGAAATTTGGTACCATTAAATACATATAATTTACTAGTGACGTCACATTCTCCATATATAGTTCCAATTAATAAGTGCATTGGGCATGGGCTTAATAATATGTGCCCAGCACATTCCATAAACATACTAATAGTTGATGGAAACCTTTCAAAAATCAAACCGAAAAAATTAATTTAATAAAATAAAAACATACTGTAAAATTTATAAACACATAGAAGTTTTTCCCTCTAATATATGTATATAATATATCCCTACTATGCAAACCTGTTTTAAAACCAAAAGCTCTATTATTTAAACCAAACCATTAATTTCCCCTTTTTGCCTGGCAACAAAATATATCTTTAACAACAACTATCCTAACATGGGTGTCCCTCCTTAAGGCAATAATGGGACACATGCAAAAAAAATAGCTTAATTCCCTTTTTTCCTTATTAAGATTAAGAGATGCTGCCTTGCTCTAAAAAGATTTCCTGTCTCCCTATAGGAAAGGAAGGTCCAGGTATCTGGTACTGGGCACCTCTAAATATCTAAATTCTACATTCTCTTGTACTTGTACGTAACCCAAATTCACTAAGGTTTAGGGTTCAGGATGTGTCACTTTATCAAGGAACATAGAACCTTGAGGTGTAGCACTAACTGTTCCATGATACCCCGGAGCACTGACATTTGGGACGACACTCTACTAAGTAGGCTAAAACTAATATCTTAAACAGCTTCTAGCATTCTACGTTAAAAAGGGGAAGTATGCAGTATTCCTTACTCACAGCCATCTAAATTTAATAAGGGGTTTAAAATAATCACTATAATGAGTGTAGTAGCATGGAGTACATTTGTAAATGCTATAGGGTTGAGCATATAAAGTATTCTGCACATTGAAATAAGGGGATTTCCCTATTCATTCTCATTATATCTTTTTTTTTTAATACTTCCTCTTATAAACTGTACGCTTTTTATTTTCTCTTTTGACTTCAAAACTGAGGCTTCTATTTATAACTAAATGATTTTATATTCATCTGTAATATCGATAATTTATCTTTTGTCTGTTTCTTTTCTTTTTTTGTTCAATAAGTTTTTATTGAAAAATATTAAACAGATAACAATCAAGATACAGACATCAGGAAATGAGAATCTGTAGAAAGTTATACATTGTCATGTTATCTAAATTGACCCTCTGATATATACTTCTGGTCCCAAACTTATCTCTTCTGTAGTAACCAAAAAGAGCAAATGGTTGGTGGTTAATAATCATATGGTGCCCCTTACATTTGACATATGGAGTGTTTCCCTGCATACCATGAGTGCCATGTATATAGGGAAAGATTCCTAGGGTCCAGAAACCTCTGATGACTAATTCCTTAATGCCACATCATTAACATCAAATATAAATTAAATCGAGAGAAAAGGAAAGTTAGTAAAAAAATAAGTGGAAAAAGAGAGAGCAGAAGTGAAGAGGAAAGGAAAAAGTGGAGGGGGAAGGAATACTTTCCAGCCATTACAGTGTGTCGTTCACAGGCACATCATTATTCACCATTCAAGCATCCTTACTAGCCATAATCTCAGCATATGATGACAGAATTTAAAGATGAACCAACAGGACCATATCTTAGATGCCAATTCAGATTTGTTTTTAAGTTTTAAAGTGCTATCTTCCATGTGATATATTCTGTCAACTTCCATTAGCCATTGGCGTAATGAGGGGATTTTTAGCTGTTTCCATAATTTTGGTATAAGAGCCTTAGCAGCATTCAACAAATGGGGTGTAATTGACTTTCTGTATGATCTGTACAATGAAACAGTAGCAACCACGGGTCATTTGAAATTTTACTGCCTTGTATTTTTTCGATCCAAAATAAGATAGTGGACCAATATGGTCTTATGAAAGGGCATGACCACCAAATATGGGTGTGGGTTCCCGTATGACCACAGCCCCTCCAACATAGATCTGAGGTGGTTGGGAAGAACTTATGAAGTGTGGCTGGTGTAAAATGCCATCTGGTTAGCATTTTATAGTTTACCTCCGCTGGCTTTGATGCTATTGAAGAGACATGAGCCAAGCGGAGTATCACAGAGCGTTGTTGGTCAGAAAATGGTTTCTGGATTTTGGTTTCCCACTTAGATAGAAAAGATGAGTGTTCCGTTGACGATATTGATATCAAAGCGTGATAAAAGTTAGACAGGGGTTTGTCTGGGGGGAGGTCTCCCGCTAACAAGTATTCTACTGGGTTCATTTCTTCCTCTGACTGTAAAGGTTGAGGTAGAGATTTTGTGAATTGAGATAGTTGATGATATTGCCATTGGTGCATAAAGGGTATCGGTGTAGTTGTTGTTAGAGCAGATATAGGCAAGATCTCTTTGTTCTTCACAACCTTGCCGAGTAGGAAAGACATATCTGAAATCCAATCACCGTATTTTGAGTCCATATTCCCTGGGGGGAAGAAGTTATGTCCTATAAGTTGCATTAGCGGAGAGTTATAGGGCCAATTCTGTTTGTGGCATAACGACTCCCAAGAAGCCAAGGAAGATTTGGTTAGTGGGGAAGTAGAAAGTGCTAACTTGCGAAACTTGTTAGGTATCCATATGAGGGGGAAAAGGTCAACCCCACTCAGGTCTATTTCCAGTTGCACCCATAGCTTGGATGATTTGTATTTCCAATCTGAAATCCTATTAAGAATCGTGGCTAAATAATATTTTTTAAAGTCCGGAAGTGCCAGACCGCCTTCCGTTTTGGGTCTGATTAAACATCTGTGAGCAATACGAGGTTTTCTACGGTTCCAGATAAATTTACCTATAGCAGATTGTACAATCTTAAAGAACGCAACAGGAACCTTATAAGGAAGCATTTGATATAAAAAGAGCAGCCGGGTGTAATACGTTCATTTTTACAATATTAATTTTTCCTAGCCAGGAATGCGCCATCTGCGACCATTTTTGCAGGTCCGATCGAATGGCATTCAGCAAGGGGATATCATTTTTACGGAAAAGAGAGGCCGGGTCGGGAGTCAGGTATATTCCTAAGTATTTCATAGCTGATGGTTGCCAGTGAAAAGGGAAGGACGTTTGTAAACTAGTCGCTGTTGCGTGAGGGATTGATATATTCAAGATTTCCGATTTAGACAAGTTAATTTTAAAATTAGATATTTTACTAAATTGCATAAAGGCCATCATAAGATTGGGTAAGGTTATAAGGGGTTGTTGTACATAAAAGAGGACGTCATCAGCGTACACCGCGTATTTGTGTTCCGTCGTACCCACTGTAATCCCATGTATGTTGGGATTGTGGCGTATTGTTGCTAGGAAGGGTTCTAGGGAAAGGGCGAATAGGATGGGGGAGAGAGGGCACCCCTGTCGTGTACCATAATAAAGAAAAAAAGGATCGCTTAACGTACCATTAATTCTTAATTGGGCTGATGGCGTTTGATATAAAGCAGAAATCTTTGCCAGCATATTTGGACCCAAGCCGAAATGCGATAACGTGGCCATGAGGTACTCCCAGTCCACCCTATCAAAAGCTTTCTCAGCATCTGTAGACAGAAGAAGGGTGGGCTGGGAGCACCCACAAACATAGGATATTAGGGAAAGTGTTCTGAGCGAATTGTCTCTCGCCTCCCTCCCTGGAATAAATCCAGTTTGATCCCTAGAGACCCACTGCAGAATCAGGGGTAGAAGCCTAACTGCCAGCGCCTTGGCATATAACTTAGCATCCAAATTCAACAGCAATATTGTAACTACCGCACATGGTAGGATCTTTCCCCGGTTTAGGGATTACAGTGATGTGTGCGTGGAGAGTTTCCAGCCTGAAACCTCCATTATTAGGCGCTGAATTAGCATACGCTGTCAAATATGGAAGCAGGACATCTGCAAAAGTGCGGTAGTAGGCCACTGTCAGCCCATCAGGGCCGGGAGCCTTACCATTGGCCATTGACTTAAGTGCCCCCCTAAGCTCCACAGTGGTGAGATCATCTTCCAGTGCTTCTAGAAGGGAAGATGGGAGTCTTGGCAAATTAGCTCCTGATAAGTATTCCTCAATTTGTGATTTTTTAGTGCCACCGTCAGAGTGTGCGTTGCTAACCTGATATAGCTGTTGGTAGAAGGAGCGAAATTCCTTAGCTATGTCCCTAGTTTTGTGTACCATTATGTCTGAGGCCGATTTGATCTTAGCAATGAATGATGCTGATTTCTTTTGTTGTATAGATCGGGTTTAAATTTCGACTCGGCTTATTTCCCCATTCGTAGTACTGTTGATCAACAATTCTACGGCGGGATATATACTCAGAATGGAAAAGATCTTTCAATTCTTCTCTCTTTTTGGTGAGGGAATGGAAAATTGATTTAAAGTTACTTAATTTGTGGGTCTGTTCAAGGGTTCATATTTCCTTAATTAAGGTAGATTGCAAGTGCGTTCTCTCCCTCTTCTTCCTAGCACCCAATTCGATAAGTTTGCCTCTGATAAGAGCCTTATGGGCTTCCCAAAGAGTTCCTGGTGAAGTTTCTGGGGAAATATTGTCTCTAAAGTAGAGGGAAAGACTCTGCTCAATTTCTATTTCATCGGTTAAAAGTGAATCATTCAGTTTCCAGTGTGTGGATTTCATGGATAAGGACGGGGATTTAGTCGTCATGCTAATCGGGGAGTGATCAGATATTGCTGAGATTTCGATATGTGATCTTACCAAGAGGTCTAGATAGTGATGTTGGATGTAAAAATAGTCTATCCGCGAATGGGAGTCATGAACGTGCAAATAATGTGTGTAGTCTTTTGCGCCTGGATGCATCATCCTCCATACGTCTATAAGTTGGGTGTTATGCAGTAATTTACGGATATATGCTAGGCGTCTGTGCGGGATGCATGACTTCCCCTGAGATGCGTCTACTAGTGGTTCTAGGGAAATATTTAAATCTCCCCAAGAATAATACATCCACGTGCAAATTCCTGTAGTTTAGTTAAAGTTATTGTCATAAAGTCGGCTTGTCCCTGATTCGTGGCATACAAATTAGCGAGTGTACACGAAAAATCACCCAGGCTGCCCTTTATAAAGAGAAATCTACCTGAAGGGTCTGCAAGGAAATCCTCAACTGCAAATGGAGTTCCCCTTTGAAACCCAATGGCCACATCTTTTGGCTTTGACACGTCTTATAGACTATAATACCATGTTGGATATTGGTTAGCAAATAATTTAACAGACGTAGTGTATGTTAGGTGGGTTTCCTGCAAAAAGATAATATCTCCCTGCATGCGTAGGAGTTCCCTGTACAACAAGTGTCTTTTGCCCGCAGCATGCAGTCCTCTCACGTTACGTGAGATTAGCTTAGTGGTGGCCATCGGGTTCTCTGGAGAGTCCCATCATGTGAACATGATCTGTAAGGCTGGTGGGGGTAACCAAGGAAAGGACAAGAGAGGAAGGGGGTAAAGAAGGAGAAACAGAATATGAAATTAAGAACATGAGAGAGAGTAAAGGGACACAGGAAAGGAAATCCTGAGTAATTTTTGCATAAAAGTGACGAAGATCTGCACGCAAAATCTTGCGGTGCAAAAACAGGGGCCCCGCGGGGACCCCCCCAGCAACACAAACTCCCCCTAGGGGTCGTCCGTACCACCGAGGAGATCCCCCCATCGCCCCTTGTGGGGGGGGAGTATCCATCTTAGGTATCAAATCACGTGTGGTCTAATCGGATCCATTTGCGCGATCTGGCGCCAGCAAACTTAACAAGAACAAGTTATAAAACCCATGCTTCGAGTAAGTCGTGTCTTTCAGCTTCTACATCTCTAGTAACTGCTATACCCTGCACATAACATGTATAACTATAGCCCTAACCAGACCTCTAAACAGGTATAACAGGAGTGCATGTAAAATAATTAGAGAGATTTGCTGATGTCATTACGTAGCTTACTGTGACCTCATGTAAGTGTTTAAAGACCTGAGGAATTCAGTCTGCTCCATTAATAGAGTCCAGGTTAGCAGGACGGCGTTTACGGGAGACTTTCTGACACTGATCTTCAGGTGTGTGTGGTGACGACTCAGGGATACCATCTTGCCATCCTGGAAGTTCGGGGGGTTCGATGTTGAGATCCATACAAAATGCTAGTAAGTCTTCTGGGAATCGCAAAACAGCCGTCTTCCCATCTCTATTTGCTATCAGGGCGGATGGAAACCCCCATCTGTAGTTAATGGAGGCTTTAAGCAGCTTTTCTGTGAGGGGTTTTAGTGCCCTGCATCTTTCCAATGTTTCCCTGGCCAGGTCTGGGAAAAAGGACAGAATGGCTCCATCAAAGTCTAAAGTTTCTGCCTCTCTTGCCTTCTTCATAATAAGCTCCTTTTCCTCAAAAAATAATGCAGTCTGCATATGACATCTCTCGGCGTATCGTTAGATAGATTGCGTGGGCGAAGGGCTCTATGCACCCTATCTATCTTCAGCGGGTGATATGCCGTGTTTCCCAGAAGGGTGTTAAAGATGCCTCGAATAGATGCTGCCAAGTCATCATCTCTTGTTGCCTCTGGAAGCCCTCTGATGCGTATGTTGTTCCTCCTGTTTCTTTTCTCCTGGTCTTCCAGCTTATATAGTGCCATTCTGTGAGCAATGAAGAGGTTACGTGTAGAGGTTTGCAGATCCCTAATGGCGGTGGCGTGTCTATCAAGCCGCTGCTCTGTCTCTTCCACTCGCTCGAGAACTTGAGCTAAGTCTGTGCGCACAGCTGAAAGTTCCTTTTTAATCACCTTTTCCAGGCTCGACAGCATTAGGGCGAGATCTGATTTAGTGGGGAGTCCGCTCACTGGATCCGCCACCCTCGAGCCTTCCCTGGGGCTTCTCTCTCTCCCCGATCCACACGAGGATACTGGAGACCGGTGCCTCATCTCAGGCCTGTGGCGGGAGGCGGAGCTAACATTCATCCCATGAGAAGAGCGGCCTAGGCCATCTGACTCACCGGGATCCTCGGGTTACTTAGCGAGATACCGCTTGATAGAGCTCGCTGGAGTGGTCTTCTTGAAGTGGGATTTACCCGACCTCTTGCCCGTGCCTGTCATGTCTGCTTAAGCGCCGAGGATTATGTAGAAAAGCAGGGGTAATAAGTGCCGGCGCCGGAGCTCACACAATGTGCGTCTTCACCCTCTCATGTCCAGGCCACGCCCCCCATCTGTTTCTTTTCTTAAACAAAACTATTTTAGTTAACAATTAAAGTAAGGTTATTTTTCATTGTAAAAAACACTTCCTCAGCAGAAAACAAATATGCAAGCAAACATGTATCATGTTCAATATCAACAAATGTTCTCTGTGGCCTATACCATGTGGGTGCACTATGGTGAGGTAAAGCTTTTTTGTTCCAATACTCAATATCAGCCTGTGTGTCAGTTATCTGAAGTTCCTGTAAAAGCTGATGTTTTAGAATTGCAGGGGTTCTAACATGGCCATAGAACTTGGGGTCCTAAGGGGAGTTGAGCAGGCTTTGTAGCTTCTCTGTCTGCCAAGGCATTTTCCAAAACTACAGGGTCATCAGAAGTAATATGTGCTTTGCATTTGAACACTGCAATAGACCTTAGGTTGTATCTAACATTCCAAAAATTTGTGACTATTATGCTCGTGTTTTTCCTTTTCCATTTGCAGCAATGAAGCCTCATCGCTTCTAAGCGCATCTGAAATAATGTGTCATACCATGTGTGTATATGGAATCAGTGTAAATGTTGTTATTTTGCCCTTTAAAAATTTGACATGCCCGTGTAAGTGCAATGAACTCGGCTAACATCAGCTCAGATAAAGAGTCGGACATGGTTGCTATAGTGATGGTCACGAAAAAAAACTTAGTTTGGAACTATTGTATGCATGCAGATAAGACGGAATTAACACTGTCTTATCACGGACAGGACATTTTTACAACACTAAAAGAAAGTAAGAAACAAATAAAAGGGCTTAACATTAATTTAGAATGCTTTATATTGCTTTACTGTACTACTTTATTAAGAATCGTCCTTTCTTGAACAAAATTCCTTTAAAAAAACTACAATGTAGGGTGTTTTCTTTGCTAAAAAAAAACGTCCTCTTGTTCATACTTTAAGCAGAAATCAAATATGCGAGCAAACGAGCAAACATATATCTTTGACTATGCAACTATATTATGCGCAGAAAACCTGGCACTAAAATAACTCAGTACACAAAATTACCAACTACGGCCTGAAGTTATAAGTTGCACACCCAAAAACACTCTTGTTCTAACTCGTTACAAAAAACACATTAATTCATCTACTTAACAATTACACAGTTATTATTTGCAAGCATAATGAGCAGTATACTCTATATACAAATATATTAATGTAAAAGGAGAGACCTCTTTCATCCTGAAAGGAAAACTAGCCTTATTATGCGAATGTAAATACAGAAATACTTACAGAAACGCATGCAGAAACACTTACCATTCTCACGATATCTGGATGTGTGGAAGGGAGATTCCTAATCTACTTTTGTCCCTATTTCTGACTAAATCCTTACCTGCCCAGGCTTCAACTTACCCACGAGCACCAATGATACCAATGGGCGTGCACACTTTTCACAGCATTACCCCAACGTTTAAGGCCAAACTGTGCATGACAATATATATGTCCCAGGCTGTCACACCAAACAGTACACAACTTCTTAGGAGGCATCTGTCCTAGTGGGGGGGCAACCCAGGTGCAATTTAGTAGTCAAACAATTTAGTCACCCTGGTGGCCGCACCCCCTCCCAACAAAAATTACTCAAGCAAAACAACTTTTTCGCTTTTAATAATTAACTCTTTTAACCTAAGTTCCTACTAAACGCTGCCACCAAACTGATAGGATGCTTCTGGGTCCTATAAGCTCTAATCCTATCTATCACAATATTATTATTAGCCCTCATGTACACTGCTGCTGGTAAATGGATGTTTAGGAGCAGTTGGGCATTTTTTTCAACTGCTTCTGAACTCTCCTCTATGTTATCTTATCAGTACATGTACACAGGGTCGTTTATAGTCATTTCCAGGCAGTTGTGTTTAGAGGCTTTTTTTGGAACCCAAAAAATAATGCGTTCAGAAGCTGTGTTTAGAGGCATTTCAAATGCCAAATGCGGCTAAATGTGACTAAACGCAGCTAAACGTGGTAACTCGCGTTTAGCAGCTTTTCGTTTACAGGCATTTTTCATTTTTGGCTATTTTGAAAAAAAAGAAACCAATTTTTTTTCAAATGATTCTAGATGCAAATGCGGCTAAATACGGCTAAAAATGACTAAACGCAGCATGTAAACACGGCTAAACGGCCGTTTTTAGACGCCGGTTTCTAGCTGTCAAGTTAAATCATTCAGGAGAGGTTGAACAACGTCCTGTGTACATGAAGACTAAATCTCACCTTATTATTATTATTACCGGCACTTCTCTGTTTGTCACACCCAGATTCTGCACAGGTAACAGTGTATACAAACGTGACCCAACTCAGATTGATTACACACTGTTCGATTTATTGGTCCTGGTACATCATATTTATAGTATACATTCAAGATATAGCCCTCTAATGGGATATTACCAATCTAAGCCATGGCAAACATCTCCCCCATGTACATACATTTTATTCATTTCATTTCTCGCCTGTAAATGTTCAGACAGTTTTATAACAGCTTTTATAACAATAAACAGGCTATCACATCACTTTGATCCAGGCGTTAGTTTTGTGGTTAGGACAAAACTAAACCAAGACTTCCATCTTCTCTATAGAAACATCTCCCTAACTTCTAACTTCAGAGCAACAATATATTTAAAGGAGTAATAACCCAAAACAAGAAATATATATTAAGGGGGCTCTAAACCACCTCTTTCATTTACTAGGGCCAATTTAGACAGGATCTATCCACTTAACCTACCAGCATGTTTTTAGCGAGTGGGAGGAAACCAGAGTACCCGGCAGAAACCCACAGACGCAAAGGGAGAACATGCAAACTTCAAGCAGCATTCACTTGGAGTACAGATTCTGAACCTACAGGATTTATGATCCTCCCAAAGTAGCAAACCTGAAACTCATGGACTTGGTCACTGAGGGCTTGTAGGTGGCCATTTCTCTTTGTTGAGCAAAACAATGTGGTTTAATGTGGTCCTTTAGGTTCCTAAATATTTATTAATGCATGCAAATAAGGAAGGGGTTAAAAAAAAACTGTGCTTGGTTTAAATCAAGCTTCTTAGCTGTATTTAAATGCATACGGCAGCATTTTTATGATGAATGATGCATCAGTGGGGCTGAATCTCAAACAGGAACTCAAGATGGTGACGCTACCTCAGTAAACAAATCTCAGGATTTCTTAGCTAATACTTCTAACAGTGCATATTCATTGTTAAGTTATTTGGTAATCTTTAAGTGTTTCTACATATATCACATACAATAAAAGTTATTAGAAAGGTACTTACTTAGATATAGGAAATATAAGTTTTTTCCCAACTACAATTAGCCATTTTGGTTTCCTATACTGTTAAAGAACTGCTAACTTCAGTGTCATACATAGCCTCAAGTCAGTAATACAATTCACCAACTCAATTAATTAATTTTCTCTATGCAGGGCTCCATTGAATAAATACATCTTCTGGATCAGTTAGTAAATGATCTTCTGCAATCAACTGAATTACTAAAGAGTAAAGAATATTTACTTTGCTAACTAAATTTTCACTTAGCTTAATGAAAAAGGTGACGTTGTATTTACTTAGAATGCCCAATCAAGTGTAAGGGAAATCAAGAAAAAATGAATTTTTGCTTGCAAGATTGGATGATTAATTTGAATATAGATTCACCTTAAGTGAATCACTACTTTGCAAAGTGAATATCTTAAAGTAAATCAACTCTGCACAACTATAGCTTGATGATGTTACTGACAGACCAAAACATTGTTTCTTGGCAAAAAAATTCTTACATATAATTGCCCTGTCAATACTATAAAGCATTATTAAAATTAACAATAACATTTTAAAATTAGCTTTCTTGTTTGCCATTGCTATATTCATACATATTTTTGTGTTGTAATGCTCTTCAGATTTTCCCGACTTCCTGTGTGGTTAAACTGTTGTCAGTGGGACAGAAAGTGGTGGAGACCTGGAGTGGAGAAAAGGAGTCCTGGATAGCAGAGAGTGGTTCTAATCCTTGCCCACTTTATACTAAAGTGGTTCTAAGGCCTAAACATTTTTACCTTTTTTAGGTAATGTTTAGGAAAAATTATTGCCCCCTCACCCCTACTTATACTTATATGAGTCTGCACTTGATCCAGTGCTGTGCTTGACTTCAGTAGCTCTCTCCTCTCTGACTTCAGTCAAATCCTGTGAAATGGGCATGTGAGGCGCGGCAAAGACAAGGACACAGGAAGTTTGGCTCATGATCAAACCTACAGGTGTGCCACTATAGAAAGCAGCTTCCTTATGTGGCACACTTAGAAGAGGAGGTACCAGGAGCGCCGGCAGAGGCCTCAAGAAGAGGAAGTTTGGGCCACTGTATGCAATTGCATTGCACAGCGCAGGTAAGTAAAAACCTATTTGTTATTTTTTTTTATTTATTTAGTTTAATCAAATTGTTTTTGGCCTAACAAAAACAATGGTTCTAATGCTTCCCCAATCTATCTCAAGCAAAGACATTGTTGGCCTGACATAAACATTAGTAAATGAAACATATAAACTGATTACATGTAAGTGTGTAGCTGGTGTTTTTTCCATTTAGTGTAGTAACAAGTGTTAAGCAGAAACTTCTTTTGTGTGGAGGAAGCTTTGCCATTTACCTGACCTTCTAACTGTCAGAGTTTTCTGGCCTTTAACTTCCTCTTGAAGCTGTAAGTGTGCTGTCTGTTTATAATGGGCATAATGTTGTTCATTATTTATGGGGATACGTTTTACTATTGTGTTGCTATTTTTGGTATTCTACATTATTTTTATCGTATAGATCCACTCCTGATGAGGCAAAGTACTGTCTACAAAATGTGTTGAGATTTGTGATGCAACTTGTTCACCTGTTCACTCCACAAATTTATATAATCAATGTTCGAAAGATAAAGATTTCTGAGGTGTTCTTTAAAAACTTGTAAAAAAAGGAACAGAAATAGACTGATTATTGGACCAGGTAGTAGAGTCTAGAATTGAGATTACATCGATATCTGATCACTCCCCGGTCACGATGGAGATCAGGGTTCCAGAAGTGCAAAGACAACCATTCTCTTGGAAATTAAATGAAAATCTTCTTGAAATTCCCCATGTTTTTGATAAGCTTCAGAAGGAAATTGATTTTTTCTTCAAGGCCAATGACACAGGAGATATTTCCCCATCCACTTTGTGGGAAACGCATAAAGCATATGTTAGGGGACTCCTGATCTCCATCGGGGCAGGGGAGAAAAAAAAGAGAAAAGAAAAAAGGGTAAAATTATTGGAGGAAATTGCAGCGTTAGAACTGATCCATAAAGAATCTAGGGGACTGGCACAGGACAGCTACCGCCTCCTAGTGGCTAAAAGGGAGGAGTTAAAAGACAGCATGGAGCAGGACGCTAGGAGGGTATTTACTAAAATAACAAGAGAGAGATATTATAGTGGCAATAAATCTAGTAAACACCTAGCAAGGATTTTGAGGAAGAAAAGAGACCGGAATTTCATTGAGAAAATACAAAATAAAAAAGGAGAAACAGTGGCGACTAAAGAGAGTTTAGGAAGTTCTTTGAAGCCCTGTACACCATTGGACAAAGGGGAGGGGGTGACTCTCTAAATAGTGTAAAGACAGAGGAATTTTTGAAGGGATCTGGGCTGAAAGGGCTCTCAGAGGAGGAAAAATTAGTCCTAGATGGCCCTATAACTGAAGACGAAATATATCTTGCACTGAATAACTTACCGTCGGGGAAAAGCCCCGGGCCCGGCGGCTTTACCAATATTTACCTGAAAAAATTTAAACATATCCTGGTACCTAGACTCTGCTATTATTGGAATAAACTAGGTCCTGATTGCCTAATGGGTGATGAGGCCCTTTTGGCTACCATATCATTAATTGCAAAAGAGGGAAAGAATAATATGCTCTGTTCAAGCTATAGACCTATTGCCTTGTTAAATGCTGACGTAAAATTATACACTAAGGTATTGGCTAATAGACTTAGGGACAAAATGAGTTTCTTGGTACATCCGGACCAAGTCGGTTTTGTCCTGGGTCGACAGGGTAGGGACAACGGAGTACGAGCCTTGCTCTTATTGGAATCCATCAAAGCAGAGGGACCCCCAGCTCTATTCCTGTCAATGGACGCTGAAAAAGCGTTTGACACGATAGACTGGGGGTTCATGATTAAAACTATGGAAGCAATGGGGATTGGTCCCAGGTATATAACATGGGTGAAAATCTTGTATAACCATCCATCGGCCTCTGTCAGGGTAAACGGGGGGCTCTCCAGTCCATTCAGGATGGAGAACGGAACGAGGCAGGGGTGTCCCCTATCCCCGTTACTGTTTGTCTTGTCCCTAGAACCGCTGCTGGCAACCATACGAAAGAACATAGATTGCAGAGGGGTGATGGTAGGACAAGATGAACACAAACTAGCGGCATTTGCCGACGATATAATTTTTTTTATAACGAACCCCATGATTACGATCCCTAATTTGCTGGGAGTATTGAAAGGATATGGCGAGGTCTCTGGCTTCAAAATCAATCCGAGTAAATCGGAGGTTCTCAATATTAATGTGGGTAAAAAGGAAGCAGAGAGCTTGTCAAATTCCTTTTCATTCCCGTGGAGGAAGGAAATTAATTACTTAGGTATTAAATTGGCAAACTCACTGAAAAAATTGTATCGGATCAACTATATCTCCATGCTTGATGAAATCAGACAGGAAATAAGCAGGTTGTCGTCGCTACCCCTCTCGTGGTTTTGTCGCATAAATGCAACTAAAATGCAGTTAATTCCAAAAATAACATACAAATTTCACGTTATTTTTTTAGGGCATTACGAGGATTGTTGTCGAGGTTTGTCTGGCATGGCAAAAAGCCATGAAGAGCTCACTCAGTTTTGATTAGGGGAAAAAAAAAGGGGGCCTGGCTTTTCCAGACCTAAATAGATATTACACCGCAGTAGTATTGTCACGGGTGGTTGAATGGGCAAAGGAGGTTTCAGACAGGAGGTGGGTGAATATTGAACATGGTTTAAGTCGCACTGATCTGGGCCATGTAATTTGGAACCTGCCAAAATTTAGGACACTCAATATTAACACAGCATCACTTACACGAAACACGCTTAAAGCATGGGATCAGGTACACAAATGTATTAACTGGAGCTATAACTCACCTATGATTTATATCAAAGATAATAATTTTTTTGAACCAGGGATGTGGGAGGTGGGAGGGAATTGGATTAAGAAAAATGGTGCACACTTGAAAGATATTATTAAAGAGGGGAAGTTGCGCCCCTATGGGGAATTGAAAGCAGAGACGGACCTGATGGTGGTCAATGCCTGGAGGTACATGCAATTGTCGCTCTTCATTGAGAAATTACCGAAACCAATTAGAGGAGAAGACGAATACAGGCCATTGGAGCTGTTATGTGGGAGTGGCAGACCCGGCAATGTTATTTCTCGCCTCTATAAAATTCTCTCTGCGGGGGGAGAACTGGATGTGCCTCCATATATCAAAAAATGGGAAGGGGAGTTGGGGTCACATTGTAGTTTATACACAGTGGAAAAATAAATGTTTAGCACGATGGTATGCCACGCCAGACCGATTTACTAAACTATACCCAGATGCTCTGGACAGATGTTAGAGGGGGTGCTCAAATTTGGGAACAATGGCACACATATGGTGGGACTGTCCGGTTATGAAAGGATACTGGAAAAAAATTATATTATTAATTAAAAAAATAACTAAAGAACTGGTAGTAGAAGATCCGTGGATTTGTTTATTCCACGGAACGAATAAACCGATTAAGCAGTATCAATCATCACTTGCCCCAATACTATTAGATGTAGCAAAGAAACAGATAACAAGATCATGTTTTTTTTTTTTTTAAATTCAATCGTTTTTATTAATGTTCAAACAAAAATACATCTCAGTGCATAATATCATTACAGTGAAGCATTACAATTCAATCCTCCACTTTGGATGTACATAAAAATCCCATATCAGAGAAGAAAAAAGTGCTTTGTTATTTTATCTACCTTACCCCTTTCCTTTGCTCCCTCCCCCCCCCTCTCTCCCCCCCCTCACCCCCCCCCTACATCCATGCATATTAACCTTCCTATTTCGTGAGGGCGTTATCTCTTTATTTACTATAGTATGTATCCCATTTCCTCCAGCCAGGGTCTCCAAAGTTTTTTAAATGCTTTTAGGTTCCTCCTTTTTATATATACTGCTTTTTCCTTCCACATTGTTTCGGTCACTGTTTTACACCACTCATCTATCTGTGGGGGGGTTCTTGCCTGCCATCTTTGGGCTATAAGTTTTCTTGCCTGGAATAGACACCTCTGAACTATTGTAGATTTGCAGGTTCCGATGGCCATATCCTCCCCTACCCCCAGAATACATAGTTTTGGTTCCATTTTAAGTTCTAGGGAAAATACTTTATTAAGTGTTTCTACAATCTCTGACCAGTACCGGAATAATTTCGGGCATTTCCATAACATATGCAACAAGTCCCCTTCCTGCTGACATCTAGGGCAGTTGGCATCCGTTCCCCTCCCAAACTCAAATAACCTTTTAGGGGTGTAATACGTCCTATGGATTACCATTAGATGTGATATCCTTTGGGCAGGGGAAATCGACACCCGATGCCCTCCCACTAATATCTCTCTCCATTGCCCATCTGAGATTGCTCCCAATTCCCTCTCCCATTTACCTCTACTTTTAAGTTTTTCCGGGGTCTCTATACTATTTTTACAGATATGTGGATATATTTCAGCTATGGTCCCCCCATGGCCCTCCCGGTCTCCTAGTTTCTGGAGCACGGCAGACTCACTCCAGGAGGGGCCGTGGTCCCCAAACTGCGACTTAAGGGCGTGTTTAATTTGTATATAGTTATATAATGAATTATCTGGTATACCAAATTCTACTTTCAACGTAGCAAAGGATTTTAGTAAAGCCTGGTTATAAAGCTGAACTAGTTTCACTATTCCACTCTTTTCCCATGTTTTAATTGTTCCTATTTCTTTTAGTTCTTGAAGATTCTTATTGTTCCATAGGGGGGTATGTTTAATCCAACCATTTATTCCCAACAGAGTTTTAACAGTTCTCCATGCTTTTTTTTATTAATTTGACCGTAGGGGTATTATATATAAAGGAGTCTGCTTCCAACGTCTCTATCACGGTCTTATGGGGAGCTCCCATAATAATCAACTTCTCCTTGCTGTTTCCCCCTATATACTGCAGCTGGACAGCCAGGAAATAGCTACGTGGGTGCGGAACAGCCATCCCCCCTTCCCGCGTGGGTAATTGTAGGGTCTGCAATCTTATCCTAGGGGTTCCTCCTTTCCATATAAGGGCTCTAAATATTGTTTCTATTTTATCAAACCATTTCCTGCTTATCCATATTGGGGAGTTCTGCATTATGTACAGCAACTGGGGGAGCCATAGCACTTTAATTAAATTGCACCTCCCCGCTACTGATAACGGGAGGTCCTTCCATATTTCAATCTTATCTTTGAATTTCTTTAATAGCGGGGCTAGGTTATTGTCTAAGTAGCTCTCTGGGTCCTTAGTTATTTTAATACCTAGATATTTTGTTAGTGTTGTTTTTCCCAACCTGTTGATGTTAATGTTTGAGGGGGTGTCTATACTATCTGGGTCTAGTGGTAGTAAGACTGACTTCTCCCAATTTATGGACAATCCCGAGACTTTCCCAAACCTTGAGAAAATGTCCATTACTTGGTTCAGAGATTCCTCAGTGTCTCCCAAGAATATGAGGACGTCGTCCGCATACAGTGCAATCCGCTCTTCGCCGTCCTCTCTCTGGAACCCCACTATTTTCCTATCCTGCCTCACTGTTGTGGCTAATGGTTCCATGGCCAGGGCAAAAATCATGGGGGACAACGGACACCCCTGCCTTGATCTCCTCTCTAATCTAAACCCAGTCGAATAATCATTATTAACTTTTACTTTTGCGTTTGGTTCATTGTACAATACTTTGACCCAATTTATAAATGAGGATCCAAAACCATATTCCTTTAGCACTCTCCAGACATATTCCCATTCTACGCTGTCGAATGCTTTTACCACATCCAACAGAAGCATTGCTCTCGAGCCTCTGTTTTCCGTGGGAATCTGCAGATTTAGAAAAACTCTTCTTATATTCATGCTAGTTGTACGGTGGGGTATGAATCCCGTCCGGTCTGGGTGGACTATTTTATGAATCACTTTCTTTACTCTGGTAGCTCGAATTTTTGCTAAGATCTTAACATCTGCACAAAGCAGTGATATAGGTCTATATGACCCAGGGTCCAGGGGGTCTTTCCCTTCTTTATGCAGTACTATTATTGTAGCTTTGGTCATTGACGTAGGTAATCTCCCTTGCTCTTTTGCCCAGTTGAACACCTCCAACAGTTCCTGAAACAATACCTCCCCGTACTGTTTATAAATCTCCGCTGGGAGACCATCGGGACCTGGTGATTTACAGTTAGCCATTTCTGATACTGCTGTTTTAATCTCTTCTATAGTGATTGGTCTTTCTAATTCCTCAGCCTCCGCCTCCCCCAATGTTGGTGTTTCTATATTTTGAAAAAATTTGTCCATTTCCCCCTCATCCCTGGTCCCACTGGATTTATATAACCTGTTGTAGTATTCTTTAAACGTCTCAGTAATCTTTTCCAATTGAGATGTTATCTCACCTGTCAAAGTCTTAATGACCGGGACCACGGATGGGGGGGAGCCCGACCTAACTATACGAGCTAGTAACTTCCCTACTTTTTCCCCTTCCCCATACATAACTTGATTCTGGAATGCCCTTTTATTTTCTATTGTCCTAGTTATTATATCTTTGTACCTTTGTTGTTTATTTTCCCACACTCTCTGTTTTTCCGGGGAGGGTTCATTTATGTACTCCTTTTCAGCTGCAATTAATTCCCTCTTAAACCGCTCCTCCCAGTCTCGGGAGGTTTTTTTAATTTTGGACACCTTCTGTATGATTAAACCCCTTAAGTATGCCTTCAGTGCATCCCACATCACCCCTCTCGATGTAGTGCCCGAATTGAGCTTTATAAATTCTTTCAGTTCTGCTATCACCCCCTCCTGATTCTCTATTACTTCCAACCATACTGGATTCAACTTCCATATTCTATTCGTTTTCTTATGGCCTGGATTTATCGTGATTGTAAGCGGGGAGTGGTCCGATACCCCTCTAGGGTGGTAGATTATGTTATTTATTACTTGTGATGCTAGGCCATTACCTAGAGCTAAGTCTATCCTTGACAGTGAAGCACTGGAGCTCGAATAGCACGAAAACTGCTGTACTTTCGGGTTCCTTATTCTCCACATGTCAAGCAGCCCTGCTTCTTGTAAGAATTGTTTCAACCGGTTTTCCTGTTTTTTCTGACGCTGTTTCCCCCCTGGGAGTCTGTCTATTTTATTATCTAAAACCATATTAAAGTCCCCAACCACTATAACTGGTAATTCTGCCTTATCTATTATGAATTCCAACAGGATGCACAGAATATCCAGTTTAAACGGTGGCGGGATATATAAATTGACCAATATACATTCCAGATTCTCCATTACACAGTGCAAAAACACATACCGTCCCTCATCGTCTATCTTGCACTGCCTGCAGGTGAACGTTACCCCACTACCGACCAAGATTGAAACTCCTCTAGAATAGGAGGTATATGTAGAGTGAAACTGATGTTGATATCTCTTTTTCCATAAGTTATTTTTTGAATCTTTTGTCAGGTGTGTCTCCTGCAGGCAGGCAATTTCGACTTTGTGTGTATTTAAACCCTCATTTACCGCTGCTCGTTTAGCAGGGGAACCCAATCCTCTAACATTCCATGAGCTAATATTCAGGACCATATTTTATTACTTGTATTTATAAACGGGAAATCTAAGTTAGAGGAAAAAACAGCAATAAAGGGCGGGTAAACTACCGCCACAGAAAGGTGAGAGAGATAGAATACTGAAAAATAAAGGAGCAACAAAAAAAAAAAAAAAAAGGGGGAACCTACCTCCCCACCACTGGGTCCTCTCTCTAACGCCCCTCGTTCCCAATTACCTAGAATACTTATCTCTGCTGATAAGAGGGGCTTTTCCCCATTCCACCATCTTTTTATTTTAGTGACTACAAATTTAAAAGACTCATATATACTATAGGTGAAATACATATTTACCATGACTATCTATAATTTACAAGTGCATTCAGTGTGGCTTTGAGGAGAAGATATTCTTCTTTTTCTTTTTAAAGTGCAATCGTGCCCTTTTTGTATTTTCCTATTATGATCCTTACCCACCTTTACCCTCCTCCCCCATCCCTCCCCTCCCCCCCCCCACCTCTCTAGGTCCCCCTTGTAGGCTTTTTTAATGACCGTCACCCATTCCTCTACCTCTACCCTTCTTCCTCTCCATCCTCCCTCCCTCCCCCCACTCCCTCTCCCCTCCCTCCATCTCACACCCGTACAAACACCTATCTTGTTTATTTGCACCCCAGTGAGACCCCCCACCCCACACTTATAAGTTATATCCTATTATATTCTTCCTTCCTCATTTAGATTTACATTTACATTCCAGTTTGCAGCCCCTGTTTTATTTCGGCAAGAGTTGATCTTTCTTTTCTTCCAACCATGCTCGCGCTTTCTCTGGGGATTCAAATATCTGACTACCCCCCAGCGCATTTACCCGAAGCCTAGCAGGGTAGAGGAGCGCATACGTAATGTCATTCACTTGGAGGCTACGTTTGATGCCCAGAAATTCCATCCTGCGCTTCTGTAGTTCAGGTGAGAAGTCGGGGTACATTGAAATCTTGGCTCCGTTATAGTATAGGTTCCCCTTTTCCCGAGCCCTTCGAAGGAGGGTCACCTTGTCCTTGTGATTTAAGAACTTCAAAAGGAGAGCTCTTGGGGGGCTACCCTGGGCGGGGGGTCTAAATGGAACCCTATGTGCCCTCTCAATGGAGAACTGCTGTGTGAATGTTTCTACTCCAAACGTCTCAATTAGCCATTTTTCCAAAAAACCTGCTGGGTCTAGCCCCTCACTCTTCTCTGGGAGCCCAACTATCCTCACATTGTCTCTCCTGAGTCTGTTTTCCATTTTGTCAAATTTTTCCAGAAGCCTTTTTATCTGATCTTTCTGTACTTTTAACTCTTGTTTCATTGGTTTTAGGTCGTCTTCTAGCAGGCTTATTCTCCCTTCAGTTTCTGTCACTCTTTCTGCGATTTTCTTAAGGTCTTGACTGACGTGGACTAGTTCTTCTCTCATAGCTTTCATCTGGTCTTCCATATTGCTCAGGGATTGTTTACAGGAGTTAACTGCGGCAAGTATCTCTTTAAGAGATGGTTCACCTTCTGATACTTGTGTCTGTGTACTGTTTATTTCCGATATTTTCCCCACCATGCTCGCCCCTTTGTTTGAGGGGTTCTTAAATGTAGTATTATTTGGGAGCGCACTCATCTGGCCCAGGCTCTTCCTGTCTGCCGTTGTTTTACTTTGTGTCTGCTGCCCACCTTTCGTTGGTGTGTGGTCTGTTATGTTAACCAGCCTCTCCAGTTTTGCGGTTGCCGCAACCGCGGCTGCGGTTGCCCCTGCTGCCGTTGAGACTCCGCCTTTTTCCTTATCTTTTTCTTTAGCTGACCACAGGGACTGAGACCCCATCGGTTCCACAATTGCGTGCTCATCCCCCTTCCTTCTTGTAGTCATGGCTGACTGCTCCGGCCTCTACCGAATGGTTTATTTGTGCTAGTACAATCCCCCCGCAACGGGGCTAGGGGCCAGACTTTAATTGGTGTATAAAGTGGCCAGTGCACCAGACAACACTTAAGGTGATTCAGCTTGTTGCTGACTAGAGTCCTAGTGATTAAACTGCTGTTAATCTTCACGGTGTAATATGCCTGTGTATTATGGTATATCGCTATGTTGCCATATAACGCCAGTAAGTTCCACTGCATCTCCTAAGTGAACTTGCATATATGAAATTCTTCCGGTAACGGAAAATGTATAAAGTTTAGAGAGCTTGGGTAGCTTTAAACAGAGTGTCTTCACCGGGACCAGCTAAAACAGTTCAGTAAGGCATACTGTAAGGCAAGGCAAAGTGTGTATATAAGCCTGTACACTCACCCCAAGGTCCTCTGTATGCCGCTGTGTACCGCTAGGCCGTTGCTACAGGGGGGGGTACAGCGTCTCTGCACTCCGGATCCCTTTTCCCACACTGTCTTCGGCGCTGGCGTCTAGGACCAGCGAGGCGGCTCTGCTTCAGTGTGTTCCCGCACGTTCCCGCGAGAACTCGCCGCGTCACTGCTCGGCTCTGCCTGTCCCTGCTCTGCTTCGGGAACTTCGGGCTCTTTCGGAAGCCGCCGATGCTTAAGGAAAGGTGCAGCACGGCTTCGGCTTCTGTAGCGCGGCTTCGGCTTCTGTAGATGGGAGCCGGCAGGGGGGCAGATAGACACAGGGGCTGCCGGATTCAGGATTCCAGCCTTGGCGCGCTGTATATCCCTCTTACACACATGGGAAGGTATTCACTTCATTCTATGGTGGGAGTGGGGGAGACGCACACACGCACTCCTCACCTCACCATCTCACTCCACCATCCACTTCCGGTCCCGCCTCCTGATCCCAGATAACAGCAACAAGATCATGGTTGCAGCCGGAGTGCCCAAGCCTAAGGGAGTGGCTATTTCGTATTAATGATATATAACATTGAATACAAGGATTATTTAGGAGATGAGTCAGAGGGAGGTACAGACGCTGGAGATAAATGGGCAGGGTGGAGGAATTTCAAGAGATCATGGACTTATCTAGCGGAGATTACCAGTTAAATTCTTGAGTTCAGGAGTTGGGAAAGTATGGGATGAGATATGGAACATGGTCAGTTCAGTTGTGATCACCTGCAGGTGGGGGGGGGAGGGGGGAAGAGGAGGGGGAGGGTAATTAAAATGTTGGGAGATTTTTGTATATTTTGTATTTATATTTTACTTTCTTAGGATACTGTTTCTGTAACTTATGGGTTGGCAATAATTTGTGAATTACTTTTTGTATGGAAAAAATTTATAAATAAAGATTAAAAAAAAAAAAAAAAAAGTCAGTAATACAATTCACCAACTCAATTAATAAATTTCCTCTATGCAGGGCTCCATTGAATAAATACATATTCTGGATCAGTTAGTAAATGATCTTCTGCAATCAACTGAATTACTAAAAGGAGAAAAGAATATTTACTTTGCTAACTAAATTTTCACTTAGCTTAATGAAAAAGGTGACGTTGTATTTACTTAGAATGCCCAATCAAGTGTAAGGGAAATCAAGAAAAAATGAATTTTTGCTTGCAAGATTGGATGATTAATTTGAATATAGATTCACCTTAAGTGAATCGCTACTTTGCAAAGTGAATATCTTAAAGTAAATCAACTCTGCACAACTATAGCTTGATGATGTTACTGACAGACCAAAACATTGTTGCTTGGCAAAAAAATTCTTACATATAATTGCCCTGTCAATACTATAAAGCATTATTAAAATTAACAATAACATTTTAAAATTAGCTTTCTTGTTTGTCATTGCTATATTCATACATATTTTTGTGTTGTAATGCTCTTCAGATTTTCCCGACTTCCTGTGTGGTTAAACTGTTGTCAGTGGGACAGAAAGTGGTGGAGACCTGGAGTGGAGAAAAGGAGTCCTGGATAGCAGAGAGTGGTTCTAATCCTTGCCCACTTTATCCTAAAGTGGTTCTAAGGCCTAAACATTTTTACCTTTTTTAGGTAATGTTTAGGAAAAATTATTGTCCCCTCACCCCTACTTATACTTATATGAGTCTGCACTTGATCCAGTGCTGTGCCTGACTTCAGTGGCTCTCTCCTCTCTGACTTCAGTCAAATCCTGTGAAATGGGCATGTGAGGCGCGGCAAAGACAAGGACACAGGAAGTTTGGCTCATGATCAAACCTACAGGTGTGCCACTATAGAAAGCAGCTTCCTTATGTGGCACACTTAGAAGAGGAGGTACCAGGAGCGCCGGCAGAGGCCTCAAGAAGAGGAAGTTTGGGCCACTGTATGCAATTGCATTGCACAGCGCAGGTAAGTAAAAACCTATTTGTTATTTTTTTTATTTATTTAGTTTACAATCACTTTAATCAAATTGTTTTTGGCCTAACAAAAACAATGGTTCTAATGCTTCCCCAATCTATCTCAAGCAAAGACATTGTTGGCCTGACATAAACATTAGTAAATGAAACATATAAACTGATTACATGTAAGTGTGTAACTGGTGTTTTTTCCATTTAGTGTAGTAACAAGTGTTAAGCAGAAACTTCTTTTGTGTGGAGGAAGCTTTGCCATTTACCTGATCTTCTAACTGTCAGAGTTTTCTGGCCTTTAACTTCCTCTTGAAGCTGATTTGTAAGTGTGCTGTCTGTTTATAATGGGCATAATGTTGTTCATTATTTATGGGGATACGTTTTACTATTGTGTTGCTATTTTTGGTATTCTACATGATTTTTTACCGTATAGATACCCTATCAGCATCATCCACTCCTGATGAGGCAAAGTACTGTCTACAAAATGTGTTGAGATTTGTGATGAAACTTGTTCACCTGTTCACTCCACAAATTTATATAATCAATGTTCGAAAGATAAAGATTTCTGAGGTGTTCTTTAAAAACTTGTAATAAAAGGAACAGAAATAGACTGAAATTAGTAAATCAGTTTTACTTTTATATTTTTTTTTCTACAAGAAAAAGTTTTTATTTGTGGATATTTATGAAACAATTATTTTACACATACAATGTTATCTGTGTGTAGGTGTACCTCATTAAGTTCCATGGTCATTTAGTTTTGGTTTTTATACAGTATAAGGGATGGCTGAATATGCTTAAAAAACAGCTAAAGCTATCAATGTAATGTCCCATCTCAATGGCATCTCCTCCCTCCTGAACCATACCAGACCACATGCCCTCAACATGGGAGCCCCCTCAAAGCATCTTTTCCCCATATTGATTGGGACAAGGGACTCTTCCTCACAACCCTGCCTGTTGGTTGTGGGGGAATGTGGGTGGGGGGCTTATCGGAATCTGGAAGCCCCTTTTAACAAGGGGGTCCCAAAATTCCCCCCCATGTGAATGAGTATGGGAAACACAGTACCACTACTCATTCTCTAAAACAGTGATGAAAGTAAATAGAAACACAAGGGTTTTTGACAAATGCTTAAAAAAAATACAAAACAGAGAGGGGGGACTTTGAGAAAATTGGTGCCTAGAGGCAGGAGTGGATTGGTGCATATAAGTTGAGGCTGAATAGGATATTTCTGATTAAGCTTGGAGTAGGGGGTTGCACAAAACATAATTTACAATCCCCTTGTCTGACTAATGAGTGTACTGCATTGACACAATAAAGCAAGATCTCCCCTGAGTATACCGAACAATGCTTCAAAAAGTAGAATTTGTCATCTTCAAGTAGCCACACCAGAGATTCCATCTGAGACACGCTAAAAGGAGGAGAAAAGAAATCACCACCTTTAGAGGTACAAGACAAAGCCAGCTCTGAAGATACATTAATTAAGGGCTGAACATCCCCAAACAAAACCCTACCTTGATTAACAAGAGAATGTGCCAGGTGTTATTCCAATAACAAAGAACAAAGGGCGCACCAACCTAACACATTACCTTTGTGATAGCTTTATTGTGTAAAAAAGACAGATGTGTACTCACTAATAGGGATGAGCTTGATGTTCGGGTCGAACATAAGTTCGACACGAACATGGAGTGTTTGCCCGTTCGCCAAAGAGTGAACATGGGGCGTTCGAGGCAAAATCGAGTGCCGCGGAACGGCCCATAATGCACTGCGAAATCGCAGTGCATTGCTGTATGATGATTGGCCAAAGCATGTACCTGACCTGCATGCTTTGGCCAATCACAGCGCCCTCTGCTAAGAGAGCCATGATTGGCCAAAGGCAGGGTTCCTTTGGCCAATCATGGCTCAGGGGGACTAAGTTCAAGCCCCACATTATATAAGGGCGCTTACACGGTGGCCGTGTGTAGTGTTATTTGTGTGGACAGAGAGATATCTTGATTTAGATTAAGCAGGCAGGTTATTCAGTTAGTGGTAGTGTATTTGATATTTATATATATATATATATGTATATATATATATATATATATATATATATATATATATATATATATATATATATATATATATGAGTACACCCCTCACATTTTTGTAAATATTTTATTATATCTTTTCATGTGACAATACTGAAGAAATTACAATTTGCTACAATGTAAAGTAGTGAGGGTACAGCTTGTATAACAGTGTAAATTTGCTGTCCCTCAACACATAGCCATTAATGTCTAAACTGCTGGCGACAAAAGTGAGTACACCCCTAAGTGAAAATGTCCAAATCGGGCCCAAAGTGTCAATATTTTGTGTGGTCACCATTATTTTCCAGCACTGCCTTAACCCTCTCATGCAGCCCCATACCATGACACTCCCACCACCATGCTTGACTTGTCTTTGTACTCCGCACCTGTTTGCCGCCATACACGCGTGACACCATCTGAACCAAATAAGTTTATCTTGGTCTCATCAGACCACAGGACATGGTTCCAGTAATCAATGTTCTTAATCTGTGTGCCTTCATTAAACTGTTTGGGCACTTTCTTGTGCATCATCTTTAGAAGAGGCTTCCTTCTGGGACGACAGCCATGCAAACCAATTTGATGCAGTGTGTGGTGTATGGTCTGAGCACTGACAGGCTGACCCCCCACCCCTTCAACCTCTGCAGCAATGCAGGTTGCACTCATACGTCTATTTCCCAAAGACAACCTCTGGATATGACATGAGCATGTGCACTCAACTTTTTTGATCGACCATGGCGAGGCCTGTTCTGAGTGGAACTTGTCCTGTTAAACCACTGTATGGTCTTGGCCACCGTGCTACAGCTCAGTTTCAGGGTCTTGGCAATCTTCTTATAGCCTAGGCCATCTTTATGTAGAGCAACAATTCTTTTTTTCAGATCCTCAGAGAGTTCTTTGCCATGAGGTGCCATATTGAACTTCCAGTGACCAGTGTGAGCGGGTGAGAGCAAATTTACACTGTTATACAAGCTGTAAACTCACCACTTTACATTATAGCAAAGTGTAATTTCTTCAGTGTTGTCACATAAAACGTTATAGTAAAATATTTACAAACATTTGAGGGGTGTACTCACTGGGGTGAGGGGTGTGAAATATTGTGTGTATATATTTATATATATATATATATATATATATATATATATATATATATATATATATATATATATATATATATATATATATATATATATATATATATATATTTTAGGGCTGTTACTGATTAAAATTTTTGTGTTTGATTAATCGTTTTTTTTAATCGACTAATTTCGATTAACTATAACACACATACAGATCCAACTACTTTTAGCTGATGTCATGCGTAGGTCCTCCCCCATACGCGTTACATTCAATCAGAACTTCCTCAGAACTTCCTCAGCGGGGCGGGGCTATGGCGTCACCCTACAGTCTATTTAAATAGCACTGTTGTGCATTAAGGGGACCGATGGAGAGCTAGAGACATCCATCACCTGCTGAGAAAGCAAAGTGTCAGCTCTTTGGAAGTAAAGTGCCCTCATCATAAATGTTTCTTGATTGCTGGATAACCAATCAATGTCAGTTCATCGTCAAACTGACTTACAGCCAGGAAAGCCCTCAGATATGTTGATTTTCATAGCCAAGTCCAGGATTTACATAGATGTTTATCTGAATACTTTGACCAGTGAGATCAATCAAACTGTTAGGATCTGTCTTCCTCAATGTATGATTTCATGGACATCGACGTCACCGACTCCTCCCCCCTTCCCATTCGTTAGTGGATGTAGGCACTTGGGGAAGGGGGGAGGATTCCGGTGACGTTGATATCTGTGACGTCACCGGATCTCCGACAGAACTGCCTGAAGACCCACAAGCCAGCGGAGAAGTGAGTCCGATCAAAAGAATTTTGATTATATATATATATATATATATATATATATATTCTGTATTTAGTATAGACTATATATTCAGTGTTTACTCTATATTCAGTCAGTGCAGGCAGTGTATTAACCACTTCCTGATCAACCGCCGCAGTTATACTGCGGCAGGTTGGTTCCCCTGCGTGAGCCGTCATAGTTATACGTCTTTTAAAAAAGTTTTAAAAACGGCCATTTTTTTGGGAGCAGTGATTTTAATGATGCTTAAAGTGAAAAAAAAGTGAAATATTCCTTTAAATATCGTACCTGGGGGGTATCTATGGTATGCCTGTAAAGTGGCGTGTGTTTCCCGTGCTCAGAACAGTCTCTGCACAAAATGACATTTTTAAAGTAATAAAAGTCATTTAAAACTGCTTACAGCTTTAATGTAATGTCCGGTCCCGGAAATATGGATGACAATCAGTGAGACAAACGGCATGGGTACACCGACAAATGGTATGGGTACCCCCCCACCCCAGTCCATTACCAGGCCCTTTGGCCTTGTATGGTTATTAAGGGGAACCCTGCACCCAAATTAAAAAAACAAAAGGAGTGGGGCCCCAGGCCTTCTGAACAGCAGTATACAGGCGGTGCAAACAAGACAGGGACTGTAGGTTTGCTGTTAAGTAGAATCTGTTTGTAATTTTGAACTGATACATTTTTAAAGTGTAGCTCCAGCTAAAAAATCTATTTTTAGGCTTTTTGGAAAACATAGGGAAGGGTTATCACCCCTTTGACATTTGTTTTGCTGTCTGTGCACCTCTTCAGAAGATTTCACCTCACTTCTCACTTCCTCCCAATGACAAATGTTTTTTGACAATTTGGGGTTTTTAGTGAAACAAGGATTGGTGATAAAGCATCAGTGGAGAGGAGACATGTTTTTCCCATATTAACTCTTATAGGAGAGAATTTCCCTTCCTAGGGGTAGATTTCATCTCACTTCCTGTTGTCTTCTTCCGTTTGCAAGTAGGAGTCGTTTGTAAGTTGGATGTTTGAAAGTAGGGGCCTGCCCTATATACTCTGCAGAAACTGCGGCCTAAGGTGTTGGTGTTGCCACAACACTGTAAGCCCTCACAGTTACTCTTGGTGGGCGCAGGAACGGGCTCTGCTGTGAAATATTAGATCAAGAATTGTAATTACATGCCCCTGTTGAACAGGATCAGAAAAATGTTAAACAGGGGCTGAAAAATTGGGCCTCAGGCACTGGTGCTGGTGCCACAACACTGCAACCCCTCACAGATACTCTAGTAGGAGCACAGGAACAAGCCTTGCTGCAAAGTATTGCATCAAAAATTGTAATTACACACCCCTGTTAAACAGGGGCTGAAAAATTGGGCCTTAGGCACTGGTGCTGGTGCCACAACACTGCAACCCCTCATAAATACTCTAGTTGAGCGCAGCAACGAACCCTCCTTGTAAAATATTGCAAGCAGGTGCTTGGTAACTTGTGGTGATCCAAGACTGATTCATTTTCATGAAGGTCAGTCGATCGACCGAGTTGGTGAACAGGCGCACTCTGTGATCAGTTACAAAGCCTCCAGCAGCACTGAATGTGCATTTCGAAAGAACGCTGGATGCAGGACAGGCCAGTAGCTCAACTGCATACTGTGCAAGCTCTGGCCAGTGATCCATCCTTGAGACCCAGTAACCCAGAGGATTTTCGGTGGAAAAGGTGTCCAAGTCAGATCTTGCCCCTAGGTATTCCTGCACCATGTAAAACAGACGCTGGCGATGGTTGCTGGAACCGATCATACCTTGGGGCTGCGGACTAAAAAATTGTCTGAACGCATCGGTCAGATGGCCACCTTCTCCACCGCTCCTTCTTTGACTGACCGAAGCCTCAGCAACAGGTTGTCCAGGAACAAGAGTTTGTAACCTCCCAATCTCTGGGAACGCGTTGCACAGGCCTCCCGAAGATGTTTCATCCTCTGCTCCCTCTGCGACGGCAAGATAAGGTCCACAACCTTACCCTTGTAACGTGGATCAAGGAGGGTTGCCAGCCAGTATTGATCCCTCTCCTTGATACCACGAATATGAGGATCCTTCCACAGGCTTTGCAGGATCAGGGAGGCCATGCAGCATAGGTTTGCTGAGGCATTTGGTCCGGAGTCCTCTGGGTCACTAAGGATGACATGATCTGCAGCCACCTCCTCCCAGCCACGTACAAGTCCATGAGTTTCTTTGGACTGTAAATGATCCCTTAAAGACTGCTGCTAATGCTGAGTGCCAGGCTCCACCTCCATGCTGACACAATCCTCCTCTTCCTCCTCCTCCTCTTCCTGTGTGATCGGCAGGCACGCAGGAACACTGTCTGGATAAAAGGGGCCTTGAGAGCTAAGGAAGTCCTCCTCTTCCTGCCTCTGTTCTGCCTCAAGTGCCCTGTCTATTATTCCACGCAGCGTGTGCTCCAACAGGTAGACAAGGGGGACAGTGACACTGATGCATGCACTGTCACTGCTCACCATCCTTGTGGCCTCCTCAAATGGTGACAGGACAGTGCATGCATCCCTGATCATGGCCCACTGGCGTGGGAAAAAAAAACAAGCTCCCCTGACCCTGTCCTGGTGCCAAAGTCACACAGGTACTCATTGATGGCCCTCTGCTGCATGTACAGCCGCTGCAGCATGGCCAACGTTGAGTTCCACCTGGTGGGCATGTCACAGATTAGGCGGTTCTTGGGCAAGTTAAATTCCTTTTGGAGGTCAGCCAGCCGAGCACTGGCATTATATGACCTGCGGAAATGCACACAGACTTTCCTGGCCTGCCTCAGGACACCCTGTAAGCCCAGGTACCTGCCCAAGAACCGCTGCACAACCAAGTTAAGGACGTGAGCCAAACAGGGCACAAGGGTCAGTTGTCCCTGTCGGAGGTCGGAGAGGAGGTTGGTGCCATTGTCGCAAACCACCATACCTGCCTTAAGCTGGTGTGGTGTCAACCACTTCTGAACCTGCCCCTGCAGAACTGACAGAATATCTGCCCCAGTGTGGCTCCTGTCCCCCAAGCACAATAGCTCAACAACCACATGGCATCTTTTGGCCTGCGTACTTGCATAGACCCATGAATGCCTACGGAGCACCGCTGCTTCCGAAGACAAATCAGCACAGGAAGAGGCCATGGAGGTAGAAGAAGAGGAGGGGTGGAGGAGAGAGGTGTGGCAGAATCACCACTAGTAGTATTTTGGAGGCGTGGTGGTGGAACAACCTCCAACACTACTGCACCCTGTCCTGCATCCTTCCCAGCTGCCAGAAGAGTCACCCAGTGTGCGGTGAAAGATAGGTAACGTCCATGTCCATGCCTGCTGGACCATGAGTCAGCGGTAATATGCACCTTACCACTGACCGCCCTGTCCAGCGAGGCCAAGACATTGCCTTCCACATGCCGGTAGAGAGCCAGAATTGCCTTCCATGAGAAAAAGTGGCATTTGGGAACCTGCCACTGAGGAACTGCACATTCCATAAACTCATGGAAGGGGGCAGATTCTACCAACTAAAAAGGCAGCAGTTGAAGTGCTAGCAATTTTGCCAAGCTAGCATTCAACCGCTGGGCACGTGGATGGCTGGGAGCGAACTTCTTTCGGTGGTGCAGCAGCTGGGGCAGGGAAATTTGCCTGGTACAATCTGACGTCGGTGTACCGATAGCAGATTGCCCCCAAGTACTTTTCTGTGACACACCTAATTCTACACCTTCATTCCTCTCATTGCAGGTCTCAGAGAGAATTGAAGGCATAGTGGGGTTGGAGATCTCAGCTGATGAGGAGCAAGGAGAGGTCCTCTTTGTTCTTTGGTGTGGGTCTTTTAGATACGCTTGTTAACGAACTGCATGGCAGGTCAACATATGTCTGGTCAAGCATGTGGCGCCCAAGAGGGAGATGTTTTGGCCACACGACATACACTTGAGACATATGTTGCAAATAGCAGCGAAGGGATTTGATGCACTCGTCTCAAAAAAGGCCCACACCAAAGAACTTTTGGAATAACGTGCAGAGACAGCAGTGCCCTGCACATGCGGAGCTCTGCGGTGTGATGCAGGCGGTGTGCTGCCCTTAAGCTGGCCCCTGGAGGGCATCCTGCCTCATTGGTGATGTGCCTCCTCCTCCTCTCTCCTATCAGGCACCCACGTGGAGTCAGTGACCTCATCATCCCCTCCCTCCTCATCATTGAAGCTAAGCTGGCAGTATGCTTCAGCTGGGGGAACATGACTGCCATATTGCTGTCCTTCTTGGGCACCCCCTCTCTCTGGGCTCACGTTACTTCTTTCCTCTAGCTGGGTACCATCATCGGAGCCTTCAAAACACTGGGCATCCTCCTGGAGCATGTACCCAACACTGTGGTCAAACAGTTTGGGGGACTCCTCAGGAGGACATGGTGGGGCTAGGGAAGGAGTGACTGATGCCATTGAGTAGAGGGAAGAGGCCGCGTTGGCAGCTGCTTTGCCCGACAATGTACCCTGAGCTAGGGTGAGAGAGGATGAGGAGGATGAGGACGGCTTGGTCATCCACTCTACCAAGTCTTCCGCATGTTGCGGCTCAACGTGGCCAGCTGCCGAAAAAAAGGACAAGCATGTCCCACGGCCACGTGCTGATGAGGATGCACTATGTCCACGACCAGCACTGTTGCCTCTAGACACAGAGCCTGCTTGCCCTCTTTTATTGGCTTGTGACTGTCTGCCTCTCCTTGTTGGCCTTCCAGACATACTAATGGCCTGCAGTGAGATGTAGTGGCACAAAGCTGGGATGTATATATATACTGATACTGCAGCTAGCAGAATCAACTGCCTGCCTGTAGTATTATTAGTATGAGAACACCAGCAATTGTCTTCAGGTAGCTTTAGGTGCACAAAGTGCAGAGGACGCAGTACAATAGCTGTAAATACTGTAACTGCCTGCCTGTGGTATTAATAGGAGCAGAACAACAGTAATTGTCCTCAGGTAGCTTTAGGTGCACACTGTGCAGAGGACGCAGTACGCTAACTGTAAATACTGTAGCTGCCTGCCTGTGGTATTAATATAGGATCAGAAGAACACCACCAATTTTATTCAGGTAGCTTTAGGTGCACACTGTGCAGAAGTGTCAGGTCACCTCTATCCAGGTGACAGATGCACCCCGTTGGGATCAGGAGTGCACCGCAAGGTAGTGGACCCTACGGTCGACTGCTGCGAATTGAACCCTGGGAGGTTTAGGAAGCAGGTCTACTGGATCACTGACACAGATCTCACTGGGAGCTAGAGCATAGATTCCCCAGGGCGCGGAGTCTAAGAGCCAGCAGGTGTTCACCAGAGCCTTTAATGGTAAGGATGGACTGAGCTGCAGTCTGGCTCCAGGTCGCGGCCCCCAGGGTCTCACAGCTCACGCTCACGGTAGACTACAGGAGAAGAGGAAGGAGGCAGCAGGCTGGAACAACAAGGAAAGTAAGGGACAAGCCAAAGTCGGGGCCACAAGCAGACAAGGACAACAGAGTACACGCCAAGGTTCAGGGTCACAGGCAAACAGGGATGGTCGGGAACACGCCAAAGGTCAGGGTCACGAGCAGACAGGAGAAGTTAAGAACAGGCCAATGTCGGTAACAGGACTCAGACGTAGGAAACATAGCAAGTACACACAGAGGCTAACACACAATGGTTGATCAGCACTGCTGGCTTGCAGTGCACAGGTTAATATAGGGTTCCCTGATAGGGCCGGGGGTGGGGCAATGCTTAGAGGAGAGGTTACAAAAGCAGTCAGGTGAGGATCAGCTGGTCTCTAGAGATGAACACATGGAGACAGATATGCTGATTGGCAAACTCTATTGCATAACCATGACAAGAGGACACAGTACACTAACTGTAAATATTGTAGCTGCCTGCCTGTGGTATTAATAGGAGCAGAAGAACAGAAATTTTCTTCAGGTAGGTTTAGGTGCCCACTGTGCAGAGGATGCAGTACACTAACTGTAAATACTGTAGCTGCCTGCCTGTGGTATTAATATAGGATCAAAAGAACACCAACAATTTTATTCAGGTAGCTTAATGCTACGTACACAGGAGCAGACTTTACGGCAGACTTGGTGCGGCGGTCTTTTCGACAGACTTTCCTACTGACTGTCCGAACGAACAGACTTGCCTACACACGATCAACCAAAGTCCGATGGATTCATACGTGATGATGTACGACTGAACTAAAACAAGGAAGTTCATAGCCAGTAGCCAATAGCTGCCCTAGTGTCAGATTTTGTCCGTCGGTCTAGCATACAGACGAGCAGACTTCTTGACCGGACTCGAGTCCGTCGGAAAGATTTGAAACATGTTTAATTTCTAGGTCCGTCGAACTTTTGGGGAAAAAAAGGGCAGCTGGAGCGCACACACGATCGAATTATCCGACAGACTCCAGTGCACCGGACCAAGTCTGCCGTAAAGTCCACTCATGTGTACGTGGTTTTAGGTGCACACTGTGCAGAGGACACAGTACACTAACTGTAAATACTGTAGCTGCCTGCCTGTGGTATTAATAAAGGATCAGAAGAACACCACCAATTTTATTCAGGTAGCTTTAGGTGCACACTGTGCAGAGGACACAGTACACTAACTGGAAATACTGTTACTGCTTGCCTGTGGTATTAATATAGGATCAGAAGAACACCACCAATTTTCTTTAGGTAGCTTTAGGTGCACACTGTGCAGAGGACACAGTACACTAACTGTAAATACTGTAGCTGCCTGCCTGTGGTATTAATATAGGATCAGAAAAACACCACCAATTTTATTCAGGTAGCTTTAGGTGCACACTGTGCAGAGGACACAGTACAATAACTGTAAATACTGTAGCTGCCTGCCTGTGGTATTAATAGGAACAGAACAACAGCAATTTTCTTCAGGTAGCTTTAGATGCACACTGTGCAGAGGATGCCATACACTAACTGTAAATACTGTAGCTGCCTGCCTGTGGTATTAATATAGGATCAGAAAAACACCACCAATTTTATTCAGGTAGCTTTAGGTGCACACTGTGCAGAGGATGCACTACACTAACTGTAAATACTGTAGCTGCCTGCCTGTGGTATTAATATAGGATCAGAAGAACACCACCAATTGTCTTCAGGTAGCTTTAGGTGCACACTGTGCATAGGACACAGTACACTAACTGTAAATACTGTAGCTGCCTGCCTGTGGTATTAATAGGAGCAGAAAAACAGCAATTTTCTTCAGGTAGCTTTAGGTGCACACTGTGCAAAGGACGCAGTACACTAACTGTAAATACTGTAGCTGCCTGCCTGTGGTATTAATAGGAGCACAACAACAGCAATTGTATCCAGGTAGCTTTAGGTGCACACTGTGCAGAGGATGCACTACACTAACTGTAAATACTGTAGCTGACTGCCTGTGGTATTAATAGGATCAGAAGAACACCACTAATTTTATTCAGGTAGCTTAAGGTGCACACTGTGCAGAGGACGCACTACACTAACTTGTAAATACTGCAGCTACCTGTGGTACTTTACTAATAGAATCAGAAGAACACCACTAATTTTCTTCAGGTAGCTTTAGGTGCACACTGTGCAGAGGACGCACAACACTAACTTGTAAATACTACAGCTGCCTGCGATACTAATAGGATCAGAAGAACACCACCAATTTTCTTCAGGTAGCTTTAGGTGCACACTGTGCAGAGGACACACTAAACTAACTTGTAAATACTGCAGCTGCCTACGGTACTGTACTAATAGGATCAGAAGAACACCACTAATTTTCTTCAGGTAGCTTTAGGTGCACACTGTGCAGAGGACACACTACACTAACTTGTAAATACTACAGCTGCCTGCGATACTAATAGGATCAGAAGAACACCACTAAATTTCTTCAGGTAGCTTTAGGTGCACACCGTGCAGAGGACGCACTACACTAACTTGTAAATACTGCAGCTGCTTGCGGTATTGTACTAATAGGATCAGAAGAACACCACTAATTTTCTTCAGGTAGCTTTAGGTGCACACTGTGCAGAGGACACACTAAACTAACTTGTAAATACTGCAGCTGCCTACGGTACTGTATTAATAGGATCAGAAGAACACCACTAATTTTCTTCAGGTAGCTTTAGGTGCACACTGTGCAGAGGACACACTACACTAACTTGTAAATACTACAGTTGCCTGCGATACTAATAGGATCAGAAGAACACCACTAATTTTCTTCAGGTAGCTTTAGGTGCACACTGTGCAGAAGACAAACTACACTAACTTATAAATACTGCAGCTGCCTGCGGTACTGTAATAATAGGATCAGAAGGACACCACTAATTTTGGTCAGGTAGCTTTAGGTGCACACTGTGCAGAGGACACACTAAACTAACTTGTAAATACTGCAGCTGCCTATGGTACTGTACTAATAGGTTCAGAAGAACACCACTAATATTCTTCAGGTAGCTTTAGGTGCACACTTTGCAGAGGACACACTACACTAACTTGTAAATACTACAGCTGCCTGCAATACTAATAGAATCAGAAGAACACCACCAATTTTCTTTAGGTAGCTTTAGGTGCACACTGTGCAGAGGACGAACTACACTAACTTGTAAATACTGCCGCTGCCTGCGGTACTGTACTAATAGGATCAGAAGAACACCAATTATTTTCTTCAGGTAGTTTAGGTGCACACTGTGCAGAGGACGCACTACACTAACTTATAAATACTGCAGCTGCCTGCGGTACTGTACTAATAGGATCAGAAGAACATAACTAATTTTCTTCAGGTAGCTTTAGGTGCACACTGCAGAGGACGCACTACACTAACTTGTAAATACTTCATCTGCCTGCGGTACTGTAATAATAGGATCAGAAGAACACCACTAATTTTCTTCAGGTAGATTTAGGTGCACACTGTGCAGAGGACACACTGAACTAACTTGTAAATACTGCTGCTGCCTGCGGTACTGTACTAATAGGATTAGAAGAACACCACTAATTTTCTTCAGGTAGCTTTAGGTGCACACTGTGCCGAGGACGCACTACACTAACTTGTAAATACTGCAGCTGCCTGCGGTACTGTACTAATAGGATCAGAAGAACACCACTAATTTTCTTCAGGTAACTTTAGGTGCACACGGTGCATAGGACGCATTGAACTAACTTGTAAATACTGCAGCTGCCTGCGGTACTGTACTAACAGGATTAGAAGAAAACAACTAATGTTCTTAAAGTAGCTTTAGGTGCACCCTGTGCAGAGGATGCACTACACTAACTTATAAATACGGCAGCTGCCTGCGGTACTGAACGAATAGGATCAGAAGAACACCACAAATTTTTTACAGGTAGCTTTAGGTGCAAACTGTGCAGAGGATGCACTAAACTAACTTGTAAATACTGCAGCTGCCTGCGGTACTGTACTAATATTATAAGAAGAACATCACTAATTTTCTTCAGGTAGCTTTAGGTGCACACTGTGCAGAAGAAGAACTACACTAACTTGTAAAATACTACAGCTGCCTGCGATACTAATAGGATCAGAACACCACCAATTTTCTTCAGGTAGCTTTAGGTGCACTCTGTGCGGAGGACGCACTACACTAACTTGTAAATACTGCAGCAGCCTGCGGCACTGTACTAATAGGATCTGAAGTACACCACTAATTTTCTTCAGGTAGCTTTAGGTGCACAATGTGCAGAGGACACACTACACTAACTTGTAAATACTACAGCTGCCTGCGATACTAATAGGATCAGAAGAACACCACTAGTTTTCTTCAGGTAGCTTTAGGTGCACACTGTGCAGAGGACACACTACACTAACTTGTAAATACTGCAGCTGCTTGCGGTACTGTACTAATAGGATCAGAAGAACACCACTAATTTTCTTCAGGTAGCTTTAGGTGCGCACTGTGCAGAGGACGCACTACACTAACTTGTAAATACTACAGCTGCCTGCAATACTAATAGGATCAGAATAACACCACAAATTTTCTTCAGGTAGCTTTAGGTGCACACTGTGCAGAGGACGCACTACACTAACTTGTAAATACTGCCGCTGCCTGCGGTACTGTACTAATAGGATCAGAAGAACACCACTAATTTTCTTCAGGTAGCTTTAGGTGCACACTGTGCCGAGGACGCACTACACTAACTTGTAAATACTGCAACTGCCTGCGGTATTGTACTAATAGGATCAGAAGAACACCACTAATTTTCTTCAGGTACCTTTAGGTGCACACGGTGCATAGGATGCACTAAACTAACTTGTAAATACTGCAGCTGCCTGCGGTACTGTACTAATAGGATCAGAAAAAAACAACAAATTTTCTTAAGGTAGCTTTAGGTGCACCCTGTGCAGAGGACACACTGCACTAACTTATAAATACTGCAGCTGCCGGCGGTACTGAACGAATAGGATCAGAAGAACACCACAAATTTTTTACAGGTAGCTTTAGGTGCACACTGTGCAGAGGATGCACTAAACTAACTTGTAAATACTGCAGCTGCCTGCGGTACTGTACTAATATTATAAGAAGAACACCACTAATTTTCTTCATGTAGCTTTAGGTGCACACTGTGCAGAAGACGAACTACACTAACTTGTAAAATACTACAGCTGCCTGCGATACTAATAGGATCAGAACACCACCAATTTTCTTCAGGTAGCTTTAGGTGCACACTGTGCGGAGGACGCACTACACTAACTTGTAAATACTGCAGCAGCCTGCGGCACTGTACTAATAGGATCTGAAGAACACCACTAATTTTCTTCAGGTAGCTTTAGGTGCACACTGTGCAGAGGACACAATACACTAACTTGTAAATACTACAGCTGCCTGCGATACTAATAGGATCAGAAGAACACCACTAGTTTTCTTCAGGTAGCTTTAGGTGCACACTGTGCAGAGGACACACTACACTAACTTGTAAATACTGCAGCTGCCTGCGGTACTGTACTAATAGGATCAGAAGAACACCACTAATGTTCTTCAGGTAGCTTTAGGTGCACACTGTGCAGAGGACACACTACACTAACTTGTAAATACTACAGTTGCCTGCGATACTAATAGGATCAGAAGAACACCACTAAATTTCTTCAGGTAGCTTTAGGTGCACACCGTGCAGAGGACGCACTACACTAACTTGTAAATACTGCAGCTGCTTGCGGTATTGTACTAATAGGATCAGAAGAACACCACTAATTTTCTTCAGGTAGCTTTAGGTGCACACTGTGCAGAGGACACACTAAACTAACTTGTAAATACTGCAGCTGCCTACGGTACTGTATTAATAGGATCAGAAGAACACCACTAATTTTCTTCAGGTAGCTTTAGGTGCACACTGTGCAGAGGACACACTACACTAACTTGTAAATACTACAGTTGCCTGCGATACTAATAGGATCAGAAGAACACCACTAATTTTCTTCAGGTAGCTTTAGGTGCACACTGTGCAGAAGACAAACTACACTAACTTATAAATACTGCAGCTGCCTGCGGTACTGTAATAATAGGATCAGAAGGACACCACTAATTTTGTTCAGGTAGCTTTAGGTGCACACTGTGCAGAGGACACACTAAACTAACTTGTAAATACTGCAGCTGCCTATGGTACTGTACTAATAGGTTCAGAAGAACACCACTAATATTCTTCAGGTAGCTTTAGGTGCACACTTTGCAGAGGACACACTATACTAACTTGTAAATACTACAGCTGCCTGCAATACTAATAGGATCAGAAGAACACCACCAATTTTCTTTAGGTAGCTTTAGGTGCACACTGTGCAGAGGACGAACTACACTAACTTGTAAATACTGCCGCTGCCTGCGGTACTGTACTAATAGGATCAGAAGAACACCAATTATTTTCTTCAGGTAGTTTAGGTGCACACTGTGCAGAGGACGCACTACACTAACTTATAAATACTGCAGCTGCCTGCGGTACTGTACTAATAGGATCAGAAGAACATAACTAATTTTCTTCAGGTAGCTTTAGGTGCACACTGCAGAGGACGCACTACACTAACTTGTAAATACTTCATCTGCCTGCGGTACTGTAATAATAGGATCAGAAGAACACCACTAATTTTCTTCAGGTAGATTTAGGTGCACACTGTGCAGAGGACACACTGAACTAACTTGTAAATACTGCTGCTGCCTGCGGTACTGTACTAATAGGATTAGAAGAACACCACTAATTTTCTTCAGGTAGCTTTAGGTGCACACTGTGCCGAGGACGCACTACACTAACTTGTAAATACTGCAGCTGCCTGCGGTACTGTACTAATAGGATCAGAAGAACACCACTAATTTTCTTCAGGTAACTTTAGGTGCACACGGTGCATAGGACGCATTAAACTAACTTGTAAATACTGCAGCTGCCTGCGGTACTGTACTAACAGGATTAGAAGAAAACAACTAATGTTCTTAAAGTAGCTTTAGGTGCACCCTGTGCAGAGGATGCACTGCACTAACTTATAAATACGGCAGCTGCCTGCGGTACTGAACTAATAGGATCAGAAGAACACCACAAATTTTTTACAGGTAGCTTTAGGTGCACACTGTGCAGAGGATGCACTAAACTAACTTGTAAATACTGCAGCTGCCTGCGGTACTGTACTAATATTATAAGAAGAACATCACTAATTTTCTTCAGGTAGCTTTAGGTGCACACTGTGCAGAAGAAGAACTACACTAACTTGTAAAATACTACAGCTGCCTGCGATACTAATAGGATCAGAACACCACCAATTTTCTTCAGGTAGCTTTAGGTGCACTGTGTGCGGAGGACGCACTACACTAACTTGTAAATACTGCAGCAGCCTGCGGCACTGTACTAATAGGATCTGAAGTACACCACTAATTTTCTTCAGGTAGCTTTAGGTGCACACTGTGCAGAGGACACACTACACTAACTTGTAAATACTACAGCTGCCTGCGATACTAATAGGATCAGAAGAACACCACTAGTTTTCTTCAGGTAGCTTTAGGTGCACACTGTGCAGAGGACACACTACACTAACTTGTAAATACTGCAGCTGCTTGCGGTACTGTACTAATAGGATCAGAAGAACACCACTAATTTTCTTCAGGTAGCTTTAGGTGCGCACTGTGCAGAGGACGCACTACACTAACTTGTAAATACTACAGCTGCCTGCAATACTAATAGGATCAGAATAACACCACCAATTTTCTTCAGGTAGATTTAGGTGCACACTGTGCAGAGGACACACTACACTAACTTGTAAATACTGCAGCTGCCTACGGTACTGTACTAATAGGATCAGAAGAACACCACAAATTTTCTTCAGGTAGCTTTAGGTGCACACTGTGCAGAGGACGCACTACACTAACTTGTAAATACTGCCGCTGCCTGCGGTACTGTACTAATAGGATCAGAAGAACACCACTAATTTTCTTCAGGTAGCTTTAGGTGCACACTGTGCCGAGGACGCACTACACTAACTTGTAAATACTGCAACTGCCTGCGGTATTGTACTAATAGGATCAGAAGAACACCACTAATTTTCTTCAGGTACCTTTAGGTGCACACGGTGCATAGGATGCACTAAACTAACTTGTAAATACTGCAGCTGCCTGCGGTACTGTACTAATAGGATCAGAAAAAAACAACAAATTTTCTTAAGGTAGCTTTAGGTGCACCCTGTGCAGAGGACACACTGCACTAACTTATAAATACTGCAGCTGCCGGCGGTACTGAATGAATAGGATCAGAAGAACACCACAAATTTTTTACAGGTAGCTTTAGGTGCACACTGTGCAGAGGATGCACTAAACTAACTTGTAAATACTGCAGCCGCCTGCGGTACTGTACTAATATTATAAGAAGAACACCACTAATTTTCTTCATGTAGCTTTAGGTGCACACTGTGCAGAAGACGAACTACACTAACTTGTAAAATACTACAGCTGCCTGCGATACTAATAGGATCAGAACACCACCAATTTTCTTCAGGTAGCTTTAGGTGCACACTGTGCGGAGGACGCACTACACTAACTTGTAAATACTGCAGCAGCCTGCGGCACTGTACTAATAGGATCTGAAGAACACCACTAATTTTCTTCAGGTAGCTTTAGGTGCACACTGTGCAGAGGACACAATACACTAACTTGTAAATACTACAGCTGCCTGCGATACTAATAGGATCAGAAGAACACCACTAGTTTTCTTCAGGTAGCTTTAGGTGCACACTGTGCAGAGGACACACTACACTAACTTGTAAATACTGCAGCTGCCTGCGGTACTGTACTAATAGGATCAGAAGAACACCACTAATGTTCTTCAGGTAGCTTTAGGTGCACCCTGTGCAGAGGACACACTAAACTAACTTGTAAATACTGCAGCTGCCTGCGGTACTGTACTGATAGGATCAGAAAAAAACAACTAATTTTCTTAAGGTAGCTTTAGGTGCACCCTGTGCAGAGGACACACTGCGCTAACTTATAAATACTGCAGCTGCCGGCGGTACTGAACTAATAGGATCAGAAGAACACCACTAATTTATTTCAGGTAGCTTTAGGTGCACACTGTGCAGAGGATGCACTACACTAACTTGTAAATACTACAGCTGCCTGCAATACTAACAGGATCAGAAGAACACCACCAATTTTCTTCAGGTAGCTTTAGGTGCACACTGTAAAGAGGACGCACTACACTAACTTGTAAATACTGCAGCTACCTGCGGTACTGTACTAATAGGATCAGAAGAACACCACAAATTTTCTTCAGGTAGTTTAGGTGCACACTGTGCAGAGGACACACTGAACTAACTTGTAAATACTGCTGCTGCCTGCGGTACTGTACTAATAGGATTAGAAGAACACCACTAATTTTCTTCAGGTAGCTTTAGGTGCACACTGTGCCGAGGACGCACTACACTAACTTGTAAATACTGCAGCTGCCTGCGGTACTGTACTAATAGGATCAGAAGAACACCACTAATTTTCTTCAGGTAACTTTAGGTGCACACGGTGCATAGGACGCATTAAACTAACTTGTAAATACTGCAGCTGCCTGCGGTACTGTACTAACAGGATTAGAAGAAAACAACTAATGTTCTTAAAGTAGCTTTAGGTGCACCCTGTGCAGAGGATGCACTACACTAACTTATAAATACGGCAGCTGCCTGCGGTACTGAACTAATAGGATCAGAAGAACACCACAAATTTTTTACAGGTAGCTTTAGGTGCACACTGTGCAGAGGATGCACTAAACTAACTTGTAAATACTGCAGCTGCCTGCGGTACTGTACTAATATTATAAGAAGAACATCACTAATTTTCTTCAGGTAGCTTTAGGTGCACACTGTGCAGAAGAAGAACTACACTAACTTGTAAAATACTACAGCTGCCTGTGATACTAATAGGATCAGAACACCACCAATTTTTTTCAGGTAGCTTTAGGTGCACTCTGTGCGGAGGACGCACTACACTAACTTGTAAATACTGCAGCAGCCTGCGGCACTGTACTAATAGGATCTGAAGTACACCACTAATTTTCTTCAGGTAGTTTTAGGTGCACACTGTGCAGAGGACACACTACACTAACTTGTAAATACTACAGCTGCCTGCGATACTAATAGGATCAGAAGAACACCACTAGTTTTCTTCAGGTAGCTTTAGGTGCACACTGTGCAGAGGACACACTACACTAACTTGTAAATACTGCAGCTGCTTGCGGTACTGTACTAATAGGATCAGAAGAACACCACTAATTTTCTTCAGGTAGCTTTAGGTGCGCACTGTGCAGAGGACGCACTACACTAACTTGTAAATACTACAGCTGCCTGCAATACTAATAGGATCAGAATAACACCACCAATTTTCTTCAGGTAGCTTTAGGTGCACACTGTGCAGAGGACACACTACACTAACTTGTAAATACTGCAGCTGCCTACGGTACTGTACTAATAGGATCAGAAGAACACCACAAATTTTCTTCAGGTAGCTTTAGGTGCACACTGTGCAGAGGACGCACTACACTAACTTGTAAATACTGCCGCTGCCTGCGGTACTGTACTAATAGGATCAGAAGAACACCACTAATTTTCTTCAGGTAGCTTTAGGTGCACACTGTGCCGAGGACGCACTACACTAACTTGTAAATACTGCAACTGCCTGCGGTATTGTACTAATAGGATCAGAAGAACACCACTAATTTTCTTCAGGTACCTTTAGGTGCACACGGTGCATAGGATGCACTAAACTAACTTGTAAATACTGCAGCTGCCTGCGGTACTGTACTTATAGGATCAGAAAAAAACAACGAATTTTCTTAAGGTAGCTTTAGGTGCACCCTGTGCAGAGGACACACTGCACTAACTTATAAATACTGCAGCTGCCGGCGGTACTGAACGAATAGGATCAGAAGAACAACACAAATTTTTTACAGGTAGCTTTAGGTGCACACTGTGCAGAGGATGCACTAAACTAACTTGTAAATACTGCAGCTGCCTGCGGTACTGTACTAATATTATAAGAAGAACACCACTAATTTTCTTCATGTAGCTTTAGGTGCACACTGTGCAGAAGACGAACTACACTAACTTGTAAAATACTACAGCTGCCTGCGATACTAATAGGATCAGAACACCACCAATTTTCTTCAGGTAGCTTTAGGTGCACACTGTGCGGAGGACGCACTACACTAACTTGTAAATACTGCAGCAGCCTGCGGTACTGTACTAATATTATAAGAAGAACACCACTAATTTTCTTCATGTAGCTTTAGGTGCACACTGTGCAGAAGACGAACTACACTAACTTGTAAAATACTACAGCTGCCTGCGATACTAATAGGATCAGAACACCACCAATTTTCTTCAGGTAGCTTTAGGTGCACACTGTGCGGAGGACGCACTACACTAACTTGTAAATACTGCAGCAGCCTGCGGCACTGTACTAATAGGATCAGAAGAACACCACTAGTTTTCTTCAGGTAGCTTTAGGTGCACACTGTGCAGAGGACACACTACACTAACTTGTAAATACTGCAGCTGCCTGCGGTACTGTACTAATAGGATCAGAAGAATACCACTAATGTTCTTCAGGTAGCTTTAGGTGCACCCTGTGCAGAGGACACACTAAACTAACTTGTAAATACTGCAGCTGCCTGCGGTACTGTACTGATAGGATCAGAAAAAAACAACTAATTTTCTTAAGGTAGCTTTAGGTGCACCCTGTGCAGAGGACACACTGCGCTAACTTATAAATACTGCAGCTGCCGGCGGTACTGAACTAATAGGATCAGAAGAACACCACTAATTTATTTCAGGTAGCTTTAGGTGCACACTGTGCAGAGGATGCACTACACTAACTTGTAAATACTACAGCTGCCTGCAATACTAACAGGATCAGAAGAACACCACCAATTTTCTTCAGGTAGCTTTAGGTGCACACTGTAAAGAGGACGCACTACACTAACTTGTAAATACTGCAGCTACCTGCGGTACTGTACTAATAGGATCAGAAGAACACCACAAATTTTCTTCAGGTAGTTTAGGTGCACACTGTGCAGAGGACGCACTACACTAACTTGTAAATACTGCAGCTGCCTGCGGTACTGCACTAATAGCATCAGAAGAACACCACTAATTTTCTTCAGGTAGCTTTAGGTGCACACTGTGCATAGGATGCACTAAACTAACTTGTAAATACAGCAGCTGCCTTTGTTACTGAACTAATAGGATCATAAGAACACCACTAATTATTTTCAGGTAGCTTTAGGTGCACACTGTGCAGAGGATGCACTAGACTAACTTGTAAATACTGCAGCTGCCTGTGGTACTGTACTAATATTATAAGAAAAACACCACTAATTTTCTTCAGGTAGCTTTATGTGCACACTGTGCACAGGACGCAGTTCACTAACTTGTAAATACTGCAGCTGCCTGCGGTACTGTACTAATAGGATCAGACAAACACAACTAATTTTCTTCAGGTAGCTTTATGTGCACACTGTGCACAGGACGCAGTTCACTAACTTGTAAATACTGCAACTGCCTGCGGTACTGTACTAATAGGATCAGACAAACACAACTAATTTTCTTCAGGTAGCTTTAGGTGTACACTGTGCAGAGGATGCACTTCACTAACTTCTAAATACTGCAGCTGCCTGCAGTACTGTACTAATAGGATCTGAAGAAAACAACAAATTTTCTTAAGGTAGCTTTAGGTGCACCCTGTGCAGAGGACGCACTGCACTAACTTATAAATACTGCAGCTGCCTGCGGTACTGAACTAATAGGATCAGAAGAACAACACTAATTTTTTTCAGGTAGCTTTAGGTGCACACTGTGCAGAGGATGCACTAAACTAACTTGTAAATACTGCAGCTGCCTGCGGTACTGTACTAATAGGATCAGAAGAACACCACTAATTTTCTTCAGGTAGCTTTAGGTGCACACGGTGCATAGGACGCACTAAACTAACTTGTAAATACTGCCGCTGCCTGCGGTACTGTACTAATAGGATCAGAAGAACACCACTAAATTTCTTCAGGTAGCTTTAGGTGCACACTGTGCCAAGGACGCACTACACTAACTTATAAATACTGCAACTGCCTGCGGTATTGTACTAATAGGATCAGAAGAACACCACTAATTTTCTTCAGGTACCTTTAGGTGCACACGGTGCATAGGATGCACTAAACTAACTTGTAAATACTGCAGCTGCCTGCGGTACTGTACTAATAGGATCAGAAAAAAATAACTAATTTTCTTAAGGTAGCTTTAGGTGCACCCTGTGGAGAGGACACACTGCACTAACTTATAAATACTGCAGCTGCCGGCGGTACTGAACTAATAGGATCAGAAGAACACCACTAATTTCTTTTAGGTAGCTTTAGGTGCACACTGTGCAGAGGATGCACTACACTAACTTGTAAATACTACAGCTGCCTGCAATACTAATAGGATCAGAAGAACACCACCAATTTTCTTCAGGTAGCTTTATTTGCACACTGTGAAGAGGACGCACTACACTAACTTGAAAATACTGCAGCTACCTGCGGTACTGTACTAATAGGATCAGAAGAACACCACAAATTTTCTTCAGGTAGTTTAGGTGCACACTGTGCAGAGGACGCACTACACTAACTTGTAAATACTGCAGCTGCCTGCGGTACTGCACTAATAGCATCAGAAGAACACCACTAATTTTCTTCAGGTAGCTTTAGGTGCACACTGTGCATAGGATGCACTAAACTAACTTGTAAATACTGCAGCTGCCTTTGGTACTGAACTAATAGGATCATAAGAACACCACTAATTATTTTCAGGTAGCTTTAGGTGCACACTGTGCAGAGGATGCACTAAACTAACTTGTAAATACTGCAGCTACCTGTGGTACTGTACTAATATTATAAGAAAAACACCACTAATTTTCTTCAGGTAGCTTTAGGTGCACACTGTGCAGAGGACGCAGTTCACTAACTTGTAAATACTGCAGCTGCCTGGGGTACTGTACTAATAGGATCAGACAAACACCACTAATTTTCTTCAGGTAGCTTTAGGTGTACACTGTGCAGAGGATGCACTAAACTAACTTGTAAATACTACAACTGCCTGCGATACTAATAGGATCAGAAGAACACCACTAATTTTCTTCTGGTAGCTTTAGGTGCACACTGTGCAGAGGACGCACTACACTAGCTTGTAAATACTACAACTGCCTGCGATACTAATAGGATCAGAAGAACGCGACCAATTTTCTTCAGGTAGCTTTAGGTGCACACTGTGCCGAGGACGCACTACACTAACTTGTAAATACTGCAGCTGCCTGCGATACTGTACTAATAGGATCAGAAGAACACCACTAATTTTCTTCAGGTAGCTTTAGGTGCACACTGTGCCGAGGACGCACTACACTAACTTGTAAATACTGCAGCTGCCTGCGGTACTGTACTAATAGGATCAGAAGAACACCACTAATTTTCTTCAGGTAGCTTTAGGTGCACACTGTGCAGAGGATGCACTACACTAACTTGTAAATACTGCAGCTGCCTGCGGTACTGTACTAATAGGATCAGAAGAACACCACTAAATTTCTTCAGGTAGCTTTAGGTGCACACTGTGCCGAGGACGCACTACACTAACTTGTAAATACTGCAGCTGCCTGCGGTACTGTACTAATAGGATCAGAAGAAAACAACAAATTTTCTTAAGGTAGCTTTAGGTGCACCCTGTGCAATGGACACACTGCACTAAATTATAAATACTGCAGCTGCTGGCGGTACTAAACTAATAGGATCAGAAGAACACCACTAATTTCTTTCAGGTAGCTTTAGGTGCACACTGTGCAGAGGACGCACTACACTAACTTGTACATACTACAGCTGCCTGCAATACTAATAGGATCAGAAGAACACCACCAATTTTCTTCATTTAGTTTTAGGTGCACACTGTGCAGAGGACGCACTACACTAACTTGTAAGTACTGCAGCTACCTACGGTACTGTACTAATAGGATCAGAAGAACACCACTAATTTTCTTCAGGTAGTTTAGGTGCACACTGTGCAGAGGACGCACTACACTAACTTGTAAATACTGCAGCTGCCTTCAGTACTGTACTAATAGCATCAGAAGAACACCGCTAATTTTCTTCAGGTAGCTTTAGGTGCACACTGTGCATAGGACGCACTAAACTAACTTGTAAATACTGCAGCTGACTGAGGTACTGTACTAATAGGATCAGAAGAACATCACTAACTTTCTTCAGGTAGCTTTAGGTGCACACTGCAGAGGACGCACTACACTAACTTGTAAATACTGCATCTGCCTGCGGTACTATACTAATAGGTTCAGAAGAACATCACTAATTTACTTCAGGTAGCTTTAGGTGCACACGGTGCATAGGACGCACTAAACTAACTTGTAAATACTGCAGCTGCCTGCGGTACTGTACTAATAGGATCAGAAGAAAACAACTAATTTTCTTAAGGTAGGTTTAGGTGCACCCTGTGCAGAGGACGAACTGCGCTAACTTATAAATACTGCAGCTGCCTGTGGTACTTAACTAATAGGATCAGAAGAACACCACTAAATTTTTTCAGGTAGCTTTAGGTTGCACACTGTGCAGAGGATGCACTAAACTAACTTGTAAATACTGCAGCTGCCTACGTTACTGTACTAATATTATAAGTAGAACACCACTAATTTTCTTCAGGTAGCTTTAGGCGCACACTGTGCAGAAGACGCACTACACTAACTTATAAATACTACAACTGCCTGCGATACTAATAGGATCAGAAGAACACCTACAATTTTCTTCAGGTAGTTTTAGGTGCACACTGTGCCGAGGACGCACTACACTAACTTGTAAATACTGCAGCTGCCTGTGGTACTGTACTAAAAGGATCAGAAGAACACCACTAATTTTCTTCAGGTAGCTTTAGGTGCACACGCTGCATAGGACGCACTAAACTAACTTGTAAATACTGCCGCTGCCTGCTTTACTGTACTAATAGGATCAGAAGAACACCACTAATTTTCTTCAGGTAGCTTTAGGTGCACACTGTGCAGAGGATGCACTACACTAACTTGTAAATACTGCAGCTGCCTGCGGTACTGTACTAATAGGATCTGAAAAACACCACTAATTTTCTTCAGGTAGCTTTAGGTGCACACTGTGCATAGGACGCACTAAACTAACTTGTAAATACTGCAGCTGCCTTTGGTACTGAACTAACAGGATCAGAAGAACACCACTAATTATTTTCAGGTAGCTTTAGGTGCACACTGTGCAGAGGATGCACTAAACTAACTTGTAAATACTGCAGCTGCCTGCGGTACTGTACTAATATTATAAGAAAAACACCACTAATTTTCTTCAGGTAGCTTTAGGTGCACACTGTGCAGAGGACGCAGTTCACTAACTTGTAAATACTGCAGCTGCCTGCGGTACTGTACTAATAGGATCAGACAAACACCACTAATTTTCTTCAGGTAGCATTAGCTGTACACTGTGCAGAGGATGCACTTCACTAACTTGTAAATACTGCAGCTGCCTGCAGTACTGTACTAATAGGATCAGAAGAAAACAACTAATTTTCTTAAGGTAGCTTTAAGTGCACCCTGTGCAGAGGACGCACTACACTAACTTATAAATACTGCAGCTGCCTGCGGTACTGAACTAATAGGATCAGAAGAACACCACTAATTTTCTTCAGGTAGCTTTAGGTGCACACGCTGCATAGGACGCACTAAACTAACTTGTAAATACTGCCGCTGCCTGCTTTACTGTACTAATAGGATCAGAAGAACACCACTAATTTTCTTCAGGTAGCTTTAGGTGCACACTGTGCAGAGGATGCACTACACTAACTTGTAAATACTGCAGCTGCCTGCGGTACTGTACTAATAGGATCTGAAAAACACCACTAATTTTCTTCAGGTAGCTTTAGGTGCACACTGTGCATAGGATGCACTAAACTAACTTGTAAATACTGCAGCTGCCTTTGGTACTGAACTAATAGGATCAGAAGAACACCACCAATTATTTTCAGGTAGCTTTAGGTGCACACTGTGCAGAGGATGCACTAAACTAACTTGTAAATACTGCAGCTGCCTGCGGTACTGTACTAATATTATAAGAAAAACACCACTAATTTTTTTCAGGTAGCTTTAGGTGCACACTGTGCAGAGGACGCAGTTCACTAACTTTTAAATACTGCAGCTGCCTGCGGTACTGTACTAATAGGATCAGACAAACACCACTAATTTTCTTCAGGTAGCATTAGGTGTACACTGTGCAGAGGATGCACTTCACTAACTTGTAAATACTGCAGCTGCCTGCGGTACTGAACTAATAGGATCAGAAGAAAACAACAAATTTTCTTAAGGTAGCTTTAAGTGCACCCTGTGCCGAGGACGCACTGCACTAACTTATAAATACTGCAGCTGCCTGCGGTACTGAACTAATAGGATCAGAAGAACACCACTAATTTTTTTCAGGTAGCTTTAGGTGCACACTGTGCAGAGGATGCACTAAACTAACTTGTAAATACTGCAGCTGCCTGTGGTACTGTACTAATAGGATCAGAAGAACACCACTAATTTTCTTCTGGTAGCTTTAGGTGCACACTGTGCAGAGGACGCACTACACTAGCTTGTAAATACTACAACTGCCTGTGATACTAATAGCATCTGAAGAACACCACCAATTTTCTTCAGGTAGCTTTAGGTGCACACTGTGCCGAGGACGCACTACACTAACTTGTAAATACTGCAGCTGCCTGCGGTACTGTACTAATAAGATCTGAAGAACACCACTAATTTTCTTCAGGTAGCTTTAGGTGGACACTGTGCCGAGGACGCACTACACTAACTTGTAAATACTGCAGCTGCCTGCGGTACTGTACTAATAGGATCAGAAGAACACCACTAATTTTCTTCAGGTAGCTTTAGGTGCACACGGTGCATAGGACGCACTAAACTAACTTTTAAATACTGCCGCTGCCTGCGGTACTGTACTAATAGGATCAGAAGAACACCACTAATTTTCTTCTTGTAGCTTTAGGTGCACAATGTGCAGAGGACGCACTACACTAACTTGTAAATACTACAACTGCCTGCGATACTAATAGGATCAGAAGAACACCACCAATTTTCTTCAGGTAGCTTTAGGTGCACACTGCAGAGGACGCACTACACTAACTTGTAAATACTGCAGCTGCCTGCGGTAATGTACTAATAGGATCAGAAGAACACCACTAATTTTCTTCAGGTAGCTTTCGGTGCACACTGTGCAAAGGACGCACTACACTAACTTATAAATACTGCAGCTGCCTGCGGTACTATACTAATAGGATCAGAAGAACACCACTAATTTTCTTCAGGTAGCTTTACTTGCACACTGTGCCGAGGACGCACTACACTAACTTGTAAATACTGCAGCTGCCTGCGGTACTGTACTAATAGGATCAGAAGAAAACAACAAATTTTCTTAAGGTAGCTTTAGGTGCACCCTGTGCAAAGGACACACTGCACTAACTTATAAATACTGCAGCTGCCGGCGGTACTAAACTAATAGGATCAGAAGAACACCACTAATTTCTTTCAGGTAGCTTTAGGTGCACAATGTGCAGAGGATGCACTACACTAACTTGTAAATACTACAGCTGCCTGCAATACTAATAGGATCAGAAGAACACCACCAATTTTCTTCAGGTAGATTTAGGTGCACACTGTGCATAGGACGCACTACACTAACTTGTAAATACTGCAGCTACCTGCGGTACTGCACTAATAGGATCAGAAGAACACCACTAATTTTCTTCAGGTAGTTTAGGTGCATACTGTGCATAGGACGCACTACACTAACTTGTAAATACTGCAACTGCCTGCTGTACTGTACTAATAGCATCAGAAGAACACCACTAATTTTCTTCAGGTAGCTTTAGGTGCACACTGTGCATAGGACGCACTAAACTAACTTGTAAATACTGCAGCTGACTGAGGTACTGTACTAATAGGATCAGAAGAACATCACTAATTTTCTTCAGGTAGCTTTAGGTGCACACTGCAGAGGACGCACTACACTAACTTGTAAATACTTGGAAAAAATATATATAAAACACAAAGCGCTGTGATGCTAAATAGCTGATAATTACACATAAAACCAAGTGAGGCTGCTATCAAAAGAGAGTGTTTTCAGAGTCACTTAAAAAGAATAAATAATGATATTTGAAGCGCTTCACAATGTGCATGAAAATGAATATATAAGAATAAATATAAATAGTCAAATAAATCCAGCGGTGAGTAAAAATTTCTAAAAAATCCAGCAATCAAAATAGTGTAAAATTATAAAAAATTTGTGACACCAAATGTGTAAAAAATTCACATAAAAAATCCACATAAAAATAAATATATAGGGATGTATTCAGAAGGTTCAATTATACAGGTGTAGAATCCTGATTGGTATAGAGCTTTTGATCACTAGCAAAGCTGTTTAAAAACACTTGCTTAATTAAGGTGCTCATTGATAGTACCAATGTGTTTTTTGCTTCTATTCACAACCAATGTGAGAATCATAAACAGGCAGATAAGAGAAAAAAACAATCATTGTGCAATAGTTAGGATACCAGGGTACACAGGCAAACATCAATCCACTCACGTGTGCCTTATAATGATAAGACATATGCAGGTTTTACTATAGCAGTCAGCCGACTTAGACAGGAGCAGATTCAGTCGGTACTATACTAATAGGTTCAGAAGAACACCACTAATTTTCTTCAGGCAGCTTTAGGTGCACACGGTGCATAGGACGCACTAAACTAACTTGTAAATACTGCAGCTGCCTGCGGTACTGTACTAATAGGATCAGAAGAAAACAACTAATTTTCTTTTTTTTTTTTTTTAAATTCCTTTATTTTGTTATAAAGAAGGCATGGATACATAGTCCAGTATAAGACAGGTCATACATTTTCATACATTAACATGTTTAGGGTACAGTAGATTGAGACCGTAGACCTAGATCAGGTTATCCACCAAACAAGTGGGGTAATACATGTGTGTTCCAGCCAACTATATATCATTTATAAACATAATAAAGCAAGGTAGCTTACACGAGGGCCTCCTTGCATGAACCGTGAACAGATCTTCAACAGTATTGGTATATAATATAATACTTAAAATATTTTACGACAGATATGTCTAATGCTATACGAGCAAATGTTTCCTGCTCACCGTGAATAATATGCTCTCAATAATTCATTAACGCCGTCACCACGGCTACTTGGTGAGCTTATCAGTACAAAAGAACAGAGAAAGGGGGGAATAGTAGGGAATCAGAGGGAAAGCGGGGAAGGAAAGACAAGAAGGACTAGGGAGGAGGGGGAGATGAGGTCAAGGGAAGGGGGTTAGAAGGGTATGGCTGCGACACCGCCCCCCCACCGGACCCACCCGCCAGACCCCAGAGGGGCAGGTACAGGTGCCTGTTTTAGCAATAACTACGGGGACGCCCTTTCAAGTAGATTGGGTTTGTGCTTGTGCTAACTCCTGTAGATATGCGTCAGTACCAACAAAATATCTCCAGGGTCTCCACTTGTCCATAAATTGTTCCTCCTTGTTTTGTAGAGTTGCAGTCAGTTCCTCCATCCGTAGAATACAGTTTACTTTCGAATACCACAGGACCCTAGTAGGTGGGAGGGGATCCCACCATAACACGGGAATACAGGCTCTCGCTGCGTTCAGGAGTTGCATTGTCAAAGTTTTCTTGTATTTACTAATGGGTCTGGTGGTTAGGTGTAGAAGGCATGCAGCTGGGTTGTCTTTAAGTTCGACCGAGGTCAAACTTTGAATGGTCGAAGTCACCTCCTCCCAAAAGGGTCTCAGGACCGGACACGACCAAAAGACATGGAGCATATTTCCTACTTCTGTGCCACACCTCCAACACCTATCCGAGAGCGTAGGGTTCATTTTGTGTAACATATATGGGACTCTATACCACCTGGTCAGGATTTTGTATCCCGATTCTTGATAATGACTCGCAATCGAGGACTTGTGAGCCAAAGCCAAGATCTTCTCCTTTTGTTGTGTGGTAAACTGGGTCTCTAGATCTCTTTCCCACTTCAATAGAAACTCTGGCGCCTTGTCTTCTCCCTGAGTAGTGAGGAGGTTATATAAAAATGAGAGTGCGTGCCTTATCGGTTCCCCTGATTTACACAGAGATTCCAGAGGAGTGTGACCCCGTGGGACATAGGGAGCTTTCTGAAGAGTCTGCAGAAAATGTCTAAGCTGGATGGTACTGAGACTGTCTAATGGAGATTCTGTGAGTCTAGAGATGGTGGAAGAAGATGGGAATTCCCCCTGGGGCCAAACCTCCCCCAGGGACTGTTTCTCAAAGGTGATTAATTGTCTCAGTCTACGACTTGTAAGTCCGGGGGAAAAGTCTGGGTTGCCAATGATAGGAGTCAAGGGGGAAGGTAACGGTGATATATCCGTATTACGGAATATTTTCCTCGCCACCCGGAGGGTAGCTCCTATTAGCGGGTGGTTTTTCTGGTCTTCTGGAAGTGGGGACAAGAGCCACGGGGATGGGAGCAAGGGGATTGAGGAGTCCTCAATTTCCATTCCCACCCATTGTTTTGAATCTTTGTTGCAATGCCAATCAACAATCCTGGCAAGGTGTACCGCTCGGTAATACCGAGAGATGTCTGGTAAACCGATGCCCCCCCTCTCCTTGGGTCTGGAGAGTGTTTGCATGTTTATTCTGGGGGCTTTATGAGACCAGATGAACTCCCTCACAATGGACTGTATTTGCTTAAAGAAGGTCATTGGTAAATTTATCGGTAATGTTTGAAGTATATATAGAACCCGGGGCAGGGCCGTCATTTTCAGGGCATTGCATCGCCCAAACCAGGTCAAAGTGAGTTTGTGCCAGGTCTGAAGGTCAATTTTAAGTCTTTGGAGTAAGGGTTGAAAATTACATGCGTACAGGTGTGCCAAGTCCGGAGTGATGTCCACCCCCAGGTATCGGATAGATTTCTCCGTCCATCGAAACGGGAAGGATTTGCTCATATTTACTGCTTCCGTGGCTGGTATTGTGATATTTAGCACTGCGGACTTGGCACAGTTGACCTTGAAATTTGAGACTTCGCCATACAACCGTAGAGCTGCCAAGATGTTAGGTAGTGAGATACGTGGGTTGGAGACGAAGAAAATCAGATCGTCAGCGAAGGCCGCGATTTTGTGATGCCCAGAGGACTTCGTGATCCCGGTTATATTGGGATTCCTGCGAACGCTACACAGGAATGGCTCAAGAGTCAAAATAAAAACCAGTGGGGACAGGGGACACCCCTGTCTCGTCCCGTTAGAAATGTCAAAAAAGTCCGATCGCCACTCATTGACCCTTACCGCCGCCGAGGTAGCCGAGTAGAGAGACGATATCCAGCCTCTCATATTTGGGCCAACACCAATATGTTCCAGAGTGGCCCGCATAAAATGCCAGGCCACCCTGTCAAAAGCCTTTTCTGCATCTGTAGAAAGTAGCAGAAAAGGCTTCTTGACGGATTGCGCTTCGTGAATAAGGTTGAGGACTCTTATGGTATTGTCCCTCGACTCCCTCAGCGGCACGAACCCCGCCTGGTCAAAGTGAATCAAATGTGGGATATGTGGGAGTAATCTGTTAGCCAGAATTTTGGAGAACAATTTAAGATCCACGTTTAGTAGAGCAATCGGGCGGTAATTACTGCAGTGGCTAGAATCTTTCCCCTCTTTTGGGATCAAAGAAATAAATGCCCGTAGGGAGTCTACCATGTTAATGCCCCCCTCTTTTAGTGCGTTGTAGGCTTTCAGGAAGTGTGTCGATAAGTGAGACCCAAAGGTCTGGTAGTAGGTCAGGGTGAAGCCATCAGGCCCGGGCGCCTTCCTTGGCTTCGTTTGGGCCAAGGCTAGTGAGAGTTCTTCAGGGGTGATGTCCGACTCAAATGAGTCTCCCACATCAGCTGGCAAAGTAGGCATACCCGAAGACCTGATGTATTCCCCCGCTGCCACCTCTCTTTCTGTTAAAAGATCAGTAGGTTCCCCCTTGTGCAAGTTATATAGTTGTTGGTAGTATGCAGCAAATTCATTAGCTATATCCCTAGAGGTGTGGACCGTAGTTCTCTGTGAGGTCACTATAGAGGGAATGTAGGTACGTTGTCTCGGGCCACGAAGTAGTCTGGCCAGCATGGTACCTGGCTTGTTAGAGAATTCAAACATGGACCTTTTAGCCCAGGCCAGATTTTGTACCGTTTTGTGGTACAAGAGGTCTTTCAATTCACCCCTGGTCTTCAATAAAGCCTGGAGGTGTGTTTCCGCTAGGGACTTCTTGTGAAGTAGCTCGAGAGACCGCACCTGGGAGATCAAAAGGTCAATCTGTTTAGTCCTTTCTCTTTTTTTCGCTGCCCCAATCCTAATTAATTCCCCTCTTATTACACATTTATGGGCCTCCCACACTGTCATTGGAGACAGCGAGGGATCCATGTTTTCTGAGAAGTAATTAGTCAGTGTCCTGCCTATCTCCTCACGTACCTCGGGGATTTGTAATAATGACTCGTTTAGTTTCCAGGTTGGAGGGGACCTGAGTTCTGTATCCCAGCAAAGGGTCACATGCGTAGGGGCATGGTCAGAGAGGGAAATGTAGTCAATCTGGGATGCGGTGACAAACGGTAAGTCTTTATGTTGGATCTGAAAGAAGTCTATCCTGGAGTATGTACCATGCACCGCAGAAAAATAGGTAAAATCCCTCTCACCAGGGTGCATGATCCTCCAGGGGTCGACTAACTGTAGATTGGTCAATTCTACCTTGAGTTTTTTAAGGTATGAGAAAGACAGATGAGATGCCCCTCTTGATACATCTAGTAGTGGTTCTGGAGCAAAATTGAAATCCCCGCCCATCAGGAACAAACCCTCCCGGAAATCCAAGATTAAGGGAATGAGGGATCGCAAAAAGGACAGGTGGTCAGAATTAGGGAAATAGACGTTTACTAGGGTCACTGTGGTATTTCTGATTTTGCCCTTTAAGAGCAAGAATCGGCCAAGTGGGTCAGCTCTCTCTTCTAATAGCGTCCACGGCAGTGATCTGGCTATCAATATACTGACCCCCTTTGATTTTGATAGAGGGGAGGGAGCGTGGTATACAGTGGGGAAGTCCCCGTTGCTGAGTCTGGGGACTGCCGACTGTTTGAAATGCGTTTCCTGAATGAGCGCCACCTGTGTGCGCGTTTTTTTGAGATCTGAAAGCAGTCTGGAGCGTTTTTCCGGGGTAGCTAGGCCTCTGACATTGAGGGAGGTAAATTTTATCTCCCCACCAGGGTGTGAGCCCGGAGGCCTTCCCGGGGGGGCCATGTCGCACCCCAGTAACCAATCGGGGGAGGGTAAGGAAAAGAATAAGTCAGGGAGTTATAGGGAGGGGATAAAAAAGGGGGGGAGGAGGAAGGGAAAGGGAGACCAGATATAGGGGAAGGACGGAGAGGAAGAGAAAGGGAGGAATTGGAGTTGAAAAGATATAAAGAAAAATACTAGGAAGGATAAATTAATTATCCAGCTGTTGCTATATTAAGCCTTGCGCAAATATGCGCTTCCTATTAGTGGGTGTGGAAGACTAGACTCTGCGACACAACGGGAGACGTGTCGTCAGGAGAGAACCGGCATGATGGACAATACCTGACTATTACCGTTTTAAACAGCAGACAAAAAATAAAAAACCATAAACAACTTGATTCTTTGCTGTAGAATCTTCAGATTATGTGTATGCAACCACCGCAAGTGAAATGTATATCAACTAAGAGATCTATGTGAACCAACATTCCTAATACAGTGTAAGTATTGCAACTAACCCTCTTGATAAGGAACAAGAGGGTAACAAACTAAACACGGCTCCGTGCCTTTTTGAATTAGAGTCCCCCCTGCCCCTCCACCTCATGCCCCACAAAAAAAAGGGGAGAAAAAAGAAAAATAACAAAGAGCGTAAAAACTGCCCTTAATAAACCTGTGGAACGATGAGGCGGAGGCGCGGCAAGACCCCCCCACAAGATTTGAATCCAAACACCAATCTAAGGCACGTCATCTTTTCACGGAGGAGCAAAAAGTCCCTCCAACATACACATAATATACCCCTGTATCGCTTTATGTCCTACTCATAAAACTCAGAGAGTTTACTGTGCGGTCAAAGAAAAAGGATATCAGTGTGGTCTAGAGTTCTAAGAACCACAGGAGTCCCCTTCTTGCTTCTCAGTAAGTAGCCTTCTGAGCCAGTGCGGTCAGTTAGGACTCCGGCGAGGTAGGATTGTCTCTTGGAGTTGTCCTGGATCTTGAGCGCCATTGTCGTCTGCTGGCTCGTTGGGGTCTTGGTGATGTAGATCTCGAGCTATTGAAGGTGATCGGGAAGTCCAACCAATTGGGTATCGAGAACCCGGGGATCGCCAGGAACCTGAACAAATCCGGCAGTTGGTCTGGCCAACGAAGCGCAAAAGAGTTGTTTCCTTTCAGGATGATCAAGTGGAATGGGTGACCCCATCTGTAGGTGGCTCCTGTCGTTCTGATAGCTTCTAGCAAAGGACGTATTTGGCCTCTCATGCGCAGGGTCAGCCGCGATAGATCAGGGAAAAATTGCACCGATGCCCCATCAAAGTCCAAGGGGCCCTGGGACCATGCCCTTCTCAGGATTTCTTCCTTAATTGTGTAATAATGAACTCTCGCCAATATGTCTCTCGGTGCGAGATCATCTCCTCCCCTAGGACCCTGCACACGGTGCACGCGGTCCAGTTCTAATTCCGCTGTAGGGGGCTTGTCTAGTAATCGATTGAATATGGCCACAATCGTTGCTCTGAGATCACTTCCTGAGGTGGCTTCAGGCAGGCCACGCACTCTGATGTTGTTTCTCCTGCTGCGATTTTCGCCATCATCTATTGAAAGTTGCATCAGGATCAGGCGCCTTTTATAATCCACATGAGCCTTTTCTATGTCTGACATTCTTGACTCCAGCAGAGAAGCAGATGTTTCCACCTCTGATACCCTGGAGTCCACAGTATCTATTCTCTGCTTTAGATCATGAATCTCTTTAGACAGGGTATTCACAATAGTAGCTGCAGATTCAGTGATGTCCTGTTTAGTGGGGAGGAGGGCGATTATCCCTTTCCAGCATTCAGGGAATGGTTGCTCCTGAGTGTTAGCAGGCTGTATGGATGAACAGCTATCAGCCCCTGGGATTTCTGGGGACAGGATCGGGGAATCAGATCTGTTAGGGAGAGACCCGTTACCTTGTGGAGCATTAGGGAGCCCCTTGCCTGTCTTCTTGAGCGATGCTGTGCCTGCATTGCCAGTGCGTGGCGGCGCCATCTTGGACTCCGGGGCCTGTGACGGAGTTGCCGAATTCCGCAGGAAATAAGCAGCGATGTCCGTGGTTCTGTTAGCTGCGGGTGATCTCGGAGGTCTGTCCGTCATGGACATGTAGTTTAAAAGCCGGTACGTGCGCTAGCTCCGGTTCTCAGCCTAAACGAGGCACGGAGCTCCCAGGGAAAGCAGCCTCACAGCGCCATTGCCAAGCCACGCCCCCAACAACTAATTTTCTTAAGGTAGCTTTAGGTGCACCCTGTGCAGAGGACGCACTACACTAACTTATAAATACTGCAGCTGCCTGTGGTACTGAACTAATAGGATCAGAAGAACACCACTAAATTTTTTCATTTAGCTTTAGGTGCACACTGTGCAGAGGATGCACTAAACTAACTTGTAAATACTGCAGCTGCCTACGGTACTGTACTAATATTATAAGTAGAACACCACTAATTTTCTTCAGGTAGCTTTAGGTGCACACTGTGCAGAAGACGCACTACACTAACTTGTAAATACTACAGCTGCCTGCGATACTAATAGGATCAGAACACCAAAAATTTTCTTCAGGTAGCTTTAGGTGCACACTGTGCGGAGGACGCACTACACTAACTTGTAAATACTGCAGCTGCCTTCGGCACTGTACTAATAGGATCTGAAGAACACCACTAATTTTCTTCAGGTAGCTTTAGGTGCACACTGTGCAGAGGACACACTAAACTAACTTGTAAATACTACAGCTGCCTGCGATACTAATAGGATCAGAAGAACACCACAAATATTCTACAGGTAGCTTTAGGTGCACACTGTGCAAAGGATGCACTACACTAACTTGTAAATACTGCAGCTGCCTGCGGTAATGTACTAATAGGATCAGAAGAACACCACTAATTTTCTTCAGGTAGCTTTAGGTGCACACTGTGCATAGGACGCATTAAACTAACTTGTAAATGCTGCAGCTGCCTGCGGTACTGTACTAATAGTATCAGAAGAAAACCACTAATTTTCTTCAGGTAGCTTTAGGTGCACACTGTACAGAGAATGCACTAAACTAACTTGTAAATACTGCAGCTGCCTGTGGTACTGTACTAATAGGATCAGAAGAACACTCCTAATTTTCTTCTTGTAGCTTTAGGTGCACACTGTGCAGAGGACGCACTACACTAACTTGTAAATACTACAACTGTCTGTGATACTAATAGGATCAGAAGAACACCACCAATTTTCTTCAGGTAGCTTTAGGTGCACACTGCAGAGGACGCACTACACTAACTTGTAAATACTGCAGCTGCCTGCGGTACTGTACTAATAGGATCAGAAGAACACCACTAATTTTCTTCAGGTAGCTTTAGGTGCATACTGTGCAGAGGACGCACTACACTAACTTGTAAATACTGCAGCTGCCTGCGGTACTGTACTAATAGGATCAGAAGAACACCACTAATTTTCTTCAGGTAGCTTTAGTTGCATACTGCAGAGGACGCACTACACTAACTTGTAAATACTGCAGCTGCCTGCGGTACTGTACTAATAGGATCAGAAGAACACCAATAATTTTCTTCAGGTAGCTTTAGGTGCACACTGTGCAGAGGATGCACTTAACTAACTTGTAAATACTGCAGCTGCCTGTGGTACTGTACTAATAGGATCAGAAGAAAACCACAAATTTTCTTCTGGTAGCTTTAGGTGCACACTGTGCAGAGGACGCACTACACTAACTTGTAAATACTACAACTGCCTGCGATACTAATAGGTTCAGAAGAACACCACAAATTTTCTTCAGGTAGCTTTAGGTGCACACTGTGCAGAGGACGCACTACACTAACTTGTAAATACTGCAGCTGCCTGCAGTACTGTACTAATAAGATAAGAAGAACACCACTAATTTTCTTCAGGTAGCTTTAGGTGCACACTGTGCAGAGGACGCACTACACTAACTTGTAACTACTACAGCTGCCTGCGATACTAATAGGATCAGAAGAACACAACTAATTTTCTTCAGGTAGCTTTAGGTGCACACTGTGCAGAGGACGCACTACACTAACTTGTAAATACTGCAGCTGCCTGCGGTACTGTACTAATAGGATCAGAAGAACACCACTAATTTTCTTCAGGTAGCTTTAGGTGCACACTTTGCAGAGGACGCACTACACTAACTTGTAAATACTACAACTGCCTGCGATACTAATAGGATCAGAAGAACACCACCAATTTTCTTCAGGTAGCTTTAGGTGCACACTGCAGAGGATGCACTACACTAACTTGTAAATACTGCAGCTGCCTGCGGTACTGTACTAATAGGATCAGAAGAACACCACTAATTTTCTTCAGGTAGCTTTCGGTGCACACTGTGCAAAGGACGCACTACACTAACTTATAAATACTGCAGCTGCCTGCGGTACTATACTAATAGGATCAGAAGAACACCACTAATTTTCTTCAGGTATCTTTAGGTGCACACTGCAGAGGACGCACTAGACTAACTTATAAATAGTGCAGCTGCCTGCGGTACTGTACTAATAGGATCAGAAGAAGACCACTAATTTTCTTCAGGTAGCTTTAGGTGCATACTGTGCAGAGGACGCACTAAACTAACTTGTAAATACTGCAGCTGCCTGCGTTACTGTACTAATAGGATCAGAAGAACACCACTAATTTTCTTCAGGTAGCTTTAGTTGCATACTGCAGAGGACGCACTACACTAACTTGTAAATACTGCAGCTGCCTGCGGTACTGTACTAATAGGATCAGAAGAACACCACTAATTTTCTTCAGGTAGCTTTAGGTGTACACTGTGCAGAGGATGCACTACACTAATTTGTAAATACTGTAGCTGCCTGCGGTACTGTACTAATAGGATCAAAAGAACACCATTAATTTTCTTCTGGTAGCTTTAAGTGCACACTGTGTATAGGACGCACTAAACTAACTTGTAAATACTTCAGCTGCCTGCGGTACTGTACTAATAGGATCAGAAAAAAACACGAATTTTCTTCAGGTAGCTTTAGGTGCACACTTTGCAGAGGACGCACTACACTAACTTATAAATACTGCAGCTGCCTGCGGTACTGTACTAATAGGATCAGAAGAACACCACTAATTTTCTTCAGGTAGCTTTAGGTGCACACTGTGCAGAGGATGCACTACACTAACTGTAAATAACACTAACTGTAGATTATAGGACTAATACTGCAGGATCAGAAGAACACCAGCAATTTTCTTCAGGTAGCTTTAAATACTGTAAAAACACCTGCCTTCCTGTCAGTAGTAGGAAGAGAATAGCAGGATCGGATCTAGCTAAACTGAATACAGTGTATATATATATATATAACACCTAGGATGTATATATATATATATATATATATATATATATATATATATATATATATATATATATATATACAATATACTGTAAGTTCAGCTAACTGACTCACCTGCCTACTCTATCTAACTTAAATCAAATGACACTGTCTCTCTGTATATCTATCTCTCTTTCAACACCGGAACACACTACACAGGGCCACCGTGCAGGCGGCCTTATATAGTGTGGGCCGTGTACTAAACCCCCTGAGGCATAATTAGCCAAAGCCACCCTGGCTTTGGCCAATTACGGCTCTCTGTACAGACAGCGCTGTGATTGGTCAAGCATGCGGGTCATAGTGCATGCTTGGCCAATCATCAGCCAGCAATGCACTGCTATGCCGCAGTGCATTTTGGGCCGTGAAGCGCCACTTGAATTTGGGCGAACGGCCCATATTGTTCGTAATTCGACGTATGGCCAAACACACGATGTTCGAGTCGAACATGGGTTCGACTCAAACACGAAGCTCAATCCTATCTGCAACTTACGCTGCATGGCCTCCCTGATTCTGCAAAGCCAGCGAAAGGACCCTAGGATTCATTGTATCAAGGAGAGGGATCATTACTGGCTGGCAACCCTTCTTGATGCACGTTACAAGGGTCAGGTTGCAGAACCCATCGCAGAGGTAGCAGAGGATGAAACATCTTCAGGAGGCCTTGAAGAAAGGTTTGTGCAACGCATTTCCAGACCCTGAGAGGTTACAATTTCCTTGTGCTGGACAACATGTTGCTGAGGCTTCATTCAGTCAGAGGAAGAGAGGTGGAGAAGGTGGCCGGCTGACTGATGCCTTTAAACAATTTTTCAGTCCTCGGCACCAAAGTCTGATCGGTTCAAGCAACCATCATTAGCATCTGCATTAAATGGTGTGGGAATATCTAGGGGCAAGAGCAGATCTGGAGACCTTTCCTGCAGAGCATCAACTGGGTTACTGGGTCTTGGGGATGGACCACTGGCCAGAACTTGCTCAATATGCAATTGAGCTACTGGCCTGTCCTGCATCCAGCATGCTTTCTGAACGCACATTCAGTGCTGCTAGAGGGTTTGCGATGGATCAAAGAGTGCGCCTGTCCACAGACTCCGTTGATAGGCTCACATTTATAAAAATGAATCAGCACTCAAATATATGCCGTTAAACTTACAGTAATGCATTGAAATATATAGCATTAAACTTGCAGTAATGCACTGAAATATACTGAGTTAAGTGTGGGGTAACGCACAGAAATAAACTGCGTTAAATGTGCACTAATGCACTGAAATATATGGCATTAAACTTGCAGCAAGGCACTGAAATATACGGCATTAAACTTGCAGTAACGCACTGAAATATACGCTGTTAAACTTGCAGTAATGCACTGAAATATAAATGTGCACTAACGCACAGAAATAAACTGCATTAAACGGCATGTAACGCACAGAAATAAACTGCGTTAAATGGCATGTAACACACTGAAATATACAGCGTTAAACTTGCAGTAATGCACTGATCTATAGTGCATTCAAACCGGAAGGTAACACACTGAAATATATGGCGTTAAACTTGCAGTAACGCACTGAAATATACTGCATTAAACGGAAGGCAACACACTGAAATATACTGCGTTAAACATGCACTAATGCACAGAAATAAGCTGCATTATACGGCATGTGACACACTGAATTATATACGGCATTAAACTTGCAGTAACGCACTGAAATATACTGCGTTAACATACACACTAACATACAGAAATAAACTGTGCTAAGCGGCACATAACACACTGAAATATACGATGTTAAACTTGCAGTAATGCACTGTACTATGGATAAATAATGAAGAAACTCCTGCGCTGTCAGAAATACCTATGCTAAGGGGCACTGCTGCAACACCTAAATGGCTGATCCAAACAGACAAAAGTGGTGTGAATAAAGTAAGTGGTGATTGTGCTGTGATAAAAAGGGGGAAGGAAGGAAGAGGAAGGGGAAGGGGCTAGCTCAAATGTATAGAGAGGTGAATGAAAAATGAAAAAATTATACAAAATATAAAGGTATAATGAGCATGAGGGCTAGTATCATACTAGCACATAAAAAATATTGTAAATACTGAAACAGAAGAAAAGAAAAATCTCAGTGCAAAAGGGCTAGTATCATACTAGCACATATGTGGTAACTCAGCAAATACATATCAAAAGAAAAATCTCAGTGCAAAAGGGCTAGTATCAGACTAGCACATATGTGGTAACTCAGCAAATACTTAATGGTGACTCCAAGTAAATAAATAAATGGTGAACAGTCCCACCGCCTTGTAGTACAAAGTGCTCAAACAACTAGTCATCAATTCCAAAAGGCAAAATGAAAAAATTATACAAAATATAAATGTATAAATAAAGTGCAATCTCATGAGCAATAAAGCCGAATAAACTGAAGAAACAAAATTGCCTAAAATGTATAAAAAACTATGAAATGAGTGACAAATACAGTGTGGGTACAAAAAATAATTGAACCAAATAAAAATATATAAATCAAACAAAGTCCATGTGCATGAGGGCTAGTATCATACTAGCACATAAAAAATATGTATAAATCAAACAAAGTCCATGTGCATGAGGGCTAGTATCATACTAGCGCATAAACAATATTGTAAATACTGAAACAAAAGAAAATGAAAAATCTCAGTGCAAAAGGGCTAGTATCATACTAGCACATATGTGGTAACTCAGCAAATTCTTATTAGTGACTCCAAGAAAATAAATAAATGGTGAACAGTCCCACCACCTTGTAGTACAAAGTGCTCAAACAATGAGTCATCAGTTCCAAAAAGGCAAGTCCACAAGCCACAGGGAAGGGAAAAAGGTCTTCAGTGGGGACACCTCTGTGCTCGCAAGCAGCTCACCTTACTGCTGCAAGACAACAGCTTGTAATCCAGTAACAAATCACCAGCAGGCAAGGGTCCCATCCAGTAGTTCAGGCGATTCGGGTGGTGGGTGTGCAGGATGGTATATAAAAAACATAAGCAGAAAGTATATAGTATAACTCTGTGGCGGCCACAGTGGAAAAAGGGGACAGGACACAGAAGGGGGATGCACTCACTTTTGTAAAATGAGTGTGGGCGTCAATCCAACGAACGCTGAGTTTGTATACCTCAAAAGCGTGTCTTTAAACTGTCCCCGTTTCCTCAATGCTCGTCACAATGGGATGAATATATGTGGAGTGTTGGAAGAGAGTGCACATAGCGTGATCCCATATATAAATCAGTTTATTAGGTTAAAAACAACATGGTACACTTACATTTACCAGAAGGTTATAGTAAAAAACATCCATGAGTGCCGAGCTCGTATCCTATTGTCAGTCTGTGACAGTTCCTGTGCTCCAATCCTGACGCGTATCGTCACGTCACGTGACTTCATCAGAGGAATGTACTGTACTATGCTGCGTTAAATGGAAGGTAACACACTGAAATATACGGCATTAAACTTGCAGTAACGCACTGAAATTTATGGCATTAAACTTGCAGTAAGGCACTGAACTATACTGCGTTAAACAGAAGGTAACTCACTGAAATATACTGCCCTAATGCACAGAAATAAACTGCATTAAATGGCATGTAACACACTGAATTATACTGCATTAAGCTTGCAGTAATGCACTGAAATATACTGCGTTTACGATGCACTAACGCACTGAAATATATAGCATTAAACTTGCAGAAAGGCACTGAAATATACAGCGTTAAACTTGCAGTAACACACTCAAATATATGCCGTTAAACTTACAGTAATGCATTGAAATATACAGCATTAAACTTGCAGTAACGCACTGAAATATATTGAGTTAGGTGTGGGGTAATGCACAGAAATAAACTGCGTTAAATGTGCACTAATGCACTGAAATATATGGCGTTAAACTTGCAGCAAGGCACTGAAATATACGGCGTTAAAGAAAAGAGCTGGAAGTTGAGGGGATTTTAGCAGTGCGGATGCAGGAAAAATACATAAATTGAAATAACCAATAAATGTTATTATTACAAAGTTAAAAGATACAAAATAAATATTCACAATGATAACAAATATTTGGTGGCCATATTGAATGATTAATTCAAAATCAGAGGAAAATACATTGCAGACTAGCCCAACATGTTTCACTATTTGCTTCCTCCGGGAATGTGAAAATCAGGATAGGATTCAAATGAGAACACTAAACAAAATGTAAACAAGAAATTATTGTAACTACTCACAATGATCAGCAATGATCTATTGGTAATCTGTCCTCTTATGATTTAACGGATGTAGAAACATAAATTTTACAACTAGGCCTAACGTTCTGTCCTGATTCTCAATTTGACAAATTCTCACTCATCAAAGATTTGCATTCATTTGCACGTAGGCATTTATATAGGATCATCTTTGATAAACTCCCACTAGTAATGCACTCAGCAGACTCTAGCTCAAACATTCAGGAGAACATTGAGGAACATCAAGCCCTTGAGGACCTGATGGAACTTTGGGAGGAGGGACACGCCACCGACGCCGACGCCGTTTTAATCCTCTCACCGGCACTGTCGATCGAGGGCTTGTCCTTCCCCCTCCCCAATCCTTCAAACCCAAGTCTAGGTTCTTTCCTCTTTTAAATACTAATCCCAACATATGGACATTTATCCAGCAAACATACAAAGCGATAGAGGAATTAAAAATTTCCTCCATCAGGACCTCCAATCTGACCCTGGAAAAAAAAGATGCCATTAGATCTTTACAAACAAATTCTGAAATAATAATCAAGCCTTCTGACAAGGGCGAAAACCTGGTTATTATGGGAATTTCCCAATATGTAACTATGTGTAAAAAAACTCTTATGAACCGTAATTGGTATCGTCCCATCTCAAAAACAGTTATTGATAACTATAACACACAATATCGTGCCATCATTTTCAAGGCTTACCATCAAGATGTTATTGATCTCAATACTTTTAATTTTTTGAATGTTAGGTACCCGAAGATCCCTACCTTTTATGCACTACCCAAGGTGCATGAATCTCTGACTGAACCCCCAGGACATCCCATAATTTCAGGCTGTTCCAGCCTTACAGAAAATGCCAGTTCCCTAGTAGATAGTTATCTCCAAACCCATGTTACTTCACTTTTTTCGTATATTAAAGATACTATTGACCCCCTGAGAACCATTGAAGGCATTTCCCTTCCCCCCAGCACCTGGCTAGTAGCCCTTGATGTAGAAAGCCTCTACAATGCTATTCCACATGACAAAGGAATTAGAGTGATACAACATCATCTGGATGAAAGGGGTCCCTCTTTCGCCAAATATAACACATTTGTATTGGATTTGCTTGATTACATTCTGAAACATAATGTGTTCCAGTTTGACTCTTCCCACTACCTCCAGGTACAGGGAGTTGCAATGGGGACCAAATGTGCCCCCTCTTATGCAAACCTGTACCTGGGGGGGTGGGAAAAAGAGTTTTTTACTAGAGAGGATCTGAATCATCTTTACGACAAAATCATAGCATGGTATCATTTTATAGATGATGTCCTTATTTTTTGGTCTGGGACTCAATCTGAATTAAATGAATTTATACGAATAATTTAATTTTAATTTGAAATTTACCATGCATTGTAGCCAGAACAATATTAGTTTTTTGGATTTGGTCATCTCCATTGACGCACAAGGTAAACTCGATTCATCTCTTTATAGGAAACCCTCAGCTGGAAATACTATTCTTCACGCTCAAAGTTCTCATCCCACTTCCCTAGTCAAAAGTATCCCCTACAGCCAGTACTTATGGCTTAAACTAAACTGTAGCAAGGACTCTGACTTCCAAATTGCCGCTAGGGATCTATATATTAGACTAAGAATTAGAGGTAACAGCCACGCTTGTCTCAAAAAAGCGTTCAATCGGGCCAATGCTAAAAATAGAAGCTCATTGATTTTTAAACAGGCTGCTAAATCTGACACAGTAATGCCCCATACACACGGTCGGATTTTCCGATGGAAAATGTCCGATCGGAGCGTGTTGTTGGAAATTCCGACCGTGTGTGGGCTCCATCGGACATTTTCCATCTGATTTTCCGACACACAAAGTTGGAGAGCAGGAGATAAAATTTTCCGACAACAAAATCCGATCGCGTCAATTCCGACCGTGTGTGGCCTGTTCCGACGCACAAAGTGCCACGCATGCTCAGAAGAAATTCCGAGATGGGACAGCTTGTTCTGGTAAACTTAGCGTTCGCAATGGATACAGCACTTTCGTCACGCTGCAATGTTCAAAATGGTTTAATACAGCGCACTCTCTTCTTCTTTATAATGTGACAAGAATGAAGTAGTTTTGCTGCTCATATTCACACACACTTCTCACAAAGTTTTATTTGTGTTTTTTTAGTGGGATTCCCTGAATATATTGTTATTAGTTGTCACATCATACAGTTTTATATTTATTTATTTTTTTTTTTGGATTTTCAGCCTTTTTTTTTCCTTAATGTTTGTATTTTTTCCAAGGCTGATCTTTGTTCAATGTTATTTTTATTTTTACTCCAGAATATTTTTGGGTGTGTTTTGTGTGTCAAGTTACCCTAACACCATTGATATCTTTTATTATTTAATCTCAAGGAGATTGTTTGTTGTTGGTGACCCTTGTTCATTTCACATTGTATATTTGAAATGTACCTGAACCCTCACAAACTGTCATTTTTGAAGTAAAACACATAGGAGAGTATAATTCAAAACAAAAATCCTTTATTAAGGTATCAGAACCAAACAAAGAGGAAGGCAACACTGGATCAACAGGAGAAATTAGCGAAGCCTGGGACCCCCACGGCAGACATCAATTCTTCAACATCAAAATTGGTGGCCTGAGGAGTCCATATATAAGGGAGGGCAGTCTGGTCTGGGATTCGCAGAGATCCGGATAGCAGCAGATGACATGTATGTCCCCAGGCTGTGGTACCACAAGAGGCTGCATCTTTTGGCCGACCAGACTGAACCCAGGGCAATCACTGTCTGGTCTTCCTTCCACGCTTCCTTCCTGGCTGTGGCTGTGCAGTTGGAGATGTGGCAGGAGGAGGAGTAGGACCTGGAGGAGGAGGACTGGGAGGACCTGGAGGAGGACTGGGGGGACCTGGAGGAGAGGGAGTAGGAGGAGGAGGACCTGCAGGAGGAGGAGGAGGACCATCGCGAAGGTGTGTCTGAGGTGTAATTTGGCCCCTCATACCTTTCTCCAGAGCCTCCAATATGAGGGCCTCACACATGGCTTGTTGGCCCTCCTCCATCCTCTGCATTTTATATGCAATGAAGGCAGCAATGTTCTCCTCCATGGTGTGGGGTGCTCCCAGGACCTCTGTAGCCCTCCAAAAGAATCCTATAGCAGCCTCCTCCTATAGGGCACTCCTCCTACTGCCACTTTCTCTTTCCAGGGGGGGGTGGAGGGACCTGTAGATCAGCCAGCCGGCTCGGCCCGGCCACCTCCTGGCTGAGACTTCCCTGTGTATGAAAAAGGGACATGGTTGTAATGTTTTGCATCATCAATCACAATCCTAAATTAGTACTCCCAACTAACATCTAGTTAACATCATTGATTGGACAAGCAGAAATATTTAGAGAAATGCTATACCTGGCTCAATCTGGGCTCCTCCACATGCGGCCTGGAAGGCCCAGGTTGGGCGTCAGAAGCCTCAGCTGGGGGGAAGGAAGCGTGGAAGGAAGACTGGAGAGGGATGGCCTGGGTTCAGTCTGGCCTGCCAGAAAATACAGCCTGTCGTAGTACAACATCCTGGGGACATAGATGTCATCTGCTGCTCCGGATCTCTGTGAATCCAGGACTTTCTTGCGCTCCCTTAGATATGTACTCCTCAGGCAACCAATTAAGATCTTTAAATAAGTGATGTCTGCCGTGGGGATCACCTGCTTCACAATTTCACACAATTGCACCAGTGCTGCCTTCCTCTTTGCTTGGTTCTTGAAATGGGGATGGTTAATCTCCCACAGACAGGGCAGCTCCCTGAACATATCAATGAATACTGACATGAAGTCATTATCTTTGAGTAGCATATCCATGTTACATAGTTACATAGTTACATAGTAGGTGAGGTTGAAAAAAGACACAAGTCCATCAAGTCCAACCTATGTGTGTGATTATGTGTCAGTATTACATTACATATCCCTGTATATTGCGGTCATTCAGGTGATTATCTAATAGTTTCTTGAAGCTATCAATGCTCCCCGCTGAGACCACCACCTGTGGAAGGGAATTCCACATCCTTGCCGCTCTTACAGTAAAGAACCCTCTACGTAGTTTAAGGTTAAACCTCTTTTCTTCTAATTGTAATGAGTGGCCACGAGTCTTATTAAACTCTCTTCTGCGAAAAAGTTTTATCCCTATTGTGGGGTCACCAGTACAGTATTTGTAAATTGAAATCATATCCCCTCTCAAGCGTCTCTTCTCCAGAGAGAATAAGTTCAGTGCTCGCAACCTTTCCTCATAACTAAGATCCTCCAGACCCTTTATTAGCTTTGTTGCCCTTCTTTGTACTCGCTCCATTTCCAGTATGTCCCTCCTGAGGACTGGTGCCCAGAACTGGACAGCATACTCCAGGTGCGGCCGGACCAGAGTCTTGTAGAGCGGGAGAATTATCGTTTTATCTCTGCAGTTGATCCCCCTTTTAATGCATGCCAATATTCTGTTTGCTTTATTAGCAGCAGCTTGGCATTGCATGCCATTGCTGAGCCTATCATCCACTAGGACCCCCAAGTCCTTTTCCATCCTAGATTCCCCCAGAGGTTCTCCCCCCAGTGTATAGATTGCATTCATATTTTTGCCACCCAAATGCATTATTTTACATTTTTCTACATTGAACCTCATTTGCCATGTAGTCGCCCACCCCATTAATTTGTTCAGGTCTTTTTGCAAGATTTCCACATCCTGCGGAGAAGTTATTGCCCTGCTTAGCTTAGTATCGTCTGCAAATACAGAGATGGAACTGTTTATCCCATCCTCCAGGTCATTTATGAACAAATTAAATAGGATTGGTCCCAGCACAGAACCCTGGGGGACCCCACTACCCACCCCTGACCATTCTGAGTACTCCCCATTTATCACCACCCTCTGAACACGCCCTTGTAGCCAGTTTTCAATCCATGTACTCACCCTATGGTCCATGCCAACGCACCTTATTTTGTACAGTAAACGTTTATGGGGAACTGTGTCAAATGCTTTTGCAAAATCCAGATACACCACGTCATGTTCACTGCAAGACACAACACAAGACAAAGCCTAATGTCAGACAAAACTCTCCTAATATTGTTACAATATAGGCCTCAATCTAGAAGCAGTATAGGCACAAGTTTGTCTCTTACCTTTGTTCTTACGATCGGCGCGTCCAATGCTCCTTCCTCCGCTCACAGATCGTACGTAATATGCACGCGTGTTACGCTTTATACACACTGCGCATGCGTGTAACTCCGCCCGCCCCTGACGTTCTTTCTAGTCTATTCCCCGCCCCTTTTCGTTCAGCGCAGTGGGTGAAGAGCATGATGGCGGAGTTCGAGCAGGTGTGTGCTAATTATAGCAACCAGGAGGAGGAGGAGGAAAGCCCGGATCCAGGCACATCCCGATCCAGAAGGAGACGTTTTAGGGCCACAAATATGTCCTTTGAGAGATATTGGAGATGGTCGACATCATGAGGAAGTCCGACTATGACGGGAAGTATGGGCCTTACCCCCACCCCAACATCAGAAAGGCCAAAATCATTGCTAAAGTGGTCAAAAGCCTTCACAGGAATTTCGGGGTACGAAGATCTAAAGATCAGCTCAGGAAGCGGTGGTCGGACCTGAAGTTGAGAGAGCCAGAGCAGTACCGAAAGATCTGGAGAGTGCTGCAAAAAAGTAAGTAGTTGTGCTGTGTTCCTATTCTTTCTGTCTTTATTCCGTTCATTCTGCTCCATATGCTTTTATTAATTGTAACGTTTAAAAGGGTAACTTTAATGGTTATGGGCCCATTATTCGTTCGTATCAAACATTTTTCTTTCGGCCTCTAGAACACCATTGTTTAGGCCATATGCATTTTCCCAAATTTTTTTTGGGCCTACTTGGATGCCAAATATTTGTTTGTGTAGATGGGTTTGTTACTAGAATGAAATGCAAACTAGATTGTGTGTAAGGAGAGGACACTGAGCAGCTGTTTTCACATCTGGACACTGGAGCACTAGTGTGGGACACAAGAACACCCTTTTTATTAGGGGGGGCACACAGGTGCTCCAGTGTATACTATAGGGGGGGTACATCTGTGAAGCTTGTACAAAACAGGTAAAGTATTGCAGCTTGACAAAGGGCAATAAAAAAAATACATCTTGGAACTCGGCTAAAATAGACAATTGTACCCCACTTCCAAGCAATGTTTCCTATTTCTAGTTCTGCCATCAAATATCTGTGTGCTAATTCTACCATTTTTGTTTTACATAGGGGAGAAAAGACTCGGAGGACTCCCCTCATCCGAGGAGACCACAGACCCCCCACCTATGGAGGAAGGTGAAATACCCCAAAGGAAGCTGAGCAGGAGGAAGAAGAAGATGTGGTGGAGATTGGCACCACAACAGGTGAGTGTCTGCGACCACAGGCTCAGGTAAAAGAGATGGATGGTGGCAGATTTTTGAGACCTTTTTTTTTTTATTTATCTCTTTTTAGGTGATCATGATGTGAGGGATAGAGAACGCTTTACTTCTGAAAGTGCCCAGATCCTGATCGGGGAGATCATGGGGTGTAATGCCGAACTGCAAAACATCCAGCAAAAAATCCATGATGTTATTAAAAAAAATAATAACATCATTGATGTTTTGGGGCGAATTTAAAACCCCACAAAATCACTTTTTGTATTGTGGTTCAATCTTTTAAATTTTTTTGCAATGTTTTGAAAAGCCAAATTTGGAGGATGCACACAGTGTGCCAACATGTGCTATCTGCCATCACGGGAGATCAATGGACGCGTTTTGGGGGTGCAACCCCTTCCTCAATTATAAAGTCGCGTTGAGGAAGGGCTTGCTCCCCCAAAACACGTCCCTTGATCCCCCATGATGGCAGATAGCACATGTTGACATTCGTAAATTGGTGTGCATCTTCCAAATTTGGCTTTTCCAGGGGTGATTTCCCCCCATCTGAACGCTATATCAAACACAGTTCCTAAATACTGATGTCTGATATAGCCTTCAGGTTTTACCTAATGTGAACTTTGTAAGTTCAAGTTTTGTGGCTTTCTTGTTGGTTTTACACAGGCCTGTTTTATCTGAAATGGATATTTCGAATTTTGATAATGCTACTGCAAAAATTGTTATACAACAAACATGTTGGTTTGTTTTAAAAACCTTTGGTAAATGCACATGTGATTGTGCAGGTATACAAAAGTTGGTTACTCAAGAATGTGTGGATTATTGTCTCAACACTACAACACTTTTGGGGTGATGTAATTGCTGTTTTATGCAAAAATGGGGGTTATTTCCTAAGGGCAAATCCACTTTGCACTACAAGTGCAGGTTCAGTGCAGTTGCAAGTGCACTTGTAGTGAAATGTGTTTTTGCATTCAGGAAATACCAGCCAACAGTGCTTTGTATAAGGTTACCCAATCACGACATTTTCTGCACTCAAAACATTTCTGTCAGGGTCAGCTAAAACAAACACAAGCAGTAAATGTCCACAAAGAATTTCTTTTTTTTTTATTTGAAAAAGGCTTCACATATTGTCTGGCATATTGATAGCCCCCCTACCCGCAAAGAACTCCAGGTATCGTAACCGGACATCACGGGCACTCAGGGAGGGCAAGCCAGGACGGCCACTTTCAAGCACCGTCAGTGTTGTTGGATGTAGGATTCCGGCCTCAGGCCCAACTGTGCCAGCATAGTTGGCAGAATGTTTTCTTAAAAAATTATGGAGAACACAGCACGCAAGTATTATATGGATGGGTGTCAGAAATAGTCAGAACCGGCTGGCCAGGATTCCAAATGTGTTCTCCACCACTCTTCGGGCTCTGGCCAGCCGGTAATTAAAAACCCTATGTTCCGGGGTGAGGGTCCTCATCGGGAATGGCCGCATCAGGTGGTCCCCCAGCGCAAACGCTTCATCAGCAACGAACACAAATGGGAGACCTTCAACATTGTCCTCTGGAGCTGGCAAGTCCAAGCTGCCATTCTGGAGACGCCTGTAGAACTCCGTCTGGGCGATGACTCCACCATCGGACATCCGGCCATTCTTCCCCACGTCCTCATACAAGAATTCGTAATTAACCGACACCACCGCCAACATCACTATACTATTAAACCCCTTGTAATTATAATAGTACGACCCCGAGTTGGGTGGTGGGACGATGTGGACGTGTTTCCCATCAATTGCCCCTCCGCAGTTAGGAAAGTCCCACCGCTGGGCAAAGTGGGAGGCCACAGTCTGCCATTCCTGTGGCGTGGAAGGCAACTGTTGAGGAAAAAACAATAAACATTACTATTTTTTCACACAAACATGGCAAACAGATTAGACACAAACATTCTGGGGCAACCTCCAGATAGCATTTATTAAGGGGAATTTAACAAGACCAAAGTATAAGGTACACCTATCATATTCCCCCTCCACCCCTCTCATGGGCCATTTCTAACATTATAGGGGGGGAACTCTTGGATAGGTAACCCTCTTCACTTCATTGAGAGATGAATGCCCAAATACAGGGTATTACTTGGAACAGCCCCTCCTTAGTTACACTATTGGCAGCCCACTGGACAGGTAAGAAGTGTCATAATACAAAGATATAAATACACACTGTACACATTTGAGGACATTTGGACATTCTGCTATTACCTATCAAGATAATAATAGGATACAAAAACTTTAAACAGTACCATTTGAAAGTATACAGGCAGGCCCTTGCACTACATGCTTTGGGGAATTCATCCATAAATCTGACCAGTAAAGAGATGGGTATAGTGTGTATGGGTTTGGCAAAGTCAGCAGATAGATGATTGAGGATAGAGAATTGGGATCAGCTGACCTAGCAGTTGGGGGAGGGAGGGTTACTAAAAATTATTTGGGGACAACACAAAAAAAAGCCTCTGCCACTCTTCCTGAATTTAAAGCAAAAATAACATTTACAAACATTTTAAGGGGTGTTTGGGGTAAAGCACTACTATAGAGCTGATAAAATACATTGTTAAGTGACTACATGAGGTGAATATAGGGCCAGGAGACACCATGCTGGGGAGGTTATTGAAGGGCAAATATGTATGAAGGACCTAAAATAATAATTGCATAAAAATCCAGTATGCATGAGGACAAAGGGGACATTCACAGCATATTACAATCATGGGAATTAGGGAATGAGGAAAGAAATACAATATATTATCAAACATTCAATACAATAAAATGTGATATAAAAGGATAAAAATCTTACCTTCATATACTCCTTCTGCAGGACCTGGATGATGGCAGAACAGGTCTCTGGGATAATGATACCCAGAGCTTGGGGGGAGATGCCTGTCGAGAACTTCAAGTCCTGCAGGCTTCTCCCTGTGGCCAAATACCGCAAGGTAGCGACCAACCTCTGCTCCGGAGTGATGGCTTGCCTCATGCAGGTATCCTGCCTGCTGATATAGGGGGTCAGCGAAGCCAACAGACGGTGAAACACGGGGTCCGTCATCCTGAGAAAGTTCCTGAAATCATCAGGATTATTCTCACGGATCTCACGGAGCAAAGGCATATGACAGAACTGGTCACGCTGAAGCAACCAATTCTTGGCCCATGAACACCTCCCCACCCTGTTCATGGACTGGACTTGTGTCAAGGTCAGGACCCCAACACCAAGCCCCCGCACAGCACGAATTTTACGAGGAGTACGCATACGAAACATGGCTAGAAAACAGTCGGCTGCTCAGAACGAAGTAACAGAACGCACTGAAGAACAGCAAGGCCTGTGAAGAGCGACCTGAAAAACAGCAACGAGCAGGCAAGATCACACAGAAAACTCAGATACGAACTGACTGCACGCACTGAAGAGCAGATACAAACCCACAAGCACAAACTGAATGGCAGAAAACGATCTGAAAGCCACGAGTCTGAAAAAGCGCGAATCGTCTCTCACCAAACTTTTACTAACACGAGATTAGCAAAAGGAGCCCAAAGGTGCCGCGCTTGGTTCTGAACTGGCCTTTTCTAGTCTCGTCGTACGTGGTGTACGTGACCGCGTGGTTGGCGATCGGAAATTCCGACAACTTTGTGTGACCGCGTGTAGGCAAAACAAGTTTGAGCCAACATCCGTCGGAAAAAATCCTAGGATTTTGTTGTCGGAATGTCCGAACAAAGTCCGACCGTGTGTACGCCCTATAAGAATTATCACTTGTTATTCGAGTCAACACAGAAAGAAGAAGAAGAAGAAATCAGACAAATACTAACTAAATTTTGGCCACTTTTGTCAGCAGACCCAATTGCAAGGAAATATATCAAGAACCTTCCTGAGATTACCTTCAGACGTGCTCCGTCACTCAGGGATCGTCTGGTTCATAGCCATTTTGAAATTTTCCTGTGGGGCCTGTGATGTCTGCCAATATGTCGATCGAAAAACTAAATTTAAACTTCCGAATGGTAAATGGCATTCTATCCAGTGTAGGGTCACCTGCCAGACACCAGGTGTTATTTATCTGGCTCAGTGTCTGTGCGGTGGCTTCTACATTGGGAAGACGAAACAACAGTTTTTCAAACGAATACGAGACCATATTAAACCAATCAAAAAAAATAGAATGGATACTGCCATCAGCTGACATGTTGGCATACATCATGATTTCAATCCCCAATTTATCAAATTTTTGGCACTTGAACATGTCCCCCTGGACTCCCGAGGGGGCTGTGTTGACCGTATTCTGTTATTCTGTTACAGCTTGAGGCTCGTTGGATTTACGATCTCAAAGCTACATTATTCCCTGGATTTAACGAGAGCCTAAGTTTCAAGTCCTTTCTTTAACTTCAATGAATGTTTGCCCCCTAGGGCATTTCTCTTCATTGGCTGTTTTCCATGTTTGGCTGTTCTGTTTTGTGGAGTTATGTGTCAGTTTTCCTCCCCTCCCCCCTTTCCCCCCCTCCCTCTGTTCTCATGTGCTATTGTTTTTATTATTTAAGCTCATTGTCACACAAGTATCCTTGTTGTTCATGAATAGCATTATGTTTATTATTAAATATATATTTTTGTTTGATTTTTTTCCACTCAAATACCCTTCATTATATTATATTGTATATTTTTTGTGAGTGAGCTTGGTTCCCCATATAGACACCCAGACAGGCCAGAGTTTTTGTGGTCATGCTTTTGTGCCCCCCTGCCCCCCCTCAGTGATTTCCTTCCAGCCCTTCCATGCTGGTTCCCGGGTTCCCCTTTTCTCCCCTTTGAGGATTAGGTCTTTAGTGGTCATACGGATGCCCAGGGCATGCTTTGTCATCTTAGTGCATACCCAACTTTACGCCTAGCTGTGCCTCCGGATCTCCCTAATCCTATGGGTGGCAGTTTGTGCCGCCCTGGATTACACCTTCACCGGTGTCTGTTTCCCATCACTGCATCTTCTGGGCTTTTGCGGGGATGCTGGGTCTATTCATGTTTGTCCTACGATATCTGTGGATGAACTTGACTCCTCCCTCGCATAGCCTTATGGGTCATGTAGTCTTAGGGATTTCCCGGCATCCTGCGCATGCGCGTTGGCATCTTTACGTCTGCCTCGAGCCGGTGACGTCACACGCCGGCTCGTTGGAGGACAGATAAAACCGGCTTATCTGGCTGTTTGTTCAGCCAGAGCCGGAGGGCTACACTCTATCATGCAGCGCTTATAAAACTGGTAAGCCTGGCCCTAGCCTGCTACTTGTATGCTATCCTTTTTGATTGATTCACTTATTTATTACATACTATCCTTATTAATTTCATCTCAGTACTGTCTTATGATCGTTACTTTTCTACACAACCCAGGGTTTCCCTATTATTAGCGCTCCCTCCACCTTATAAATCAAGATTCACTGGAGATATCCTCTTTCTATTAATTCTTTAATAAACTTAGCTGTCCTTGTTACCTCAGATCTTTCACTATCATACACTAGAATTCTATTGTAATCTCACTCTTGACAACAGCTATGTTTCATATTTACATCTCCTATATTAAAATTTAGATTTTTCTTTTCTATGTTTCTTTTAGCCTGATTCCTGTACTTAATCTCAAGCAGGTATTTCAAAGCTGCTTTTAAGCCTTTCTATTTTACGGACAGACAAGTACATTACTTTGTAAGTATTTGTTATATGAGACAATTGTCCCCCCCTGCTCTATACCTATTTGAACCAAACATTTATTTTAATTTAGCAAATAATTCTACAATGATTTTTTTGTTCTATAGTCTCACCCTTCTGTCCTCTATGGCCACAACTCTGACGATTTCCTCAACCTGGGGTAGCTTGGGGGATTGTTGGGTCCGGCCTGGTTTGTTGCTGGTGGCAACTGTTGTTTGGGTGAGTGGTTTTATCTGTGGTGTTCTTTGGAGACCAAGCTCACCTATAATGCTTTATTTTTTATTTATATAACTCATATGTTTGTTACAATAATTTCTTGTTTCCATTTTGTTTAGTGTTCTCATTTGAATCCTATCCTGACTTGCACATCCCCTGAAGAAGCAAATAAACATGTTGAGCTAGCGTGCAATGTATTTTCCTCTGACTTTGAATTGATCATGCAATATGACCACCAAATATTTGTTATCATTGTGAATATTTATTTTGTATCTTTTAACTTTGTAATAATAAAATGTATTGGTTATTTCAATTTATGTATTTTTCCTGCATCCTCATTGGCACCGCTAAAATCCCCTCAACTTCCAGCTCTTTCCTATGATTATTTGGGATGAGGTGCCTGATTGATGGGTGTTGCACCATGAACCAGACCAACCTTCTATGCGGCGTTAAACTTGCAGTAACGCATTGAAATATACAGTGTTAAACTTGCAGTAATGCACTAACGCACAGAAATAAACTGCATTAAACGGCATGTAACGCACAGAAATGAACTGCGTTAAATGGCACGTAACACACTGAAATATACAGCGTTAAACTTGCAGTAATGCACTGATCTATAGTGCATTCAAAACGGAAGGTAACACACTGAAATATATGGTGTTAAACTTGCAGTAACGCACTGTAATATACTGCGTTAAAAGGAAGGCAACACACTGAAATATATGGCGTTAAACTTGCAGTAACACACTGAAATATACTGCGTTAAACATGCACTAACGCACAGAAATAAGCTGCATTAAACGGCATGTGACACACTGAAATATAAGGCATTAAACTTGCAGTAACGCGAGGGTGCATGCGCAAGAGCTCCGATATGGCCGCCTAAGCCGTGAGCTCCGCGCCACCCCGGACAGACGAGCAGCACAAGCCACGCTACATCCCTCGGGTAAGCATCCCACCTACCAGCTCGGGACCGGGTGCCTCTGGGGATCACCCCGGGATGTCCGGACCCGCAGCAAGACGCGACCTCGGGTCGCAATTCAATACGGTGGCGGAGGCCGGGAGTACCAAGATGGCCGCCGGCAGTGAACTTAAACACAGGCCAAGGCGTCGGAGCACAGGCAAGTCCTCACACGAGCGACACTGATTTACGCCCAGGCGGCCCAGGGCACCCCTGTCATGCCCCAGACAACCCCTCATGGCCTCCACCAGCCCCAGGCCTCCTCCCCGGCTTCCATGGAGTCCTTCATTGGCAGGCACATGGAGGAATTTGCACTGTATCCGTCAGGGCCTTCACAACCTCACCTTCCAGCCTGCCCGCCCCCGGGCTTTTCAATCAGGGACATTACCACACTTCAGGAAGACCTTTTTGCTAAATTCTCTACTCTGCTAGAGAGAGGCTTAGCCAACACAGCGATCCAAATCACTAATTCTATTAAATCAGATCTCACAAGTTTGGGATCTAGAATAGAGGCCATGGAGGACAAAATAGAAAGTAGTTTCCAGAACCAACCAAAATGCAGAGCATATGCAAACCTCCAGGAACAGATTGATACAGCCTTCTCTAGGATCGACGACCTTGAAAATAGGTCCAGGAGGTATAATTTTAGAATTAGAGGCCTCCCTGAATCTTTTACCAACATCCCCCTCACAGTACGGGACATTATCTCCGAGCTCATCCCAGATATCCTATCACACTGTCTAGAACTAGACAGAGCGCATAGGGCCCTGGGACCCCCCAGGAAGGATGGCACCCGCAGAGATATCATTGTTAAACCGCACTTTTTTGCTGTCAAAAAGGAAGTCATGCGCCAATCATGCCTGAAACCCAAACTTCAGCACCTGGGGCACCAGATGCAGATATTTGCAGACTTATCTCCTTCCACCATTCAAAGAAGAAGATCCCTCAAACCACTCCTTACGGTCCTAGCTCAATGGGGCGTTAAGTACCGCTGGACCTTTCCCTTTGCGGTGAAGTTTACGATGCATGGGAAAACTCACTCCTTTTCCAACCTTCCAGAGGGTGAAAAGCTGTTTTTGTCCCTGAAATTGATCTCTCAGGAAGCACCCATGGACTTCTCAATGTCGTCCTCGGGGTCATCTAAACGTCCCCCCCCCTGCCAGTCCGGTCTCCCCTCTTTGGAACAAGGGTCCCTCTAAGAAGAGCAAGGACGGAAGACCACCATAAGATGTCGTCTATACCCCCTCTCTCCAACGCCCTCTTATGGGCACCTCCTTTTGGGACAAGAGTCCCTTCTGTTGATGGAGCTGGAGCTCCAAACCCAAATTTTGGTTTGGTTTGATACCCATTTTCTTGAACCTCACTGTTCCATGTGGTTCCACTGCCACCAGTTATCACTATCAAAAGCGGAGTAACTTTAATAGCTTAATGATCACATACACTTCAGACATTTCGGAGGCATGTTTCCGGTTTCCTCCACCTTCCAGCCGGGGACTCGAATCCAATTGGAACTGGTACCTCCGGAAAGCGAAGGTTTCTCCCCCTCCAGGACTGTTCAGTGGCGATTGAATCAGATGGACCCAAATCGCTAGGGAGATTCTTACTAATAATTTTCCAGGGGTCCCTGCATCCCCCCTCCTTTAGTTGGGGCTGGTAGCCCTTTTTACCTTCCTCCCCCTGGCCTGTCTGGCCCCCCCTGTCGGGCGGAGGGGGGGTTGAGTGGGTTATGGGGACACCTTCTGTGGGTGGTTTGGACTAGAGTTAATATTTTCTATTGTTGTTTTCATGCAAATTCTCCATTTTGTGTAACTTGTGGAATGCACCGAAGTTGAGAATATTTTGGCTGTGCAAAGTTTATGTTTCAATCACATTTTGTTGCAAGGGTCCGGGGTGTTCCCCTTGCGCCTCCACCCATTCCTTGGAAACCGACTGTGTTTCTCTGGCGTGAGTTATCGGTCACCCTTAAAGGGCGTCCGACGAATAAGAGTTGGGGATTGGCGGATCTACCCTCCGCCAATCACCACGGGTCTCGTTAGAAGACCCATGTCTTTGTCTTTGCTTTCATGTTTGTTTACTTTACCCCCTCTCCATTTCCCCTTTTCTTTCTTCTTTTTTCTTCAAGCCTATCAGCAGGAAATGACCCCGCTCAGTCCCCAAATTGATAATGGTCTTCTCAACACCCACAATCAACTAATCAAAGGGAGAAGTCGCCGAAGGGTAAGTAGCTGCCAGTGTGATGGTGTCCTCCCCTTCTGTTCCAATGGCTGACAACATAACGAAGGGAGTAGATCTCAGGGTGGCTTCTCATAATGTTCAAGGCCTGAATTCCCCTAGGAAAAGGAGGGTGGCTTTTGATCACTACAAATCCCTTAAATTGGATGTAGTGCTCCTGCAGGAGACGCACTTTCCGATTCGATACAACCCCAAGTTCCTCCACTCCCACTACCCATCCTTTTTCACTGCAAACGCACCGAATAAGACAAAAGGGGTTTTCTCTAAAAACAGCAAATTTTCCCCCATCTTTGATTTTAGGGACCCAGAGGGAAGGTTTATTCTTGTAAAGGGTACTATAGAGGGAATTTTGTATTCCATAATCTCCTACTATGCTCCTAAAAAGGGACAAGCCACTTTTTTCCAGAACCTCTTTACAACTCTAAACCCCCTGTTGGAGGACAAGGTCATTTTTGGGGGTGACTCCAATGTGGCTTTCGACCAGGGACTAGATAAAACAAAACCCCCTAAAGACCAGCTCACGCGTCCCACGAAAATGAGCAGAAGAATAGCTAAAATCCTGCACTCCAATGGCCTGGTGGACATTTGGAGGGAACTGAACCCCAAGAGTAGAAACTTTACACACTTCTCCGCCCCCCACTTATCTTATGCCAGGATCGATCACATACTTATCCCAACAAACCTTATTACCCTGTCTAAAAAGGCATCTATAATGGACACAGCATGGTTTGACCACTCTTTAGTCCTCCTTACCCTGAGAAACACGCTTTCTGGGAAACGGGGCTCATACTGGCGTCTTAACGAATCACTTCTTAGCTACCCAATACATACCAAAGTAATAGCTGACGCCATCAAAGAATATTTCCATTTAAATGATGTTGACAACATATCCCCGGAGACCCTATGGGCAGCCCATAAGGCTACCATCAGAGGCAAAATCATCCGTATAGCGACCCAGGTTAAGAAGGAGCGTCTGATTGACATCCAAAAGTTGGAAACATCCTTTGTAGCCCTAAAAGCAGAACACAAGAAACATCCTTCCAAGGTCTTAACAGACCGAATGGACGCAATCAGACTTGAGCTCAATCTAGCCTTAACAGCCAAAGCGGAGAAACACATCCGCTGGAGCGGGGCCAAATATTATTACCAAAAAGACAAAATAGGCTCGATGTTAGCCGCCAAGCTAACCCCCAAGTATCACTCTAGCACTTTCCCCAAACTTCATATCTCCGGTCAGCCTCCAACAGCCAACCCTAACAAAATTATGACGGCCTTCCACAAATTTTACTCCAAGCTCTACAACGCAACCCTAACAGATAGAGGCCCCTTGACCACTTCTTTCCTCCAGAACCTCCAATTGCCATCTATTTCCCTGGAACATAAAGACTTAATGGATGAAGCCTTCTCAGTGGACGAGATTAGGGAGGTTATCAAAGGTCTCAAGACTGGTTCAGCTCCAGGTCCGGATGGTCTTTCAGTCCCCTACTACAAGACATTCAGAGAAATCTTGGCCCCTCACATGGCTAAATTCTTTAACTCCAAAAGATCAGGTTTCCCTCTAGTTCCCCACCTGAACACCGCTTTCATTTCGGTAATCCCCAAACCCAACAAAAACCATGAGGAAGTTGAAAATTACAGACCCATTTCCCTTATTAATAATGACCTGAAAATCTTAACGAAAATTCTCGCCAACCATCTAGCCACTTTTATTAAAGGTTATGTCCACAAGGACCAGGTGGGTTTTATTCCGGAAAGGCAAGGGCCAGACCAAATTAGGACATTGTCTCCCTACTCCAATCTAATTGGGCAGGGGGTCCCAGGCAAGAGGGAATGATCCTTTCACTGGACTTAGATAAGGCCTTCGATTAGATCAAATGGCCTTATCTATTCACCCCTCTGGAGAGGTGGGGATTTGGGCCCGGATTTCTGGGGGTCCTCAGTTCCCTTTACTCTACCCCGAAGGCGGTGATCCATCTACAAGGCCAGTACTCCAACCCCCTTAATATAGCGAGAGGCACCAGACAGGGCTGCCCTCTATCCCCTCTTATCTTTGGCATGGCAATTACCATGGCAATTGAAACATTAGCAATAGCAATACGTTCTAACCCTAATATCCAGGGCGTGTCCTGCGGGAATCAAGTCCACAAATGTGGTCTATTTGCGGACGATATGCTCCTATTCATCACATCTCTGATCACCTCTCTCCCAAACCCTTGCAAACTCCTGAAGGAGTTCTCAGCGATATCAGGATTTCAGGTGAACTACGGACCCTGAAGAAACCCACGTCACAAGTGGGTGAAACATGTCGGTGTGTGTGCCTACACATGCCCTCTGCCGATAGCCAACTTGGGCTTTTCATCACTCTTCAGCCCTCATCCTATCTCCGCAAACTGGAAATCCACAAACAAGCGAAAACTGGAAGTAAATGGCCAGGCGGCCCCATGCTGGTTTTGAGTGGATAACATCCTGTGCGTGTCACCAGGACTAGTAATACAGAGATTCGCATCCTGCACACCTGTGGACCCCTGCAAAGGACTCTGGATTCACCACCTTGTCGCTGCAATTGAGGACCAATCTAATACCATCTAAACAGAATGATATCTGGCGATCCCCTTCTTGGATGTGGTGGTGGAGGTTGTACTTTATGGATGACTGATCCGGATGCCCTGGGATAGTGGATATAGGGGCAACGAGAGCCATACTACAGCGACCACAGGACACCATCTGTGAAGACTACCTTTGAATCTCAGATTGCCTGTCACCCCTGTAGGGGTAAAAGGAGCCGGTGAGTGGGGAGCCAAAAGGGGGAGCACAGAAGTCACTGACTTTCCTTTTTTTTAGCACAACAGTCACCAGAGTATTTGGAACTTTTTCTGACACCAATATTTTTTATTGATTTTTATAATTTTTTATATTATGAATTATCTATTTTTGATACTATTATGAATTTGATATTATCCTTTGGAGCACGTTGGACCTTTTATATATAGAGACATTTATAACAATACATAATTTTTTGTTGGCACGTTTTGCACATATGGTCAGCACTGTATATCACCCCAGTTTATATGCGGATGGGATGTTTTATTTTTATTTCTATTTTTACTGATGGTTACCATTTACTGTGTGGTTTTAATGGGAGTTTTGCAAGTTATTAACAGTATTTACACAGGTTTATATATGTAGGGGGTGGATCTAGTTTATTCACTGTATAAGTTTCACATTTACATTGGTAACTCATACATACTTCATATATCCCCCCTTAAGGGAGCGCCATTCACCCCATTTTTTACTATAATATATACTTTAGCCCCTTGTGGGTCTAACAGGGTAGGCTGCATACCTTTTTTTCTTTTTCTCTCTTTTTTTCTTCTTCTTTGTTTTCTTCCCTTTTTTCTTTCTTCAGTCCTAAGCGTGGAGCCTCTGTGTCCTTTGCCAAGCTGACCATTGCCAAAGCTTGGAAACAATCTAAGGTTTCCTTCAAGGCTGCCACACGTAAAATATCCTGGATCATTTCCCAAAAGAAACTCTCCAGCATTCTCCTCAACACTAAAACGCAATTTGAAGCTACCTGGGAAAGTTGGGCCCATTTAATGGGGATTCCCCTTATTCCAGGTGTCCAACCGCCAAGTTCTTAGGCCCGCAGGAGGACGCGCGGTACTCTCCCGCTGATAGGCTCTTTTCTCTTTTACTCTTCCCCTCTCTCTTCCACCCCCTCTTCCTCTCCTCCCCTCTCTCCATCCCCCCTCCTCCTAGCCCTCATAGGTACTCGGAGTGGTCCTCTGACATTTGAGTAGCATGTCCTTCTCTTGAAGTAGGTTTTAGCAATCCTATTGTTTACATTAAAATCCAGGCCTGACTGGTGATGTTTTGATACCTGGGGCTGGTGGAGGTTCGGCCGGGCACAGCATGATCCCTTTCAGGGTGCTGGCGGAGCCTCTCCTTGTCCCCGCCCCTCTTTGTCCTCAGGCCGGGCAAACAATCTACAGTTGGATGAGTGATATTAGCCTCTACGGCCCCTTTTCTTCTGTTAGATGATTACTTGATACCTACTCTATGTCTCTAGCTTATATTGTAACCTCAAAGGGTACTGTTTTGTATTGTTTTGTTTTATAATGTTTTGTTTTATATTTTCTTTGGAAATTCAATAAAATATTTTGAAAGAAAACTTGCAGTAACGCACTGAAATATACTGCGTTAAACATGCACTAAGGTGCAGAAATAAACTGTGCTAAGCGGCACGTAACACACTGAAATATACAGCGTTAAACTTGCAGTAATGCACTGTACTATGCTGCATTAAATGGAAGGTAACACACTGAAATATACGGCGTTAAACTTGCAGTAACGCACTGAAATATACTGCATTAAACATGCACTAACATACAGAAATAAACTGTGCTAAGCGGCACGTAACACACTGAAATATACTGCATTAAACTTGCAGTAATGCACTGTACTATGCTGCGTTAAATGGAAGGTAACAAACTGAAATATACAGCGTTAAACTTGCAGTAACGCACTGAAATATATGGCGTTAAACTTGCAGTAAGGCACTGAACTATACTGCGTTAAACAGAAGGTAACTCACTGAAATATACTGCCCTAATGCACAGAAATAAACTGCATTAAATGGCATGTAACACACTGAATCATACGGCGTTAAGTTTGCAGTAATGCACTGAAATATACTGCATTAAACATGCACTAACGCACAGAAAAAAACTGCATTAAATGGCACATAACACACTGAATTTTACAGAGTTAAACTTGCAGTTATGCACTGAAATACTGTATATTAGGGTTGTCCCGATACCACTTTTTTAGGACCGAGTACAAGTACCGATACTTTTTTCAAGTACTCACCGATACCGATTACCGATACTTTTTTTTAATGTCACGTGACAGTTTTTTTTTTTTTTACTATTTTTTTTTTTTGGGGGGGGGGGGGGGTGAACGTTTTATGTGTGTGTGTTTTTTTTTTGTTTTTTTTTTACAATTTTTATTTTTTCCAATAATATTTTTTTATTCTTTATTGGTTTTTTTTTTTTTTAATCAGCCCTTTTGGGGGGCTTTGGTGAGATATCAGGGGTCTTAACAGACCTCTGATATCTCCCCCTTGAGACAGAGAAAGAGACAGAGGATAGAGATTCCCCAGTCCCTTTCTCTGCAGCGTCAGCTGCACTGAGAATGAATGGAGAGAACACAGCAGCTTCTCTCCATTCATAAACTGACACATCGTAATCACAGAAGATTACAATGTTTCAGTTATGTGAATGGACAGAGTCAGCTGACTCTCTCCATACACAAAGGAAGGAGGAGGGGGACGGAGGAACGAAGGGGAAGAACGGAGGGGAAAGATAAGGAGAGCAGAACGGAGGGGACAGATAAGAGAGGAATGCAGGGGACTGCGGAGAGGCACAGAGGAAAGGAGGGGGCACGGAGGAGGATGCAGTGACAGTCAGCTGTGAGCGATCACAGCTGTATGTCACTAAAGCTTGTGAAAGCCGCTGGGGGAGAATCTTGTAACTCCCCCACGTGCCGATCACAGCTGTCTTCTAGGTATCGGGGAAGCATCGGGAGCATTTGCCCGAGTACAAGTACTTGGGCAAATGCTCGGTATCGGTGCCGATACCGATACTAGTATCGGTATCGGGACAACCCTACTGTATATGGTATTAAACTTGCAGTAATGCACTGAACTATACTGCGATAAATGGAAGGTAATGGACTGAAATATACGGCATTAAACTTGCAGTAATGCACTGAACTATACTACGTTAAACAGAAGGTAACCCACTGAAATATACAACATTAAACTTGCAGTAACATAGTGAACTCTACTGCATTAAACGGAAGGTAACGCACTGAAATATACGGTGTTAAGCTTGCAGTAACGCACTGAAATATACTGCATTAAACATGCACTAACGCACAGAAAAAAACTACGTTTAACAGCATGTAACGTACTGAAATATACTGCGTTAAACTTGCAGTAATGCACTGTACTATGCTGCGTTAAATGTAAGGTAACACACTGAAATATATGACATTAAACTTACTGCATGAATTGAAATATACAGCGTTAAACTTGCACTAACACACTGAAATGTATGGCGTTAAACGTGCACTAGCGCACAAAAATAAACTGCATTAAATGGCACGTAAAGCACTGAAATATACGGCGTTAAGCTTGCAGTAATGCACTGAAATATACTGCATTAAACATGCACTAACGCACAGAAAAAAACTGGGTTAAACGGCACGTAATGCACTGAAATTTATGGCTTTAAACTTGCAGTAACTCACTGTACTATGCTGCATTAAATGGAAGGTAACACACTGAAATATACAGCGTTAAACTTGCAGTAATGCACTGAAATATATGGCGTTAAAATTGCAGTAATGCACTGAAATATACGACGTTTAACTTGCAGTAATGGACTGAACTATAGTGCATTAAACGGAAGGTAATGCATTAAAATATACGGCTCTAACCTTGCAGTAGTGCACTGAACTATACTGCGTTAAACGGAAGGTAACACACTGAAATATACTGTGTTAAACTTGCAGTAACACAATGAAATATACTGTGTTAAATGGTCACTACACTCACACTGACTGAATTGTCCCTAGATTCAAACTAATGTAAAGATGAATGGTGGTCACACTACACTCACACTGACTGGACTATCCCTAGATTCACACTAATGTAAAAGATGAATGGTGGTCATGACTCACTACACTCACACTGACTGAACTATCCCTAGATTCACACTAAATGGATATTCTACACTGACAATAGAATCACAATAGCACACTATAGCACACTAACGGTCTAATAGCACTAAACAGAGCCCTGTTCTCTCTCCACGCCGGTATCACACTAAAAATGGCCACTATTGAAGGAATCCTTTTATAGTGTGGGACAGGACTAGGAGCAATGAGCCATGATTGGATAGAGTCATCATGATAACATCCAATCATGGCTCTGACAGTGCTCTGTGCCATGAGTGGGCAAAGCTTTCATTGCTTCAGCCAATCAGGGCTTTCAAAGCACTGTGCGGCTGGCGCAGTGCATTGTGGTCGTTCGGCAGGCCAAACAAACGGTTGAACACCCCGATAATTTGGTTGTTCAGCGAATGGATGAACAGCCAATGTTCGGCCATAAACTTATGCTCGGACTGGACCATTCACCCATCCCTAGTACTCAAAAACAACATCGGCAATAAGGCACACCAAAGTCCATATGAACTTGTAGCAGTCTGGTCAACTAGACAAGTCCCATAACGTGGGAAGACCATCCAAATGGCAGACGTATTTTGAGAGGGATCCCCTCTCTTCTTTAGAGCCAGCTTTGGATGTGCAAGAGTGGTCCTTATATAGCATATGGAACATATCACATGGTGCCCCAGCTAGGCTCCCTTGACAGTGGGTGGGTATAAAAAAAAGATAGCATGGTATATTCCGTTTGTTACATCTATGTGTGTGCGTATATATATGTCACATAGCATAAAATGCTTTCCTCATTCATACCAGTGAAATAAAACCATTAACAATAATAAAAAAATCCATTAACAATAATAAAAAAACACATGTATTAAAATCTGTGCATACCAGAAACCATCTGCACTGGTGGAGTAGTGTGAGTTTGGAGTGTCACAAAGGCCACCATATAGGAGCAGGAACAAATCATGAGGAAAAGGGAGTGGATGTGAGATCCACAGACCCAGTAATGGACCACAAATCCAGGATGCACAACCCTCCTGCGGAATGTACGCTGGCCAAGAACTAGGAAGTGGGTCCATAGCAGGTGTTCCAGCTGCTATGTCTGGCTGTCAGTGGGCATTAATTCCGGGGCTGGAGGAGTGTGTACATCACCTTTGGCACCGCAAGAGAGTACACAACAATTCATGTCCAAAGATAGACCAGATGTGTGGCTCACACTCTGCACTCCTCAATGACTGGCTGGCACCATGAGTCATGCGTCACTTCTGATGACACGGGCCAGACAGGAACTGATGGAGGCTGGCCTGTTACACAGGGACACAAAACCCTTATGGCTGGGATCTGGAGTGAAGAATGGTCCCAAACAATAAAAAAAAAAAAAAATAGTATAATAGTGAACCGATTACCCTGCGTGAAAAAAAATATCAAAAAGGGGACGTGCCTCCTGTGTACCCCAAAAACATACCCCACTTTTGCAATATGGCAAAATGAATGGAGTATGTTCTAACTTAAATTTTAAAAATTAAAATGCCTTTGTTGTTAGAAATCATTAAAAACTCGGATATAGGCTGGTTTAGTCAGATACAATAAACCATATATTGGAATACAATTTAAAATGTGTGTATGTTAAAATAAAAATTAGAATAAATATAAAACAATGACCACTACTGTATATGCATTAAAAGTAGATATTAATATCAATAAATGGTGTAAAACTTGCATGCATGAGATAAGTGTGTGCACTGTGCACAATGGGTGCACTTGTGTGCGTGGATGTCCGTGCGTGCGAATGCACTTAAACATAGCCACACGCATGCCCACACGCACTCACACACACATGGAGATATACTTTAATATCAAAGGATCGTGGTTTTCAAATTGGAAGATTAAAAAATGATGACAGGGCTAAAAGATTAAAAAATAGTTAATTAATAGAAGATGACAGGAATATCATAAAGTATACAGTCAGGTCCATAAATATTGGGACAATGACACAATTCTAATCTTTTTGGCTCTATACACCACCACAATGGATTTGAAATTAAACAAACAAGATGTGCTTTAACCACTTGAGCCCCGGACCATTATGCTGCCTAAGGACCAGAGGTCTTTTTCCAATTTGTCACTGCGTCGCTTTAACTGCTAATTGCGCAGTCATGCAATGCTCCCAAACTAAATTTGCGTCCTTTTCTTCCCACAAATAGAGCTTTCTTTTGATGGTATTTGATCACCTCTGCGGTTTTTATTTTTTGCGCTATAAACGGAAAAAGACCAAAAATTTTGAAAAAAAATGATATTTTCTACTTTTTGTTATAAAAAAAATCCAATAAACTCAATTTTAGTCATACATTTAGGCCAAAATGTATTCGGCCACATGTCTTTGGTAAAAAAAATGTCAATAAGCGTATATTTATTGGTTTGCGCAAAAGTTATAGCGTCTACAAACTAGGGTACATTTTCTGTAATTTACAAAGCTTTTAGTTTATGACTGCCTATGTCATTTCTTGAGGTGCTAAAATGGCAGGGCAGTACAATCCCCCCCCCAAATGACCCCATTTTGGAAAGTAGACACCCCAAGGAAATTGCTGAGAGGCATGTTGAACCCATTGAATATTTTTTTTTTTTGTCCCAAGTGATTGAATAATGACAAAAAAAAAAAATATTTACAAAAAGTTGTCACTAAATGATATATTGCTCACACAGGCCATGGGCCTATGTGGAATTGCACCCCAAAATACATTCTGTTGCTTCTCCTGAGTATGGGGATACCACATGTGTGGGACTTTTTGGGAGCCTAGCCGCCTTCAGGATTTCTAAGGGTGTAAATTTATGATTTCACTCTTCACTGCCTATCACAGTTTCGGAGGCCATGGAATGCCCAGGTGGCACAAAACACCCCCAAATGACCCCATTTTGGAAAGTAGACACCCCAAGCTATTTGCTGAGAGGCATATTGAGTCCATGGAATATTTTATATTTTGACACAAGTTGCGGGAAAGTGACACATTTTTTTTTTTTTTGCACAAAGTTGTCACTAAATGATATATTGCTCACACAGGCCATGGGCATATGTGGAATTGCACCCCAAAATACATTTAGCTACTTCTCCTGAGTACGGGGATACCACATGTGTGGGACTTTTTGGGAGCCTAGCCGTGCACGGGACCCCGAAAACCAATCACCGCCTTCAGGATTTCTAAGGGTGAAAATTTTTGATTTCACTCTTCACTGCCTATCACAGTTTCGGAGGCCATGGAATGCCCAGGTGGCACAAAACCACCCCAAATGACCCCATTTTAGAAAGTAGACACCCCAAGCTATTTGCTGAGAGGCATGGTGAGTATTTTGCAGCTCTCATTTGTTTTTGAAAATGAAGAAAGACAAGAAAAAACTTTTTTTTTTTTTCTTTTTTCAATTTTCAAAACTTTGTGACAAAAAGTGAGGTCTGCAAAATAATCACTATACCTCTCAGCAAATAGCTTTGGGTGTCTACTTTCCAAAATGGGGTCATTTGGGGGGGTTGTGCCACCTGGGCATTCCATGGCCTCCGAAACTGTGATAGGCAGTCAAGAGAGAAATCAAAAATTCACGCCCTTAGAAAGCCTGAAGGCGGTGCTTGGTTTTCGGGGTTCCGTACACGGCTAGGCTCCCAAAAAGTCTCACACATGTGGTATCCCCGTACTCAGGAGAAGCAGCAGAATGTATTTTGGGGTGTAATTTCACATATTCCCATGGCATGTTTGAGCAATATATCATTTAATGACAATTTTGTGCAAAAAAAAAAAATTGTCTTATTCCCGCAACTTGTGTCGCAATATAAAATATTCCATGGACTTGACATGCCTCTCAGCAAATAGCTTGGGGTATCTACTTTCCAAAATGGTGTCATTTGGGGGGGGGGGGGTTGAACTGTCCTGGCATTTTATGCACAACATTTAGAAGCTTATGTCACACATCACCCACTCTTCTAACCACTTGAAGACAAAGCCCTTTCTGACACTTATTGTTTACATGAAAAAGTTATTTTTTTTTTGCAAGAAAATTACTTTGAACCCCCAAACATTATATATTTTTTTTAAAGCAAATGCCCTACAGATTAAAATGGTGGGTGTTTCATTTTTTTTTTCACACAGTATTTGCGCAGCGATTTTTCAAACGCATTTTTTGGGGAAAAAACACACTTTTTTAAATTTTAATGCACTAAAACACACTATATTGCCCAAATGTTTGATGAAATAAAAAAGATGATCTTAGGCCGAGTACATGGATACCAAACATGACATGCTTTACAATTGCGCACAAACGTGCAGTGGCAACAAAATAAATACATTTTTAAAAGCCTTTAAAAGCCTTTATACAGTGCCTTGCGAAAGTATTCGGCCCCCTTGAACTTTTCAACCTTTTTCCACATTTCAGGCTTCAAAAATAAACATATAACATTTTTTTTTTTTTGTGAAGAATCACCAACAAGTGGGACACAATTGTGAAGTGGAACAAAATCTATTGGATTGTTGAAACTTTTTTAACTAATAAAAAAATGAAAAGTGGGGCGTGCAAAATTATTCGGCCCCCTTGCGTTAATACTTTGTAGAGCCACCTTTTGCTGGGATTACAGCTGCAAGTCGCTTGGGGTATGTCTCTATCAGTTTTGCACATCGAGAGACTGAAATTCTTGCCCATTCTTCCTTGCAAAACAGCTCGAGCTCAGTGAGGTTGGATGGAGAGCGTTTGTGAACAGCAGTTTTCAGCTCTTTCCACAGATTCTCGATTGAATTCAGGTCTGGACTTTGACTTGGCCATTCTAACACCTGGATACATTTATTTGTGAACCATTCCTTTGTAGATTTTGCTGTATGTTTGGGATCATTGTCTTGTTGGAAGATAAATCTCCGTCCCAGTTTCAGGTCTTTTGCAGACTCCAACAGGTTTTCATCCAGAATGGTCCTGTATGTGGCTGCATCCATCTTCCCCTCAATTTTAACCATCTTCCCTGTCCCTGCTGAAGAAAAGCAGGCCCAAACCATGATGCTGCCACCACCATGTTTGACAGTGGGGATGGTGTGTTGAGTGTGATGAGCTGTGTTACTTTTACGCCAAACATATCGTTTTGCATTGTGGCCAAAAAGTTCGATTTTGGTTTCATCGGACCAGAGCACCTTCTTCCACATGTTTGGTGTGTCTCCCAGGTGGCTTGTGGCAAACTTTAGACAAGACTTTTTATGGATATCTTTGAGAAATGGCTTTCTTCTTGCCACTCTTCCATAAAGGCCAGATTTGTGCAGTGTACGACTGATTGTTGTCCTATGGACAGACTCTCCCACTTCAGCTGTAGTTCTCTGCAGTTCATCCAGAGTGATCATGGGCCTCTTGGCTACATCTCTGATCAGTCTTCTCCTTGTCTGAGCTGAAAGTTTAAAGGAACAGCCAGGTCTTGGTAGATTTGCAGTGGTCTGATACTCCTTCCATTTCAAAATGATCGCTTGCACAGTGCTCCTTGGGATGTTTAAAGCTTGGGAAATCTTTTTGTATCCAAATCCGGCTTTAAACTTCTCCACAACAGTATTACGGACCTGCCTGGTGTGTTCCTTGGTCTTCATGATGCTCTCTGCGCTTTCAACAGAACCCTGAGACTATCACAGAGCAGGTGCATTTATACAGAGACTTGATTACACACAGGTGGATTCTATTTATCACCATCAGTCATTTAGGACAACATTGGATCATTCAGAGATCCTCGCTGAACTTCTGGAGTGAATTGGCTGCACTGAAAGTAAAGGGGCCGAATAATTTTGCACGCACCACTTTTCAGTTTATTATTTGCTAAAAAAGTTTAAAATATCCAATAGATTTCGTTCCACTTCACAATTGTGTCCCACTTGTTGGTGATTCTTCACAAAAAATTAAAATTTTATATCTTTATGTTTGAAGCCTGAAATGTGGCAAAAGGTTGAAAAGTTCAAGGGGGCCGAATACTTTTGCAAGGCACTGTAGGTTACCACTTTAGATTTACAGAGGAGGTCTACTGCAAAAATTACTGCCCTCGATCTAACCTTCGCGGTGATACCGCACATGCATGGTGCAATTGCTGTTTACATTTGACTACAGACCGCCGCTTGCGTTCGCCTTAGCGCGAGAGCAGGGGGCGACAGGGGTGCTTTTTTTTTTTTTTTTTATTATTTTTTTGCTTTTTTATCTTATTTTTAAACTGTTCCTTTAATTTTTTTTTTTTTAATCATTTTTATTGTTATCTCGGGGAATGTAAATATCCCCTATGATAGCAATAGGTAGTGACAGGTACTCTTTTTTGAAAAAATTGGGGTCTATTAGACCCTAGATCTCTCCTCTGCCCTCAAAGCATCTGACCACACCAAGATCGGTGTGATAAAATGCTTCCCTAATTTCCCAATGGCACTATTTACATCCGGCGAAATCTAAGTCATAAAATGCTCATAGCTTCCGGTTTCTTAGGCCATAGAGATGTTTGGAGCCACTCTGGTCTCTGATCAGCTCTATGGTCAGCTGGCTGAATCACCGGCTGCATTTTCAGGTTCCCTGTTGAGACAGGAGAGCCAGACAAAAACACGGAAGACGGTGGGGGGGGGCATTCCCTCCCACGGCTTGTAAAAGCAGTCTAGAGGCTAATTAGCCGCTAGGATTGCTTTTACATGAAAGCCGACCGCTGGCTGAAATGAATGATACCAAGATGATACCTAAACCTGCAGGCAACATTCTGGTATAACCACTCAAAGTTGTGAATGGCGTACCTGAAGACAAAAAAAAGGTTAACAATAAAGCACAGTAAACGGTAAGGTATAAAAAATTGCATACCTGAAAAGCAAACATGATAAAACATAATAACAATAAAACATTGCAGAATAGAATACAGTAAAAAAGAGCAGAACAATAGAGAGAATAGAGAGAGAGAGAGAACAATAAAACGACAACTATTTTTTTTTATTTTATATATATATTTATTTATTTTTTACACTTTTTTTGTAACTAACTTTTATAACTGTAACCGGTTCCAGGTTCGGGTCTCTCAAAATGCGATGGCATCTTGGGAGACCCTGTGAAAGTGTGCCTAGTCTGTGGAATGCTGTATCCTACGCTAATACTCAACTAGTGCATAGTAGCGTTCAAAACATTCACCAATGCAAAGACCAGGATTGTCAGGACAGGAGGGACAATAATAGCGGGTGTCATGCCTATATCCGCGCTTGCTGCAGACACAACATCTTTTTTGGGTGGGTTCGTTGGGTAGGGGTACTCGGGAGGACATAAAGAAAATGCCTCTCATGCAGCCGACTGCATTTGGTTGGGGATGTGAATGGGGGAAGTACGGGCGCTGCAGAAGCGGTGGGTTCCCAATTAGGATTGGCGAATGCAGCAGGAAGGGCATTATGGGCACGACGGGCCTGTGCTTGTCTTTTTGGTGGCAGCGGGACACTACTTGTGCTTGCCACCTCACCAGCTTGAACTGCACTTATGGGACTCGCCACGTCACCAAGTGTTACTGCAGTGCTGGTTTGACTACGACCGGGGTGTACTAGGCGCTGGCGCTTGCCAGTTCACCAAAATGCTACCAAAAAAACTGTTAGCGATCGCAGGGATCAGGCCTGACTCTGCGAACGCTGCAGTTATGCATTTAGTGTTTTGTAAGTGACAGTGATCGATCGATACTACACTTGGGTGGGCTGGGCTGGGCCGGGCGGAGGGACAAAACGCAGGTGCTAGCAGGTATCTGTGCTGATCCCGCTAACACTGCATTTTTGGGAACCCTAAACTGCTGGGGACGCTAGTATAGATCTGATCGGATCAGATATTGATCCGTTCAGATACTATACCACTAAGGGAGGTGTATGCTGCGTGCGTGGGTGTTAGCGCTACTGGCGCTAACCTGACGCTGCCTGGGGCTGGTGCTTGCCAGTTCACCAAAATGCTACCAAAAAAACTGTTAGCGATCGCAGGGATCAGGCCTGACTCTGCGAACGCTGCAGTTATGCGTTTAGTGTTTTGTAAGTGACAGTGATCGATCGATACTGCACTTGGGTGGGCTGGGCGGAGGGGCAAAACGCAGGTGCTAGCAGGTATCTGGGCTGATCCCACTAACACTGCGTTTTTGGGAACCCTAAACTGCTGGGGACGCTAGTATAGATCTGATCGAATCAGATATTGATCCATACAGATACTATACCACTAAGGGAGGTGTATGCTGCGTGCGTGGGTGTTAGCGGTACTGGCGCTAATCTGACGCTGCCTGGGGCGACGCATATCACCGCCTGGCGATCAGGGGGCTAAACCTTTATTCGGTAATAAACGGCGGGTGCCCTGACACTATAAAAAATAAACAAACTAACCAGCGTCACCCGTAACACTTATACGGTGATCAGTGGTGAAAGGGTTAACTAGGGGGCCATCAAGGGGTTAAAACATTTATTCGGTAGCATATGGGGGTCCCTGACGCTATAAAACGCTGACGGCGAACCTAAATATTTACCTCCCTAACTAGCGTCACCAGCGACACTAATACAGCGATCAGAAAAATGATCGCTTAGCGACACTGGTGACACGGGGTGATCAAGGGGTTAAAACTTTATTAGGGGGGTTAGGGGGGTACCCTAGACCTAAAGGGGGGTAACAGTAACTGTCCCAACACTGTAACTGTCACAAACTGACACTATGCAGTAATCAGAAAAAAAAACTGCTTGGTGTCAGTTTGTGACAGGGGGGGGATGATCGGGGGGGGGGGGTCGGGGGGGCGATCGGGGGGGGATCGGGGTGTTTTGTGTGCCTGGCATGTTCTACTGTGTGTGTGTAGTGTTGTGCACTCACTCACATGTCTTCTCTCCTCGGGCCGGAACGGGAATTAGCGAGCCGAGGAGAGATGACCTCATTTCCTTTGCTGCTGTTTAGCATACAGCAGCAAAGGAATGATTCGATTGGCCGGCGGCGATCGCGAGGGGGGGGCCATGAACGGATGGTCTCCTCCTCACCTCCGATCGCCGCTGGACAAAAGACGACCGCCTCGGGCACCGGGGGGGGTCCGATCGGACCCCCCACCCGCGGAAGGCAAATCACGTACATGTACGTGATTTTGCCTGTCCGTGCCACCTTGCCGACGTACATCGGCGTGAGGCGGTCGTCAAGTGGTTAACTCCAGACTTTCAGCTTTAATTTGAGGGTATTTACATCCAAATCAGGTGAACGGTGTAGGAATACAGTTTGTATCTGTGCCTCCCACTTTTTAAGGGACCAAAAGTAATGGGACAATTGGCTGCTCAGCTGTTCCATGGCCAGGTGTGTGTTATTCCCTCATTGTCCCATTTACAAGGAGCAGATAAAAGGTCCAGAGTTAATTTCAAGTGTGCTATTTGGAATCTGTTGCTGTCAACTCTCAATATGAGATCCAAATAGCTGTCACTATCAGTGAAGCAAGCCATCATTAGGCTGAAAAAAACAAAACAAACCCATCAGAGAGATAGCAAAAACATTAGGTGTGGCCAAATCAACTGTTTGGAACATCCTTAAAAAGAAAGAACACACCGGTGAGCTCAGCAACACCAAAAGACCCGGAAGACCACTGAAAACAACTGTGGTGGATGACTGAAGAATTCTTTCCCTGGTAAAGAAAACATCCTTCACAACATTTGGCCAGATCAAGAACACTCTCTAGGAGGTAGGTGTATGTGTGTCAAAGTCAACAATCAAGAGAAGACTTCACCAGAGTGAATACAGAGGGTTCACTACAAGATGCAAACCATTGGTGAGCCTCAAAATCAGGAAGGCCAGATTAGAGTTTGCCAAACAACATCTTAAAAAGCCTTCACAGTTCTGGAACAACATCCTATGGACAGATGAGACCAAGATCAACTTGTACCAGAGTGATGGGAAGAGAAGAGTATGGAGAAGGAAAGGAACTGCTCATGATCCAAAGCATACCACCTCATCAGTGAAGCATGGTGGTGGTAGTGTCATGGTGTGGGTATGTATGGCTGCCAATGGAACTGGTTCTCTTGTATTTATTGATGATGTGACTGCTGACAAAAGCAGCAGGATGAATTCTGAAGTGTTTCGGGTAATATTATCTGCTCATATTCAGCAAAATGCTTCAGAACTCATTGGACGGCGCTTCATAGTGCAGATGGACAATGACCCGAAGGATAGTGCGAAAGCAGCCAAAGAGTTTTTAAGGGAAAGAAGAGGAATGTTATGCAATGGCGAAGTCATTCACCTGACCTGAATATGATTGAGCATGCATTTCACTTGCTGAAGACAAAACTGAAGGGGAAATGCCCCAAGAACAAGCAGGAACTGAGAACAGTTGCAGTAGAGGCCTGGCAGAGCATCACCAGGGATGAAACCCAGTGTCTCGTGATCTCTATGCATTCCAGACTTCAGGCTGTAATTGACTGCAAAGGATTTGCAACCAAGTATTAAAAAGTGAAAGTCTGATTGATGATTGTTAATCTGTCCCATTGCTTTTGGTCCCTTAAAAAAGTGGGAGGCACATATACAAATTATAGCTGAAAGTCTGCAGTTAAAGCATATCTTGTTCGTTTCATTTCAAATCTATTGTGGTGGTGTATAGAATCAAAAAGATTAGAAATGTGTCTATGTCTATGTCCCAATATTTATGGACCTGACTGTATATATCTCTCTCAAGGGATACATTTACAGTTTTAGATGGTACTATATATTTAAATTCTATAATTTTCTAAATGAAATTGTAATAGCATGATTGTCAGGCTACAGTATTTCAAAAATATATAAACATCACATGTGTTAGACATAAGTTATTCCCAATGCCCTGCAACTACCATACTTGATGAATTGGGCTCAAATTTGTCTTTCCACATGAACACTGGACACTAAAGATTCTAGCGCAATATATCAATGAAAGGCAAGGGATTGACCCAAGTTTTAGGTAATAGCGGAGATTACCGTACTAGATAATGTACCTCCAGATCCTAATTGAATCCTTTTGGAGCAAGACATCCTAAGGTGAAAATCCAAAACCTCTCTCTTACACATAATCTTTGGTGTCTCTTCCCGCTATACAATTAATTAGAGATAGATTCAATACCGAAGACTTTCATACCAGAGTGATCCCCTTCATCTACCTCCTTAAAATGGCATGGGACGGAATATTTTTATCTGCCATTGTGTATGCTGCACTTGTGCTACCCGATGCGAACCCTCAATTGTCACAATGTGTGGCCTACATAAATCAAGCCACAGGGACAGAGTAGTCCATAAACTACATATGCAATGCCACAATTGTTTTATCCGGTATCTTTTACTATCGATCCCTGTTACTTGCGTTTGTGGTGCCATATGACGCAACATATTCCACAGTTTTTGACACCGCATTTATTGGTCGAAAAGGGATGTCAAAAATTAGATTTCCTCCTCAGAGGCCCCTTGGGCCTTTGCAATCTGCTTGGTGCTACCCTGCTCCTCAGATCCCAAGGTTTTCGGTAAATAAAATTAGGCCTGTCGGGAAATATGTGGCCCAGTACTGGGTCATTACTTAGGATGTTCCAGTTTCCAGATCAGTGGGCCCTACCTTACAAAATCAGAACCAGACAGAATAAAGTTAAATGAAGTTTATTGAGACAAATAATACGCTTCCAACACAACACCAGTAAAACAATGTAAATGAAACAGAACCCAAACGATAACCTATGTACAAGTTGAGGAAGCACCCATAAGCAGGGCAAAGTCAGGACTGGGATAGGAAACAAGGGAAGCAGGAGCAAGGTACTGGAAGCAGGGAGCAGGGTACAAGGAGCAGGTCACAGAAGCAAGTCTAGGAACTAGGAACAAGGGTCAGAATCATGCATAGGAGCAGGAACAGAAACAGGAACCAGGAACAAGGATTAGGCAGAGACTCACAGGAAGAACACTGAAGTACTGAACCTCAGTTATGGGCAGGATTAAATACCTCCCAGCAGCCCACGTCAAGTACAGCCTAATTACTCTGGATTTTAGGAAATACCTGCTGGTGGCCACCGGAACTTTGCCCTTTGATTCCAGAAACAACAGTGCCACCAGCAGGTAACCAAGGTAGAGACTAGAGATGGACTGAACATCCACTGGTTCGGTTCACGCCAGAACTTTTGAACATAGCAGCGGAGCTGAACAATGAATGCCATTGTCTATGGGACCCAAACTGGAAAAAAATGCCCATTTTGAAGGCTTATATGCAAGTTATTGGGCATACAAAGGGTATAAGGGTCAGGGTAATGCCCTGGGGGACATGTATCAATGAAAAAAAAGTTTGTAAAAAAAGATAATTTTCAAATGAGCAGTGATTTACTGATGCTTAAAGTGAAACAATAGAAATAAAAATTGCTTTAAATATAGTGCCTGGGGAGTCCCCTTAGCCTACCTGTAAAGGAGGCATCTGTACTGTATATAGAACCTGCTGCAGCAAAACTGACATTTATAAAGAAAAAAAATATATTAAAATTGTGTCAGGTCACCTTGAGGCTAGGTGACAGATGCACACCGTTGGGATCAGGAGTGCACCGCAAGGCAGTGGACCCTACGGCTGACTGCTGCGAATGGGAGTCCGGGTATAAGGAAGGCAGGGTCGCTGGAATACCAACACGGATCCCACCGGGGTTAGAGCGTAGGATTCCCTGGGGAGCGGAGTCTAAGAGCCAACAGGTTTTCACCAGAGCCTCTGATGGTGAGGATGGACTGGGCTGCAACTGGCTCCAGGTCGCGACCCCCAGGGTCCCCCAGCTCACACCCACAGTAGGCAACAGAAGGATAAGGATAGTAAGGAATAAGCTAAGGTCAGGGCCACAAGCAGACAAGGACAACAGAGTACACGCCAAGGTTCAGGGTCACAGGCAAACAGGGATAGTTGGGGACACGCCAAAAGGTCAGGGTCACGAGCAGACAGGAATAGTATAGAACACGCCAAGGTCGGTAACAGAAATAAATGTAAAGCACACGGCAGGCAGGAACAGGAAGCCAAACACACAAAGGTTGATCAGCAGGGATGACCTGCAGTGCAGAGGTTAATATAGAGTTCTCTGATAGGAGCTGGGGTGGAGCCATGCTAGAGGAGAGTTAATAAAAGCAGTCAGGTGAGAGACAGCTGGTCTTAGGAGATGAACACATGGAAACAGGTAAGCTGACAAACAACCTCTATTGCATAACCATGACAGTACCCCCCCTCTTACGAGGCCTCCCCCTTCCCCGTCTGGGACCAGGTTTAGAGGGGAACTTCGCCCACGGAAGTAGTGATGCCCAATCATCGTGATGAGCCAAGACCAAGGTACGGAGAAAGACCTCCAACTCCTGATTAACCCTCTCAGTCTGGCCATTGGATTGGGGATGGTAAGAAGAGGTAAAATCCAAAGTAATGTTGAGGGGTTTGCAAAAGGCTCTCCAAAAACGGGACGTAAACTGAACACCCCTGTCCGAAACGACATGGGAAGGAACACCATGAAGGTGGAAAATCTCTCGTACGAAAATGGGAACCAAGGCAGAGGCAGAAAGGAGACCAGGAAGAGGAACAAAATGAGCCATCTTGGAGAACCAATCGATTACCACCCAAATGGCTGTATTATTCTCCGACAGTGGAAGATCGGTGATAAAATCCATGGCGATGTGAGACCAGGTCTCCTTAGGAATGGGCAAGGGCATGAGAAGACCAGCAGGGGCTAGTGTGGAAGATTTAGACTGAGCACAAACATGACAAGCCTTAACGTACTCTTTAACATCCAAGCGGAGGTTAGGCCACCAGTAGAGACGACTGATGAGCAGGAAGGATCGGAGGAACCCAGCATGACCTGCCACCTTGGAATCATGTCCCCATCGAAGGATCTTAGCTCTTAGCTCCGTGGGAACAAAGGTCTTGCCAGGAGGAATTTTTTATTCCAGGGTGGTGGAATGGGCAACAATGCATGAGGTCGGAATGATCGGCTCAGGATCAGGGGTGGACTCCTCGTCCAAAGTGTCAAAGGACCTAGAGAGCACATCAGCCTGACCGTTGCAGGAACCAGGTTTGTACGTAATCGTGAATTTAAAATGGGAAAAGAAGAGACTCCACCTGGCCTGTCTGGGTTTCAGACGTTTAGCATTCTGTAGGTATTGTAGATTCTTGTGATCAGTAAAGATCTTAATGGAGTGAGGGGGACCCTCCAAGAGCTGATGCCACTCTTCCAACGCCAAATTAATTGCGAGAAGTTCCCGATCACCAATGGCATAATTTCTCTCTGCCTGAGAAAATTTTTTGGAGAAGAACGCACATGGTTGACGTCTCTTCTCCAAGAACTGAAGAAGCACAGCTCCCACCCCCATCTAAGAAGCGTCTACTTCAATAAAAAATGGATCCCCAGGATTTGGTCTCCTCAAGAGAGGTCCAGAAAGAAAGGCCTGTTTCAGATCGTGAAACGCAGAGACAGCCTCGGGAGGCCAGTCTTTGGCATTCGCACCCTTCTTGGTTAAAGCGATAATAGGCGCGGCAATGGAAGAGTAATTCCTTATGAACTGCTTATAATAATTTGTGAAGCTAAGAAAGCGCTGTGTGGCCTTGAGGCTAGCAGGAAGGGGCCAGTTGGTAATGGCCGAGACCTTTCCGGGATCCATGCGAAGACCCAAACTAGAAACAAAACATCCCAGAAACAGGACCTCAGGACATTCAAAGGAACATTTCTTCAGTTTGGCATAGAGATTATTCTCTCTAAGGCGCTGAAGAACGGTGCGGACATGGTTTCTGTGAGCAAGCAGATTTTCGGAAAAGATGAGAATGTCATCCAGATAGATGACAACAAACTGGTACAGTAGATCCCTGAAGATTTCATTGACAAAGTTCTGGAACACAGCTGGAGCATTACACAAACCAAAAGGCATAACCAGGTATTCGTAATGCCCGTCCCTAGTGTTAAACGCAGTCTTCCATTCGTCACCTTCCCATATTCTAATGAGATTGTATGCACCTCTGAGATCCAACTTGGTGAAAATGGAAGCCCCCTTCAACCTGTCGAATAGCTCAGATATTAGAGGTAAGGGGTATCGGTTATTGATGGTCACTGCGTTTAACCCTCGATAGTCGATGCAGGGTCTGAGGGTACCATCCTTTTTAGCAATGAAAAAGAACCCTGCTCCTGCAGGCGACGAGGATTTCCGGATGAAACCTCTCTCCAGATTCTCGGCGACATACTCAGACATGGCCTAGGTCTCTGGAATGAACAGAGGGTAGGTACGACCCCTGGGCAGAGTTGCTCCAGGGACAAGGTCAATGGCACAGTCGAAAGATCTGTGGGGATGAAGCAGCTCAGCAGATTTCTTACAGAACACATCCCAGTAATCGCTGCATGCCACGGGAAGATCAGAAGATACGGATGTGGTAGCAATGGAAAGTCTCTCCTTGGGGACCACCTTGAGAAGACAGGACGAGAAACACGAAGGACCCCAAGCCAGGATCTGCCCAGAGACCCAGTCCACATGTGGAGAGTGGAGCTGTAGCCAAGGAAGGCCCAATACAATGGGGGTAGAGGCCTTGGGTAGAATGAGGAAGGAAACCCACTCCTGGTGGAGTATCCCTACCGACATCCTAATAGGTAGCGTCTGGAAACGTATAGGACCCCCTGGGAGCACAGTGCCATCAATTGCCGAAACTACCAGTGGTGCAGCGAGGGGAGAAAGGGTAAGCTTCATAGAAGAAGCAGTTCTCCAGTCCATAAAATTGCCGGCAGCCCCGGAGTCCAGATATGCTAGGACCGATTGGGGAGAAGAGCCTACATGGAGGAACACCGGAAGAAGAAGACGAGAAGGTGATGTTTCTGGGTCCAATACTCCACCTTCCAAACGTATTAGACCCTGAGCATTTCCCGGACGAAGCGAGCAGGAGTCACGAAAATGACCCTTGCCCCCACAATAAAGACACAAGCCTAGAGTTCTGCGTCTAGCACGTTCTTCAGGGGTTAGTCTAGTCTGGCCCAGCTGCATAGGTTCCTCAGCAGGCAGAGGATGCTCCACAGAGCGACGGGGAAAGAGTTCTGGCTGACTAGGACCTAGAGGGTGCTGGCGTCTTTTTTCTAGGGACCTCTCCTGGAAACGAATGTCAATCTGATTGCACAAGGAGATTACATCGTCCAGACCGGCGGGGATGGCTCTTCCTGCTAATTCGTCTTTCACTCGGTCAGAGAGGCTATGTAAAAAGGTTGCGACCAGGGCCCCATTGTTCCAGCTCAATTCAGCTGTGAAAATACGGAACTGAAGGGCATATTGTCCCACTGAACAAGATTCTTGGCGAAGGCGTAAAAGGGCACTAGCCGCTGAAGAAATCCGAGCTGGCTCCTCGAAGATATTACGAAACAGCTTCAAGAAGTCAGGCAGGCTGGAAACCACCGGGTCATTCTTCTCCCACAGGGGGGCAGCCCAAGCTAAAGCTTCACCAGAGAGGAGGGAAATGATATAGGCAACCTTAGCCCGATCAGACAGAAAGTTTTGAGGCTGGAGCTCAAAATGAATGGTGCATTGGCTGAGGAAGCCCCTGCAGGCCTTGGAGTCCCCAGAAAAACAGGACGGAGCTGGCAGTGAATATGAATGTGTGGCTGCGACTGGTGCGATAGGTGCAGCTGCTGATTGTACTATGCCCTGCAATGGATCGGCTGCAGGAAGCGACACGTCAGCCGGGTCCATGGCTGATCAAACTGTCAGGTCACCTTGAGGTTAGGTGACAGATGCACACTGTTGGGATCAGGAGTGCACCGCAAGGCAGTGAACCCTACGGCTGACTGCTGCGGATGGGAGTCCGGGTATAAGGAAGGCAGGGTCGCTGGAACACCAACACGGATCCCACTGGGGTTAGAGCGTAGGATTCCCTGGGGCACGGAGTCTAAGAGCCAGCAGGTTTTCACCAGAGCCTCTGATGGTGAGAATGGACTGGGCTGCAACTGGCTCCAGGTCGCGACCCCCAGGGTCCCCCAGCTCACACCTACAGTAGGCAACAGAAGGATAAGGATAGTAAGGAATAAGCCAAGGTCAGGGCCACAAGCAGACAAGGACAACAGAGTACACGCCAAGGTTCAGGGTCACAGGCAAACAGGGATAGTCGGGGACACGTCAAAAGGTCAGGGTCACGAGCAGACAGGAATAGTATAGAACACGCCAAGGTCGGTAACAGAAATAAATGTAGAGCACACGGAAGGCAGGAACAGGAAGCCAAACACACAAAGGTTGTTCATCAGGGCTGACCTGCAGTGCAGAGGTTAATATAGAGTTCTCTGATAGGAGCTGGGGTGGAGCCATGCTAGAGGAGAGTTAATAAAAGCACTCAGGTGAGAGACAGCTGGTCTTAGGAGATGAACACATGGAAACAGGTAAGCTGACAAACAACCTCTATTGCATAACCATGACAAATTGATTTTCGGACTTCCGGTTCCGGTGCCACATGAGGAGGAGGTTAATAGCTCCAGTTCGCGCAGCGCTCCTCACACAACTGCATTTAAACTCGGCCACTGCTTTGGGGAGACCCCCCTCTATCTCTGCTTCACTGTGGGCACACATGGATCACTTTGTGGAGCCATCCTATCCACGGGCAGTATCATCCACGATACCCCCCGCGGGAGACACATCGGCTGACACAGCCAAGATGGCGGCCACCCCAGGCACACCAGAGCTACTGCAGATGCAGCCACAGCCTCCTACTGCTCCAGAAATGACAGCTATGGATCCTGCCTCCCCTGCTGGCATTGCACAAGCAGTGGTTACACTACTGGACTCACATTAACAGCTACTGTGGATGCAGCAGATTACAGAGAACTGGAGCAGCTCCATATAGAAATTCAAGCTCAGGCACAGCGAATCACTCATGTGGAAGAGAGGATATCATCCCCTGAGGATGAATTCACAGCCTCATCTGCTGCAATCGCACGCATCACTGCCACAAACAGTGACATATGGGATAAACTCCACGATTTGGAAAATCGTTCGAGAAGGAACAATTTGCGCATAATCGGACTACCAGAATCTGTCTCCGCTTCCCAGCTCACGAATATTTGCGCAAAAACCATCCCAGAGCAACTGGGCCTACGCATACCCTGCACTATTGAACGTGCACACCGCATAGGTCAATATTCAGAAACCCGCGCCAAACATCGTCATGTTATAGTTAAATACTTAAACTATGCTTACAAGAATGCTATGATGCAAAAATTTCGCCGCTCCTTAACTGTGGATGGCACAAAGTTGCTGCTTTTTGAAAATTACTCCATGGAGGTGATGAAACAGCGTAAAGCGTTTTCGCCGATTTGCAACTCTACACAACAACCAAATCCGGTTCTCCTTAGCTTACTCAGCTATCCTCCACATCCAAACGCATGAAGGAGAACATCTCACCTTCAACACACCGGATGAGGCGGAAAACTACTTGGCCACCCGGAGCACCGAGATGGAACACAGCAACACTACAGAGGGCCCACCATCAACATCACCGTCTTCTTCAAATGCACCGCCTATACATCAACGCAGCCCGACCAAACCTCCATATAAACGCACCTGCTTCACCAACCAGGAGGACCGATCTGGGAATTGCTGAAGGACTTCAGAAACCCACTTTCACCACTTGCGCTTGCACGGACGGGTAATATTACCCCCCTATGTCTCTTTTTTTTCTTTTTTTTTTTTTATTATTATTAGGTACTTATATTGTTCTTTCAACTTTTCATGACTGAACTTTTTTTGACGCAGTACCTATGTCAGCCTGTTGCTCAAATTTTTATTTGCTCTACAGCCTACTATCCCAGTCGCCAATAAGGCCACATGCTGTCTGTTTAGAAGATTACTCTAGGGACCCATGCAATAATCGCAGTCACTGTACCTGTACTGTACTGTAGGTTAGGCACATTAGCTGAACCCTCACTCATCTGAGCCTACCCCGGTATCTGAATGTGAGCTGATCTTTTCCTGACCTTCTTCCCTCTGACTATCCTCCCTGTTACCCTCTACCCATCCCCCCACCCCCCATCTCTCCCTTCTTTTCCTCCCTCCCCCCACTCCCCATAGCTTACATCCTGCTCCTACATGAGGAACTAGCAACCTGCGGGGGATATGATAGGTAGTTGAACCTCATGTGGAAAAAAGTGAAGTCCACTGTGTTTATTCTGTTTTTCCTTAACCGAAAATCTGTTGTGTTAATGTTTGTTCTCTGTTGTTGTTTAGAAGATTTGAAATTCATGTTTACTTATCTAGTACCTATGTTCTCAGGAGATCTACAGCGCTTTGGTGACTCCCGGATGGTTGATACTCTACCCACGGAGAGGCTCCATTGCAAGCCTCTAACCCAAAACATTGCTTATTTCCAGCCATGGCATCATTTATCGACGGGAGTCACCTAAAGTTGGTTTTGTGGAATTTTAAGGGGCTTCGCTCTCCAAATAAACGTATGTCAATCCTTAGGCACCTGTGGCGCCTCCGGGCAGATGTGGCTCTGCTCCAGGAGACACACCTGTCCGCAGACGATTTAACACGCCTTCGAAAAATGTGGGTGGGGTCTGTCTATGGCTCACCGGCAGTAGGCCGAAAAGCGGGAGTCGCTATCCTATTGCACAAAAACCTACGTCACACTGTCAGAGATGTCAGGGTTGATTCGGTAGGCCGCAAAATAACCCTACATTTGACCTTAGGAGACAAAGCTGTTGCTGTCATCAACATTTATGCTCCTAACTCACCTGACGCCTCCTTCTTTCAAAATCTGGTGCAATGGGTGCTAACTGCCCCTGAGATGCTACACCTAGTGGGTGGAGACTTCAATTCCGTTATGTCCACACTGGCAGATCGCACGTATCACCCGACACATAGACCGCGAACCTATACCCCCCTTGTACCGAACTCTACTCTCCTAGCGCAATCCATCGCTTTTTTTTCGCCCCCCGCATAACACTTTTTCTCGCATAGATTATTTTTTTGCCTCCCCTGCTCTATTCTCCACAATAAGTGCCCCAGACATATATGACGCCAGAATATCGGACCACAGCCCTATTTCTGTACACATATCTCAGGCTAAACATTCATCTCCCTCCCCTACCTGGCGCTTCCCTTCGTACCTGGTGGACAGTGAAGACTTCCGACACACACTGTACGAAGCATGGGAAGAATACATCTCCACAAACGGAGCTCACATTTCGGACCCAAACCTTTTTTGGGAAGCCGGAAAAGCCTTTTTACGGGGTAAAATCATATCATATACCGCCCAATTTAAAAAACGGACCAGACAACAATATAGGCAGGCCAGCGAAGCTCTACGCTTGGCTCACGAGCGGCTAACACTAAACTGTACCTCTGATAACATACAAGAATGGCGACAGGCTAAAAGTACTTTTGATCTTTGGGCAGAACAACATGAAGTGGCCAAAACATCATACTCTAATCTTCATTTCCACAGGTTTGGTAACAAAGCGGGCAGGCTGCTGGCTAAATTATGTTCAGGACCATGACATCCTACTTATATTTCTACCTTGAAAAATGCGGCCGGCTCTCTGGTTACCTCGCCTGTTGAAATTAGTACACTACTTGCAGAGTATTACACTAATCTATATAGAGCTGATCCAACTGATCAACCTATGGCAGAAGCTCTGCTGGCCAAGGTACGTCTGCCCAAACTCCAAAATGCACAATTAGAGGCACTCAATGCTCCTATTACCGCAGATGACATCCGGCATACGATTAAATCCATGGCATCTGCCAAAGCCCCAGGGCCCGATGGTTACACGGCGAAATTTTCCAAACTGACCAACGACTTTATCCCCGACACCCTGAAACATGTATATGCAGCCATGTGGGATGGAGGCCCCTATCTCCCCACTGGGACGCAGGCTTACATCAAACTAATTTCCAAGAAAGGCAAAGATCCCCTATTACCAGGATCATGCCGTCCAATTTCATTAATTAACGTTGATGTAAAAATCCTGTCAAAAATAGTTGCATCACGATTAGCTCCCCTACTTCCATCTTTATTACACCCAGTCCAATCTGGCTTTGTTTCAGGACGGTCAGCTACCCTGAACATTCGCAAGGTTTTAATGGCTTTAGAATACGCTAAAACTCATCCCGACCAAGACGTTGCCATCATGTCTCTCGACGCGGAAAAAGCCTTTGATAACATCAGTTTCTCCTGGCTTTTCAGAGTAATGAAACAATTTTGCTTTTCGGGTCAAATTATGCGATTTTTATTACAAATGTATGCCTCTCCAATGGCACTTCTTGTCACCCCTGACTTTGTCTCTGACACAATCCCCCTAGCAAAGGGAACGAGGCAGGGCTTCCCCCTGTCCCCGTTGTTATTCAACATAGCGATTGAACTCTTATCTGGAATACTCAACTCAGCTAATGGGGTCAGTGACATCACCTTAGGCAACGAAACTCTCCGCTCCGCCCTGTTCACGGATGACGTACTCTTATTCTCTACCGACCCCATATCTGACTTTGACAGACTCAAACGACTATTTGCGGCCTTCCAACTTTGCTCGGGCTTCCGCATTAATTTTGACAAAAGTGAGGTTTTAGCACTACACCCACGCCTATCTACTAAATGGAGACATCTATCTCTACTTGCCCTGGCAACTCAACATATCACTTACCTGGGTATTCGTATAGGACGTGAACCATCTTCTTTATATTTACTCAATTATCCCCCCTTAATAACCAAAATTGTGAAGGAGTTGGAAGCTTGGGGGGCCCTCCCCTGCTTTTTGGGAGATGCCACCTTTTTAAAATGGTTTCATTTGCGCGCCTGCTTTACCCAATGCAAACTATACCTCTCTTATTGAGACACTCTGATGTTCAAAAAATCCAGAAAGCCTTAATTGCTTTTGTATGGTCTCGCAAGAAACCACGCATCGCGCTACAAAAAAATGTCTCCCAAAGGGCGAAGGCGGGGCGGGGCTACCCAATATACGTTTTTATAACCTAGCCTGTTTACTTAGGCAGGGCCTAGATTGGCTGACTGGAGGATCTAAATACTCCAACATTGCACTTGAAGGCGCTATGATCTCCCCCTATGGCCTTTCAGCCATCCTTCATTCTAATCCTAATACTTTGCCTCCCCACCTCAAGTCAAGTATACTTTTCAGGGATACAGTCATTGCCTGGAGAGAGGTCAGAAAACTACTCAAACTGCCGTCTAACATCTCCCGCCACCTAAAAATCCAAAGTAACCCTATGTTCCTCCCTTCCACCCTACATAAAGCTTTTGGTCAATGGAAACTCTGGGGCCTTACGAACATAACATCCATCTACCACGACAAACCTGGTGAATTTAAACCTTTTCAAACCTTGATGCGGGAATTCTTGCTACCACCAACGCACATCTTTTTTTATCACCAACTCATCGATTATTTAAAGTCTTGCTGTGGGTCTGAGTCGGATCCCCTTCAAACGTCCTTCATTGACACTCTACTTCAAAGCAATAGTTATTCTATCTCCAACATATATTCCTACCTCATACAACACCAAGCACGGAAATATTGCCTCAAACCTTTTCAAAAGTGGTCTCACTTACTGGGTGACAACGAGTTACCGGAAAAAATTCTTGAGGGATACAGACATATCCGCAAACTTATAACATCTGAAATATGGCGGGAAACGCAATTCAAAATTATCCACAGGGCCTACTTCCCGATTCGCTTCAATAAAGCGGACCCAACTCAAGCGCAATGTCCCTGGTGTTCCTTACATCGCCCCACACTGCTTCACCGACTTTGGGACTGTACTATTATCACTACTTATTGGAACGCGGTGATAGCCTACATCAACAAAATCCATAAAACACGGATAAATAAAGACTGTCTCTTATGCCTGTTCAGTATACTACCATCATCCTCTTCATCAGCGATGGACCTACCAAATATTCCGCAATGGGCTCATCTATGTCTTCTAGTTGCCCGCAGAACTATTATGTCTCACTGGATATCAGCAACACCACCTAATTTAACAGCGGTTAAAAAAGCCATGACCTCACTCTTCTACTTGGAAAAATTAGATACCATCATACTGAACTTTTGTCTATCTCACGCTTTTTCAAGAGGTGGAGAAGTTATATGGAAGCCACATTCACTCAGCAAACAATGCAAGATATAATGCACCCATTCCGTTTTATGGATTGGTACCTAAGGAGAGATCTCACCAACTCCCTTGGCAAACTCAAAATATCTCACACTTCTGACCCCTCTACCTTTAAGTCCCCGTAAGTTGTTTGCTAACCCATGCTGCTCTTTGACATCCACTATTTTCTTCTAGTCGTACCCAGTATTATCATTTAGTTTTGCTGTTTTAACTAGACCAATTTATCTGATCTCGAGCTAGTTATGTCCAAACGTTGCTTCCACTCCTGAAGGTACAAAGATGTAAAGTTTCAGCATCTCAGACACTGTTTTGCTTAATAATGTTGATAAGATGGTAAATGTGAATTTCTGTCCCCCCTCTCCCCCCCCCCTTACCTATATTTAAGTATATGACTATCTTACTGCTTAGAGAATTTACGGGTACCTGCTTTATAACTATTCTGTACTTTGTTTTATACTACTGTATTCTGTAAAACTCAATAAATATTTTTCAAAAAAAAAATTGATTTTCCCTGCAAGCTTTCTTTATTTGGACAAGCTAGAATTTAGATATGTGGGTGGCAGTGACTGTGTTTTTTTTTTGCAGCTGGGCCAGAGAAATTTGCCTGCTATACTTTACGGCTGGTGGTGTGCTGCTGGCAGACGTGCTGCAAGGATCTGTGACACCCTTTGCTATACCACCATCCCTGTCAGTGGAGGCTGCTGAGAAGTCATTAGATACAGCGAGGGTAGACCTGAAAGGTGAGGAGTGAGGAGGAGCAGAATTGCGTCCCTTTTGTGTGGCTTTCAGGTGCTCTTGCCAACAGGCTGAGTGATTGGAGGTTAAATGCCTTGTGAAGCATGTTGTACCCAAATGGCTGGTGTTTTTGCCAGCCATTTTTGCTTGAGGCTGAGGTGGAATGTGTTCACTCTAGCTACTGGGACATTGATTGCTAGCTTAATACTAAAGTTGGTGGGTAGGATTGGCAGAATCAAAGCAAGGTTGCAGCCTGTACTTACCCCTATTCTGTGTGGTGCCAGCCAGACCAATTTCCTAGCTGGATGAGACATGTGGTAGACTCCTGACACCCCTTGACATAACATCCTCCCTATCGCTGGAGGCTACTGTGAGGGAATTGTGTATAGTTGGGGTAGAGGTAGAAAGGGAGGAAGAGTGCTGCAATTTTCCTGACAGCCAGCATTATGGTGCATTTCCTAACAAGCTGCCTAGTGAGAGGTCAAATGTTTCTTCATGTGGTACCCAAAAGGCTGATGGTATTGCCACGCTTGATATGCTGAATGGCGAGACTACAAATAACGATGATGCAGTCTGCTGCATACATGAAAATGGCCTGCCCAGGTGAACTATGGGGAGCAGACCAGGGAATAACAGTGCCCTGCACCAATGGAGCTTTGCAATTTGGTGGAAAGGGGCAGCTGCTCCCTCTACTTCTCCACTAGCTGCCCCAGATGACATTTTGTCACAATGGGGTTTTTCCTCTCTTCCCCTTTCCTATTCTTCTCTATCAGATACCCAGGTACAGTCAGAGATCTCATCATTATCCCCTCCCTCTTCATTGCTTGATTCAGCTTGGCAGTACGCTGTCGTAACATCACTGCCAATTGGTTCTCTTTGCTTGGTGTCCCCTCCCTATAGGTCCTCTTATTCATTATCTTCATTATTCTTTTTCTCAACCTAAAAACCTGTTAATTGCTGCACATTCTCTTGTAGAAAATGTCCCATGCTGCACGCAAATAATTCAACAGGCTCCCCTGTGATAATTGACAGAGCAATGGCAGGAGTGGCTGTGGATGAGGAGTAAGAATAGGGTGCTTTGGCAGCTGTGGTGGACTGTGAGCTAGTCTGTGCCTGGGTGAGAGAAGAAGAGCATGATGAGGGCTTGGATAACCACTACACCACCTTTTTTACTGGCTATAGAGCATGTCCAGGGCCCCAACAAAATGGTAAATATGTCTTGCCTGCAGATGATGCATCACTTCCATGGCAGATGATGCACCATGTCTGTTGCAGAACTTTGGCCAGTGATGACTTTAGCAATGCTTTATGGGACATTTGATATTGCAATCCCACTGAACATCCCAAAAGTTTGGGATTTGGCTAAGTATCCAACCAGTAAATGTTCACTTTGAACTTACATTCAGACTCAGCCCATCCCTACTTCTAAACAGAGAAGGTGGGATTCAACCCACCAGTAAAGAAAGCTATCCTTAAGAGATTGGAAATAGCCATTAGTGTAATATTAAGTTTTGGAAGCAAAATTGTGGGGCTGTCGTGAGTTAGCAAAACACTTTCACCAGGAAGGCATACCTTGTGTTGCTTTGTTTGCTTTTTTGTGTGTGATTTTTTTTTTTAAATTGGGAGAGAAAACACCCCTGCCTCATGCCCTTCAGAATAGAAAAGATAGGGGATCTAAATCCTGAGTATTACACACATGCCCTGGGCCCTTCATACAAAACCACGTCTGAAAATAGGGGCCAAAGCCCCATTTAAGCGTTACTAAACCCAGTACCATACATTCACTATATCTGGCCTCCCACAGTACACAAAACATGGAAATGCAAATTTTTTTGATAAATATAAACTGCGAAATACCTTTTCTCATCAGCAGTTAGAGCAGTCTTGTGACTTCTATCAGTGTCTAGTTAAAGCTTTTAGGAGGAGTTTTCATTCTCCTCTGACTGTCCTATGAGGCTGCAAGACCCCTGACATTCAGTCTTGACAGTGCTGATTGGCCCTGTGCTGATCACATGCACCCTCCCAAGAAAAAGAAAAAAAAAACTCTCTAGCAATACACACCAAACTGAGCATGTGCAGAGGGACTCCAAATGCTCTGTCTTATCAGGAGATGGATTAGGGACAGTGGAAGAAGGGGAGTATCAGAGAAGACAGGATCAAACAGCCTTTTTACACACGAAGAAGGATTAACCCCTTAGGTTTCACAGTGAGTATAACAATAATGCTTTAGTGCATATACAGACTGATTTTACTGTTGTGGGTTTAGTAACACTTTAAGCATACAGGTCAAAGTATGGTCTAGAAAGGCTATCAAAAGCCACATGACATTGATATTGCTATCTATGCCTTATTGTTTAGTTGTAATAATTGTCCCCACTTTTCTTTTTCTTGTACACGTGTCTCATGAATAGGGAGTGAATGAAAATCTCTCAAATATAATTGCAGATAAAAATTAAATCCTGATGGCAATTACAAATGTTTATCTATCTGATTCTAAAAAACAAAACAAAGAACAAAATAAAAATAAAACCTACATATTAGCTTTAACCGCGGCGCTGATAGTAAAAGCTACAGAATAGTGTCATATACATATTGTGGTATACAGATGTTATCAATTTTACCACTAATCTGTAGCATAGGCTTACATAGTTCATGATTTTATAAATTGGAAAATGTATCTAAAAAATAGTTTTCATTGGATTGTTTTTAGTGAAGAAATTAGGTAAAAATTTGGCCAGAGTAAGGGTAATAATAGACAAAAATGCTGGAATGGATATTCATGATGAAAAAATAGCAACATATGAAATTATTATCTTTCACTTTACCAGCACCATGAGGTCTATTTATCTATTTTAGGTGACAGGTTACTCCTGGTTGTTAGGAATCCCTGACTGAAAGAAGAATGTAAACAAACAGCATGGATAGCCATGGGGTCCACAAAAAATTCATATCAGGACATTTAGGTCTGGTATGGACTTTAGGGGGACCCTCATGAAAAATTAAACTTAAATTGCAAAAGGTCCCCTCAAATGCCATACCCATTCCATTCCATACTTTGAGTCTGGAAGGGATTTTAAGGGGGAACCTCATGCAAATAACAAGAAAAATATTGTGAAGTTCACCCCAAAAAATCCATACCAGACCCTTATCCAAGCATGCAGCTCAGGTGGCCAGGAAAGAGGGAGTTGAGTGCCCCTACTCCCCTGAACAATGCCAGGGCTCATGCCCACAACATGGAGGTTTGCCTTGTCAGAGAGGACCCCGTGGCAAAGCACCTTGTTTGCATGTTAATGAGGACAAGGGCCTTTTTTCTACAACACTAGTCAGTGGTTGTAGTGGGCTTTGAACAGAGGCTTATTGGAATCTGGAAGCCCCCCACCCAGCCATTACAAACACTAAGGGCATTATTCATTATTCTTGCACGATGGTTGAGACACTCACACAGTGATTTTTTTAATAAATAGAAGCCATGTAAAGACACCATTAAAAGCGTTTGTCCTCATTTAATAAGGCTACTGTAGTGTTCTACAGAAATGACAAAGACAAATAGATGGATTTACTATAAGGAAATTGTGCTTTCATTTTTCAATGGAAGTTTTACTTTGCAAGGGAATTATCCCTTATTTTAGTTAATGAGGTGAAGGTCTGCTGACTTCCATCATTCAATCTTGTGCATGCAAAAAATATTTAGATTTTTTGCAAAGTGAATATTCACCACATTCACTGAGCAAAGGAAAAATTCCTGAGTAAAGTGAACGGTCTATTTGCTTTTTGTAGATCAGCCCAATAGATAGATTGATAGATTGATAGATTGATAGATCGATCGATCGATAGATAGATAGATAGATAGATAGATAGATAGATAGATAGATAGATAGATAGATAGATAGATAGATAGATAGATAGGATAGAATTGACTGAGCCATTTAAAATGTATTCATTGAATACCTTGTCATGTAATAAAGGAAATAAAACAGAATATGTTTGCTTCTGAATATTAACTATGATGATGGGAACCTGACTCGTCAAACAATCTGTTTGACAGTGATTGTCTATAAAAATAACTGGTTATGCCGAAAGTCCATGCACTGTCGTGGAGATTGTCTTCTAAATGCATCTTAGTAATCAAACAGTGCTTGGCATTGATCATCACGCCATTCTTGTGCTGTCCTGAGAGTCCCTGATGATAACAATCATTCCCAGGTATCTATCTTAAAAAGCTGTGTTTTACAGAAAATGGATGTCTCTTTATGTCTGTATAAAACCAGTGAAATGCATGCTCTTCTCAATCATTTGATTAGCATTATACTTGACTAACTGATTATTAAAAAAAAAATAAACTCGTGGTCTGTATTTTTATTTTTTTTAAGTTCTTTGAAAAGGTATTATAAAAAGAAAAAAAAAAAATTTTAACCAATAAAATGTTAAATTAAGCAGATGTCGTACAAATGCATAATTAATGCATTATATATCTCTTATATTTTATTCTACATTTAATGTTATACTTTATGTTATTATATTTAATATATCTTATGAACAGAAATTCTGTTAGTCTAAAAACATTGTCTCAAAGAGAAATGTAAACGTGCCAAAAACAAACTAAATGTTGTCTGGAGCTTCTCTAATTGATTTGGAAAAAAGTTTAGTTATGATTTTTAAATGCTATTCAAAATGCCTTTTTTTTTGCAATATTTAGCTATGCTATACATTTTAGGAATATTTCATACTTATTAATGCCTTAAAAACCCTTGTTTGTTTTTAAAAACCTTATTAAACCTTATAAAACATATTTTTAAACCATGCATTTTTGCTTATAACTTACAGTTGTTTATGCAAGTCCTATTGATATTTTTGTGTGTACATGTGTAAGTGTGTGCTGCGTGGGCGTGCGTGTATGTATGGGGGTAGCTTGACAGTACACATGACCTCTTATGGGTAAAATTAGATTTGGCATTTAATTTCAAGGGCTCAACAACCAGTCTGTCAAATCCTCATTTTACTAGTGCCCACTAGAACTGCTGACGCTTGTCTTCAACTCCTGAAGCTTTCATCTTTCACTGGCAATAAACATGTCACCCTGCTGAGGTGAAACACAATCTGGAATTAAATTTACTGCATATAAAATATGGTGCCCTCTTTTTTGGTTCAAATACTTGTCATTCATAATTTATTTGAATGTGTACGGCCTTCAGGGAGAGTGCAGACTGAGAAGGCGATGCAAGAAAAGTGCTTGGCAGATCTTTTACTCTTGTTTTTTTTCTTTATTTGTTTGATAACTATAAATGGCATATATTCATTACTGACTTTATTAGTCTGTGGATAAAAAAAAGTCCATACTGCTCAGTGACACACAAAACACTACTACAAATGCGTTTAAGTTGTTTCAAGACACGTTCAGAAACAAATAATACAAAGTGAATTTTATTTACCAAATGGAAAAAAAATGCTTTGATTTAGTTGTGCTCTTATCATAAGGGAAGGAAACTAAGAGTATAGATTTAAAGATATTTTTTTTCTTGCCAAGCATTTTGTGACGTATTGTTTATATTTACTTCAGTAGAGGTACTGGGACATATCATGCTCCTGATACATTTTCAAACACACATGGTAATGAACCAGATACAGATTTGCCTACACATTTAGTAATGCAATTGCACCTCTCCTGCAAATGTACGCAAACTACTTTTGTCTTGCCACTAGCAAGAGATATGTATACCTTTTATGTGTTCTATATAACAGGCTGAGGGTGGCCCTGCAAGCACCACCCAGTTCAACAACAATTGATTTAAAACTACTGACTGAGTCAGGTGGAAATGTATTGGCCAAACAGTGGCCTAGCAGATGCAGATACTGCTGATCGGCAGTAATTGTATTCAGGCAGCCAAGGGGTGCAGAATCCTCCATCTACGCTGTTAGAAGGCTGAACAAGAGAAAACTGAGCCATGTATGGTGGCATTAGGGTTGATCTGCTTTTGACTTTGTAAGATCACTTTTTTATTATGCACATACACATTTCAAAGTAAGCATTCAGTTTGCTAAGTCAACAGACTCTACCCCTTTAGTCAATCAACCCCAGTGGGTATAACAGAAAATTAGATAATATGTATGAAGGACAATTGTGTGTTAAAAAATATAGAGACTTATAGAGAATAGCAGAGGGTTTTGTTTCTTAGCAAAAAATACCAAAATATATTTCCTTCCTTTTGCCATGAGATTCACAGAGCTATTTACTATGTGAGAAAGCTAATTCATATAAAGATCGCTTTAGCTTTTCACCTGCCAGAAGCTAGTTATTGCATTGTCTGGCATTGTCTGCCAATGAATATGCAACTGTATATTGTAGAAGGGCTATTGGATTTTTGGTAAATGTGAAAAAATACAATCAATACAAATATTTTTCAGGAAAAAAACCTTTGACATGCATAATTGAACTTTAATGTTAGAGACTGTCCTAGCCTTGAGCTGGGGTATACAAGCAGAGACTAACATACAAATAGTACACACTGTGATGTATTACCGGTATTTTTGTTTTAATGTATTATAATAACAATAATAATACATTTCTTCCCACTTTTTACATAATAGCTAATACCTGCTCCCAAGCCAATCCCCTTTCCCACCTAAGTAAGATAAAACCAAAATTCTTAACTACGAAGACATCTTGAATCACCTAACCCATGCTTCGATGACTCCCCTACTATTTGTATGGACATAGTACCATAGCTTGGCTCACAATACTACCACTACTGACCAGAATGAAGCTAAAACGTCTCTATACCACTAAGATTTTACTGTAGGGTATAACCTGTGCCATTGTCATCTCTACAATTGTATAAAGTGTAATGCTTCCTGATATATTCTTTAAAAAATAATAATAACAAAAAGCAAACTACAGCTGACACTACTAAGCATAGGTATATATAGGTATATGATGTATAGCACAGGCCTCTGTTTACACTGGAAAATGACGGGAATCCAGAGGAAAATGGTTTCAAGGACATAGGTAAATCTGTGGAGAAGTCACTTTTTAATTCTTTATGACATTATTGAGGTTTGGTATGGTATTTTTTAAGACTCTAAAGCGGAGTCTGCAACCCGTCAATCACGCGTGGCCAGTCCTTACCCTCAGCCTCTGCTGCTCTCATACTCACATCAGAACAGAGAGCAGGAGGCAGCATAGTTTTGGATAGAGAATGGGAGCAGAAGCTGCCCCAGTTAATATTTTAAATTAACCAGCAGGTGATTGGTTGCTAGGACGCAGGACGGTCATAGAAATCAATCACCAGCTTGTTAAACTGCAACATTAACTCTGGCAGCTCCCACTCCTACCCTCTGTCCTGATCTGTGCTGCCTCCCACTCCCTGCTCTACTCAACACCTGTGTAAGGTAGGAGAATGAAGCTAGGAGCTAGCACATGTATGTGGGGCGTGATGTGAAGGGGACAGAGGACACTGCCTGAGGGGACAAAGGACACTATTATGGGGGAGGCAGAAGATAAAGATTTTTTCTCTCAGTGTCAAAACTAGTTACAGCATCCCAAAGGATTTTATTTTACCTCTCTCTGAACCAAAACTAGAGTATAGTATTAGATGCTGAACTTAAAGGCTGTGTATATGTTTTCTAAATAAATGACTAAAGAGAAAATAGTAACTGTAGTTTTAAACAAGTGGATTAGTGTTTTGTGGTTGTTGTTTTACATTAATCAAAAGAAATAAAATATTTTCTTGTAAAACCAAAAACAAGGGGGGCGTGGCCTAGCGCATGGAGTGAGAAGACGTGTCTTCCTGGAGCTCCCGCACACTCCGGACGTTCCACGGCTTACAGTGCTTCACAGACCCGGACAAGAGGTCTGTAATGGGGAGGAGGGGTGGAGGAGAAACCCAGCACACCCCTGACACACAAAAAGAAGTAGCAATAGACAGATTTTCTACCCATTTGGGATCAAATCACTGCGGCCCCCCTCATCCAAGATGGCGCCGACCCGCTCTTCAGGCTCACATGCAGCCTCACAGGGGGCTGCCTCACAGCGTTCCACGCCAAACACAAGAACCAGACAACGCGCTAAAACCCCAGCAGACTCAGAAAATGAGTCGGTCCGATCAGCTTGCCATTCCCCTGACTCACACAGGTCATTTAATAGCTGGGACCTGGAGGCATACATTAAGGCCCTCCCAAACAGACATGACTTTGAGGCCTGTGTGCAGAGAATTGAGCGCTCATACAAGCAGGAAATAGCAGAGCTGCGCAGAGATGTCACTAACAGACTGGAGGAAGTGGAGCACAATGTAGAGGAGACTGTCTCCACATTGCAAACTCATGAAACTATTCTACATGAACATACCCTGCTGATACAGCAATTAATATACCACCAGGATGACCAGGAAAATAGGGCCAGACGTAACAACATATGTATCCGCGGCCTTCCAGAGTCCGTTGAGACCAAAGATCTGGCCCCTGCAGTCATAGCCCTATTCAACGACCTGATGCAGAAAGATAAAGAAGCCCCCGTGGAGTTGGATCGGGTGCACAGAGCTCTGGGCCCTAAAAATCCAAACCTGGAACACCCCAGGGATGTTATATGCAGAGTACACTTCTACGCGATCAAAGATGCCATAATGCAAGCCGCACGTACACAAGAAACAATCTTCTTTAACGGCATTCAAATATCCCTGCTCCCGGATATATCTAAGCTGACTCTAGACATGCATCGTGCCCTGAAACCCCTTACAGGAGCCCTGCAAGCAAATCATATTAAATATCGATGGGGATTTCCATGTAGCCTGTTTGTGTCTCATGAAGGGAAGTCAGCAACATTTCGCACATTGGGTGATCTACCAAAGTTCCTAGGAACCTTTGAGCTACCACAGATTCCAGATCACTACTGGTTGGCAAAAACAACCCAAGAAGAATAAACATTCTAAAGCAGAAGCCTCCAAGTTGACTGCTGGATGAATTCTCATTGCCCACTCCTTGACTAACTACCCTTTTTCTTCACAGGCCTTCGATCCGTGAAGCCGTCCCGGTTCATAGTTATGTTGGAACTCTGAGCTGATATATCAGTTTCACACTTTTATTTGCACTTGCAGACTTTGTTATGTTCCTTAGCAATGTGATATTCTTATGAAGAGTTACACCTGTCGGTACCTATTCACCTTACCCCTCCTTGGATCCCCTTTCCCCCCCTCTCCCCTCCCTCCCACCCCTCCTCTTTATAATATTTGGTTATACTTAGCCTTATCTTGAAGCTAAGTAATAGACCCTTTACGCTGTTGTTATGTATTGGGCATTCCTGGGGTTCCTCCCTCTGGTAGCCTACGTGAAGATAGATATATAAAGTATATGCTGTGATGAAGGGTCCTGAGCTACAATGTTAATATAAAAAGTATGTTATTGTTGCCCGGTGTGTGCGGGCTCCTCTGTGCGCTGATCGCGTACCCCCTCTTAGGTTTTTCAGCGCCCTTAGTGGTCTTATCTGACTTGTTGATTACAACACTATACTAAGGCCCTAATGGCCTTGGTTCTGTTTATTTCCTCTTTTCTTCTCACCTTCACTTTTCCTATACTTATCTTCTCTATGTTCATCACCAGATGGCGATCCATCCCTCTAATACTCCCCCCCTCTCTCCCCTTTCTTGAGGCAGCGGGCCTCACCTATATCCAGTCTAATATTCCATTCACATTATCTCTCTCATGGCAGCACAACCCTCCTTGAAAGTCTCCTCTGTTGTGGAAAATTTTATATTAATGTATTGTCATAAGAGTCTCCCAGTGTCTGTCCTCTCACAGCCCGCTCTGAAGAGCTGACTGGAGCAGACTGACGCTGGTTGAGACCTGTTAGGTAGTGGAAAACTTCCTGGTGTTTGAGGAGAGGTGTTTGCGGAGAGAGGACATGTCCGCCAGCAAAGGGCCCCTGTGCAATGCACAGAACGATCGTCTGGTGGGGGTGTGTTCGCTCTGCAAAGACATTATCGGTTTAGCGGTTGTTTGCTCTTGTCACCCCTGGTATGCCTGATCAAAATGTTTGGGGTGCCATGACGTACACCTGCAGATAATCTCCCATTCACGAGGAACTCTAGTCATCATCATTTGGTTAACTGATTGTTGTATTTTCCTGTGTTGAAAGTCATGTCTTTATTTGGTCATGTCCTTATATGTTAATTTCCTGTGAGGTCACAAGCTTTGTAAGAGGTGTTTGGCTGTTGGAAGCCCAACCCTCGAGTTTTGGGACTTCCGGTTATGTTAATAAAGGGACTCACTCGGACAGCTGAGGGAGGCTGGCTGGCTGGCAGAGGAATGTTGGAGCTAGTACCGTAAACATGTGTTGTGTCTATTTGTGAGGATGGGGCACACACCAGAGGATGGGCTACGGCAGAAGGAAAGACATATGTTCAAAAGGTGAGATGCATTTATATCATTCGACGAAATTGTTATTATTATTAGTAACAGGAGATTTGGCTGTGTGCTCTGTGTGCAGCCAAATTTCACTGTCAGCTTGGCGAGCCAGGTAGGAGTGAACAGAACCTCCTTCAGAATCGGATCATTAAGATGTGCTGGGGAGGGTCTGCTTCGCGAAAAGAACACATTTTTCGCCTTTTGAAATAATGTTGGAAGTTTGATCGTATGTCTGGTGTGTTCCTGTGTGTGTGTGTGATTTGTATCTCGAATGTATGTGTAAGTATGTGTATGTGTAGTTGTGTAATAAGTATATGAGAAATAGAAATGTATGATCATTCGCAGCCTGCAATGTGTGTGTGTTCTGAGCAGTTTTGTAAGTAGCTGAATCTGTTTGTAAAGATGCCATGAGTTTTACCGGGGGGAGGGGGGCCAAGCAATGGTGAAAGTTGGCTACTCCCGGTTGACAATAGAAATGTTTTGTTTTGAGATGGAAAGAACAGGGAAGCATTCATTGTCTGTATTTCTCAATGTCTTGTTCCTGTGAAAGCTGATGTGAACTGAGTTTGAGGAGAGGGTATGTGGCAGCCGTGTGCTTGTGTTTTTTAATGTGGTCTTTTTGTCATCGGCCATCTTGCTGTGGTCCATTTCATCTACCATGTGTTCCTAAGTTGTGCTTTTTCGTAACTTTAACACTTTTAAATGTTTGTCTAAGTGTTCATTTAGTATCTCAAATGTGTAATTTTGTGGGGAGAAATTTTTGGTTTTCGCAGGAAAATGGTTTTTGTCTGCTATTTCCTTTTGTTCTTTTGTTGTTGTCTGCAATGTGACTACGGTCGGCCATTTTCTATTCTTTTGTGTGTGAACTTTGAAATATTTATCCATCTTGGTATTGAATTTCAGTTTTGGCGGGAAAATGCGCCATTTTGTTGGGGTCTGGCTTTTGTTGTGGTCAACATGTGCATCGGCGGCCATTTTGAAGACCTTTGGGCCTTCCTACAGGGGAAGCTGGTCCATTGTGTATTCCTTTGTGTATGCAAAGCCATGTGCTTTAAGCTACAATCTGGCTTCTAGGCACCATTTTGTGAATTCTATTTTTGTACTGTTTACATACTTCTCAAGGAAACTATTGCGTTTTCTGTATTGAATATTGGTTTTAAGTTGAAATGCCTATCGCATATCCAAGTGCCCATGCATTTTTGGGACATCACAATAGGAGCTGTTTACACCCTGTGGGGTCTCAGGTTTCTAGGTAATAGCATGGGGGGAGTTACGTTTTATTTCATGTTTTATGTAACTTTGCGTTTTGGATATATTACATAATTGCATGGTTGGTGGGGTTGGGTGGAGACACCAGTCCATCCAGTTCAGCCTGAGTGAGTGTGGGTGTGTGTCTGCTGTTGTCCCTGTGCATTGTGTCTCATTGAGATGCTCATATTTGTTTAAAGGTACCGCTATAGTGCCATCAGTTTGCGCAGGGCTCCACACATGCATCACATGCTCATGTCGGTCCCTGCCCTCGGGGAGCCCGCAGTCCGGTGTCCCCGGTTTGCATTCATGTACTAGGGCCAATTTTGGACGGAGGCCAATTGGCCTGCCGGCATGTCTTTGGAGTGTGGGAGGAAACCGGAGTGCCCGGAGAAGACCCATGCAGGCACAGGGAGGACATGCAGAGACCGGGCAGGTAGTGTCCTGGTTGGAATTCAAGCCACCTGCCCTTTTTGCTGCTGGGCGGGGGTGCTAACCACTACACCACTGTGCCACCCAATATTGTTTCGTTAAATATGCCTATATTTCAGTATAGGCCCTAATTGACATAGCCTAAAGTGTTTGTCTAGGGATAAGTGTTAAAATTGGTGTCTCAATTGGTGTCTCAATTGTATAGTCAGTTTTTGTAGGAAGAAATCCTGGTTTGTTTTGTCATTTGTTAATGTCAGCCATTTTTCTGTAGTCCGGGTTTCATTCACCATTTTGCCGTGGACCGATTTTCGATTGCTGCAACTGCCTTTTTGTTAATGCTGATTTTAGTCTTCAGCGAAATATCTCTGGTTTTGTACTGAATTCTATTTCCAGTAGAATCATTTAGGTTTTTATTAAGAAATCTCGATTTTGGCGGGATCAACAACTAAATTTCATGTGTTAATGGCACCATTTTGTTTGTGGCTTGCAGTGGAAGGGAAAGACTTTGGTTGAACTCCTTCAGCCATCTTTTTGCAGGAGTTTCAGTTTTTGGCTTTTGTTACACTGTTGTGTGGTATTTCGGTCTCAAAACTTGTGGTTTGACTTCCCAGGGGATATGTGAGTCAAGGGGGATTCCCTCCCATTTGCAATATGGGGGCTTATTCCACCCACTCCTGGACAAAAGTTTTTATTTGTTAATGTTAGCCATAGATTTTTCTAATGTCTTGATAGACAAAATATGAAGCTATTTGAGGTTTCCCCTCCCCCTCCCTCTCCCTACTCAGGTGTGCAACAGGAAGTTGGTGGGAGGGGCTTGGGGTCTTTTGACTTGTGTTTGGAAGGACAAAATCATTTTTAAATTAAGGTTTAAACTGTAATACAGTTTTGGGTAGAGAGCAAACAGGAGACATCCAAGTTATTGTTTTAATATCTAGGTACAGAGAGAAGCTGCAGTGTTTTGTAAAAGAAGCAAGCAAAAGTGCTCTGTGTATATTCGTCTGGCGACGCAGTGTAGGGTCATACAGCGCAATGCGCTTGTGTATGCATACACTGTGAGGGGTAGAGACATAATTTGGGGGTTGATCTGTGGTTGTTGGCAAATCATTTGGCATAGTTAATAGTTTGGTTGTTAAAAGAGTGGTACTCTGGAATCCATACTCCAAGACATACTCCATAGCTCGGTTACAATTACTCCACACTTAGCCATTCTTAATCTGACAATAGAAGATTTTCCCATACACCAAAGAACAGTGATTACACGCGTCCTCCTAGCTACTAAACTCTTGATCACTAGAAACTGGAAATCTGACAACATTCCCTCCCTTATGGAAGTTACTAACTTAGTACAAACCCATTTCACTTATGAAACCCTTTTGTCACGCAGCAAACAATCCCATACAAAGACACTAACTGGCTGGAACCCATGGGTCCTTTGGTACTCAAAAAAGAATTAACGATTGAAGTAAGGTTTAACAATTGAATGCCCTGTCTCTCTACTCGCCTTCCACTTGAAGCTCTCCTTCCCCCCCTGCCCTTATCCCTCCTTGCCCCTCCTTCCTTTTGCACCCCTCCCCTCCTTACCCCACCCCTCCTCCTATCATTCCAGGTCAACTGTTCTACCCTATGTTTATAATCACTTTGTTAACGATTTTTTCTTTCTCATAGAACGTTATTCATAAAATCGCTATTCAGACTATACTTACAATATCTAGTCTGTAAACTTACATTTACATGTTCATGTTCCTGTTCCTTACTATGACTTCATAACCTGTAATATGTAAAACTCAATAAAAATTTATTGGAAAAAAAAAAAAAGAGTGGTACTCTGTAGTGCTGTGCCAAAAGTGTTGGAACAACAAGCCATAGAGTTGATGCCTCATTTTAGTGTTTCTAGTTGAGTGACTAATAGTGGTTGCAGTCTGTCAATCCACCGTGTAAGAAGACACCGGGCGGTGGTCTCCGAAATTGATGCAAGGGTTTCCCTGGACGCAGGGATAAGACGATAAGCCGAATCGAATCGCCATGGGCAATGGCACTCCGTGCAAGGGAAGGAATGCGAGGCTTCCCACAGTCAAACGGATGCACAAGAGCATGGAGTCTAGTTCTGAGGAAAAGGCCATTAAACCCCAGAAAGATTGACATAGGTGGTCCGAGAATACTTTTTTGGGTATCCCTCTGGAGTTGATGTAGCGCGACTGCAGTTCCAGAAATCTGTAATGTTGAGTGAGTTGATGGATGCGTAGTACACGTTTGTGTGATTAAAAATACACAGGCCTGTTTTTGAACTTTGTGTGGCTGGTCCATGCAAAGATTTCAAAATGCTCTTGTGCCTTTCAAATTGTATTCTTTTTCTATCGCTAAAAGAGTGAAGGCAGCATTCCATCTGGTCGTTTTTATTTTTTTTTCATTTTCGTTTTTGGGAACTATGAAATATCTCCCCCACATTTGTATCTAAATGTTTGTCTTTGTTTCATTGTTTGTATGTAGTAACAAGATGTTTGAACCTACCGCGACAGCCCTCTTGCGTGTCGCGGCTGTTGTATTTTAGTAAAAAAAAGTGAAAGTAAGATTTACAGAGGGTTTACTTATTATCGGTTTTGTGGAATGTCAGTGACAATTTACCAATGTACATGAATGTTGTATTGTTTACCATTCTTTGAAGGATAGAGTAATAACTTTTGTTTATAGGTATCTTTTCAGATCCAAAGAGTTTCTGGAAGTGTGTGCACAGGTGTATAAGAAGGTAAAAGTATCATAAGCTATTTCACTGTTTTATTCTGTACCATTCTAAACCCTGCATGTCTTCCTCCAGTTTGTAATGAGGAGGAAGAAAAGGGGGGATGAGAGTGGTGAGAATGACACATTTTCAAACCAACAATATTAACCGCTCTAATTCTAAAAAGTTTGTGCCAAGACTGTCTTTCTTTGATGGAATTTGAATCAGCAAGAAGCAGTCTGGTGAAGTAGGCTCCCATCCCAGATGCTAAGAACCTTTTTGTCACTGGTTCCAGGTATTACACCCCAGATGGTAAGCCACGCACAGGTTATGCAGTGACCACAGTCCCGATGTCTGGGTTATTGTCATATGAAGTTTGTTTGGAGGTCAACCAAAACCAGAGTTGTACTTTCCTCATTAGCTGTCACCTACATTCTCAGCTGATGGGGTAGGTGTAATCCCTGTAACATGCATTTCAAAAGGTCAAAAGGTCCACCACAGGGTTCAGGAGTCCATCCTGGACCCTGACACAATAACCAGTTTACATTCTTTCCAACCAGGTGACTGGGTCATTGTAAAGAAGCTTGAGGGACAAGACCAGGCCAGCCACTGCTCAACTACACCAAAAGGATGAGGAGTATCTTTGTTTATTTATATTTTTAAAGTGTATTTCCCAACTAGCTAAGAAAGAGAACAGGACACATAGTCGGGTATTTGCTATATGTGACGTTCATATTGGTGTGAGGAAAAAAGATAGTTGGTGGGACTTTAAAGGCAACGGAGTAGTAAAAAAACAATTTTATTGATACAAATATACAAGTGTACAAAAATAAGGAAAACAACACATAAATCAAATAATGTATAAAAAACACTAAAAAATATATAAATATGCTGGTGTAATAGTCGAATGTATATTCGTACAGTCTTCCACGTAGGTCTACGCATTTCGGGACTGAATAGAAAGTCCCTTCATCAGGGGTAACATGTGGGAAGAGTCACACTGCATAATAGGATATAAGTTTAAATAATTAGAAATTGTATGCATTACAAAGATTGCTTGTATCCTAGATCATTCAGCCCGGTTAACACATCAAAAGATACAACATACCCAAGCATATTCAATATAAGAAGCTCACTGCCAGGTCCCGGAGGCAAATCCATCATAAACGACCCGAATTCCCAAAGGAGGACGGGGCATATGGCTGGCCCCAACTTATCCACACTAGTTCCACCTTATGACACCAAAACGGCAAGGCTCACCGGAGGAAGGTTGGTAATATCTCAGATGGAACCCCAATAGATGGAACCCAAATAGGTATCTAAAAAAGGAACAAACAAAGTAGACCATATCTATGTATAAAAAATAAAAAACTAAAGAATATAAAGGTAATAGCGTGGACACAAGGCTATCTAACTGCCATATGGATCTGTATCCAAGCAAAACACAAAGTAAATAAATGTGTATGTCTTACCCCGATAATGGCACAGAACCTAGAGGCCAGCAAAAATGAATGGAAAACGAGCCAAAAAGTCCAGGGGAGAAAAGACCACCCTATGCAGATAGGTAGCTCCAATGGTTCTATTTGGTAAGTGATTACTTCACAACAGCAGGGTCTGCAAGTGAAAAAGAAAAGTAATCATAGCAGGCAGCGAATTGTGCCCTCAGCGTATTGCATTACATAGTCTGTGAATGCAAGGAGAAGCAATAATGACAGGCAACGAGTCGTGCCCTCAGCATATTGCAATTCCACAAACAAAAAAAAAAAAAGAAGGGGAGTAGGACAAGTTACCATAAAGAATCCGGAGCTGCCTCCCACTGCTCTGATGCTCATCCGTCAGAGTGGAGCTGCCGCCAACGAGGACAGTGTCAGTGTCTCACGGTCCGGTGCGGCTTAATATAGTATTCCAAGGGGCGTAATCAAGTGCGGCGCTGACAGACGTACAGGTGCCACACGTCATTGCGTCGATGGAGGGGAGCAATGATGACTGCAAAGAGGCGTCGCATTTATCACGGCGTCCTCCTATCATAGTATAGTATGGCCAGAACGAATGACGCACAGGGCTCCTCCCACACATAGGTGAGAGGAGGCATGTGCTTGGAATCGGTATCCTAGCAACAACGGAAGGGGGGCAAGGAACAAAAACAGTAATCAGTGGGATACATAAGAGCAACCCACTATAGCGGACAAGGGAAATATAAGTCAGGGGCATGTAATAGGTAAAACGCACATGAGGTGGACGATGAGCCCAATCAGACCAGTGCTGAAAAGAGGCATCGTTCATTGTCGCACCTAAATTCCCCACAGGGAGCGGCACCAAGGAGTCAAAGAAAGAGGGGGGACCCTGAGCAGTCGCTGCACGGCACCCCCACAGCAGAAGCTGTGAGGGGGTCATGCAACCACTGCCCACCGATGCAGGGATATTGGTGTGAGGAGTTTTGACAGACTAGTAAAATCCAAACAGACACCTGTTAAAGGAACTTAACAAAACATTTCTAGAGGGTAAAATTAATTATAATTTTAACAATAGCTCTGGTTCTTGCCAGCTTTGGTATCGGGATAACTAGGTAGCCCACAAGTGTGCTTCAACTGTAGTTTGGTATTAATGCGGACCTAAAGCTTATAAGGTAATTTCCCATAAGGCAAGAGGTTCATGTGTGCTGGTGAAACTCGTCCCAGCATCTTATGTCACGGCCGATCATGAGGATCTGATGGCGCGAGAGAAGGTAAGAATGACAGGGACAGCTGGAAGGGAATTGCTTGTACACGGTGGGGGCTTGAGTTTATAAAACACTTGAACAATTTCTCATCCATTAAGGATGGGATGTTTCATGTAACTGTTGAAGCTACAAGGAAGTTCCCACAGTCCAAGGGTGTTTCTGGGAATTCATAAGTAAAGATTGTTATATCTGGATCGGGGATAGTAGTGACAAAGTTCAGGCCCATATGGATTAGGTTTAGATCCCTACAAGGCAAAGCCAGAGCTATAGCTAGTGATGGTTGGAATCCTTTTTAAGAGTTTGGAATTGTTGAGGATTTAATTTTTATTTTGCAGTGGATGATAGTGAAGGAAGTAGGGGTATATATACTCATGTTGTTTTTGTTTCTATTCCTTCTATATGCCATGATGAGGTGCTCCTGTTGCCTGATTGGACACATGACCAGAGCCTGAGCAGACAACCACATCTTCCTTAGTGAGATGCCCCGAAGCCTGACCCACGTACAAGACACAGAGGATCTCAGAGCGACCGGCGACTACTACAGCTCACCACGTCATCTCCAACAGAGTCTACATGTCAAGCCGTGTTTTACTTTTTATGGACTAAGAAGAAGATCAGGATTCATCGAGGGACACATGGGATCATATGACAAGAGGAGAGACTGTTGTGGAAAATTTTATATTAATGTATTGTCATAAGAGTCTCCCAGTGTCTGTCCTCTCACAGCCCGCTCTGAAGAGCTGACTGGAGCAGACTGACGCTGGTTGAGACCTGTTAGGTAGTGGAAAACTTCCTGGTGTGTGGAGAGAGGTGTTTGCGGAGAGAGGACATGTCCGCCAGCAAAGGGCCCCTGTGCAATGCACAGATCAATCGTCTGGTGGGGGTGTGTTCGCTCTGCAAAGACATTATCGGTTTAGCGGTTGTTTGCTCTTGTCACCCCTGGTATGCCTGATCAGCATGTTTGGGGTGCCATGACGTACACCTGCAGATAATCTCCCATCCACGAGGAACTCTAGTCATCATCATTTGGTTAACTGATTGTTGTATTTTCCTGTGTTGAAAGTCATGTCTTTATTTGGTCATGTCCTTATATGTTCATTTCCTGTGAGGTCACAAGCTTTGTAAGAGGTGTTTGGCTGTTGGAAGCCCAACCCCTGAGTTTTGGGACTTCTGGCTATGTTAATAAAGGGACTCACTTAGACAGCTGAGGGAGGCTGGCTGGCAGAGGAATGTTGGAGCTAGTACCGTAAGCATGTGTTGTGTCTATTTGTGAGGATGGGGCACACACCAGAGGATGGGCTACGGCAGAAGGAAAGACATATAATCAAAAAGTGAGATGCATTTATATCATTAGACGAAATTGTTATTATTATTATTAGAAACAGGAGATTTGGCTGTGTGCTCTGTGTGCAGCCAAATTTCGCTGTCACTTCCTTAAACTGTAGGGGCCTTAATACCTCGAGAAAAGAAGGCAAATTTTGTACCATTTCCATAAACTTCGTATGCAAATTCTCCTCCTTCAGGAAACCCACTTTAGGTCAGATACAATCCCACATTTCCTCAATAAGCAATACCCTACCTGGTTCCACAGCACTAATCCATCTGCTAAATCCAAGGGGGTCTCCATTGCATTTCACACTACATTTACACCAGGTGTACTAGATTCCTACATAGACAATCAAGGGAGATATGTTTTCCTTAAATTGTCATACATGAGTATGATTTACACTGTTATTAACATATACTCTCCCAATCAGGATCAGCAACAATTTCTCTCTTCGGTGACATCTCGCCTGAAATGCTTCAGCACGACCAACATGATCCTGGGAGGGGATCTCAATGCCGCCTTGATACCTTGTCTTGATACCTCAACTGGTAAGTCCTCAATCTCCCCAACCAAAATGCCAACAATTCTCTTTGAGCTTTCCCTGGTGGACGTTTGGAGAGTTCTTCACCCCTCCACCAAGGACTACACATACTACTCCCCCGCACATTCGTCCTATAGCAGGCTGGATTACATTTTCATCTCCCAATCATTACTAGATTACAAACCAGACACCTCCATAGGCCTTACTCTTTGGTCTGATCATGCTCCCATCCACTTGAGCTTAGGGAAGATCCCGACGTGCAAAAAGAGAACCTCTTGGAGACTGATCGACAATCTGTTATTTGACTCAGTTTGTATTCAGAACATTATACAGACTATCAAACACTTTGTAACCGACCACGCACATGACGATACTAACCCACTTACAAAATGGGAAGCGCTTAAATGCGTATTAAGAGGTAAATTTATGCAACATGGCTCTAGACTAAAACGAGAGCGTACGGTGGACATTGTACGCCTCCTCGCTACCATTGCTGCATTGGAAGAATCACACAAACAGAACCCTAACATGACCACACAACTAGACCTGACTAACGCCAGGAGAGATCTTCTACAAATTTTTGCAGGGCGCTCTTTGGTGGCAAGGAACAAAGGGCGATTTGCACATTACTCCCAAGCTAACAAATGTGGCAGACACTTAGCAAATACGTTACACCCTCGATAACTTAGGAAACCTATCCCTTTTATTAATTCTGCTACTAAAGGGAAATTACTGAATAACTCGGCCATAGCTGAAGAACTCCGCCAATATTATGCAACCCTATATAACCTACCCTCACAGGCATCATCACCCAAACCCCACTCAGGTATCCCTCTGCAAGACCTCCCTTCGTACATCCAAGAAACTGCCCTCCCCATCATCCCACCTTTCCGATTCGGAAGATTTGGAGTCTGCCATGTCTGATACGGACTTTATATAGGCCATAAAAAAACCTCAAAAATGGCAAGAGCCCCGGCCCAGATGGGTTCTCCCCACTTTTTTATAAAACATTTCCCTTATTATTGTCACCTCTCTTAGCGAAGGCATTTTCTGTGATAGATAGGACGATAGCCCCTTCTACAACCCTACTCCAAGCCCAAATTGTAGTTATCCTGAAATCGGGTAAAGACCCCTCATTATGCCCTAACTATAGACCGATATCCCTATTAAATATTAATTTAAAACTGTTCGCCAAGATTCTTGCTAATCGTCTATCACCCTTCCTACCTGAGATCATACATAGAGACCAGGTGGGCTTTGTCCCTGGACGTGAAGCTAGGGACAACACCACCAAAACTATTCACCTTATAGCATATGCTCAACTAACTCATAATCCAACCTGCCTCTTCTCCTGTGATGCGGAGAAGGCTTTTGATAGGGTCAGTTGGTCCTTTCTTCAATCCACCCTCTCCCAGATAGGATTAGGCCCTAGAATGTTAGCATGCATCATGTCCCTTTACTCTAAATTGACGGCCACTATCTTGGTGAACGGTACACAATCAGACAAATTTACGATTGCCAATGGCACTAGGCAGGGCTGTCCGCTTTCCCTTCTTCTGTTTTCCCTAGCGATTGAACATCTAGCCCAAGCTATCAGGACAAATCCAAATATACACGGCATTCAGACTCCCTCATCCCAATGTAAACTTTCCCTATACGCGGATGATCTACTTCTTTACGTGACCTAACCCCATATTAGCATCCCATCAATACTTGCCGAAATTGACAGGTTCAGTCACTTTAGTAACTACAAGCTAAACATCTCTAAAACAGAAGCACTGAATCTTTCACTAACACAACACACCCTGTCTTCCCTTTAAAGCCAATTTCTCATTTCAATGGCAGACGCGCTCCATTTCATATATAGGCACAGCCATCCCCAAATATACATCAGAGATCTATGCCCTAAATTTTAGCCCACTCCTAACTAAGCTGCGACGTCTTTTCGAGGACCGGAAGGACCTACCGGTGTCACCGGTGCACATTAAAAATTGATATACTTCCTAAATTACTATATTTATTCCAAGCACTCCCGATAGCTCTCCCGTCTGATTTCTTCCGTGCCCTTCGCTCTATGGCAATTCAGTTTGTATGGAGGGGGAGCCACCCCAGACTGAAACATAAGCTTTTATGCGCCCCCACCTCTAAGGGGGGTGAGCTTATCAGATTTCGAGTTATACCATAACTCAGCAGTAATCTCCCAAATACTGGAATGGTTCCCCTGCCCTCTGATCAAAGCCTCAACCTTAGTGGAACAAGACTTGTCCTCGGACGACCTCAGGGCACTCGTCTGGGGCTTCGACAAGACTCATCAATCTCTTCCACTGTTATCCCCCCTCACCAGAGATGCCTTGGCGATCTGGTACCGAAGAAGGGAGACATACTCACTGTCCACTGAACCGAGCCCCCTCACACCCCTATTTGACAACCCGGCCCTCCCGGTAGGTAGATTAGCACACACTTTGGACAGCTACACTAGAGACTCTTGGCCCACAGCACAACAATTTGCTGATGCTGAGAGTGGTACTTTTGTGACTCACCCCAGCACTGTGACCTCTAAGGTTACATGGTTTACCCATCTACACTTGACCTCCTTTTGCAAGAAACTTCATGATTCCAAACGAATCCACAGACCTTTGACTGGGTTTGAACAGTTAAGCACTTCTACAGAAACCCCACGTCATACCCTATCACTGATCTACAAAATGATCCTGGACCGCACCTATGACACCCTTCCTAAATACACCACTGCATGGTCAGAGGAGCTCGGGAAGGACATAACAGAGGCAGAATGGGGTAGGGCTTTTCTCTTTACCCATAAATCATCCATCTCGAGTTATACTCAGGAAAAAAATTATAAACTGGTATCAAGATGGTATCGGGTCCCAACCACTCTCAGGAGCATGTTCCCTTCGGCCACCGATGTCTGCTGATGTCTCTTTCTTTTCCAAATACTCTCTCCCCTCTTTGGGGTTCCCCCCTCTACCATCACTTCTCTTCTTTCTTCTCTCTCCTATCCCTAGTTTTAGTCAATTCATGTGTTTACAAATACTCTTGGCTATCGGTATGTATACTACAGATAGTCAAGACACTTGAACATAGGTTCTGATGCCTTATATAGATACTTCTGACCCCTCGGTTTTTGCACGCAGCAGAATCCCATTGGGGCGTCCAAGCCGTTGGTGTGGGCGGCCACTCAAATGTCAGCACTATGTAAGATTCATCATGTCATGGACACCCTTTCAAGTCATCTTTATGTATGGAATGGAATGCACTATATTGATGTTCACACATTTCAATTCTATTAGATCAGTACACCTTTTGTTTGGTGTCTGGTATAGTTCTTGTTCTTTTATGTTTAAAATGTACTAAAACAATAAAAACTTATTGAACATAAAACCAAAAACAAATATCTGTAAAATTGTTTACAGATAATAAACATATATTATCTATATTATTATCAATATACTCTTTCCTTAAATAACACTCCTAAATTGTGATTATGAAGGCCCTTCGTGCTACCTATTGGATCAATGTAAAAAATAAAGTGTGCAAAAAGGTGAAAATCAATGATAATAACCAGCTGCAAAATCTTTAGTGTTCACAAAACACATAGTAGTACGTAAATAAATGAAGTGATCTCCCGCAGTAATGAACTGTCACATACAATAAAATACGTGCAATGGTAGTGCACCAAAATAAAGTTCAAATGATGTGCAAAAATATTCTTGATGATTAAACTATCTCTAATAAATAATATTCCTTCAGTGTTTTCACATAACTGTTATGTGCTCCCAGAACTCTCACCTCCTAACAATGTATATCCAGCCTCAAAGATATGGGAATATCCAGCCTTCAGGCTCCAAGCTACAGGATACAATGTATCGCCACAGGTGATGTGTTATCAGCTTCTCAAGGCACATATGGTCACACCGATATCCAATATCAAGCTCCAGACGCCAGGCTGCAAATTTTTACCATATCGCTATAGGCTCCAGTTAACATGTAAATCAAATTAATAAAAATGCCCTCCATAGTGTAGTATGTTAAAACCAAACAGTAATTTATTTAAGACAAATGGGTTCTTATATCAAAATATCATAAAAAGTGCAATAAGGGAAAATCACAGCATTTAAATGCCTTCTCACGTCACTTCTGGTCCCCAACTCTATCTGGCCATGTCCTGTGCATTACGTCATGACACATTACTTCATCAGGGGAACCAGATTGGCTAATCACTGATTGTATTTATACACTAAGGGCAGGAAGTGTTTCGGCAGCCATTTTCTTATAGCTGATTTCTGAATTAATGATGGTGGCCATTTTCTAAGTAGTTAGGCAGTGTAATAGTGAATCATAAACAAAAAAAACAGCGGAGCTGTTTCCCTATGTTGAAAATAAACTAATCAGCCATTTTACAGAAGTTATGTAGTATAATAGGTATTCAAATGGAAAAACTATATGGTCAATTTCATATAATTTCTGCTAAATATGTAGGTCATTTTCTTGGAGGTCAACAACAGAATACTCCACATCATACATAAAAATTTAATTAAAAATTAAAATAGTGTATGATAATTAAGTGTTCTTGCATAGCAGGACCAATTACTGTTATTAGTGGGACTGCTTCAGCAGTCCCACTATTGCTATTCATTTTTATTTATTATTATTAATTTTTATTTTAACTAGTGGGAATGCTTCAGCATTACTATTGTTATTCATTTTTTTATTTATTATTATTATTATTAATTTTAATTTTATTCCGTACGTTGTTTGGCTCTGTGTAACTTCTGCATACTTTCAGCTATTAAAACCATTCAACTTTTAAAATGTTTAGCTCTTTCAGCTAATGATGGGACTTCTTAAACTTTGTTTCTACTATTTATACTTTTTAAAATATTAGCTTTTTAATACTTTTTTTTTTTAACATTGAAGTGAGTGAGAGCATGCTTCAAATCCTTAAAATCTTCTTTCGCTCCCAAAAGTTTCAGCTCCTTCATACTTTCACCTACAGACGCCAAACTTTAAGAAGTTCACAAAATATTCAGCTATCTGGCTATATCTTTTCAGTTTGATATCTTTTTCAGTTTTTGTGAAAAAGCTGTTTAAGTTTAGTGATCATTTCAGGAAATTTTATTGATTAAACAGAGTGTCTATTGGGGTGCTATATATATATATATATATATATATACTCTGCATTTAGCATACACTATATATATATATATCTATAGATATAGATATATATATATATCTATATCTATAGATATATATATATAGATAGATATATATATATAGATAGATAGATAGATAGATAGATAGATAGATAGATAGATAGATAGATAGATAGATAGATAGATAGATAGATAGATAGATAGATAGATAGATAGATAGATATACAGTATCTCACAAAAGTGAGTAAACCCCTCACATTTTTGTAAATATTTTATTATATCTTTTAATGTAATAACACTGAAGAAATTAAATTTTGCTACAATGTAAAGTAGTGCGTGTACAGCTTGTCTAATAGTGTAAATTTGCTGTCCCCTCAAAATAACTCAACACACAGCCATTAATGTCTAAACCGCTGGCAACAAAAGTGAGTACACCCCTAAGTGAAAATGTCCAAATTGGGCCAATTTAGCCATTTCCCCTCCCGGGTGTCATGTGACTTGTTATGCCCCATACACATGGTCGGACATTGATCGGACATTCCGACAACAAAATCCTAGGATTTTTTCAGACGGATGTGGGCTCAAACTTGTTTTGTGTATACACGGTCGCACAAAGTTGTTGGAATTTCCGATTGCCAAGAACGCGGTGACGCAAACCACGTACGATGAGACTAGAAAAGGCCAGTTCAGAACCAAGCGCGGCAACCTTTGGGCTCCTTTTGCTAATCTCGTGTTAGTAAAAGTTTGGTGAGAGACGATTCACGCTTTTTCAGACTCTTGTTTTTCAGATCGTTTTCTGCTGTTCAGTTTGTGCTTGTGGGTTTGTATCTGCTCTTCAGTGCGTGCAAGCAAGCTCCGCGTGACTTTGTCATTGTGTTCTTGTTCATTCGTTACTGTTTTTCAGGTCGCTCTTCACAGATCTTGCTGTTCTTCAGTGCGTTCTGTTACTTCGTTCTGAGCAGCCGACCGTTTTCTAGCCATGTTGTGTATACATACTCCTCGTAGAGTTCGTGCTGTGCGGGGGCTTGGTGTTGGGGTCCTGACCTTGACACAAGTCCAGTCCATGAACAGGGTGGGGAGGAGTTCATGGACCAAGAATTGGTTGCTCCAGCATGACCAGTTCTGTCATATGCCTTTGCTCCGTGAGATCCGTGAGAATAATCCTGATGATTTCAGGAACTTTCTCCTGATGACGGACCCCATATTACACCGTTTGTTGGCTTTGCTGACCCCCCTATATCAGCAGGCAGGATACCTGCATGAGGCAAGCCATCACTCCGGAGCAGTGGCTCGTCGCCACCCTGCGATACTTGGCGACGGTGAGAAGCCTGCAGGACTTGAAGTTCTCGACAGGCATCTCCCCCCAGACTCTGGGGATCATTATCCCAGAGACCTGTTCTGCCATCATCCAGGTCCTGCAGAAGGAGTATATGAAGGTAAGATTTTTATCCTTTAATATCACATTTTATTGTATATAATGTTTGCTAATATATTGTATTTCTTTCCTCATTCCCTAATTACCATGATTGGAATATGCTGTGAATGTCCCCTTTGTTCTCATGCATGCTTGATTTTTATGTAATTTTTTTTTTGGTCCTTCATACTTATTTGCCTTCACTTACTTCCCCAGCATGTTCTCCTGGCCCTATATTCACCTCATGTAGTCACTTAACAATGTATTTTATCAGCTCCATAGTATTGCTTTACCCCAAACACCCCCTAAAATGTTTTTAAATGTGATTTGTGCTTTAAATTCAGGCAGAGTGCCAGAGGCTTTTTTGGGGGGTCGCCAAATCATTTGGAACCCTCCCTCCCCCAACTGCTAAGTCAGCTGATACCAATTCTCTATCTATCCTCAATCGTCTATCTGCTGACTTTGCCAAACCCATACACACTATACCCATCTCTTTTGTGGTCAGATGTGTGGATGAATTCCCCAAAGCATGTAGTGCAAGGGCCTGCCTGTATGCTTTCAAATGGTACTGTTTAAAGTTTTTGTATCCTATTATTATCTTGATAGGTAATAGCAGAATGTCCAAATGTGCTCAAATGTGTACAGTGTGCATTTATATCTTTGTATTATGACACTTCTTACCTGTCCAGTGGGCTGCCAAAAGTGTAACTAAGGAGGGGCTGTTCCAAGCAATACACATTATTTAGGCATTCATCTCTCAATGAAGTGGAGAGGGTTACCTGTCCAAAAGCTCCCCCCCTATAATGTTAGAAATGGGCCATGAGAGGGGGGAAGGGGGAATCTGATAGGTGTACCTTATACTTTGGTCTTTAAAAATTCCCATAAATCAATGTTATCTTGATGTTGGCCAAGAATGTTTGTGTCTAATCTGCTTTCCATGTTTATGTGCAAAAAGCCTAATTTTTTTGTTTTCCTCAACAGTTTCCTTCCACGCCACAGGAATGGCAGACTGTGGCCTCCCACTTTGCCCAGCGGTGGGACTTTCCTATCTGCGGAGGGGCAATTGATGGGAAACACGTCCACATCGTCCCACCACCCAACTCGGGGTCGTACTATTATAATTATAAGGGGTTCAATAGTATTGTGATGTTGGTGGTGGTGTCGGCTACTTATGAGTTCCTGTATGTGGACGTGGGGAAGAATGGCTGGATGTCCGATGGTGGAGTCATCGCCCAGACCGGGTTCTACAGGCATCTCCAGAATGGCAGCTTGGACTTGCCACCTCCAGAAGACAATGTGGAAGGACTCCCATTCGTCTTCATTGTGGATGAAGCTTTTGCGCTGGGGGACCATCTTATGCGGCCATTCCCGATGAGGACCCTCACCCCGTACCAGAGGGTTTTTAATTTCCAGCTGGCCAGAGCCAGAAGAGTGATGGAAAACACGTTTGGAATCATGGCCAGCCGGTTCCGCCTATTTCTTACACCCATACATATGGCGGAGTACAAACTGAATCACATTATCCTGGTGTGCTGTGTTCTATACAACTTTTTACGCCAACATTCTGCCAACTATGCTGGCTCAGTTGGGCCTGAAGCCGGAATTCAAAATGAACCAACCCTGACAGCGCTTGAAAGTGGCCGTCCTGGCTTGCCCTCCCTGAGTGCCCATGATGTCCGGCTAAGATACCTTGAATTCTTTGCGGGTAGGGGGGCTATCAATATGCCAGACAATGTGTGAAACCTTTATCAAATAAAAAAAAACATTAAGCAAATCTTTGGTGACATTTACTGCTTGTGTTTGTTTTAGCTGACCCTGAAAGAAATGTGTGGAGTCCTGAAAATGGTGTGATTGTGTAACCTTACAAAGCACTGTTGGGTGTTATTTACTAAAGGCAAAGACACTTTGCACTACAAGTGCACTTGAAACTGCACTTGTAGTGAAAAGTGGATTTGCCCTTAGGAAATAACCCCCATTGTCACAGAAAGCAGCAATTAGAGCACCACAAAAGTGTTGGAGCGTTGAGCCAATTATTCACACATTCTTGATTAACAATCTTTTTAATACCTGCACAATCACATGTGCATTTAGAAAAGGTTTTTAAAACAAACCAACATGTTTGTTGTATAACAATTTTTGGGGTGGCATTAGAAAAAGTAGAAATGTCCATTTAAGATAAAACAGGCATGTTTCAAACCAACAAGAAAGACACAAATCTTGAACCTACAAAGTTCACATTTGGTAGAACTTGAAGGCAATATCAGACATGAGTATTTAGCAACTGTGTTTGATATTGCGTTCAGATGGGGTGAAGTCACCCCAGGAAAAGCCAAATTTTGAAGATGCACACAAATAGCCGAATGTCAACATGTGCTACCTGCCATCACGGGGGATCAAGGGACGTGTTTTGGGGGAGCAACCCCTTCCTCTCAGCTACTTTAATATTGAGGAAGGGGTTGCACCCCCAAAACGCGTCCATTGATCTCCCGTGATGGCAGATAGCACATGTTGACACACTGTGTGCCTCTTCAAAATTTGGCTTTTCTACAATTCGACAAAAAATGTAAAAATTTTAGCACACAATAAAAGAAAGGGATTTGGAGGGGTTTTAAACCCTCCCCAAAACATCAATGATGTTCTTATTTTTTTGAATAACATAATTGATGTTTTTCTTGATGTTTTCCAATGCAACATATACCCCATGATCTCCCCAATCAGCATCTGTGCACTTTCCGAGGTGAAATGCCCTGGATCCACAACATCACGATCACCTAAAAAGATAGAAACCAAAAAAAACATGTATTATAAATATGCCGGCATCCATCTCTTACCTGAGCCTGTGGTCGCAGACACTCACCTGTTGTGTTGACTAGTTCCACCACGTCTTCTTCCTCCTCCTGCTCTTCTTGTCTTTGGGGGATTTCCCCTTCTTCCAGAGGTGGGGGGTCTCTGGTCTCCTCGGATGAGGGGTGTCCTCCGAGTCTTTTCTCCCCTATGTAAAAAAAAATGGTATACTTAACACACAGATATTTGATGTCAGAACTATAAATATGAAACATTGCTTGGAAGTGGGGTACAATTGTCTATTTTGGCAGAGTTCCAAGATGTAGAATTTTTAGTGTCCTTTGTCAAGCTTCAATACTTTACCTGTTTTATCCAAGCTTCACAGATGGAGACACCCCTATAGTATACACTGGAGCACCTGTGTGGGACCCCTAATAAAAAGGGTGTTCTTGTGTCCCACAGTAGTGCTCCAGTGTCCAGATGTGAAAACTGCTGCTGAGTGTCCTCTCCTTACACAGAATCGAGTTTGCATTTCATTCTAGTAGCAAACCCATCTACACAACCAAATTATTTTCAAACAAGTAGGCCCTAAAAAATGTGGTCAAATGCATATGGCCAAAACAATGGTGTTTTATAGGCCGAAAGAAAAATGTTTTATACGAACGAATAATGTGTCCATGAACATGAAAGTTGACATTTTAAACTGTACAACAGTTAAGAAAAGCACATGGAGCAGCACGAACGTAATAAACACAAAAAGAATAGGAACACAGCACAACTACTTACTTTTTTGCAGCACTCTCCGGATCTTTCTGTACTGCTCGTGTTCTCTTAATTTGAGGTCCGACCACCACTTCCTATACTGATCTTTCGATCGTCGTACCCTGAAATTCCAGTGCAGACTTTTGACCACTTTCGCCATTATCTTGGCCTTTCTGACATTGGGGTTGGGGTAAGGTCCATACTTTCCATCATAGTCGGCCCTCTTCAGGATGTCCATCTCCAACATTTACCCAAAGGACATATTTGAGGCCTTAAATCTTCTCCTTCTGGATCCAGACGTTTCCGGCTCTCCTCCACCTCCTCCTCCTCCTCGTTGCTGTAATTAGCATGCACCTGCTGTGTCTCCACCATGTGCTCTTCCCCCACTGCGCCAAATGAAAAGGGGTGGGGAATAGACTAGAAAGAACGTCAGGGGCGGGCGGAGTTACACACATGCGCAGTGTGTATAAAGCGTAACACGCATGCGTAGTACGTACGATCTGTGAGCAGAGGAAGGAGTATCGGAGGCACCGATCGTGATAACGAAGGTAAGATCTAAACTTGGGCCTATACTGCTTCTAGATTGAGGCCTATATTGTAACAAGATTAGGAGAGTTTAGCCTGACATTAGGGTTTGTCTTGTGTTGTGTCTTGCAGATAAAATGGATGGCTTTAATGACCACAACTTCCTCCCCCTGTTCATAGACAAGTACAGGGAGCTGCCCTGTCTGTGGCAGGTGAAACATCCACATTATAATCATAAACAAAAGAGGCAGGCAGTGCTGGAGAAACTGCTGGAGTTGGCGAAGCCGGTGGTCCCCACAGCAACCATCCCCTATTTAAAAAACAAAATTGGTGGCCTGAGGAGCACTTATCTTAGGGAGCGCAAGAAGGTCACGAATTCCCAGAGATCCGGAGCTGCAGCAGATGACGTTTATGTCCCCAGGCTGTGGTACTATGAGAGACTGTGATTTCTGTCAGACCACACTGGAGTCAGGGAACCCCTCTCAACCCTTCCTTCCACCCCAGCTGAGGCTTCCGATGTCCAACCTGGGACTTCCAGCCAGGAAGAAGTGGAGGAGCCCAGATGGAGTCAGGTAGAGCATTGTTCTACAGATTTCTGGTCAAGAAATAAATGATCTTTACTAGATGTTATTATTGATCACTAATTGCTGATTTATTAAAGTGTTTTACATATCAATAGACAGTAGTGGGCAAAAATATTTGGGACAAGAATGAAAAATGCAGGGCTCAGAATGATCATCAGTTATATTTCTTAACATTCATTTTGCAACAGTCATGAGGTGACAATTGTGTGTGATTGATGAATCAAAAACTCAAACTATGTCCCTTTTTCATACACAGGAAGACCTCAGCCAGGACGAGGCTCTGGAATGTGGCACACAGGAGGAGGCTGTGGAATGTGGCAGCCAGGAGGAGGCGGGGGTTAGTGGCAGCCAGGAGGAGGCGGGGCTAAGTTGCAGCCAGGAGAAGCCTGGGACCAGTCGGTGCCTGACCGAATCGCAGGTTCCTCCCCTCCGCCTTCCATACAAAAGACCCAGGAAGGGGAGTCATGTGCAGGATTCAGCGCTCAGGCTCATTCAGGAGGCTTCTGCGTCCCTCAGAGCCTTACCCACTCCTGAAGAGGCCTTTGCCTGCATGGCTGCCACCAAACTGAAGGGCATGCAGGAGGGCCAACGCCTCATGTGTGAGAAACTTATTTATAAAGTCCTAACTAAGGGGGTGAGTGGCGAAATCACACACAAGACCGACGTGATTGAGTTGGACCATCCTCCTCCTCCTCCTGCTGCCACAACTCCACCACCACAGCCACAGCGTGGTAGGAAGCGTGGAAGGAAGACCAGATAGTGATGACCCTGGGTTCAGTCTGGTGTGACAAAAGATGCAGCCTCTTGTATGACCACAGCCTGGGACACAGATGTCATCTGCTGCTTTCAGGATCTCTGGGACTTCTGGACCAGACTGCACTCCCTTAGATAGGGACTCCTCAGGCCACCAATTTTGCAGTAAAATAATTGATGTGTGCCCTGGGGGCCAAAGCCTTCGCCAATTTCAGCTGTTTCTCCAGTGTTGCCTCCCTCTTTGTTTGGTTGTGAGCCCTTAATAAAATAATTTTTGGTTCAATTATACTCGCCTATGTGTGTTTTCCTTGTTTGTGAGGAGGCAGGTACATTTCAAAATACAATGTGAAATTACCACCAACACCAAACAATCTCATTGAGATTAAATAATACAAGATAATAATGGTGTTGTGGTAACTTGACACACAAAACACACACAAAAATATTCTTGATTAAAAAGCAAACAAAATTACAAAAAAAACAGCCTTGAAAAAATTTTTTTTACAATTAAAAACAAACAAAAAAAAAATTGGTCAGATGTGACAAATCAAAATATATTGAGGGAATCACAATAAATAATAAAGAAAGAAGTTTGTGAGAAGTCTGTGTGAATATAAGCAGCAAAACTACTTCATTCTTCTCACATTATAAAGAAGAAGAAAGTGCGCTGTATTAAACCATTTTTTACTTTGCAGCGTGACGAAAGTGCTCTATAGATTCCGAATGCTAATTTTACCAGACCGAGCTGTTCCGTCTTCTGAATTTTTTCTGAGCATGCGTGCCACTTTGTGCGTCGGAACTGGCCACACACGGTCAGAATTGACGTGATTGGATTTTGTTGTCGGAAAATTTTATAGCCTGCTCTCAAACTTTGTGTGTCGGAAAATCTGATGGAAAATGTCCGATGGAGCCCACACACGGTCGGAATGTCCGACAACACGCTCCGATCGGACATTTTCCATCGGAAAATCCGACCGTGTGTACGGGGCATAAGTGTTACAAGGTCTCAGGGGTGAATGCTGAGCAGGTGTGTTAAATTTGGTGTTATCGCTCTCACTCTCTCATACTGTTCACTGGAAATTTAACATGGCTCCTGATGGCAAATAACTCTCTGAGGATCTGAAAAAAATAATTGTTGCTCTACATATAGATGGCCTAGGCTATAAGAAGATTGGCAATACGCTGAAACTGAGCTGCGCGCATTGGCCAGGACCATACAGTGGTTTAACAGGACAGGTTCCACTCAGAACAGGCCTCCCCGTGGTTGACCGAATAACCTGAGTGCACATGCTAAGCGTCATATCCAGGGGGTGTCTTTGGGAAATAGACATATAAGTGCTGCCAGCATTGCTGCAGAGGTTGAAGGGGTGGAGGGGTCAGCCTGTCAGTGCTAAGACCATACTGCAGGTGAGCAGTACAAAGACAAAGTGTGTCTTGCCTACATCCAAGCATGGTGTTGGGAGTGTCATGGTTTGGGGCTGCATGAGTGCTGCCGGCACTGGGGAGCTACAGTTCATTGAGGGAACCATGAATGCCAACATGTACTGTGACATACTGAAGCAGAGCATGATCCCCTCCCTTCAGAGACTGGGCCGCAGGGCAGTATTCCAACATGATAACAACCCCAAACACACCTCCAAGATGACCACTGCCTTGCTAAAGAAGCTGAGGGTAAAGGTGATGGACTGGCAAAGCATGTGTCCAGACCTAAACCCTATTGAGCATCTGTGGGGCATCATCAAACAGAAGGTGGAGGAGCGCAAGGTCTCTAACATCCACCAGCTCTGTGATGTCATCATGGAGGAGTGGAAGAGGACTCCAGTGACAACCTGTGAAGCTCTGGTGAACTCCATGCCCAAGAGGGTTAAGGCAGTGCTGGAAAATAATGGTGGCCACACAAAATATTGACACTTTGCCCCCAATTTTAACATTTTCACTTAGGGGTGTACTCACTTTTATTGCCAGTGGTTTAGACATTAATGGCTGTGTTGAGTTATTTTGAGGGGACAGAAAATGTACTCTGTTATACAAGCTGTCCACTCACTACTTTACATTGTAAGTGTAAGTGTCATTTCTTCAGTATTGTCACGTGAAAAGATATAATAAAATTACACATTTACAAAAATGTGAGGGGTGTAATCACTTTTGTGAGATACTGTATATACTCTGCATTCAGTGTAGCCTATATCTACAGTGCATTCTGTGGTGTACTATTTCTAATACACTTCAAGTGGTGTACAAAGTATCTAATACAGTGTGTACAGTTTCTACTACACTTCTGGTGGTGTACACAGTATACAATACAGTGCAGCCATTGTAGAGTTGCTAATACAGTGCAGGCAGTGTACACAGTATGTAATACAGTGTGTGTAGTTTCTACTACACTTCTGGTGGTGTACACAGTATACAATACAGTGCAACCATTGTACAGTTTCTAATACAGTGCAGGCGGTGTACACAGTATCTAATACAGTGTGTACAGTTTCTACTACACTTCTGGTGGTGTACACAGTATATAATACAGTGTAGCCGTTGTACAGTTGCTAATACAGTGCAGGCGGTGTACACAGTATCTAATACAGTGTGTACAGTTTCTACTACACTTCCTATTGGTGTACACAGTATACAATACAGTGTAGCCATTGTACAGTTGCTAATACAGTGCAGGCAGTGTACACAGTATCTAATACAGTGTGTACAGTTTCTACTACATCTCTAGTGGTGTACACAGTATAGAATACAGTGCAGCTGTTGTACAGTTGCTAATACAGTGCAGGCGCTGTACACAACATCTAATACAGTGTGTACAGTTTCTACTACACTTCACAGTATACAATATAGTGCAGCCATTGTAAAGTTGCTAATACAGTGCAGGCAGTGTACACAGTATGTAATACAGTGTGTGTAGTTTCTACTACACTTCTGGGGGTGTACACAGTATACAATACAGTGCAACCATTGTACAGATGCTAATACAGTGCAGGAGGTGTACACAGTATCTAATACAGTGTGTACAATTTCTACCACACTTCTGGTGGTGTACACAGTGTACAATACAGTGCAGCCATTATACACTTTCTAATACACTTCAGGCGGTGTACACAGTACCCAATACAGTGTAGTGTGGTGTTGCGAAATAAAAAATACATCATGTTCGGAAGGCCACTAAGGAAAGGCAGATGCTCACAGGCCTCTAAAAGAGGGCAAGCAGCCTCTGTGTCTACAGTCAACAGTGGTGGTCGTGGACATGGTACATCCTCTGCAGGTGGCCGTGGGGCACGCTTGTCCTTTTTTTATGCTGCTGGCTATGTTATTGAGCCACAACATGCAGAAGAGTTGGTGGAGTGGATAACGAAGCTGTCCTCATCCTCTTCATTCTCTGTCACCAAGGCTCCGATTAGTTTGCCTTCCAATGCAGCTGCCAAAGCAGCCTAATCCACTGGCTCCTTGTCTACACATGCACGGAGGAGTCCTCATAATTATTCGACCACAGTATTGGTTATATGCTGCTGGAGGATGCGCAGCGATTTTTTAAGGCTCTGATGTTGGTTCACAGGTTGAGGAAGGGAGTAACGTGAGCCTAGAGAGAGGGGTGCCACAGAAGGACAAGAAACTGTCAGTCAAGTTCCCCCAGCTGCAACATACTGCCAAGTTTGCTCCAGTGTCAGGGAGGGAGGTCACTGACTGTACTTGGGTGCCTGAGAGAAGAGTGGAGGAAAGGGAGGGGGAGGAGGAGGAGGCACAACTCCAACGAGGCAGGATGTCCTCTAGGGGGCATCTTAAAAGCAGCCACCCTATTGCATCACACCGCAGAGCTCCGCAGGTGCGGGGCACTGCTGAATCCCCACTGACTTGGCAACCGCACTTGAGAGACCCACATCAAAGAAAAAGGTGGACTTCTCTTTGCTCCTCATCTGGGATCTCCAACCCTACTAAACCTCCAGTCCTCTCAAAAACCTGCACTGAGAGGAATGAAGGTATAGCAATAGGTGTCCCAAGTACTTGCAGCCAATCTGCTAGCAGTACACCACTAATTGATTTTAGCAGCCAAATTTCCCTATCCCAGTTGCTGAACCATAAAAAGAAATTTGGTCCCAGCCATCCACATGCTCAACTTCTAAATGCTAGCTTGACCAAATTGCTAGCACTGCAACTGCTGCCTTTTCAGCTGGTAGACTCGGCCCCCTTTTGTGAATTTGTGGAATGTGCTGTACCTCAGTGGCAGGTTCCAAAACGCCATTTCTTTTCACAGAAGGCCATTCCGTCTCTCTACCAGCATGTGGAAGGCAATGTTTTGGCCTCATTGGACAGGGCGCTTAGCAGTAAGGTTCATATTACCGCTGACTCATGGTCCAGCAGGCATGGGCAGGGACATTACCGTTCCTTCACAGCGCACTGGGTAACTCTGCTGGCAGTTGGAAAGGATGCAGGACAGGGTTCAGTGTTGTCGGAGCTTGTTCAGCCGCCACGCCTCCAAAATGCTAGTGGTGATTCTGCCACAGCTCTCTCCTCCACCCCGTCCTCTTCTTCTTGCTCTATGGCCTCTTCTGCAGATTTGTTCTCTGAACCAGCAGTGCTCTGTAAGTGTTCAATGGGTTGCACAAGCAGTCAGGCTAAAAGATGTCATGCGGTGCTTTAGTTGGTCTGCCTAGGGGACAGGAGCCACACTGGGGCAGAGATTCTGTAAGCTCTGCATGGGAAGGCTCAGGGGTGGTTGATGCCATGCTAGCTTCAGCCAGGAATGGTTGTATGCAACATTGGCACCAACCTTCTCTCCGCACTCTGACAGGGACCCTCGACCCATGTTCCATGTTTGGCACACGTCCTGAATTTGGTGGGGCAGCAGTTCTTGAGCAGGTACCCAGGCTTACTGGATCTCCTGAGGCAGACCAGAAAAGCTTGTGGTCATTTCCACCAGTCATACAATGCCAGTGCTTGGCTGGCTGACATTCAAAGGGAATGCATCCTGCACACCAACCACCTCATTTGTGACATGCCCACCAGGTGGAACTCAACAGTGCCAATGCTGCAGCGGCTGCACACACAGCAGAGGGCAATCAATGAGTACCTGTGCGAGTATGGCACCAGGACAGGGTCAGGGGAGCTTTGCCACGCCAGTGGCTACTGATCAAGGATGCATGCACTGTCCTGTCACCATTTGAGGAGGCCACAAGGATGGTGAGCAGTGACAATGCATCAGCGACACTGTCCCCCTAGTCTTCCTGCTGAAGCACATGCTTCCTGGAATCATGGACAGGGCACTTGAGGCAGAACAGTGGGAGGAAGAGGAGGACTTCCTTTCCCCTCAAGGCCCCTTTTATCCAGATAGCATTCCTGCGGGCCTGCCAAACACACAAGAAGAAGAGGAGGAGGAGGAGGAGGATTGTGTCAGCATGGATGTAGAGGATAACACTCAGCAGCAGTATTCAAGGGATGGTTTTTAGTCCCCAGAAACCCAAGGAGTTGTACGTGGCTAGGAGGAGGTAGTTATGGATCATGTGATCCTTAGTGAGCCAGAGGACTCAGAATTGAATGCCTCTGCAAACTTGCGCTGCATGGCCTCCCTGTTTCTGCAAAGCCTGCAAAAGGACCCCAGGATTCCTGGTATCAAGGAGAGCATCATTACTGGCTGACAACCCTTCCTTATCCACGTTACAAGGGTAAGGTTGCAGAACTCATCCTGCCTTCGCAGAGGGAGCAGAGGATGAAACATCTTTAGGAGGCCTCAAAGAAAGGTTTGTGCAATGCATTTCCAGACCCTGGGAGGTTACCATTTCCTGGTGCCGGACAACCTGCTGCTGAGGCTTCATTCAGTCAGAGGAAGAGCGGTAGAGACCGATGCCTTTAAACATTTTTTCAGTCCTCAGTGCCAAGGTCTGATCGGTTCAAGCAAAAAAACACAAGTGGAGAGGCGCCTCTGGGTGCAGTCATTTTTTTAAAAACAATTTAATAAAACATCATAAGATCAACTCACATGTAGTGAATAAATGTCAAGCGTGGTATCAATAAGTCTGGGATGACGTTCCCAAATCCTGGAGCATATCCGTGCTGTGTGCGATGGTCAGGGATCTTCCGAGTGATGGTAACGCCGGCTCCGGAAGAGCAGCCTCAAGACTAGGCTTGGAACACAGAGAACGGCTGGCTACAGGGGATGATGTCATCCGAGGTGGTTTCCTGAGCGTGCGCACTTGGATGCTCTGCAAGTCGCGCTTCTTCATCAGCAGACCCTGATCGGTTCAAGCAACCAACGCCAGCGTCTGAATTATATGGTGCAGGAATATCTAGGGGCAAGAGCAGACTTGGACACCTTTCCAACAGAGCATCCACTGGGTTACTGGGTCTTGAGGATGGACCAATGGCCAGAACTTGCTTAATATGCAATTGAGCTACTGGCCTGTCCTGCATCCAGCATGCTTTCTGAACGCATATTCAGTGCTGCTGGAGGGTTTGTAATGGATCAAACAGTGTGCCTGTCCACAAACTCTGTTGATAGGCTCACATTCATAAAAATGAATCAGTCTAGGATCAGCAGCTATCAAGGACCTGTGTCAGAAACCATGAAATCAGGCCGAGACAGAAATACAGTTAAATCACACTTGTTTTTTTTTTTAACTCATTTATTTTTATAAATTTTTACAAAAACATATGCCGCTGATCGAGAGGCACCTCGTATACATACTATTATAACATCTTTACAATGTCGTGTATAAATTCACACTTAAATAACCTTCAATACATTAATATACCCAGTTCGTATTTACATAGTTAGTAAGGTTGAATAAAGACACCAGTCCATCCAGTTCAACCTGAGTGAGTGCGGGTGCATGTCTACAATTATCCCTATTTATTTAAGGTACCCATATAGCGCCGTAAAAGGGGAAAAAAAAAGGTACATTTAGAAGACACACAACTACTACCAATACCTCAGCTCCCTGTCCTCTATGGTTCTCTAACCTTTTGTGACCCCTCTATCCTTTTATAATCCCTCCCTCCCCTCTCCTCCCTCCCTAATCTTTTTTAATAAAGTGCAACTATCCCTTCCATACACTGTGTCTATTTAAATAACAGATATATTATGTATTCTTATTTCTCTCTTCTCGCTCTTATTTGCCACTTCCCTTCATCCTCTCCACTCCCCCCTTATTTTCCCGACAATATCCTCCTAATCTTTGAATATGATCTCCTCTCCCTAGTTATTCCCTTTAAACGGGACATCCCATTTTCTCTAACCAGGGCTTCCACATCATTAAGAATTTGTCCAGTTTCCTCCATCTAACAAATACCACTTTTTCCCTCCATACTGTGGCATCCATCACTTTAGTCCATTCTTCTGATGTCGGGGGTCTCACTGTTTGCCAGTTCTGAGCTATTATCTTTCGAGCTTGGAATAAACATCTTATTACTGCAATTCTACTATTTTTGGGCACAGTATTTTCCTCTATTTTCCCCAACAGACATATAGCACCATTCAGGTCTAACTTAAGCCCAAAGGTACTATTAATATCCTCCATTATCTCTGTCCAGTACCTGAACAGTTTTGGGCACCTCCAGATCATGTGAATCAAATCTCCTATTCCTTGACACCTTGGGCATTTGTCGTCAGCTCTGTATCCATACCGAAAAAGCTTCTTTGGAGTGTGGTAAACTCTATGTAGCAAAAATAGCTGCGATATTTTCTGTGAAGGGGAGACTGACACCTGGGAGCTCAAGTCCAATATCCTTCTCCACTGTTCTCCTGTTATTTTTTTCCCCCAGGTCCTCTTCCCATCCCTTCTTATTTTTAGCCAGTCTTTCCCCATTAATGGTTTTACTACATATCTGTTCATATATCTCTGATATTAAGCCTTTGGAGGATCCTGTCATAGCTAGTTTTTGTATAAGAGGTACTTTACACCATTCCACCCTTTGTGTTTTAAAGTGGGCATTCAGTGCATGTCTAATTTGAAGATACCAGTAGAATGATTGGTTTGGGATACCGTACTCACCCCTCAACTCCTCGAATGATATCAACGTACTCCTATCATATAGTTGCGCAAGTTTTCTGATACCACAAACCTCCCACTCATATATTTTACCCAAGGGAATCAAATCAGCAAATTGCTTGTTATCCCAAATTGGGGTATATTCTGTTAACCCTCTGTATCCCATTACTACCCTGGCCGCCTGCCATACTTGTGTTATTAGTTTTAATGTGGGGCATCCAGCGAGTAGGGAGTCCGCTTCCAGAGCTTCCACCAAACTGCTATGCAAGGCTCCCTGTAGCATCATTCGTGCATTTTTATTACTTTCCCCTGGTATATTACATCCCCTGAGATGCTGCAACTGGGCAGCCAAAAAATAACTGTGCGGGTGTGGAACTGCCGCTCCTCCCTCTTTAATTGGTAGCCGCAGTATCTGTAAGCTAATACGAGCCTGCCCCTTCTTCCAGATTAGTTCCCGGCACAATGTTTCAATTTTCTTGAACCATCTCATTCCGATCCAAACTGGAGAATTATGTAGCTGATACAAGAGTTGGGGCATCCAGATCATTTTAATGAGGTTAATTCTTCCAGCTGCTGACAGAGGAAGACCACTCCAGATATCGCACTTCCGCTGAAATTTAAGCAGTAGGGGAGCAAGATTATCCTCAATATACTGACCTGGGTCCCTTGTTAACCATATTCCTAAATACTTCATCTTGTCTACCACCCTTAGTTGCCCGACCGAGGATGGGAAAAGATCTATTGTGTCTACTGTTTCTCCCAATTAATTACCAGACCTGAGAGCTTCCCAAACTCCTTCACTATGTTCATAACCCCTGCCAGGGATGCGTCTATATCTCCGAGGAAGAACAAAATTTCATCTGCATATAATGCAATCCTTTCTTCTCCCATCTCTCTTTTAAACCCCTGTAATCCACTTGCAGAACTAATCGCAATTGCTAATGGATCTATTGCTAAAGCAAATAATAGAGGTGACAGGGGACATCCCTGCCACGTTCCGCTCTCCAGCTGGATCGAATCAGAGTATGTATTATTAGTCTATATAGAGAGATAAGTAATGTTGGATTATTTCCGGATACAGATATATGTCGCCTGTAATGAGCCCCTTGCTCGCTCAATTCCACTCTCCCGAAACTCCTCTGCGGCTATAGAATCAGACTGCAGATCGCGACATCTGATTGCTCGGTCATCCAATGCTCCGGGATTAGAACTACAGCTATGTGCCGTTCTAACCCAGTTGTGATAGCTCAGAACAAACACCAGGCAGGCTGTATGTAAGTTCAACCAGGAATCTCTCTTTATTGACAGGAATACAGTCTTATTTATACAATAAAAGAGGAGGTGCAGACCTCCTGCTCATATTACTCTAACAATACAGCTGTAACCTAATTAACCTAATTAACATGAGCTAATTAACTAATCCCTTTAGACAGCCTAGATGACTCAAACATGACCTTTAGGCCAGACTGGCCGTCTTGTAGTTCAGAAAATCCAATCAACATTATCACAATAGCAGAGTTAATTAAACACAAACAACAATGGGGATCTAATGACTCTTAGATCCCATATTAGAGACTTATTTACAATACACATTTTAGCAGACAACAGACAGGTAGCTGGAATTGATGACATTAGCATTTAACAGTAGGAGTCCCAACGATATCAATCAGTCACTATTCCAATATGGCAAATCCAGGGTCCCCAGAGTCTGTGTGTCCTGGGGGACCAGGACCCGAATCCACAGTAATACCACCTCAAGGGTCCCCGGGCATACAGCTCACAAAGAGCACCGTTCCCCCAAATGCCAGGGCCCACGATCGATCGGCAAGAGGCTAGCATTCAGTCCCCTCCAAAAGTCTCTCTCCTGGCTAGGTCTGTCACATTTCTCCCCATTTCGGCAGGAGACTAACACAGGAGGAGACCCCAGACGGGTTGACTCCGAAGTTAGTCAATAGTTCCAGTCCTCTAATGCCTGTACCCACACAGTACCCCAAACAAATTGTTCCAAACAAAGCATTACTCACCCAGCCAACCTCTGCCTCTCTCAGAGAACATATCTGCCGCTGGGGAGAGGCCTGGACTGGCCCTTCTCCCTGGAGTCCTTTCTGCCGCTGGAGAGAAGACAGGGTGTCTGGGCTCACTCCGTCATGCTGTTGGCAATCTGGGCCGACGGCCCAGCATCCCTGGGGTATATAGGTGGAGACTGAAGTCCCATCCACCTTCACAGGAAATCCATCCTCTCCCTTCTCCCCCTGTATCTGCTGCTGGGAAGTGATTGCCACCTTCTCACCCTGAGCCTCCGAAACTGCCACAGGTGTGGGGCAGAGGTCTTGGACCCTCTGTCCAGTTGCCAGCGCTTCAGCTGGGGAAGTTCCTTGTAACTTCACAGATACTTCTGTTGATGCTGGACAGAGCACAGTGAAGTTTGGCCCTAATAACAGCTCCTCTTCTGCTGGAGGCTCACCAGGTTGTTCTTCCTCAGCAGAAAAGTCTATCAAATCCCCTGTCTCTGCAACTGGTGTCTGGGGATAAAGGTCCACCATCTCCTCTCCGTGGAACCCAGAAGATGCTATCAGTGCTGGGCAGAGCACAGTGAAGTTTGGCCCTAATACCAGATCTTCTGCTGGAGGCTCATCGGGTTGTTCTTCCTCAGCAGAAAAATCTATCAAATCCCCTGTCTCTGCAACTGGTGTCTAGGGATAAAGGTTCGCCATCTCCTGTCCCTGGAACCCAGAAGATGCTATCAGTGCTGGGCAGAGGTTAGCAGAGCTCTGCCCTGTTGTCAGCACTTCAGGTTTGGGGATGGCAATCTTTAGATTTTCCACTGCCGATTCTCTGGCATTCTGCTGGACAGGCACATTCCTCCATCCAAGATCATCCAATGCAGAAACAGGTTCATCAAGGTCAGTCAGCACTTGCTGCATCTGCCATAAGACCTCCGCCTCCTTAGCTGTGGGGGGCAGGTTGGCAAAGCACACTGTTACTCTGCCACATTGTCAACTCTTCAGCCAGGATTTCAGAGTTGTCAACTGGTATTTCCTGATAGTCCCAGGCAAAGGGAGCACCACCCTGCTGCTGAGCAGAGTCTAACAGCTGTTTGTAGGCGATCTCCAGCTCCCATTCCTGAACGGCCAGAAACTCCAAATCTTCCTGTGCCCAGTGCACTTCTGAGACATTCAGTCTCCTCTCTCTGTGCTCCATTATTTCCTCCAAATGCCACTCCCGATCAATCCCAACGTCAGGGTCCCTGGACAGCTTCCAGTACAACAATCCCAGGCCATCGTAGTCAAAGCCTTCCGTGGGGCTGTCATCCGCTGTCCATGGGCACACTTGGGCTACATACCACTGGAGGGCTCTGTAGCTCTCGTCCAAACGCATTTCTGCCCGGATCAGCCTGCTTAACTCGGCTGTCCACTCCAGGTTCAGCTGTTCCCCCAATAACAGCATTCGCACTTCATACTGCGACCAGTGCCTTACATGGATGGAGGGGAGAACTTTTCCCTGGTTTCGCTGCTCACGGGCTAGCGCTTCCTTCGCAGCGGATAGAATCAAACCATCCTAGGAGGACCTGCTCTGATACTGGTCCTCTGTGCTGTATCTGCTTCTCTCGCAACCTCCTTCTGAATTCCTCATCCATGGTGGCTGGTATCTCTCCTCTCCTGCTATCTGGACCTTGGATCCAGGTGATGGTTTGGATGTGTTCACGGCAAGGAAGCACGATCCCACCATTCCCTCCACGGCTCTCAAGTAAGTCCTTCAGCGTGGCTCTCCTGCAGGCTGGTTTGGAGTGTCCGAGTAACTGGAGAGCAAATCCCACGGCTGCCAACCAATGTAACGAGCTTCTTGCTCGCTCGATTCCACTCTCCCAACACTCCTCTGCGGCTATAGAATCAGACTGCAGATCGCAACATCTGATTGCTCGGTCATCCAATGCTCCGGGATTAGAACTACAGCTATGTGCCGTTCTAACCCAGTTGTGATAGCTCAGAACAAACACCAGGCAGGCTGTATGTAAGTTCAACCAGGAATCTCTCTTTATTGACAGGAATACAGTCTTATTTATACAATAAAAGAGGAGGTGCAGACCTCCTGCTCATATTACTCTAACAATACAGCTGTAACCTAATTAACCTAATTAACATGAGCTAATTAACTAATCCCTTTAGACAGCCTAGATGACTCAAACATGACCTTTAGGCCAGACTGGCCGTCTTGTAGTTCAGAAAATCCAATCAACATTATCACAATAGCAGAGTTAATTAAACACAAACAACAATGGGGATCTAATGACTCTTAGATCCCATACTAGAGACTTATTTACAATACACATTTTAGCAGACAACAGACAGGTAGCTGGAATTGATGACATTAGCATTTAACAGTAGGAGTCCCAACGGTATGAATCAGTCTCTATTCCAATATGGCAAATCCAGGGTCCCCAGAGTCTGTGTGTCCTGGGGGACCAGGACCCGAATCCACAGAAATACCACCTCAAGGGTCCCCAGGCATACAGCTCACAAAGAGCACCGTTCCCCCAAATGCCAGGGCCCACGATCGATCGGCAAGAGGCTAGCATTCAGTCCCCTCCAAAAGTCTCTCTCCCGGCTAGGTCTGTCACATCGCCAATCCCTGATAATGTATAGAAAACAAATTTGTAAGAGAAAGCCTAAGCTGCCTCTATAGAAATGGGATTTTAAAGGAGACCATCGCATCTGTATCGTAAGGTAAGCACAAAATTGTTGAAGTTTAGTTTAAAAGCTTAGATTTATTAATACAAAAATATAATATATAGTATATTATCATATAAATTACAATATTCACATAATACATAATTTGTGATTATTGTGATTCCTTTGAACTTCGTACCTGGGGGGTGTCTATAGTATGCGTAGTGTAAAGAAGTAGTGTAAAGTGGCGCATGTTTACCATGTTTACAACAGTCTGAGAGCAAAATGACATTTCTAAAGGAAAAAAAAAGTAATTTAAAAGTACTAGCTGTAGCGCCGGCTGCTATAATGGATGGTCAGGTCTCTGCAATACTTATAAATGTCATTACCAGGCCCTTTGGGTCTGGTATGAATAATAAGGGGAACCCCGAACCAAAACTTAAAAAAACAAATGCGTGGGGGTCCCCCCAAATTCCATACCAGGCCCTTCATATCTAGTATGGATATTAAGGGGAACCCTGTGCCAAAATTAAAAAAAAATGGCGTCGGGGTCCCCCTCAAAAAACCCTTCATGTCTGGTGTGGATTTTAAGGGTAACCCCGCGCCAAAATTTAAAAAAAAAATGGCGTGGTGGTCCCCCTAAAAATCAATACCAGACCCTTATCCGAGCACGCAACCTGGCAGGCCGCAGGAAAAGAGGGGGGATGAGAGAGTGCCCCCCCCCCTCCTGCACCGTACCAGGCCTCATCCCCACAACCCTTGCCCGGAGGTTGTGGGGGTATGCAGGCAGGGGGCAAATCGGAATCTGGAAGCCCCCTTTAACAATGGGGCCCCAGATCCTGGCCCCCCTGTGTGAATTGGTAATGGGGTACAATTGTACCACTACCATTTCACAAAAAAGTGTCAAAAATGTTAAAAAAGACAAGAGACAGTTTTGACAATTCCTTTATTAATGTTTTCTTCTTTCCCAGCCTCTTCTTCCATCTTCTTCTGGTCTTCATTCGGTTTGCTTCCTCCATCCCCCGATTCTTCCTCTGCTTCTTCCTCTTCTTCTTCCGATCCTCTGCTTCTTCCTTCGGTCTTCTCATTCGCATCTTCCTCCGGCTTCTTCTTCCCTGCTTCGTTCTCCAGACGATCCACATCCATGGGAGGTTCCCGCAGTGTGACGCTTCTGTTCTTCTGAAGTTCTTATATAACTATGGGCGGGGCCACCCAGTGACCCCGCCCCCCTCGGACTTCACGGGTGACCCAGTTACGTAACAAATGTTTTGCCTGTTCACATGTTCTGGTGCGAACCTAACGGGGGGGGTTCCGCCCATCCCTACATATAATATTATTTATATATATATATAATATATTTCAACACAGAGCCCATTCCTGCACCCAACAAGAGTATCTGTGAGGGTTTACAGTGTTGTGGCACCACCCCCACTGCCCAAGGCACAATTTTTCTGTCCCTATTTACCAGGGGCATGTAACTACAACTCTTGATAAAATATTTCACAGCAGGGACCGTTCATGCGCTCAACAAGAGTAAACTTGAGGGCTTACAGTGTTGTGGCACCACCACCACCCAAGGCCCAACTTTTCTGCCCTTGTTTAACAGGGGCATGTACAGTAATTACAATTCTTGATATAATATTTCACAGCAGGGCTCGTTCCTGCACCCAACAAGAGTAACTATGAGGGCTTACAGTGTTCTGGTACCACCAACACCTGAAGCCCAATTTTCTGCAGAGTATATAGGGCAAGCCATATTCCTGGAGTATATAGGGCAAACCTGGGGGACCCTGCGCCATTTTTTAAAAAATTTGGGTGCGGGGTTCCCCCTAATATCCATACCAGACCTAAAGGGTCTGGTATGGATATTGGGGGGGCATCCATGCCTTTTTTTGGTATTTTTCTGTTATAAACATGGGAAAGATGGGCTACTTTACAGGCATACTAAGGACACTCCCCAGGCATGATATTTAAAGGAATATTTAATTTTTATTGTTTCATTATTAAGCAAATAAAATCACTGCTCCCAAAAAAGGTCAGTTTTTAAAACTTTTTTGCATTGATACATGTCCCCTGGGGCAGAACTCTGATCCCTAAACACTTTTTATGGCAATAACTTGCATATAAGCCTTTAAAATGAACACTTTTAATTTTTCACGTTCGTGTCCTATAAACAAATACAAAACCCCCCCAAATGACCCCATTTTGGAAAGTAGACACCCCAAGGAAATTGCTGAGAGGCATGTTGAACCCATTGAATATTTTTTTTTCCCAAGTGATTGAATAATGACAAAAAAATATATATATTTACAAAAAGTTGTCACTAAATGATATATTGCTCACACAGGCCATGGGCCTATGTGGAATTGCACCCCAAAATACATTCAGCTGCTTCTCCTGAGTATGGGGATACCACATGTGTGGGACTTTTTGGGAGCCTAGCCGCGTACGGGGCCCCGAAAACCAATCACCGCCTTCAGGATTTCTAAGGGCGTAAAGTTGTGATTTCACTCCTCACTACCTATCACAGTTTTGAAGGCCATAAAATGCCAAGATGGCACAAACCCCCCCCCAAATGACCCCATTTTGGAAAGTAGACACCCCAAGCTATTTGCTGAGAGGCATGTTGAGTCCATGGAATATTTTATTTTTTGACACAAGTTGCGGGAAAGTGACAATTTTTTTTTTGTTGCACAAAGTTGTCACTAAATGATATATTTCTCACACAGGCCCCATATGCGGCTAGGCTCCCAAAAAGTCCCACACATGTGGTATCCCCATACTTAGGAGAAGCAACAGAATGTATTTTGGGGTGTAATTTCACATATTCCCATGGCATGTTTGAGCAATATATCATTTAGTGACAAAAAAAAAAAATTGTCTCTTTCCCGCAACTTGTGTCACAATATAAAATATTCCATGGACTCGAAATGCCTCTCAGCAAATAGCTTGGGGTGTCTACTTTCCAAAATGGGGTCATTTGGGTGGGGGATTGAACTGTCCTGGCATTTTATGCACAACATTTAGAAGCTTATGTCACACATCACCCACTCTTCTAATCACTTGAAGACAAAGCCCTTTCTGACACTTTTTGATTACATGAAAATATTATTTTTTTTTGCAAGAAAATTACTTTGAACCCCCAAACATTATATATTTTTTTAAAGAAAATGCCCTACAGATTAAAATGGTGGGTGTTTCATTTTTTTTTCACACAGTATTTGCGCAGCGATTTTTCAAACACATTTTTTGTGGAAAAAACACACTTTTTTAAATTTTAATGCACTAAAACACACTATATTGCCCAAATGTTTGATGAAATAAAAAAGATGATCTTAGGCCGAGTACATGGATACCAAACATGACATGCTTTAAAATTGCGCACAAACGTGCAGCGGCGACAAAATAAATACATTTTTAAAAGCCTTTAAAAGCCTTTACAGGTTACCACTATAGATTTACAGAGGAGGTCTACTGCCAAAATTACTGCCCTTGATCTGACCTTCACGGTGATACCTCACATGCATAGTGCAATTGCTGTTTACATTTGACGCCAGACCGACGCTTGCGTTCGCCTTTGCGCGAGAGCAGGGGGGGACAGGGGTGCTTTTTTTTTTTTTTTTTTCTTTATTATTTTTTTGCTTTTTTATCTTATTTTTAAACTGTTCCTTTCATTTTTACAACAGTCTGAGAGCAAAATGACATTTCTAAAGGAAAAAAAAAGTAATTTAAAAGTACTAGCTGTAGCGCCGGCTGCTATAATGGATGGTCAGGTCTCTGCAATACTTATAAATGTCATTACCAGGCCCTTTGGGTCTGGTATGAATAATAAGGGGAACCCTGAACCAAAACTTAAAAAAACAAATGCGTGGGGGTCCCCCCAAATTCCATACCAGGCCCTTCATATCTAGTATGGATATTAAGGGGAACCCTGTGCCAAAATTAAAAAAAAATGGCGTCGGGGTCCCCCTCAAAAAACCCTTCATGTCTGGTGTGGATTTTAAGGGTAACCCCGCGCCAAAATTTAAAAAAAAAATGGCGTGGTGGTCCCCCTAAAAATCAATACCAGACCCTTATCCGAGCACGCAACCTGGCAGGCCGCAGGAAAAGAGGGGGGATGAGAGAGTGCCCCCCCCTCCTGCACCGTACCAGGCCTCATCCCCACAACCCTTGCCCGGAGGTTGTGGGGGTATGCAGGCAGGGGGCAAATCGGAATCTGGAAGCCCCCTTTAACAATGGGGCCCCAGATCCTGCCCCCCCTGTGTGAATTGGTAATGGGGTACAATTGTACCACTACCATTTCACAAAAAAGTGTCAAAAATGTTAAAAAAGACAAGAGACAGTTTTGACAATTCCTTTATTAATGTTTTCTTCTTTCCCAGCCTCTTCTTCCATCTTCTTCTGGTCTTCATTCGGTTTGCTTCCTCCATCCCCCGATTCTTCCTCTGCTTCTTCCTCTTCTTCTTCCGATCCTCTGCTTCTTCCTTCGGTCTTCTCATTCGCATCTTCCTCCGGCTTCTTCTTCCCTGCTTCGTTCTCCAGACGATCCACATCCATAGGAGGTTCCCGCAGTGTGACGCTTCTGTTCTTCTGAAGTTCTTATATAACTATGGGCGGGGCCACCCAGTGACCCCGCCCCCCTCGGACTTCACGGGTGACCCAGTTACGTAACAAATGTTTTGCCTGTTCACATGTTCTGGTGCGAACCTAACGGGGGGGGTTCCGCCCATCCCTACATATAATATTATTTATATATATATATAATATATTTCAACACAGAGCCCATTCCTGCACCCAACAAGAGTATCTGTGAGGGTTTACAGTGTTGTGGCACCACCCCCACTGCCCAAGGCCCAATTTTTCTGTCCCTATTTACCAGGGGCATGTAACTACAACTCTTGATAAAATATTTCACAGCAGGGACCGTTCATGCGCCCAACAAGAGTAAACGTGAGGGCTTACAGTGTTGTGGCACCACCACCACCCAAGGCCCAACTTTTCTGCCCTTGTTTAACAGGGGCATGTACAGTAATTACAATTCTTGATATAATATTTCACAGCAGGGCTCGTTCCTGCACCCAACAAGAGTAACTATGAGGGCTTACAGTGTTCTGGTACCACCAACACCTGAAGCCCAATTTTCTGCAGAGTATATAGGGCAAGCCATATTCCTGGAGTATATAGGGCAAACCTGGGGGACCCTGCGCCATTTTTTAAAAAATTTGGGTGCGGGGTTCCCCCTAATATCCATACCAGACCTAAAGGGTCTGGTATGGATATTGGGGGGGCATCCATGCCTTTTTTTGGTATTTTTCTGTTATAAACATGGGAAAGATGGGCTACTTTACAGGCATACTAAGGACACTCCCCAGGCATGATATTTAAAGGAATATTTAATTTTTATTGTTTCATTATTAAGCAAATAAAATCACTGCTCCCAAAAAAGGTCAGTTTTTAAAACTTTTTTGCATTGATACATGTCCCCTGGGGCAGAACTCTGATCCCTAAACACTTTTTATGGCAATAACTTGCATATAAGCCTTTAAAATGAACACTTTTAATTTTTCACGTTCGTGTCCTATAAACTTTAACGGTGTTACCACTAAATTTTTGTTGCATGTTCTGCTGTGAACCGAACTGGGGGTGTTTGGCTCATCCCTATTTGCAACAAATAAAAACGCTAATTGGATAGGTTTGTACCGTTTTAGTGGCTGCAAAATCCATCTTTTTCTTCTGAGATTTCTTAAAATATCGGCAAGCATAGCAGTTTTTGTAGGGATAAAAACCCTTTCCTGTGAAAAATGTGTAGCCCACTTTGGGGGGAGGCTTCACTAACGTTTTTACAATAATATCTCTCAGTGTTGGAGCTCTTTTATAGATAACATTTGGTTTGTTCGGAAGGATGCTATTTAAATGTTTGTCACTTTTCAGGATGTGCCATTGGCGTTTCACCAGCCTCTCCACCTCCTTACATTGAATATTAAAGTTCAATATCAGACATGGGGCTTCTGGTTTATATGACTTTTTATTGTATGTTTGTAGCATTGATGTTCTGTCAATTTTGCTGATGTAATCAATTTGATTCTCTATAAAAGATTGAGCATATCCTTTATCCTTAAATTTGGTTCCAATTAGTGTTGCCTGAGTCATGAAGTCTTCATCTTTTGTGCAGTTTCTCTTGATTCTGATGAGCTGTCCTTTTGGAATATTGTACAGCCATGGTTTAAAATGACAGCAATGCATATATAAATAGCTGTTGGTATCCACGTTTTTAAAATGAGTCTTGCTGATCAGTTTATTTTCTTCCAGACTGATGTCCAGATCCAAGAAGTTGATCGATTTTTCATCAATATTCCATGTAAGGTGTATGTTCTTATAATTGTTATTAAGCTTCAACAGAAAACTTTCTTATGTATCCCTACTTCCATTCCATACAATAATAAGGTCATCAATAAAGCTTTTGTACAAGGTCAATTTTGCCGGTGAATCTTTATAAACTGCTTCCTCTTCCTATTGTGCCATAAAGGCATTGGCCACACTGGGTGCAAATTTTTCACCCATTGCTATACTAGTATCTTGCTTGTAATAGGATTGGTCATGCCAGAATTAATTATATTTAAGGCAGAATTCAATACACTTAATTAGATATTTTCTTTGTTTACATATTAATGAACTTTATTATCTTAACATCCATTTAGTTGCTGCACAGGCTTGATGGTGCTGCACTATAGTGTATAAGGAAGATACATCGGCAGTTGCCAGTCGAGTTCTTCCCTCTGATACTGGTATAGTGTCTGATAATTGAAGCACATGCTTTGTATCTTTGAGATAGGCTTTTGTCTGTTGTTAAGGAGTCTATCCCATTTACAATGGGTCTTCCCTGTGCGTTTTCTTTGTCCTTATGAATTTTGGGGATGGTATAGATCACTGGAATTCTGCATGACTCAGGTTTAAGATACTTTGCTTCTTTTTTATTTAACCACTTGAGCCCCGGACCATTATGCTGCCTAAGGACCAGAGGTCTTTTTCCAATTTGGCACTGCGTCACTTTAACTGCTAATTGCGCGGCCATGCAATGCTGTACCCAAACTAAATTTGCTTCCTTTTCTTCCCACAAATAGAGCTTTCTTTTTATGGTATTTGATCACCTCTGCGGTTTTTATTTTTTGCGCTATAAACGGAAAAAGACCGCAAAATTTTGAAAAAAAAATGATATTTTCTACTTTTTGTTATAAAAAAAATCCAATAAACTCAATTTTAGTCATACATTTAGGCCAAAATGTATTCGGCCACATGTCTTTGGTAAAAAAAAGTCAATAAGCGTATATTTATTGGTTTGCGCAAAAGTTATAGCGTCTACAAACTAGGGTACATTTTCTGGAATTTACACAGCTTTTAGTTTATGACTGCCTATGTCAATTCTTGAGGTGCTAAAATGGCAGGGCAGTACAAAACCCCCCCAAATGACCCCATTTTGGAAAGTAGACACCCCAAGGAAATTGCTGAGAGGCATGTTGAACCCATTGAATATTTTTTTTCCCCAAGTGATTGAATAATGACAAAAAAATATATATATTTACAAAAAGTTGTCACTAAATGATATATTGCTCACACAGGCCATGGGCCTATGTGGAATTGCACCCCAAAATACATTCAGCTGCTTCTCCTGAGTATGGGGATACCACATGTGTGGGACTTTTTGGGAGCCTAGCCGCGTACGGGGCCCCGAAAACCAATCACCGCCTTCAGGATTTCTAAGGGCGTAAAGTTGTGATTTCACTCCTCACTACCTATCACAGTTTTGAAGGCCATAAAATGCCAAGATGGCACAAAACCCCCCCCCAAATGACCCCATTTTGGAAAGTAGACACCCCAAGCTATTTGCTGAGAGGCATGTTGAGTCCATGGAATATTTTATTTTTTGACACAAGTTGCGGGAAAGTGACAATTTTTTTTTTGTTGCACAAAGTTGTCACTAAATGATATATTTCTCACACAGGCCCCATATGCGGCTAGGCTCCCAAAAAGTCCCACACATGTGGTATCCCCATACTTAGGAGAAGCAACAGAATGTATTTTGGGGTGTAATTTCACATATTCCCATGGCATGTTTGAGCAATATATCATTTAGTGACAAAAAAAAAAAAAATTGTCTCTTTCCCGCAACTTGTGTCACAATATAAAATATTCCATGGACTCGAAATGCCTCTCAGCAAATAGCTTGGGGTGTCTACTTTCCAAAATGGGGTCATTTGGGTGGGGGTTTGAACTGTCCTGGCATTTTATGCACAACATTTAGAAGCTTATGTCACACATCACCCACTCTTCTAATCACTTGAAGACAAAGCCCTTTCTGACACTTTTTGATTACATGAAAATATTATTTTTTTTTGCAAGAAAATTACTTTGAACCCCCAAACATTATATATTTTTTTAAAGAAAATGCCCTACAGATTAAAATGGTGGGTGTTTCATTTTTTTTTTCACACAGTATTTGCGCAGCGATTTTTCAAACACATTTTTTGTGGAAAAAACACACTTTTTTAAATTTTAATGCACTAAAACACACTATATTGCCCAAATGTTTGATGAAATAAAAAAGATGATCTTAGGCCGAGTACATGGATACCAAACATGACATGCTTTAAAATTGCGCACAAACGTGCAGCGGCGACAAAATAAATACATTTTTAAAAGCCTTTAAAAGCCTTTACAGGTTACCACTATAGATTTACAGAGGAGGTCTACTGCCAAAATTACTGCCCTTGATCTGACCTTCACGGTGATACCTCACATGCATAGTGCAATTGCTGTTTACATTTGACGCCAGACCGACGCTTGCGTTCGCCTTTGCGCGAGAGCAGGGGGGGACAGGGGTGCTTTTTTTTTTTTTTTTCTTTATTATTTTTTTGCTTTTTTATCTTATTTTTAAACTGTTCCTTTCATTTTTATTTTTTTTTATTAATTTTATTGTTATCTCAGGGAATGTAAATATCCCCTATGATAGCAATAGGTAGTGACAGGTACTCTTTTTTAAAAAAAATTGGGCTCTATTAGACCCTAGATCTCTGCTCTGCCCTCAAAGCATCTGACCACACCAAGATCGGTGTGATAAAATGCTTTCCCAATTTCCCAATGGCGCTGTTTACATCCGGCGAAATCTAAGTCATGAAATGCTCGTAGCTTCCGGTTTCTTAGGCCATAGAGATGTTTGGAGCCATTCTGGTCTCTGATCAGCTCTATGGTCAGCTGGCTGAATCACTGGCTGCATTTTCAGGTTCCCTGTTGGGACAGGAGAGCCAGAGAAAAACATGGAAGACGGTGGGGGGGGGGCATTCCCTCCCACTGCTTGCAAAAGCAGTCTAGAGGCTAATTAGCCGCTAGGATTGCTTTTACATGAAAGCCGACCGCTGGCTGAAAAGAATGATACCAAGATGATACCTAAACCTGCAGGCATCATTCTGGTATAACCACTCAAAATCCAGCAACATACCAGTACGTTGCTGGTCCTTGTTGGGCATATATTGTAAACTTTTTTTTCATGCAGCCTGTGGGCTGAACGAAAAAAAGATATTGATCGGTGGGTATGCCCACCATTAGAATACCTCCCTTCATCCACCCACTTCTAATGATGGGCATACATGCACCATTTATATATGCCGAAGCATGGGGGCATCCTCCCGCAAAAGGCAGGAGCAAATCACTCCTCCACCCACTGCTGCCCCCACGCTTCGGCATATATGCTGAAGTATGTAACTGTGGGGGTGAAATCACCTCCGACAGCGCTGGAGTCACAGCTTTATATATCGTGGGAGCAAACGCTGTTGCTGTCAAGATAAATAAATCCGCGCTGCAACTGAATGGCGTACCTGCTAAGCAAATGATGGTTAACAATAAAACAAAGTAACATTACAGTATAACAGTAAGACTTACCATACCTGCAAAGCAAATACAAAAAAAAACATAGTAAAAAATAAAACATTTAACGCAACCTGTGCCTAAAATACATATATGCCGAAGCATGAGGGCATCCTCCCGCAAAAGGCAGGAGCAAATCGCTCCTCCACCCACTGCTGCCCCCACGCTTCGGCATATATGCTTAAGTATGTAACTGTGGTGGTGAAATCACCTCCGACAGCGCTGGAGTCACGGCTTTATATATCGTGGGAGCAAACGCTGTTGCTGTCAAGATAAATTAGTCCGCGCTGCAACTGAATGGCGTACCTGCTAAGCAAATGATGGTTAACAATAAAACAAAGTAACATTACAGTATAACAGTAAGACTTACCATACCTGCAAAGCAAATACAAAAAAAACCATAGTAAAAAATAAAACATTTAACGCAACCTGTGCCTAATATATATATATGCCGAAGCATGGGGGCATCCTCCCGCAAAAGGCAGGAGCAAATCGCTCCTCCACCCACTGCTGCCCCCACACTTCGGCATATATGCTGAAGTATGTAACTGTGGTGGTGAAATCACCTCCGACAGCGCTGGAGTCACGGCTTTATATATCGTGGGAGCAAACGCTGTTGCTGTCAAGATAAATAAATCCGCGCTGCAACTGAATGGCGTACCTGAAAACAATAAAATGGTTACCAACAAAACACAGTAAACAGTAAAGTATAAAAAAATTGCATATCTGAAAAGCAAACATGGTAAAACATAATAACAATAAAACATTGCAGAATAGAATAGAGTAAAAAAGAGCAGAACAATAGAGAGAGAATAGAGAGAGAGAACAATAAAACAACAACTATTTTTGTTTTTTTTATTTTATATTTTTTTTGTGTTTTTATTTTTTTTTATTTTTTATTTATTTTTTTTTACACTTTTTTTAATAACTTTTAACTTTTGTAACTGGTTCCAGGTTTGGGTCTCTCAAAATGCAATGGCATCTTGGGAGACCCTGTGAAAGTGTGTCCTAGTCTGTGCAGTGCTGAACCCTACGCTAATATTCAACTAGTGTATGGTAGCGTTCAAAGCATTCATCCATGCAAAGACCAGGATTGCCAGGACAGGAGGGACAATAACACCGGGTGTCACGCCTAAATCCGCGCTTGCTGCAGACACGACATCTTTTTTGGGGGACTCGTTGGGTAGGGGTACTCGGGAGGGCATAAAGAAAATGCCTCTCATGCAGCCGGCCTACTGCATTTGGTTGGGGAAGGTGAGGTAGAGCACTGTCTGGAAACAGAAGGGCTCTGACGATCTCTTCCTGGAATTTAAGGAAGGATCCAGTCTGTCCTGAAGCTCTGTATAGCACATGAGCGTTCAGCAAAGCCAATTGAAATAAATAAACAGACACTTTTTTGTACCAGCATCTGGCCTTACGGGCAACTAGGTATGGCGCCAACAACTGGTCGTTGAGGTCCACCCCTCCCATATTAAGGTTGTATTCGTGGACACAGAGGGGTTCCTCCACAACACCAGTCGCCGTAGTAATTTGGGTCGTCGTGTCTGCATGAAGGGAGGTGAGAACGAAAACATTCTTCTTATCCCTCCACTTCATAGCGAGCAAATTATTATACTTCAAGCAGGCTCTCTCCCCCAGCCTAAGACGGGAATCTACAAGCCGCTGGGGAAAGCCCCGGCGATTAGGTCGCATGGTGCCACATGCTCCAATCTGATGATCAAACAAGTGACTAAAAAGTGGCACGCTCGTATAATAATTGTCCACGTACAAGTGGTACCCCTTTCCGAATAAGGGTGACACCAAGTCCCACACTATCTTGCCAGCGCTTCCTATGTAGTCAGGGCAGTTTGTCGGCTCTACGTGACTATCTTTGCCCTCGTAAACCAAAATCTACATGTATAGCCTGTGGCCCTGTCACAGAGCTTATACATCTTGACCCCGTATCTGGCACGCTTGCTGGGAAGGTACTGTTTGAATGACAAGTGGCCAGAAAATTTAATCAGGGACTCATCAACGCAGACAACTTGATGGGGGGTAAACAAGTCTGCAAAATGTTGGTTGAAGTGGTTTACGAGGGGCCGAATTTTGTAGAGCCGATCGTATGCAGGGTCTCCATGAGGACAACAGAGTTCATTGCCGTTGAAGTGCATGAACCGCAAAATCTGCTCGTATCGTGCCCTGGCCATGGAAGCAGAGAACAAGGGCGAATGGTAAATTGTGTCAGTGGACCAATATGACCGCAACTTACTCTTTTTTTTCAAGCCCATGAGGAGGGAAAGGCCCAGAAAGATCTTAAATTCGGAGACCGTAATTGGTCTCCAATCTCTGGCAAGGGAGGACTGGGTAATTAGCGGCGATGTGTTGACCAGCGTATAAATTGCTTTGGTCCACAATAGATCTATAGAGATCTTCGGTGAAAAACAGTGAATAAAAATCCAGTGGCGTAAAGTCAACTGTTTCCACCTGAATTCCGGGTTGGCCAGGGAAAGGGGGAAGTACGGGTGCTGCAGAAGTGGTGGGTTCCCAATTCGGATTGGCGAATGCAGCAGGAAGGGCACTATGGGCACGACGGGCCTGTCTTTGTCTTCTTGGTGGCAGCGGGACACTACTAGTGCTTGCCACCTCACCAGCTTGAACTGCACTTATGGGACTCGCCACGTCACCACGTGATACTGCAGTGCTGGATGTACGACCAGGGTGTACTAGGCCGCTGGTGCTTGCCAGTTCACCAGAAGGAATAGCGGCGCTAGTACTTCTCTGCTCCATACGAGGGACCTGCGGTTCTTGCACTTCAAGGACAGAAGAAGTTCGGGGTCTGGTACGCCTGACCCTAGCAGGGACCACAACTCTGTCGTCAGAGCTATCTGTCATGGAGCCGCTGTCCTCTACAGGATCGTATTCTGAGCCTGAACTTGACAGATGAGTGACTTCCTCTTCACTATCTGTCATGCTCAGAAACCTGTAGGCCTCTTCACTAGTGTACCTTCGATTTGCCATTTTGGGCTCTAAATTTAGGGGTACACTAGTGAGACTCACAGGCAAAAAAGCTCCTGACTGTCAGCGACTGTATCAAAACGCTACCAAAAAACTGTTAGCGATAGCAGGGATCAGGCCTGACTCTGCGAACGCTGCAGTTATGTGTGCTTAGTGTTTTGTAAGTGTCAGTTATCGATCGATACTGCACTTGGGTGGGCTGGGCAGGGCTGGGCCGAGGGGCAAAACGCAGGTGCTAGAAGGTATCTGGGCTGATCCCACTAACACTGTGTTTATGGGAACCCTAAACTGCTGGGGAGTATAGATTTGATCGGATCAGATATCGATCCGCTCAGATACTATAGCACTAAGGGAGGTGTATGCTGCGTGCGTGGGTTTTAGCGGTACTGGCGCTAACCTGACGCTGCCTGGGGCGACGTAGACCTTATCTGACCCTAAAATGTAATTTATATCACCGCCGGGCAATTAGGGGGTTAAACCTTTATAAGGTAATAAACGGCGGGTGCCCTAAAACTATAATAAACTATAATAAACTATAATAAACTATAATAAACTACAAAAAACAAACTAGCTAACCAGCGTCACCCGTAACACTTATACGGTGATCGCTGGTGAAAGGGTTAACTAGGGGGCAATCAGGGGGTTAAAACCTTTAGCAGGTAGTATATGGGGGTCCCTGTCGCTATAAAACACTGACAGCGAACCTATATACTTACCTCCCTAACTAGCGTCACCTGTGTCACTAATACAGCGATCAGAAAAACAATCGCTTAGCGACACTGGTGACGGGGGGTGATCACGGGGTTAACCTTTATTAGGGGGGGTTAGGGGGGTACCCTGGACCTAAGGGGGGGTACCCTAGACCTAAAGGGGGCTAACCTAACTGCCCTAACACTTATAACTGTCACAAACTGACACCCATGCAAAAAAAAAAAATGCTATTGCTGTCAGAGTGACAGGGGGTACAGGGGGGTGATCGGGGGGTGAAGGGGGGTGACAAGTGTGCCTGACGTGTTCTACTGGATGTGTAGTGTTGTGCAGACTTACTTGATGTCTTCTCTCCTCGGCGCCGGACCGAAAAGATCGGCTCGAGGAGGGATGACATCACTTCCTTTCCCTCTGTTTACATTACAGAGGGAAAGGAAGCATTTTCATTCGCCGGGAGCGATCGGGAGGGGGTGGCCAACAATGGATGGCCTCCCCCTGACCTCTCATCGCCCGGGAAGAAATGGCGACCGCCTCGGGCACCGGGGGGGGTCCGATCCGACCCCCCACCCGCGGAAGGCAAATCACGTGCATGTACATGATTTTGCCTGTCCGTGCCACCTTGCCGACGTACATCGGCGTGGGGCGGTCGTCAAGTGGTTAATATATCCATTTTAGTCCCTAAATGAACCATTTTTTCAAGTTCTTTTTTATATTTGATGATGGGATTGCCCAAAAGTTTTACATAGGTGGTTTCATCCTGCATTTAAATCACTTTGCAGAGATCTGTTTTCACTTTGTCATTATAGTTTCTATTTTCATTGGTCAGTGTAATACAAATAAATAAATCCCCTGTGATTCAATTCTAGACCAATAAAAGACAATAACATCCAAGTAGGGAGCTGTGCTGATCACTGAAACCATTCAGCTCTGTGTGTAGTTTAAGTTTGATCCATTGAGCACAGTAAACAAGTGATTGTTTAGAAGAGTAAATGAGATTAGCCTTGTAAACACATAAAGTGTGACTTAACTGCATGTTGGCTGAAAACAATAAATATGAAATATTCATACTGACTATTTTCCATTTAATTTACTAAAAATTAGGGATGGTCCTGGTGCTCAAGTGGAACGTAAGTGTAGAACAAACAAACATACAGGGTGCTCATGGGACGTTCGCCCACCGCAGAGTGCCCCAGAATGCACTGCGAGATCGCAGTGCATTGACAGCTGCTGATTGGCCAAAGCATGCACCTGACTTGTATGCTTTGGCCAATCAAAGCGCAATGTTCTGTGAGAGCCATGATTGGCCAAAGGCAGGGTGCCTTTGGCCAATCATGGCTCAGGGGTCAAGTCCACACCCCACACAATATAAGACTGCTGCCCACATGGTGGCCGTATATAGGGAATGAATGGAGATTAGGCAGGGTAGTTAGTGTAGTGTGCAGTCAGTCAGTGTAGAATATATAATACAGTTCAGAGTATATATTGCAGTCAGTGTTGTATATATAATACAGTTCAGAGTATATAGTGCAGTCAGTGTAGTATATATAATACAGTACAGAGTATATAGTGGCATCAGTGTAGTATATATAATACAGCGCAGAGTATATAGTGCAGCGCAGAGTATATAATACAGTGTATTGAAGTGGTTAAGTGGTTAAGGGGAAGCTTATGTCAGAATTAAGTAAAAAATTGCATGGGCCCCCCCCCCCCAAATCCATACCAGGCCCTTTGGGTCTGGTATAGATTTTAAGGGGAATTCCACGCAAACTAAACTGGTGGGTGTTCGGGCCATCCCTACTAAAAATGAATCCTTTTTATTAAATTAAATACATATAATAAAACATGCATTACCAATAAAATAGACCTAAACCCACTTCCTGTTATGGGGTATCAACTCTCACAATGTCCACCTAATTAAGATTAGAAACTGCCACACTGACAAATGATGTTCCACTGCTGTTGCTATCAAGCCCTGAGCAATGATGTGCAGTCAACACCAGAGTAAGAGAGAGTAGACAGTAGATGGCTACAAGAGGCTGGTGGCTCTGGTTTAGGTTTAATCTAAAACAATATACAGCTTTACTAGAATTTGTGTATCAAATCAAATGAATTAATATTTTATATAAATTGATTGAACTGACTTATTTTCCACCCCCCTGCCCCACCTCCTCACAATCATCAAATTAAAAATGACGTTCTACTCTAATCAGGTTAACCTGGCCTATGTCAAAGTAATGTCAGCTGGATATGAAAACATTTCTCCCTATGGTTTCTGCTATTGCTTAGCTAAAAATAAAAATAAATAAAAAGCTTTTTTGATTAAACACATTAAAACCCTATATTAGTCCAATTAAGTTAGATTGTGTGAATAAACTAGCCAAAACATTGCCATCTCTTCTAGGGGCGGAATAGATAGTGCCTGCTACCTAGGTCTATGTACAGTATGAGCTAAGGTTCAGTGTCAATGAACATTGTCAAAATATAGAATTTGCTGCCATATTAGGTCAATGATGTCACAGACATCCCTGCCCCCTTGGTACATGTGGCTGCCTGGTTGGGAAATCCACTGTCACAGCTGATTGGGATGGTGGCTTATTGTCATGTGACAGTTTCCCGCAGATTTAGCCAAACTGTGTTTGGACCAATCCTTAGATCATCCCTAATTGGGTCTCAAGCATAAAAGTTGCAAAACTTTTTTTCACAGTTCTCCTGAACTGGCCAATTGCATAGAGGATGCAAGTGGTTATTATAACATTTACATTTCCAATATTACATGATTACCTGATTAAAAATTAAAAAAACACTGAGAAACCCACGTCTCAGATCTACGGGTCCCTGCTAGTAGCTGCCATCCCTGAGCTGTCCTCCCTCCGCAGGAAATGGGTGGGGGACATACCCGAGCTGAATGAAGATGACTGGAGAGAGATTTGGGATTTTCCATTCTCCCCTCTGGTCTCAGCCAGGGACAAACTGGTCCAATACAAAATTGTACACAGAGTTCACTACACGCCCCACAGGTTACACCAGATGTCGCCGGCGTATTCACCGGCGTGTTGGTGCTGCTCCTACCAGCCGGGAGACTGCTTTCACATTTTCTGGGCTTGCCCAGCAATTGTACATTATTGGAAATAAGTACTCCAAGTGATCACTAAGGTCACTAAGACTAGTGTCCCTTATGACCCTAAACATTGCCTGCTGGGACTGGTGGAACAAATGTCAATGCTCGGAGCTAGAAAAATACTCATATCCCTGTTATTGTATTATGCACGTAAGGCCATCACGATGAACTGGAAAAAATCATCTCTCCCTCTGTCAGATTCTGGAAAAATCTAGTGAACGCCAGTTTACCCCTTTATAAAGCCACCTACTCGGGCAGGGGTTGCCCACAAAAATTTGAAAAGGTATGGACCTGTTGGCTGGATGATAATACCACGGCAAATGATGCAGTAACCGACTCCTAGATTAACATTATGGTTACAGTATGTTAGTTTATTGACCCAATTACTCTCATGTGACAATATCCTGTCATTATAATATTGAGCACAGATTCTCCTTAAGTAAACCTCTCCCCCCATTGGGGTATAGATAAATAAGATTGTTTATGTTGTATGATGTGCCCTGTTGCGGTCTGTTGCCGCATCAGAGGATCTGCCCCTGCGTGGGCTATGTTTGGCCCCTGAGTGGGCAATTTTGTATGCTAATGAAAAAACTCAATAAAAAAAGATTTTGCAAAATAAATAAATAAATAAATAAATAAAACACTTCTCCTGTGTTTGTATTGATATCTTCTTAAGTAACTTAAAGGAATACCTAAACATACTCATAATTTTGCAAAAAGGATCATGAGGAACATGATATAGCAACGATTTCTGAACCTAATTTCTGTAATAATTTAAAGGACAATATATTTTGATCATTTTGAATTTCCAATCTAAGCACACACATTCAACATCCTAAAATATGTTGATATGTACAGACTTTTTGTGTTGTTTTATAGGCTAGATGAACAGTTTCATTCTGTATACAAGTAATTTATATAATGGATACTCTTGAACAATTTCTGTTTTTAGTGATAGATGCCAACTATTATGCACTCTGAAATATTAAACTCTATAATTAATTTTGAAGTCAGTAATTGTTGAAGTTTGAAGACGCAGATAAAGGCTGCCAAACCACTTGAGCAGAAAAGTTGTGGTAATGGCTTCCTATTATTGTTCACTGATTTATTTAATCTCTCTTGATCAAATCAAGAAAATCCAGTTGAAACAGAGTGCCTCTATTTTAATGACAATTGTAAAATGGCTTTGGAACATTGCTCGCAAGTACAGCTTATTTGATTGAAAAACGGTCTAACTATTAGTGTTTATCTTTTGAAGTACTGAATATAATCACCATATAACTCTTCTTGCACAGTACAGGACGTTTAGTTAATGAACAGTTACTCTAAAAGTACACAGCAATGTATTAGAAGGTTGATTGAGCCATCCAAGTTATGAAATAAATATGTTAAATTTATTTTGAATGGTCAATCTACCCAACACTGAGATTTTAGGTTTTGGTAGCTGCTAAAGAATTAATTTGTTATGTCTACCAAAGGTTCTGGTAATGAGATCTTGCTGTATTTGTATTGTCAGTTCTGCAGAGTTATGAAGATTAAAGCTAAACTAAATCTGAGATCTAGGGCTGGATGCAGACAACCTTTGAACTATAGACTCTATGGACTTTTGGGTCTCAAGGCTGGACCTCTGTGAGAGCTTGCACAGTACACAATGGAGCTTTTGGCTTTCCATGAGGCCAGTGTGAGATTATAGAGGGCATTCAATACAGAGAAACAAATCCTGACACAGTTGTCTGAGTCACTTTTATAAAAATGAATCAGTCTTGGATCAGCACTAATTACAAAACTGATGATAAATAATACATTTTTGCTTTGAATCTGGTAACATCTGCCATTGTCTCTGGCCTGCCACTGTTACCACTCCTGTCACTTCTGCTAGCATCCCACTACTACAATCTTCTGCAATGATTATATCAGCTTCTCCCATTGCTTCTGTCTTGTCATAATTACCATCTCCTTCTACTGATGCTGGCCTGCCACCATTACCAGCTCCTTCCTCTGCTGCTAGCCTTCTGCCATTACCATCTTCTGTCACTGCGGCTGGCCTGCTACTATAACCATCTCATGCCACCACTGCTGAGCATCCACCATTACTATTTCATTCTCCCTCTGCTGGCCTGCCAACATTACCATCTCCTGCCATCTCTGCTTTCCTGTCACTATTACCATCTCCTGCCACCGCTGCTGGTCTACCACCAGAAGCATTAACTGTCAGTGCTGCTGGTCTGTAACGATGAGCTTCAGGTTTGGGCCGACTTGAGCCCAAGGCATTTGCTGCTAATACGGCCCATTTATGGCCATAGCAGACAACATTGCACTTTCTGTCCACTGAACTGTGGTCAAGGGGCTAAGAAGGGTCAATCATGTATGCTTTCTAAAAGTCAAAGTTCCCAGAAGCCTTTGTTCAGTGTGTTTTGAAGCACATATGTGGTAGATAGGGAAAGATATCAGACTGAAGCAGGGAAAGCTAGGTGCTAATGCTCGTTTTGCATGCTGAAACTTCTATTTATATTTACATTGAATCATAGATACACTAACAGTGTGTAGAGTTGGTCCAAACACCTCCCGGTTCAGAACTCCCAAACATGGAAAAAGTTCGGACCCGAACCATGAACCCTTTTAAAGTCTATGGGACCCAAGCTTGGAAAATCAAAATACCCCATTTTAAAGGCTTATATGCAAGTTATTGGACATAAAAAGGGTATTGGAGCCCAGGTACTGCCCTGGGGGACATGTATCAATGCAAAAAATGTTTTTAAAAAAGATTGTTTTTAAAAGAGCAGTGATTTTAATGATGCCTAACGTGAAATAATAAAAATGAAAAATTCCTTTAAACATAGCCATACCAGGCCACATGCCCTTAACATGGGCGGGGTGCTTTCTGGATCGGTGATGTCACATGGGGTGGTGCCACCAGGTGACATTGCCAGGTGGCTCTGCCTCTTACCTATTTAAGAACGTTTAGCCTTCGTAGCGGGCAGAGCTTTTTTTTTTTCTTTTTTCAGGTTTGGCGGTGCGGCGGCATCACAGTTGATAATGGATCTACATTATATAGTTACATAGTTGGTAAGGTTGAATAAAAACAATAGCTAATCAAGTTCAACCTGTGTTGGTGTACGTGTGTCAGTGTCGATAATCATTTCCCATATCCCTGTATATTGTGTTTACTAAGATGCATGTCAAAGAGTCTTTTAAAAATATAAATACTTCCCACTGACACCTCCAATTGTGGAAGAGAGTTCCACCTCCTTATCGCCCTGACAGTGAGAAACCCCCTGCGCAGCTTTAGGTTAAACCTCTCCTCCTCTAATCTCATTGTGTGGCCCTGTGTCCTCTTACACTCTCTGAGACTGAATCGTTTTTTTCATATGCTGGGATCACCATTAAGGTATTTGTAAATCGCTATCATATCCCCTCTCATGCGTCTCTTTTTTAGCAAGAATACATTTAGTGCTTGTAGTCATTCCTCATAATTGAGGTGCTCCAGTCCCCATATTAATTTTGCTGCCCTTCTTTGGACTCTCTCCAGCTCCAGCATATCCCTTCTGAGGACTGGTGAGAACTGGATGGAATACTCCCAATGTGGCCTTACCAGAGTTTTATAGAGTGGCAGGATTATAGTTTTATCTCTGGAGTATATCCCCTTTTTTATGCATGCTAATATTCTGCTGGCTTTGGTAGCTGCAGCTTGACATTGCATATGAAGATGAACGGAAAACTCTGGAGAGCCGCACTCCAGAAAAAATTTATTTTTCCTTTATTGAAAAATCTGAATCACACTGTACAAGCCACAGCAAAGCGAAACAGACAGTATCTTATCTTATCTTTGTGTATGCACTCTCCGTAGTGTGAAACGCATCAGCTCCTGTCTGTATCGCTTTGCTGTGGCTTGTACAGTGTGATCCCGATTTCTCAATAAAGGCAAAAGAAATTTTCTTTGGAGTGCAGCTGTCCAGAGTTTTCCATTCATCTTCATTTGCTATACGCATTAGCCAGCACCTGGGGCTCTTCAATTCTAGAGGAGAAGTTTTTGTTTCAGCTGACCTGCCTGAAGCGGTGGCATCCCCTTCTCTAGCTTGACTTTGCATGCTATTGCTCAGTCTGTCTTCTACTAGGACCCCCAGATATATCTCCATTCTTAATTCCCCCAGAGGTTCTCTCCCTAATGAGTAGTTTGCGTTTGTGTTTTTAGCCCCCAAGTGCAATACCTTACATTTCTCCACATTAAACCGCATCTGCTATGTAGTTGCCCTCTCCATTATTTTGTTCTTCAGGTCTACAGTTCAGGTCTTTCTGTAAAATTCCTATATCCTGATGTAAAGTTATTGCCATGCTTATTTTTATGTCATCCACAAAAACTGTAATTGAGCTATGTATCCCATCCTCTATATCAATAATAACTAAATTGAACAGATTTGGTTCCAAGGCAGAGCCTTGGCGTACCCCACTTACCACTCCAGACCAGTCTAAGTACACATTATTTATCACTAACCTTTGGACGCGCCCCTGTAACCAGTTTACTATCGAAGAATAAACCTTATGGTCCATGCCAACAGACCTTAGCTTGTAGATTAAGCGTTTATGGGGAACTGTATCAAATGTTTTTGCAAAATCCAGATACACCACATCTGCAGGCAGCCCCCTATCTAGATGGCAGCTCACTTCCTTGTAGAATGTTAACAGATTGGTCTGGCAAGAACGACCCTTTGTAAACCCATGCTCATTACTATTAATGATACTGTTATCTTCAGCAAATTCTTGCATACAGTCCCTCATCATCCCCCCCAATAATTTGGAGAAATTTGTGGTTGAGGCTAATGGACTTTAATGGTACCATAACAATCTGAGATACACAGAGGTATAAAACAACTAATTTTTATTAAATGAATATCAATGTTAAAACATACATTTAAAAAAAAAAAATATATATATATATATATATATATATATATATATATATATATATATATATATATCTGTCTATTTAATCAAAGGGGTTCAACTGAAAAAATAGCGGTACCAGTTCACCCTATATCAGTTTTGGCATGCTCAAAATGTTTTGTGGATGTTCACCAGTTCCTCAGGAGCTTTTGTTTGCATATTGAGATGTCAAGAAAACAGAGACAGTATATAATACTACAAAGATAAGAGAAGAAAAAAATAATCAAAATATACATGCTAAGACATCACATGACATGACTAGATAGTGACAACATAGTAGTGGCAAGTGTGGTATCCCTCCCATTAGATGGTTATGACTCTTACCAGGGGCAGCAACACTAGCCGCAGTCCAAAAAGAGTGGGTCCGCCCCGGCGGGTGCGGGAGCCCCCCACACACAAAAACCAGGAATGGAGGCAGCCAGGAATCTATTAAAGGTGCAATAGATAATGTTATAGCTCAAACATGGGGTAGATAGCCCCAGATTAGACCTTTGGATTAAATCCTTTTCTTCGTTCTTTGGATAACTTATGGCAATATGGTCTTTGGAGTACATTGCTGTAGACATTACAGCAAGCCAGAATGATACACCAGGATTTCACAAGGTTCTAGTCACACCTCTAAGGGGACTGCACTGACACGATCAGGGATCTCTGTTGTGTCATTTTCAGTCTGGGATCCTCTTCACTCTTGGAAGATGGGGGGGTGGGAGCCAGAAAGTGTCCCGCATCATAGTCCTCCACTCCCTTGCCACCTTCGTATATGATGACTCTATATTGTTTAGGCATTGTATATGTTCTCTTTACTGTTTTTTCCCTTTTCTTACCCCAATTCCTTTTTTCCCTCCACCTCTTCACACCCTACTCTTAAATAGGGATTACTCTAATAGTCCTCTTAGTTCTGCCCCATACATAATATATTTGTATGCCTTAAAGTGAGTACCCTTAAAACAAGAAGGTTAAATATACCGAAAAAAGAGGTCACATTTATCTTATAATTTTCACATACAACTAGTAGACATTTTCTTAACCCAAGAGACACCCTTCTGGTCCTATAGAATCCAATCTATTAAACATAGGTATTGTATTACATGGATTCATAGCACAAATCCCATATCTAAGGCCAAGGACATGCCTGTGGCAATACAAATGCCCCGGTCGTCATTCTTGACTTTCATGCAGACACTATGGGCCAATATATCTTGGTAAAACTCAAAATTTTCTAAACAATTTTTTTTTTCTAGCTAGTGTTTACTCTCCTGCCTGGGGTCAGGCCCAGTTCTGTATTCAGATGCTGAAGCAGTTGGAGTCTAATTCTGAAAGAACAAGAGTGGTGGCTGGTGACTTCAATTTGCTCCTGGACAGAAGGGTATCCCTAGGCAGACTTTGGGCCCTCATGCACAGACAAAAGCTATTATATTGCTGGAGGACATTACATCCTACCACCAGGGACTTCAGCTATTTTTCAGCAGTCCACAACACAGTCAATAGATCACATCTGGGTTCATCATCTCACACTGAACCACTCTCAGGAAGGGCAAGCCAGTAGACAACATGGTTCCTTTGGAAGGACTTCTGTGCCTCTTCACAGGCTAATTCATGCTTCCTCTCATAAACATAAGAATTTGGCTAATACTTATGCACATGCATACGGGTGCACACACGTGTGCATCAGTGTTCTCATGTCCACTTGTGACAGATGTTGGGGACAAATTGTCTATTTAAACTGTGTCAGTGCTCAGGATCAGTGTTGCTTTGTGTTCAGCCTTCCCTGTATCCTGTGACGCTGTGTCGTTTCTAGTACTTGCCTAACATTCTGTTGTGCTTGCAGTTCTACAGTCTGCTAGAGAACAAACAAATAAGCGTGGATGGCAGCACTCTGATACAACACCTTTATTGGGTTAAAATCCAGTGCAGTCAATACATACGGTACAAAAGAGGAGGGTGCAAGCAGCTCTACAGTCTGCTACTGGTGAATGCTTCCCCCGCCTGCTGTCGCCAGTACTAAAGACTACTTACGACTTCTCCAGACTGGAGTGGGTACACGCTCTTCTACTAGCAAGACCTACAGGCACTCATGCCACTCTGCACTCCTGCACCCTCTGTTCACACTACCAGGTGTAAGAAAGACCTTCCTCATTATTACAGACTCCGCTACCAAGTACGTGATAGCCACTCCCCAAAGATACAAATAGGCCAAACTCTTTGGTAAGACTGCACCCCAGTTCAGAGGTGTAACTAGAATCTTCAGGCCCCAGTGCAAGAAACCATGAAGGGCCCCTCTGACCCCCAGGCCAGGGCCCTTTCTTTCAGGCTTTTGGACCTTCCTACTGATTCTGGGACCCTTTACTTACATCGTGGGACTTTTTTTATGGTCCTGTAGTAGGACCCTTTCACATGTTTTGCAGCATGCCCCCCACGGTGGCAGAACTCACTGCAACCTTTGTGACCCTGGTAGTTCCTCCACTGATGTCAGAAGTTTTTATTTTGGTTTTTAGATTTTTTTACCATTCTATATTTTTTTTTACAATTTTATTTTCTATTATTTCCATTTTTTACAATTTTTTAGGAACCCCATTGGGCGGCTTTGGTGAGATAACCAGACCTCTGATGTTTCACCTTTGAGACAGAGATCTCTGCAGCCTCAGCAGTGCAGATTGATTGGACAGGCATAACTCTGTAAAGAGAATCCCGTTCATTCACAAACTGAAGCATATTAAACTCAGTTTACTATGCCTCACTTATGAATGGACTCAATGATCAGTACCGATCACTGATTCTGTCCATTCAGAAAAGGAAGGGGCCAGTAAATGACATGTTTACTGGCCCCTTCCCCCGCTTTTCATCTTGACACATCTCCCATGTTAGCCGATTGGAGAGGAGAGGGGGGAACCAGGTAGCTCAAGTGAGGGTCAGGAAAGTACACAGGGGCCTGGAGGCAGCAGGACCTGGATAGGAGGGGTGGCTGGGTGGCATATAGAAGAACTGACCCCCTTCATTTTCCTCCTGAAACTGCTGAACGCCTGCGAGAGGGAGAAGAGGATAAGCAACCCCTGCAGCCCTTCCCATCCAGGTGTACAGGGGAGCTGCATGGGCCACCTGGAGCATGGGACCAGGTTGCAATTAAAACCCCTGCAAACACTGTATGTTCACACCTGCCCCAGTATTTATCAGCAAATCCCTACATTCCCTTCCATTTTGGAGATTAAATTATAATTTGCTGAAAGACTTTGCATGGGGAAATTTAATAGCAAACAATTTGTTTTCTAAAACTGTAAAACAGATCCAACTCCGCTCCTCATCCAATAGGAAAGTATCAAACGTGTCCACCCATCCTATGCTGCAGGACCTTGAAATGGCCAACAAAACCTCCAATTAGATGCACTTTTCACTAAGCTCATGATGGTCAGAAAAAAATTACATGACCTTATAGATCATAAAGTCTTAACCACTTCAGCCCCAGAAGGATTTACCCCCTTCCTGACCAGAGCACTTTTTACAATTTGGCACTGCGTCGCTTTAACTGCTAATTGCGCGGTCATGCAATGCTGTACCCAAACGAAATTTGCGTCCTTTTCTTCCCACAAATAGAGCTTTCTTTTTATGGTATTTGATCACCTCTGCCGTTTTTATTTTTTGCGGTATACACGGAAAAAGACCGAAAATTTTGAAAAAAAAATGATATTTTCTACTTTTTGTTCTAAAAAAAATCCAATAAACTCAATTTTAGTCATACATTTAGGCCAAAATGTATTCGGCCACATGTCTTTGGTAAAAAAAATGTCAATAAGTGTATATTTATTGGTTTGCGCAAAAGTTATAGCGCCTACAAACTAGGGTACATTTTCTGGAATTTACACAGCCTTTAATTTATGACTGCCTATGTCGTTTCTTGAGGTGCTAAAATGGCAGGGCAGTACAAAACCCCACAAATGACCCCATTTTGGAAAGTAGACACCCCAAGGAAATTGCTGAGAGGCATGTTGAGCCCATTGAATATTAATTTTTTTTGTCCCAAGTGATTGAATAATGACAAAAAATAAAAATTACAAAAAGTTGTCACTAAATGATATATTGCTCACACAGGCCATGGGCATATGTGGAATTGCACCCCAAAATACATTTAGCTGCTTCTCCTGAGTATGGGGATACCACAACTGTGGGACTTTTTGGGAGCCTAGCCGCGTACGGGGCCCCGAAAACCAATCACTGCCTTCAGGATTTCTAAGGGCGTAAATTTTTGATTTTACTCCTCACTACCTATCACAGTTTTAAAGGCCATAAAATGCCCAGATGGCATAAACCCCCCCCAAATTACCCAATTTTGGAAAGTAGACACCCCAAGCTATTTGCTTTGAGGCATGTTGAGTCCATGAAATATTTTATATTTTGACACAAGTTGCGGGAAAGTGACAATTTTTTTTTTTGCACAAAGTTGTCACTAAATGATATATTGCTCACACAGGCCATGGGCATATGTGGAATTGCACCCCAAAATACATTTAGTTGCTTCTCCTGAGTATGGGGATACCATATGTGTGGGACTTTTTAGGAGCCTAGCCGCGTACGGGGCCCCGAAAACCAATCACCGCCTTCAGGATTTCTAAGGGTGTAAATTTTTGATTTCACTCTTCACTGCCTATCACAGTTTCGGAGGCCATGGAATGCCCAGGTGGCACAACCCCCCCCCCCCCCAAATGACCCCATTTTGAAAGGTAGACACCCCAAGCTATTTGCTGAGAGGCATGGTGAGTATTTTGCAGCTCTCATTTGTTTTTGAAAATGAAGAAAGACAAGAAATTTTTTTTTTCTTTTTTAAATTTTCAAAACTTTGTGACAAAAAGTGAGGTCTGCAAAATACTTACTATACCACTCAGCAAAAAGCTTGGGGTGTCTACTTTCCAAAATGGGGTCATTTGGGGGGGGGGTGTTTGCCACCTGGGCATTCCATGGCCTCGGAAACTGTGATAGGCAGTGAAGAGTGAAATCAAAAATTTACGCCCTTAGAAAGCCTGAAGGCGGTGCTTGGTTTTCGGGGTCCCGTGCGCGGCTAGGCTCCCAAAAAGTCCCACGCATGTGGTATCCCCATACTCAGGAGAAGCAACAGAATGTATTTTGGGTTGTAATTTCACATATTCCCATGGCATGTTTGAGCAATATATCATTTAGTGACAACTTTGTGCAAAAAAAAAAATTAATTTGTCTCTTTCCCGCATCTTGTGTCACAATATAAAATATTCCATGGACTCAACATGACTCTCAGCAAATAGCTTGGGGTGTCTACTTTCCAAAATGGTGTCATTTGGGGGGGGTTTGAACTGTCCTGGCATTTTATGCACAACATTTAGAAGCTTATGTCACACATCACCCACTCTTCTAACCACTTGAAGACAAAGCCCTTTCTGACACTTTTTGATTACATGAAAAAATTATTTTTTTTTGCAAGAAAATTACTTTGAACCACCAAACATTATATATTTTTTTAAAGAAAATGCCCTACAGATTAAAATGGTGGGTGTTTCATTTTTTTTTCACACAGTATTTGCGCAGCGATTTTTCAAACGCATTTTTTTGGGAAAAACACACTTTTTTAAATTTAAATGCACTAAAACACACTATATTGCCCAAATGTTTGTTGAAATAAAAAAGATGATCTTAGGCCGAGTACATGGATACCAAACATGACATGCTTTAAAATTGCGCACAAACGTGCAGTGGCAACAAAATGAATACATTTTTAAAAGCCTTTAAAAGCCTTTACAGGTTACCACTTTAGATTTACAGAGAAGGTCTACTACTAAAATTACTGCCCTCGATCTGACCTTCGCGGTGATACCTCACATGCATGGTGCAATTGCTGTTTACATTTGACGCCAGACCGACGCTTGCGTTCGCCTTAGCGCAAGAGCAGGGGGGACAGAAGTGCTTTTTTTTTTTGTTTTGTTTTCTTTATTATTTTTTTGTTTTTTTATCTTATTTTTAAACTGTTCCTTTCATTTTTTTTTTTAAAATCATTTTTATTGTTATCTCAGGGATTGTAAATATCCCCTATGATAGCAATAGGTAGTGACAGGTACTCTTTTTTGAAAAAATTGGGGTCTATTAGACCCTAGATTTCTCCTCTGCCCTCAAAGCATCTGACCACACCAAGATCGGTGTGATAAAATGCTTCCCCAATTTCCCAATGGCGCTGTTTACATCCAGCAAAATCTAAGTCATAAAATGCTCGTAGCTTCTGGTTTCTTAGGCCATAGAGATGTTTGGAGCCACTCTGGTCTCTGATCAGCTCTATGGTCAGCTGGCTGAATCACCGGCTGCATTCTCAGGTTCCCTGTTGAGACAGGAGAGCCATAGAAAAACACGTAAGACAGTGGGGGGGGCATTCCCTCCCACTGCTTGTAAAAGCAGTCTAGAGGCTAATTAGCTGCTAGGATTGATTTTACATGAAAGCTGACCGCTGGCTGAAAAGAATGATACCAAGATGATACCTAAACCTGCAGGCATCATTCTGGTATAACTACTCAAAGTCATGAATGGCGTACCTGAAGACAAAAAAATGGTTAACAATAAAGCACAGTAAACGGTAAAGTATAAAAAATTGCATACCTGAAAAGCAAACATGATAAAACATAATAACAATCAAACATTGCAGAATAGAATACAATAAAAAAGAGCAGAACAATAGAGAGAGAATAGAGAGAGAGAGAACAATAAAACGACAACTATTTTTTTTTATTTTATATTTTTGTTTGTGTTTTTTTTTTTTTTTTACACTTTTTTTTGTAACTGTAACTTTTATAACTGTAACCGGTTCCAGGTTCGGGTCTCTCAAAATGCGATGACATCTTGGGAGACCCTGTGAAAGTGCGCCTAGTCTGTGGAATGCTGTACCCTACGCTAATACTCAACTAGTGAATGGTAGCGTTCAAAACATTCACCAATGCAAAGACCAGGATTGTCAGGACAGGAGGGACAATAATAGTGGGTGTCATGCCTATATCCGCGTTTGCTGCAGACACAACATCTTTTTTGGGGGGGTTTGTTGGGTAGGGGTACTCAGGAGGACATAAAGAAAATGCCTCTCATGCAGCGGACTGCATTTGGTTGGGGATGTGAATGGGGGAAGTACGGGTGCTGCAGAAGCGGTGGGTTCCCAATTAGGATTGGCGAATGCAGCAGGAAAGGCATTATGGGCACGACGGGCCTGTGTTTGTCTTTTTGGTGGCAGCGGGACACTACTTGTGCTTGCCACCTCACCAGCTTGAACTGCACATATGGGACTCGCTACGTCACCAAGTGTTACTGCAGTGCCGGTTTGACTACGACCGGGGTGTACTAAGCCGCTGATGCTTGCCAGTTCACCAAAACACTACCAAAAAAACTGTTAGCGATCGCAGGGATCAGCCCTGACTCTGCGAACGCTGCAGTTATGCGTTTAGTGTTTTGTAAGTGTCAGTGATCGATCGATACTGCACTTGGGTGGCCAGGGCTGGGCCGGGCGGAGGGGCAAAACGCAGGTGCTAGCAGGTATCTGGGCTGATCCCGCTAACACTGCGTTTTTGGGAACCCTAAACTGCTGGGGAGGCTAGTATAGATCTGATCGGATCAGATATTGATCCGTTCAGATACTTTACCACTAAGGGAGGTGTACGGTGCGTGCGTGTTAGCACTACTGGCACTAACCTGACGCTGCCTGGGGCTGGTGCTTGCCAGTTCACCAAAACGCTACCAAAAAAACTGTTAGCGATCGCAGGGATCAGGCCTGACTCTGCGAACACTGCAGTTATGTGTTTAGTGTTTTGTAAGTGACAGTGATCGATCGATACTGCACTTGGGCTGGCTGGGCTGGGCCGGGCGGAGGGGCAAAACGCAGGTGCTAGCAGGTATCTGGGCTGATCCCGCTAACACTGCGTTTTTGGGAACCCTAAACTGCTGGGGACGCCAGTATAGATCTGATCAGATCAGATATTGATCCGTTCAGATACTATACCACTAAGGGAGGTGTATGCTGCGTGCGTGGGTGTTAGCGGTACTGGCGCTAACCTGATGCTGCTTGGGGCTGGTGCTTGCCAGTTCACCAAAACGCTACCAAGAAAACTGTTAGCGATCGCAGGGATCAGGCCTGACTCTGCGAACGCTGCAGTTATGTGTTTAGTGTTTTGTAAGTGACAGTGATCGATCAATACTGCACTTGGGTGGGCTGGGCTGGGCCGGGCGGAGGGGAAAAACGCAGGTGCTAGCAGGTATCTGGGCTGATCCCGCTAACACTGTGTTTTTGGGAACCCTAAACTGCTGGGGAGGCTAGTATAGATCTGATCGGATCAGATATTGATGCGTTCAGATACTATACCACTAAGGGAGGCGTATGCTGCGTGCGTGGGTGTTAGCAGGACTGGCGCTAATCTGACGCTGCCTGGGGCGACGCATATCACCGCCGGGCGATCAGGGGGTTAAACCTTTATTCGGTAATAAACGGTGGGTGCCTTGACACTATAAAAAATAAACAAACTAACCAGCATCAACCGTAACGGTTATACGTGATCAGTGGTGAAAGGGTTAACTAGGGGGCAATCAAGGGGTTAAAACATTTATTCGGTAGTATATGGGTGTCCCTGTCGCTATAAAACGCTGATGGCGAACCTAAATATTTACGTCCCTAACTAGCATCACCAGCGACACTAATACAGCGATCAGAAAAATGATCGCTTAGCGACACTGGTGATGGGGGCTGATCAAGGGGTTAAAACTTTATTAGGGGGGGTTAGGGGGGTACCCGAGACCTACAGGGGGCTAACACTAACTGCCCTACCACTTCTAACTGTCACAAACTGACACCATGCAGTAATCAGAAAAAAAAACTGCTTGGTGTCAGTGTGACAGGGGGGGGGGTGATTGGGGGGTGATCGGGGGGCGATTGGGGGTGTAAAGTGTGCCTGGAATGTTCTACTGTGATGTGTAGTGTTGTGCACTCACTCACATGTCTTCTCTCCTCGGCGCCGGAACGGAAACTGCCGAGCCGAGGTGAGATGACATCACATCCTCTGCCTCTGTGTACTGCACAGAGGCAGGGGATGATTCTCATTGGCTGGGAGCGATCGCGAGGGGGGGCACGATCGGATGGCCTCCCCCTAATCTCTCAACGCTCCCAGACCAAAGCCGACCGCCGCTAGCACCGGGGGGGGGTCCGAACGGACCCCCTGCCCGCGGGAAGGCAATCACGTACCAGGTACATGATTTTGCCTGCCCGTGCCATTCTTCTGACGTATATCAGCGTTAGGCGGTCGGCAAGTGGTTAATAGACAAGCTTTGTAAATACCATTTTGAATCTGACAACATATGTGGCTGCCACCTGTCCATAACTTATTTATCCTCAGAAGGTGATTATATATATTCTTTGCATCAAAATTCACAGAAGCATATTGAGCATATTGACACACTCCCCAGCAACAATCCTGCATATTTGTAAGTCTTTTTTTAAACCTTTATATAACAATGAGGGTCTCTGCATTCAATGTCAGTAAAGCCCCGGCCTTGACAGCTTCAGTGTAAGGTTCTACAAAACTTTCAAAGATGGATAGTGGCACTAACTATAACAATGACAAAAAAAAAATAGCTTGAAACCCCACCATTCTTAGTACCTTGGGGTGAGTTAAAGATGTGCTGAATCTCACAGGTGATATCATCATAACTTAGTACTCACTCTTATAACACATTTAGTATTAGTGATCTAAATGAATAGAACACTCCCGTGTGTACAACAAAATAAATGTCCCCCAATATTCCAACTAATATGTGATGAATATATATTAACATACACCACGTGAAAAAATACAAAATCCATGAATAAGTGCTGGTCACGAAACATGTCGGGGAGTAGCTGTCTGGCAATCTAACACTTAGATTAGAGGAAGGAGTGACGGGTGACAGAGCGGGGATCGGCCGAGGGACGGGTCGCTGCAGGCGGGTGAGACGTACTCCAGCTTCCATACTCCCTGGGTCTGCCATGGCCGTGTGTTGTGGTTTCGCTTTGTATCCTGTTCAGTGTGCCGTGCTGTTTTCCATACTACTGTGAAGTGTGTTTTGCCTACCAGTTTTTATTTGAATGTGAGTTCATTTGACGCAGTTTTAGTGTGAATAAATTGATCTTTTTAACGATACTACACTATTGGAGCATTTCTTTTATCTCATATATGAATTTACGATTATGAGGAGGAAAGCCAGTGTGCAGCAGTGGAGATCTGGAACGCATGCTAACCCCCATGAGAGTGGGTTGAGGCTCTGTTCGGCCAAACACAAGAGTGGGAGGCCTTAATAGCTGGTGAGTTTGAATTCCAGAAGGGAGTGGAATCACGTCACTGAGGTGTGGTGAAATTTGCGGATCACAGCAGAACGATTTTGAGGACACCTGCACTTTCTTCTTGGAGTGGTGTTTTCTTGTCACACATTATCATCACTGTTTTTGTGGACTATTTTTGGATTTTTTTTATTTCACTTTGGACTTTATTTATTTATTATATTATTTTATTTTTAGTTTTAGTTTTCATATACTATTTTATTTTTAGTTTTTATATATTTTTATATTTGTTATATATTTTTTAAGTGATTATATATTGTAGGAACTATTTGCATTTTTTCTTTGTTTTCAAATAGTTTTATTGAGAGTAACAAAATTGGTACACAAAATAGATATACATGTACATCCTTCAGAGTCATAGGGATATCTTTTAAAACAATATGATGAGGTGTAGGCATGATAGGCTATAAGACCGTCCTGAATTCACAGTGGCCCAATACATTCTGTTCATGACTCACGTGAAATTATCACCCTGAAGGGTATCTATTCTGGTAAAATAATAAAAGAAAAATTAAGAAAGAAAAAAAAAAGAAAAAAGGGGAATTTCTTAAACAGATAGAACAAATAGTAGATTTTTAATAGTCAGTCTATATAATCAAAGAGTGGTCAGTCTTGGAGCCTGAATAAAAACCACGGATTCCATTTGGCATTATATGCCGGAATGGAATCATGTAAGGTATGGAATATTTCCTCGGACACCATCATACTATCTATACGTGAGATAATTTGTGCAAAGGGGAACGTAGAGGATTTCCAGTGTAGTGCAATGACCCAAAGGGTAGCAATACAGATAGAGTGTATTAATCTCATCATAGGTTTAGTCACTTCTGGGATGTCTTGGAAAAGAATACAGTGGTGAAATGTGAGATTAATGGGTTTCTCCGCCAATCTATCGATCAGTTTAAAAACCTCCTTCCAAGAGGGTTGTAGTTTATCGCACTCCCAGAATATATGTAGGTATGAGCCTAAGTTGTTGCAACCACGGAAACACCTGGGAGACACCTGCGGGTAAAACCTGTGGAGACGGGTTGGGGTATAATACCATCTTGTTGTAAGTTTGATGGCTGTCTCCCTGACAGTTAATGATTTTGTGCATTTGCGAATGTTCTGCCAGTTTTTATCCCAGTCTAATTCCTCCTGGTCAAGAGCTAGCTCTTGTTCCCATTGTGATCTGTATTTTAAGGTAGGTGGGTCATTAGAAGATTCTAGCATACTATGGATCAATGAGATAAGGCCTTTTTGACGAGGGGATGTGTGGCACAGGTCCTCATATAGTGTCGAGGGGTCTGCATTAGGGTTGGGGTAGTGTAACTGAAAAAAATGTCTTATTTGGAGATAACGGTAAAATTCTCTGTTGGGTAGTTGGCATCTGGCTTGAAGTGCTGAGAATGTGGTAAATGTGGAGTTAACTAGAAAGTCCCCAAGAGTAATCAGATTATTTTGGGTCCACTCTAGGAAGGCCCCCGGGTGGTCATATGCAGGGGGGAATCTAGGGTCCCCGAGATATGAAGCTCCTGTGGATATCGGAGAGGAGAGACAGTACTTTGTCTTATACATTTTCCAAAGTTTCAAGCCTGCTGTCACTACCAGGTTTCGGGTGGAAAGGTCTGGGATGGAAGGGTGTGAGGACCAAAGTAGGCCAGGTAGGTAGAGGGGGGCAATGGAGTCTTGTTCAAACCTAACCCATGGGACTTTGGAACCTCTAATGTTCCATTGTGCTTGCTGAGCAAATCTGCTGGCTACATAGTACAGCCAGATATTTGGGACTCCCAGCCCACCCCTTTTAGGGGAACGGTAAAGGGTCTCTCTAGCGAATCTGGGGGGTTTGTCTTGCCATATGAATCTATTAAGGTGTGCTTGAAGAGTAAGTAGGTATGATTTAGACACTCTAATAGGGAGGGAACGAAACAGGTAAAGCAGCCTGGGAAGTATTGTCATTTTGAGGACCATAATTCTTCCAAGGAAGGATATATGGAGATGATTCCAAAGTTTAAGAGTTTTTTTAAGTTTTGTGGTCAGGGGGGGATAATTGGCCTCAAAGAGTCTGCAGAAGTCTCCAGTCAGCTCGATGCCCAAGTATTGTAGGTGAGTAGTGGCCCACACAAAGTGAAAAGCATTCTTCAGTTGTTGGGTTTCCAACTGTGAAAAACCTACTGGGAGGGCAACAGATTTCGAGACATTAATCTTGAGGCCAGAGACTCCCGCAAAGTCCGAAAGAGTCCGTAAGAGGTTGGGTAGAGATATGAGGGGGTTAGTCAAGAACATGAGGACATCGTCAGCGTACATACAGAATTTGTAAGAGGAGGGGCCTTTGGTGTAGCCTGAAATATTTGAGTTTCTAAGTATTGCTATAGCGAGTGGTTCTAGGGCAAGGGCAAAAATTAAGGGGGAAAGTGGGCATCCCTGTCTCGTGCCCCGACCTACTGTGAAGAAGTCTGAGCTACAACCTGGGATCTTGATGCGGGTTTTGGGGTTTAAATAGAGGGTTTGAAATGCATGGAAAAATTCGTCTTTAAATCCCATTCGTTGTAGGATGGTAGAAAGGTAGTTCCAGGATACGCTGTCAAATGCCTTGTGTATATCCAGGCTAAGCATAAACAGTTTCCGGGAGGTTAGGTTGGCATCTTGGATAATGTTTGTGGCTAAGCGTATGTTGTCAGTAATGAATCTATGGGGTATAAATCCTGATTGATAGGGGGAGATAAGTGAGGAGATAATGGGTGCCAGTCTGTCAGCTAGGATTCTACTAAAGATTTTTAGATCGTTGTTTATTACCGAGATTGGTCTATAATTCTGAGGGAGTAAATGGTTTTTGTTTGGTTTGGGAATCATGGACATATTTGCCAGAAGCATCTCCTCAGGGAAGCTTCCTCCTTGTAGAACCCAATTAAATAATTGCGCTAAATTAGGGGCCAGAAGGTTGACAAATTTCTTGTAGTAAATGGCTGAAAAGCCATCTGGGCCCGGAGCAGAGCCTAACTTTAGAGATTTAATAACCCTATGTACTTCTGAGGTAGTGATGGGGGCATTGAGTTTCTCAGTTTGAGATGGGGTGAGGGAGGGCAAGGGTAGTTCTCGGAGCCAGTCAACCTCAGCTTGGGTGGGAGGCTTTTGGGTAGGAGCCAGAAGGGTTGAGTAAAATTGTTTGAAAAGTTGGAGTACTTCTTTGGGATGGGAAGTGGGTAACCCTGAGCTCTGTGTTAATTTATAGACATGTGGAGGGCGGGAGGACTGATTGAGCCGTCTGGCAAATAAGGTCGAGGCGGTATTGTTATGAAGTAGAAATTTCGATTTCGACCATCTAAGTGCCTTCTCAGTCTTAGAGGAGAGAAGGGAGTCTAGTTCTAGGCTTTTTTGGTCAATAAGTTGTCTAGTGGACTCCAAAGCCAGAGAACCCGCGTCCTTGTATAGCCTATCGAGGTCTTTTGTGAGGTCGACAATTCTCTGTCTGTGGAGCTTGTTATGAGCGGAGGCGAGGCTGATTAGTCTGCCCCTCAGCACTGCTTTATGGGCTGTCCAGACAATCGAGGGCGGGGTTTCAGGGAGAGCATTAAGTGAGAAATATTCGTCAATGGACTTGGCTGTCTCCGACTCCACAACCAAGTCCGAGAGCAAAGCCTCATTAAGTCTCCAGGTATACGGTGTGGGGGCAAGTCTGATGAAGTCAGTGGTGAAGGAGGTTGTGTGATGGTCTGACCAAACACAGGGGTGAATCTTGGCACTAGTGGAATTGGCTAAAATGATAGGGGTAGTATAAATATAATCTAACCTGGCGTAACTTTTATGTGGGTGTGAGTAGAAGGTAAACTCCTTAATGCCCATATTGTGTGTTCTCCAGGTATCTACTAGTTGGTGGTTCAAAAGACCCTGGGTTAGAGACCTGGGGAAGGCTTTGGTAGCAGTAGTGGAGGAGGATCTGTCCAATGTGGGGTTAGCCACTAGGTTCAAATCTCCTCCTATAATCATATGGGGAGATTCCAAGGAGGCTAATTTATCAAAAAACATTTTAAAAAAGGAGGCAGGGGCATCATTAGGTGCATAAATACTGGCTATGGTGATTTCCCTATTATGCATTACACCTTTAATAATCACAAATCTGCTTTCTTTATCCTTATAGCATTGCTTAATTTCCATAGGAACTGAGGAATGTAACAGAATGGCAGCACCCCTGCTTTTGGATGTGTGGAGGGAACAAAATGATTGTGGGAAGCTTCTATGAAGGTATTTTGGGTGTGAGGAGTGGGAGAAGTGAGTCTCCTGAAGTAGGAGAATCTTGGTGCCCAACTGGTTATAAAAATCAAACGCCTTGCGTCTTTTAATAGGGGAGTTAAACCCCTTTACATTATGTGAAGTACAGGTGATTGCCATGATAGGTCAATATTGTGCTGTCAGGCAGAAAAGGTAACAAACTATGCATGCAAGAGGGGTTGTGTATCAAGCAAGCTAGGCCCAGCGGGGGTGCTGTCATTAAGTCAAGCATCAAGTGGAAAAAGTGGTACATGAAATTCACATTCAGGCCAATACCAGGAGAGAACATTTCTATCGCATTAGCATAATATCGGGAGAGCAAACATTCCAGACTGTAAGGTGACTGACCAAGTAAAAGGAGAACAGCTGTAGAAAAGCATTGAATGAAAAAAAGAAAAAAAACATATAAAATTGTATAGCTTGACATGAAGCCCAGTATCAAAAATGAGTCAGGTAAACGAAACTTTACCTGTTAACAGTAAAGACTAATAAAAGAAACCTTTATTAACGAGACAACTTGGTCTCGAACCCAGCTAGTATTCTAATTCCCACTATGGGGAAAAAACCTGTGAGGCTCGCAAAAAAGTAGAAAAAAGAAAAAAAAAACAGGAAAAGAAAAAAATTCAAACCAGTACGTAGCCTGTGGTTTCAAACGGAACTTTTGCTGGGTGGGGAGGACATGTCACGGCTCCGCGGGACTGTCGCCTGTAATAAGGTGATGGAAGAAACAGTGTCATGCGTCATATAGGTGAAGGAGTGGTGGGTATCAGGAAAATCACCGTGGAAGTTCTGCGAGGCCCTCTCCAACATCGTAACGGATTCTCCTTCTTTCTCTTCGTGATGGAGGGGTTTGCCAGATGGGGGCCGGACGAGGAGTCAGCGGTGGGCGACGGATGGCAGCTGCATCAAGAAGGCCCAGTTTCACTAGGATTTCTTGGCCCTCGAGTAGGGAAGTGGCTGAAAAGGTGGTGCCATTGTGGGGGACCAGCAACTTAAACGGGAAGCCCCATCTGTATCGAATACGGGCGGATTGGAGTGCGGTGGTTATTTCTTTTAAGCTTCTCCGTCTGTCAAGGGTAGCAGGGGAGATATCCGGATAGATCTGGATCTGGTGATTGTCCAGCATAATCCTTTGCTTGTTCCGTGCAGCCCTTAGGATATCCTCTTTGATGAGAAAATCTTTTAGGCAGAGGATCACATCCCTGGGTGGTTTATCATCAGGAGGCTTTGGGCGAAGCGCTCTGTGAACGCGATCACACTTAAAAGCAGAGGAGTCACACTCTGGGAGCAGTGATTTAAATAGACGAATAACAGCAGGGATAAGTTCAGTCTCTGATTCCGGGATACCTCTAAGGCGCAAATTGTTGCGCCTATTTCTATTGTCGAGATCTTCGACTTGGGCTTGGATCGCAGAAAGAGCTGTGGCCAATGAGTCATGTTCCCGACTAAGGTCGTTGTAGGCCAGAGCCAGCTCATCGTGCTTGGTCTCAAGGAGCTCGGTACGTGAGCCTAAGGCCGCAATTTCTTGTGATAGTGTATGGGAAGTTTTCTGCAGTTCCATCTGAAATTTGGAAGCCAGTTTGGTATACATTGCTTCCAGACTGCTGTCCAGGTCAGCCTTAGAGAGGGTAGTGTGGTACTCACTCGTGCTGCATGTAGACCGGGATGGTGTCTGCTGTGATGTGGGAGTTTGAGCCGGGGAGTCCCCCTTCCCTGCCGCGCCATCTTGGGACATGCTGTAACGTTCCCGCGTGCGGAGGAGATAGTGAGTTAGGGTATTCTGAGCGGAGCCACGGGATTTCCTTCTCTTCGACGGCATGCACCAGTGTTATGTGGCTCGAGGGGTGCAAGAAACGAGTATATTTGAGCAGTTAATAGCCCTCGGGATGCCGTGAAAGGCCCGGGTGGAGCGGAGCTACTGTGTCAGACGTCCATTTCCTTTGGCGCCGCGCATGCGCCCCCTATTTGCATTTTTTCACGTGGTGTATGTTAATATATATTCATCACATATTAGTTGGAATATTGGGGGACATTTATTTTGTTGTACACACGGGAGTGTTCTATTTATTTAGATCACTAATACTATATGTGTTATAAGAGTGAGTGCTAAGTTATGATGCATCACCTTTGAGATTCAGCACATCTCTAACTCACCCCAAGGTACTAAGAACGGTGGGGTTTCAAGCAATTTTTTTTTTTTTTTGTCTTTGTTATAGTTAGCGCCGCTATCCATCTGCACCATTGGAGGGTGGATTCTGTTTATATATGATTTGATATTTAAGTGGCAGCTCTATTTTGTGCTCTCTATTTCATCTAGCGAGGAGGTGGTAGTGCAGGTTTAGGCGGACTCTCCTGGTTACCTTTCAGTTTACAAAACTTTCAAAGAACCCATGGTCCCTTTTTGACACAAACTAGTATTTCTATTTTAGACTAATGTCCATACTGTGAAAACTTCCGGATCATCTCACTAATTAATGTAGATGTCAAGCTTTATGCTAAAATATTGGCCACCAGATTATGACCTTCACTCCCAAGCCTAATTCAGTCAGACTAGACTGGCTTTATCTCAAATAGTCATATTAGTGACACCACACAAACTATTGTTCTCATCCTTGCTTCTCATAGCCACACATTTCTTCTATGCCTTCTCTTGGTAGATGCAAAGAAGGCCTTTGGTAGAGTTCACTGGTCCTATTTGAATTCTATTCTCATTCATTTATGTCATGGGTGGTACTTTTGTGTCCAACGTTATGGCCCTCTACTCAAATACTCCTGCGAGGGTATGGGTTAATGTTCCAATGTCTTCACTGCTGTATTATCTGTAACGGGACTCGACTTACTTGTCCCCTATCCCTGCTGTTGTAAATTCTCACAATGCAACACATAGCAAATGTATTGTAGAATAGCCCCTCTGTTTAGAGTGTCATACTGGGCACACATTATCATAAACTTGCTCCATATGCAGATGATCTTTTATTTAAAGTTCCTCAAGAACTAGTACGCCTAACATCCTGCAGGTAATTATCCTAGATGGGGCACTCAATTTGTTCACGATAAATACGTCAAAATTTGATTTCCTAAACATCCCACTACCCTAGACAGCATCAACCCACCTAATAACAGCTTTTCCATTCAAAATGACAGTCTACGGCCATCTCTTACCTGGATACTCTCTACAGAGAGCCTACTGAAAACATTTTCTCTGATCTATCAGATTGACACTCGCTGCCAATTTCTTGGTTGGTCAGATTCAACATCCTCAAAATGGACATTCTCCCATGTGTGCTTTAAAGGTTTTAAATATCCCATCCACCTACCACACTCTTATTTTTAATGCCTTTACTCAGCATCCATAAAGTTCACCTGGGGCCATGGTTCACTACATGTTAAGGTAAAAACTCCACCAAATCTAACATTTTTAGTTGCCTCATATTACCAGATTTTGTGCTTTACCATAGTGCGGCACTTTTAGCTAGATTGTTAGATTTTTTTCACCCCCAACACAGACAAAAAGGAAGTATTATAAAAAAAGGTCATTGCCCCCTTTCTACTCATGGCTTACCTGTGGTTAAGTCCAGCTAAATGTCCTGTGTGTTGATTATCATCCATTGTTGATTCAAGAACTAGTACGCCTAACATCCTGCAGGTAATTATCCTAGATGGGGCACTCAATTTGTTCACGATAAATACGTCAAAATTTGATTTCCTAAACATCCCACTACCCTAGACAGCATCAACCCACCTAATAACAGCTTTTCCATTCAAAATGACAGTCTACGGCCATCTCTTACCTGGATACTCTCTACAGAGAGCCTACTGAAAACATTTTCTCTGATCTATCAGATTGACACTCGCTGCCAATTTCTTGGTTGGTCAGATTCAACATCCTCAAAATGGACATTCTCCCATGTGTGCTTTAAAGGTTTTAAATATCCCATCCACCTACCACACTCTTATTTTTAATGCCTTTACTCAGCATCCATAAAGTTCACCTGGGGCCATGGTTCACTACATGTTAAGGTAAAAACTCCACCAAATCTAACATTTTTAGTTGCCTCATATTACCAGATTTTGTGCTTTACCATAGTGCGGCACTTTTAGCTAGATTGTTAGATTTTTTTCACCCCCAACACAGACAAAAAGGAAGTATTATAAAAAAAGGTCATTGCCCCCTTTCTACTCATGGCTTACCTGTGGTTAAGTCCAGCTAAATGTCCTGTGTGTTGATTATCATCCATTGTTGATTCATTCTCTGTTACACCAATAGGACTCCGTGTTATCATTTTATTAACTGTTCTTGAGACCTGGCCCTCTAACTCCAACACATTACAATCCTCATTACAGCATTATTTCTGAACTCAATTTGAATTCCAAATCTATAAGTACATCATGTCTTTCTTCCAAATTCAAGTTTATTGTAACCCAATCTTAAGTCTTAGGCTCATATTGAAGGACTAGTACAGTTATCTAGTTCCATCAGGTCATTTTTGAAAGCCACCATTTTAAATGACCCCATAGCAAGATGGGGTCATTTAAACCAAGATGAAAAACTGTACATTTCAAGATGATTTGATTGTAGCCATATTAGTGCAATTGTGAGATAGAAAATTGAGTACTGTCCGTGATACTTTTTTTATTTGCACTAACATACAATTTTTCAGGACAAGCTTTCGGGGTATGTTCCCTTCTTCAAGGTCCAAGCAGTACCACCCGGTGACCCCGCCCCCCGTTATTTAAGAACTGTCAGATGAGGAGCGCCGTCACACAGCGGGAGCCTCCCTCCATGCCAGCATGGGTTTCGGAGCGGCCCGGAGAAGAAAATGAAGAAGAGAAGAAGAGAAGAAGAGAAGAAGAGAAGAGCGGGAGCCTCCCCCCATGCCATGGGTGCGGAGCGGCACGAGGAGAAGAAGATAGAAGACGCCGCAGAGGAGATGCTGGACGAGAATGCCGGAGGAAGAACCAGAAGAGCCAGAAGAACCAGAAGAACCAGAAGATGAAGGAAGATAGAAGAAAGAAGAAGCATTTAAATAAAGGAATTGTCAAAAACTGTCTCTTGTCATTTTTAACATTTTTGACAGTTTTTTTAGTGAAATGGTAGGGGTAAGTACCCCCTTACCATTTCACACAGGGGGGGGGCCGGGATCTGGGGGTCCCCTTGTTAAAGGGGGCTTCCAGATTCCGATAAGCCCCCCGCCCGCAGACCCCCACAACCACCGGCCAGGGTTGTGGGGATGAGGCCCTTGTCCTCATCAACATGGGGACAAGGTGTTTTGGGGGGCTACCCCAAAGCACCCTCCCAATGTTGAGGGCATGTGGCCTGGTACGGTTCAGGAGGGGGGGGCGCACTCTCGTCCCCCCCTCTTTTCCTGCGGCCTGCCAGGTTGCGTGATCGGATAAGGGTCTGGTATGGATTTTTGGGGGGACCCCACGCCATTTTTTTTTTTTTTTGGCGCGGGGTTCCCCTTAAAATCCATACCAGACCTGAAGGGTCTGGTATGGAATTTAGGGGGAACCCCACGTCATTTTTTTTTTTTAATTTTGGCAGGTGTTCCCCTTAACATCCATACCAGACCTGAAGGGCCTGATATGGAATTTAGGAGGACTCCCACGTCATTTTTTTTTTTTTGGTTCGGGGTTCCCCTTTGGGGAATTCCCATGCCGTTTTTATCAATGAACTTCTATGTGTATTGTCGGCAATGCAATAGCCGCGGGTAGTTTTAAATGAGTTTTTTCCTTCAAAATGTCATTTTGCTGTCAGACTGTTCTAAACACAGGAAACATGCGCCCCTTTACAGGCATACTATAGACACCCCCCAGGTACGAAATTTAAAGGGATATTACACTTTTATTGTTTGACTTTAAGCATTATTAAAATCACTGCTCCTGAAAAAACGGCCGTTTTTAAAACTTTTTTTTGCATTGATCCATGTCCCCTGGGGCAGGACCCAGGTCCCCAAACACTTTTTATGACAATAACTTGCATATTAGCCTTTAAAATTAGCACTTTTGATTATTCATGTTCGTGTCCCATAGACTTTAACGGTGTACGCGTGTTCGAGCGAACTTTTTTCCTGTTCGCATGTTCTGGTGCGAACCGAACAGGGGGGTGTTCGGCTCATCCCTAATCAGGAGCATAACCGTATTAATCACCTATAAATAGGGGAAATTAGCAATATTTAGAGTAGTTTAAAGGACGAGTGGGCAAATGTAAAACATAAAATTCCACATTCTTCCACAAAGACCATGAACTTACAATTGCGTCTGTGCAAAGGCGGCGCAGCCCTGAATGCAGAGCCCACCCACAATGCCAGGGTCTGTCTTGGCCTGTCCTTTCTGCCACACTCCGGAGCTGCGACACGTACTGGGGATCCCCCCTCTGCCTTGTTGTGACGTGGGGCGGGCGGGGCCTCCTCCACTGCACGTCAACGTCATGCCTTCCGCGCCGGCTGTTCAGCGTCTTTATGACGCCCCATAGCGGCAGCATGTTTTCCATCTCCAGCGCTTGGTGGGGTTGGTTTGGCGCTCGCTGTCGGCCAGCTCGGTTGCCTGGCTGGCGGGTCTGCGGTGCCTCCCGGTCCCCTTTGGTTTGCTGGTTGCATGACGTTGGGGGTGTGCTCTGCGGCGGCACTCCCCGCTTTGGCTTCTCCCAGTGAGGTGTCTCTCAATTCAGCCTTTATCCGTACACCATCAAGCAGTCACACACTTTTGGCAACCATGTCCCTACTCCCTCCTTCACAGGTATGGTCTTTCTTCACCCCCTTTTCTTTCACTCACTTTCCTTCTTTTGTTCTATCATCCCCCTTCCCTGGTCTCTTTCTGGACTATCTTGGTCGATTCTCTCATATTCTATTCTCTCCTTTTCAAAACTTCTTTTTACTTTTTCTTTTTTCTCTTTCTCTTTCTTTCACTCTTTTCACTCCAACCCATTCTCACTGCTTCATACTCTTTTTTCCATTTTTTTCACACTTTTCTCACCTATTCACTTCGTGTTTTTGTTTTTTGGGTCTTTCTCCTCACAGCTATGGTCTTTCTTCACCCCTTTTTCTTTCACTCAGTTTTCCTCTTTTGTTCTACCATCCCCCTTCCCTGGTCTCTTTCTGTACTATCTTGGTTATTTCTCTCATATTCTATTCTCTCTTTCTCGAAACTTTTTTTCTTTTATTTTTTCACTTTTTTCCTTCTCTTTCTTTCATTCGTTTTTACTCCAACCTATTTTCACTACTTCATATTCTCCTTTCATTTTTTTACACTATTCTTACCTATTCACTTTGTGTTTTTGCTTTTCAGGTCTTTTTTTCCTCCTTCCACTGAGGTCACCCCGTCACACTCTGACCCAATCTGGGGGTTTCTCGTTGCCGGGTCTGCTGCCTGGACACGCTCCTTCAGCTTCGGACCCTGGCATTGTGGGTGGGCTCTGCATTCAGGGCTGCGCCGCCTTTGCACAGACGCAATTGTAAGTTCATGGTCTTTGTGGAAGAATGTGGAATTTTATGTTTTACATTTGCCCACTCGTCCTTTAAACTACTCTAAATATTGCTAATTTCCCCTATTTATAGGTGATTATTACGGTTATGCTCCTGATGAGTGGCTATAAGGTCCCGAAACGGCGTAGAGCTTACAACTACCGTTATTTATACACCACTATTAGCTATGTATAGACGTTCCATTGTTATTGCATTTTGTCTTTGCCACTTTTTTCTAGTGACACTGCGTGCCACATATTTATTGTTATGTATTTTTTATTCATATCCTCATATGTTTACATAGAAGTCCTTGTTGGAATGTATTTTATGATTGAATACAAATTATATTTATTGAGTTATGTGCCTGCAAATGTAAACTTATGAATTTATGTATTACTTTATATTAAAAAATTGAAACTTTATTCTAGTTTGACTTCTGCTCCCGTGTGCCTCACTCAAAGTCCCACATCTGCTCTCTTTTTTAGTTTTTAATACTGAACCGGGATGGAGGAGGGGTATGAACGGCCCCACTATCCTCATTTAAAGTCCCAATACTGCTGATTTCTCTCCTTTTAATCATTAAAAGAGATATTCTCAGACATTCCCTGAAGGTGGCCCGCACCACCATATCCAGGAACAGGAAATCTTTAAATATTCCATCATTGGCCTTGTGGGCCACCATTATGGGTGATCTCATGCACATGGAAAGCCTTGTGGCAGAAAATAGACACCTGTCTTTGTACATCTTTATTCTTGTTCCATGGACCTATGAATTCTATGGATTTTTTCAACAAATTCAGTTTTCTGTTAAAACCTTGCCCCCACCTCCTTTCCCCTTCTTTCCTTTCACTTTGACCTCACCCACCTTCTACCATGTCTCTCCTACAGTATACTGTATAACAATCATACGGTATGTATATTCATTTTTCAATACATTCCGTGAACATAAGATATTGTAAGGAGTATCAACTGAAAGTCCTGTCACTTTACCTCCTACCGCTCTAGAGTCCTTTTGGTTTGGACCTCTGTTACATTCACTCCTACTTTTTCTCACTCTCTGTGTTTACTCTGATGTATTTCTTGATTAAAAGATGTTTGGTGTCTCTCCTTGCAGCCTTTGGTACAAGCCTGTAGTACCAGGTGACATAAGCGACACTTTGGTTCCGAGAAAGAGCAGAGTGGTAAAGTGATATTCTGACAGTCAAGATTTCTATATTTTGAGCTTTTAATAAAGTAATTTGGAGGAGATGGTGTTTTATTTATTTTTGTTTTTTTTGTAGCACTTGACTGAGTAGATTAAAGCTCTGGTTCTAATACCCCTAACAATTATTGAGGAATTACAACCACAGAGCACTTTGTGATGACAGAGGAAGGTGTGACTACAGTGTGAGGATGTCAGGAACTTGGTAGGATGCCGAGATGCTGAGAGGGCTCCCCTTGCGGCCGAGTGCAGCACACCTCTGAAGGTGACACAGGAGGTGTGGTGCCCACAGAAGCACGGGTTGCCTGATTGCCGGAGCTGGTTGCCAGGAGCTTTCTGGGGCAGGCAAGGTATACTGCAGGCAGGCGTGCTGGGAAAGTCCAGGCTATGTGGACCAGTGGAGCAGATTGAATAACTGAGTCGGGAGCCAGGGCAGGGGTCATTCACAGTAAGACAGTCCAGGATCAGAGTGACCAAGGGTCAGCCGAGTCTTTGCACAGGAGACAGGTAAAGGCAGAGTCCGTAAGCCAGGCTGGGATCAGATGTAGGGAGCAAGCAGGAATAAGTCAGAATACAAGTCAAGGGGTCAAGCCAGGAGATCAAGAAGAGCAGGTCAAGGCAAGCCGGGTTGGTACACAGGAAATCAGATCAGCAGGATACACAAGGCACAGGAACACAGAGGAAAGCTGACACTAAACCAGCAATGCACCATTGTCAGCAGCCAGTTTAAATAGGCAGTGGCGCCACTATCACGCTGTGCATGTGCTACCGCGTCTGTTCATGGCGCTGTGTGTCCTTGTGTGTTCATTCGCACCGGCATGCCTTTGTCTACTCAGGTTCATGATCCCTGCACTATTGCACCTGGGGATGCGCCTATTTCCCTGATAGTGCCCCCTCCAAGGGTCAGCCTCTGGATGCCTAGTCATGCCTATTTTTCGGGATGACTGTTGCGGAACCTCTGTAAAAGCCTGGGAGCATGTACATTGCTCGCAGGCTCCCATGAGTTCTCTTCTGCAGAGTATCCCTTCCATTTAATTAAGAACTGAATTGTTCTACCTCTCCGTCGGCAGTCAAGAATGGACTCCACTTAAAATTCAGTTTCGTCTCCTTCCAGGACTGGAGGTGGGGGTACTTCTTCGATCCCTGGAAAAGGACTAGAAACAGCAGGTTTAAGCAGAGAGACATGAAATACAGGATGAATTTTATAAGACTCTGGCAGGGCAAGTTCAAAAACTACTGGATTAATTTCACATCTTATTTCAAATGACCAACAAACTTTGATCCCAGTTTTCGGGACAGACATGGCAGTTTGAGGTTTGCTGATGAAAGCCACACTTTGTCCCCAATCTTAAAGGTAGGGTTTCCTCTTTTCTACCTGTCATATTGTTTTTTGTACTATTCTTGAGCTTTTTGCATTGTGTCCTGAAGTGTTTGGTAATTTGTTTGTATGAAGTTCATTCTGTCTTGGACTGCTGGAACTGAGGACTCTGGAATGATATTGGGTAAAAATGAGGGGTGGAAACCGTAATTTACCCAGAAGGGTGATTGGTTGGTAGTAGCATGCACAGAGTTGTTATATGCGAATTACGCACATGGCAATAGTGAAATCCAGTCGTCCTGAGAAAAAAAACAAAAACACCGTAGGTATTGCTCTACCAGCAGGTTGGTCATTTCAGTTTGACCATTACTCTGTAGGTGGTGGGCCGTGGACAAACATATCTCGATTGATAGTAATTTGCAGAGATTTCTCCAGAATCTAGAGCTAAATTGCACACCTCTATCTGACACAATGTTGTCTGGTATGCCATACAATCTGACTATTTATTTTATAAAGATCTTTGCTGTATCCATAGCAGAAGGTGTGCCCATCATCGGCCAGAAGTGTGCCATCTTGGACAGTCAGTCCACTACTAACAAGATAGCTGTAAACTCTTCTGAGGGGATAAGTCTACTATAAAGTCCATGGGTATCTTTTTCCAAGGTTGTTCCGGGACTGGCAGTGGTCTTAACAGGCCGCATGATTTAGTTGACATATTCCCTGCAGTCAGATCTCAGGGTGGGCCACCATAAGGACTGTTGGACAAGTTTGGTTGTTTTTTGGACCCCGAAGTGGCCAGCAAGCTGATGGTCATGAAAGGTTTTCACAACTTGAAGCCTGGCTTGTTGTGGGGCAAAAAATCTGTCTTGATGCCAAAGGAGCCCCTCCTGACTTCCTAGGGAGGAGATTTCTGCCTCTGTGCACTGAGTGGATGCCTGCTCAATTGAAGTCTGTAAATTAGGTTGGATCAGAAAAAAAATGTTAAGGAGACAAAATCGTACTGAGTGCAATCTCTTCAGGGGTATCAGGAAACATTCAGGACAGGGTGTCAGCTTTTTCATTCTTAGACCCTGGGTGGTAGGTGATAAGGAAATTAAACATAGAAAAGAATTTGAGCCTTTCGAGCCTGTCAGAGTCTCACACACTTGGCAGTGTGAAGATACTCTAGGTTCTTGTGGTCTGTAAAAATTAAGAGGGTGGATGGCACCTTCCAGGAGGTATCTCCATTCCTCCAGAGCAGTTTTAATTGCTAAGAGTTCCCGATCCCCTACATCATAGTTCTTCTCCGGCTGGCTCATTTTCCAAGATGAGAAGGCCACAGGATGAAGCAATGCTATGGGACCCTGGCGTTGGGATAGCACTGCCCCTGTGGCTACTTCTGAAGCGTCGACTTCCAGGACATAGGGAAGTGGCAGGTTCAGGATGCTGTAAGATCGGTGTGGAAGTAAAGAAGGATTTCAATTTGTTAAGGCCGGTTTGTGCTGCTACAGACCACTGGAATTTGATATGTTGGCGGGTTATCTGGGTAATAGGTGCTATGATGGTAGAGAAATTCTTTATGAATTTTCTGTAGAAGTTTGTGAAAGTTGGTGAAGATATGAGCCATACGGAACTTCTGGAAGAGTTTGGGGACCAGGGGAGTGGATAGTGATTCTTAAGGGTGATTTCATTTAGTTCCCTGTAGTCCACACATGGTCTCAATGTTTTATCCTTCTTTTCAACAAAGAAAATGCCGGCACCGGCAGGAGAGGAGGAAGGGTGGATAAATCCTTTTTCTAAGTTTTCATCAATATATTGCCTCAATGTCTCAAGTTCAGTTTTGGAAAGAGGAAATATGTGGAAATACCTGTAATCTTTCACAGGGTGCTGACCCTGCTGTAAGGTATACAGAGTAGCTTCAGCAGTGGCCACCCGCTGAGGGTCATCATATAATTGTGCCATGGTTTTGAGAAATAGGTCCACAGAGTTAGTGACAGGACTCTTCTGCTCCAATAAGCCATGGGCCCTTGCTTGAGGTTCATCTATTAGTAAGGAAATGATGAATGCTACCTTCAGTGTTTTAATAGAAAAAGTCAGTGTTTGCAGAGTCAAGTACAGGAGACAGGCATTTTTAAAGGATCTGAATTTCTTTCGATCTCCAGAAAAATGTTCCTGTGTTGGCACTCATGGTTCTGGAGGGGGTATCACCACAGTAGGAGTAGCCACGGAGCATTGCTGGGCAGGAGAGCTGGCTGAGGATGGGCATTGGTGTGTGGAAGCAGGTGTCACTGACAGGTGTTGCAGACGGCCCTCTAATTGTAAGTATCCTTCCTGAAGTCTTTTGACGGCTTGAGTGAGGGCCGTGAATTGTTGACATACGACTTCCAGCGGGGAGACACCTCCGTTGGCCTCTGACATGGCTGGTTTATAGTGTCAGGAACTTGGTAGGAGGCCCAGATGCTGGGAGGGCTTCCCTTGCAGCCGAGTGGAGCACACCCCTGAAGGTGACACAGGAGGTGTGGTGCCCACAGAAGCACAAGTTGCCTGATTGCTAGAGCTGGTTGCCAGGAGCTTTCTGGGACAGGCAAGGTATACTGCAAGGCAGAAGTGCTTAGAAAGTCCAGGAGATGTGGACCAGTGGAGCAGACCAGGTAGCTGAGTCGGGAGCCAGGCCAGGGGTCATTCACAGTAAGACAGTCCAAGATCAGAGTGACTAAGGGTCAGCCAAGTCTTTGCACAGAAGACAGGTAAAGGCAGAGTCCATAAGCCAGGCCGGGATCAGATGCATGGAGCAAGCAGGAACAAGTCAGGATTCAAGCCAAGGGGTCAAGCCGGCAGATCAATGCACCATTGTCAGCAGCGGGTTTAAATAGGCAGTGGTGCCACTATCACGCTGTGCGTGTGCCGCCGCGCATGTGCGTTCGCCTGTAAATGGCGCTGCACGTCCTTATGCGTTGATTCGCACCAGCGTGCCTTTGCCTGCACCATTTCACAATCCCTGCACTATTGCGCCTGGAATTGCCCCTTTTATCCCTGATAGAAGAGCTGATCTCCCAAAGAAGGTGTGAGTAATTGACCTGCAAACCTGGAAGAAGTTGAAGGGAGAAATGATTGCTAGGAGCACTGTGCAGAAAAGCAGGAGGGGAAAGAGCAACAAAACTGGTACTATGGGGCAGATTTACTAAAACTGGAGGACTCAGAATCTGGTGCAGCTGTGCATGGTAGCCAATCATCTTCTAACCTCAGCTTGTTCAATTAATCTTTGACAATAAAAAATGGAAGCTGATTGATTTCTGTGCAGAGCTGCACCAGATTTTGTTTCAATATTTTTATTGAAGAATTAAGTATAATATTGACAGTCATTGTCATAAGTCGTATTCAAATTGCAATATAATCAAGATAATTACATAGCAGTATTTATTCGTTAGTCGAGGTTTAAACATAAGAACTGTGATAGGTGATGAAGGTAAGATAATGTGTGTGGGTTATTAATCCCATGCACCCCATATGGGCTCATGCTGTGACATGGGTGATTAGGGGATCCTTCATTCTCCTTGGTGTAAAGATAGTTCAAAAAAGTAAATTATTTACCAACGTATGATAACTTGAACAGTTCTTACCAAAGGATGGTAGTAACATAGAAGTGTAGAATGTAGAACTTTCAAGTGTGAGGATGTGAATGGACCGGTACATGTCCAGAATCCTTGGAGAACTTGAGAGTACTCATGGTAGCATTTGTACTCGTAATAAACTGTATGTAACGTGTAAGATAGATTAGTAAAGAAGGTAATTGGAACAAAAATAGAAATAAAAAGGAGGGGAGGGGAGTGGAGAGGGGGGTAGGGGACAAGATGAGTAGGGGAGGGAGGTAGAGAGCTGTGCTATATATTCAGTAAGCAGAGCAACGAGGCTCGAGTATGTGTTAGTAGTATCAGAAAAATTATCAGGTAAGTTTTTGTGTGTACCATTTTCGACCAGGGGTGCCATAGCTTGTGGATTTTGGAGTATGAGGGTTTTCCTTTTGACATAATTGATTCATACGCGTAATGGGAGTGAACTAGTGTAATGACTTCGGACAACATTGAGGTTAAGGTTGTTTTCCATCGTCTAGTTATGAGTAATCTGGTAGCTAGGAGTATGTGTGTAATCACTAGTCTGAAAGGTGGTGGCAGTAATTCAGTAGTCAAGTTCAGTATGGCCAGTTGTGGGGTAAGTGTGATGGGAAGGTGACAGATATCTTGTATAAGGTGTTCCACCTCTGCCCAGAGGTCTTTTAAGGCTGGACATGACCATAGAATGTGAGATAGGGTGCCTATGTGGTTACATTCTCTCCAACACTTGGATGAGGATTGTGGTTGGAATTTGGTCAGTCTCTGTGGTGTTAGGTACCATCTTAGGTGTATTTTATGCATTAATTCCCAGAGAGAGGTGCAGCTAGTGGATTTATAAATGGATTGTAGGGCCTTTTGCCATTGATGTTCAGAGAACTGAATCTGTAAGTCTTTTTCCCAGTCTGTGTATGGTTTAGATTTGTGGAATACTGTTTTTCTTGTAGTGTAGAATATATTAGTGAGGTGCCTTTGGTAGGCGTGTTGTTAGAGAAGTAGTAGTTCCATATTTTAAGTGGTACTGCTCCTTCCAATCGTGGGTGGGCTGAGAGACATTGTTGAATCCTGGCGTAATTAAGGAAATCTTTGGAGGGTGCTTGGTATTGTGATTGGAGTTGGGTAAAGGGTTTATGTAGTATCATAGACCTGAGTTCTGTGGTGCAGGTATTTTGGTCTGCTATCCATTTGGGAATGTTCAAATCAGGTGTCAGTAATTGTAGGGTTTGGATAGGTATTGGGATGTTTTTGGTGGGTAATTGGGACCATTTTGCAGAGTGTAATATCAACCAGGCTTTAACTGAAGCTTGTATGGTCGGTGAGTGTAAGCAAAGATTTGTGTGTTTAGTTGTAGTGCTGAATAGCCAGTATTTAAGGTTGGGCCCTGGAGTCATGGTGTTTTCAATGTTTCCCCATAGTGTGGATGGGTGCGTGTGTATCCATTCCGTCATTTGAGATAGAATGGTGGCTAGATAGTAATCTTTAATATCTACATATCCCAGGCCACCCGCTAGTTTGTGTTTGGTAGTTTTGGTATGACTACATCTAGGTTTCTTGCCTTGCCACATGTAGTGGTGTATAATGGATTGTAGCGATTGGAGGTATGAGTTAGTAAGTGGAATAGGTAGTGTGCGGAATGTGTAGAGCAATCTAGGGAGTATGAGCATTTTAAAGGCAGCTAGTCTGCCAGCCCAAGAAAATTCAAATTTTGACAGTTTGGAGGTTTCCTTAATAAGCATCTGTTTCATTTCCAAGTAGTTGCTAGTAAAAAGATTGCTGGTGCATTTGGTGAGTGTAATTCCTAGATATGATATACCTATGTCTGCCCATGGATATGTATAGAAGTTACGTAGAAGGTTGCTAGTTATGGCATCTAAACCTAGGTCTAGAATATATGACTTGTTTTCGTTAACCTTGTAATAAGAAATGGTACTAAATCTTTTTAATACAGATTGTATCGAAGCCAGGGAGGATATGGGGTTGGTTACCATCATGATGACGTCGTCAGCAAACAGATTGATCTTGTGTTCCAATTTTCCAATTTGGAATCCTGTAATGGACTTGTTTAATCTAATATTACTAAATTGAAGATGATGGGCGATAGGGGGCAGCCCTGACGAGTGCCATTAGAAATTGGGAATGGATTAGATAGCATCTCAGAGGTATAGACCTGGGCTGAAGGTTTTGAGTATAAAGCCATTATTGCGGAAAGAATGTGGCCTTGGAGACCGAATTTACGGAGTGTAGCTTGGAGATAGGCCCAATTGACTCTGTCGAACGCCTTCTCTGCATCCAGGGAGAGAAGCAGAGAAGGCGTTCGTTCAGACTCCGCAATGTGTATTATATTAATGAGTCTGCGGGTTGCATCAAACGTTTGCCTACCTTTTGTGAACCCGGATTGATCAGGGTGGATTAGTGAAGGCATAATATTTACTAACCTGTTTGCTATGAGTTTGGCATAGATTTTTGTGTCAACATTCAGAAGTGATATGGGTCTAAAGTTTTGCGGAGAGGTAGGATCCTTGCCTGGCTTCGGTAACGTAATGATTAAGGCATTTAACATTTCCTGTGGGAGAGAAGAGGAGGAGGCAGCGTCATTGCACATTTGAGCTAAAAAAGGAGCTAGAATGGTACTGAATTGTTTATAGTACTCCCCGGTGAGATCGTCCGGTCGAGGGGATTTGTTGGATGGCAGGGATGTGATGGTATCTAAAACTTCCATTGGAGAGAATGGAGCATTTAGCATTGTTAGTTGGTCGGGGGAGACTTGTGGGAGATTAATTTCTTTCAAAAAGTTTTCTATGTCCTCTGGGCATGGTTGGCTAATAGTGGAGTCATTGTTTAGATTATAAAGTGTTTCGTAGTAATGACTAGACATGTGCACAACCAAAAAAATGTGTTTATTTTCATTTTCGTTTCATTAGTTATGATCGCGATTCATAAATTCGTAAATGCGCTCATTCATACATTCGTTCATTCGTAATTCGAACATTCGTTCATTCGTACATTCGTTCATTCGTACATTCGTACATTTTTACATTTGTACATTCGTAAATTCATACATTCGTCAAATCGTACATTTGTAAATTAGAAAACTCGGAAATTTGTAAATTCGAAGTTTGAAAATCCAAAAACCCGAAAATTCAAAAATCTGAAATAGTAACTAACTATTAAATTATAAGTATTGTATTTTCCTTTCAAACTTGACTGTCAGTGAACGTAACAAATACAAATTTAACCGAAGTTACGAATTATCCAAAACGAATGCTGCATCTAAACAAATGGAACGGAACAAATTAATAATCAATAATAATAATAATAAAACGTTGTTATTATTATTATTGTTATTTATTATTATTAATTCATTACGTTCCATTCCGTTTTTTCGGATCATTCATAACTTCGGATAAATTTGTACGTGTTACGTTCACTAACAGCCAAATTTAAAAGGAAATTACAATACCTATAAATTAAAAGTTACTAGTAATTACTAATTAGGGTTGTCCCGATACCACTTTTTTAGGACCGAGTACAAGTACCGATACTTTTTTTCAAGTACTCACCGATACCGATTACCGATACTTTTTTTTAATGTCACGTGACAGTTTTTTTTTTTTTACTATTTTTTTTTGGGGGGGGGGGGTGAACGTTGTATGTGTGTGTGTTTTTTTTTTGTTTTTTTTTTACAATTTTTATTTTTTCCAATAATATTTTTTTATTCTTTATTGTTTTTTTTTTTTTTAATCAGCCCTTTTGGGGGGCTTTGGTGAGATATCAGGGGGTCTTAACAGACCTCTGATTTCTCCCCCTTGAGACAGAGAAAGAGACAGAGGATAGAGATTCCCCAGTCCCTTTCTCTGCAGCGTCAGCTGCACTGAGAATGAATGGAGAGAACACAGCAGCTTCTCTCCATTCATAAACTGACACATCGTAATCACAGGAGATTACAATGTTTCAGTTATGTGAATGGACAGAGTCAGCTGACTCTATCCATACACAAAGGAAGGAGGAGGGGGACGGAGGAACGAAGGGGAAGAACGGAGGGGAAAGATAAGGAGAGCAGAACGGAGGGGACAGATAAGAGAGGAATGCAGGGGACTGCGGAGAGGCACAGAGGAAAGGAGGGGGCACGGAGGAGGATGCAGTGACAGTCAGCTGTGAGCGATCACAGCTGTATGTCACTAAAGCTTGTGAAAGCCGCTGGGGGAGAATCTTGTAACTCCCCCACGTGCCGATCACAGCTGTCTTCTAGGTATCGGGGGAAGCATCGGGAGCATTTGCCCGAGTACAAGTACTTGGGGAAATGCTCGGTATCGGTGCCGATACCGATACTAGTATCGGTATCGGGTCAACCCTATTACTAATAGTTAAGTTATTATTAGTTAACTATTATTTCAGATTTCCGAATTTTCGAATTTACAAATTTACGAATTCACTAATTTACTAATGTACGAATGTACGAATGTACGAATGTAAATTGCGAATGTACGAATGTTCGAATGCCCGAATTTACGAATGTCCAATTTTATCGAATTTACGAATATTCGGAAAAAATTCGTTAAATGGGTTTTCGTTATTTCGGATATTCCCGAATTAACGAATTTGTCGAAATTCGTTAAAAAACGAATTCGGAACGAAACAAATTGCACATGCCTAGTAATGACTAAACGCTTCTGCTATAGCTTGAGGATCTATCAGTTTTTGTTGTGTGGAGGGATGATAAAGGTGAGATATCTTGTTTTTAATATGATGACCTTTGATTCTGAGTGCCATGGTTTTCCCTGCCTTATTCCCAGTGGAGTAGTGATTCGCTTTAAATCTTTTTTGGGCTCTATCATATGTTTCTAGTAATAGGTTCCTTAATTCTTGTCTGAGAAGTACAAGTTTTTCTCTAAGGGCAGGATCGGGAGTTAATTGGTTTTGGGCTTCTGTTGTTTTAATTTGGGAGGTGATGGTGTCAAGACGCTGTGATCTCCTCCTTTTCTCTCTAGCTCCTATTTGGATAAGAATCCCTCTGATGACCGCTTTGTGGGCGTTCCATAAAATAGTGTTGCTTGATGTCGAACCCTGATTCAGATCAAAAAATTCTTCCAAATGTTTACGGATTGTGTCTGAATGTTCAGGTGATTGAATAATTGAGGCATTGGCTCTCCATAGCTTCGTAGGTGAAGAGGTAGGCAAAGACTTGATGGTTATAGTCACTGGGGCATGGTCGGACCATGTTATCGTGTCTAAAGATGACTCAGAAATTTTCGGTAGAGTCCACTTGTCGACTAGGAAGTAATCGATTCTGGTGTATGAGTTGTGTCGATGGGAAAGGAAGGAGTAGTCCCTCTCAGTGGGATGGTGGCATCTCCATACATCATATAAGTCATGGTTTCTTAGGAACTGTCCCATAAGTGAGGCAAGTCTAGTCGTGCGTGAGGAGGCATCTAAGGAGTTATCTGGAACGATGTTGAAATCTCCGCAGATAACGAGGTTTCCTTGACGGAATTTGGCTATTTTGGGCATCAGCTTAGAAAGGAATTTGATTTGTTTAGTGTTGGGCGCATACACCGTGACAATAGTATATCTAGTATTGTCTAGGGTACAATCTAGGGCCAGATATCTACCGTCTTCATCAATCATACTGTTATGGAGCGTAAAGTTGATTGTATGTTTGATTGCTATTAGAACTCCATTTTTCTTAGTGGGGCCTGGAGCGTGGTAAATATGGGGAAAAGATTTGTTACTGCAGTGTGGCATTGCAGATCTTTTAAAGTGCGTTTCTTGCACATAGATGATGTCGCACGAGGATTTCTGGGCTGTGCGCCATAGTGAGGCTCTTTTTACTGGGTGATTTAGCCCTTTGGCATTCAGTGAGAGGAATTTGGTCATCTTGGCGGATGATGTAAGATAGAGTATGTGACAAGTTCTTACTCACAGTTAGTAGATAGGTGCTGTTACGTAGAAAAGACCGGTGTTCGAGGTACTCGTGTCCTTTTTCGTTCGCGTGCTCTCAGGAAGAAGAGATGGTGGGTAAGGAAAACTTAGGGTAAGGAGAAAAATAAAAATTTAGTAGGGAAAAAAAAGGTAGACAAAAATACAAGAACTGACAGCAGTTAAGTAAACTGGTACTGCTGTGTTGTTGTGGGGTATAAGTTCGTGGAGCAAGTTGCAACGAGCAAGGCATCCGACCGGAGTTGTGGTAAAGTGGGTCATTTGTGGGCCCACTATTCAGGTATAGATTAGTGCTTACCGGAGTGACGGTTGTCAGCGGAGTGAGGAGAGTTTTCTCCGCGGTTTATTTGTGCTGTTTTGGGTGGATCGGGAATAATTCCCCATAGGTGGAGTAATTTGAGGCCTTCCTCCACTGTGGAGATATTATGCTTGGTCCCATTCTTTGTGACTATGATCTTGGTGGGAAAGCCCCATTGGTAGGGGATCTTGTGGTTATTAAGTGGTTTGGTAATGGTGTTCAGTTGTCTCCTTAATTGACGAGTATGCTGCGAGAGGTCAGCGTACAGTTGGAGGTGAGTATACGGGGCAGGCAGCTGGTCCAGATGTCTCGATTTGAATAGAAGTTGATCTTTAGTATGAAAAAAATGAATTCTCATCAGAATATCACGTGGGACTTCGGGCGGGAGATGCGGGGGTTTAGGGAGGCGGTGAATGCGGTCGATTATGGCTTCCATGGGGGTGAGATCAGGCAGGAGCGTGGAAATCAATTTCCTGGCATATGTGTTTAGATCATGCGGTAGGACAGACTCAGGGACCCCTCTGATTTTGACATTATTACGGCGGGACCTGTCCTCGAGGTCCTCATCCATTGCTGTTCATCACGTGTATGATCATGGGCATCTACCAGATCATTGACCGTTTCGGTCATTTCTCCCATCTGTTTCTCAACAATGTTCATTTTATGTCCCATCTGGTTCATTTGTGAGGAGAATCTGAGGAACATATTAGATATGTCATTGTGAAGGGAGCTCTGAAGAGAGATGAGCATCTCCTTCATTGTAGTGTCTAATACAGGCTGATTTGTGGTAGGGAAGGCTGCTATGGGGGATGGATGAGCTGGGGCTGCATCAGGCACAGGGCTCACCTCAGACAGCGCTGAATCTGCATCCAGGCGCATCCGCGTTTTTTCTGGGCTGTTGCTGGTTGAGGAAGCAGGGGATGATGGTGAGGCATCAAGAGAGTGAAGTTGTGTGGATATTAGCAGGTCATCTGCATCAGGGAGATCTGTATAGGCCGCCGAAATTCCACATTCAGGGCCGCGGGCGCCATCTTGGATTTTCGGCTGTGTGTAGTAATCTGTCAGTTTCTTAGGCTGACGGTATTCTTTTCTTTTGCGGTTCATCTCAGATGATGTGTGGGGGTAAGCCAGTGTTCCGGTGGTCTCAGTAGTCGCTGGGGGTTACCAGAATAGCAGGGATGTCGGTTTATATTCCGGTCAGTGCAGGAGCTGTGTGATTACACGTCCATCTTGCCCGGCAGTTGGCCACGCCCCCCGAGCTGCACCAGATTTTGCACTCTCCAACTTTAGTAAATCTCCCCCAATATGTCTTTAGAGTTCTGTGGATTGAGGTCAATATTGCTTTGGAATGCAGCATTAGATAGGATTTATCTACATATCAAATTAAAACAGCTCTTTAAAACATTAATAAGCAAGGAAAGTTGTATATCTAATGTTACTATATAGCAAATAAGAGAAGCAACTTTGTATCTTCTATGCTGACATATCTCTTTGAAGAGCTGATGAGGATGTCAGATTAGTTTTGTAAGGAAGTTTTCTGGGGGATTGGTGTAATGTTAGGGTTCTATTTTTTGGGTTTGGATAAATATGTAAAATTTTTGGAAAATGTATAAGTTCAATGAATGGCCTGCAATTCTAACTCAGGCCAACCTTTCACACTGGGGCTGGTGCGTTTTAGCGGTGCTTTACCGATGTTTAACCACTTAAGGACTAGCCTCGTTTTGGATTTTAGGTGTTTACATGTTTAAAACAGTTTTTTTTGCTAGAAAATTACTTAGAACCCCCAAACATTATATATGGTTTTTCTTCTAACACCCTAGAGAATAAAATGGTGGTCGTTGCAATACTTTTTTTTGCACCATATTTGCGCAGCGGTCTTAAAAGCGCACTTTTTTGGGAAAAAAATCACTTTTTTGAATAAAAAATAAGACAACAGTAAAGTTAGCCCAATTTTTTTTTTATATTGTAAAATATAATGTTACGCCAAGTAAATTGATACCCAACATGTCACACTTCAAAATTGCGCCCGCTCGTGGAATGGCGTCAAACTTTTACCCTCAAAAATCTCCATAGGCGACGCTTAAAAAAATTCTACAGTTTGCATATTTTACGGTACAGAGGAGGTCTGAGGCTAGAATTATTGTTCTCGCTCTACTGGTCACGGCAATACCTCACATGTGTGGTTTGACCACCGTTTTCATATGCGGGCGCTACTCGCGTATGCATTCGCTTCTGCGCACAAGCTCGTTGGGACGGGGGGGCTTTTAAAAAAAAAAAAATTTTTTAATTTATTATTTATTTTACATTATTTTATTTATTTTTACACTTTTTTTTTTTTTTTAAATTGTGTCACTTTTTTTCCTATTACAAGGAATGTAAACATCCCTTGTAATAGAAAAAAGCATGACAGGACCTCTTAAATATGAGATCTGGGGTCAAAAAGACCTCAGATCTCATATTTACACTAAAATGCAATAAAAAAAATGACATTTGAAAAAATGTGCCTTTAAGAGGCGTGGACGGAAGTGACGTTTTGTCGCTTCCACCCAGCAGTGTCATGGAAACAAGTGGGTGCCATCTTAGCCTCACTCGTCTCCAGGCACAGCACGGAGAAGGATGCGATTGCCTCCGCCGCTACGACAGCTCCGGTAAGCGGCGGAGGGCACCGGATCGCGGCGGGAGGGGGGGCTCTCTCCTGCCACCGATAAAAAGTGATCTTGCGGCGAATCCGCCGCAGGGACCACTATTATCTGAAAGGCAGCCGCCGCACGAAAACGGGGATACTGGGGTTATGGTAGCTAGCTGCTGCCATAACAACGATATACCACTTCTAAATTTGGACGTACATCGTCGTGCGGTGGTCGGCAAGTGGTTAAGCAGCACTTTTTGGCCACTAGCAGGGCGCTTTTTACCCCCGCTAGCGGCTGAAGAAGGGTTCAAAAGCACTCGTGTTGCGGCGCTTCTGAAGTGCTTTTCAGGCGCTTTGGAAGCACTGGCCATTCATTTCAATGGGCAGGGCGTTTTGGGAGCACTGTATACAGCGCTCCCAAACCGCCCCAAAGATGCTGCTTGCGTCCCGCAATTGTACCGCCGCAGTGTGAAAAGTCACACTGAAATGAATGGGAGGCGGTATTCAGCCGCTTTACAGGCGCTTTCTCTAGCCCTAAAACGCCTGAAAACCGCTTCGGTGTGAAAGGGGTCTTACTCTCCAAACTGCAAACTGAACAGTGAAGAAGCCTTAGCAGACAGATGATTCCATCAATCTACTAGTTTTGCTTTCTCCTGTCATGTGCCTTCTTAACATATTTTCATGCATCACCTTTCCCACTATGAGTGTTGTGGTGCAGATGTTTGAAAGAAAGTTCAGGTACTTTCAGTACTTACAGTAGATGCATTTCAAAATGTTAATGAATACATGACTGCATTGATTTGTAATGATTGTGTCTGTCTTGAGGTTAGCTTTAAGAGGGGACCTGATGCTTGAATATGGAGGCTTTAACAAAAGTAGAAGGAAAACCTAAGAACATGCTTGCTGTAGCTTCAAGGTGGGTGGGAACACAGCTGCAAACTCCCTGATATTTATATCACTACCAGTGGTGGCCGGTGGTATTTTTTTTGGTTGGTTGGGTCACAGGCAGCCCACCCTGGTCAGTTGGTCAACAGCCCTGCACTTACCCCATCTAGGTTGCGGGCAGCGCTTCCTCCGGCCGGCGGCTTCACCCTGCATCTCCTCCTTCTCGGTGGCTTCCCCTGCATCTGCTCCCTCTTCCTCCTCAGTGGCCAAAAGAGTCGCTTCTCCTCTCAGCCAATCAGGGATGGGTCAGGACCCGCTTTCTGATTAGCCTGGAGGAGAATCAGAGCACTGTGCCCGAGCCCACCCAGTTGTGTGACAATAGCGAATTAATATTCGCTATTGTCTTCCTGATTCTCCTCCCTTTTTTGAAGCCTCAGGCTCTAATCATGTGCTTCTAAAAAAGAAAAAAAAAACATTGACCCTTTCTTAGTAACACAGAGCCAAAGACAACACATATCCGAATGTGTTGGACAAAAAAGTCTGTGGTATAACACATACAGCAGGTGGCAGCCAATTAATCTAAACTTGAACAATTAGAGAGTGGAAAACACAGATGCTAAAAGAAAGTTCTAGCCTAAATAAAACATTGCTATGCCCCGTACACACGGTCGGACATTGATGAGACATTCCGACAACAAAATCCTAGGATTTTTTCCGACGGATGTTGGCTCAAACTTGTCTTGCATACACACGGTCACACAAAGTTGTCGGAAAATCCGATCATTCTGAATGCGGTGACGTAAAACACGTGCGTCGGGACTATAAATGGGGCAGTAGCCAATAGCTTTCATCTCTTTATTTATTCTGAGCATGCGTGGCACTTTGTGCGTCGGATTTGTGTACACACGATCGGAAATGATAACAACGGATTTTGTTGTTGGAAAATTTTATAGCCTGCTCTCAAACTTTGTGTGTCGGAAAATCCGATGGAAAATGTGTGATGGAGCCTACACACGGTCGGAATTTCCGACAACAAGGTCCTATCACACATTTTCCGTCGGAAAATCCGACCGTGTGTACGGGGCATAACAGTGTAGTAAATATTAGGGATTATTTCATTTGTAATGCAATAGATATAGCTTGTTCTAGTCCTTAAATCTTTAATAGAATGAAAATTGCATATTTCAGAAAAAGTTAAATCTATAAAATGTATAATCAAAGAACGAGTTCATTGTATATAGCTGGTTGTAGACACAATCCCTGCCCTTAGGACACACCCCTCTGACATGTTTCACCCTTCCTAAGGCTTAATCATCAAATTATCTCAATGATTAGCCTCTACGAGGGGCAAAAAATGTAAGAGGGGCATGGCCTAAGGGCAGGGACTGTGTCTACAACCACCTATACACATAAAACTTACCAGTGCGATTTCCATGGAGTGCAGCCTTGTTCTTCGATCTTGTTATATATATATATTGAGCTAGATGAGCTCATGTGACCTGCACCTGCATCAGTGGAGTTCCCAAGAGGTTATTTTAAGAGTTTGGAATGGTGCAGTTTTTCTTTTGGCATTTCACTATAAAATGTATAACTTGGAATAACCAGTTAAATCTTTCATGTTCACTTTTCTCCTTTGGTTTAGTCTTATAGAGAAAAAATGTATTTGCTAAATCAAATAGAGGAATAAATGCAAACATGATAAGATATTTAGGTAAAATTTATTTGCACAAAGCACAGTAAATACAAAGCTCTAATAGCACAAATGCAATTCTGTTAAAATAAATAAAGGGGTTGATTACTTTTTGTGTTTCAGAAACTCAGAAGTGCTATATTTTCCTATTCACGTTATATTTGTCCTTACCAACAGTGTGGACAAGGGCAGCTATTTAATTCAACAACAATGTTTATCTTAGCTTCTGTTTTAAAGAGCACCTCGAACCAAGCTTTAAAGGGGAAATATAGGTGAAGGGGGGCTAGGTAAGAGACAGTTAAATACTGATCTGTATGCCCTTGCTACAGCAATATGCCGTTGTAACTATTAAGCACAAAATATGATATGCAAATAACCAATAAACAGTATTTAAGAATATCTGATAGAAAAGTACTGGAAACAGCGATTTTTGGTGGTGATGGTTAATTTAGTAATATATTTAGTGGTATTCTGTACCTGGTGTTGCTGACCAATGGTAAGAAGTCTTCCCTTGCAGCTAAGTTCCAGGCTAAGTTCCAGGCACCCCTGAAGGTGATAATAGGAGGTGCCAGTCTCAAAGAAGCATGGGTTGTCTGCTGGAACTGCATCCAGGGATATTGGTTTGTATGTTCCATTTGTTTGTTGCTTTAAGGATGATGGGCTGATGATAAGCAAAGTTCCACATTCAGAGCCTTGCAAAGAGCCCTCCAGAATCTGGAGGTAAATTGTAGTCCCCGGTCTGAAACAATGTTACTGGGTAGTCCATGTCGTCTTACAATTTCCTCAATGAATATACTGTATGTGCAGTCTCCACAGCAGATGGAGTACCCACCATTGGTAAGAAGTGGGCCATCTTGGATAGTTGATCTACCACCACCAGGATAGTAGTGATCCCTTTAGAGCAGTGGTTCTCAACTCCCGTCCTCAGGACCCACGAACAGGCCATATTTTAAGTATTACCTTGGGGAGATGCAGAAAAGAATATTGCAATCACTGAACAGCAAATTATATCATCTGTGATGTATTTCAGTTATCTTGCAAACCTGACCAGTTAGTGGGTCCTGAGGACAGGAGTTGAGAACCACTGCTTTAGAGGGAGTTAAGTCCACAAAAAAATGACTATAATTTCCCAGGGGCAATTTAGGACAGGTAATAGTCTCAGCAGCCCCAGGCCCTAGCTTTATCAACCTTGCTGCACAGGCACACTGTGTAGTAATTCAAATAATTCTTGCAATCTTGATTCAAGTTAGACCACCAAAAAGACTGTTGGACTAGTTCAATTATCTTATGGACCCTAAAGAGTCCAGGCGGCTGGTGGTCATGGAAGGTTCTGAGGACTTGAGATCTTACATCCTGGGGTATGAAGCATTTGTTCTCATGCCACAATACTCCATCCTGCTTCCTCAGAAAGCCATGTTCGGATTCTGAGCATAGAGTGTGGGCTTGTTCAATGGATGCCTGGATCAGAAAAAATGTTAAGAGGACTGGATAGTGCTTGGGGGTGCAGACTCAACTGATTTAGGAAACATACGAGATAAAGCATCTGCTTTCTCATTTGTGGATTCTGGGTGATAGGTTCAGTGGAAGTTGAATCTGGAAAAGAACAGAGCTCACCCGGCTTGTTGGGGCTTCAAGCACTTTGTGGACCTCAAATATTCCAAATTCTTATGATACGTGAAGATCCTGATTGAATGGTAGCTCCTACCAATAGGTACCTCCATTCTTCAAATGCTGCTTTAATTGCCAAGAGTTCCCTATCTCCCACATCATAGTGACTCTCAGCTTGGTTCAATTTTTGGGAACAAAAGGCCACCAGATGAAACAGAGCCTTCAGACCCTGCTATAGGGAGAGCAATTTTCTTAAGCTCTCTGTAATCAATGCAGGGTCAGAATGGTCTTCTTTCTCAACAAAGAAGATGCCCACCCTAGCAGGCAAAGAAGAGGAATGGATAAACCCCTTAGCAAGGTTTTCATCTATGTACTGCCGGAGGGCTTCCAGCTCAGGTTCATACAATGAGAAGATCTGTCCAAAGGATATTTCTACCTCTGAAAGAAGTTCAATTGACAGTTGTAGGACCGATGAGGTGGGAGTACATTGGCTTTTTTCTTGTCAAAAAAGCAATGATAAATAGGTGGAACAGATTGACTGGCATTGGGTACTGATTCAATGGAAAGGCATACAGGAGGTTCAATGGGTTTGGAAATGCAGCAGTGCTGGAGACAGTAGTTTGATGTAAAGGTAATTTTCCCCTTGGACCAACCATCTTGCTGGTTATGTGCCTGCAACCTGGGTATTCCCAGGATGGCTGGAAATATAGGAGACCTGATGACATGAAAACAAAGCAATTTCTAATGCAAATAGATAGTTGCCAGAAAGGGGATGATTTGCTGGGTAACGGGTCCTGAATTAGGGATAGTGCCATCAGCTAGGTGCACGTCAAGTCTCTGTTCTTTCAAGTTAAGAGGAATGCATAATTCCTTTTCAAGGGCAATGTCCAAGAAACACAATCAATGATTGCCCGCAGCTTGACCTCCCTTCCAGCCACCTGTAATGAAATGGGGAGAATAAAATGAATTTATAAAGTAACTGGAGGTACATAGGTTATGGTAGACTGAACTTATTTGGTCAGACAGGGCAGTTGCGAAGGAAGTGGACTGTGGCCCCACAGTATAGGCAGAGGTTGCCCTGTCATTGGCATGCCATCTCTTCAGGGGTTAGAGCACTTTGAAGAAGGCTGATTTATTGGTTCTCCTTCAGAGACTCTGGTAGTTTGATGAAAAGGAGCAGGAGTAGCAGAACCCAAAAACGGTGGTAATACACACGTAGGTGTCATGAAGATCCTGCCAGTAATCGGCATTCCAGGCTCACTGGAACACGGCCGCGGGCGCTACCGCGCATACGCTCACGGGCGCTTCCACGCACGGGCATGCGCGCGCTTGCTCCCGTTGGCGTCAGGCGGGCTATTTAAACCTGCCTGTCACACTCAATCCCCGCTGTCTGCTCTACAGCGTTCCGTGTGCCAAACCTGATCTGATCTGAACCCTTCTGTTACCTGACCCGGCTTCCTGTTGTGACTATCTAGCTATCTGCCTGCATCTGACCTCTTGGCTTGCTTTGACCATTCTCCTGTTTGATCCCTGGTACCTCTGCTGTCCGCCTGATATCGACCACCGGCCTGTCTTGACTATTCCTCTGCCTGATACTTGTTACCAGTCTGTTACCTGCTGCTGTTCCTGGTTCCAGTCCAGTGCTCCAGTATCCAGCCTGCTATCTGTTGTTGTTCCTGGTTCCAACTCAGCATTCCAGTATTCAGCCTGCTACCTGCTGTTGTTCCTGGTTCCAGTCCAACACTCCAGTGTCCAGCCTGCTACCTGCTGTTTGTTCCTGGTTCCGGTCCAGCGTTCCAGTATCCAGTCTAAAAGAAGAAAATATTACAGCGCACACATGCAAAAAAGACATTTACCTCAAGCAAGGCTAGTTTAAAACACCTAAGCATTTCTAGAAAAACATTTTCAAAAAATATGGGGATTTGGTCACACCATATTGCTATATGGTGCTAAGCCCACTTACTGCGACAAAGTACCCCATAATCAGTGGGTCCTACACTATCCATGGAGTGGGAGAACCTGCATCTCTGAACCATGAGAGCATTGTACTCTTCTAAATGGGAGAATCATAAGGTCTCCACCCATGACACAAGTGGACACTAATTAAAGGTACTTATGTTATGTAGTGAGGTGCTCCGCACCCAAAAGGATTTGGTCAGAATCCATACAATACACAAACAAGATATTTGGGGGGCACACTCTAAAAATTGCATTAAAGATGGTGCAGCCATAAGACCATACAGTAGAAGAAAATATTACAGCGCACACATGCAAAAAAGACATTTACCTCAAGCAAGGCTAGTTTAAAACACCTAAGCATTTCTAGAAAAACATTTTCAAAAAATATGGGGATTTGGTCACACCATATTGCTATATGGTGCTAAGCCCACTTACTGCGACAAAGTACCCCATAATCAGTGGGTCCTACACTATCCATGGAGTGGGAGAACCTGCATCTCTGAACCATGAGAGCATTGCACTCTTCTAAATGGGAGAATCATAAGGTCTCCACCCATGACACAAGTGGACACTAATTAAAGGTACTTATGTTATGTAGTGAGGTGCTCTGCACCCAAAAGGATTTGGTCAGAATCCATACAATACACAAACAAGATATTTGGGGGGCACACTCTAAAAATTGCATTAAAGATGGTGCAGCCATAAGACCATACAGTAGAAGAAAATATTACAGCGCACACATGCAAAAAAGACATTTACCTCAAGCAAGGCTAGTTTAAAACACCTAAGCATTTCTAGAAAAACATTTTCAAAAAATATGGGGATTTGGTCACACCATATTGCTATATGGTGCTAAGCCCACTTACTGCGACAAAGTACCCCATAATCAGTGGGTCCTACACGATCCATGGAGTGGGAGAACCTGCATCTCTGAACCATGAGAGCATTGCACTCTTCTAAATGGGAGAATCATAAGGTTTTCCAGTATCCAGTCTGTTACCTGCTGTTGGTCCTGGTTCCAGTCCAGCGCTCCAGTTCCTGCCTACTTACCTGCTGTGGTTCCTGGCTCAGTCTGCGTTCCAGTCTCCAGTCTTCTTTTCGGTTCCTGATTCCGGAGGTTCCCAGCACTCCTGGACTTCTGGTGACTGTTGATCCTGCCAGGCACCCATACCACTCCTTACTCCTGTGTCCTCTGTCTCCATTCCAGAGGGACGAGAGTGGGAGCCGTAGAGGAGGTCTCTCTCTGCACTTCGGGCTCAAAACCTACCAGGTACGTGACATAGGTCGGGAGGAGTGGGTACACTCAGAACATCATTCCTGCAGGCTGCAGTTCAGCTAGATGGAGAGTTTTATGAGATTCTCCAAGGAATCAGGAGCTTCCACTCTGGTTAACTCATCCTTGAGTACAAGCCCAAGCAGAACTGATATTTTAATGCTGCATCATTCCACCCTGTATCCACTGACCATTCGCAGAACTCTACAACATAGTCCTCCACTGCCTGCTGGCCTTGTTATGTGAAGGGCAGTGAAGCATAAAGGGCAGATTCATCTGTAGCAGTTCTTTTCATAAAGATTATCCATGGCTGCAAAGAATGTTGCAACAAAGTTGAGTGCCGGATTCTTTTGTTTAAGGCAGTTGTGAGCCCAAGATTGTGGCTCATCAGATAAGAGGGAAATGATGAACCCCACTTTGACAATCTCAAGTGAAAAAGTCCTGGGTTGCAGGGCAAGTAACGTTCAGAGTCATTCTTAAAAGCACCAAATTTATGTTGGTCCCTTGGGAAGTGTTCTGGAGTGGAAAACCTGTGCTCTAGAGAAGCTAACATAACTGAAAATGCAACAGCTGGAGATTTACTGGTGGTTGCAGCTGAGGTAGAGGGGCCAGCTGAAGGATTCTGGTCTACTGAGGTCAGAGAAGCAGTTAGCGTGTAAAGATGACCTTTCAGCTGGAAATAGCCATCCTGCAGGTTTTTCATAGCTTGGGTGAGAGCTATGATCTATCGAAATAGAGCCTCCAATAGAGAAGCAGCTCTCTCACCTTCTGACATGATAACTGGTTGATACTATCATGTACCTGGTGTTGGAGGCCAAAGGTGAGAAGGCTTCCCTTGCGGCTAAGGTCCAGGCAAACCTGAAGGTGATAACAGGAGGTGCCAGGCTCAAAGAAGCATGGGTCACCTGCTGGAACTGCTTGCAAGGATTTTATGACTTGAGGGCTGTCAGCTGAGACGTCCAGGTATTCAGCTGAGGTACAGAGGCAGTGACTGCTGACAGGTGGAACCCATGGTAAGTAGCAGGTCTTAAGCAGAACAAGTCAAAGGAGTAGCCAGTTCAAAGCCAAGGTCATGTACCAGATGTAGACATAAGTAAGCATAGTCAGGAGTAGGGATGAGCTTCGAGTTCGACTCGAACATCGGCTGTTCGCCAGTTCGACGAACAGCGAACAATTTGGGGTGTTCGCGGCAAATTCGAAAGCCGTTGGAACACCCTTTAAAAGTCTATGGGAGAAATCAAAAGTGCTAATTTTAAAGGCTTATATGCATGGTATTGTCATAAAAAGTGTTTGGGGACCTGGGTCCTGCCCCAGGGGACATGTATCAATGCAAAAAAAGTTTTAAAAACGGCCGTTTTTTCGGGAGCAGTGATTTTAATAATGCTTAAAGTCAAACAATAAAAGTGTAATATTTCTTTAAATGTCATACCTGGGGGGTGTCTGTATGCCTGTAAAGGGGCACATGTTTCCCATGTTTAGAACAGTCTGACAGCAAAATGACATTTCAAAGGAAAAAAATTAATTTAAAACTAAAGTATGGGAACTTATGGGATTTGACTTTGAGGGCACATGAGTAGTTAGACTATAAAAAGTAAAAATAGTTTTATTTTATTGAATTTAAGTTACAAAATAGGAATGAATATTATAGCTAGTACAGTGTACATATAAAAGTACTGTATATATAATAGATCTTACCCTGCATGCACTTTGAACACTACTAATTGTACATATAATCCAACATTCAAATAATAAAAAATGGAGAACAACTTCTCAAATACAGGTTGCAATTATGAATGTAGGAGAAAAAAGTTGTGGGTTGAGTTGCAGGTCAGGTAGGTTTTTTCTTTATTTGCTCGACATGTTGCGCGTTTATATAACGCTTCTTCAGGAGCTAGAGATGGTTCTGCCCATATGGTCAGGCAAAATAAAAAGGATGCAGATATGGTATTGCTATTGGTAGAACAAGTAATCGCTGGATTGCGTTAAAAGGTTGGTAATGTATATTGAACGTTGCGGAAGCACCAAGATTACCCCAGTTTCCGAAGTGAGGGTAGGCGTCAGTAGGAAGCCTTTTGAGTAGCAATGGCTTATAGAGGCCAGTATTTCTAGAGTTCAGTGGGGAACCTGAAGAGTATGGTATGACTTCCCTTAATGAAACAGCGGATGCCCCGTCAAGTCCCCGTGCGTCAGAGGGTGGCCCCGCCCTCCGCTATTTAAGAACAGTCAGAAGAGGAGAAGCGTCACACAGCGGGAGCCTCCCTCCATGCCATCATGGATGCGGTGCGGTCCGAAAAGAAGATGAAGACAAGAAGATGAAGACAAGAAGATGAAGAGAAAAAGATGAAGAGAGAAGCGTCACACAGTGGGAGCCTTCCATCCAATCATGGATGCGGAGCTGCCCGAAAAGAAGATGAAGATAAGAAGATGAAGAGAAGAAGATGCCACGGAGGGAGATGCTGGACGAGAACACCGGAGAAAGAAGCAGAGGATAGGAGGAAGAAGAAGATGGACGAAGAAACCGAAGGAAGATAGAAGAAAGAAGATAGAAGATGGAAAAAAGAAGACTTTAAATAAAGGAATTGTCAAAAACTGTCTCTTGTCATTTTTAACATTTTTGACAGTTACCATTTCACACAGGGGGGGCAAGGATCTGGGGGTCCCTTTGTTAAAGGGGGCTTCCAGATTATTCCAATAAGCCCCCCGCCCGCAGACCCCCACAACCACCGGCCAGGGTTGTGGGGATAAGGCCCTTGTCCTCATTAACATGGGGACAAGGTGCTTTGGTGGGCTACCTCAAAGCACCCTCCCAATGTTAAGGGCATGTGGCCTGGTACTGACACGTACCTCGTATGTGAGCCTGACGTGCAGAGGGAGACCTCTCGTACAGCCCTGGTTCCCAGATCACTGGAGTTGAAGACAGTGACCGTAGGAACACAGCGGGGTATGAGTGCCTGGTGGATTCTCTGGAACTGGAGATGATGTTCACTGGGAGACACTGGAACTGGCTGGAGTGCCGGGTGCAGGTAAGCTGGATACAAGTCAGCAGGTAAGCTGGATGCAGGTCAGCAGGATGCAGGTAAGCTGGATGCAGGTCAGCAGGGTGCACACAGCAGGCAGAAGCAAGGTCAGACAAGCCGGGTCATACGCAGTGGATCAGTTCAACAGAATCGGCAGGCAAGGAATAGTCAAGTTCAGGCTGGTTTCTGGTAACAGGAGATCAGACAGGCAGGTAAACAGAATCAGAGTCAGGGAAAGCCAAGGTTCAGGATTGGAGACAGCAGCGTGGTCAGAGAGCCAGGTCAGGTGATCGGATGCTGATTACAGGAACAGGTCACAGGTGAAGCTGCAGATCAAACAGCAAGAGCTGAATGGTGGAAGCCCCTCTTAAAGGCCACTGGGCGCCAAAGCCGAATCACTGTGCGTGCGATCTCCGCGATCGGCACATGCGCATTGGTGCACGCCTGTTCGTTACTGGGAACCTGTTGGTGGGGATGCACCTGAGCCCTGTTGCAGGTCTGGAAGTAGTATGTCCATGACAGGTACGGTTCAGGAGGGGGGCGCTCTCTCGTCCCCCCTCTTTTCCTGTCGCCTGCTAGGTTGCGTGCTCGGATAAGGGTCTGGTATGGATTTTTGGGGGGACCCCACGCCAATTTTTTTTTTAATTTTGGCGCGGGGTTCCCCTTAAAATCCATACCAGACCTGAACGGTCTGGTATGAATTTTGAGGGGGACCCCTACGTTATTTTTTTTTTAAATTATGGTGTGGGGTTCCCCCTAATATCCATACCAGACCTGAAGGGCCTGGTATGGAATTTAGGGGGGACCCCCACACCCGTTTTTTTTAAATTTTGGTTCGGGGTTCCCCTGTGGGGAAATCCCATGCAGTTTTTATCAATGAACTTTTATGTGTATTGACTGGCAATTCATTAATAGTAGTTTTAAATTACTTTTTTTCCTTTAAATGTCATTTTGCTGTCAGACTGTTGTAAACACGGGAAACATGCGCCCCATTACAGGCATACTATAGACACCCCCAGGTACGAAATTTAAAGGAATATTACACTTTTATTGTTTGACTTTAATCATTATTAAAATCACTGTTCCCGAAAAAACAGCCATTTTTAAAACTTTTTTTTGCATTGATACATGTCCCCTGGGGCAGGACCCAGGTCCCCAAACACTTTTTATGACAATACCATGAATTACCATGAATAAGCCTTTAAAATTAGCACTTTTAATTTCTCCCATAGACTTGTAAAGGGTGTGCCGCGGCTTTCGAATTTGCTGCGAACACCCCAAATTGTTCGCTGTTCGGCGAACTGGAGAACAGCCGATGTTCGAGTCGAACATGAGTTCAACTCAAACTCGAAGCTCATCCCTAGTCAGGAGGATAGCCAGAGTCATAAACAGGAGAACAGATAAAGCAAATCCATTAAACAAGGTGGGGTCAAGGCAGAGGACAGGTCCAGGGGCAAGCCAAGCCAGGCATATTTCTCTGCCCCAGCTGCTGCATAAAAAAAAATATTCCCCCTTCCACCCATGTGCCCAGCATCTAAATTCCAGCTTGTCCAAATTGCTGGCTTTACAGTTATTGCCTTTTCATCTGGTGGATTCTGCCCCCTGAATTTGCAGCATGTGCTAAACCACAATGGCAGGTTCCCAGTCACTATTTCTTTGCACGTGAGGCCATTTCAGCTTTGTACCATCACGTGTCAGGCAATGTTGTGGCATCATTGGGCAAGGCAGTCAGCGGCAAGGACACATAGTCTAGCAAGCATGGTCAAGAACGCTATATTTCATTCACAGCACACTTGGTAACTCAATTTGCAACTAGGAAGGATGAAGGACAGGGCTCAGTGCTGGAGCTTGTTTTGCCGCCACATCTCCATACAGATGGTGGTGATGATGCAAGATTTGTCAGTTCCACCCCTTACTCCTCCATGTCCTCCTCTGCTGAATTGTCCTATGAGCCACCAGTACCCCGTAAGCATTCAAGGGGCTATTCAACAAGTCAGGTTAAAAGATGCCATGCAGTGCTTCAGCTGGTGTGTGTCTAGCGGACAGGAGCCACATCGGATCAGAGATTCTTTCAGCTCTGCAGAGGCAGACATAGAGGTGGTTCACGCCATACCAGCTTGAGCCAGTAATGGTGGTGTGCGATAATGGCAATAACCTTCTGTCCACCCCTTTGACAACGTAAATAGACAGATGTGCCATGCCTGGCACATGTCCTCAATTTGGTGGTGCAGAATGTCTTAAACAGGTCCCCAGGGTAGCAAGATCTTCTAAAGCAGGCCAGAAAAGTCTGTAGCTATTTCAGGTGGATTTGTGACATGCCCATCAGTTGAAAGTCAACTTTGGCAATGCTGTAGCAGCTGCACATGCAGCAGAGGGCCATCAATGAGTACCTGTGTGAGTATGGCACAACGACAGGCTCAGGGCTTTTTTTCCCCATGCCAATGGCTGCTGATAAAGGATGCATGCATTGTACTGTCACCATGAGGAGGTGACAAGGATGGTGAGTAGGGATGAGCCGAACACCCCCCGGTTCGGTTCGCACCAGAACCCGCGAACGGACCGCAAGTTCGCACGAACGTTAGAACCCCATTGACGTCTATGGGACTCGAACGTTCGAAATCAAAAGTGCTCATTTTAAAGGCTAATTTGCATGGTATTGTCCTAAAAAGGGTGTGGGGACCCGGGTCCTACCCCAGGGGACATGTATCAATGCAAAAAAAACTTTTAAAAACGGCCGTTTTTTCGGGAGCAGTGATTTTAATGATGCTTAAAGTAAAAAAAAAAAAAGTGAAATATTCCTTTAAATATCGTACCTGGGGGGTGTCTATAGTATGCCTGTAAAGTGACGCGTGTTTCCCATGTTTAGAACAGTCCCTGCACCAAATGTCATTTTTAAAGGAAAAAATCTCATTTAAAACTGCTTGCGGGTTTAATGTCATGTCGGGTCCTGGCAATATGGATGAAAATCAGTGAGACAAACGGCATGGGTACCCCCCAGTCCATTACCAGGCCCTTTGGGTCTTGTATGGATATTAAGGGGAACCCCGCACCCAAATTAAAATAAGGAAAGGTCCCTATATACTCTGAACAGCAGTATACAGGCGGTGCAAACAAGACAGGGACTGTAGGTTTGTTGTTAAGTAGAATCTGTTTGTAATTTTGAACATTTTTAACGTGTTTAGCTCCAGCCAAAAAATCTTTTCTAAGCTTTTTGGAAAACATAGGGAAGGGTTATCACCCCTGTGACATTTGTTTTGCGTCTTTCCTCCTCTTCAGAAGATTTCACCTCACTTTTTTGTCCCAATGAAAAATGTTTTTTGAAAATTTGGGTTTTTTGTGGAACAAGGATTGGAAAGCATCAGTGGAAAGGAGAAATTGTTTTCCCATATTAACTCTTACATGAGAGAATTTCCCTTCCTAGGGGTAGATTTCATCTCACTTCCTGTTGTCTCCTTCCGTTTGCAAGTAGGAGTCGTTTGTAAGTTAGATGTTTGAAAGTAGGGTCCTGCCCTATATACTCAGCAGAAATTAGGGCCTTAGGTGTTGCTGTGGCCAAAACACTGTAAGCCCTCACAGGGCCCTGCTGTGAAATATTAGATCAAGAATTGTAATTACATGCCCCTGTTGAACAGGAGCTGAAAAATTAGGCCTTAGGCACTGGTGCTGGTGGCACAACACTGCAACCCCTCACAGACACTCTAGTTGGAACGCAGGAACGAGCCCTGCTGCAAAGTATTGCATCAAAAATTGTAATTACACGCCCCTGTTAGACAGGGGCAGAAAAATTGGGCCTTAGGCACTGGTGCTGGTGCCACAACACTGCAACCCCTCACAGACACTCTAGTTGGAACGCAGGAACGAGCCCTGCTGCAAAGTATTGCATCAAAAATTGTAATTACACGCCCCTGTTAGACAGGGGCAGAAAAATTGGGCCTTAGGCACTGGTGCTGGTGCCACAACACTGCAACCCCTCACAGACACTCTAGTTGGAACGCAGGAACGAACCCTGCTGCAAAGTATTGCATCAAAAATTGTAATTACACGCCCCTGTTAGACAGGGGCAGAAAAATTGGGCCTTAGGCACTGGTGCTGGTGCCACAACACTGCAACCCCTCACAGACACTCTAGTTGGAATGCAGGAACGAGCCCTGCTGCAAAGTATTACATCAAAAATTGTAATTACACGCCCCTGTTATACAGGGGCTGAAAAATTGTGCCTTAGGCACTGGTGGTGGCGCCCAGAACCAAAAATGTTCTTACAAGCTATCAGCGTGATGATTGAGGAGGAAGAGGATAATTACTCAGGGATAGTCACTCAGCATCAGCATAGGCAGTCTTTGAAGGGATCTGAAAAAAATTATTCAGTTACATCAGCATCAGGTGCTTGGTAGCTGGTGGTGATCCAAGACTGATTCATTTTTATGAAGGTCAGCCGATCGACCGAGTCAGTGGACAGACGCACCCTGTGATCGGTTACCACGCCTCCAGCAGCACTGAATGTGCGTTCCGAAAGAACGCTGGATGCAGGACAGGCCAGTAGCTCAATTGCATACTGTGCAAGCTCTGGCCAGTGATCCATCCTCAAGACCCAGTAACCCAGAGGATTTTCGGTGGGAAAGGTGTCCAAGTCTGATCTTGCCCCTAGGTATTCCTGCACCATGTAAAACAGACGCTGGCGATGGTTGCTGGAACCGATCATACCTTGGGGCTGCGGACCAAAAAATTGTCTGAACGCATCGGTCAGACGGCCACCTTCTCCACCGCTCCTTCTTTGACTGACCGAAGCCTCAGCAACACGTTGTCCAGAAACAGGAGTTTGTAACCTCCCAGTCTCTGGGAACGCGTTGCACAGACCTTTCTGCAAGGCCTCCCGAAGATGTTTCATCCTCTGCTCCCTCTGCGATGGCAAGATAAGGTCCGCAACCTTACCCTTGTAACGTGGATCAAGGAGGGTTGCCAGCCAGTATTGGTCCTTCTCCTTGATACCACGAATACGAGGATCCTTACGCAGGCTTTGCAGGATCAGGGAGGCCATGCAGCGTAGGTTTGCTGAGGCATTCGGTCCGGAGTCCTCTGGGTCACTAAGGACAACAACGTCCGCAGCCACCTCCTCCCAGCCACGTACAAGTCCATGTGTTCCTTGGGACTGATCCCTTAAAGACTGCTGATGCTGAGTGCCAGGCTCCACCTCCATACTGACACAATCTTCCTCCTCCTCCTCCTCCTCCTCCTCGTCCTCTTCCTGTGTGATCGGCGGGCACGCAGGAACACTGTCTGGATAAAGGGGGCCTTGAGAGCTAAGGAAGTCCTCCTCTTCCTGCCTCTGTTCTGCCTCAAGTGCCCTGTCCATTATTCCACGCAGCGTGTGCTCCAACAGGTGGACAAGGGGGACAGTGTCACTGATGCATGCACTGTCAGTGCTCACCATCCTCGTGGCCTCCTCGAATGGTGACAGGACAGTGCATGCATCCCTGATCATGGCCCACTGGCGTGGGGAAAAAAAACCAAGGTCCCCTGACCCTGTCCTGGTGCCATAGTCGCACAGGTACTCATTTATGGCCCTCTGCTGCGTGTGCAGCCGCTGCAGCATGGCCAATGTCGAGTTCCATCTGGTGGGCATGTCACAGATTAGGCGGTTCTTGGGCAGGTTAAACTCCTTTTGGAGGTCCGTCAGCCGAGCACTGGCATTATATGACCGGCGGAAATGCACACAGACTTTCCTGGCCTGCCTCAGGACATCCTGTAAGCCCGGGTACCTGCCCAAGAACCGCTGCACCACCAAGTTAAGGACGTGAGCCAAACAGGGCACATGGGTCAGTTGTCCCTGTCGGAGGGCAGAGAGGAGGTTGGTGCCATTGTCGCAAACCACCATTCCTGCCTTAAGTTGGCGTGGCGTCAACCACCTCTGAACCTGCCCCTGCAGAGCTGACAGAACTTCTGCCCCAGTGTGGCTCCTGTCCCCCAAGCACACCAGCTCAAGCACCGCATGGCATCTTTTGGCCTGCGTACTTGCGTAGCCCCTTGAACGCCTACGGAGCACCGCTGGTTCCGAGGAAGAGGCCATGGAGGAAGAAGAAGAGGAGGGGGTGGAGGAGAGAGGTGTGTCACAATCAGCATTTTGGAGGCGTGGTGGCGGAACAACCTCCAACACTACTGCACCTTGTCCTGCATCCTTCCCAGCTGCCAGCAGAGTCACCCAATGCGCGGTGAAACTTAAGTAACGTCCCTGTCCATGCCTGCTGGACCATGAGTCAGCGGTAATATGCACCTTACCGCTGACCGCCCTGTCCAGCGAGGCATGGACATTGCCTTCCACATGCCGGTAGAGAGCTGGAATCGCCTTCCGTGAGAAAAAGTGGCGTTTGGGTACCTGCCACTGAGGAACCGCACATTCCACAAACTCACGGAAGGGGGCAGAGTCTACCAACTGAAAAGGCAGCAGTTGAAGTGCTAGCAATTTTGCCAAGCTAGCATTCAACCGCTGGGCATGTGGATGGCTGGGAGCAAACTTCTTTCGGCGGTGCAGCAGCTGGGGCAGGGAAATTTGCCTGGTACAATCTGGCGTCGGTGTACCAAAAGCAGATTGCCCACAAGTACTTGGCTGTGACACACCTAATTCTACACCTTCATTCCTCTCACTGCAGGTCTCAGAGAGGACTGAAGGTCTAGTGGGGTTGGAAATCTCAGCTGATGAGGAGCAAGGAGAGATCCTCTTTGTTCTTTGGTGTGGGTCTTTTAGATATGCTTGCCAACGAACTGCATGGCAGGTCAACATATGTCTGGTCAAGCATGTGGTACCCAAGCGGGAGATGTTTTGGCCACGCGAGATACGCTTGAGACATATGTTGCAAATAGCAGCGGTGCGATCTGATGCACTCGTCTCAAAAAAGGCCCACACCAAAGAACTTTTTGAATAACGCGCAGAGACTGCAGCGCCCTGCACATGTGGAGCTTTGGAGTGTGATGCAGTCAATGTGCTGCCCTTAGGCTGGCCCCTGGAGGGCATCCTGCCTCGTTGGTGATGTGCCGCCTCCTCCTCCTCCTCCTCCTCCTCTCTCCTATCAGGCACCCACGTTGAGTCAGTGACCTCATCATCCCCTCCCTCCTCATCACTGGAGCAAACCTGGCAGTATGCTGCAGCAGGGGGAGCATGACTGCCAGATTGCTGTCCTTCTTGGGCACCCCCTCTGTCCGTGCTCATGTTACTGCCTTCATCGAGCTCAGTATCATCATCAGAGCCTTCCAAACGCTGGGCATCCTCCTGGAGCATGTACCCAACACTGTGGTCAAACAGTACGAGGGAATCCTCATGAGGACATGGTGGAGCTAGGGAAGGAGTCACTGATGACATTGAGCTGAGGGAAGAGGCCGCTGCTTTGCCAGACAAAGCACCCTGGGCATGGGTGAGAGAGGATGAGGAGGATGAGGACGGCTTGGTCATCCACTCGACCAAGTTTTCTGCATGTTGCGGCTCAACACGGCCAGCTGCCGAAAAAAAGGCCAAGCGTGTCCCATGGCCACGTGCTGATGAGGATGCACCGTCTCCACGACCAGCACTAGACACAGAGCCTGCTTGCCCTCTCTTATTGGCTTGTGACTGTCTGCCTCTCCTTCTTGGCCTTCCAGACATACTAATGGCCTGTAGCTGCACTAAGCTGGGATAGAACACCTGTAATTTTCTTCAGGTAGCTTTATATACTGTAACCAGACAAGCCTGCCTGTCAGTAGGAAGATAACAGGAACGGATCTAGCTGAACACTGTGAGCAGGACGCACTGCACTAAATGTAAATAGCAGGAACGGATCTAGCTGAACACTGTGAGCAGGACGCACTGCACTAAATGTAAATAGCAGGAACGGATCTAGCTGAACACTGTGAGCAGGACGCACTGCACTAAATGTAAATAGCAGGAACGGATCTAGCTGAACACTGTGAGCAGGACGCACTGACTGCACTAAATGTAAATAGCAGGAACGGATCTAGCTGAACACTGTGAGCAGGACGCACTGCACTAAATGTAAATAGCAGGAACGGATCTAGCTGAACACTGTGAGCAGGACGCACTGCACTAAATGTAAATAGCAGGAACGGATCTAGCTGAACACAGTGAGCAGGACGCACTGCACTAAATGTAAATAGCAGGAACGGATCTAGCTGAACACTGTGAGCAGGACGCACTGCACTAAATGTAAATAGCAGGAACGGATCTAGCTGAACACTGTGAGCAGGACGCACTGCACTAAATGTAAATAGCAGGAACGGATCTAGCTGAACACTGTGAGCAGGACGCACTGCACTAAATGTAAATAGCAGGAACGGATCTAGCTGAACACTGTGAGCAGGACGCACTGCACTAAATGTAAATAGCAGGAACGGATCTAGCTGAACACTGTGAGCAGGACGCACTGACTGCACTAAATGTAAATAGCAGGAACGGATCTAGCTGAACACTGTGAGCAGGACGCACTGCACTAAATGTAAATAGCAGGAACGGATCTAGCTGAACACTGTGAGCAGGACGCACTGCACTAAATGTAAATAGCAGGAACGGATCTAGCTGAACACTGTGAGCAGGACGCACTGCACTAAATGTAAATAGCAGGAACGGATCTAGCTGAACACTGTGAGCAGGACGCACTGCACTAAATGTAAATAGCAGGAACGGATCTAGCTGAACACTGTGAGCAGGACGCACTGCACTAAATGTAAATAGCAGGAACGGATCTAGCTGAACACTGTGAGCAGGACGCACTGCACTAAATGTAAATAGCAGGAACGGATCTAGCTGAACACTGTGAGCAGGACGCACTGACTGCACTAAATGTAAATAGCAGGAACGGATCTAGCTGAACACTGTGAGCAGGACGCACTGCACTAAATGTAAATAGCAGGAACGGATCTAGCTGAACACTGTGAGCAGGACGCACTGCACTAAATGTAAATAGCAGGAACGGATCTAGCTGAACACTGTGAGCAGGACGCACTGCACTAAATGTAAATAGCAGGAACGGATCTAGCTGAACACTGTGAGCAGGACGCACTGCACTAAATGTAAATAGCAGGAACGGATCTAGCTGAACACTGTGAGCAGGACGCACTGACTGCACTAAATGTAAATAGCAGGAACGGATCTAGCTGAACACTGTGAGCAGGACGCACTGCACTAAATGTAAATAGCAGGAACGGATCTAGCTGAACACTGTGAGCAGGACGCACTGCACTAAATGTAAATAGCAGGAACGGATCTAGCTGAACACTGTGAGCAGGACGCACTGCACTAAATGTAAATAGCAGGAACGGATCTAGCTGAACACTGTGAGCAGGACGCACTGCACTAAATGTAAATAGCAGGAACGGATCTAGCTGAACACTGTGAGCAGGACGCACTGCACTAAATGTAAATAGCAGGAACGGATCTAGCTGAACACTGTGAGCAGGACGCACTGCACTAAATGTAAATAGCAGGAACGGATCTAGCTGAACACTGTGAGCAGGACGCACTGACTGCACTAAATGTAAATAGCAGGAACGGATCTAGCTGAACACTGTGAGCAGGACGCACTGCACTAAATGTAAATAGCAGGAACGGATCTAGCTGAACACTGTGAGCAGGACGCACTGCACTAAATGTAAATAGCAGGAACGGATCTAGCTGAACACTGTGAGCAGGACGCACTGCACTAAATGTAAATAGCAGGAACGGATCTAGCTGAACACTGTGAGCAGGACGCACTGCACTAAATGTAAATAGCAGGAACGGATCTAGCTGAACACTGTGAGCAGGACGCACTGCACTAAATGTAAATAGCAGGAACGGATCTAGCTGAACACTGTGAGCAGGACGCACTGACTGCACTAAATGTAAATAGCAGGAACGGATCTAGCTGAACACTGTGAGCAGGACGCACTGACTGCACTAAATGTAAATAGCAGGAACGGATCTAGCTGAACACTGTGAGCAGGACGCACTGCACTAAATGTAAATAGCAGGAACGGATCTAGCTGAACACTGTGAGCAGGACGCACTGCACTAAATGTAAATAGCAGGAACGGATCTAGCTGAACACTGTGAGCAGGACGCACTGCACTAAATGTAAATAGCAGGAACGGATCTAGCTGAACACTGTGAGCAGGACGCACTGACTGCACTAAATGTAAATAGCAGGAACGGATCTAGCTGAACACTGTGAGCAGGACGCACTGACTGCACTAAATGTAAATAGCAGGAACGGATCTAGCTGAACACTGTGAGCAGGACGCACTGCACTAAATGTAAATAGCAGGAACAGATCTAGCTGAACACTGTGAGCAGGACGCACTGACTGCACTAAATGTAAATAGCAGGAACAGATCTAGCTGAACACTGTGAGCAGGACGCACTGCACTAAATGTAAATAGCAGGAACGGATCTAGCTGAACACTGTGAGCAGGACGCACTGCACTAAATGTAAAGAGCAGGAACAGATCTAGCTGAACACTGTGAGCAGGACGCACTGCACTAAATGTAAAGAGCAGGAACAGATCTAGCCTAATCTAGCTCTCAAATCAAATGACACTGTCTGTCTCTCTCTCTATCAGCACACCGGAACACACTACACAGGGCCGCCGTGCAGGCGGCCTTATATAGTGTGGGGCGTGTACTAAATCCCCTGAGCCATAATTGGCCAAAGCCACCCTGGCTTTGGCCAATTACAGCTCTCTCTACTGACGGCGCTGTGATTGGCCAAGCATGCGGGTCATAGTGCATGCTTGGCCAATCATCAGCCAGCAATGCACTGCGATGCCGCAGTGAATTATGGGCCGTGACGCGCCACACGAATTTGGCGCGAACGGCCCATAACGTTCGCAATTCGACGGACGGTCGAACAGCCGATGTTCGAGTCGAACATGGGTTCGACTCGAACACGAAGCTCATCCCTAATGGTGAGCTGGGACAATGCATTAATCAGTGACACAATCCCTGTTGTGTTTCTGATGGAGCAGACTCTGCGTGGCATTATGGACAGGGCACTCAAGGCAGAGCAGTGGGAGGAAGAGGAGGACTTCCTTTACTCTTAAAGCCAGCTTTATGCAGACACCATTCTTGCCACAGAACACACAAGAGGAGAGGGAGGAGGAGGAGAAGCAGGATTTGGCAGTTTTGGCTGTTTTAGAGGCATTGAAGCAGAGGAAGATATACGTCAAACCTTAAGAGATGGTTTTCCATCCCCAGAAACCTTGGGAGTAGTACCTGGCTGGGAAGAGGCAGTTCCAAATACTGTAATCCTCAGTGACCCCGAGGACTCTGCTTCTCATGCCTTCGAAAACTTGTGGTGCATGGCCTCCCTTATGCTTTAAAGCCTGTGAAAGGACCCGAGAATTTATGGCATCAAGGAGAAGGATCATTATTGGTTAGCAACCCTCCTTGACCACCATTACAAGGGGAAAGTCTCGGAACTCATCCTGTCCCCACAGAAGCAGCAGAGGATGAAATATCTTCAAGACACCTTAAAAAGGAATTTACAGTATGTAATGCCTTTCCAGACTCTGCTAGGTTACAGTCTCATGGAAAAACTAATTTTGAGGCTTCTGTTGGTCAAAGGAGGAGCAGTAGAGAAGGGGGCCGCCTCAGTGATGACTTTAAAAAATTGTTTAGTGCTTGGTGCCCAGGGCTGTCAGCTTTCACATTCCATTGGCAACCTCTGCATCATATGGTGGAAGATTTTCTAGGGGTGAAAAGTGACATGAAGAGCTTTTCAGTCAATGATCCACTGGGTTACTGGGGTTATGGGCATGCAATTGACCTGTTGGGCTGCCCTGCATCCAGCATGCTTTCCGAACAAGCATTTAGTGCTGCCATAGGTTTTTTGTCAGAAAAAGTGCGCGTCTGTCCACAGACTTCGTTGACTGGCTGACATTTATAAAAATGAATAATTTCTGGATTAGCCGATGTCGCCTATTAGGTGTTTTTGGGATGTGAAATCTGTTCAAGACTGTCTAGGCTGCCTAGCTTTGTGGGTGTTGATTTTATCAGGAAGACATTTTTCGGTATAAGTTTCATGGGCACAATTAACACCCAAGGACCTGTTTGACAGGTGCATATAATTACAATTTTTTACAGCAAGGCCAATTCTTGCTTTCATTAAGAGTACCTCTATAGGGTTATGGTGTGAAGGCACCACCAACACCCAAAGCCCAATTTTTCCACCACTGTTTGACCGGACATATCATTTAACCACTTGCCGCCCGCCATATAGCAAAATGACAGTGGCAAAGTGGATCCAATATCCTGACCTCGCCAGGTTATCAAGCTGCTGTGTGCCCCGGAGGTACGCATCGCGGCGATCGTTGTTGCGGTGTGTCAGTCTGACACACCGCAACACCGATCTAGGTAAAGAGTCTCTGATGGAGACTCTTTACCACATGATCAGCCGTGTCCAATCACGGCTGATCACAGTGTAAACAGGAAGAGACGTTGATCGGCTTTTCCTCACTCGCGTCTGCCCGATCAGCTGCTCCTCTGACAGGGGGGGTCTGTGCTGATTGATTATCAGCGCAGCACCCCTGAGGATGCCCACACTGGACCACCAGGGATGCCACCAGGACCACCAGGGATGTCACCACCAGGTATGCCACCCTAGACCACCAGGGATGCCAAGAGTGCCCACAATAGATGCCAATCAGTACCCACAATGGGCATCACTGGTTGGCAGGCATTATTGTTTGGCACTGATTAGCATCCATCAGTACCATCTATTAGTGTACATCAGTGCCACCTATCAGTGCCGATCCATGCCCATCCGTGCCACCTATCAGTGCCCATCCGTGCCACCTATCAGTGCCCATCTGTGCCACCTATCAGTGCCCATCTGTGCCACCTATCAGTGCCCATCCGTGCTGCCTATCAGTGCTCATCCATGCCGCCTTTCAGTGCCCATCAGTGCCACCTATGTATACCCATCAGTTCTGCATATTAGTGCCACCTATCAGTGTCCATCAGTGCCACCTATCAGTGCCCCATCAGTGCCACATATTAGTGCCCATAATCAGTTCCCATCAGTGCCACCTCATTGGTGCCACCCGATCGGTGCCCATCAGTGCTGCCTTATCAGTGCTCATCAGTGCAGCCCAATCAGTGAAGGAGAAAACTTAATTATTTGCAACGTTTTGTAACAGAAACAAAAAAACATTTTTTTTTCCAAATTTTTGGTCTTTTTTTATTTGTTTAGCAGAAAATAAAAATCCCAGAGGTGATCAAATACCACCAAAAGAAAGCTCTATTTGTGGGAACAAAATGACAAAAATGTAGTTTGGGTACAATGTTGTATGACCGTGCAATTGTCATTCAAAGTGCGACAGTGCTAAAAGCTAAAAATTGGGCCGAGCAAGGAGATGGCTGCCTGAGTGAACAGCTCCCGCCGTTGCCTCTCTCTTATTGCCATTACCAGAGGTAATTACTACATATTCCTACATAGCACGATGGGGACAGCTTCCCGACACACCTCAACTTCACGGTCCCGCTCTCCCCGCGAAACTGCAGGAAACTTGAGCCAGAACATCCCCGAAATGTTCAGGACGCAGAGGGGCAATATGGCGTCATCCAGTCACAGGCCCTCACATACATCAGACCCACAAGTGGCGGGACCAATTCCTATGCCCCAAATGTCACCTCCGCTAGTGTCAGGAATTCAAAACAATCCACAACAACCCTACCTCAACATACATGACCTGAGGGCTATTGCTGCTGACATCAAGAACACCCTGTCAGCCGCCATTGCTGAGCTAAGATTGGACATACACACGCTAAACGACAGGGTACTTGAAGTTGAAAAGACCACAGCAAAACATGACAATGTCCTCCGCAAGGCCACAAGAAGGATTGATACACATACCTTGCAGCTAAGGGAAACACAATGCCGCATTGAAGACCTCGATAACCGTGGCCGCCGCCATAACCTCAGAATTAGAGGCATGCCTGAGGCCATTGACTCTGAACACCTAACTTCCGCAGTGACTGACTTGTTTAATGGCTTGCTTGACAGGCCACGTCAAACCTGAATTGAGATGGAAAGAATCCATAAGGCACTGCGCCCCAAAGGTAGAGAGATTGATCCCCCTAGGGACATTATATGCTGTATCGTGGACTACAAGTTAAAGGAAGAAATCCTGAGGCAAGCGAGGGGCAAACAACAGCTACAATATGAGGGCGCGCATATTCAGATCTTTCAGGACTTATCTAGCATTATCTTACAGCATCGTAGGGACCTAAAACCATTACTTGATGTTCTACGTGCTCATGGGATACAATATAGGTGGAAGTTCCCTTTCTGTCTGTCGGCTACACACCTAGGCCGGACGGCCCTGCTAAAAGTGCCAGAAGACCTGCATCAATTTTGTGACAGCTTGGGCATCCCCCTGGTGGATGTCCCTAATTGGTATGCTGAGTACCGCCATTACAATGCCAGGCGACACCCACCTCAGGAAGAACCGATGGATGCGCAGGACACGCGCAACCGCAGGAGAAGATCCCCATCGGGCACCAGACCACACGCTGCTCATCAAGGTGTACATCGCGGTCACAGCCCCTTTGATTCCCCACAATCTCGGAGAGCCCGCAGAGATTACTGACTGTATTTCTCTCAATACGCTTTACCCAGGACTTAAGTTGCCACGTTTGGCTTCGTTCAAAAACTGCATAGGTTTCCACGGTTTTCTCCCATATTATCGAAATTGTTTCTTCTCATTTACATATACAATCCATTTCTATTGCAGATTATAGGTACTACACGAGCTACCTGTAGGCAGACAATGATGGATAGTAGTACTACTTCTTATCCCCTTGCCGTGAATGCCTGACTACTTATATAGAGGGTGCTCACCTCCACAGGAACGTTACTGGTATCCATCCCTAGTGCGAGGATAATTTACCTTAAGCAAATTGGTCTCCACATCTTTCATGAAAGGAACTGCCTGAACTGTGCTACTAACAGACAGACTCAGAACACCTGAACATTTTGCCGAATATGGTTGACGGCCCCTGACTTGTCTGTATACTTTGCTCTCCCCCAGTATTTCCCATGTAACATGTAATATACGGACTGGGTAATGTATATTGAACATGTGATTTTGCTGCACTTGCACCCTTTCACTATAACAGGTATGTGCTCACATTGCTTACGGGCAGGTGCATGGGGGGGACAATTCTATAAATTGCTGGCTCAAGATAGAGTCTGTTAAGGCATTTTACTCATCCTGTCGGTGTCCTACACCCGCTCAGACATGAGACTGATAGGCAAAACAGATCAGCTTAGCAAATATTACCTCCCACTTCTCTTAGATATTTTCCACCCACTATTTCAGTGTGCAATGCTTAATGCTCATATGATCCACCCCTCCATCACCAAGCGCTAAATACTGGACTATCCCCACACTGTTCCTTCACTAAATTGAATGAGAAGTAACAAGAAGCAGTTCATACTTAAAATCTGTTTTCACTACGCTATACACAACTAGTTTCATTGCTCCATAGAGGGTTGCAACTAAATGGCCTGGATAGCTGGTATGACAGAAGGGATACAGCCTACAACAATCATCCTGATACTACTGGCGAAACTCAGATAACGTCCGCCTATCACCCTATATACCTCCTAACACATATCCCGCCACTAAACCTACAATTAAGGGGATTCTAAAGGGCTTCAAACATATAGCATTAAATGGGGCAGGGGAGCGGTGACAGATGGAGGGGCAGCTTCATTGGCGGTGGGAAACAGCTCTACTTCCTAGCGAACCTAGAGTTCTACCAGTAGGTTTATAACCAATTATTGATTTTCTAGTTGGAAATGTTTAATTGTTCTTCATTTGAAATGTTGTTATAGGTATTATGGTTTCACTTTGCTATATTCGATTTGCCATATGTTTAATTGGCGTAGGAAGCCGACTTTGTCAAAAACTCACAAAACCCAGTACTATATTCTGACCGTTCACCCCAGCTTTATCTTCACTGACACTTGACATATTGACAGGGCATGGCCATTCTGTACATGCTCCCAGACACCGACTTAACTCCCGCATCCAAAGGACCTCCCATCCCTCAAACATCTCCTGAGCTATATCATATACGGTATATACAGGCAACCATATGACCATATTAAGACTCTTAATGACATACCCTCCACTCATATGATTTGTTGGATAGCAACGGCGGATCAACCCCCTACCTCAAAGTTTCTCCTTTGTTCGGTACTTCCCAACCCCCACACAATGCAGTAGGAAGGTCCAGACTTGTTTCTGGAACGAATCCCACTGGTTACTCACTGTACTTACCTGACCTATCTCGAAGTAGATTAGGTTCGTTAACTACTCCTTTCCCCCTTCCCTAATCACACGCCCTCTTTCCTTGCACATATACGCAAACGGTACTATACCCCATTTACAGAATTATCCGTACTTCTCTGCACACTCCAAGTTGGATAACCCCCCCACTAATAACATGGCAGATACGGATACCAATAAGCATTGAGCGATTGGCTCGATCAGGCAATAGCTAAATTCTCAGATAAGGCTAGGCTCACTGAATGTCCGAGGGTTAAACCCCCCCCCCCCCCGAAAAAAGGTCCCAGTTACTTTATACACTGCAGAAAAATAAAACGCAAATAACATTCATCCAGGAAACTCATTTCCGCACTAATAACATACCCAAACTTTGCAGCCACCATTACCCCACAGTTTACCATGCCTCTAATGACGCCCAATAACTTGCATATAAGTCTTCAAAATGGACACTTTTGATTTTTCAAGTTCGAGCTACATAGACTTTAATGGGGTTCGTTGTTCCTCTCTGAACTTTTGCTATGAGGCGAACCGAACTGGGGGCAGTCAGACCATCTCTAGTGTAGAAGTGATAGGGGGATAGACTTCAGTATAGGTATACAGACCCGACATATACTGCAATAGCTTTTTTTTTCAAACAACATTAAAATAATACAAACAAATTATCCAAACAGAATCACATGAACCAAAACGGACACTACATAAAAAGGAAAAGATAAACCCTCCCCCCTACCCTGTTTCTTGGAGTATAAGAAAAAAAAAAAAACTTTAATGCTTAGAAACACTAATACTGGAATAGCTGATGGCCAAATGTGCAGACACTGCATGCTGGCAGTGGATCTTTATATATAAGTATACAAAAAGAGCAGAGGGGATAACTGCAAGTAAGCACTAAAATAAAAGATCTGTCAATTTCTGACAAAAGAGATAGCAGAGAATCTTGTTATTACATACCAACAGATAGTAGCAAACCACTGACCAGACACTCAGGGTGACAGTAAGCCATGTAGGCTGGAAGGATTATAATTGGTGGCTCGCAGAAAACAAGCCATCAATTGCCTCCAAACATGTAGACTTTTTGGCAAGCTCAATTTGTTTTTTCTTTTGTAGGTGGGACAATATTTTTGAGTGTTCAGTCACAACTTTATTGAACTTTCATGATAACTTTGTGTTGAAAGAGTGACTACTGTTTTTTCCAATACTTACTGTACATTCATTTCATTCTCTTAAAATCATTTTTAAACCACCTGACCCTTTGGCAAATTGAAAACCTGGCAATATTGCTCCAAAGGGTTCTTGACCTTGACCTGCTGGAGAAGCATGCAGTTTGCCCTCCCCCAAACTAACCTAATGTTTTAAATTTTTGTTAATTTTTTGATAAATATATTTTACATTTTTATTAATATTTTATTTTTCTAGCTTTTAGATTTCTTATTATTTTGTACATAACAAATTTGCAAACATATTATCGTTATTCGGAAATTTGGGTGTATCCGAATTTCCGAATTAGAATAGCACCGAATTTAAACGAATCCGAAATAACAAAATTCAAATTTGGACGAAATTCAAATTTGAATCGTTTTCGAATACTTTTCGAATACTTTTCGAATTCAAATAGTTTTCAAATTCAAATTAGAAAATGTTTCGAATTCCAATAGTTTTCAAATTTGAAAACTTTTCGAATTCAAATAGTTTTCCAATTTCCAAAGAGAATAAAATAGAATAGAAAATAAAGGAATAGAATAGAAAAAAAATACTTTTTTCTATTCTATTCCTTTATTTTCTACTCTATTTTACTTTTTTGGAAATTGGAAAACTATTCGAATTCGAAAACTTTTCAAATTTGAAAAACTATTCGAAATGGATTCAAAAATGAATAAACGAAACAAATCCTGAAAGCTAATTAAACGAATGAAACTAATTTAACTAAACAAATTTCTCGTAAATAATTTTTATTTTATAAATAAAAAGAAAACGTCATACAGAACAGAAACAAAATCAGCATATATACCGTATACTTATTAATCAAATACAGACTATCAAGAGATGAGTATATCAAACTTTCCCAAACGGGGACAGATACAAGAAGGCCATACATGAAGCATAAGTTTATATACTATATAGAAGCTTGATAGGGCATAATAGAGACCTGGTAAGTGGCCGTATCTGTGAGACAAGCCACATAGATGTGAGTCTAACCTCAAACCTAGGGCTGACCGGCATACCATCCCAATGGGATCAAACTGTGGAAATGCCTGGTAATCCCAGGAAAGAGGTTTCCGACATCTCGGCACATTCCAATAACCAACCTCTGACTATGTCTCTAGCCCCCTTCATTCTACAACCAGACTGTGGCCTGGCTGCTGTCATGCCTTTCCATATAGTGCCAACCAGTAAGTCTGCTTGAAAAGAAAAGAAATAAAATAAGAACGTAAAAGAAAAAAAAGGATTTAATAATGTGAGAAATCAAAAAACCGAAAGAAGAAGAAGGACTGCCTATTGACGCTCAAAAGTATATCAAGACTTTTCCGAAGTCATCCTGTAGAGGAGACAAGAGAGTCTCAGGTAAGAGAAGAGTAAGAGGAGTGAAAAGGGTAGAGTGTAGAAAAAGGGGAGGGGGGGAAGGAGCTTGGTATGAGTACCCAACTGTCTAAGGAGCTTGTGGTGTGGCCGGAAACAAGGGAACATTACAAAAATTGGCCCAAGGCTCCCAGATGGCAAAGAACATTACATTTTTGTCACTTATTTTTGCTACAATTTGTTCCTGCGCCATAATCCACGACACCTTCCTCTTAAAGCCCTTAAACGAGATGCTAGGTTTCTTCCAGGGCCTTGCTAGAGAGACTTTAGCTCCTAATAGGATAAAGAACATTAATTTCTGTGAAGATTTAGGAACATTCCGGACCCTTCCATTAAGCAACGCAATGGAGGGGTCAGGAGCGATTGTTTGCTGCAAGACAGTACTGATTGTGCGAAAAACTTTCCCCCAGAATGATCTGATTCGAAGACAGGACCACCATATGTGCAGCATAGTACCTTCCAACTCGCATCCCCTAAAACATAGGGGGGGGGATGACCCAGGAAAGATGACCGAGATATGGGCAGGAACATAATACCACCGTGTTAATACTTTAGCGCTGGATTCTATTAAAGAGATGTTTAGTATGCCTTTAAAGGATCTTTCGAACCTGCAAAACCAGTCCTGCGACGTCCATGAGTTGTCTAAGTCCTCCTCCCAGGCCCGAGCATAACCAGGCTTATCTGAAGAGGATTTTAAAGCGGTGTAAATTAATGATATTCCTCCCCTCTGGACTTCAGTGTTGGAGCACCAATTTTCAAAGGGAGTCAAAACGGGATTCTTTTGGTGGAGATTCCAGATTGAGTGTAGAAAATGGCTGATTTGGGAAAATCTAAAGAACTCAGATTCTGGCATGTCTAATTCGTTCCGACAATGAGTCAATGTGATCGGACCTTTTGAGGAGAGGAAATGACCAATCCTATATAATCCCTTATCCGTCCACCATTTAAAGGCCTTAATTACCATTCCCGGCTGGAACTCTGGGTTATGAAAAAGGTGATCTAGCGGTCTGATCGGTGAAATGAGGTTACGATGTGAGAAGAGCTTCGTACACATGGCTATAGAATGGGAGAGGGTGGGGGACAAAATTGCCGACCTAACCTTAGGATCACACCAGAGAAGGTAGTCTATAGTGTTCCGTGGGGTGGCCCATCTTTCCATCAAAAGCCAACTTGGTTTAGGGCCTTTCACAAGGGCCATCGATATTTGGGAAAGTTGAGCCGCCTGATAATAATGCCATAAGTCCGGTAGACCGAGACCACCCTGTCTGAGACCACCCTTTTTAAACGGTAAAGTAAACTGGAAGGGCATCTGTACCCCTTACAGTTCCAGATAAAGCGGACGATCTCAGATTGGAATTTGAGGAGGGTCTTTTTCTTAATCGGAATTGGGAGGGAGCGAAAGAGATATAACAGGCGTGAGAGAAGAGTCATTTTGACGGCATGAATTCTGCCCAACCAGGATAGACCGCATCTCCCCCACTTATCCAAGTCTTCTCTATATTTACGAAACATAGGGGGGTAATTTGCACTGAACAGCCCTTGAATGTCTGAAGTTATATTGATGCCTAAATAGGGAATTTCCGTAGGCGCCCAGGGGAAAGAGAAGTTAGTGGAGAGCTGAGTGAGTAGATTCTGTGGGACTGAAATGTTCAACGCAATGGATTTGGACATGTTAACCCTGAGGCCCGAAATCGTGCTAAAGTCTTTGAGAATCTTATGGATCAAAGGGGTGGTGGTGAGAGGGGAAGTAATATAGAGGAGAAGATCATCCGCATAGAGCGCACATTTATGTTCTTTGTCTCCACATTTAACCCCCTTAACATCTGAGTTTGATCTGATTGCCACAGCCAGTGACTCAATTGCTATCGCGAAAAGGAGAGGGGAGAGTGGGCAGCCCTGTCTAGTCCCCCTGCCAATAGCAAACTGTTCTGAGTACCTCCCCATAAGACGAACCTGGGCAGATGGAGTCGAGTAAAGGGACTTAATGTAGTTCAGAAAAAAGGGGCCAAATCCCCACCTTTGTAATATATCAGACAAGTATTCCCAATTGACAGAGTCAAAAGCTTTATGTAAGTCTATGGAGAGGAGAAAGCCCTTCTGTTTGGGGCGCCCATCCCAGCCAGACCCAAGCAGAGAGATGACATCTATGGTTCTACATATTTGATCTGGTCCCTGTCTGCCAGGGATGAAGCCCACCTGATCGTTGTGAATATATTTAGATATAAAGCACGCCAGCCGATTAGCTAAAATTTTAGTCAGAATTTTGATATCATTATTTATGAGTGAAATAGGCCTGTAGATACCAAGCTCGCTTGAATCTTTCCCCGGCTTCGGGATACCCGAGATAAATGCAGAATTAAGATCAGGTCCCAGGAGGGCTCCATCCCTTAGGGAGTTGAAAAATCTAGTTAGGTATGGTGCTAGACTGGGGGCAAATTTTTTATAATATCCGTTGGAGAGGCCACCTGGACCCGGGGCTGAACCAGTTTTAAGAGAACTGATTGTATCCAACACCTCCTCTACTGAAATCGAGTCCTCCAATATTTCCCTATGTTCTTTAGACAAAGAAGGAAGAGGCAAATCTTTGAGGAAACGGTCCCCTTGTGGTTGTGAAGGGGACTCAGAGGGTTTATACAGGTTAGCATAAAATTGAGAGAAAGCTTCCATAATTTTTGTGGGATATTGAGTCAGGTCTCCAGTTAGCGTCTTGATTTTGGGGAACGCTAAGGAGCGTTGTTTGGGGTTGAGTTTGGCTGCAAGTCTGGAACCCATCCAGTCTGTTTGATAATAAAACTTTGCCCCCGTCCATCTTTTTTTTTTAATTCCATATTTTTATTAGAGTTTTAAAGAGTACATTGTACAATTAAACATTGTACGTCGTGCAACGACGTCTGTATAACAATCATAGATATGAACTTCTGTCCACAGACAGGGATCTAGTAGAAACATGTATATACGAAAGTAATAATCGTGTCATTTCGTAAAATGTTAACAGGAAGAAAACTCTGAAAGGTCGTATTCGGTCCACTTTGCAAGTGTGTCACCCCATGTGGGATCTTTAGTGGCACAGGAGCGAAGCGGACCCTTTTGTGGTGGACACGAAAGTTCCAATCAGTGGAAAAAGAAAAAAAATTTCAGTTACAAAGGTAACATAACATTCCTAAGGAGTGATAGGTATTGCTCGGTCAAGAAGGAGGGTCAGAATAACCGTTCGTTTGTGCGCGGGGTGCGCAGTTTCTAGTCCAGTAGGTCCAAGGTTGCCATGCTTTGCGTATTTTAGTGGCTTGCCCAGATAGTGTGGCTGTGATGGTCTCGTAACTGTAGTGTAGTGATACCAAGTCTGTGACTTGAGTAAGCGTCAGATGTGTGTCAGATTTCCAGTGTCTGGTTATATTGAGTCTGGCTGCCATGAGTATGTGGGTGGTTGTGAATTGGAGGGGGTGAGGAAAGTCCTCAATAGTGAGGTTGAGGATCGCTAGGGCCGGTGTTGGAGGGGTCGTGATTTGAGTGATGATCGAGATTAAGTGGAAGGTGTCTTCCCAGTATTTGCGGAGTTTGGTGCACGACCAGAAGACATGTAGTAGGTCGCTTGTGGAAGATTTACATCTCCAGCAAGTATTAGGGATTTGAGGGTTAAAAGATGTTATGCCGGCAGGGGTCAGATACCATTTTAGTGTAATCTTCTGTGTAAGTTCCCATAGGGCCGCGCATTTGGTGGATTTGTAAATAGTCTTGAGGGCCTGTTGCCATTGTGTGTCTGTAAAATTTGTGGCAAGGTCTTTTTCCCAGGTGTGGTGAGGTGGCATTTTGGTAAAGGTACGTTTTTGGTGTAGGTTGTTATAAAAATATGAGATCCCTTTGATTTTTGTGTCGGGGTTGGTGAGGTATTCCCAAGTCTTGGGGTGTATATTATAGATGGGGAGTGGTATAGTTTGCAGGCAGTGACGTATACGGAGGTAGGTGAAGTATTCGGATGCGCGTATGGCGTATGTGGTTTGTAGTTGAGGAAATGATTTGATGTGGTTTTCTTGTAGTATGTCTTGTATGTAATTTATACCTTTAAGGATCCAAGGTGAGAGTGAGATTTCTGGCATTAGATGGAGTAAGGATTGTATGGGGATGTGGGATTGTGGTGTGGTGGGAGAGTATTGCATTTGGGATGATGCTTTTTTCCATGCCTGTGCTGAGGCTTTCACGGTGAGAGATAGGGATTTTGGGATTGGAGCGCCTAGGGGAATGCTTAGTAGCCATGTTTGCAGGTTTGGTCTTATGAGTGAAGATTGTTCAATGTGGCCCCACAGAGTGGACGGGGATGGTTGAAACCAGCAGGGTAGTTGGGCCAGGATAGCCGCCAGGTGGTAGTCTTCAAAGTCTATTGAGCTCGAGCCTCCTACCAGTCTGTGTTTGATCAGTTTTGTGTGGGCACATCTGGGTCTTTTTTCTTTCCAGAGGAATTTATTAAACAGCGTCTGGAGGGATCTGAAGAATGTGGTGGGCAGGGGAATAGGTAGGGTTCGAAAGTAGTAGAGTATTTGGGGAAGGCAGATCATTTTAAAGGCCGCAAGGCGACCTGTCCAGGAGAGTTCGTGTTTCGCTATGTTTTGTGTGGTCGCTTGAATGTTTTGGAGGAGTGGAAGATAGTTACATGAATAGAGTTTTTTAGTCGTCATCGGTAATTGTATGCCTAGATATGATATGTCAGAGTCTGCCCAAGCAAATGAATATTGTACTTGTAGGAGGTTTCTTATAGTAGCGTCCACCTTGATGTCTAGTATGAAGGATTTAGTCGTATTGATTTTAAAGTATGATACCGAGCTAAACCAATTTAGCATCTTTTGTACTTCTGCCAGGGAAACAGTCGGGTTGGTGAGGATGAGGATAACATCATCCGCAAACAGGCTAATTTTGTGGTGATGAGGGCCAATCCTTAGGCCCGAGATGTCGGCATTAGAGCGGATATGTTCTGCTAGGGGTTCCATGATCATGTTGAATATGAGGGGGGATAGGGGGCAACCTTGGCGGGTGCCGTTTGTAATTGGGAATGGTCGGGATAGCATGCCTTCCGTGTAAACCTGAGCTTCGGGGTTGGAATATAAAGCCATAATGGCTCCAAGAATCTGGCCTTGAAATCCAAACTTCCGGAGGACCGACGCTAGGTAGGACCAGTGAACCCTATCAAACGCCTTCTCTGCATCCAGGGAAAGGAGCAGAGAAGGCGTTCCGGTGGACTCAGCGTGGTGAATAAGATTAATCATCCTCCTGGTGGCATCTGAGGCTTGTCTGCCTTTTGTGAATCCTGTTTGGTCTTGGTTTATAATTGTGGGCATAATTTTGAGTAATCTCGTCGCTATAGTTTTGGCGTATAGTTTGAGGTCGAGGTTGAGTAAGGAAACGGGACGGAAGTTTTGTGGGACATTCGACTGTTTCCCTGGTTTCGGTATCGTGATAACTAACGCTTTTAAATATTCTGGCGAAAAGGTAGAAGAGGAGGCAGCATGGTTGAATAGGTCACTAAGATGTGGGATCAACTGTGAATGAAATTGTTTGTAGTATTCCCCGGTTATTCCGTCGGGGCCTGGTGCCTTCCCGCTGGGGAGGGAGTCTATGGTTTTTTTAATTTCTTGGTCAGTGAATGGGGCATTTAAGGAGGTCAGTTGTTTCTCAGTCAGTTTGGGTAGATTTAGTTTGCAGAGGAAGTGATCTATTTCGTCCTGGGAGGGTTGTGGGGTATGGGGGTCCTGTTTCAGGTTGTAGAGGTCTTCATAGTATGTGCTGAAGGCATCAGCTATGTCTTTGGGGTTGCTTAGGGGGGTGTGGGTGTGGGGGTGAATGAGTTGGGTTATTTTAGTTTTGGTACGTCTACCTTTTAGTCGTTGGGAGAGTTTCTTGCCAGCTTTGTTGGAGGTGGAGTATGTAGACGCTTTAATTTTCCTGTGAAGGAATTTGTAGGAGTGGAGGAGTAGTGTTCTAAGTTCCTGTCTGAGGTTTAGTAGTTGGTTGGCCTGTGGGTCTTGGGGGTCTTTTTTGAGCCTGTCCTCTAGGGTCGCTATCTGGGTTGTCAGTTTGTCTATCTGCTGCGTCCTCTTCCTCTTATGCTGAGAACCAAGTTTAATTAACATTACCCGCATAAATGCTTTGTGAGTGCTCCACACCACGGCAGGGTCGGGTACCGAGCCTTTGTTCAAGGAGAAGAATTCAGTGATGTGTTTTGATATTTCTGGGGCGTATGTGTCGTTTTGTATAATATAGTTGTTAGCACGCCAGAGAAACGTATTTTGTTGTAAATTGGTGTCCTGTATTGTAATAGATATGGGGGCATGGTCCGACCATGTCGTGGTGTGGATCTGAGAATCAGATATTTTTTGCAAAATACATTTGTCAGAAAGGAACAGGTCTATTCTTGAGTACGAGCGGTGTCTGGATGAAAAAAAAGTAAAGTCACGTTCAGAGCCGTGGTGGCATCTCCAGACATCGTATAGGTCCTGGGAGGCGATGAATTTCTTTAAAGGAGATTCACGGCGTTTTGTCGGTGAGGTGGAGTCCATCAAGACGTCTGGGACTAGATTGAAGTCGCCACAGATGATCTGGTGGCCTTTTTGGATGGTGTTGGCAGAGCGAAGAACTTTGTGGAGGAATCTCATTTGGTGTGAGTTCGGGGCGTATATATTGATTAAGGTATAAGTTGCTTTGTTGATTGTGCAGATTAGGATAAGAAACCGACCTTCTGGGTCTGATAATGAATCAAGGAGTTGGAAATCTAAAGTGTTCCGAAATGCTATCATGACCCCTCTTGATTTAGTGGGGTGTGTGGCATGGAAGATGTGTGGATATTGGTGGTTGTTGCATAAGGGTGTATTTGAATGTAGCAGGTGGGTTTCCTGGATACATAACACGTCGCTGTGGAGAGCCGAGGCGGTTTTCCACAGTGAGTGACGTTTGGCGGGATGATTTAGCCCGTTGGCGTTCAAGGAGAAAATGGTGATTGGCATCTTGCGGTGTGAGTTGTGCACAACACTTACAGTTAGTTGTTGGTGGGTAGGTCCGGAGGTACCTGGCGTTGGGATTCAGCAGATGGGTAGCAGAAGTATGAGACTTGAGGGTAGGTTGTAGCGGTAGTAGGCTGGTAGTGGAGGTAGGTGTTGGAGGATCCTGGGTCAAGGGATTAGTGGTAGCTTCGTGGCAGTCTGGACGGCTGAAAAAAGATAGGACTAGAATGCTGCGAATAGAGCAATGTGTTAGAATGCAGTAATAATAATAAAAAAAGGGAAAAAAAAGTCAATGCTAGAACAGTAACTTGTATAATATAATACAGGTGGTGAGGCTTGTCGAAATGATCCAGTAGTGGGAAGTTCGGTTTAGTTGTTGGAGGTGGTGTTTCTAGTGGTAGAAGGGTCTCTAGAGGGGGTGAAGAACACCGTATAATCCTCTATTAGGGGGTACAGAGAGTCAGTGATATCGGGAGGAGAAGGCAAGAGAATCAGGTTGCCAGCGCTCAGGGGAGCCATAATGTATGTTAGCGGCCAAGTGCAGTAATGATGTATGCACCTTCAGTTGGGATTGCGATTTTGCGAGTTGCGGGACGTATTGGGTCCTCTGTCTGAAGGAGGTGGTTTGGATAACTCGGGGATTATCCGCCAAGAGTGGAGAAGCTTTAGGCCCTTTTCTAGATCCCCAATGGCGTGCGTTTGGCCATTGTGTACAATAAGGATGGTTGCGGGGTAGCGCCATTTATATTGTAGCTTGTGGTTTTGCAGGCTTTTGGTTATCGGGTTAAGTTGTCTTCTCGATTGGAGGGTGTACTTGGACAAGTCGGGAAAGAGTTGGATGCCAGTATAGGGAGCAGGCAAGGGTGATTTAGCTCTGAGCCCCATGAGGAGTTTCTCTTTAATGTGGTAGAAGTGGACCCTCATTAGGATATCTCTGGGGACCGAGGTTGCTAGGTGGGCAGGCTTGACAATTCTGTGAATCCTATCTATGATTACATCACGCGGGGACGCTTCAGGAATCACAATATCCATCAGTTCTTTTGCGTATTTCGGCAAGTCCGCGGGGAGTATGGCTTCGGGGACACCCCTCAACTTTATGTTGTTCCTGCGGGACCTGTCTTCTAAGTCGGCCAGCTTGGCCCGCATCCATGCCTGTTCTTCTTTAACTGTGTCATAGGCGTCAATGACTTCATTAACTGTGGATGTGCATGCCTGTATCCCTCTCTCAGTGTTAGTCACCCTGTCATCCAGCAAGTGAATATCAGTGGTGATTCTGTGGAACGTGGATGAGAGGTCCGTCATGAGGGAGGTCTGGAGGGAGATCAGCATGTCCTTCAGTGTGGTGTCCATGACTGGCTGCCCTGATGTAGGGAAGGATGCCATAGAGGAGTTCAGGGCCTGGTCTAGGGAGAAGGGAGTAGGAGCCTGGGCCTCAATTTGCTGGCGCTGTGATCGGTGCGGCGGCGTGTCTAGCCACATTTTAGCTTTGGCTGGGCTGCTGGGGAGGGGGTCACCCTCCAGAGTCTGGGATGGGTCAGGTACAGTACCTTGATCCCTGTAATCATCCATGGAGGCATCCGGGAGGTCCGCGCGGCGCGGCCTGGTCGGCGCCATCTTGGATATCCCAGCCCGCCGGCTTATAGGCAAATTCGGTCAGTTTCTGGGGCCTGTGGTCGGTAAATCTCTTTCTGGATGCCTGCATCGTCGTCTCCTGAAGGTGAGGAGTGAGGATGGGTGTGGATGGCGTCGTTGTTGCGGCCGATTACGCTAGATTGTGTCCCCTGGCTGGCGAGCTGTGAGCTTAGGCGTCCATCTTCCTCTCCGGCCAGCCACGCCCCCCCGCCCCCGTCCATCTTAAGTGTTTCTCAGCAGCTGAGGTCAGAGCTAGGTTAAGAGTGGTCCTAGATTTGTCAAGGGTCTCTAAAATGTCAGAGGTGGGTAGTCTCTTGTGGGCCCTGGCAGCTGCTCTGTATTCTGAGGTGAATTTGATAATGTCTGCTTTGTGGGCCGCTCTAAGATGCGATGATAAGCTAATAATGTGTCCCCTAATAACCGATTTGTGGGCTGCCCATAAGGTGGAGGGGGAAACTTCTGCCGTTTGGTTAGTTTGGAAGTAATCTTTTATAGCCGTAGCTATATCCAGACAGTTTATAGGATCACTAAGGAGGGACTCCTATAATCTCCAGCGAGGAGGGCCCTTAGAGGGACCTACTTTCTGGGCCAGAACCAGGTCCATGGCGTGGTCTGACAGCGGGGAATCAATAATCTTAGAGCTAAGGACAAGTGGGATGATACGCGCATGGGTAAAGATGTGGTCTATCCTGGCGAAAGAGTTGTGGGGAGCCGAAAAGTGAGTATAATCTTTTTTATGTGGATTCGTTTTCCTCCAGATATCAACCAGACCCTCATCAAGTAGGAGAGCTGCTATTCTGGTGCTCTGTTTGGATGGGCGTTTAGGTTTAGAAGCCCCGTTAGCAAGTCTATCAAGTGCGGAGTCGAAGGCAATGTTCGAGTCCCCACCTATAAATACAGTACCTTTGAGGTGCGCTTGTAGTTTTTTAAGCAACAGGTCAAAGAACTTTCTTTGTCCTCTGTTTGATGCGTAATATGACACAAACGTATATAGTTCGCCGCCATCAATGTAGCCCGATACTAATAGGAAGCGCCCCTGGGGGTCGACTATCTTCTCTGGTTACATTCAGAAGAAGAACATTCAGATGCTTGGCGAAGAAAATTGCCACCCCCTTGGTTTTGTTTTCCGCTGAGGCCAAGAAGAATTGGGGATAGTGCTGGTGAAGAAAGGACGGCTTGTAACTCACTGGGAAATGCGTATCTTGTAGTAGCAGGATGTCAGTATGCATAGAGTGATAGGACTGAAAGATCTTTCTACGTTTAATTGGGGAATTTAAGCCCTGGGTGTTGTGTGATATAATTCTAAGAGGAAGTTTCCAATCCTTAAAGCTAGCCATAGTCCAGAGGGGAGGAAGCCATCATTCCACAACACCACTTACCTACTCCTGATGAGCGTAAATCGTACCGAACCCTTGATGGAGAAGCGTGATGTCCACTGGAGCCTGGGATGAGGAGCCAGAGAAGTTAACTAAACAAATTTATGTAAATAACGAATCAAAACAAAACAAAACACATTTTTTCGTTCTGCACATGTCTAGTGGCAAAACTTTTTTTAATAATGCTTCAGGGGTAGCCATTCTTTTCCCCTCCAACTTTTGATGAACTACATGTCCCATGAGGCATTGCAGGAGTCATAGCCAAAGACTAGTGATGGACGAACAGTTCAGCCCCAAACAGTGCCCGTTCCGGCGTTCACCAGCCGAGCGCCCCACAATGTACTGTGCACTGCAGATGCAAGGCTTTTCAGGTGGAAGGCTTTGTCCATTCAGGCCACAGTGAATAGTTTGTTGTTAATGAGTAGACTTTAATAGGGTTCTGGGTTCAGGTCCAAACTTTTTCCATGTTCGGATGTTCTGGTGGCAAACCAAACCGGGGGGTGTTCGGCCCATCATTACTAAAGAGATGACTCCCAAAGGCATTATGGTATTTTTAGTTTCACTACAGCTTTAGCACAAAAGTTAGCAAAAGCCTCAAAATGAACAGACACTATATGCATTTTTGCCCAGTTCTTAAAGGAACCTGCTGAAATATACATAGTGAGTGGCACTGTCTGCAAACTTCTGCACGTCATCTCTTGATTGATGACTCAAAGTAGCCAGGAAAAAAAAAAACAATCAGATGCAGCCACTGTTCAGGATGTTGCCCATCTAGTAAAGCCACTTGCTAAAATACAATAAGCACAGAGAAAGATTGGCCCATTTGCACTATATAGTGTGGATTAAGGAATCTGTTTATTTCTTTGTGGCTGAATGATGAAAAAAATATCACTGTAGAGGCAACTTTTGCTAATATAGAAGTAAAAAAAAAAGAGCAACACGTCACATGGACATACAGTGGGAAGGGAAAGTATTCAGACCCCCTTAAATTTTTCACCCTTTGTTATATCGCAGCCATTTGCTAAAATTATTTAAGTTCATATTTTTTCCTCATTAATGTACACACAGCACCCCATATTGACAGAAAAACACAGAATTGTTGACATTTTTGCAGATTTATTAAAAAAAGAAAAACTGAAATATCACATGGTCCTAAGTATTCAAACCCTTTGCTCAGTATTTAGTAGAAGCACCCTTTTGATCGAATACAGGCATGAGTCTTTTTTGGAAAGATGCAACAAGTTTTTCACACCTGGATTTGGGGATCCTCTGCCATTCCTCCTTGCAGATCCTCTCCAGTTCTGTCAGGTTGGATGGTAAACGTTCGTGGACAGCCATTTTTAGGTCTCTCCAGAGATGCTCAATTGGGTTTAAGTCAGGGCTCTGGCTGGGCCATTCAAGAACAGTCACTGAGTTGTTGTGAAGCCACATCTTCGTTATTTTAGCTGTGTGCTTAGGGTCATTGTCTTGTTGGAAGGTAAACCTTCAGCCCAGTCTGAGGTCCTGAGCACTCTGGAGAAGGTTATCATCCAGGATATCCCTGTACTTGACCGCATTCATCTTTCCCTCGATTGCAACCAGTCGTCCTGTCCCTGCAGCTGAAAAACACCCCCACAGCATGATGCTGCCACCACCATGCTTCCCTGTTGGGACTGTATTGGACAGGTGATGAGCAGTGCCTGGTTTTCTCCACACATACCGCTTAGAATTAAGGCAAAAAAGTTCTATCTTGGTCTCATCAGACCAGAGAATCTTATTTCTCACCATCTTGGAGTTCTTCAGGTGTTTTTTAGCAAACTGTGTCTTGCACTGAGGAGAGGCTTCTGTTGGGCCACTCTGCCATAAAGCCCCGACTGGTGGAGGGCTGCAGTGATGGTTGACTTTCTACAACTTTCTCCCATCTCCAGACTGCATCTCTGAAGCTCAGCCACTGTGATCTTTGGGTTCTTCTTTAACTCTCGCACAAAGGCTCTTCTCCCCCGATAGCTCAGTTTGGCCGGATGGCCAGCTCTAGGGATTATGGAGGCCACTGTGCTCTTAGGAACCTTAAGTGCAGCAGAAATTTTTTTGTAACCTTGGCCAGATCTATGCCTTGCCACAATTCTGTCTCTGAGCTCTTCAAGCAGTTCCTTTGACCTCATGATTCTCATTTGCTCTGACATGCACTGTGAGCTGTAAGGTCTTATATAGACAGGTGTGTGGCTTTCCTAATCAAGTCCAATCAGTATAATCAAACACAGCTGGACTCAAATGAAGGTGTAGAACCATCTCAAGGATGATCAGAAGAAACGGACAGCACCTGAGTTAAATATATCAGTGTCAGAGCAAAGGGTCTGAATACATGTGATATTTCAGCTTTTCTTTTTTAATAAATCTGCAAAAATGTCAACAATTCTGTGTTTTTCTGTCAATATGGTGTGCTGTGTGTACATTAATGATGAAAAAAATGAACTTAAATGATTTTAGCAAATGGCTGCAATATAACAAAGAGTGATAAATTTAAGGGGGTCTGAATACTTTCCGTCCCCACTGTATATTTTAAGATCTCTTATTACAATTGTACAGGACATCAAGGATGGGTCCTGGACAGGTGCTATGTAGCACCAATATTTGGGTTATGGTCCCCTTAATGGAACGTGTGTGTACTCAAGGGTCTCATCTATGATGGGTGAGGAATTCCTGGGTAGTCAAGTAAAGGAAAGGACTGAGAATCAGTCCTTTCAGCATTAGTAAAAGCTTATTTGGGACCCAAAATTTGGAGGTCCAGAGTGACGTTCAGGTGGGAAAAGTTTCTTCACTCCTGACTACAGGGACTCTGGTCCCTACAGGGTTAGGCAGCCTCCAGAAAGCAGCACATAAAAAAGGTAGCTCCTAGTACTAGGTGTGGAGGTGTAGGAGTTGGAAGGAAACCTGATTGTGTGCTGCACATGGGCTACAAACTGACAAAAAATCTGAGGCTGGACGCAGCAACCCCCGGGGTAAAGCCCTTATTTCACTTTTGCATAGTTAATAGTTTGATTTGTGCTAAAGATAAGCAGACTTTTTTGTTGTATTTTCAGAAGTTTTGTTTTGCTGTTGGAAGTTCTCTTTTGTTTGCTTAAAAATAATATAGAGTTTTATGTTTAAGATAACCGGCTGTTGCACATGGTCCTAGTTTGCTAGATCCCCTGATACAAAATATTGTTTCCATTGGCACTGTCAGATGCAACACAGAGAGGTCACTGACCTGAATTGTAGTAACTCCCCTGTTGGTGAATGAGGTGTCCAAAAAAGATCACAGTAGATGTCCCCAAATCCTACCAGAATATGTATAAAAATGTTTGTGATTAGCCCAGATTTTACACAATCAATACATTTCTAAGGAGCATGTGACAGACTCACCCGGGACAGAGGCTATTGGAGGGGACTGAACGCAAGCCTCTTGCCCACCGATTATGGGCCCTAGCATTTGGGGGAATGGTGCTCTCTGTGAGCTGTATGCCTGGGGACCCTGGGGTTGGTGTTACTTTGGATTCAGCTCCATGTCCCCCCAAAACACACAGACTCTGGAACCCGTTATATGCCATATTAGAATGATAAGACTGAATTATACTGTTGGGACACATCCTGTGAGGAGATGCTAATGTCATCAACTCCACTCACCTGTCTGATGTCAGCTATAAGGTGTTTAATGTAAATAAGTTTAGTCTAGGTTCTAAGGGTATTTAACTCATTGTTGTTTGTTCTAATTAACCCTGTGTTGATGTTTATGGTAATGTGTGTTAATTGAATGAGCTGATCACATTAGCCACCAACACTGGCTAGGAGACAAATGGTCTAGGCTGAGGAGGGGGGATATTGTTGTCTGTATTGTTAATTGTAATTAGCTCCAACTATTGTGTTTATACTACTGTGTGAAGCTCGGTGCCCACAAGTCTGTCATCTGGTCTGGGTAAATGTTTTAGTAAATTAGCTCATGTTAATTAGGTTAGCTTTGAGTCATCGTGGTGTATAAATTTGTGTGAGATCTCAAATAAAGATTTAGTTCTGATGTACTCCAAGAATGGTGTTGTCTAGTTCTTGGGAGTTCCTATAGCCAGATCCATTGGACTTGTGTTCCAGAACTTAGGAAGCGGTATACTGACGGAAGCACTCAAGCGGAGTGTGGGACGTTCCGTGACAGAGCAGGTTTGGGTGTTATTTTGAAAGTGATTCTTAGCTACATGAACAATCACTGAAAACTATAACTTGTCCCAAATCTCGCAACTTGACCCCATTCACCACTTTCCAATTGTTCTAAAATGAAACAACATACACTTGTATAATGTAAAAAGGTGATTTATTGGGTTGGGGAGGGATTAAGCAAAACATTAAAAAAAATGCAAAATGAAACCACATTTAGAGTGGAGGAACAGGGGCAGGCAAGATAGGGTAATGAGTATGGTTGATATATGTAGGAGTGAGTAAAGGAGGATGAGAAAGGGGAGGGGGCAGATTGTCGAAAACGGAGGGGTTGAATGAGGCAGGGATTGAGAGAAAGTGAGAGGCGGTAACAGACCATGGTGTAGGATCCAGGATAAAGGAGGGTGTGAGGGGGTGGGGAGGATCTGAGCATGGTTGGGAAGGATAGCAGTATAGTGGATGATGGTGGAGTGAGATGGAGGTGAGTTGAGCTAGGTAATAGTTGGGAGACAAATGTGAGAAGAAATAAGGGTAGGGTAGGCAGTAGAAGTTTAGGAATAATATTGAGAGGATTGTGCTGTTCGATTCAGTGATGGATGTAAAATGTGTAAAGGGTTTGGGATGTACATTGAAATATTGAAAGATTAAGTGGTGTAGGGTTGTAGGGATCTACTGAGGGTAGCTTTAGGGATAGGCAAGTTTTACTGGGTTGAAGGAAGGTGGCAGGGCAAGGGATCAGGATGTGAGTTTGTTTCAGGGTAGGGGGGTTGGGTGAAGTGTGGTGATCCCGTGAGGAAGTGGGGATCTTTAACATTATTTTTTGTGATGGTGTCCTGATGTTGGGGTATCTGGATCTGCACACTTTTACTCCCTTCATCTATGCATGCGGCATCAGGATATACAGTGGGGCAAAAAAGTATTTAGTCAGCCACCAATTGTGCAAGTTCTCCCACCTAAAAAGATGAAAGAGGCCTGTAATTGTCATCATAGGTATACCTCAACTATGAGAGACAAAATGTGAAAACAAATCCAGACAATCATATTGTCTGATTTTTGAAAGAATTTATTTGCAAATTATGGTGGAAAATAAGTATTTGGTCAATATCAAAAGTTCATCTCAATACTTTGTTATATATCCTTTGTTGGCAATGACAGAGGTCAAACATTTTCTGTAAGTCTTCACAAGGTTGTCACACACTGTTGCTGGTATGTTGGCCCATTCCTCCATGCAGATCTCCTCTAGAGCAGGGATGTTTTGGGGTTGTCGCTGGGCAACACGGACTTTCAACTCCCTCCCAAGGTTTTTTATGGGGTTGAGATCTGGAGACTGGCTAGGCCAAACAGTTCTACTTTGGTTTCATCTGACCATATGACATTCTCCCAATCCTCTTCTGGATCATCCGAATGCTCTCTAGCAAACCTCAGATGGGCCCGGACATGTACTGGCTTAAGCAGGGGGACACGTCTGGCACTGCAGGCTATGAGTCCCTGGCGGCGTAGTGTGTTACTGATGGTAGCCTTTGTTATGTTGGTCCCAGCTCTCTGCAGGTCATTCACTAGGTCCCCTCGTGTGGTTCTGGGATTTTTGCTCACCGTTCTTGTGATCATTTTGACCCCACGGGGTGCGATCTTGCATGGAGCCCCAGATTGAGGGACATTATGGACAGTGGTCTTGTATGTCTTCCACTTTTCTAATTATTGCTCCCACAGTTGAGTTCTTCACACCAAGCTGCTTGCCTATACTTTGTTATATATCCTTTGTTGGCAATGACAGAGGTCAAACATTTTCTGTAAGTCTTCACAAGGTTGTCACACACTGTTGCTGGTATGTTGGCCCATTCCTCCATGCAGATCTCCTCTAGAGCAGTGATGTTTTGGGGCTGTCGCTGGGCAATACGGACTTTCAACTCCCTCCAAAGGTTTTTTATGGGGTTAAGATCTGGAGACTGGCTAGGCCACTCCAGGACCTTGTAATGCTTCTTACGAAGCCACTCCTTCGTTGCCGGGCGGTATGTTTGGGATCATTGTCATGCTGAAAGACCCAGCCACGTTTCATCTTCAATGCCCTTGCTGATGGGAGGAGGTTTGCACTCAAAATTTCATAATACATGGCCCCATTCATTCTTTCATGTACACGGATCAGTCGTCCTGTTCCCTTTGCAGAGAAACAGCCCCAAAAGATTATGTTGCCACCCCCATGCTTCACATTAGGTATGGTATTCTTGGTTGCAACTCAGCATTCTCTCTCCTCCAAACACGACGAGTTGTGTTTCTACCAAACAGTTCTACTTTGGTTTCATCTGACCATATGACATTATCACAATCCTCTTCTGGATCATCCAAATGCTCTCTAGCAAACCTCAGATGGGCCCGGACATCTACTGGCTTAAGCAGGGGGACACGTCTGGCTCTGCAGGATCTGAGTCCCTGGCGGCGTAGTGTGTTACTGATGGTAGCCTTTGTTACGTTGGTCCCAGCTCTCTGCAGGTCATTCACTAGGTCCCCTCGTGTGGTTCTGGGATTTTTACTAACCGTTCTTGTGATCATTTTGACCCCACGGGGTGAGATCTTGCATGGAGCCCCAGATTGAGGGAGATTATGGACAGTGGTCTTGTATGTCTTCCATTTTTCTAATTATTGCTCCCACAGTTGAGTTCTTCACACCAAGCTGCTTGCCTATTGCAGATTCAGTCTTCCCAGCCTGGTGCAGGTCTACAATTTTGTTTCCGGTGTCCTTCAACAGCTCTTTGGTCTTCACCATAGTGGAGTTTGGAGTGTGACTGTTTGAGGTTGTGGACAGGTGTCTTTTATACTGATAACATGTTCAAACAGGTGCCATTAATACAGGTAATGAGTGGAGGACAGAGGAGCCTCTTAAAGAAGAAGATACAGGTCTGCGAGAGCCAGAAATCTTGCTTGTTTGTAGGTGACCAAATACTTATTTTCCACCATAATTTGAAAATAAATTCTTTCAAAAATCAGACAATGTGATTGTCTGTATTTGTTTCCACATTTTGTCTCTCATAGTTGAGGTATACCTATGATGACAATTACAGACCCCTCTCATATTTTTAAGTGGGAGTAATTGCACAATTGGAGGCTGACTAAATACTTTTTTGCCCCACTGTATGCATCATTTTAGGAAATTTAATTGAATTTGTCATTTATCACCAAGTCTTTATTCACTGAAGTATGCAGCTTTCAGAGAACTATCACAAATGCTCGTGCGCCAGTCAGACGTTCGGCAGGAACGAGTGAGCCCCGGGCCAGGCACGCACGTTAGTACACTCTTACGAATGAGTGCACGTCAGCACGGGCACGTTGCACGTCAACGAATCACGGCGCAAGGCGCCCTATTTAAAGGATCAGCATACCAGTGTCAGTGCTGGATTGTCTCAGCTAGTTCCTGTATCCTTGCTGCTGTTTTAATTGAACCTTGATCCTGAACCCTTGGCTTTCCTGACTACTCTTTCGGATTATCCCTGCATCCCTGCCTGCCTCTGCTTCCTGTACCGAACCCGGCTCTGTCTCCCGATCTTGTACTTCTCTGCCAGCTTGTTGCCAACCACCGCCAGCCCCTGACTACGAACCTGCCTGCCGATTGTGTACCTTCCTGCCAGCACGTTGCCGAATCCTGCCTGTCCCTGACCCTGCAAATATTCCTGTTGGACTTTTCCTGAACCAATCCAGGATTGACATCCCACCTGCTCCACTAGGCTTCGGTGTGCTTGATCCTGCCAGCAGGCACCTGCGCCCTTCCGCTGCGCTAGCAGCCCTGTCTCAACCTCCAGGGGTGCTAGGACCGGAACCGTGCAAGAGGCCACCCTCATCATTTCGGACTCTGCTGTAAGGTACGTGACAGCAGCTCTGCATGGTCACACTGCTGTACCACTGGCAAAGTAATTTTATATTGATTATTATATATATTTTATCCCAATTATATTGAAGATATAAATTTATGATTAAATAAAGTTTTGATTGAACCTTGATCCTGAACCCTTGGCTTTCCTGACTACTCTTTCGGATTATCCCTGCATCCCTACCTGCCTCTGCTTCCTGTAACGAACCCGGCTTGAACTTCTGACTACGGCTCTGTCTCCCGATCTTGTACTTCTCTGCCAGCTTGTTGCCAACCACTGCCAGCCCTTGACTACGAACCTGCCTGCCGATTGTTTACCTTCCTGCCAATACGTTGATGACTCCTGCCTGTCCCTGACCCTGCTAACAAATAAAACTAATAAATAATTGCGCTACTACAGAGAAAGAAACTTGTAGCTGCCAGCATCAAACAGTATTGTGCACCGTGCAATAAAAGTATGTAAATATAAAACAAATGCAGCGCTAAATGAAATAAGAGGATAATATATTCACATTCTATGTAGAATGGTGTGTAGGTGATTATGTTTATAAACAAAAACAAACATGATCAGCAGACAGTCCTAAATGACTGAAAAGAATGTCCATGGTGATTAAACTTCATAAACATATACAGTGCAGTGTTCTTAAGGGACAAAAGACAAGTGCCGGTGATGCTTCCGATTCAGAAAAAATCTCATGCATTCGGAATCAATGTATAAGTGGCAGAAGTGGATACTCTTACCGGAGGGGATGGACACAATCACTGTACGGTGGAGTGTCATACGAGCTTTAAGGATCAAAACAATCCCAAGGATACTTTGCTGGGACACATTGGTGGTAGGTTCCATCCAAAACAACCGTAACCGTAGGGTGATGTACGGATCCACAGCAGATGGATAAATGACTTTCAGAAGAAGAAGGCTGCTGGGGGAGACAACTTCCATTCCATGTGAATGCAATACATGAGAAAAGAAAAAGAAAAATTCTCCACATAGGGCATGAATCCAATATAGAAAGGATTTTTATTTATAAAAAGATGTGCCAGAAAATGGTTGACAAGCACTCGGTAGATAGATAAAAAGTGATCACAAAATGGTTATAAAATCGCGTGGTGACAAGACATCAATAGCTTCAGCGACCCGACATGTTTCGGACTATGGTCCTTCAACTGGGGCATATAGCTGGATGTCTGGCACCACGCTAACATATATACACACATAAAATTACAAAATAGTGATCAGCTGTGTGTACCGCCACTGGGCGGCCACAACAGCCAATCAGCAGTGAGCCCTGTGTGTACAGACTACATTGCTGACACTGAATTTGGTATCTTCCAATTGAACCTCTAAAACAGGGTCACGTGACCGCGTCGTGATGCGTGACGTCATCGCGCACCGTCCAGTTCGCTCCAAGCCTCTTTTCCACTCAAGGAAACAGCTGCTAGATGTACATGGCTGGGTGAGATAACCACACCCACTAGCCATGGATGGAGATCATTGCGCGCCGGTGTCAGGCGCTCCAATCCACAACAACTTCCGGTGTCTACGGAAGAGTAAATATGATTCTGTTTAGGTGGTAAAAAGGGAAAGATAGGAAAACCAAGACATAAAAACTTTTATGTGTGTGCATTAGGAAGAAGATATCTTACGTATTAATACATCAAATTAGTGCAAAAGAGAGAAACATTACACATATAGATATATTAGGTCAAAGCTTAAATGTAAACGTCATAAGTGTATACATTATCCTGGACCCATATATAACAAATATAAACATCTGGATATATTAAATCAAAACCTAAATGTGAACCACATTATAAGTATATGCATTATCCTGGACCCATATATAGCAAATATAGGTATCTCAGTGACGAGATAATAAAAAACCGGGTAATACATTTTTGTGTATACATAAATCTTAAAGGAGAAAGTTTCTCTCATGTGTATGTAAATAGAGTGTTAGATTATTGTAACATACAGGACAGCAGGGATGTAGCAAAATAAAAATTAAGCACAAAGCTACAGGAAGCAGCCGTATGATACTTCCAATAGTGAACCTCGAAAGTAATTATAAAAAAACTACCAATACTACAGGGAAATATAAATGCTGGGCACCCTTCCAAGCTGTTTAAGATTTATTTATAAATGCGTTTATGTCCCATTCCACGTTTAACCCATAGGGGGAGAAGCTTTTTAACTGGTAAATCCAGAACGTTTGGAGTTTGGATACCCCCCTAGTACATTGACCTTCCCTCCATGATGGGACAAATTTGTCAATGACTTGGAATTTGGAGCCCCTTGGGTTCCTATTGTGATACTGAAGAAAGTGTCGGGGGACACTATGATTAGTGCGGCCTTTCTTAATGGAGGTAATATGTTTGTTTACTCGGGTGCTAAATGTTCTTATAGTGCGACCCACGTACTGCATATTGCAGGGACATGTAATAAGGTACACTATATAGCAAGTAGTACATGTAGCAAAGTGTCTCATCTGGTAGATGGTGGAAGTAACAGCAGACTGGAAAGATTCAGATTTTTTATTACCACAAAGGTTATGTGTACATACACTGCATTTTTTACAGTGGTAATAACCTTTGGTTTCTGTAAAAAAGGATGGCTTTGCAGGAGCTTCAATGACGTTATGGGAAATGCGATTCTGTAAGGATGGCGCTCCTCTAAAGGTAACGCTTGCTCTGGTAGGGAGCACTGGGCCTAAAATCAGATCGTTTTTCAGAATGTTCCAATGACGATTAAGAATCTGTTTGATTTGTCTGTGTTGAACAGAGAATTGAGTGAACAGAGACCACTTGAACTTGTTACTGGGAGTTGGCTTGGGGCGTACAATCATAAGGGTCTTACGATCTATAAGAGAGACCCTTGTAATCTCCTGGTCTATCCGAGACGGTTGGTAACCTTTTTCCACGAAGCGTTCCCGACCCTGCAAATATTCCTGTTGGACTTTTCCTGAACCAATCCAGGATTGGCATCCCACCTGCTCCACTAGGCTCCAGTGTCCTTGATCCTGCCAGCAGGCACCTGCGCCCTTCCACTGCCCTAGCAGCCCTGTCTCAACCTCCAGGGGTGCTAGGACCGGGACCGTGCAAGAGGCCACCCTCGTCATATCGGACTCCGCTGTAAAGTACATGACAGTGCAATCCAGCCACATGGAGTCCGAAAGGGGGGCCTCAGCTATGGATGCTCTGTGCCAACAGATTGCAAACCTCACTCAAGCAGTCCAGGGCCTGCAGGATGGCTACAGGATGGCACCTGCATCATTGATTTCAACTTCTACTCCCACAGTAGTGGTGCCACCCCCAGAGCCACGAGTCCCTGCTCCAGAGAGATTCATGGAAGATTGCAGCAAATTCCGCGCTTTCAGAAATGCCTGCCATCTGTATTTGCTGCTACAGCCTCGCACCTTCTCTTTGGAAAGTACCAAGGTGGGATTCATCATTTCATTACTGCAGGGAGAACCCCAGATCTGGGCTCACCATCTATTGGAACAAGGTAGTCCCTTGCTAAATACCATGGATTCTTTTCTGGATGAAATGGCTAAGCTTTATGATGATCCTCAACGTACCACCACAGCCGAGGCCAGTCTCCACGCCCTCCAGCAGGGTCGTAGGCCCGTGGAGGACTATGTTTCAGACTTTAAACGGTGGAGTTCCGACACACAATGGAATGACGCCGCTCTCCATTTTCAGTTCTGCTTAGGACTTTCAGAGGCACTTAAAGATGAACTAGCTCGTGTGGGGGTCCCCAATTCTCTAGAAGAGCTGATTCAGCTATCTATTCAGATCGATCGCCGGCTGCGACCGGAGGGAGCAAAGATCTGAAAGGACCAGCCAGTACCGGCCCATGTGGATGCTACCCAGGGTACCTAGCCACCCACCTATTGCTGCCACCCCACTACCTGCTCCAGTCATTGAAGCTCCAGAGCCAATGCAATTAGTCCTGCTTCGTGCACCATTGACCCCAGAAGAGAAGCAGTGCCGCCGCATGAATAATCTCTGCCTCTACTGCGGAGGAGCCGGTCATTACGCCAAAATGTGTCCCAACAAGACTCGTAAGTGTGACTCTCCTCCTCTTCATCCTTGTGCTTTGACTCTAGCAAGATCGACTCACATTGCTGTTCCCGTCTCCCTACAGCTTCCAGAAGGGGTACTCCAGGTCCAGACGATAGTTGATTCAGGTGCCTGTAGTTGCTCCATCGATCATGCCTTCGTCCTGCAACACAAGATTCCTCTGCGATCTAAGCAACACAAGTTGTCCATACGACTATCTGATGGGTCCAACATCAAATCTGGGCCCATCATTCAAGAAACTCAACCTTTGCCCGCTGACATCTCACCCAACCACCAAGAACTGTTGTACCTAGACGTTATATCCTCACCGCTCTTTCCAATCATTCTGGGAATGCCATGGTTGCAAGCACACAACCCACAGATAGATTGGACAACCAGCAAGGTGGTTTTCCAGTCATCCTATTGCCTCCATAATTGTCTCCAGACCTTCCTCCACTCAGCCCCAGTTGTTGGCTGTCTAAAACCAGCATCCGAATCCCAAGATCTTGTTCCATCCGCATACCATGATTTCCTGGATGTCTTCGATAAACAGAAAGCAGACACTCTTCCTCCCCACCGGGCCTACGATTGCCCGATTGAAAATTTACCAGGGGCAGAAATTCCCTTTGGCAGAATTTTCCCCCTCTCGGAACCTGAACTCTTGGTCCTGAAAGATTATGTTAACAAGAAACTCAAGAAGGAGTTCATCCGTCACTCTACTTCTCCAGCCGGGGCAGGAATATTCTTTGTCGAAAAGAAAGACCACTCACTCCGTCCATGTGTGGATTTCAGGGAATTAAGTTGGATTACTGTTAAAAAACACTACCCCCTGCCTCTAATTCCAGAATTGCTCCAGAGACTCCGCTCTGCAAGGATATTCACCAAGTTGGATTTACGAGGTGCTTACAACTTGATCAGAATCAGAAAGTATGATGAGTGGAAAACAGCTTTCCGGACTCGGTTTGGCCACTTTGAATACCTCGTTATGCCCTTCGGGTTATGCAACGCCCCGCAACCTTCCAGCATTTCGTAAATAACATCTTCAGAGACTTCCTAGACCTATTCATGATCGTTTACCTAGACGGCATTCTGATTTTCTCGGTCTCTCTAGGACTACATCATGACCATGTGAAACAAGTCCTTCTTAGGTTAAGACAAAATGGACTCTATGCCAAGGCCGAGAAATGTGAATTCGAACGGTAGACCATTCACTTTCTCGGACTAGTAATCTCCACAGGAGGGATGGCAATGGATCCTCAAAAGGTCTCAGCCATAATGTCCTGGCCACCTCCCGTTGATAAGAAAGGGGTACAACGGTTCATCGGTTTCTCCAATTTTTACAGGAAATTTATTAAAAACTTCTCTGGTATCATCATGCCTATCACTCAACTCACCAAGAAACAGAACCGCTTTCAGTGAACAGAGGTAGCTCAAGCTGCTTTCGACAAATTAAAAGGACTGTTCACCTCTGCCTGGTATGAAAGCACCCTGACCCCGCTCTTCCATACATACTGGAAGTAGATGCCTCAGAGAGCGCTGTAGGGGCCATCCTGTCTCAGCGCCAAGGACCTAAACCTCTAATGCACCCTGTGGCCTTTTTCTCAAAGAAATTAGGGCCTTCGGAAAGGAACTACGATGTGAGAGACCGGGAACTGTTGGCAATAAAATCGGCCCTGGAAGAGTGGCGGTACCTCTTGGAGGGAGCAACACACCCAATACTGATCTTCACGGATCACAAAAATTTAGAGTATCTCAGGACTGCCAAACGCCTCAGACCCAGACAAGCAAGATCGGCTCTTTTTTTTTCTCGCTTCAGTTTCCATATAACCTACCGGCCCGAATCCAAGAATGTAAAACCAGACGCACTATCACGTATGTTCACGGAAGTCGAGGTTCCACCCCAAACGGATACCATCTTACAGGCTGGAAATTTTCTGCTTACACAAACCGATTTAATGTCACAGATTTGTCAAGCAACCAGGGGAATTTCTCTGCCTCCAGATATGAACCTTCAAGAAAATGATGGGCTCTATTGGCAGGGGAATAACGTTTTCGTACCACAGAATCTGCGCACTATTATCTTACAAATGTGCCATGACTACCCATTAGCCAGCCATTTCGGGGGATACAAGACCATGGATTTGATCCAGAGACATTTTTGGTGGCCCAGCTTAGCAAGGGACTGCAGGAAATATGTTGGCTCGTGCTCAATCTGTCTCAGGAACAAAAACAGCAAAAGCAAAGCATGGAGATTATTAAGACCACTACCCATTCCTGAAAGACCCTGGGATAAAATCGCGATGGATTTCATTGTGGAGCTCCCTCCATCAGAAGGGTTTTCATCCATCTTTGTAGTGGTGGATCGCCTCTCCAGGATGTCACATTTTGTCCCTATGAAAGGGACCCCATCAGCAACAGAAACTGCTAAAGTTTTTATTAAAGAAATTGTAAGGTTGCATGGAATTCCTAGTGACATTGTCTCAGACCGTGGAGTACAGTTCACTTCAAGATTCTGGAAAGCACTATGTGAAGCACTGGGCATCAAACTCAATTTCTCTTCGGCTTACCATCCCCAGTCCAATGGACAGACTGAGCGTACCAATCAAACGCTAGAACAATACTTGCTCTGCTTTACCTCCTTTACCCAAGAAGATTGGGCCTCACTACTGCCCTTGGCGGAATTCGCATTTAATAACTCTACCCATGCAGCCACCAACCAATCTCCCTTCTTCTCAAATTATGGGTTTCATCCCTCTTTCTTGCCAACATTGATTCCAGATTCCCCTTTGCCAGCTGTTCAGGACAGACTAAATTTCCTTGCTGCCAATAACCAGGTGCTGAGGGAGACCATTTCCAGGACGCAGGAGGCTAATAAAAGGTTCTTTGACAGGAAGAGGAGGGGGAAACTGGATTTGAAGGTTGGTGACCGTGTGTGGCTTTCGACAATAAATCTGAAATTGGCAGGTCCATCCAGGAAATTGGGACCTAAATATCTGGGACCTTTCCCGGTCAAGAGAAAAATCAACCCAGTGGCTTATGAACTTGAACTCCCCGACTCATTCAAGATCCACCCTGTGTTTCATACCTCCTTGTTGAAACCTGACGTGGTTAATCCCTTTCCAGGTCATGAAGTGGGGCCCCCAGACGCTATAATAGTGGATGGAGAGGAGGAGTTTGAAATCGAGACCATTACAGATTGCAGGAGAAGACAAGGACAGAACCAATATCTAATTAAATGGAAAGGTTTTGGTCGAGAAGAAAATTCCTGGGAACCAGAGGCAAACCTCCATGCGCCAAGACTTATACAAGCCTTTCATCGCTCTCATCCAGAAAGAAGGGCCCAGATGGGCATCCGGAGGCTGCCCGTAAGGAGGGGGCAATGTCAGAGAACTATCACAAATGCTCGTTCCCGTACGCCAGTCAAGCGTTAGGCAGGAACGAGTGAGCCCCGGGCCAGGCACGCATGTTAGTACACTCTTACGAACGAGTGCACGTCAGCTTGGGCATGTTGCACGTCAACGAATCACAGCGCAAGGCGCCCTATTTAAAGGATCAGCATACTATTGTCAGTGCTGGATTGTCTCAGCTAGTTCCTGTATCCTTGCTGCTGTTTTAATTGAACCTTGATCCTGAACCCTTGGCTTTCCTGACTACTCTTTCGGATTATCCCTGCATCCCTGCCTGCCTCTGCTTCCTGTACCGAACCCGGCTCTGTCTCCCGATCTTGTACTTCTCTGCCAGCTTGTTGCCAACCACCGCCAGCCCCTGACTACAAACCTGCCTGCCGATTGTGTACCTTCCTGCCAGCACGTTGCCGAATCCTGCCTGTCCCTGACCCTGCAAATATTCCTGTTGGACTTTTCCTGAACCAATCCAGGATTGACATCCCACCTGCTCCACTAGGCTTCAGTGTGCTTGATCCTGCCAGCAGGCACCTGCGCCCTTCCGCTGCCCTAGCAGCCCTGTCTCAACCTCCAGGGGTGCTAGGACCGGAACCGTGCAAGAGGCCACCCTCATCATTTCGGACTCTGCTGTAAGGTACGTGACAGCAGCTCTGCATGGTCACACTGCTGTACCACTGGCAAAGTAATTTTATATTGATTATTATATATATTTTATCCCAATTATATTGAAGATATAAATTGGGATAAAATCTTAGGAACAAAGAACACGGAGGAGAGATGGGTTTTCTTTAAAAGCATATTAATTAAGGGAATTAGCCAGTGCATTCCATTGGGAAATAAATTCAGAAGAGCGAACAAAAGTCCTGGATAGCTTAATTCCAATGTAAAAATGCATATAAAAGCAAAGGAGAAGTCCTTCAAAAAATACAAGGCTAAGGGATCATCATCAGCATTCAGAGTTTACAAAAATGTAACAAGAAATGTAAGAGTGCAATTATGGGGGCTAAGATAGAACACTAAAGACACATAGCGGATGAGAGTAAAAAAAAACCCAAGAAATTCTTTAAGTATATAACAGTAAAAAAGGGAGGATTGACCATATTGGCCCCATAAAGATTGAGGAAGGATATCTGGTTACAAAGGATGGGGAGATGGTGAAGGTATTGAATTTATTCTTCTCCGCAGTCTTCACGAGGGAATTGGGGGGCTTCAGTAACCAAAACTGCAGTATTTATCCTCATTGACACATCACAGGAAGCACCCTCATGGCTAAAAGAGGACAGAATTAGAAATAGACTTGGGGAACTTAAACTTAACTCAGTCAAGTAAGTGCCAGACCATTGTTTCTAATTTTTACTGTCAGCCTACTGACTGGAATGGTACCAGCTGACTGGAGAAAAGCCAATGTAGTACAAATATTTTAAAAAGGGCCAAAATACATTCCTGGGAATTACAGACCAGTTAGCCAAACATCAATAGTATGCAAGCTCTTGGAGGGGATGATTAAAGACTATATACTAAGATTTTAGTAATAAAAACGGTATCATTAGCAGTAATCAGCATGGATTCATGAAGAATCGTTTTTTGCCAAACCAATCTATTAACCTTCTATGAGGAGGTGAGCTGCTATCTAGATAAAGGAAGGCCCATAGACGTGGTGTATCTGGATTTTGCAAAAGCATTTAACACAGTTCCCCACAAATGTTTACTTACAAAGTAAGGTTCGTTGGCATGGACCATAGGGTGGGTACATGGATTGAAAACTGGCTACAAGGCGAGTTCAGAGGGTGGTGATAAATGAGGAGTACTCGGAATGGTCAGGGGTGGGAAGTGGGGTCCCCCAGGGTTCTGTGCTGGGATCAATCCTATTTAATTTGTTCATAAACAACCTGGAGGATGGGGTAAACAGTTCAATCTCTGTATTTGCGGATTATACTAAGCTATGCAGGGCAATAACTTCTCTGCAGGATGTGGAAACCTTGCAAGAAGATCTAAACAAATTAATGCAGTGGGCAACTACATGGCAAATGAGGTTTAATGTAGAAAAATGTAAAATAATGCATTTGGGTGGCAAAAATATGAATGCAATCTACTCACTAGGGGGGGAACTTCTGGGGAAATCTAGGATGGAAAAGGACCCGAGGGTCCTAGTAGATGATAGGCTCAGCAATGGCATGCAATGCCAAGCTGCTGCTAACAAAGCAAACTGAATATTGGCATGCATTAAAAAGGGGATTGACTCCAGAGATAAAGTGATAATTCTCCCACTCTACAAGACTTTGGTCCCGCCTCACCTGGAGTATGCTGTCCAGTTCTGGGCACCAGTCCTCAGGAAGGATGTACTAGAAATAGAGTACAAAGAAGGGCAACAAAGCTAATAAAGGGTCCGGTGGATATTAGTTATGAAGAAAGGTTGCAAGCACTGAACTTATTCTCTCTGGAGAAGAGATGCTTGAGAGGGGATGTGATTTCAATTTACAAATGCCATACTGGTGACCTCACAATAGGGATAAAACTTTTTCGCAGAAGGGAGTTTAATAAGACATGTGGCCACTCATTAAAATTACAGGAAAAGAGGTTTAACCTTAAACTGCGTAGAGGGTTCTTTACTGTGAGAGCGGCAAGGATGTGAATTCTGTGGTTATAGTAGCCTCTGTAGGCTACTATACCTCCACTCGACCACACATGGTTTTTGCTTGTTCTCTACCATTTACCACAGTTTTGTCCACAAAGGTGATTGGCTGTCTTAGTCAAACAATCTCCTCTCTACCATTGGACATCGCTGGTTATTGTTACAACAATTAATATTGACGTCAGTTCATTTATTCCACCGCTGTAGATAAGTATCTACTATTATGTGTCTATCATCTTCTTCTTGGTGTTGACATTTATTAGCCATACATGATTTTGATTACACACCTGCACTTAGCTTATGATATGCAAGCTCCTGAAGAAGCGTAACTTGCGTAACATGTAGAGCGACTTTTTTGAGCGGCCTCCGAACATAACTCAAACTCTCCACATATCCAAACAACCATTGGATTCATATTATTCTACGTGCTTCAAATCTTTGCTCTTGTTACATGTGGTATATATATATATATATATATATATATATATACAGTGGGGATGGAAAGTATTCAGACCCTCTTAAATTTTTCACTCTTTGTTCTATTGCAGCCATTTGCTAAAATCATTTAAGTTTATTTTTTTTCTTCATTAATGTACACATAGCACCCCATATTGACAGAAAAACACAGAATTGTTGACATTTTTGCAGATTTATAAAAAAAGAAAAACTGAACTATCACATGGTCCTAAGTATTCAGACCCTTTGCTCAGTATTTAGTAGAAGCACCCTTTTGATCTAATACCGCCATGAGTCTTTTTGGGAAAGATGCAACAAGTTTTTCACACCTGGATTTGGGGATCCTCTGCCATTCCTCCTTGCAGATCCTCTCCAGTTCTGTCAGGTTGGATGGTAAACGTTCGTGGACAGCCATTTTTAGGTCTCTCCAGAGATGCTCTATTGGGTTTAAGTCAGGGCTCTGGCTGGGCCATTCAAAAACAGTCACGGAGTTGTTGTGAAGCCACTCCTTTGTTATTTTAGCTGTGTGTTTAGGGTCATTGTCTTGTTGGAAGGTAAACAATCGGCCCAGTCTGAGGTCCTGAGCACTCTGGAGAAGGTTTTCGTCCAGGATATCCCTGTACTTGGCCGCATTCATCTCTCCCTCAATTGCAACCAGTTGTCCTGTCCCTGCAGCTGAAAAACAACCCCACAGCATGATGCTGCCACCACCATGCTTCACTGTTGGGACTGTATTGGACAGGGTATGAGCAGTGCCTGGTTTTCTCCACGCATACCGCTTAGAATTAAGGTCAAAAAGTTCTATCTTGGTCTCATCACACCAAAAAATCTTATTTCTCACCATCGTGGAGTCCTTCAGGTGTTTTTTAGCAAACTCCATGCGGGCTTTCATGTGTCTTGCACTGAGCAGAGGCTTCTGTCGGGCCACTCTGCCATAAAGCCCCGACTGGTGGAGGGCTGCAGTGATGGTTGACTTTCTACAACTTTCTCCCATCTCCCGACTGCATCTCTGAAGCTCAGCCACAGTGATCTTTGGGTTCTTCTTTACCCCTCTCCCCAAAGCTCTTCTCCCCCGATAGCTCAGTTTGGCCAGACAGCCAGCTCTAGGAAGAGTTATGGTCATCCCACATGTCTTCCATTTAAGGATTATGGAGGCCACTGTGCTCTGAGGAACCTTAAGTGCAGCAGAATTTTTTTTGTAACCTTGGCCAGATCTGTGCCTTGCCACAATTCTGTCTCTGAGTTCTTCAGGCAGTTCCTTTGACCTCATGATTTTCATTTGCTCTTACATGCACTGTGAGCTGTAAGGTCTTATATAGACAGGTGTGTGGCTTTCCTAATCAAGTCCAATCAGTATAATCAAACACAGCTGGACTCAAATGAAGGTGTAGAACCATCTCAAGGATGAACAGAAGAAATGGACAGCACCTGAGTTAAATATATGAGTGTCACAGCAAAGGGTCTGAATACTTAGGCCCATGTGATATTTCAGTTTTTCTTTTTTAATAAATCTGCAAAAATGTCAACAATTCTGTGTTTTTCTGTCAATATGGGGTGCTGTGTGTACATTAATGAGGAAAAAAATTAACTTAAATGATTTTAGCAAATGGCTGCAATATAACAAAGAGTGAAAAATTTAAGGGGGTCTGAATACTTTCCGTCCCCACTATATATATATATATATATATATATATATATATATATATATATATATATATATATATATGCATTAGAGGTGTTATGAGAGTCCTTGAGGCCACTCAATCATATGTTTTTTTTTTTTTTTAAAACGATCAGTACCATTTCCAGTGTCACTAAAGTGATGGTGCACAGAGAAACTAGAAAATGAATGCTGGGGGTACTAAGGCCCAATGAGGTGCTCACTAGAGGTTGAGAGGAGATAGTCGCATCTAGTTTACTTATGGTCCATTCGGATCTCCTCCATCACCTACAGACAGCACCCTGGAGAGCATTGTGTCGATAGTAACATGAAACCCCTGGAAATCGGATGAAGAGAGTACAGAGATAAAGCTCACAAAGTTAGGGATACTAGGGTGGCTAATTGATAATCTGATCAGCTGCCAGGGGGCCACCAGGGGAAAAGGAAGCACACACTGAAAATTCAGTGTAAATTTTGACTATAGAGAGCAATTTGATCATGAGGATCTCTCAGCAAGAATGGCATGGTATCAATATGGGAAATAATATAGATGAAAGAGTAAAAAATGTGTGTAGTGAACCGCGCTATACTCTAATAATTACCTAATTATAAAGTGCAAACAGTACAAATAAATTGAGGAACCACCGGATGCACTCCAATGGAGCATACGCAACAATCACTCAAAAATTGTGCATAAATTATTGTGATCAAACATATCATCAACTATGCAAGATAAAGTAAATTAAAGTCCAAATGGTCAAAAACATAAACAAGTCCAAAAAGGTCATCCAATGTGTTCAGGTTATAGAGGTGACTTTTCCAATGCTTGAGTGACTATAGGAATCCTTAACCAACACCGTGCAAACAGCCTACTCACCAGAAGGAGATGATCCCTATTACAGAGATCATGACAGCCTTTGGATTAATAAACTGCATCTGGAAATCCGTCACTGCAGGTCCGGTGATGTCTCCAATTGAAAGGAATGGCCACACGTATCCAGGTTAGACATACGGTAAAGAACAATCTCCCATGGTGAAGTATATCAAAAACATGGTTTTATTTAATAGAAATGTCTCTGAACGCCAATCGGCATGGTAACAAGGTTAAAAACAAGCAAGTGGATGCGGGGACTCCGTAGTGCGCTCCACCTGCGTTCCACTAAGGGCAGAAGTGACGTATCACGTTTGACCACACCCTACGCATTTCTTCAGCACGCCCGACGTCTTCAGGGGTCACATGACCAGATACATCACCTCCATGCTTACAGTGGGGACGGAAAGTATTCAGACCCCCTTAAATGTATCACTCTTTGTTATATTGCAGCCATTTGCTAAAATCATTTAAGTTCATTTTTTTCCTCATTAATGTACACACAGCACACCATATTGACAGAAAAACACAGAATTATTGACATTTTTGCAGATTTATTAAAAAAGAAAAACTGAAATATCACATGGTCCTAAGTATTCAGACCCTTTGCTGTGACACTCATATATTTAACTCAGGTGCTGTCCATTTCTTCTGATCATCCTTGAGATGGTTCTATACCTTCATTTGAGTCCAGCTGTGTTTGATTATACTGATTGGACTTGATTAGGAAAGCCACACACCTGTCTATATAAGACCTTACAGCTCACAGTGCATGTCAGAGCAAATGAGAATCATGAGGTCAAAGGAACTGCCTGAAAAGCTCAGAGACAGAATTGTGGCAAGGCACAGATCTGGCCAAGGTTACAAAAAAATTTCTGCTGCACTTAAGGTTCCTAAGAGCACAGTGGCCTCCATAATCCTTAAATGGAAGATGTTTGGGACAACCAGAACCCTTCCTAGAGCTGGCCGTCTGGTCAAACTGAGCTATCGGGGGAGTAGAGCCTTGGTGAGAGAGGTAAAGAAGAATCCAAAGATCACTGTGGCTGAGCTCCAGAGATGCAGTCGGGAGATGGGAAAAAGTTGTAGAAAGTCAACCATCACTGCAGCCGTCCTCCAGTTGGGGCTTTATGGCAGAGTGGCCCGACGGAAGCCTCTCCTCAGTGCAAGACACATGAAAGCCTGCCTGAAGTTTGCTAAAAAACACCTGAAGGACTCCAAGATGGTGAAAAATAAGATTCTCTGGTCTGATGAGACCAAGATAGAACTTTTTGGCCTTAATTCTAAGCGGTACGTGTGGAGAAAACCAGGCACTGCTCATCACCTGTCCAATGCAGTCCCAACAGTGAAGCATGGTGGTGGCAGCATCATGCTGTGGGGGTGTTTTTCAGCTGCAGGGACAGGACGACTGGTTGCAATCAAGGGAAAGATGAATGCGGCCAAGTACAGGGATATCCTGGATGAAAACCTTCTCCAGAGTGCTCAGGACCTCAGACTTGGCCGAAGGTGTACCTTCCAACAAGACAATGACCCTAAGCACACAGCTAAAATAACGAAGGAGTGGCTTCACAACAACTCTGTGACTGTTCTTGAATGGCCCAGCCAGAGCCCTGACTTAAACTCAATTGAGCATCTCTGGAGAGACCTAAAAATGGCTGTCCACCAACATTTACCATCCAACTTGACAGAACTGGAGAGGATCTGCAAGGAGGAATGGCAGAGGATCCCCAAATCCAGGTGTGAAAAACTTGTTGCATCTTTCCCAAAAAGACTCATGGCTGTATTATATCAAAAGGGTGCTTCTTCTAAATACTGAGCAAAGGGTCTGAATACTTAGGACCATGTGATATTTCATTGTTTCTTTTTTAATAAATCTGCTAAAATGTCACCAATTCTGTGTTTTTCTGTCAATATGGGGTGCTGTGTGTACATTAATGAGGAAAAAAATGAAGTTAAATGATTTTAGCAAATGGCTGCAATATAACAAAGAGTGAAAAATTTAAGGGGGTGTGAATACTTTCTGTCCCCACTGTATATACAGCCGCCCTTTGTAAAATATCCAATCCAATGCAATCCTTCCTAATGGTATCAAATTGATTGGGTTTAAACTGGGTAATAGTAAGTATATATATTAATAAGTAAACATCTTGTTATATTTATCTAAAAAAATATTTAAATTAAATAAAATTAGAAATTGGACAATTAATGAAAAGGTGTCGAGGGACGACACCTAGTTGTGAAAAAGGAACATATCATGGAGAATACTATGTATTGTTCCAAGAGGATCACGCCATCTTGTGGCAGTCAGAGGGAACTATTCTTATAGATTACATCACCTTAAATAAAGGGTTGAGGATATCCCCATCTTGTGGCAGCCAGAGGGAACTTATTGTTTGCATCACATTAAAGCGGTTGTATACCCGCTGTCTTTTTTTTTTTTTTCTACACCTGCAAGGGAAAAGGCATAATGACCTAGTATGCACCGCATACTAGCTCATTATGAGATACTTACCTTAGAACGAGGCTCCGGCATCTCACCTGGTCCACGCCGAGGGAGCTGACATCTCCCCTCGGCGTGTCTTCCGGGTATCGCGGCTCCGGCGCTGTGAGTGGCCGGAGCCGCGATGTCGTCACTCCCGCGCATGCGCGCGGGAGACTTCTGCCCGGCAAGCTCCGGAGTTTGCTGGGCTGTCAGCCAAGAATCCCCTCCTCATTGCGAGGGGAATATCTCCTAAACCTTACAGGTTTAGGAGATATTTTTTTTACCTACAGGTAAGCCTTATTATAGGCTTACCTGTAGGTAAAAGTTAAAAATAAAGGTATACAACCACTTTATCAAATATCTTTTTATTAAAGGTTTTCCAAAAAAAAGGGGAGGGGCCAGGGCGGAGCGAACAGCTTACAGCGGATTAGAGAAACAGCTGAGCCGGGAGAAGCGCATACCCCGCGGCAGACCACACAATATACCCTTTTGGAGCTTTGTATTGTTTGGTGCACAACAGCACCCACTAAATGTGAGTAACCCTTTGTGGGAAAGTTGTTTGGTCGGAATAAAGTGGTTTAGTGGAATTACACTATATAGTTTCTTTTTTGTTCTTATGATTAACATCCATGGAGCCTGAGTGACCCAGAGCGGAGATCGATTAGCGTTTCCCATACAGCCCAGGGGGTGGCTACACAGCGTGTTTTGACACAAGGTAACAGCTGTGTCACACGCTCTGAGGTGAGCGCAACCACTGTGGGGGGGCACTGTGGCACAATATTATTATTCAGAGCACTTGAATTTGGCACATTGGATCACCTGGAAACCCTATGGAGATTTATGGACACGGAAACACTCTTTAGCTACAATTTTGGGACACTTATATAAGATCTTTTATATACCCCTTTTTTTCTGCGTTTTTGCATGCTGCACGTATATTGAAGTATTATATGCTTTTTGTCTGCAGTCACCGTTGAATTTTTATGCACTATTGTATATATATTTTTTTTGCACTATATGCACTTTTATTGATTGTTTATAGGTGCATACATATGCACATTGCACAGAAGTGATACTATATATATTTATTTTCACAGGAGTTTTTTGGTTTATTTAATATAATTTTTTTCAGCAAATTTATGTATAATGGATGATAATTTAAGTTTTTAGGATCTTTCCTCTGCAGTATATTTATCTAGCGCAACGCAATTTCTTTCACATTATGGTTTATGCACGTTTATGAGTACGTGAGCTGCGTCTGCTGCTGGATATTCCTCTGTGTTATACCTGTGGTGTATGACTTTTCTATTTGCTGCTGATTCATTGAGCATAGGATTGTTGTGGCTCGCAAGATTTTTTTCTTTGTCTAAGCTCCGGAGTTTGCTGGGCTGTCAGCCAAGAATCCCCTCCTCATTGCGAGGGGAATATCTCCTAAACCTTACAGGTTTAGGAGATATTTTTTTTACCTACAGGTAAGCCTTATTATAGGCTTACCTGTAGGTAAAAGTTAAAAATAAAGGTATACAACCACTTTATCAAATATCTTTTTATTAAAGGTTTTCCAAAAAAAATAATTCACAATATTATACCATACAAGGTATTTTCATAAATGACATAACGGTTCTACAGGGTCATTGATACATCTCCATATGTTTTTTTCTTACATTCAAACCGCAGCTTATGTTTAAACAATCGTAGATTGATTATGATCAAACATCTATACTTTCAAACAATATAATGAATTGGAGAGTATATATCTTAAACTAAAAAGTTAAAAAGAAAAAAAAAACTTTATTGATAAAGAAGGTAGGGACTCTGGCTCCCCATTGCATATTCAGTAAAAAAAAAGGAAAAAAAGAAGAAAGAAGAGAGTATACAGATACAGTTTTACGCAATTTTTCTGAAACTAATCCAAGGATCCCATTGTTTATACAAATGGGGTGTGTTACCATGTATATTTGCCATCATTTGTTCATATTTAAAGGCTTCATCAACTTTTCTGATGACATCACTAATGTTTGGTGAGCTGCTAGATTTCCAATTGCTAGTGATTGTCAATCTGGCTGCCATCAGAATTTGTACCACCATTGGTCTGAGAGCAGGAGGGTATTGGTCTATGTTTATGCTTAAAATGGCTAGTTCTGCTTCACCTTCCCTGATGAAACCTGTAATTTGTGATATTAATCTAAATATTGCTCTCCAGAAACTCCAAAGGTTTGGGCATTCCCAGATCATGTGAAGGAGAGTACCTACTTTACCGCAACCTCGCCAACATTCATTAGAGCTGCTGTTGGAGAATTTTGCAGTTAGGTAGGGGGTATAGTACCATCTAAGTAGTAGTTTTTGGGCTGTCTCCCAATGTGTTGTGGATCTCGTGTAGCAGTTGTTAGATTTAATAGCTTCCTGCCATTGTTTTCCTGAAAAGGACGTGGAGAGTTCTGACTCCCATTTTTGGTGTGCTGGCAGTTTAATGTATTCATCTTTTTGTTGTATTAAGGTGTAGAATAAGGAAATTCCTTTCTTTGATGTAGATTTGTCATTCCAGTATGCCCATGCCTTATGTGGAATTCTAATGGGTTGCAGCTGGTGAGCTTTCAAGAATGTTGAGATTCTTATGTACATGTAGTAATCAGAGGTAGGAAGAGAATAGTTTTGGGCTAGTGCGTTGAAGGGAATGATTCTTCCTCGGTCAAACATATCCGAGATTAGGGTTATTCCTTTATGTTCCCACTGAGATGTTTGTAGATCTTTAATATGTGTGCAAATCGCATTCAGAGGAATGGGGATTTCGGTAAGGTCTGTGTTGTGTCTTATTTGGGAACAGAATTTCTTCCATGTGTCTAGTACTAGTTGTATAGTGGGGTACTTAGATTTGAGGTGAGTATTTGAGAAAGAGTTTGCTAGCAATGTGGATTTCAGGGAGTTAGGGTTCAACCAGGCTTGTTCTATAGTGGCCCAGTGTTTAGAGGAATGGTTTTGAAACCAATATTTTGTTTGGTCCAGTATGCTAGCAGCGAAATAATCTCTTAAGATTGGGAGTCCCATTCCCCCTGCCTTTCTATGCCTCGAAAGGGAAGACTGAGAGCATCTCGGTTTTCTATCTGCCCATACAAATTTATGTAGCTGTGACGGAGCTGTTGTAAAAAATGTTGCTGGTATAGAGATCGGGAGAGTTCTAAAGTAGTACAGTATTTTTGGTAAAATAAGCATTTTGTATGCCGCCAGTCTTCCCATCCAAGACAAATAAAAGGACTTTAATCTAGTTAGTTCTGGTTGGATAGAGGTAATGAATGGAATCAAGTTAACTTTAAATAGATTGCTGCTGGGTGTCGTTAATTTTATCCCTAAGTATTGGGTCGTTTTGTCAGCCCATGGATACGGAAAGCGTAATTGTAGGGATTTGCGGAGTTTTTCTTTTATGTTTATGGCAAGTAGATTGGATTTCGATGCGTTAACTTTGTAGTATGAAATTTGATTAAAATGGTTCAAAATATTGTGTACCGTTTGTAAGGAGGTGTTGGGGTTAGATAGAGATAAAATCACATCGTCTGCGAAGAGGGAAATAGTGTGTGCTTGTTTGGAAATTGTGATACCAGAAATTTCTGAGTGTGATCTAATTTTTTCGGCCAGCGGTTCCATTAATAAAGCAAAAATGAGGGGGGATAGGGGGCAGCCCTGCCTTGTCCCGTTAGTAATATTGAAGCTGTCCGAGAACATTCCTTCTGTGTATACCATTGCAGAGGGATTAGTATATAGTGCTAAAATGGCCGAGTTTATATTTCCCGTGATGCCAAATTTGTCCAAAACGAGTTTCAGATATCCCCAGTAGATCCTATCAAAGGCCTTCTCTGCATCTAATGAAAGAAGCAGAGAAGGAGTGCCGAGGATTCCGCTGCGTGAATTAAGTTAATAATTCTTTGTGTTGCGTCTGGTGCCTGGCGGCCTGGGATAAACCCAACCTGGTCACGTTTAACCAAGGTGGGTAGAAATTGTGCCAATCTGTTGGCTAGAATTTTTGCGTAAATCTTCAGGTCTACATTTAGTAATGATATAGGCCTGAAGTTTTGTGGAGTGTCAGATGATTTCCCAGGTCTGGGTAAAGTCACAATTGTGGCTGTTAACATTTCTGAAGGGAATGAAGATGTAGATATAGCTGAAGCATATACATTTAATAAGTGTGGGCCTAGTATGGATTGAAATGTCCGATAGTATTCTGCCGAAAAACCGTCTGGGCCTGGGGATTTGTTATTAGGGAGAGATAATATTGTTTTATTTAGTTCAGACATAGAGATTGGTGCATTAATAGCTTGCAAATGGTCTAAATTCAGTTTGGGCATTGAGATAACTCAGGTGATGGTTGGTAGGTTGTAGTGTCATCTTTAAGGTTATAGAGATTATTGTAGTAGTCCCTGAAAGCATTAGCAATATCTTTTGGATTGGATAGTCTAATGCCTGTATTCGGGTGTGAAATAAATGGAATTTTTTGTTTAATGGTTTTTTCCTTTACTTGATTTGCTAGTAGTTTGCCTGCTCTGTTACCATGGCTATAGTATTGTGCTATCCATTTTTGAACCGTATGTTTGTGTTGGGAGATAAGTAACAATCTAAGATCATGTCTGGTTTTATCTAGTTGTGAGCTGGTGGTGGGGTCTGGGGCTTTTTTATTTACCGATTCTAGGTTTTTTATCTGAAGGAGTAGATCATTTAATTGTTTGTTTCTTTGCTTTTTAGCTACACTGCTCATTTTCATGAGGATACCTCTTACGTAAGCTTTATGACAGTTCCAAATTGTGAAGGGATCTGGCACCGAGCCGGCATTAGTATTGAAGAATTCTTGCAGTTCTTTAGTAATTTTATGCTTATGGTCTGGATGTGTGTAAAGAAAGGTATCGTTTTTCCATCTGTTTGCCCTTGTCTCAGTGCGAGATCCCTCCACTGTAATAGAGACCGGAGCGTGGTCTGACCACGTGATAATGTGTACGGTAGACAAACTAATGTTCTGCAACAGAAACTTATCCACCAAGAAGAAATCAATTCTTGAATATGTGTGATGCACACTCGAGAAGTAGGAATAATCCCGCTCAGTCGAGTGTTGACATCGCCACACGTCGTGTAGACTTTCTGAGGCCATGAAGCGCGAAAGGGTCACTCTTTCCCGACTTTTCGGGGTCTCGGCCGAGACATCTAAAATTTTGTTTGGTATAGCGTTGAAATCTCCACAAATTATGGTGTACCCCTTTTGCACTGCACGTACTCGTTTCCAAATTTTGTTCAAAAATGAGATTTGTTTCACATTAGGTAAATAAACATTTACTATAGTGTATACTGTGTTGTTTACCTCACCAACCAGTATAATAAATCTACCCATGTCATCTACATCCTTGTAGATTTGACTAAAAGAAATGGTGTCTTTGATGAGAATAGCTACTCCCCTCTTCTTCTTTGGAGCATTGGAACAAATAATTGTTGGGAAGTTCTGGTGGGAGAATTTCGGAGGCTTGGATACAGAGAAGTGAGTCTCTTGAAGACAAAGAATGTCACTTTGCAGGAGTCGAGCTTCTTTCCAAAGCATTGACCTTTTTTGCGGGCTGTTCAGTCCGCGAACATTAAACAAGGAAATTTTAAACCTCATGTTGTTGATCTGGAGGAATGAATAAAGTAAAGTTCCCAGGAATAGTATCCTTGTTAAGCTGAAAACTGAGGTAGGATTCCTTGTGGAAGAAGTATTTTAATAGTGAGCCAGAGTCCAGATGTTGTTGAGCAGTTTAGGTAATGTCTCAGAGATTAATACAACAAAAACGAAAAATCTCCAATTAAAATATAGAAAAAAAAAGTCAGTAAAAAATTTTAACGATTCAACTGAATCTGTTGGGATATTATCCCGTAACTGCTTAGGAGCGAAAAGAGAACCAAATAAAGTTCCACGGGTGCACCGGAGCACAACTTTGTGTAATAGTGGTTATTTATAGCTTTAGCCTCAGTCAATTGCATCTTGTGGCCAGGTGGGAGAATGTGGACGGGGTGATGAGGCACTTGAAGGTAGATCCTCTGTCTTGTCTAGGATGTCCCATTCCTTCAGTAACCATATACCATCTTCCACTGACTGGATAGGGAACATTTTCCCGTCTTTTGTAATGAGCAGTTTTGCAGGATAGGCCCATCTGTAGGTAATATGGTGGTTTCTCAGTGGTTTGGTGATGGTGGCCAAATTTTTCCGTCTTTGCATTGTATATGCAGATAAATCAGTAAAGAAGGAAAGGCCTTGGATGCATGGCAATGCGTTATCAGGATTTCTCATGCATTGAAGCAATTTCTCTTTAGTTTGGTAGAAGTGAATCCTTGCAATTGTATCTCTTGGCAGATGATCAGGAATATGCTTAGGTTTCGGCAGTCTATGGATCCTGTCGATAGAGAGATCTGTCACCGAAGCATCAGGAAGCATTTCTTGTAGGATGTTTTGGAAGTAGGCATTCAGATCTGATGGTTTTATCGATTCGGGTATTCCCCTGATTTTGACGTTATTTCTTCTCGAACGATCTTCGAGGTCGGCCATCTTGGCCTTTAATTGGTGTATTTCGTCATCTTTCTCATTATGAGCATCAATCACTTCATTGATTGCACCAGCAAATTCTCCCATGTTGTGCTCAATATGGATAACCCTGTTGTTGACAGCCTTAAATTCTGTTTTAAAGTGACTGGTGAGGGTTAATATGTCCGCATGTAGGGTGCTGCGGAGGGACACTAGCATGTCCTTCAATGTTGTGTCAATTACCGGCTGATTTTTAGTAGGAAATTCCAAGATGGAGTCCTGGAGCTCCCTGGTGTCATTAAGAGAGGTGTCTGTTTCTTCTTCAGCCATGTTATTTCCCTGCATGTGTTGTTGTTTAGCCTTGACTGGGCTAGATGATGCGGAAGATGACTGGGAGATAGTGTACTTCCCCTTATGCCCCTTGTGAGGATGAGGCATGGAGCGATGTGTGTTGATGTTATAGCTAGAGAGCCTGCCACGCTCTCCTCCGTTATGCTTACCGGCGCCATCTTGGGCCTGTGTGCTGCGGGGAAGCGTGTAAAAGTCCGTCATTCTGCTAATCTTCCCGGTGTCTTTTCTTTTCCTGGACATGATCCCAGGGTGTGCCCGACCTGTTGTGGGTGAAAATCGCCGCTTTTTGAGGCTCAGGAGTCGCTCTATGAGCTCTGGTATGCCCGTGGATGACAGAGCTCTCTCACACTGCGGCCATTCACCTCGGCTGCTGGCCATGCCCCCCCGGCATACAACCACTTTAAACAGGAGGTTTAAATTGGATGGGACACCTTTTACAAAAATATTCAATTTCACTAAAAATTTGATTCTATATCGACATTAATACCTGCAGGGTTAAGTGTGTTCATTCTAAAAATCCACTCAGTTTCATTCTTTGAAATCCTCTGAGTCATGTTTCCTCCTCTCCAATGGGGTTCAATTTTGTCTATTCCAAAGAAAGTTGCCAAGCTTGGATCCTTATTGTGGTGCAATCTAAAATGATTTGAAAGGCTGTGTTTGGGAAACCCTTTTCTGATATTATTAAGGTGCTCGTTGATTCTAATACTCAAAGACCTTGTGGTTCTGTCAAAAACCATGAAATCAGGCAGAGACAGAAGTACAGTTAAATCACACTTGTTTAATAATAAAAGTAAAAAAGAACAAACGTATTCAAAACATTGCCAAAGTTCAGTAACCAGAGCGGATAGTCAGCCAAGCCAGAAGTCGGGGATCAATGTAGTGGAACAGCAAGCAGGATCTGGAGCCAGTAGGGATGTCAACAAAGCAAGTCTTGAACAGGAGATCGTTTCTGTGATGTTGACCAAGACGAAGGCAGAGCTCCTCTGGACTGGACGACTTAAGTAGGCAGGACTGACGAGCAGGATATCATCAACAGCTGAGTAACAGTGGCCAACTCAGAGAAGGAAGGGCTGAGCCACAACGTATGTGAAATGTGTGGATTTATATGTGATAAACTTTTTTATGCTGAATTCTCTACCAGTACTGAAGGATTTAAATTTATTTATTTTTCTAACATTTTTTCTCATGGTTTTACATGCTTTACACCTCCGACAATAGAAAAAGCTAGTTTGGTCTAAGAAGGTAAACTTCTTTTTAGGGGGGTCTTGGATGTTAGGGGCTAGTTTATTTCTTAGGTTAGGTGCTCTACTGTAAATAAAGTGTGGACGTTTAGGAATTAGATCAACTAGCGTTTTATCCCTAAGTAATATTGGCCAATGTTTCTTTACTATACATTCTACCTCCTTATAGTCTCTACTAAAATTGGTTAAAAACGTATCTGTTAGCTTATTTTATTCTTTTTAGGTTTATCCATCAAAGGTATAGATCTATCCATTTCCATTACCTGTCTCTGCAATGGAACTAGATATTGCTCATGGTATCCTTTTTCCTTAAACTTCTTAACAATCAAATCTGACTGTGTTAAATAATCACCCAAACTGTCACAGTTGCGTCACACCCGCTTTAACTGTCCCTTTGGGATCCCTCCCAACCAATTTGGGGTGGTATATAGCTGTTCCTGTCCGTTTCCTTGAAGAAGGTTTTGGTGGTAATAAACCATTCCCCCTTCATTAGCATTAAATCTAAAAAGCTCTGCTCATGTAAATTCCAATTACCAGTAATATTTTTTTGTTTCATTAGTTTTTATTAGAGAAAAGTATAATAACATACATTACAGTGGAAGAACGAGTATATAGTACCTCAGCATATGATCAAGACAGCAGGCTTTAGAGACCAAAGGATGGTTCCTATATACTTATATGTGTGGTACATGTTACATAGGATATAAACAACAACAATCCAGGTAAAAACACTAGGAGTATAAACAGAAAAGGGAACAGGAGAACAGTAAAATAGTAAAAGAATAGAGAAATAACAATAATAATAATACGATTTTGGAACAGTTGAACATTAAGGTGTTATATCGGCCAGGTGGTCTGGTCGGGTGTAATAGACAGAGAATGGGAAATATTTGACATATCATACCATATTATTGAACATTTAACAATTTCAGCAGTTACTGATTTTTAACCCAAAAAGTCTATAGATTCCATTGATGATCAAAAAGTCGTTTAGTACCATGTCTGTACGCCAGTAGGTTTTCAAATGCAAAGTTTTGTTTTACCATATCAATCACTTCTGATACATTGGGTGATAAATTGGATTTCCATTTTCTAGTAATTTACATTATAGCAGCTAGCAGGATGTGAGTGACAATTCTGCGTCAATCAGAGGGGAAAAGATCTATGCCTATATTAAGAATCACCATAGCTGGAGAGGGTGAGGTGATGATCCCCATAATCTCAGAAATTGTGCAGAACACCTTGTTCCAGAAGCTGGTTAAGTGTTTACACGACCAAAAAATATGCATCAGCTGTCCCACCATTCCGCAACCTCTCCAGCAAAGTGGGGATTGTGTTACAAGGAATTTAGAGATTCTATATGGGGTAAGGTACCATCTTAGGGCGATTTTGTGGGATAGTTCCCAGTGATTTGCGTATTTAGAGGCCTGGTAGATGGATTTGAAAGCTGATTGCCATTGGTAAGTGGTGAAGGATTTCCCTAGGTCTTTTTCCCATTTCAAGTATAGTGTGGACTTATGAAAAATGAGTTTACTTTGTAAAAGATTATAAAATAGGGAGATTCCTTTGACAGAGGGTGGTGCATCTATGAAATATTGCCAACTTTGTTTGTGTACAAATATTTCAGGAGAGGTGAGAGAGTTCAGAAAATGAGAAAGTTGGAGATATTAGTAGTGGTCTGTAGTCGGGATATGGAATTTGCTTTGGATCTGCACAAAGGATTTAAGGGTGTTATCTTTGAGTATATGATCGAAATTCGTAATTCCTTTTTTCTCCCATTTTTGAAGGGACAGGTTAGGGATTAATATTTACAAGTTCTTTACCGGGATAGGTACAGAAGTCCTCTGCGCCCGAGGGTGATTAAAGGAACAGAGGGTTCTAAATGCCTCCAGGGAGGCCTGGGTGGAGAGAGGTAAATGTTTTAGTGGTCTGGGTTTCCAAATATCAGCCAGTAGTAAGTTCTTAAGTGAGGGTATAGAATTGCAAGACCGTTCAACATCAACCAGCTTTTAAGTTGGGACAGATGAGTTGCTACCCAATAGTCACGCAAATCAATCATGCCCATACCTCCAGCGCACTTGTGTTTTAGAAGCTGGGCATGGGAACTGTGGGGTTTCATATTTTGCCACACAAATGTCTTCAATATTTTATTAAGTGCCATTAAGTGTGTTTTTTTAATAGGTATAGGGAGTGTTCTAAAAAGATACAATATTTGGGGTAGCATGAACATTTTAAAGATGGCGAGACGGCCTGTCCAGGAGAGCTCACTTTTAGACATTTTTTGAGCATCTTTTGATAGTTTGTCAATAAGAGGGGAGTAATTGATATCTGCTAATTGTGAGATATCCGACACTAATGGGAGACCTAGGTAGGGAATTCCATCAGTACTCCAGGTATATGAATAGGAAGCCTGGAGTTTATTTTGAAGAATGCTTAGTATTCTTAGTATAATTAACTTTGTAATAAGATAATGCACTTAAAGTTGAGAGAATGTCATGAGTTGCTGCTAAAGAAATTTCCGGGTTTGTTAAAAAGATGATTATGTCATCCGCGAAAAGATTTATGACATGGGAGATGTTCTGAAATTTAAAACCAGTAATTTGAGGTTCTGCTCTTATTGCTTTAGCTAAGGGTTCAATTTATAAATTAAAGATAGATGGGGATAAAGGGCAACCCTGCCTAGTTCCATTTGGAATCAAAAAGGGACGGGACAACACGTTGGAGGTGTATACTTTTGCAGAAGGTGTGGAATACAGTGCCAATATGGCCGATAATATAGGTCCGGCAAATCCAGAAACGAAGCTGGTGTGTATTGGGAGCATAGGCACTCACTATTGTATAAGGTCTATTGTTGATATCGCATAGGAGGATCAGATATCTACCATCTGGGTCACGGATGGAGTCATGTAGAGAGAAGGCTACAGAGTCTTTAATTGTAATGAGAACTCCCTTCCTTTTATGTGGTGCGGATGCAGTGAAGATGTGGGGGAATTGTTTATGACTTAAAGTAGGAGAAGCCAAAGCCTGAAAATGTGTTTCTTGTACACAAATTAAGTCACTTCATAGTTTAAGAGATTCCTTCCAGAGGGTTGCTCTTTTAGTAGGGTGGTTAAGCCCTCGCACATTGAACGAAGTCACTTTAAGCACCATGTGGGCAAATCATTTGAGATGCTTATGTTACCTCTAATCAGCAAAGATGATTCGACATATGGACAGGTGTGGGTTTCTGTGGAATCAGCAGATGGTACATCAATTTGTTGTCCTACTGAGTTCTCCTTATGAATGCCAGGCCGAGAATTAATATGAGATAGAAAGAACAAAACAAAAACGGAAAGAACACACAAAAAGTAGCAAACAGTTAGTAAAAATGTAGGCGATTCCAACTGGAATCTGATTGCAAGTATACTGCACAGAATTTGTAGAGGGAACATCGTGGGGAGAGTGCTCCCTCTGACTGGGGTGGTCAAGTGTTGTATCTGCTTTAGGTTGATGGTCTAGAGGCGATCAAGTTGTGTGGCTCTTTTGTTTGCGTTTGTAAGAGATAGTTTGCCAGTCCTCCTGGGTGTTTACTGGTAGGGGGTGACTGGGATTTGGATTCTTGCTCTGGTAGAATGTCCTATGAGCGGAGCAGTGCCAGGCCTTCATCTAGTGATGTTATCATGGAAGTGGTGTTGTCCTGGGTGATGGTGAGTTTTGTTGGGTAACCCCAGCGATAAGTGATGTTGTGATTTCTGAGAGCTTTTGTGACTGGGAGGAGTGATTTTCTCTTTTGTATTATATATTGGAGAGGTCCGCATACATTTGAAGGTGAGAGAATTGCTCAGGTAACTGGGCCTTCTTGCGGAAGCTGGCCATGAGTTGATCTTTTACATGATAAAAGTGTACTCTCGTTATAACATCTCTGGGGATGTTGTCAGGAAGATAGGAAGGTTTCGGTAATCGGTGTATTCTGTCGATTACTATTTTAGAGGCTGGGATGGACGGCAGGACCGCGTGGATCAGGTCACATGCGTATTGGTTCAGTTGAGCGTTTTAAACAGTCTCAGGGACACCTCTAAGTTTCAAATAGTTCTGCCTTGAGCGGTCCTCAATGTCTGCGACTTTGGCTTTGAGGTTTTCTAATTGGTCATCCTGGTCATTGTGTGCATCTATTAAGGTGTTGTCAGAATCTGCAAATTCACCCATTTTATGCTTGTGGTCCACTCTCCCCCTTAGTCCCTGCACTTCAGCTTTGAAGTTTGTCACACATTGCATCATGTCTGCATGTAAGGAAGCCCACAGGGATACCAGCATGTCCTTTAGTATGGATTCAGAGACAGGTTGGTTGGTGGCAGGGAAGGAGCTGAATGTGTCTGACAACTCCCTGGGGGTGTTAGCAGAGTTGCAGCTGAGGCTTACCTCTATAGGAGACGAGCCAGCAGACAGCCTGGGTTTACATTTGGCAGGGCTCTGTGTTGTTGGAGTTCATGCCACTGGCGACCTGGGCTGAGAGGCTTTGGAGGCTCAGGCTGATGCAGGGCTCTGTGTGGAGCGAGAGGAGCCACTGGACGAGACGAACAACCGCCGGCACCATGTTGGACATGTGTCTGCTCCATGGGGAAGAAGAAATGCGGCAGCTTCTTTATACTTATGTGCGTGTCACCGGCGCAAAACCAAACTTTATTTTGTTTTACTATGTACCAAGTATTAGGTATGCTGCACTCAAAAACGACCCTTCATTTAGATGGGTAAAAATATTAGTGAATATGTGTGAGTGCGCTGCCCCCTTTTCTATATATATCACCACCTGTATTCCTTACCAACTACCAATGATCAATATTCCACGTGCATATATTTAAACTATAGATCAATAAATCATATGTATAACAAAAAATCATATATATAACAAGAAAAGTCCTTCAAACATGTTGCAAATTCTTGTGTCCTTTAAAGTGACTGGCGTGCTCCTATGTTACTTCAATATGTGACTGAGTGGGACCCTCCACCATTCAGATTGGCCACTCACCAGATGTTTCACTAGGGGTACGCCTTTGGTTCATTCAGGGATAACCATTCCACACAGGTACCACTTCTCACCAGTACACAACTTGTGTTCTAATACTCCTCATAGGAAAGCATAGGAACAGAAGGCGATCATAGCGCAATATGTTTAAACCATTTATTTTAAAAAATATCAAAGGTTAAAATCACTCACATTTAAAAGTGCCCTTTTGCCGGCACGAAGCTTTTCCAGCAGTTACGGACGAGCGTCTAATAGCATGGTTCGCCTGGTACTGTAAGCGGTCTCCACGCTTGGCTTGCACTCCAAGCCTCGTTTCCGTTTTCGTCCGGTCACGTGATGCGTGAAAATCTCCCAGCAGCCTCTACGCGTTTCGCATCATCAAATGCGTCATCAGGAAGCTGCCGTTTGATTGGTGCCCTTTCTATTTATACTATGTGTGGCCGGAAGTGTGCATTCCGCCATTTTAACTAAGGTGATGCTCCCATCTGTAACTTCCTTTCTGTTATCGCCATTTTGACTAAGGGTTTTTCCCTTTTGTTTAATACACGCTTATATCACTAATTCCCCTTTACATTTTCTTAGTTTATATTCCGATTGATGGGGATGTTAACCCATCTATATCTGCTGGAGAGGCTTTTACAATGTCTTAAACACATTACACATTTTTTAAAATATTGAACCTTCTGCCCATTCTGCCCTAGCCGTTCGTCCATGTACAATATGGGACAGCAAAAAAACCCATTCTTTGCAATAATCAGACAAAGTTCAAACAGATATTCTAAAAACCGTATATACTTTATCTGTATGACCCCTATCTCTATACTTTTCTATGTATAAAACTTTTTTATGTGATAAAAAATCAAATAGATCAAAAAATACGAATGTAAAAAATGAAAAACATATCAAAATGAAAAAAATGAAAAAAATATATATAATAAATGAAAAAATAATATATGAAAAAAATATGAAAATAAAAATAAAATAAATAAAAAATAAAAAATAAAAAATAAATAATAAGAAATAAAATAAATAAAAAATAAAAAATAAAATATAAAAAATATAAAAAATAAAAAATAAAAAATAAAAATAAAAAATAAAAATAAAATTAAAAATAAAAATGAAATTAAAATAAAAATAAAAATAAATAAAAATAAAAATAAAAATAAAAATAAATATAAAAATAAAAATAAAATGTATTTCTATACTAGTTAGTAATTTTCTAGATAGCAGTTGATGTCAAGTTCCACGTTCATCCCTTTTGGTTTCATAGTTTCCATTTTAAATATCCAATGGGTTTCATTTCTTGATACCTCCCTTCTCATATTAGTGTTTCTCCAATCTTTTTCTATTCTATCTATTCCATAGAATTTTAAATGTTGGGGGTTTCTGCCATGTACATCCCTGAAGTGTTTAGATACACTATGGTGTTTAAATCCTTTTTTGATATTTCTAACATGTTCTCCTACTCTCACCGATAGGGCTCTCGTTGTTCTACCCACGTATTGCAGCCCACAGCTGCACTCCAATACGTAGGTAACATGTGTGCTAGCACATGTTATGAGCTTATCAATTTTAAAGGTTTGCTTGTTGCTGCTTGATACAAAATTAGTTGTTTTTCTATCACTTTTATTGGTAGACCTGCACGCTTTACATTTTCCACACCTGAAAAAACCCTCCTGCTCAAAAAAGGTTGTCATCCTTTTAGGGGGGTCTGGTACATTTTTTACTATTTTATCCCTAATCCTTCTAGCTCTCCTATATACGAACGCTGGTTTGTTTGGCAGGACCTTGCTCAACTGTGGATCATTACTGATTATGGGCCAATGTTTTGTTATAATTTTTTCTAATGTTTTATATTGTTTGTTGAATGCTGTTATAAATGGTACTTTATCCTTATGGTTATGATTTCTAATTTTATTGGTTAGTGTTAGCTCTCTATCCATATTGGCTATTTTAAGACGCGTATCCTCCAGTGTGTCTTTGTGGTACCCCTTATCTATAAATCTCTTAATTAATATATCTGTCTGTTGAAAATAATCCTCTATTTGGTCACAGTTTCGTCTTATCCTAATAAACTGGCTTTTTGGGATTGCTTTTTTCCAATGGGGGTGGTGACAGCTCCCCATCGGAATGTAACCATTCCGATCCGTATCTTTGAAGTATGTTCTAGTTCCCAGTTTGTTTTTGTTCTTATAAATTTCTAAATCCAAAAAATTAATTTTTTGTTGGTGTACTGTAGCTGTAAATTTAATATCATATTTATTATGGCCAATATGTTGGATAAATGCTTCCAGTTGTTGTTGGCTGCCCTTCCACACTATCAAAATGTCATCTATAAATCGTTTGTATAACAGCAGGTGTGGCCAGCATCTTCCAAAAATCTCTTCTTCCTCCCATTTACTGAGGAAGATGTTGGCCACACTTGGTGCATACTTGTTGCCCATCCCTACTCCCTTTATCTGCCTATAGTAGTTATGGTTGTGCCAGAAGAAGTTATTCCCCATGGCCATCCTTAATCCCTCCAGTATAAACCTTCTTTGTTTCAATTTTAGGTCCGATAATTTCTTCATTCCCCATGCTACAGCTGCCAGAGCGTCCGTTTGTTTTATGTTGGTGTACAACGACTCCACATCCATTGTTACCAATAGTGTGGATTCGTCCACCTGTAAATTCTTTAGGTTGTTAATTACGTCCTTACTATCCTTGAGGAATGCCTTGCCCTCTCCCGCTATAGGTTGGAGGAATATATCCAAATACTCCCCCAATCTTGAATATACTGATTCTATGCCACTAATTATAGGCCTTCCTGGTGGTCTAGTTTTGTTCTTATGGATTTTAGGGACCTGGTATATTACTGGTATCCTTGGTGCTTCTGTCAACAAATATCTACCTTCTTTTTTATTTATAATATTGTCGGCTATGCCCTTATTTAAATACTCTTTTAACTTCTTCTTTAATTCTCTATTGGGATTCTTTTTCAGGGGTTGGTATGTGCTTATATCTTTAACTAGTCTCTCCAATTCTGCATGGTAGTCCTGTTTGGTTAATATCACTACCCCTCCCCCTTTATCCGCTGGCCTAATTACTATGTTTTTCCTTTTTTCTAGTTTCTTCAGTCCTTGCCATACTCTGTCTTTATTACACTTTACCGGTTTAATGTTTCTCAGTTCCTTCTCTACTATTCTCTTAAACACCTCGATGTGTTGATTGGTGTTCGACCTAGGGTTGAACGTGGACCTGTTCCTCAACTGGCTATGTGTGTATTCCATTTCATTAGTTTGATGTTGGGGTTCTCCTTTCTCTAAATAATATTTTTTTAGATTTAGTTTCCGAATAAACTTTTGCAAATCAATGAATGCTTCGAATTGGTTAAAAGTTGCACTGGGTGCATACTTGATGCCCCTATCTAATACCAACAGTTCCTCATGGGTAAATGTTATATCTGTTAGGTTGAAAATCCCCTCTCCTAATTTACTCTTTTTCTTTTTGCCTCCCCCTCTGCAGCCTCTTTTTCTCTTTGATTTACACTGCCTCCAGTTTCCTGGGGGTTCCTGTTCCAGCCCCCCCTGCTGGTTTGGAATACTGGCATGGGTGGTTTGTAGGGTTCCCTCCAATCCCGCCATTCCCCCTGCCACATGGGTGGACCGTAATTCGGGCCATAATTATAATAGCCCCTCCCCCTCCCCCTATAACCTCCTCTCCAAGGTCTGGGATATGATCCCATCGGGGGTTGGTAGGGGGCCGTATATGTGCTGTTGTTCCCTTGGTCGGGTTTCTGGGTATTTATTTTCTTCTGATTATCATACGGGGTTTGTACTGTTGCTCCAGTGTCTTTTCTAGTCAAGTTGGCGATAGGGGTCCCTGATATTCTACTCGTTCCTACATCTGCAAGCATATCCCCGATGTTAACCTCCTCATCCAGGGACGTGTTCGCAGAGTTGATGGGTTTTTCCTCCTCCTGCCACTTGTATACTTTTCCCTCTGCGTAATCCTTTTTGTCCCTTTGGTACTTTTTAACCTTCTTATTTTTTACTTCATTGTCCAATTTAGCTAGGAATTCTTGTAATTTAGCCGCCCTCGTTTTGTACTCATTTGTTTCAACATGGGGTAACATATTATCTCTAATTGTACCTATGGTGGATTCTACTTTTTTTAATTTGATTCTTCTCCTTTCAATGATCATGTCTAGCAGTCTATTTTCACAGCCATTAAAAAAATCAAACCAAGTCCTTGATAGGTTTTCATCTGTTATACCATCATTGGGACCTAGGTCCCATCTTAACCTCCTAGGGGTGATTTTTGCCTCTCAAACAAATTAGGATTTGGTGGGATATTAATACATTAGATCAATACAGAGAGGCAAAAATCACCCCTAGGAGGTTAAGATGGGACCTAGGTCCCAATGATGGTATAACGGATGAAAACCTATCAAGGACTTGGTTTGATTTTTTTAATGGCTGTGAAAATAGACTGCTAGACATGATCATTGAAAGGAGAAGAATCAAATTAAAAAAAGTAGAATCCACCATAGGTACAATTAGAGATAATATGTTACCCCATGTTGAAACAAATGAGTACAAAACGAGGGCGGCTAAATTACAAGAATTCCTAGCTAAATTGGACAATGAAGTAAAAAATAAGAAGGTTAAAAAGTACCAAAGGGACAAAAAGGATTACGCAGAGGGAAAAGTATACAAGTGGCAGGAGGAGGAAAAACCCATCAACTCTGCGAACACGTCCCTGGATGAGGAGGTTAACATCGGGGATATGCTTGCAGATGTAGGAACGAGTAGAATATCAGGGACCCCTATCGCCAACTTGACTAGAAAAGACACTGGAGCAACAGTACAAACCCTGTATGATAATCAGAAGAAAATAAATACCCAGAAACCCGACCAAGGGAACAACAGCACATATACGGCCCCCTACCAACCCCCGATGGGATCATATCCCAGACCTTGGAGAGGAGGTTATAGGGGGAGGGGGAGGGGCTATTATAATTATGGCCCGAATTACGGTCCACCCATGTGGCAGGGGGAATGGCGGGATTGGAGGGAACCCTACAAACCACCCATGCCAGTATTCCAAACCAGCAGGGGGGGCTGGAACAGGAACCCCCAGGAAACTGGAGGCAGTGTAAATCAAAGAGAAAAAGAGGCTGCAGAGGGGGAGGCAAAAAGAAAAAGAGTAAATTAGGAGAGGGGATTTTCAACCTAACAGATATAACATTTACCCATGAGGAACTGTTGGTATTAGATAGGGGCATCAAGTATGCACCCAGTGCAACTTTTAACCAATTCGAAGCATTCATTGATTTGCAAAAGTTTATTCGGAAACTAAATCTAAAAAAATATTATTTAGAGAAAGGAGAACCCCAACATCAAACTAATGAAATGGAATACACACATAGCCAGTTGAGGAACAGGTCCACGTTCAACCCTAGGTCGAACACCAATCAACACATCGAGGTGTTTAAGAGAATAGTAGAGAAGGAACTGAGAAACATTAAACCGGTAAAGTGTAATAAAGACAGAGTATGGCAAGGACTGAAGAAACTAGAAAAAAGGAAAAACATAGTAATTAGGCCAGCGGATAAAAGGGGAGGGGTAGTGATATTAACCAAACCGGACTACCATGCAGAATTGGAGAGACTAGTTAAAGATATAAGCACATACCAACCCCTGAAAAAGAATCCCAATAGAGAATTAAAGAAGAAGTTAAAAGAGTATTTAAATAAGGGCATAGCCGACAATATTATAAATAAAAAAGAAGGTAGATATTTGTTGACAGAAGCACCAAGGATACCAGTAATATACCAGGTCCCTAAAATCCATAAGAACAAAACTAGACCACCAGGAAGGCCTATAATTAGTGGCATAGAATCAGTATATTCAAGATTGGGGGAGTATTTGGATATATTCCTCCAACCTATAGCGGGAGAGGGCAAGGCATTCCTCAAGGATAGTAAGGACGTAATTAACAACCTAAAGAATTTACAGGTGGACGAATCCACACTATTGGTAACAATGGATGTGGAGTCGTTGTACACCAACATAAAACAAACGGACGCTCTGGCAGCTGTAGCATGGGGAATGAAGAAATTATCGGACCTAAAATTGAAACAAAGAAGGTTTATACTGGAGGGATTAAGGATGGCCATGGGGAATAACTTCTTCTGGCACAACCATAACTACTATAGGCAGATAAAGGGAGTAGGGATGGGCAACAAGTATGCACCAAGTGTGGCCAACATCTTCCTCAGTAAATGGGAGGAAGAAGAGATTTTTGGAAGATGCTGGCCACACCTGCTGTTATACAAACGATTTATAGATGACATTTTGATAGTGTGGAAGGGCAGCCAACAACAACTGGAAGCATTTATCCAACATATTGGCCATAATAAATATGATATTAAATTTACAGCTACAGTACACCAACAAAAAATTAATTTTTTGGATTTAGAAATTTATAAGAACAAAAACAAACTGGGAACTAGAACATACTTCAAAGATACGGATCGGAATGGTTACATTCCGATGGGGAGCTGTCACCACCCCCATTGGAAAAAAGCAATCCCAAAAAGCCAGTTTATTAGGATAAGACGAAACTGTGACCAAATAGAGGATTATTTTCAACAGACAGATATATTAATTAAGAGATTTATAGATAAGGGGTACCACAAAGACACACTGGAGGATACGCGTCTTAAAATAGCCAATATGGATAGAGAGCTAACACTAACCAATAAAATTAGAAATCATAACCATAAGGATAAAGTACCATTTATAACAGCATTCAACAAACAATATAAAACATTAGAAAAAATTATAACAAAACATTGGCCCATAATCAGTAATGATCCACAGTTGAGCAAGGTCCTGCCAAACAAACCAGCGTTCGTATATAGGAGAGCTAGAAGGATTAGGGATAAAATAGTAAAAAATGTACCAGACCCCCCTAAAAGGATGACAACCTTTTTTGAGCAGGAGGGTTTTTTCAGGTGTGGAAAATGTAAAGCGTGCAGGTCTACCAATAAAAGTGATAGAAAAACAACTAATTTTGTATCAAGCAGCAACAAGCAAACCTTTAAAATTGATAAGCTCATAACATGTGCTAGCACACATGTTACCTACGTATTGGAGTGCAGCTGTGGGCTGCAATACGTGGGTAGAACAACGAGAGCCCTATCGGTGAGAGTAGGAGAACATGTTAGAAATATCAAAAAAGGATTTAAACACCATAGAGTATCTAAACACTTCAGGGATGTACATGGCAGAAACCCCCAACATTTAAAATTCTATGGAATAGATAGAATAGAAAAAGATTGGAGAAACACTAATATGAGAAGGGAGGTATCAAGAAATGAAACCCATTGGATATTTAAAATGGAAACTATGAAACCAAAAGGGATGAACGTGGAACTTGACATCAACTGCTATCTAGAAAATTACTAACTAGTATAGAAATACATTTTATTTTTATTTTTATATTTATTTTTATTTTTATTTTTATTTTTATTTATTTTTATTTTTATTTTAATTTCATTTTTATTTTTAATTTTATTTTTATTTTTTATTTTTATTTTTTATTTTTTATTTTTTATATTTTTTATATTTTATTTTTTATTTTTTATTTATTTTATTTCTTATTATTTATTTTTTATTTTTTATTTTTTATTTATTTTATTTTTATTTTCATATTTTTTTCATATATTATTTTTTCATTTATTATATATATATTTTTCATTTTTTTCATTTTGATATGTTTTTCATTTTTTACATTTGTATTTTTTGATCTATTTGATTTTTTATCACATAAAAAAGTTTTATACATAGAAAAGTATAGAGATAGGGGTCATACAGATAAAGTATATACGGTTTTTAGAATATCTGTTTGAACTTTGTCTGATTATTGCAAAGAATGGGTTTTTTTGCTGTCCCATATTGTACATGGACGAACGGCTAGGGCAGAATGGGCAGAAGGTTCAATATTTTAAAAAATGTGTAATGTGTTTAAGACATTGTAAAAGCCTCTCCAGCAGATATAGATGGGTTAACATCCCCATCAATCGGAATATAAACTAAGAAAATGTAAAGGGGAATTAGTGATATAAGCGTGTATTAAACAAAAGGGAAAAACCCTTAGCCAAAATGGCGATAACAGAAAGGAAGTTACAGATGGGAGCATCACCTTAGTTAAAATGGCGGAATGCACACTTCCTGCCACACATAGTATAAATAGAAAGGGCACCAATCAAACGGCAGCTTCCTGATGACGCATTTGATGATGCGAAACGCGTAGAGGCTGCTGGGAGATTTTCACGCATCACGTGACCGGACGAAAACGGAAACGAGGCTTGGAGTGCAAGCCAAGCGTGGAGACCGCTTACAGTACCAGGCGAACCATGCTATTAGACGCTCGTCCGTAACTGCTGGAAAAGCTTCGTGCCGGCAAAAGGGCACTTTTAAATGTGAGTGATTTTAACCTTTGATATTTTTTAAAATAAATGGTTTAAACATATTGCGCTATGATCGCCTTCTGTTCCTATGCTTTCCTATGAGGAGTATTAGAACACAAGTTGTGTACTGGTGAGAAGTGGTACCTGTGTGGAATGGTTATCCCTGAATGAACCAAAGGCGTACCCCTAGTGAAACATCTGGTGAGTGGCCAATCTGAATGGTGGAGGGTCCCACTCAGTCACATATTGAAGTAACATAGGAGCACGCCAGTCACTTTAAAGGACACAAGAATTTGCAACATGTTTGAAGGACTTTTCTTGTTATATATATGATTTTTTGTTATACATATGATTTATTGATCTATAGTTTAAATATATGCACGTGGAATATTGATCATTGGTAGTTGGTAAGGAATACAGGTGGTGATATATATAGAAAAGGGGGCAGCGCACTCACACATATTCACTAATATTTTTACCCATCTAAATGAAGGGTCGTTTTTGAGTGCAGCATACCTAATACTTGGTACATAGTAAAACAAAATAAAGTTTGGTTTTGCGCCGGTGACACGCACATAAGTATAAAGAAGCTGCTGCATTTCTTCTTCCCCATGGAGCAGACACATGTCCAACATGGTGCCGGCGGTTGTTCGTCTCGTCTCGTCTCGGTGGTGATATATATAGAAAAGGGGGCAGCGCACTCACACATATTCACTAAAGCTTCTTTATACTGGTGGAATCTTTCTTCCTACCCATCTCCGAGGATGCCGACGCACTATGCCAGGTATCAGGGGATGTTGTAGGATCGGTATGTCACCTCTGAGCGCTGCGATCCCTGGTCTTCTGGAGGAGCTGCACTCTCAAGCGTCCATTTAGCAGCGCAGTAACCACGCCCCCTTCCAACTGCCAGTAAATTTGAATCCATAACAGTTGTTATTTATATTAGATAAAAAAGTTATGTGACTGTCCTCTGAGCCATCCCATAATATTACAATATCATCTATATATCTTTTGTACAGTGATATTTGAGGTATATCACTGCCAAAGATAATGGTTTCTTCCCATTGGCTCATCAATATGTTGGCCACGCTTGGAGCATATTTATCTCCCATCGCCACACCTCTTATTTGATTATAGTGGGTACCCTCATGCCAAAAATAATTATTGGACATGGCCAAATCCAGAGCCTCCCATAGGAAATCTTTTTGTCCCCTTTTTAAGTTGCTTGCTGTCCAGTGCCTGTTTAGCGGTAGAAATAACATCATTCTGTTTCAAACTAGTGTACAATGACTCAACGTCTATGGTGACAATAAACGTATGGTCATTGATTGGTATTTCTTTTAAGATGTCCATTAAATGTTTACCATCCCTCAAATAGGCCAGGTATGTTTGCACAATAGGCTGTTAAAAACATATTCACCTATACAGGAGTAAACAGAGTGTTTGCCACTTCTGATGGGTCTTCCAGGTGGACACTCCTTATTTTTATGGATCTTTGGCAGTTGATATATTACAGGCAGCCGTGTGGCATCGGGAACGAGATACCTAGCTTCTTTTTTACTTACTAGTACTTGGGAGATAGTTAAGTCAAGCCTGTGGACATTGTAAGTGTGAGTGTAACATTTCAAATCTCCCTTTTCCAGAGATCTCTGGCAGTAAAGTCAGAAGGTAGTAGGTCTATGCCTGAGTGGTATAAAGTGATATATTGGTTGGATGTTCACTCAAGTGGCAGCTGGGGAATCATCAGGTGAAGATGTGAGCTGCATGCAGAAACATACAGCCTTAGGTCAGAAAAAAATATATATCAATGATAGTATTTTAGAGAGAAGCAAGCTATTGCAAGCAACAAAATATTAACACCAAAATATAAAATAAGATAAAAGGGCCAAAAAATAAATTTTACTAAAAAAACTACAAAAAATTACGAAACCTGACAACTGCACTCAATATCACCCTCACACATGACAATACAAAGCATACAACAACACACTGTAAATGTGTTGTGCTGCCAAACTAACCAATGTGTCAATTCATGAAATGTGCAATTCCATAAAGTGAATATATAATAATAAAAAAATGAAATGCATACATTTAAAAAACATATAAATAAATAATAGTGAAAAATATAAAATCCATAGAATGATAAATAAAAATAAATGAATTAATAAAATCCAGAAAGTTCATGAAAAAGTCCAATAAGGATAAATTACATCAATAAAGTCTCTAAGTGAGAAAATAAAGTGCATCCAAATGATAGAGAGAAGCAGCCCAAGATCATATCAAATCACCACTGTGCATCAACTTCAACTTAGGACTACTAAAGCTGCTTAGATACTATGCATCAAGTCTGTACAATATTTTGGGCTGTTGTCTCTGGAATAATACATTCTATACCTGCCTGGTCTCTCCATATTATATTGCAGCCTACAAAAGCAGCTTACATGGTGTGCATCAAGTCTGTATAGTTTTTGTGTGTACTGCTACCCTTTATTTCATAATAAAACCCATCTAATTTCTCACTATTAAATTGAAGCCTGATAAAACTGCCTAAACTTTATATATTGAGTAAGTATACTATTTCTGGCTATAGTCTCTGAAGTAATACACTTAAATTGTTTCTTTTTAAGTGATGAAACCTGCCTTGTCTCTCCCTCTTACATGCTGGACTAAAAAAGCTGCTTACATACTGTGCTTTAGGTTTGTACAACATCTCTGGGCATTGTCTCTGACTTAATACACTCAACCTTTTTTTATGATGAAAACTGTCTCATGTTTATCTCTTACATTATGGCCTAATAAAGCTGCTTACCTACTCCCCAGCCACTACACTATATGTGTGGCTGTTGTTTTATTATTTTTATAGTAGAATATTGTGTGGTACTGCAAAAATAAGACTACAAACTATACTATGAAACAGTTTTTTGCAACTCGCCAATAGCTGAGTTTAACTTGAGTTGCTTATTAAAAGTAAACATTATTATAAGTTTTATATCTGTTGTGGCAGCTACTTCCATATTACCCAGCCTATTCAGATCTAACACCTCTGAAAAACAAACAGGTGTTTCAGCCAAAACTACCTAAAAATTAGTTTTTAAATTGAAATGAATCAAACATAAATACACCAGGGGTGCTGCTTTTGCTTCTTTATTTAAGCCAAGCCATGGCATAAAATTAAAAAAAAATAATTGCACATCCTAAATATGTGATTTAGAACAGAAAATACTGTTCTAATGCTATCTGTGAGAATCCCACTGTTCTGTAACACCGATTTAAGGCATCTCCTAAGCATGCCATTAAAAGAACAATGTTTTTACCACATGGCCCTCGAAAGCACAAAAGCACTGGCAAGTGTCCCCCATGGCAGTGCCCAGCTCACCATGCATTTTGTTTGACAACAAAAATTGATTTTCAAGATTCAAACCTATTAGATTCATTCATGCATTAAAGTTCTAATTTTTCAAGCTTTACAAAGGTTTCAGGGAATACCCTATTAATTGAACCCATATATTTTTGCTCATCCCTATTTACAGTTTAATGTCATCGAACAGAACGACTGATTAAAATAACCTTATTAAATTTTTTGCAAAATAAATGTTTTTTGTTAAAATATTGTCTGAATTCTAACAATTGTTTCTTTTAGTATAGATTGCTATAAATTCATAGGTATATGCATATTATTCTTTTGGTCACAAAGGTCTTGAATTCCATAGTTAATTTTTTTAAATCTGGTTAAACATATGCATAGGAAAATGTAATTTGCAAATGTTCTGCTGCGCTTTAAAAATACTGAAAGCAGAAATAAAGTGGAACTGTACTAAGTGATAAAATAAATGTAATTAATAATACATTTACCAAAGCTGCTTCTGTGAACTAGCATATCAACATATCCCCCTTGTGCCATCCTAAAATCACACACACAGAAGTAGGTAAAATTGGAGCCACAAATATCACGCTGTTTCAGGAGTCTGCCAGAGAAGGGACATTTATGTCATTACTTCAGTGTCCATATTCAATAAGTTAATTTTCCATCATCTTTCTCATCCCAAACCTACTTAGTTAAACTTTTCAGGGCACATGTAGTGTTCAAGGCTGCAATTTACATTTCATGAAAACAAAATCACTGATAGTTTTCTACTAAAAAGTAACACTGTATTGTAAGGACTTTTGATAAGCATTTGTTAAGATTAAACTATTTCTAAGGTTGTAAATCTGACTTAATACAATAAATCCCCAGAATGTAGGGAAAATACCATACAAATGTAGACTTACATTTTTTTTTTTTTTTGGCGCCATCACTTCTGTTTCTGTTTGGGTTACACATCACATAGGATAATACTTGCACACTATAATTGTACTGGTATTGAAGCTGGATACATAAAGTGAAATGACTTTACAGCCAAATGCTGGTTAATATTATTCAGTAAAGTATAAAAAATACTTAATTTCATCTGAAAAGTCAAAAAATATATAAAGTTAGAAAACACGTGACTTACTCTTAAAAATGACGTGCGCTGCTCCAACTGTCATTTTGTTTATACAACTTTACATATTATGCATTCATTGTCCTTTGTGCTGAGCTGTCCTTTGTGCTGAAGTTATATCAGCACCCTAGGTAAGAAACTTCAAAATTATTAATAGATTTGTTTTATTTTCAAATAGTCTTTATTCATTTTAAACATAGACATGAGATATGATGAGTACCTGAGTTCACAACTTGGAGTTAATACATATGGTTCTGTAAAAGACAAGTTTTAGGTAAGCAAGAATAGTAAGCTTATATGGTATACGGACTTGTATCTAACTAAGGATTGAAGCGTGAACTCAAGGGAGAGACAGTTTGGGAAGTAGAGATAAGGTTGTGAAGAAGAAGAGCGGGGAAGGAGAAGAGGAAAAGTGGGGGGAGGACAAGGGAAGAGAGGGAGAGGAAAAAGTCTAGATAAGCAGGTAAACAATGAACCAGTCTAGTATAGTATAAATGTAGACATATTACACTCCGGTGTGGATTGGGCTATCAACAAAACACTGTACAATTAGGATTCTGTAACCATAGTGACAACGTTCAGACAAAGTTGGAGTATAAGAGGTTTTTTAGAGCAAACCTCCATTATCACATTAGTGATTAAGTTCTGCGACTGCCTCAGATATAGAAGGTATTTTGGGTGTTAACTTTTCTGCATAGAGTATGTGGATAGTGATAGACCTGGAATTGGAGGGGAGTTCCTCTATGCCTATATGGAGTAATGCCAGATTAGGGTCTGGGTCAGTGGCAGCCCATCCATTAGGGGCGCAGGGGCGCCGCCTCCCTAGTCAATGTGCCCAGCCCCAATCTACATACAGGGCGCTGGATGCATGGTTTTCAGTAGGGTTTTTTTAAGCACATGATTAGAGCCTGAGGCACTAATTGGCTTCAAAAAAGGATGGGCTTTGGGAGCAGAGCACTACGCCCTGAGCCCACCCAGTTGTGAGACAGAAGCAAATTAATATTCGCTATTGTCATCCTAAATCTCCTCCTGGCCAATCAGGAAGTGGGTCCTGAGACCTGATTGGCCAGGGAGGAGAAGTAACGGCCCCGGCTCTTCCTTGGAGCAAGGAGCAGGATCGGCATCAGCCTCCTAAGATAAGGCCACTGTTTGCTGCCATATGTTTCCCACAGGAGGGTGACTGATTGCCGCTGTCCTTCTTCCATGGGGGGCACTAATCACCGCCACCCGTCTCCCACGGGGGGGCAAGTTGTTTTTCCCAAAAAAATTATAAGCACCAGCTACCACTGGTCTGGTTAGTCATTTTTCTGGTCACCTCTGTTATTAGATTGAAAATGTTATTCCAATAGGATGTGAGGGACTTGCAGGACCACAAAACATGTAGTAAAGAACTTTGTTCTCCGCAATGGTGCCAACATTGGGGTGATGTGTTGGGGTATATTTTAGAAAGTTTTAAGGGCCTTAGGTACCAAAAGTGAAGGGTTTTCAGATAGGACTCCCAGTGATTCGTACACCGGGAAGCATTGACAGCATAGGAAAATATTTCCTGCCAGGAGAGATCAGGTGCATTATGGCCACAGCTCATTTCCCATTTGTTTAAAGAGGGTTTTAGGTTGTTGGGGTACAGTAGGTATAGAAAAAGGATACTCTGTGTCCAAGTATTTGGGGTTGTCATAGTACTGCAGAGTAGGTGCTGGGAGATTGGCGCTAGGAGGAATTACACATGTATATATACAGAAGTAAATTCTTATATATGTATAAAATTCAGAAGGGGTAAAGCTAATGTATTTTGCAAGGTACGGAAGGGTAGTAGTTTATCGTCTTTAACGAGTTCCTGTAAGGTAAGGACCTTACCCCTTATCCAGGGAGTTAAATTCAGATCAGGTATCATGGCTTTAATGATATTCACAGGTAGAGCTATTGATCTGAGTACTGGAGATTTGAAAGACAATAGTGAGGTCCAAGCTTTAAGGGATGCCCTAATAAATAATAAAAAGGAAAAAATACCGCGCTAGATAATGTGTATGAAGCAGCAACTAAAAACCATATAATATCTCCATGGTGAAAAGGTCCAGTAAATAAATAAAGTTGTGCTAAAAAAACAGTGATATTGTGGAGATTTCATATAATGAGTATTTAAATGCACTCCCTATATAGTGAAATGAAACGTGAAAAGCAATCTCAAAGTGCAAAAAAACAAAGTCCACATTGCATAACATAGAAGGATTGATGCACATAACCAGTGTGTAATAAGTTCCAAGGTGAGAAATATATAGAAAACTCCCAGTGACTTGGATAATAAACGATTGAATCACAATTATAGAGCGGCAATCTGTATGTGCAGTCCCTTACCAGACAGGGTGGACCCCCTCCAGTGCACTGTCATGTAAGCAGACAGATTACCCTCTGTGGGGAGCTGCAGGTGTGTTGGTATCTGATGCCTCCGGTCACCGATTCGCTCTGGTGGATACAGATGTCCGGCGAGAAGCAGAACAAAAAGCCAATGGACTGGTCTCTCGAGCTCTGAAAAGAAACACACTCGGGCTCCGGGCCCCGAATGTATAAGCGAGAGAGATAGGGGACGCCAATCGTGCAGTAGAAAGAGTATTTATTAAAAAACGTGCGGATGCCCGCAAAAAACAAGTACAGACAAAACGAACAATAAAAGCCGGCTAGACAAAACTAAAAACAAAACACCCACGTGCCGGGGTCACATGTGGCGTGATGATGTCAGCACGCCACATGTGACCCCGGCACGCGGGTGTTTTGTTTTTAGTTTTGTCTAGCCGGCTTTTATTGTTCGTTTTGTCTGTACTTGTTTTTTGCGGGCATCCGCACGTTTTTTAATAAATACTCTTTCTACTGCACGATTGGCGTCCCCTATCTCTCTCGCTTATACACTCGGGGCCGGAGCCCGAGTATGTTTCTTTTCAGAGCTCGAGAGACCAGTCCATTGGCTTTTTGTTCTGCTTCTCACCGGACATCTGTATCCACCAGAGCGAATCGGTGACCGGAGGCATCAGATACCAACACACCTACAGCTCCCCACAGAGGGTAATCTGTCTGCTTACATGACCCTGCGATGGAGGGGGTCCACCCTGTCTGCTAAGGGACTGCACATACAGATTGCCGCTCTATAATTGTGATTCAATCATTTATTATCCAAGTCACTGGGAGTTTTCTATATATTTCTCACCTTGGAACTTATTACACACTGGTTGTGTGCATCAATCCTTCTATGTTATGCAATGTGGACTTTGTTTTTTTTGCACTTTGAGATTGCTTTTCACGTTTCATTTCACTATATATAGGGAGTGCATTTAAATACTCATTATATGAAATCTCCACAATATCACTGTTTTTTTAGCGCAACTTTATTTATTTAATGCCCTAATAAATTAATGGTTCAAGGTCTGGTGTTTAAAGTATATTGAGTTTAGGAGGAGAAAGCTACGTGGGGCAAGTGGGTGAAATGATGGTGCCATTTCAGATTGGCACATAATAAAGATCCAGCTGCACAATCTTGTTATGCTATTGATACCATACCAACAGACACTGGAGAGGGGCCAATATGATAAAACAAATATCACTAAATGAAACTAAATGGATATTTGAACTCCAAACTTTAACCCTATTGGGAATGAACATTGAACTGGACCTCAACTATTTCCTAACAGATTATTAGTTATCCATTGAGCTTCCAATTTTAAGTCAATGCCAACCTTTAACGTCCATTAGTCGATATCTACTCTAATCTCTAATTAATAATTCACTTATTAGCAGTTTACATTTATTCACTTTATTAGGGATAAAATTTAGGTAATAAACCATAATTTTAATCGAATTATAGTTTTTGACCACTAGATGGTCATCTATCACTTATTTCACTTACTCATTTAATCACCCTTGTTCACTAGATGGCTATCCTTTATGGAACCTTAAAACACAAATCTAACCATTACCACTAGAAGTCCTCTTATAATATTTTAAATGCACTTTACACGGATGATTATAAAACTAATTTTTCTTCAAATTACCTTAATATCAAAGTATTATTGGTATATATGGTTGTATGTGTGTAATTATTAGATTGTACGCACTGCCAAGGTATTAACAGGTGATCTCAATATTTAAATTACAGGATTCTGTGTAAGGGTATAAATGCCCTTACTCAAAATGGCGGAATTAGAGCTTCCTGATGATGGCCCGCTGATTGGCTGAAACGTGTTGAGGCATTATCGCGTCACCGCGACTTACTTCTGCCTGAACGAATGCAGGGAATCGAGCAGCACCACGACCAGCGGTAAACACCACCATTGTAGGCTGATTTTCCCCTAAAAAAATCACCTGTTACACACGCTGTTTGCCATGATGTTTAGGCACCCTAACATGTGAGTGGCACTTTTACTTTTAACAGTTTTTTTTAAATTTTTGGAACGATATTTTGCGCAATGAGGATTTCTTTGGTTTGTTTATCTGTATGAGGCACTGCATGAGACGTCAGCAACGGATCTCTACAGGGGTATCCCCATATGCGCAAACGACCATACTGGAGATAGTTGGTCAACTAGGGGTGAGTTTACATCTATGTGGAGCACCCAAGAATGAGCACATTGGAGCACGTATATATCAACCTTGAGCACGGGCACTTTATATCACTAAATACTGGTACTGTTTCATATTTGTGTATATAATCTGTACCAAACCTAGCGCGGTGGACTGTTTTATATTTTCTATTGCCTTTTGACAATTTTTCGCTGCAGCTGGATTGGTATTGTGCCTATCACGTTGCTGTTATTAAATCTATTGGCGCTTGTTGTTTTTATATTTTTAGATATCCTGAAGCCCTAACCCTGCGGAATACTTCCTCTAAGACTATTGGTAAAGAGGAATGGGAAAGTGGACCTATTCAGCATAAAAGTGTTCTTAAATATGTCTCCCAAATGCAGGAAAGGATCTTAACTACTTTCCGACCACCTCACGACTAGGGATGGGCCGAACGGACCCCTGTTTGGTTCGGACCAGAACTTCCGAACACCGCGAACATTCAGACCCGAATAACGAACCCCATTAAAGTCAATGGGACCCGAACATCAGATATCAAAAGTGCCCATTTTGAAGGCTATAATGCAAGTAATTAGGCATACAATGGTTATAGGGGTCCAGGTCCTGCCCTGGGGGACATGGATCAATAAAAAAAAGTTTGTGAAAAACGCCATTTTTAAATGAGCAGTGATTTTTTGATTTTTAAAGTGAAAGCCTAAAAATGAATTCCTTCCAATATAGTGCCAGGGGGGTCCCCTTAGTCTAACTGTAAAGTGGCAGATCTGTACCATGTCTAGAATCTGCTGCAGCAATAGTTGCATTTATAAAGCCAAAAAAATGACATTTTTCCTGCAAGCTGCCTTTATTTTGCTCAGCAACAGCTGGGGAGCCAGTGTGTATGATGAGGCCCCAATGTAGTGCACTGGGAACAAGATTAGAGATTTTTTGGATACATTCTAGTGTCACTTTGACTTTGGATAGAAATAACGGGTGCGTTAAAATTGGTATTTGGGTGTCGGTGGCGCCTTCCCACTGTAACCCTATAGAGATAATCTTGATGAAAGCTAGAATGTGGGTGGCAGGGACTGTATTTTTTTTCTGCTGCAGAAGATGGGGCAGGGAAATTTGCCGGCTACAGTCTACAGCTGGTGGTGTGCTGCTGGTAGATGAGCTGCTAGGACCTTGGACACCCTGTGCTATACCATCATCCCTGTCAGTGGAGGCTGATGAAAGGTAATGACTCGATATTGCAGGGGCAGACTTTGTGCCCCTTTTGTGTGGCTTTACGGGTGCTCTTGCCAACAGGCTGAGTGGTTGGACATTAAATGCCTTGTTAGGCATGTGGTACCCAAATGGTTGGTGTTTTTGCCACGTTTGATGTGCCTGTGACACAGTTTGCAGATAGAAACAGTGCAATCTGCTGCAGATGTGCTGAAAAAGGCCCAGAGAGCTGAGCTGCGGGGAGTGGGCCGGGAGATAACAGCTGCAGAATGTGATGGAATAGGGTGTCTGCTCTCTACTCTTTCTTTCTATTACCCAATAAAGGTTTAACCCCCTGATCGCCCAGCGGGTGATATCAGTTAGGTTTTAGGTTCAGTTAGGGTCTGCGTCACCCCAGGTAGCTTCAGATTAGTGCCAATAGCGCTAACACCCACACACGCAGCATACACCTCCCTTAGTGGTATAGTATCTGATCAGATCTATACTAGCGTCCCCAGCAGTTTAGGGTTCCTAAAAATGCAGTGTTAGCAGGATCAGCCCAGATACCTGCTAGCACCTGCATTTTGCCCCTCCGCCCAGCCCACCCAAGTGCAGTATCAATCGATCACTGTCACTTAAAAAACACTAAACACATAACTGCAGCATAGCAGAGTCAGGCCTGATCCCTGCAATTGCTAACTTTTTTTTTGGTAGCGTTTGATACAGTTGCTGACAGCCTAGGAGCTTTTTTACCTGTGAGTCTCACTACTGTACCAGTAAAATTAGAGCCCAAAATGGCAAATCGAATGTACAGTAGTGAAGAGGCCTACACATTTCTGAGCATGACAAATAGTGAAGAGGAAGTCACTCATCTGTCAGATTCAGGCTCAGAATATGATCCTGTAGACAACAGCGGCTCCATGACAGATAGATCTGCTGACGGAGTTGTGGTCCCTGCCAAGGTCAGGCGTACCAGACCCCGATCTTCTTCTGCTGTTGAGGTGCAAGAACCGCAGCGCTCTCGTATGGAGCAGAGAAGTACTAGTGCCACTCATCCTTCTGGTGAACTGGCAAGCACCAGCGGCCTAGTACATCCTGGTCGTAGTCAAACCAGCACTGCTGTAACACGTGGTGTCCTGGCAAGTCCCATAAGTGCAGTTCAAGCTGGTGTGGTGGCAAGCACAAGTAGTGTCCCGCTGCCACCAAGAAGACAAAGACAGGCCTGTCGAGCCCATAGTGCCCTTCCTGCTGCATTCGCCAATCCTAATTGGGAGCCCACCACTTCTGCAGCACCCGTACTTCCCCCATTCACTGGCCATCCCGGAATTCAGGTGGAAAAAGTTGATCTTACATCACGTGATTTTTATTCGCTGTTTTTCACCGAAGATCTCTATAGATCTATTTTGGACCAAAGTAATTTGTATGCTGGTCAATACATCACTGCTAATCCCCAGTCCTCCCTTGCCAGAGATTGGAAACCAATTACAGTTTGTGAATTTAAGTCCTTTCCGGGCCTATCCCTCGACATGGGCTTAGGTTAAAATGAGTATGTTGCGGTCATATTGGTCCACTGACCCAATTTACCATATGCCCAGGTTCTCTGCCTTCATGACCAGGGCATGATGTGAGCAGATCTTGCGGTTCATGCATTTCAACAAGAATGAACTCTGTCGTCCTCGTGGAGACCCTGGATATGATTGGCTCTACAAAATTCGGCCCCTCATAAACCACTTCAACCAACGTTTTGCAGACTTGTTTACTCCCCATCAAGTTGTCTGCGTTGATTAGTCCCTGATTAAGTTTTCTGGCCGCTTGTGTTTCAAACAGTATCTTCCCAGCAAGCGTGCCAGATACGGGGTCAAGATGTATAAGCTCTGTGACAGGGCCACAGGCTATACATGTAGTTTTATGGTTTACAACTGAAAAGATAGTCACGTAGAGCCGCCAAACTGCCCAGATTACATAAGGAGCGCTGGCAAGATTGTGTGGGACTTGGTGTCACCCTTATTCGGAAAGGGGTACCATTTGTATGTGGACAATTATTACACGAGCGTGCCACTTGACCAGTTGTTATTACACGATCAGTTGTTGGCGCCGTACCTAGTTGCCTGTAAGGCCAGATGTTGGTACAAAAAAGTGTCTTAATTTCAATTGGCTTTGCTGAACGGTCATGTGCTATACAGAGCTTCAGGACAGACTGGGTCCTTCCTTAAATTCCAGGAAAAGATCGTCAGAGCCCTTCTGTTTCCAGACGGTGCTCCACCTCACCTTCCCAATCCAAATGCAATAAGCCAGCTGCATGAGAAGCATTTTCCGTATGTCCTTCAGAGTACCCCTACCCAACGAGCCCCCCAAAGAAGATGTCGTGTATGCAGCAAGCGCGGATATAGGCGTGACACCCGCTATTATTGTCCCTCTTGTCATGACAATCCTGGTCTTTGCATTGGTGAATGTTTTGAACGCTACCATACACTAGTTGAGTATTAGCCTAGGGTACAGCACTGCACAGACTAGGACATACTTACACAGGATCTCCCAAGATGCCATTGCATTTTGAGAGACCCGAACCTGGAACAGTTACAGTTACAACCGTTACAGTTACAAAAAAAAAGTGTAAAAGAAAAAAACCACAAAAAAAAAAAATATAAAATAAAAAAACAGAAATAGTTGTCATTTTATTGCTCTCTCTCCCTATTCTCTCTCTATTGTTCTGCTCTTTTTTACTGTATTACATTCTGCAATGTTTTATTGTTATTGTGTTTTATCATGTTTCTTTTCAGGTATGTAATTTTTTTATACTTTACTGTTTACTATGTTCTATTGTTAACCATTTTTTTGTTTTCAGGTACGCCATTAAGCTGCAACGCAGATTTATCCATCTTGACAGCAACAGCGTTTGCTCCCACGATACATAAAGCCATGACTCCAGCGCTGTAGGAGGTGATTTCACCACCACAGTTAAAAAAAAGAGCATATATGCCGAAGCATGGGGGCAGCAGGGGTGGAGGAGCGATGTGCTCCTAACTTTTGGGGTGGATGCCCCCATGCTTTGACCTATATTGTTTAGGCCATTCAGCTGCAGAGCTGATTTATTTATCTTGACAGCAACAGCATTTGCTCCCACGATACATAAAGCCATTACTCCAGCGCTGTAGGAGGTGATTTCACAACCACAGTTAAAAACAAAATGGTGCATGGATGCCCATCATTAGAAGTGGGTGGATGAAGGGAGGTATTCTAACATACCCACTGATCAATCTCTTTTTTTTGTTCAGCCCACAGGCTGCATGAAAAAAAAAAGATTACAATATATGCCCAACAAGGACCAGCAATGTACTGGTATGTTGCTGGACTTTGAGTGGTTATACCAGAATGATGCCTGTGGGTTTAGGTATCATCTTGGTATCATTCTTTTCAGCCAGTGGTCGGCTTTCATGTAAAATCAATCCTAGTGGCTAATTAGCCTCTAGACTGCTTTTACAAGCAGTAGGAGGGAATGTCCCCCCCACCATCTTCCATGGCTTTCTCTGGCTCTGCTGTCCCAACAGGGAACCTGAGAATGCAGCCGGTGCTTCCGCCAGCTGACCATAGAGCCGATCAGAGACCAGAATGACTCCAATCATCTCTATGGCCTAAGAAACCAGAAGCTATGAGCATTTCATGACTTAGATTTTGCTGGATGTAAACAGCGCCATTGGGAAATTGGGAAAGCATTTTACCACATCGATCTTGGTGTGGTCAGATGCTTTGAGGGCAGAGGAGAGATCTAGGGTCTAATAGACCCCATTTTATTCAAAAAGAGTGCCTGTCTCTACATATTGCTATCATAGGGGATATTTACATTACCTGAGATAACAATAAAAATGAATAAAAAAAAAATGAAAGGACCAGTTTAAAAATAAAATAAAAAAGCAAAGTAAATAATTTAAAAAAAAAAGCACCCCTGTCCCCCCCTGCTCTCACGCAAAGGCGAACACAAGCGCCGGTCTGGCGTCATATGTAAACAGCAATTGCACCATGCACGAAGGTCAGATCGAGGGCAGTAATTTTAGCAGTAGACCTCCTCTGTAAATCAAAAGTGGTAACCTGTAAAATCTTTTAAAGGCTTTTAAAAATGTATGAAGGTTGTCCTTGTTGTACATTTGTGCGCAATTTTAAAGCATGTCGCATTTGGTATCCATGTACTCAGCCTAAGATCATCTTTTTTATATATTTATCAAACATTTGGGCAATATAGTGTGTTTAAAATTTAAAAAAGTGTGTTTTTTCCCCCAAAAAAATGCGTTTAAAAAATCGCTGCGCAAATACAGTGTGAAAAAAAAGAAACACCCACCATTTTAATCTGTAGGGCCTTTGCTTTAAAAAAAGATAATGTTTGGGGGTTCAAAGTAATTTTCTTGCAAAAATTTTTTTTTCATGTAAACAAAAATTGTCAGAAAGGGCTTTGTCTTCAAGTGGTTAGAAGAGTGGGTGATGTGTGACATAAGCTTCTAAGCTTGTGCAAAAAAAAACAGGACAGTTCAAAACCCCCCCAAATGACCCCATTTTGGAAAGTAGACACCCCAAGCTATTTGCTGAGAGGCATGTCGAGTCCATGAAATATTTTATATTGTGACACAAGTTGCGGGAAAAAGACAATTTTTTTTTTTGCTCAAAGTTGTCACTAAATGATATATTGCTCAAACATGCCATGGGCATATGTGAAATTACACCCCAAAATACATTCTGTTGCTTCTCCTGAGTACAGGGATACCACATATGTGAGACTTTTTGGGAGCCTAGCCGCGTATGGGACCCAGAAAACCAAGCACCGCCTTCAGGCTTTCTCAGGGTGTAAATTTTTGATTTCACTCCTCATTGCCTATCACAGTTTCGGAGGCCATGGAATGCCCAGATGGCAAATGACCCCATTTTGGAAAGTACACACCCCAAGCTATTTGCTGAGAGGTATGGTGAGTATTTTGCAGACCTCGCTTTTTGTCACAAAGTTTGAAATTTGAAAAAAGAAAAAAAATACGTTTTTTCTTATCTTTCTTCATTTTCAAATCAAATGAGAGCTGCAAAATACTCACCATGCCTCTCAGCAAATAGCTTGGGGTGTCTACTTTCCAAAATAGGGTCATTTGGGGGGGGGATTGTGCTATCTTGGCATTTTATGGCCTTCGAAACTGTGATAGGTAGTGAGGAGTGAAATCAAAAATTTACGCCCTTAGAAATCCTGAAGGCGGTGATTGGTTTTCGGGGCCCCGTATGCAGCTAGGCTCCCAAAAAGTCCCACACATGTGGTATCCCCATACTCAGGAGAAGCAGCAGAATGTATTTTGGGGTGTGATTCCACATATGCCTATGGCATGTTTAAACAATATATCATTTAGTGTCAACTTTGTGCAAAAAAAAAGTTTGTCAATTGCCTGCAACTTGTGGCAAAATATAAAATATTCCATGATCTCAACATGCCTCTCAGCAAATAGCTTGGGGTGTCTACTTTCCAAAATGAGGTCATTTGGTGGGTTTTGTGCCATCTTGGCATTTTATGGCCTTCAAAACTGTGATAGGTAGTGAGGAGTGAAATACAAAATTTACGCCCTTAGAAATCCTGAAGGCGGTGCTTGGTTTTTGGGGCCCCGTACGCGACTAGGCTCACAAAAAGTCCTACACATGTGGTATCCCTGTACTCAGGAGAAGCAGCAAAATTTATTTTGGTGTGCAATTCCACATATAACCATGGCATGTGTGAGCAATATAGCAATATTTTTTTTTGTCATTATTCAATCACTTGGGACAAAAAAATTAAATATTCAATGGGCTCAACATGCCTCTCAGCAATTTCTTTGGGGTGTCTACTTTCCAAAATGGGGTCATTTGGGGGGGGGTTGTACTGCCCTGCCATTTTAGCACCTCAAGAAATGAGGCAGTCATAAACTAAAAGCTATGTAAAAGCTATGTAAATTCCAGAAAATGTACCCTAGTTTGTAGACGCTATAACTTTTGCGCAAACCAATAAATAAATGCTTATTGGCATTTTTTTTTTAAAGAAAGACATGTCTGAATATATTTTGGCCTAAATGTATGACTAAAATTGAGTTTATTGGATTTTTCTTATAACAAAAAGTAGAAAATATAATTTTTTTTTCAAATATTTTGGACTTTTTCCATTTATATGGCAAAGAATAAAAATCGCAGAGGGAATCAAATACCATCAAAAGAAAGCTCTATTTGTGTGAACAAAATGACGCAAATTTAGTTTGGGTACAGCATTGCATGACTGCGCAATTACCAGTTAAAACAGCACAGTGCCAAATTGTAAAAAGTCCTCTGGTCTTTAGGCAGCCAAATGGTCCGGGGCTTAAGTGGTTAACCGTGATGCCACTGGTCAAGGAACATTTTCAAAAAGCCCAGGAGGCTCAACGGTGGGTCTCTAATAGAGCCGCTAAAATAAGGCACTTCCAAGATCGAGTAGCGGTGTTATTCCCCACTGTGGAAAGTAAATTCTTGGCCAGATGGCAAGGTCCCTTTGAAGTTGTAGAAAAAATGGGGGAGGTAAATTATAGAGTCCACCAGCCAGGCAAGAGGAAACTGTATCAGATATATCATATGAACTTATTAAAGCCCTGGACGGACAGGGAACCGGTGACCTCCCTGGCTGGTGCAAGACTTGAGTCTTAGGTTGGGGTGGAAAGTGTCCAAATAGCAAATACCCTGTCTAAAATCCAAAGTCAGCAAGCAAAGGAGTTCTTGCAGAGAAATAAAGAAAAATTTTCAGACTTGCAAGGTCTAACTAATGTCATAGAGCACAATATTATCACGGAACAAGGAGTCAAAGTTTTTGTGCAGTCTTACCGTATCCCAGAGGCTCAAAGGAAGGCCGTTTCAGAGGGAGTGAAGAAGTTGTTAGACCTGGAGATTATTGAAGAATCTCAGAGTGAGTGGTCGAGCCTGATTGTGTTGGTACGATACCAAAGCCCAACGGGACTTGCGATTCTGCAATGATTTCCTGGAAAATTAATGAAGTTTCAAGGTTTGATGCCTACCCCATGCCCCAGGTAGATGAGCTTATTGAGAGACTAGGTCCAGCCAGGTATATAACTATGTTAGACCTTACTAAGGGGTATTGGCAAATCCCGTTGACTAAGGCTGCTAGAGAGAAAACTGCTTTTTCTACCCCAGAGGGGAGTTTTCAGTACAAAAAAATGCCTTTTGGACTACAAACTGCTCCAGCCACGTTCCAGTGAGCAATGGATAGGACTTTAAAACCTCACCAAGAGTATGCCTCTGTGTACTTGGACGACATAGTCATTTTTAGCAGAGACTGGAAATAACACTTGCACAAAGTTCAGGCAGTTCTGGACTCCCTTTGGAAGGAGGGATTTACAATAAATCCTGAAAAATGTGCGTTGAGAAGGGAGGAGGTGAAATACCTGGGATACTGTATATCATGGTTAGATATACCCTGAAAAATGTGCGTTGAGAATGGAGGAGGTGAAATACCTGGGATACTGTATATTGTGGGTAGAGGGCTGGTGAAACCTCAGGTCAGCAAGATAGAGGCTATACAGAACTGGCCCCGCCCCCTCACAAAAAAGCAGGTATGTGCATTCCTGGGCATGGTGGGATACTACAGGAGGTTTGTTTTACAAACTTTACCACATTGGCGGCTCCATTGACTGATCTGACTAAGGGTCGGAAATCAGTAATGGTTGACTGCAATGCAAACGCTGAAAAGGCTTTTTTGGAGCTCAAGTCAGCGCTGTGCCATCACCCTGTCCTGATAGCACCCAATTTTTCAAAAGAGTTCATTGTCCAGACTGATGCTTCTGATGTAGGATTGGGAGAGGTGTTATCACAGGTTGTTCATGGTGAGGAGCAACCGGTAGTCTTCCTCAACAGAAAGTTGACACCAGCGGAGAAAAACTACGCTATAGTTTAGCGAGAGTGTCTGTCCATTAAGTGGGCTCTAGAATCCCTCAGATATTATCTCTTGGGGAGGAAGTTTGGGCTGATTTCTGACCATGCCCATTTAACATGGATGAGACAGGGTAAAGGGACTAATGCCAGGATTACTCATTGGTTCCTGGCACTCCAGGAATTTACCATATTTTTCGCTCCATAAGACACACCTGACCATAAGACACACCTAGGTTTTAGAGGAGGAAAACAAGAAAAAAAATATTCTGAACCAAATGGTGTACTAAAATATTTACCAGTGCTCATGAAATGCAGCCTGACCTGTGCCAAAGAAATGTAGCCTGATCATTGCCATAAATCCAGCCTGACCATTGTCATAAATGCAACCTGACCATTGCCATTAATGCAGCCTGACCATTGCCATCAATGCAGCCTGACCATTGCCATAAATGCAGCCTGACTATTGCCATAAATGCAGCCTGAACATTGCCATAAATGCAGCCTGACCATTGCCATAAATGAAGCCTGACTATTGCCATTAATGCAGCCTGACCTGTGCCATTGCTCGGGCTGCTCTGTCTTCTCAGCAGGTGTCAGGCCCAGTCAGGAGATCGCCCAGTGCACGCGGGGGCCTGGGATGTCTGTCTTCCAGGACTAGCATGGTGACGGCAGCTGGGGGGGTGGTGACGACGGCGGCAGGGAGCGGTGACGACGGCGGCGGGGCGGTGCCTGTCATATATTCGCACCATAAGACCCAGAGACATTTTCCCCCATATTTTTTGGGGAAAAAGTGCATCTTATGGTCCGAAAAATACAGTAAGTTTGTAGTGGAGCATAGGCCCGGGAGACTGCATCAAAATGCAGATGTCCTCTCCCAAGTCCATTGTTTTAGTTCCACTGTTGCCTCCACCTCCTTGGCATTGGGGCAGGGGGAGTATGTACAGGATGCCATGGCTGGGTCCTGAAGAACACTATATTTCCCCTCTGTTTGGACTGTGGTCCCTTTAAGGCAGGGGTCTCAAACTGGTGGCCCTCCAGCTGTTGCAAAACTACAAGTCCCATGAGGCATTGCAAGGCTGACAGTTACAAGCATTACACCCTCAGGCAGATGCATGATGGGACTTGTAGTTCCGCAACAGCTGGAGGGCCGCCAGTTTGAGACCCCTGCTTTAAGGGAACAAAAGGGTTAACTCACCTATCAGAGGAAGTGGGTTCAAAAAAAGAAATGAAGTTGTAGGTGTGTGTGGAGGAGTATAGAGGAGACTGTGATTGGTTGATGGTGGACAATGGATTGGTGTACAGCTGTGAAAGTGCACAGCAATGTCCTGTCTGGAACCCTGCTAGCAGGGGAAGTTACCTGCAACAAAAATCAAGGACTGTTTAACTGTGATAGCAGTTCTGAGCTCTGCAAGTCAGTGATATTTCCTTCTGTTGTTTTTGCTGCTGTGAAGCTGTTTACATTTAATAAATATTCTTTTGATTGCAAAGCCTGTGTCCTGCATGTAGGAGGTGTTCTGCATGTAGGAGGTGAGAGGAGCTCCCAGATGTATTGATTTATTTGTTTTTGGACAGTATTAAAAAACTTAGAAGGGAGTGGGATAGGAAGAGTCCTGAATAGATATAGTAGCTTAGGGAGTCTGAACATTTTAACTGCTGTGATTCACCCCATTTTGGACATGTCAAAGAATCCAAAGGACAGTAGATCCTTGGGTAAGGATTGCATTAATGGTCTCTGATTACATTTGAAAAATGTGGTAGTTGAGGGGGTTAGATTAAGGCCTAGGTATGGAATGGAATGCTTAACCCAGCTAAATGTGAATATTTTAGTATGGGGAGTTTGTTTGAAAAAGGGCGTGTGTAGATTTAGAATCACAGACTTTGCCTCATTTAGTTTGACCTCAGCAAATTGGGATAGGATAGTACAGATTGAGTGGAGAGACTGGGAGGGATTGGTAGCCATCAGGATTATATTGTCTGCAAAGAGACTGATCTTATGCTCTGTTCCTTGGAACAAAATGCCTAAAATGTGAGATTTAGCTCCGATTCTAGCAGCAAGGGGTTCTATGAGGAGTGCAAAGATTATAGGGGATAGGGGCATCCTTGCCTGGTGCCATTAGTGATCTCAAATGGCTTGGAGAATACACCATCTGTTAACACCCTGGCGGATGAGAATGAGTAGAGTGACATTATAGCAGTTTGTAACCAGCCTGTAATACCAAATTTCTCCAATACGGCTTGCAAGAACCCCCAATGTACTCGATCAAACGCCTTCTTTGCATCTAAGGATAGAAGCAGAGAAGACTTTTTTTGGGTTTCTAAGTCAGAAATTAGAGAGATTAGACTCCTTGTGGTGTCTGGGGATTGTTTTCCCAGAAAAAAAAAACCTGGTTGGGGTGTATAAATGAGGGAATGAAGGTAAGCAATCTTCTTGCTATTACTTTGGCATACAGTTTAACATCTGTGTTTATAAGAGATATAGGTTTGGGGGATCCTTGCCAGGTTTGGGAATCGTTGTAATGACAGATTGTAACATGTCTTTAGGAAGTGAGCCAGAGGATGCAGCATAGTTGAAGAAGGCAGATAGATGTGGAGAGACAATGGAGGCAAATTGTTTGTAGTATGCGTAAAGCTGCTTACACACTAGCGGAATGTCCGACAGAAAAAGTCAGACGGAAGCTTTTCATCGTCTATTCCGATCGTTGTGTAGGCCTTTTTTCCGAAAATTCTGACGGACCTGGAAATATAACATGTTCTAAATATATCCGACGGAACCAATTCCCATCGGGAAAACCGATCGTCTGTATGCTGTTCCGACGGACCAAAAACAACGCATGCTCTGAAGAAAGTTCGAGATGGAAGCTATTGGCTGCTGGCTATTGAACTTCTTTTTTCTAGCCCCGTCGTAAGTGTTGTACGTCACCGCGTTCTAGACGGTCGGACTTTGGTCAGACTTTGGGTTGACCGTGTGTAGGCAAGACTGCTTGAATGGAATTCTGTCTGAGTTCCGTCGGAGAAACCTCCAGCGTTTATTCTGACAGCAAAACTGGTCATGTGTACGCGGCATTAGTGTAACCATCACCTCCAGGAGATTTCTTAGATGGGAGAGCTTTGATAGCTAATTCAATTGCTGCTAGAGAGAAGGGTTTAAAAAAGGATTGAATTTGGGATGTCGAGAGAGCAGGGAGATTTACTGATTTCAAAAAGGTCTGTATAGCTGAGGGGTTTAGTTGTAGAGTAGATGGATTATTTTTGAGATTGTATAAGGATTGACAAAAGTTGCTAAAAGCATCAGTAATATCTGAGGGGTTAAATACAGAAGTTCTGGAGTTAGGATAGCAGACTGATTTAATTTTAGTTTTTAAGCATTGCTGTTTAACTGACTTTGCTAAGAAAGAGCTAGCTTTGTTCCCCAGTGAATAGTAGTTTGCCTTCGATTTCTTCAAGTTCTGATCAAATTGGTATGTCAGAAGGTTGTTTCTGTCAGCTAATAAGGATGAGGATGGGGCAAGGGAGGGATGCTGTTTGTTTTGTTCCTCTTTGTTTTTAATCAAAGTTAAGACCTCTTAACCACTTCAGCCCTGGAAGCATTTGCCCCTTCCTGACCAGAGCACTTTTTGCGTTTCGGCACTGTGTCACTTTAACTGACAATTGCACAGTCGTGCAACGTTATACCCGAACAAAATTTAAGTCTTTTTTTTCCCCACAAATAGAGCTTTATTTTGGTGGTATTTGATCGCCTCTGCGTTTTTTATTTTTTGTGCTATAAACAAAAAAAGAGCGACAATTTTGAAAAAAACACAATATTTTTTACTTTTGCTATAATAAATATCCCACAAAAATTTATAAACTATATATATACTATACTTTTTTCCCCAGTTTAGGCCGATATGTATTCTTCTACATATTTCTGGTAAAAAAATTGCAATAAGTGTATATTGATTGGTTGGTTTGAGCAAAATTTATAGCGTCTACTAAATAGGGGATCATTTTATGGCATTTTTATTATTTTTTTTTTATTATTAGTAATGGCGGTGATCTGCAATTTTTATCATGACTGCAACATTATGGTGGACACATCAGATACTTTTGACACTATTTTGGGACCATTGTCATTTATACAGTGACCAGTGCTATAAAAATACACTGATTACTGTGTAAATGACACTAGCAGTGAAGGGGTTAACCACTCGGGGTGATGAAGGGGTTAAGTGTGTCCTAGGGAGTGATTCTAACTGTGGGGGGATGGGCTTCAACACACATGACAGTGATCACTGCTCTCGATGACAGAGAGCAGTGATCTCTGTCATGACACTAGGCAGAACGGGGAAATGCTTTGTTTACAAAGGCATCTCCCCATTCTACCTCTCCGTGACACAATCACGGGCACCCGGTGGACATCGAGTCCGCGGGACCCACGGTCATGGAGAACATGGCCATCGCACGCTTCTTACAGGGGACGTACCCGTACGCCCTTTTGCCCACACGTGCAATTCTGCCGATGTATATCATTGTGCAGCAGTCGGGAAGCAGTTCAATTTGCTGTCTCCTCTGGCTCTTAACAGATGCTTGCTGTTAAATCAGGATACCTTTCATAAAGGCCTTGTATGTGGCCCATAATGTGGAAATAGAGATGTCAGGAGAGGTATTCGTCTCAAAAAAGAGAGCATGGGCTTTTGAAATCCATTGGCAGTGGTCAGGCGATGCTAAGAGAGTGGGATCCAGTCTCCAAAGGTGGGTGAGGTTGGGTTTCTTAGTGTCTCTGAGTACTAGTATGGATACAGGGGCATGGTCAGACCATATTATCATACCTATCTGTAGGGATGAGCCGAACACCCCCCGGTTCAGTTCGCACCAGAACCCGCGAACGGACCGCAAGTTCGCACGAACGTTAGAACCCCATTGACGTCTATGGGACTCGAACGTTCGAAATCAAAAGTGCTCATTTTAAAGGCTAATTTGCATGGTATTGTCCTAAAAAGGGTGTGGGGACCCGGGTCCTACCCCAGGGGACATGTATCAATGCAAAAAAAACTTTTAAAAACGGCCGTTTTTTCGGGAGCAGTGATTTTAATGATGCTTAAAGTAAAAAAAAAAAAGTGAAATATTCCTTTAAATATCGTACCTGGGGGGTGTCTATAGTATGCCTGTAAAGTGACGCGTGTTTCCCATGTTTAGAACAGTCCCTGCACCAAATGTCATTTTTAAAGGAAAAAATCTCATTTAAAACTGCTTGCGGGTTTAATGTCATGTCGGGTCCTGGCAATATGGATGAAAATCAGTGAGACAAACGGCATGGGTACCCCCCAGTCCATTACCAGGCCCTTTGGGTCTTGTATGGATATTAAGGGGAACCCCGCACCCAAATTAAAATAAGGAAAGGTCCCTATATACTCTGAACAGCAGTATACAGGCGGTGCAAACAAGACAGGGACTGTAGGTTTGTTGTTAAGTAGAATCTCTTTGTAATTTTGAACATTTTTAACGTGTTTAGCTCCAGCCAAAAAATCTTTTCTAAGCTTTTTGGAAAACATAGGGAAGGGTTATCACCCCTGTGACATTTGTTTTGCGTCTTTCCTCCTCTTCAGAAGATTTCACCTCACTTTTTTGTCCCAATGAAAAATGTTTTTTGAAAATTTGGGTTTTTTTGTGGAACAAGGATTGGAAAGCATCAGTGGAAAGGAGAAATTGTTTTCCCATATTAACTCTTACATGAGAGAATTTCCCTTCCTAGGGGTAGATTTCATCTCACTTCCTGTTGTCTCCTTCCGTTTGCAAGTAGGAGTCGTTTGTAAGTTAGATGTTTGAAAGTAGGGTCCTGCCCTATATACTCAGCAGAAATTTGGGCCTTAGGTGTTGCTGTGGCCAAAACACTGTAAGCCCTCACAGGGCCCTGCTGTGAAATATTAGATCAAGAATTGTAATTACATGCCCCTGTTGAACAGGAGCTGAAAAATTAGGCCTTAGGCACTGGTGCTGGTGCCACAACACTGCAACCCCTCACAGACACTCTAGTTGGAACGCAGGAACGAGTCCTGCTGCAAAGTATTGCATCAAAAATTGTAATTACACGCCCCTGTTAGACAGGGGCAGAAAAATTGGGCCTTAGGCACTGGTGCTGGTGCCACAACACTGCAACCCCTCACAGACACTCTAGTTGGAACGCAGGAACGAACCCTGCTGCAAAGTATTGCATCAAAAATTGTAATTACACGCCCCTGTTAGACAGGGGCAGAAAAATTGGGCCTTAGGCACTGGTGCTGGTGCCACAACACTGCAACCCCTCACAGACACTCTAGTTGGAACGCAGGAACGAGCCCTGCTGCAAAGTATTGCATCAAAAATTGTAATTACACGCCCCTGTTAGACAGGGGCAGAAAAATTGGGCCTTAGGCACTGGTGCTGGTGCCACAACACTGCAACCCCTCACAGACACTCTAGTTGGAATGCAGGAACGAGCCCTGCTGCAAAGTATTACATCAAAAATTGTAATTACACGCCCCTGTTATACAGGGGCTGAAAAATTGTGCCTTAGGCACTGGTGGTGGCGCCCAGAACCAAAAATGTTCTTACAAGCTATCAGCGTGATGATTGAGGAGGAAGAGGATAATTACTCAGGGATAGTCACTCAGCATCAGCATAGGCAGTCTTTGAAGGGATCTGAAAAAAATTATTCAGTTACATCAGCATCAGGTGCTTGGTAGCTGGTGGTGATCCAAGACTGATTCATTTTTATGAAGGTCAGCCGATCGACCGAGTCAGTGGACAGACGCACCCTGTGATCGGTTACCACGCCTCCAGCAGCACTGAATGTGCGTTCCGAAAGAACGCTGGATGCAGGACAGGCCAGTAGCTCAATTGCATACTGTGCAAGCTCTGGCCAGTGATCCATCCTCAAGACCCAGTAACCCAGAGGATTTTCGGTGGGAAAGGTGTCCAAGTCTGATCTTGCCCCTAGGTATTCCTGCACCATGTAAAACAGACGCTGGCGATGGTTGCTGGAACCGATCATACCTTGGGGCTGCGGACCAAAAAATTGTCTGAACGCATCGGTCAGACGGCCACCTTCTCCACCGCTCCTTCTTTGACTGACCGAAGCCTCAGCAACACGTTGTCCAGAAACAGGAGTTTGTAACCTCCCAGTCTCTGGGAACGCGTTGCACAGACCTTTCTGCAAGGCCTCCCGAAGATGTTTCATCCTCTGCTCCCTCTGCGATGGCAAGATAAGGTCCGCAACCTTACCCTTGTAACGTGGATCAAGGAGGGTTGCCAGCCAGTATTGGTCCTTCTCCTTGATACCACGAATACGAGGATCCTTACGCAGGCTTTGCAGGATCAGGGAGGCCATGCAGCGTAGGTTTGCTGAGGCATTTGGTCCGGAGTCCTCTGGGTCACTAAGGACAACAACGTCCGCAGCCACCTCCTCCCAGCCACGTACAAGTCCATGTGTTCCTTGGGACTGATCCCTTAAAGACTGCTGATGCTGAGTGCCAGGCTCCACCTCCATACTGACACAATCTTCCTCCTCCTCCTCCTCCTCCTCCTCGTCCTCTTCCTGTGTGATCGGCGGGCACGCAGGAACACTGTCTGGATAAAGGGGGCCTTGAGAGCTAAGGAAGTCCTCCTCTTCCTGCCTCTGTTCTGCCTCAAGTGCCCTGTCCATTATTCCACGCAGCGTGTGCTCCAACAGGTGGACAAGGGGGACAGTGTCACTGATGCATGCACTGTCAGTGCTCACCATCCTCGTGGCCTCCTCGAATGGTGACAGGACAGTGCATGCATCCCTGATCATGGCCCACTGGCGTGGGGAAAAAAAACCAAGGTCCCCTGACCCTGTCCTGGTGCCATAGTCGCACAGGTACTCATTTATGGCCCTCTGCTGCGTGTGCAGCCGCTGCAGCATGGCCAATGTCGAGTTCCACCTGGTGGGCATGTCACAGATTAGGCGGTTCTTGGGCAGGTTAAACTCCTTTTGGAGGTCCGTCAGCCGAGCACTGGCATTATATGACCGGCGGAAATGCACACAGACTTTCCTGGCCTGCCTCAGGACATCCTGTAAGCCCGGGTACCTGCCCAAGAACCGCTGCACCACCAAGTTAAGGACGTGAGCCAAACAGGGCACATGGGTCAGTTGTCCCTGTCGGAGGGCAGAGAGGAGGTTGGTGCCATTGTCGCAAACCACCATTCCTGCCTTAAGTTGGCGTGGCGTCAACCACCTCTGAACCTGCCCCTGCAGAGCTGACAGAACCTCTGCCCCAGTGTGGCTCCTGTCCCCCAAGCACACCAGCTCAAGCACCGCATGGCATCTTTTGGCCTGCGTACTTGCGTAGCCCCTTGAACGCCTACGGAGCACCGCTGGTTCCGAGGAAGAGGCCATGGAGGAAGAAGAAGAGGAGGGGGTGGAGGAGAGAGGTGTGTCACAATCAGAATTTTGGAGGCGTGGTGGCGGAACAACCTCCAACACTACTGCACCTTGTCCTGCATCCTTCCCAGCTGCCAGCAGAGTCACCCAATGCGCCGTGAAACTTAAGTAACGTCCCTGTCCATGCCTGCTGGACCATGAGTCAGCGGTAATATGCACCTTACCGCTGACCGCCCTGTCCAGCGAGGCATGGACATTGCCTTCCACATGCCGGTAGAGAGCTGGAATCGCCTTCCGTGAGAAAAAGTGGCGTTTGGGTACCTGCCACTGAGGAACCGCACATTCCACAAACTCACGGAAGGGGGCAGAGTCTACCAACTGAAAAGGCAGCAGTTGAAGTGCTAGCAATTTTGCCAAGCTAGCATTCAACCGCTGGGCATGTGGATGGCTGGGAGCAAACTTCTTTCGGCGGTGCAGCAGCTGGGGCAGGGAAATTTGCCTGGTACAATCTGGCGTCGGTGTACCAAAAGCAGATTGCCCACAAGTACTTGGCTGTGACACACCTAATTCTACACCTTCATTCCTCTCACTGCAGGTCTCAGAGAGGACTGAAGGTCTAGTGGGGTTGGAAATCTCAGCTGATGAGGAGCAAGGAGAGATCCTCTTTGTTCTTTGGTGTGGGTCTTTTAGATATGCTTGCCAACGAACTGCATGGCAGGTCAACATATGTCTGGTCAAGCATGTGGTACCCAAGCGGGAGATGTTTTGGCCACGCGAGATACGCTTGAGACATATGTTGCAAATAGCAGCGGTGCGATCTGATGCACTCGTCTCAAAAAAGGCCCACACCAAAGAACTTTTTGAATAACGCGCAGAGACTGCAGCGCCCTGCACATGTGGAGCTTTGGGGTGTGATGCAGTCAATGTGCTGCCCTTAGGCTGGCCCCTGGAGGGCATCCTGCCTCGTTGGTGATGTGCCGCCTCCTCCTCCTCCTCCTCTCTCCTATCAGGCACCCACGTTGAGTCAGTGACCTCATCATCCCCTCCCTCCTCATCACTGGAGCAAACCTGGCAGTATGCTGCAGCAGGGGGAGCATGACTGCCAGATTGCTGTCCTTCTTGGGCACCCCCTCTGTCCGTGCTCATGTTACTGCCTTCATCGAGCTCAGTATCATCATCAGAGCCTTCCAAACGCTGGGCATCCTCCTGGAGCATGTACCCAACACTGTGGTCAAACAGTTCGAGGGAATCCTCATGAGGACATGGTGGAGCTAGGGAAGGAGTCACTGATGACATTGAGCTGAGGGAAGAGGCCGCTGCTTTGCCAGACAAAGCACCCTGGGCATGGGTGAGAGAGGATGAGGAGGATGAGGACGGCTTGGTCATCCACTCGACCAAGTTTTCTGCATGTTGCGGCTCAACACGGCCAGCTGCCGAAAAAAAGGCCAAGCGTGTCCCATGGCCACGTGCTGATGAGGATGCACCGTCTCCACGACCAGCACTAGACACAGAGCCTGCTTGCCCTCTCTTATTGGCTTGTGACTGTCTGCCTCTCCTTCTTGGCCTTCCAGACATACTAATGGCCTGTAGCTGCACTAAGCTGGGATAGAACACCTGTAATTTTCTTCAGGTAGCTTTATATACTGTAACCAGACAAGCCTGCCTGTCAGTAGGAAGATAACAGGAACGGATCTAGCTGAACACTGTGAGCAGGACGCACTGCACTAAATGTAAATAGCAGGAACGGATCTAGCTGAACACTGTGAGCAGGACGCACTGACTGCACTAAATGTAAATAGCAGGAACGGATCTAGCTGAACACTGTGAGCAGGACGCACTGCACTAAATGTAAATAGCAGGAACAGATCTAGCTGAACACTGTGAGCAGGACGCACTGCACTAAATGTAAATAGCAGGAACGGATCTAGCTGAACACTGTGAGCAGGACGCACTGACTGCACTAAATGTAAATAGCAGGAACGGATCTAGCTGAACACTGTGAGCAGGACGCACTGCACTAAATGTAAATAGCAGGAACGGATCTAGCTGAACACTGTGAGCAGGACGCACTGCACTAAATGTAAATAGCAGGAACGGATCTAGCTGAACACTGTGAGCAGGACGCACTGCACTAAATGTAAATAGCAGGAACGGATCTAGCTGAACACTGTGAGCAGGACGCACTGCACTAAATGTAAATAGCAGGAACGGATCTAGCTGAACACTGTGAGCAGGACGCACTGACTGCACTAAATGTAAATAGCAGGAACGGATCTAGCTGAACACTGTGAGCAGGACGCACTGCACTAAATGTAAATAGCAGGAACGGATCTAGCTGAACACTGTGAGCAGGACGCACTGCACTAAATGTAAATAGCAGGAACGGATCTAGCTGAACACTGTGAGCAGGACGCACTGCACTAAATGTAAATAGCAGGAACGGATCTAGCTGAACACTGTGAGCAGGACGCACTGCACTAAATGTAAATAGCAGGAACGGATCTAGCTGAACACTGTGAGCAGGACGCACTGACTGCACTAAATGTAAATAGCAGGAACGGATCTAGCTGAACACTGTGAGCAGGACGCACTGCACTAAATGTAAATAGCAGGAACGGATCTAGCTGAACACTGTGAGCAGGACGCACTGCACTAAATGTAAATAGCAGGAACGGATCTAGCTGAACACTGTGAGCAGGACGCACTGCACTAAATGTAAATAGCAGGAACGGATCTAGCTGAACACTGTGAGCAGGACGCACTGCACTAAATGTAAATAGCAGGAACGGATCTAGCTGAACACTGTGAGCAGGACGCACTGACTGCACTAAATGTAAATAGCAGGAACGGATCTAGCTGAACACTGTGAGCAGGACGCACTGCACTAAATGTAAATAGCAGGAACGGATCTAGCTGAACACTGTGAGCAGGACGCACTGCACTAAATGTAAATAGCAGGAACGGATCTAGCTGAACACTGTGAGCAGGACGCACTGACTGCACTAAATGTAAATAGCAGGAACGGATCTAGCTGAACACTGTGAGCAGGACGCACTGACTGCACTAAATGTAAATAGCAGGAACGGATCTAGCTGAACACTGTGAGCAGGACGCACTGCACTAAATGTAAATAGCAGGAACAGATCTAGCTGAACACTGTGAGCAGGACGCACTGCACTAAATGTAAATAGCAGGAACGGATCTAGCTGAACACTGTGAGCAGGACGCACTGCACTAAATGTAAATAGCAGGAACGGATCTAGCTGAACACTGTGAGCAGGACGCACTGCACTAAATGTAAATAGCAGGAACGGATCTAGCTGAACACTGTGAGCAGGACGCACTGCACTAAATGTAAATAGCAGGAACGGATCTAGCTGAACACTGTGAGCAGGACGCACTGACTGCACTAAATGTAAATAGCAGGAACGGATCTAGCTGAACACTGTGAGCAGGACGCACTGCACTAAATGTAAATAGCAGGAACGGATCTAGCTGAACACTGTGAGCAGGACGCACTGCACTAAATGTAAATAGCAGGAACGGATCTAGCTGAACACTGTGAGCAGGACGCACTGCACTAAATGTAAATAGCAGGAACGGATCTAGCTGAACACTGTGAGCAGGACGCACTGCACTAAATGTAAATAGCAGGAACGGATCTAGCTGAACACTGTGAGCAGGACGCACTGCACTAAATGTAAATAGCAGGAACGGATCTAGCTGAACACTGTGAGCAGGACGCACTGCACTAAATGTAAATAGCAGGAACGGATCTAGCTGAACACTGTGAGCAGGACGCACTGACTGCACTAAATGTAAATAGCAGGAACGGATCTAGCTGAACACTGTGAGCAGGACGCACTGCACTAAATGTAAATAGCAGGAACGGATCTAGCTGAACACTGTGAGCAGGACGCACTGCACTAAATGTAAAGAGCAGGAACAGATCTAGCTGAACACTGTGAGCAGGACGCACTGCACTAAATGTAAAGAGCAGGAACAGATCTAGCCTAATCTAGCTCTCAAATCAAATGACACTGTCTGTCTCTCTCTCTATCAGCACACCGGAACACACTACACAGGGCCGCCGTGCAGGCGGCCTTATATAGTGTGGGGCGTGTACTAAATCCCCTGAGCCATAATTGGCCAAAGCCACCCTGGCTTTGGCCAATTACAGCTCTCTCTACTGACGGCGCTGTGATTGGCCAAGCATGCGGGTCATAGTGCATGCTTGGCCAATCATCAGCCAGCAATGCACTGCGATGCCGCAGTGAATTATGGGCCGTGACGCGCCACACGAATTTGGCGCGAACGGCCCATAACGTTCGCAATTCGACGGACGGTCGAACAGCCGATGTTCGAGTCGAACATGGGTTCGACTCGAACACGAAGCTCATCCCTACCTATCTGTTAGGCGGCAATCAGTTGGAGATTCCATTTGTCCGTGAGAAAAAAGTAAATCCTAGAGTATGAAAGGTGGGGTGGTGAGTAGTATATGTTGGCATCTCCAGACATCATATATGTCATAAGTGTGTAGAAGATGACAAATGGATTGGAGGGTAGCTATTTTACCTGAGGAGGAATCAAGGGTGGCATTGCCAATCGTATTGAAGTCTTCGCCTATAATGAGCCTGCCACTTTTGAATTTTTGCAAAGAGGTGTTTTCAGAACTTAATCTGTTTAGCGCTTGGGGCATGAATGTTGACAATTGTGTATCGGATTTGGTTGATGTCACAGATTAAGATGTGGTATCTGCCCATGGGGTCAGTGAGTTCGGAGTGAATTTGAAAGTTAGTTGAGTCTCGAAAAGCCGTAAGAACCCCATTTTTCTTGAAGGTGTTAGAGGCCATGAATAAATGGGGCAGGTGCTTCAAGATGATGGTGGGCGTCTTGGATGTGGCGAAGTGCTTCTCTTGGATCATGAGACTCTCCGCTTTTAGGGAGTTGAGGCCCCGTACATTCAGAGAGTTAAATTTAATCGGCATTATGTTGCAGGAATTTGTGAGGACCAGGTTGGTGTGTGGATATTCTTGGATCTGGCGCGTATTTTGTTGTTGTTGGTGGCACCTTAGTTTCGGCCACAGGACAATTAAGCATTGTAGAATTGAAGGCAATGTGGTCTCAGGATTGTTTGGTGGGCTCATGAGAAGTAGGTCTAAGGGAGTTAGTGTTCCAGAGAAATAATCTAACGTATAGGATGAGCAAGAACTGGTGTGATACATAGGATGGGGATGAGGAAAGGGGAGATTTAAAAAAGACTTGCAAAAAAAGAAAGTGTGGTGGGTAGCAAACATTGCTACTAACAACAGGGGGAGAAAATTATCCATATCAACAACAGATTGACATGGAAAAGCATTGTTGAAACTGGGGGTTATACCTACAGTGAGGTCAAAAATGTTCCCAGTAGGGATGAGCTTTGTGTTCGAGTCGAACCCATGTTCGACTCGAACATCGGCTGTTCGACCGTCCGTCGAATTGCGAACGATATGGGCCGTTCGCGCCAAATTCGTGTGGCGCGTCACGGCCCATAATTCACTGCGGCATCGCAGTGCATTGCTGGCTGATGATTGGCCAAGCATGCACTATGACCCGCATGCTTGGCCAATCACAGCGCCGTCAGTAGAGAGAGCTGTGATTGGCCAAAGCCAGGGTGGCTTTGGCCAATTATGGCTCAGGGGATTTAGTACACACCCCACACTATATAAGGCCGCCTGCACGGCGGCCCTGTGTAGTGTGTTCCGGTGTGCTGAGAGATAGAGAGAGAGAGAGACAGTGTCATTTGATTTGAGTTAGATAGATTAGGCAGAACAGTCAGTCAGTTAGCTGCACTTACAGTGTATTGTGTATATATATGCATCCCAGGTGTTGCATATATATATATACACTGTATTCAGTTTAGCTAGATCCGTTCCTGTTATCTTCTATCTAGACGATTTAGTGCAGTGTGTCCTGCTCACAGTGTTCAGCTAGATCCGTTCCTGCTATTTACATTCAGTGCAGTGCGTCCTGCTCACAGTGTTCAGCTAGATCCGTTCCTGCTATTTACATTCAGTGCAGTGCGTCCTGCTCACAGTGTTCAGCTAGATCCGTTCCTGCTATTTACATTCAGTGCAGTGCGTCCTGCTCACAGTGTTCAGCTAGATCCGTTCCTGCTATTTACATTCAGTGCAGTGCGTCCTGCTCACAGTGTTCAGCTAGATCCGTTCCTGCTATTTACATTCAGTGCAGTGCGTCCTGCTCACAGTGTTCAGCTAGATCCGTTCCTGCTATTTACATTCAGTGCAGTGCGTCCTGCTCACAGTGTTCAGCTAGATCCGTTCCTGCTATTTACATTCAGTGCAGTGCGTCCTGCTCACAGTGTTCAGCTAGATCCGTTCCTGCTATTTACATTCAGTGCAGTGCGTCCTGCTCACAGTGTTCAGCTAGATCCGTTCCTGCTATTTACATTCAGTGCAGTGCGTCCTGCTCACAGTGTTCAGCTAGATCCGTTCCTGCTATTTACATTCAGTGCAGTGCGTCCTGCTCACAGTGTTCAGCTAGATCCGTTCCTGCTATTTACATTCAGTGCAGTGCGTCCTGCTCACAGTGTTCAGCTAGATCCGTTCCTGCTATTTACATTCAGTGCAGTGCGTCCTGCTCACAGTGTTCAGCTAGATCCGTTCCTGCTATTTACATTCAGTGCAGTGCGTCCTGCTCACAGTGTTCAGCTAGATCCGTTCCTGCTATTTACATTCAGTGCAGTGCGTCCTGCTCACAGTGTTCAGCTAGATCCGTTCCTGCTATTTACATTCAGTGCAGTGCGTCCTGCTCACAGTGTTCAGCTAGATCCGTTCCTGCTATTTACATTCAGTGCAGTGCGTCCTGCTCACAGTGTTCAGCTAGATCCGTTCCTGCTATTTACATTCAGTGCAGTGCGTCCTGCTCACAGTGTTCAGCTAGATCCGTTCCTGCTATTTACATTCAGTGCAGTGCGTCCTGCTCACAGTGTTCAGCTAGATCCGTTCCTGCTATTTACATTCAGTGCAGTGCGTCCTGCTCACAGTGTTCAGCTAGATCCGTTCCTGCTATTTACATTCAGTGCAGTGCGTCCTGCTCACAGTGTTCAGCTAGATCCGTTCCTGCTATTTACATTCAGTGCAGTGCGTCCTGCTCACAGTGTTCAGCTAGATCCGTTCCTGCTATTTACATTCAGTGCAGTGCGTCCTGCTCACAGTGTTCAGCTAGATCCGTCCCTGCTATTTACATTCAGTGCAGTGCGTCCTGCTCACAGTGTTCAGCTAGATCCGTTCCTGCTATTTACATTCAGTGCAGTGCGTCCTGCTCACAGTGTTCAGCTAGATCCGTTCCTGCTATTTACATTCAGTGCAGTGCGTCCTGCTCACAGTGTTCAGCTAGATCCGTTCCTGCTATTTACATTCAGTGCAGTGCGTCCTGCTCACAGTGTTCAGCTAGATCCGTTCCTGCTATTTACATTCAGTGCAGTGCGTCCTGCTCACAGTGTTCAGCTAGATCCGTTCCTGCTATTTACATTCAGTGCAGTGCGTCCTGCTCACAGTGTTCAGCTAGATCCGTTCCTGCTATTTACATTCAGTGCAGTGCGTCCTGCTCACAGTGTTCAGCTAGATCCGTTCCTGCTATTTACATTCAGTGCAGTGCGTCCTGCTCACAGTGTTCAGCTAGATCCGTTCCTGCTATTTACATTCAGTGCAGTGCGTCCTGCTCACAGTGTTCAGCTAGATCCGTTCCTGCTATTTACATTCAGTGCAGTGCGTCCTGCTCACAGTGTTCAGCTAGATCCGTTCCTGCTATTTACATTCAGTGCAGTGCGTCCTGCTCACAGTGTTCAGCTAGATCCGTTCCTGCTATTTACATTCAGTGCAGTGCGTCCTGCTCACAGTGTTCAGATAGATCCGTTCCTGCTATTTACATTCAGTGCAGTGCGTCCTGCTCACAGTGTTCAGCTAGATCCGTTCCTGCTATTTACATTCAGTGCAGTGCGTCCTGCTCACAGTGTTCAGCTAGATCCGTTCCTGTTATCTTCCTACTGACAGGCAGGCTTGTCTGGTTACAGTATATAAAGCTACCTGAAGAAAATTACAGGTGTTCTTTTTGATCCTATTAGTACCACGGTCAGGCAGCTAGACTATTTACATTTAGTACAGTGTGTCCTGCTCACAGTGTTCAGCTAGATCCGTTCCTGTTATCTTCCTACTGACAGGCAGGCTTGTCTGGTTACAGTATATAAAGCTACCTGAAGAAAATTACAGGTGTTCTATCCCAGCTTAGTGCAGCTACAGGCCATTAGTATGTCTGGAAGGCCAAGAAGGAGAGGCAGACAGTCACAAGCCAATAAGAGAGGGCAAGCAGGCTCTGTGTCTAGTGCTGGTCGTGGAGACGGTGCATCCTCATCAGCACGTGGCCATGGGACACGCTTGGCCTTTTTTTCGGCAGCTGGCCGTGTTGAGCCGCAACATGCGGAAGACTTGGTCGAGTGGATGACCAAGCCGTCCTCATCCTCCTCATCCTCTCTCACCCATGCCCAGGGTGCTTTGTCTGGCAAAGCAGCGGCCTCTTCCCTCAGCTCAATGTCATCAGTGACTCCTTCCCTAGCTCCACCATGTCCTCATGAGGATTCCCTCGAACTGTTTGACCACAGTGTTGGGTACATGCTCCAGGAGGATGCCCAGCGTTTGGAAGGCTCTGATGATGATACTGAGCTCGATGAAGGCAGTAACATGAGCACGGACAGAGGGGGTGCCCAAGAAGGACAGCAATCTGGCAGTCATGCTCCCCCTGCTGCAGCATACTGCCAGGTTTGCTCCAGTGATGAGGAGGGAGGGGATGATGAGGTCACTGACTCAACGTGGGTGCCTGATAGGAGAGAGGAGGAGGAGGAGGAGGAGGAGGCGGCACATCACCAACGAGGCAGGATGCCCTCCAGGGGCCAGCCTAAGGGCAGCACATTGACTGCATCACACCCCAAAGCTCCACATGTGCAGGGCGCTGCAGTCTCTGCGCGTTATTCAAAAAGTTCTTTGGTGTGGGCCTTTTTTGAGACGAGTGCATCAGATCGCACCGCTGCTATTTGCAACATATGTCTCAAGCGTATCTCGCGTGGCCAAAACATCTCCCGCTTGGGTACCACATGCTTGACCAGACATATGTTGACCTGCCATGCAGTTCGTTGGCAAGCGTATCTGAAAGACCCACACCAAAGAACAAAGAGGATCTCTCCTTGCTCCTCATCAGCTGAGATTTCCAACCCCACTAGACCTTCAGTCCTCTCTGAGACCTGCAGTGAGAGGAATGAAGGTGTAGAATTAGGTGTGTCACAGCCAAGTACTTGTGGGCAATCTGCTTTTGGTACACCGACGTCAGATTGTACCAGGCAAATTTCCCTGCCCCAGCTGCTGCACCGCCGAAAGAAGTTTGCTCCCAGCCATCCACATGCCCAGCGGTTGAATGCTAGCTTGGCAAAATTGCTAGCACTTCAACTGCTGCCTTTTCAGTTGGTAGACTCTGCCCCCTTCCGTGAGTTTGTGGAATGTGCGGTTCCTCAGTGGCAGGTACCCAAACGCCACTTTTTCTCACGGAAGGCGATTCCGGCTCTCTACCGGCATGTGGAAGGCAATGTCCATGCCTCGCTGGACAGGGCGGTCAGCGGTAAGGTGCATATTACCGCTGACTCATGGTCCAGCAGGCATGGACAGGGACGTTACTTAAGTTTCACGGCGCATTGGGTGACTCTGCTGGCAGCTGGGAAGGATGCAGGACAAGGTGCAGTAGTGTTGGAGGTTGTTCCGCCACCACGCCTCCAAAATGCTGATTGTGACACACCTCTCTCCTCCACCCCCTCCTCTTCTTCTTCCTCCATGGCCTCTTCCTCGGAACCAGCGGTGCTCCGTAGGCGTTCAAGGGGCTACGCAAGTACGCAGGCCAAAAGATGCCATGCGGTGCTTGAGCTGGTGTGCTTGGGGGACAGGAGCCACACTGGGGCAGAGGTTCTGTCAGCTCTGCAGGGGCAGGTTCAGAGGTGGTTGACGCCACGCCAACTTAAGGCAGGAATGGTGGTTTGCGACAATGGCACCAACCTCCTCTCTGCCCTCCGACAGGGACAACTGACCCATGTGCCCTGTTTGGCTCACGTCCTTAACTTGGTGGTGCAGCGGTTCTTGGGCAGGTACCCGGGCTTACAGGATGTCCTGAGGCAGGCCAGGAAAGTCTGTGTGCATTTCCGCCGGTCATATAATGCCAGTGCTCGGCTGACGGACCTCCAAAAGGAGTTTAACCTGCCCAAGAACCGCCTAATCTGTGACATGCCCACCAGGTGGAACTCGACGATGGCCATGCTGCAGCGGCTGCACACGCAGCAGAGGGCCATCAATGAGTACCTGTGCGACTATGGCACCAGGACAGGGTCAGGGGACCTTGGTTTTTTTTCCCCACGCCAGTGGGCCATGATCAGGGATGCATGCACTGTCCTGTCACCATTCGAGGAGGCCACGAGGATGGTGAGCACTGACAGTGCATGCATCAGTGACACTGTCCCCCTTGTCCACCTGTTGGAGCACACGCTGCGTGGAATAATGGACAGGGCACTTGAGGCAGAACAGAGGCAGGAAGAGGAGGACTTCCTTAGCTCTCAAGGCCCCCTTTATCCAGACAGTGTTCCTGCGTGCCCGCCGATCACACAGGAAGAGGACGAGGAGGAGGAGGAGGAGGAGGAGGAAGATTGTGTCAGTATGGAGGTGGAGCCTGGCACTCAGCATCAGCAGTCTTTAAGGGATCAGTCCCAAGGAACACATGGACTTGTACGTGGCTGGGAGGAGGTGGCTGCGGACGTTGTTGTCCTTAGTGACCCAGAGGACTCCGGACCGAATGCCTCAGCAAACCTACGCTGCATGGCCTCCCTGATCCTGCAAAGCCTGCGTAAGGATCCTCGTATTCGTGGTATCAAGGAGAAGGACCAATACTGGCTGGCAACCCTCCTTGATCCACGTTACAAGGGTAAGGTTGCGGACCTTATCTTGCCATCGCAGAGGGAGCAGAGGATGAAACATCTTCGGGAGGCCTTGCAGAAAGGTCTGTGCAACGCGTTCCCAGAGACTGGGAGGTTACAAACTCCTGTTTCTGGACAACGTGTTGCTGAGGCTTCGGTCAGTCAAAGAAGGAGCGGTGGAGAAGGTGGCCGTCTGACCGATGCGTTCAGACAATTTTTTGGTCCGCAGCCCCAAGGTATGATCGGTTCCAGCAACCATCGCCAGCGTCTGTTTTACATGGTGCAGGAATACCTAGGGGCAAGATCAGACTTGGACACCTTTCCCACCGAAAATCCTCTGGGTTACTGGGTCTTGAGGATGGATCACTGGCCAGAGCTTGCACAGTATGCAATTGAGCTACTGGCCTGTCCTGCATCCAGCGTTCTTTCGGAACGTACATTCAGTGCTGCTGGAGGCGTGGTAACCGATCACAGGGTGCGTCTGTCCACTGACTCGGTCGATCGGCTGACCTTCATAAAAATGAATCAGTCTTGGATCACCACCAGCTACCAAGCACCTGATGCTGATGTAACTGAATAATTTTTTTCAGATCCCTTCAAAGACTGCCTATGCTGATGCTGAGTGATTATCCCTGAGTAATTATCCTCTTCCTCCTCAATCATCACGCTGATAGCTTGTAAGAACATTTTTGGTTCTGGGCGCCACCACCAGTGCCTAAGGCACAATTTTTCAGCCCCTGTATAACAGGGGCGTGTAATTACAATTTTTGATGTAATACTTTGCAGCACGGCTCGTTCCTGCATTCCAACTAGAGTGTCTGTGAGGGGTTGCAGTGTTGTGGCACCAGCACCAGTGCCTAAGGCCCAATTTTTCTGCCCCTGTCTAACAGGGGCGTGTAATTACAATTTTTGATGCAATACTTTGCAGCAGTGCTCGTTCCTGCGTTCCAACTAGAGTGTCTGTGAGGGGTTGCAGTGTTGTGGCACCAGCACCAGTGCCTAAGGCCCAATTTTTCTGCCCCTGTCTAACAGGGGCGTGTAATTACAATTTTTGATGCAATACTTTGCAGCAGTGCTCGTTCCTGCGTTCCAACTAGAGTGTCTGTGAGGGGTTGCAGTGTTGTGGCACCAGCACCAGTGCCTAAGGCCCAATTTTTCTGCCCCTGTCTAACAGGGGCGTGTAATTACAATTTTTGATGCAATACTTTGCAGCAGTGCTCGTTCCTGCGTTCCAACTAGAGTGTCTGTGAGGGGTTGCAGTGTTGTGGCACCAGCACCAGTGCCTAAGGCCCAATTTTTCTGCCCCTGTCTAACAGGGGCGTGTAATTACAATTTTTGATGCAATACTTTGCAGCAGTGCTCGTTCCTGCGTTCCAACTAGAGTGTCTGTGAGGGGTTGCAGTGTTGTGGCACCAGCACCAGTGCCTAAGGCCCAATTTTTCTGCCCCTGTCTAACAGGGGCGTGTAATTACAATTTTTGATGCAATACTTTGCAGCAGTGCTCGTTCCTGCGTTCCAACTAGAGTGTCTGTGAGGGGTTGCAGTGTTGTGGCACCAGCACCAGTGCCTAAGGCCCAATTTTTCTGCCCCTGTCTAACAGGGGCGTGTAATTACAATTTTTGATGCAATACTTTGCAGCAGTGCTCGTTCCTGCGTTCCAACTAGAGTGTCTGTGAGGGGTTGCAGTGTTGTGGCACCAGCACCAGTGCCTAAGGCCCAATTTTTCTGCCCCTGTCTAACAGGGGCGTGTAATTACAATTTTTGATGCAATACTTTGCAGCAGTGCTCGTTCCTGCGTTCCAACTAGAGTGTCTGTGAGGGGTTGCAGTGTTGTGGCACCAGCACCAGTGCCTAAGGCCTAATTTTTCAGCTCCTGTTCAACAGGGGCATGTAATTACAATTCTTGATCTAATATTTCACAGCAGGGCCCTGTGAGGGCTTACAGTGTTTTGGCCACAGCAACACCTAAGGCCCAAATTTCTGCTGAGTATATAGGGCAGGACCCTACTTTCAAACATCTAACTTACAAACGACTCCTACTTGCAAACGGAAGGAGACAACAGGAAGTGAGATGAAATCTACCCATAGGAAGGGAAATTCTCTCATGTAAGAGTTAATATGGGAAAACAATTTCTCCTTTCCACTGATGCTTTCCAATCCTTGTTCCACAAAAAAACCCAAATTTTCAAAAAACATTTTTCATTGGGACAAAAAAGTGAGGTGAAATCTTCTGAAGAGGAGGAAAGACGCAAAACAAATGTCACAGGGGTGATAACCCTTCCCTATGTTTTCCAAAAAGCTTAGAAAAGATTTTTTGGCTGGAGCTAAACACATTAAAAATGTTCAAAATTACAAAGAGATTCTACTTAACAACAAACCTACAGTCCCTGTCTTGTTTGCACCGCCTGTATACTGCTGTTCAGAGTATATAGGGACCTTTCCTTATTTTAATTTGGGTGCGGGGTTCCCCTTAATATCCATACAAGACCCAAAGGGCCTGGTAATGGACTGGGGGGTACCCATGCCGTTTGTCTCACTGATTTTCATCCATATTGCCAGGACCCGACATGACATTAAACCCGCAAGCAGTTTTAAATGAGATTTTTTCCTTTAAAAATGACATTTGGTGCAGGGACTGTTCTAAACATGGGAAACACGCGTCACTTTACAGGCATACTATAGACACCCCCCAGGTACGATATTTAAAGGAATATTTCACTTTTTTTTTTTTTACTTTAAGCATCATTAAAATCACTGCTCCCGAAAAAACGGCCGTTTTTAAAAGTTTTTTTTGCATTGATACATGTCCCCTGGGGTAGGACCCGGGTCCCCAAACCCTTTTTAGGACAATACCATGCAAATTAGCCTTTAAAATGAGCACTTTTGATTTCGAACGTTCGAGTCCCATAGACGTCAATGGGGTTCTAACGTTCGTGCGAACTTGCGGTCCGTTCGCGGGTTCTGGTGCGAACCGAACCGGGGGGTGTTCGGCTCATCCCTAGTTCCCAGCTATGAATAGGATTAAGACATAGTCGCATCAGGGCTAGTATGTAGAATGAGGCGGTGATTGGAACCATTCTATCTCCATATGGTGAGACTGATGAGGTGGGGGAAGATGATCTTCCTCAGGTATGATTCCCCATTCTTTAAGCAGGGCTAGGCCTGCCTCCAGGCTTCTGATCGTGTGAGATTTTCCTTGTCTTTTAATCATGCGTTTGGTAGGGAAGCCCCATTGATATCCAATGTTGTTATTGCGGAGAGCTTTTGTGATGGTGGTAAGTTTCTTCCTCTTCCTGAAGTGTTGCTTTGGATAGGTCCACATAAAGTTTGATCCCAGTGTAGGGTGTGGCGAGTGTAGAATTGTTTCTAGCCGCATACATAAGCTTTTCTTAGGCATTGTAAAAATGAATGCCTGCTAAAACGTCTCTGGGGACTGAAGCAGGCAGAAGTCGGATTTGGGTATTCTATGGGCCCTGTCTATGCTCATTTCAAGATTTGTAAGTTCTGGGACAAGTTGCTTCATTAGTTGCTGGATATAAGGGTCCAGACCATCTGGTGTGACCGTGAAACTTGACATTGTTTCGTATAGCGCGGTCCTCAAGGTCCGCGATTTTCAGTTTCATTTGTTGTAGTTCTGTGTCATGGTCAGTGTGAGCATTCACTAAATCATTGTGGGCTGTACACATCTCACCCATTTTGGTTTCCATGTGTGACAATCTTTGTTCATGCTCCCGCACTGTTTGGGAGAGAGGGGCTAGGACTGCAGATATATCCGAGTGAAGTGTGTGCCTCAGAGATAGTAGCATACTTTTCATATCAAGCTCTGACACTGGCTTGTAAGATGCGGGCAAAGTGTCAATGGCTGATTGCAATTGCAGAGCAGGCATAAGAGGGGGGGTGCTAGTGTGTCCTGACCAGGTGGGGGCAGGGGCCATCTCTTGGTTACTGGTGTAAATTTGGTCATTTTTGTTGCCATTGTGCTATGTGCTGGGTGTCAAATGTGACCCTGTTCCTTTAAGAAGGATTGGGCTACCTCAAGGCCCATCTGCCCCTTATCTATCCATTAGAATGCATGTGCTCCCAATGTGGAGACTCTCATAAATTTAGAAGGGTTAGGACTGCAAGTGATACAGGGTGCCATGAAGAGACCTTGCAGCTTACACATGCGCCTGCAAATGTGTGCTAACTAAACCCCTGTTTTATAATGCATAGTGTTAGACAGGTTAAATTGGTTGGTAAGCAGACTGGTTGGTGAGTTAAGCTGGGAATTTTCTCTGGTTTTGTCTTACATCCATCCGGGACCTGGATTTCATTGGGCTGTGGCATGTGGGGGATAAGGGAGGAGAGGACTCACCAAGGTCGCCTTCATAGAGAGGGAATGCCAGTCTATGGTCCCATGATTATTCGCCTTGCTGCTGTGGTGAAGGAGGAGTGTTCTGTGTTTCACTGGCGCTATTTTAGCCATGTCCTGAGCTACAGGGTGGGAAGAAGTCTGTGAGTTTCTGTGGTTACCTGGGATTTTTCCTTTGGCGGGTCATGGGAGGTAGCAGGAAGAAAGCCTCAGCATTAGGGCTGCAAAGTGGCGTGATGGCCGGTGTGTTGCCGCTTTTTTAGTTAGGGAATTGCAGAACCTCAGAGAAGCTCATCTACAGCACTGGCACGCCCCCAATAGATTTGTTTTATAATTCAAAGAAAAACTTCTTGCAACTTCTTAATAATCTTATTGTTTCACAAATATCTATAATATAAGTTTTTATTCCTTGGAGCAGAATGCTGGAAAAACAGATAGACACACTGTTTGCAAGTATATATGTTTATAGTTTTAAGTGGGATAACTCTAAGCCACATTCATTTTCTGATTTAAAATTGTACCTTCCTGGTTCAGCAATCCAGTGTTCTAAGTTACCTTACCAGCATACTCAAGGGATAATGAATTAGCATCATCACCTCTGTACAATGATCAGGGAACAGACAAAAGAAGTAATAAAATGAACCCAGGAAGCAGCAATGCTAAACTAGTAAAAAATAGTGATCTTATTGATTAGTACTGTAGATTTGTGTGCGCGTGTGTGTGTGTGTATACGTCACAAGAACACCTTACCAGCATGACAAATCCCTTGGCAGGTAAGTAGTAAGAAATTGTGTCTAAAACATATATTTAGCGGGTTCCTTGTAGTTCCATTGTGGCAGATTTTTTTTTAAATTTTGTTTAATAAATGCAACAAATATTGATATGTACAGATATACCAATAAGATTATATAATTTGAAAAAAGTAATCTCTCAAACATGTCCTGCCACACAGTAAATAGCTATTTTACAAAACCCAGCAGAACAAATACAAATACCTTACATACCTTCAAACTGCCAGACTATTCAAAGGGAGCATGGGGTGTGCTAAACACTAAAATTAGCGTATAATAAGCTAGTGTATTTTTTTCCTAATAAAGTCCACTACAGAAATTATGTCAGAAGCACTGAACATCCTGTTGAGTAGGATGTCCAATTATTATTATATGGGGTTATGCAAGCTTCGCAAAACTTTGTCCGGCCCTTAATAACTAATGACAGTAAAATAGACCACTGGTTATCATCAAACCCAAGGCCTAGGTATTGTTTGTATTTTCTACAGTTCTTACTGATATAAGTGTGCCTCCTAAGACTAGACATGCTAAGCAAAGACAACTTGATCCTAAACAGGCATATTTGGGAATCTCTGGTCTGTTTCTCTGGTGGGAAGTTAGCTTTAACTGGGTATCTGCTATCCTTGAACTCAGATATACCCTGAAGTCTCTTACTTGTGTAGCACCCTCCTAGGCAGGTGCTAGGATAGTTAGATAAGTGTTATGCCCCGTACACACGGTCGGATTTTCTGATGGACAATGTCCGATCGGAGCGTGTTGTCGGAAATTCCGACCGTGTGTGGGTGCCATCGGACATTTTCCATCGGATTTTCCGACACACAAAGTTGGACAGCAGGAGATAAAATTTTCCGACAACAAAATCCGATCGCGTCAATTCCGACCGTGTGTGGCCTGTTCCGACGCACAAAGTGCCAGGAATGCTCAGAAGAAATTCCGACACGGGCCAGCTCGTTCTGGTAAACTTAGCGTTCGCAATGGATACAGCACTTTCGTCACGCTGCAATGTTAAAAATGGTTTAATACAGCGCACTCTCTTCTTCTTTATAATGTGACAAGAATGAAGTAGTTTTGATGCTCATATTCACACACACTTCTCACAAACTTCTTTCGTTACTATTTATCGGGATTCCCTCAATATATTTTGATTTCTCACATCTGACAACATATTTTTTATTTATTTTTTTGACTTTAATGTAGATTCTTTTTTTGTGTTTCTCTTTTTAAATTTTTTTTTTTTGGTGATTTTGATTTGTACTCCCGAAAATGTTTGTGTGTGTTTTTTGTGACAAGTTCCCACAACACCATTATATGTTGTTGTATTTAATCTGTAGGAGATTGTTTGGTGTTGTTGTCCCTTGTTAATTTCACATTTTATGTTTTTAGAAATGTACCTGAATCGTCACCAACAAACTGTCTTTTTTGGATGAAAACACACACAGGAGAGTAGAATTTACCGAAATTTTTTTTATTAAGGGGTCACAACTATAAAAAAACAAAGAGGGAGGCAACGCTGGAGAAACTGCAGAAATTGGCGAAGCCTGGGACCCCAGGGCAGACATCAATTATTTAAAAGCAAAATTGGTGGCCTGAGGAGTCCATATCTTAGGGAGGGCAGTCTGGTCCAGAAGTCCCAGAGATCCGGAAAGCAGCAGATGACATCTATGTCCCCAGGCTGTGGTCATACGAGAGACTGCATCTTCTGTCAGACCAGACTGAACACAGGGCAATCACTCTCAGGTCTTCCTTCCACGCTTCCTTTCAGGCTTTGGCTGTGGTGGTGGAGTTGTGGCAGCAGGAGGAGGAGGAGGAGGAGGATCGTCCATCTCCATGACATCCGTCGTGGGTGTCAGTTCCCCACTCTCCCCCTTACGAAGGACTTTATAAATCAGGTCCTCAGAGAGCCTGCGTTGGCCCTCCTGCATGCCCTGCAATTTTGTGGCAGCCATGCAGGCAAAGGCCTCTGCAGGACTGGGGAAGGCTCGGAGGGACGCCAAAGCCTCCTGGATCAGCCTGTATGCTGAATCCTGCACAGGACTGGGAGTCATCTTCCTGGCTCGTTTATGTGGCAGGCGGAGGGGAGGAACCTGAGACTCAGTCAGGCTGTGACTGGTCCCAGGCTTCTCTTGGCTGACACTTAGCCCCGCCTCCTCCTGGCTGCCACTAATCCCCGCCTCCTCCTGACTGCCACATTCCACAGCCTCCTCCTGGCTGAGGTCTTCCTGTGTATGAAAAAGGGACATAGTTTTAGTATTTTATTCATCAATCACACACAATTTTCACCTCCTCACTGCTGCAAATTGAATGTTAACAAATATAACAGACTATCATTGTGAGCCCAGCAGTTTTCATTCTTGTCCCAATTTTGGGTGCCCACTACTGTCTATTGATATGTAAAACACTTTCAAGCAGCAATTAGTGATCAATAATAACATCTAATAAACATCATTTATTTATTGACCAGAAATCTGTAGAGGAATGCTATACCTGACTCCAGCTGGGCTCCTCCACTTCTTCCTGGCAGGAAGGCCCAGGTTGGACATCGGAAGCCTCAGCTGGGATGGAAGGAAGAGTGGAAGGAAGAGTAGAGAGGGATTCCCTGACCTCAGTGTGGTCTGACAGAAATCACAGTCTCTCATAGTACCAGAGCCTGGGGACATAAACGTCATCTGCTGCAGCTCCTGACCTCTGGGAATCTGTGACCTTCTTGCGCTCCCTAAGATAAGTGCTCCTCAGGCCACCAATTTTAGCTTTCAAATAAGGGATGGTTGCTGTGGGGACCACCGGCTTCACCAACTCCAGCAGTTTCTCCAGCGCTGCCTGCCTCTTCTGTTTGTGGTTATAATGGGGATGTCTGACCTGCCACAGACAGGGCAGCTCCCTGTATTTATCTATGAACAGGGGCAGGAAGTTGTGGTCATTGAAGCCATCCATTTTCTCTGCAAGACACAACACAAGACAAACCCTAATGTCAGGCCAAACTCCCCTAATCTTGTTACAATATAGGCTTCCATTTCGAAGCAGTATAGGCCCAAGTTTAGATCCTACCTTCGTTAGCACGATCAGCGTCTCCGATGCTCCTTCCTCCGCTCACAGATCGTACGTAAGATGCGCGCGTTACGCTTTATACACACTGCGCATGCGTATAACTCCGCCCGCCCCTGACGTTCTTTCTAGTCTATTCCCCGCCCCTTTTCATTCGGCGCAGTGGGGGAAGAGCACATGGCGGATAGACAGCAGGATCGTGCTAACTGTAGCAACGAGGAGGAGGAGGAGGAAAGGCTGGAGCTTGAAACGTCCAGAAGGAGATTAAAGGACTCAAATATGTCCTTTGGGGAGATGTTGGAAATGGTGGACATCCTGAAGAGGGCCGACTATGAGGGAAAGTATGGGCCTTACCCCAACCCCAATGTCCGAAAGGCCAAGATCATGGCGAAAGTGGTCAGGAGTCTGCACCGGAATTTCGGGGTACGACGATCGAAAGATCAGCTCAGGAAGCGGTGGTCAGACCTGAAATTACGAGAACATGAGCAGTACAGAAAGATCCGGAGAGTGCTGCAAAAAAGTAAGTAGTTGTGCTGTGTTCCTATTTTTTTGGTGTTTATTACGTTCGTGCTGCTCCATGTGCTTTTAGGAACTGTTGTACAGTTTAAAATGGCAACTTTCATGTTCATGGGCACATTATTCGTTCGGATCACACATTTTTCTTTCGGACTATAAAATACCATTAACAAACAAATTAAAGTGCAGCGCAAAAACTTGAAAGAAAATAAACACAAAGAGTCCCATACAAAACATATATGTGTGTATGTATCCTCCTCTGTCTTATATCTTCTTGCTAGGAGACACCCAAATTCTTCAGCATAACTAAGCAAATAAACTGCTTACCAGAAAGAAGATCAGAAAGGGCATAGTTAACACCAATGCTGGGAGAGTCCGGAACAGCTGGTCTGACGATTTCAGACGGTATCCAGCAGCTAGTATTCCAATACAGCAAGTGATAAAAAGACACCGATGTTGGAGAAGTCTGGAACAGCTGATCTGATTTGAGAAGATATCCGGCAACTAATCTTCCAGTGCAGTAGGTACTAAAGCAGCTCCAAGGTGTGGTAAGGCAAAAAGAAAAAGAAGGGACATCTAAGAGCGTTCCGTTTAGCTCAGTCTAAGTTTATTTAAACCGTGATACAGTCCATAAAAGAGCGCATAAAGAAGCGCCAATAAAACAGCTTCAAATGAGGGTAAAAAGACTATTTGCGTCTGAACAGCTGTGACAAGATGACAGCGGGTGACATGAGACTCCGCCCCCGTACGCGGCGTTACGTCCAATGGACTTCGTCAGCAGGGGTGGAGTCAGGCTGTCACCCGGGATCTTAAATACCTGCCGACTATCAGCAGAGAGTGTGTCTTAGGACCGGAAGCGGAAGCAAAATTCCAAATAGTCACGAACGGAGACACTTGCTGGGACTATAGCCACAGATATATAACAGATAGTAATTTAAATATGGTTCCAAGGAAATAGGCACTCTACGTTCAAAAAATAGATATGTCTTATAATAAGATAAACAATAAGACATAATAGTAGGAATGGTCGGAGAAGTCACCCGCTGTCATCTATGATAAATTACAGCACCACTCAAAGTGCTATAAGAGCAATTACATTAAAAAGGCACAAGATGTAATTGTAAAGTGAATTACCACATACATATAAGAAACAAAAAATACAAATATGTAAAATTATATAAAATTATATAAAATTATATATAAAATGAAACTCATTTGTCAGAGATAAAGCAATTAAGGTCGAACTCAATGTTTAACCCTCTAGGGACTCCAACTTTTGTTTCATGGATCCAAAGAGATTCGCGGCGACTCAATTGCCTGATAAAATTACCGCCCCTCCAATGTTTCGAAACTTTTTCTATACCCCAGAAATGTAATTTCCTGGGGTCCCTATTGTGGCACAGTCTGAAATGTTTCGATACATGGTGTGATTTTAAACCTTTTTTAATATTGTTAACATGCTCCGCTATACGGACACCCATTGGTCGGGAAGTTCTTCCTACATATTGCAGCCCGCATTCGCACTGCAACATGTATACAACTCCCACCGTGTCGCATGTAATCAAATTCCTGATCTGATAGGTTCTGTTGGTGGCAGTAGCATTGAATTCCTTTCTTCTCTTAACATTGAATTTGCATTGTTTACAGGCTGGGCATTTGCCACAGGCATAAAATCCTGACATAAAACCAAATAATCTGCTTTCATTGATTACCGGAGGGTCAACCACACTTGGGGCAATCATATCTCTCAAGGTTGGAGGTCTCCGATAAACAAATCTGGGACGGTCGGGAAGGGTAGGGCCCAAAACATTGTCCTTTTTGAGAATGTTCCAATACTTTAGAATGATCTTTTCAACCTTTTTATGTTGGATGTTGTAGTCCAAGATGATTCTATATTGGGAATTCTGTTGTTCTGTATTCATAGGTGGTCTCCTATCTGGGTTTTTAACTAGGGAAGATCTATCCATACTGCCTACTTTTTGCACTTCTTCTGCTATAAGAGAACTGGAATAGCCCTTCTGTAGGAATTTTTTTGCCATATGATTGGCTTGTGAGAAGTAGTCATCATCCAGGTAGCAATTACGCCGGAGGCGAATAAACTGCCCCCTGGGGATGTTGAGTAGCCATGAATTGTGATGGCAGCTATCAAGGGGTATATACCCGTTCCTATCCGTGGGTTTGCAGTAGTTTTTGGTCCTATAGCCCCCCTCATGTTTAAAAATCTCAAGATCCAGGAAGGCTATACTGGAAACATCAGCCTTCCATGTGAGACAGATGTTCTTGGTGTTCCCGTTAAGCCGGGACATGAAAAGCTGAAGGCTGACCATGTCCCCCTCCCAAATCAGGAAAATATCATCTATATATCTTTGGTAGCAGACCAGCTGAGCGGGTCTGCTACCAAAGACAAAATCCTCTTCCCAGAGAGCCATAAAAATGATAGCGACGCTCGGAGCGAAGCGAGCGCCCATGGCAACTCCGAGGATTTGCAAAAAGAACTTTCCGCCGTACCAGAAATAGTTCCTAGTAAGACAAAACTCTAAGGCATTCAGCAAAAATTCTTTTAATTTGACTGGCAAGTCCGATTTATCAAGAGCCCATTGTACTGATCTAATAGCATCGGCATGACCAATTATCGTGTAAAGAGAGCTGACATCAGCCGTCACTAGTATACTATTATCTTTACACGGTAACTTTTCAACTACTTGTATAATATGTTTGGTATCCTTTAGAAACGCTGTGGTGTTAAACGCCAGAGGTTTCAAGAAATAATCGATGTACTGACCCAAACGTGCTGAAACAGAGTCGATACCGTTTACTATTGGTCTACCTGGGGGAGCTGAGGGATTTTTATGAATTTTGGGAAGGAAGTATATAATCGGTCGTCTGCAGGCACTGGGGTTGAGGTAAGATACCTCTTTTTTATTCAACACTCCCCTAGTTTTGCCTAACACAATAAGGGCCTCCAGCTCTTCCTTATATTGTATGATAGGATCCTTAGTCAGAATTTTATATGTCTTCCTAGTGACAGTAACCGATCCATTTCTTCCTGATAATAGGCTTTACTCATAATTACTAACCCCCCTCCCCCTCCGTTCGTGACTATTTGGAATTTTGCTTCCGCTTCCGGTCCTAAGACACACTCTCTGCAGGTATTTAAGATCCCGGGTGACAGCCTGACTCCACCCCTGCTGACGAAGTCCATTGGACGTAACGCTGCGTACGGGGGCGGAGTCTCATGTCACCCGCTGTCATCTTGTCACAGCTGTTCGGACGCGAACAGTCTTTTTACCCTCATTTGAAGCTGTTTTATTGGCGCTTCTTTATGCGCTCTTTTATGGACTGTATCACGGTTTAAATAAACTTAGACTGAGCTAAACGGAACGCTCTTAGATGTCCCTTCTTTTTCTTTTTGCCTTACCACACCTTGGAGCTGCTTTAGTACCTACTGCACTGGAAGATTAGTTGCCGGATATCTTCTCAAATCAGATCAGCTGTTCCAGACTTCTCCAACATCGGTGTCTTTTTATCACTTGCTGTATTGGAATACTAGCTGCTGGATACCGTCTGAAATCGTCAGACCAGCTGTTACGGACTCTCCCAGCATTGGTGTTAACTATGCCCTTTCTGATCTTCTTTCTGGTAAGCCGTTTATTTGCTTAGTTATGCTGAAGAATTTGGGTGTCTCCTAGCAAGAAGATATAAGACAGAGGAGGATACATACACACATATATGTTTTGTATGGGACTCTTTGTGTTTATTTTCTTTCAAGTTTTTGCGCTGCACTTTAATTTGTTTGTTATGTCGTTTGGGCTTGGTGTATACCCTTAAGTGTTCAGCCTGCAATTAGATTTATTTGTTTAAGGTTTTGCGCTGATTGTACACATCTTTGATTAGTTATATAAAATACCATTGTTTAGGCCATATGCATTTGGCCACCATTTTGAGGCCCTATACTTGTCTTCAAAGAATTGGGTTGTGTAGATGGCTTTGTTACTAGAATGAAATGCAAACTAGATTTTGTGTAAAGAGAGGACACTGAGCAGCTGTTTTCACATCTGGACACTGGAGCACTAGTGTGGGACACCAGAACACCATTTTTATTAGGGGGCCCACACAGGTGCTCCAGTATATACTATAGGGGGGCTACATCTGTGAAGCTTGTACCAAACAGGTAAAGTATTGGAGGTTGACAAAGGACACTAAAAAAGCTACATCTTGGAACTCGGCTAAAACAGACAATTGTACCCCACTTCCAAGCAATGTTTCATCTTTATAGTTCTACCATCAAATATCTGTGTGCTAATTATACCATTTTTGTTTTACATAGGGGATAAAAGACTCGGAGGACACCCCTCATCCGAGGAGACCAGAGCTCCCCCCCTCTGGAAGAGGGGGAAATACCCCCAACACAAGCTGAGCAGGAGGAAGAAGACGTGGTGGAAATAGTCCCCACAACAGGTGAGTGTCTGCGACCACAGGCTCAGATAAGAGATGGATTGCGGCATTTTTTTGAAACCTAATTTATTTTGGGGTTCCTCTCTTTTTAGGTGATCGTGAGGGTGTGGATGAAGATCCTTTCACATCCGAAAGTGCCCAGATCCTGATCGGGGAGATCATGGGGTGTAATTTACAATTGCAAAACATCAAGCAAAACATCAATGATGTTATTCCAAAATATAAAAACATCATTGATGTTTTGGGGCGAGTTTAAAGCCCCTCCAAATCACTTTCTTCTTTTGTGTGCTACAATGTGCTAAATCTTTTTGTGATTTTTCCCTAAGCCAAATTTGGAGGATGCACACAGTGTGTCAACATGTGCTATCTGCCATCACGGGAGATCAATGGACGCGTTTTGGGGGTGCAACCCCTTCCTCAATAATAAAGTAGCGGTGAGGAAGGGCTTGCTCCCCCAAAACATGTCCCTTGATCCCCCGTGATGGCAGATAGCATATGTTGACATTGTGAAATTTGTGTGCATCTTCCAAATTTGGCTTTTCCTGGTGTTATTTCCCCCCATCTGAACGCAATATCAAACCCAGTTCCTAAATACTCATGTCTGATATTGCCTTCCAGTTCTACCAAATGTGAACTTTGTAAGATCAAGATTTGTGTCTTTTCTTCTTGGTTTTACACATGCCTGTTTTCTATAAAATGGACATTTTCATTTTGGATAATGACACGACAAAAATTGTTATACAACAAACATGTCGGTTTGTCAGAAAAACCTTTGGTAAATGCACATGTGATTGTGCAGGTATTAAAAAGATTGTTCATCAAGAATGTGTGGATTATTGTCTCAACGCTACAACATTTTTGGGGTGATGTAATTGTTGTTTGATGAGAAAATGGGGGTAATTTCCTAAGGGCAAATACTCTTTGCACTACAAGTGCAGTTTCAGTGTAGTAGTGCAAAGTGTCTTTGCATGTAGTAAATAACAGCCAACAGTGCTTTGTAAGGTTACACAATCACAACATTTTCTGGACTCCACACATTTCTGTCAGGGTCAGCTCAAACAAACACAAGCAGTAAATGTCCACAAATAAGAGCCTGGGGGGAGATGCCTGTCGAGAACTTGAGGTCCTGCAGGCTTCTCCCTGTGGCCAAATACCGCAAGGTAGCGACCAACCTCTGCTCCGGAGTGATGGCTTGCCTCATGCAGGTATCCTGCCTGCTGATATAGGGGGTCAGCAAAGCCAACAGACAGTGAAACACGGGGTCCGTCATCCTGAGAAAGTTCCTGAAATCATCAGGATTATTCTCACGGATCTCACGGAGCAAAGGCATATGAGAGAACTGGTCACGCTGAAGCAACCAATTCTTGGTCCATGAACTCCTCTCCACCCTGTTCATGGACTGGACTTGTGTCAAGGTCAGGACCCCAACACCAAGCCCCCGCACAGCACGAACTGTACGAGGAGTACGCATACGAAACATGGCTAGAAAACGGTCGGCTGCTCAGAACGAAGTAACAGAACGCATTGAAGAACAGCAAGGCCTGTGAAGAGCGACCTGAAAACCAGTAACGAACGAACAAGAATACAATGACTCCTTAAAGTCACGCGGAACTTGCTTGCACGCACTGAAGAGCAGATACAAACCCACAAGCACAAACTGAACGGCAGAAAACGGTCTGAAAGCCACGAGTCTGAAAAGCGTGAATCGTCTCTCACCAAACTTTTACTAACACGAGATTAGCAAAAGAAGCCCAAAGGGTGCCGCGCTTGGTTCTGAACCGGCCTTTTCTAGTCTCGTCGTACGTGGTGTACGTGACCGCGTGGTTGTCAATCGGAAATTCCGACAACTTTGTGCGACCGTGTGTAGGCAAAACAAGTTTGAGCCAACATCCGTCGGAAAAAATCCTAGGATTTTGTTGTCGGAATGTCCGAACAAAATCCGACCGTGTGTACGGGGCATTAGAGTGTGTTTTTGATAGGTAAATGTAGTTGCCACACTGTAGGCAGTGCGGCTTTAAATGTTGGGTAAGGTAAAAGCATAGTTTGGCTCACTGTATCCAGTGAGCAGTGATTGTTTATTTAAGTCTGATCTGTGTGTTCTGCTGCTGCCAGTCTTCTGGGTAGCTCATTCTGTATCCAGGCAACTTGAGAAATTTCTGGATGACAGGAGTAGAGCTATGCTGATGGCAGCATGAATATTGATATAGCCCCAGCCTATCCCAGAGAGGAAGGCTCTGAAGGCATGCTGGGAGACTATATTATTAGAGAGATTATATTATTCTTTGAGCACACAGAGCTCTGGGTTTTGTCCCAGAGTCCAACCTGAGGGGGGCATGCTGCCCTCTCAGGCACAAGCTGCAGTGAGGAGGCTTTAGGTGGGTGACTTGAGGGGGGGGGATGCTGAGACCAGGTGCTTGGAAGTAGCTGACTGAGGGGAGCTGTCTGCCATAGATCTGTCTGGGGTCACTGGAGGACATCCCTTGGAAGATTGGAAGGGGCTCCATCTGACCTTGGGTCTTCTGAGTACAGACATTGAAAAGATCTTGGGGACCTTGTGCTTTAGCTACCCCTTTGGTGCCTTATTATAGTAGGCTGTGGGCCTATTAAAGGGGATACTGGTTGGTATCCTAAAGAGCTCTGTCCAGACATTTTCCTACTTAAAGGGACTTTGCTCTATTAACTTTACTACTACTTAAAGCGTTTGTTACACCAACACTTCATATTCCTAATATGTACCTGATGTACTTGTATGAGAAAGTATTCTGTTCTTTTTGTATTGCTTCCTTTATGTGAAATCATTGGTGTTCCTGCCAGTCCCTCTGCTTTCCTATTAAAAACTGACCACACTAAGCAGGAGAGCACAGCATGGTCAGTACTCTAGCTATGCTGGGAACTCAGTGTGCTCTCCTCCAATGATCAAACTTGTCCTGACACACATATCCATTTACTGGGAAGCTCGGTGTGCTGCTGCTTCTCCAGAGGGAAAACAGAGGGAATTTGATCACATATAAAAAAGGGAAAAAAGGTATACAGTATATAATATATTTTTATATCTATACAAAAATGTTATGCCTTTCAATTCTACTTTAAACTGAATGGGTTGTTTTACAAGGTGATCAGTTACAAGCACTTTAACCACTTGACCACTGCGCACTTAAACCCCCTTCCTAACCAGACCAATTTTCAGCTTTTCGGTGCTCTCACACTTATGCCACATACACACGATCGGAATTTCCGACCATAAATGTTTGATGTGAGCTTGTTGTTGGAAGTTCCAACCGTGTGTAGGCTCCATCTGACATTTTGTGTCGGAATTTCAGACAACAGATGTTTGAGAGCTGGATCTCAAATTTTCCGACAACAAAATCCATTGTCGTAACTTCTGAGGGTATGGAGACAATTCCGACGCACAAAATTCCACGCATGCTCTCAATCAAGTACAAGACGGAAGCGCTCGGTCTGGTAAAACTAGCGTTCGTAATGGAGATAGCACATTCGTCACGCTGCAAAGTTTTTAATCTTTTAATGCAGTGCATTCTCTTCTTCTTTAGAATACTAGAATAATGAAGTTGTTTTGCTGCTGATATTCACACAGAGTTCTGACGAACTGATGTCTTTATTATTTCTTGTGATCTCCTGAATAATCTTTTTTTTTTTTCGCCAGATCTCCAGAATAATGTTTCTATTTTTTTTTATACTGATATCCTTTTTTATCAAGATCGCCAGATTTATTTTTTTAATGTTTTTTTTCTAGTGATCTCCATAATATTTTTTTTCATTTTGTGTGTCAAGTTACCACAACACCATTATTATCTTATATTTTTTAACCTCAAGGAGATTGGTTGGTGTTGGTGTCCCTTGTTAATTCGACATTGTATTTTCGAAATGTACCTGCCTACTCACAAACAAACTGTCCTTTTTTAACTAAAACACATAGCCAAGTATTTGTGAAAAAAAATAGACATTTATTAGGGGTCATAACAAAATAAAGAGGAAGGCAACGCTAGATAAACTGTTAAAATTGGTGAAGCCTTTGTACACCAGGGCAGACAACAATTATTTGACAGGCCAAATTGGTAGCCTGAGGAGTCCATTTAATAGGGAGCACAATCCTGTCCAGGACTCCAAGAGATCGGGAGAAGCAGCAGATGACATATATGTCCCCAGGCTGTGATCTTACAACAGCCTGCGTCTTTTACCAGACCACAACGAACCCAGGCCATCACACACTCGTCTTCCTTCCATGCTTCCTTCCAGGCTGTGGCTGTGGTGTTGGAGTTGTGGCAGGAGGTGGGGGAGAAGCATGGTCCAACTCACATAAGTGACTTTTTTGTGAGTTTGCCCATCACCCCCTTGTTTAGAGCCTGATACATGACTTCCTCACAAATGAGGCATTGGCCCACCTCAATTTCCTGAATTTTGCTGGCTGCCATGCAAGAATAGTCCTCTTGAAGATTGGGGGTGGTTCTGAGAGCCGCAGTAGCCTGCTGAATCAAAGAAAGCGATGACTCCTCCATGTTACTCCCCTTCCTGGGTCTTTTTGTTGGAAGGAACCTGCGATTCATTCAGGCTACTGGGCACGGCCACCTCCTGGCTGCCACTTTCCACAGCCACCTCCTGGCATCCACTTTCCACGGCCACCTCCTGGCATCCACTTTCCACGCCCTCCTCCTGGCTGAGACTTTCCACGCCCTCCTCTTGGCTGAGACTTTCCTGTGTATGAAAATGGGACATAGTTTTAGTTTTTTGGTCATCAATCACACACAATTTTGAGCTCATGACTTTTGAAAATTGATTGTTAACAAATAGAAAAGACTATTCTTCTGACCCCAGCATTTGTCATTCTTGTCCCAATCATTTTTGGCTACTATTGTCTATTGATATGTAAACCCCTTTGTTAAATCAGAAATTAGTGATCAATAATAACATCTAGTTAGTTTTTGACAAGAAATATGTTGACCAATGCTATACCTGGCTCAAGCTGGGCTCCTCCACATCTTCCTGGGTGGAAGGCCCAGGTTGGACTTCTGAAGCCTCATCTGAGGTGGAAGGAAGAGTGGAAGGAAGAGTGGAAGGAACGGTTGAGAGTGATGGCCTGATTTCAGTCTGGTCCAACAAAAACCGCAGTCTGTCGTACTACCACAGCCTGGGGACATAAACGTCATCTGCTGCTGCTCCTGATCTCATGGAATCCTGGACCTTCTTGCTCTCCCTATTATATGTGCTCCTATACTCAACAATGTGTGGCTTCTTTCAATGCTCAATACCAGTTTTTGGAGTAAGTTTGTGTTTACAGTGACAATGGAGGTTATTTAATAAAGGCAAATCCACTTTGCCCTACAAGTGCACTGCAAGTGCACTTTCAAGTGCACTTGCAGTGCACTTGTAGGGCAAAGTGGATTTGCCTTTAGTAAATAACCCACACAGTGCTCTAAAATTGGCCCCAATGAGGCCATTTTAGGGACTTCAAACAATTAATTCATGGTACTGAAAAGGATGGTTATTTTAATCAGTAAAGCATTTAATACATTAACAACAAAAACAATGTGTGTGTGTAGCAGACCCACAACATAATAGTTAGCTGAAGAAGAGATTGTCTCCTCATGTATCAAATAAATTACATTTGCACTAATGAAGAAAATGTCCAAAAAGAAAAGCCCATTGGAGAATCTGGGAGACAGCTAAAAGAAACACAAGCAGGAAATCAAATTAAATATTAGCTAATTTTAAAATAAAATACTATTTAAAAAATGTTTTATGCATTTGCTGGTATATGAATGGCCCCCCTACCCACAAAGTACTCCAGATATATTTGTCTGACGTTACGGGCACTTTAGGCAAGCCAGGACGGACAGCTTGATCTGGAAATCCGGCCTCAGGGCCAACTGAGGCCACATAGTTGGTAGCATTTTTCTGTAGGAAATTGTGCAAAATGCAGGAGGCAAGCACTATATGGTTGAGTGTATATTCCGCCATGTGTATGGGTGTTATAAATAGGCAGAACCGGCTGGCCATTATGCCAAAAGCATTTTCCACCACTCTTCTGGCTCTGGCCAGCCGGTAGTTAAAAACCCTCTGGTCCGGGGTGAGGGTCCTCATCAGAAATGGCCTCATGAGATGGTCACCTAGCCCAAACGCTTCATCAGTGATGAACACAAATGGAAAAGCAGCCACATTGTCTTCCGCAGGTGGCAAGACCAAGCCACCATTCTGGAGCCGTCTGTAAAACTCCGACTGGGCGATCACTCCACTATCCAACATCTGGCGATTTTTCCCCATGTCCACGTACAGGAACTTGTATGTTGCCGACACCACCGCCAACATCACTATACTATTAAACCCCTTGTAATTATAATAGTATGACCCCGAGTTGGGGGGTGGGGAGATGTGCACGTGTTTCCCATCGATTGCCCCTCCGCAGCTGGGAAAGTCCCACCGCTGGGCAAAGTGGGATGCCACAGTCTGCCATTCCTGTGGAGTTGAGTCAAACAAGAAAAAAAAATTAGGACTTTTGCACATAAACTTTGCAAGCAGATTAGACACAAACATTCTTGGCCAACAAAGGTATAACATTTATTTCAAGGAGTATTTAAAGGCAAAAGTATAAGGTCCACTTATTAGATTCCTCCTCCCCTCTGATGGCCCAGTGTAAAAATGTTATGGTGGGGGGGAGATGTTTTGGACAGGTAACCCTCTCCACTTCATTGAGAGCTGAATGCATAAATAATGTGTGTTACTTTGGCCAGCCCCTCCTTACTTACACTATTACTTTCACTACTTACACTATTACTTACACTACACTCCACTGGATAGGTAAGAAGTGTCATAATACAAAAATATGAATACACACTGTACAAATTAAAGCACAATTTTACATTCTACAATTACCTATCAAGATAATAGGAGAACAAAACAAAACAGTACCATTTGAAAGTATTCAGGCAGGCCCTTGCACTACATGCTTTGGTGAATTCATCCATAAATCTGACCACAAAAGAGGTAGGTATAGTGTGTATGGGTTTGGCAAAGTCAGCAGATAGAGGATTGGTATCGGTTGACTTAGCAGTTGGGGGGGAGGGAGGGTTCCAAATCAATTTGGGCCCCCCCAAAAAAGCCTCTTGCACTATGCATTAATTTAAGGACAAAAATAACATTTGTACACATTTTAGGGAGTGTTTAGGGTAAAGCACTACAATGGAGCTGACAAAATACATTATTAAATGACTAGGCTAGGTGTGTATGGGCCTAGGATAGCATGCTGGGGAGGTTAGTGAAGGTAAATATGCATGAAGGACAAAAAAAGAACAGTAAAAGCTTACAGCATGCATGAGGACAAAGAGGACATTCACAGCATATTACAATTGTGGTAATTATGGAATGATGAAATAAATACAATACATTAGCAAACATTAAATACATATATATGATGTTAAAGTATAAAACTTACCTTAATATAGTCCTTCTGCAGGACCTGTATGATGGCAGAACAGGTCTCTGGAATAATGATCCCCAGAGCCTGGGGGGAGATGCCTGTCGAGAACTTGATGTCCTGCAGACATTTTTCCGTCACCAAGTAGCGACTAGCCTTTGTTCCGGAGTGATGACTTGCCGCATGCAGGTGTCCTGCTTGGTAATATAGGGAGACAGCAAAGCCAACAGACGGTGAAAAACAGGGTCCGTCATCCGGAGATGAGTCCTGAAATCATCAGGATTATTCTCCTGGATCTCCCGCAACAAAGGCATGTGTGAGAATTGGTCACGCTGGAGCAACCAATTCTTCGTCCATGAACTTCTCCTCCCCCTGTTCATGGACTGGGCTTGGGTCAAAGTAAGAACCCCAACACCAAGCCCCTGCATAGCACAAACTCTAATGCCGTGTACACACGGTCGGACTTTCTAGAAAGCTAGGTCCGACGTACTTGCCGCCAGACTTCCGGCGGACTACCGCCGGACTTTCTGAACGGCCGGACTTGCCTACACACGGCCGGACTTTCCGGAATCCGGTCTTCCCGATGGACTTCCGCCGGACTTTCAGAATGAACGGACTTTCCCACACACGGACAAGTCCGTTCATTTTGAACGTGACTCGGGTACGACGGGACTAGAAAAGGAATTCAATCTCGCCGCTTTTTTTGGCGAGATTGAAACCTTGCGAGCCCCGTCGCAGGCCCTTAAGCCTGGTATGGAACTTTAAGGGGAACCCCCTACGCCGAAAAACCGGCGTGGGGGTCCCCCCAAAATCCATACCAGACCCCGATCCGAGCACGCAGCCCGGCCGGTCAGGAAAGGGGGTGGGGACGAGCGAGCGCCCCCCCCCTCCTGAACCGTACCAGGCCGCATGCCCTCAACATGGGGGGGTGCTTTGAGGGAGGGGGCGCCTTGTGGTGCCCCCCCACCACAAAGCACCTTGTCCCCATGTTGATGAGGACAAGGGCCTCTTCCCGACAACCCTGGCCGTTGGTTGTCGGGGTCTGCGGGCGGGGGGCTTATCGGAATCCGGGAGCCCCCTATAATAAGAGGGCCCCCAGATCCCGGCCCCCCCACCCTATGTGAATGAGTATGGGGTACATGGTACCCCTACCCATTCACCTAGGTAAAAAGTGTCAATAATAAAACACAACACAGGTTTTTAAAATAATTTATTAAACAGCTCTGGGGGGGGGTCTTCTTCCGTCTTCGGGGGTCCCTCCGGTTCATCTTCTCCCGGCGTCTGGTTGGTTCTTCTCCGCTCTCCGGCCTCTTCTCCTGATGTCCCAGGTCTTCGGCCGGCCCCTCCGCTGTCTTCAGGTAGCTCTATTGCCAGCGGAGGTCCGGGCTTCTTGGCTTCTTGTGTTCTCTTCTCTTCTCTTCCCCCAGATGTTGACACGACGCTCTCTCTGGCTGGACTGGTCTCTGAGGGCTGCGTTGTGACTTATATAGGCGGAGACCCCGCCCCATATGATGTCACAGTCCCTGGGCATGCTGGGACTGTGACGTTTTAGGGGGCGTGGTCGGGTATGGCTGAGTATGTCTGGGTGGGTATGGCTGAGTGTGAATGGGATGGCTGGGTATGGCTGAGGATGGATGAGTATTGCTGAGCATGGATGGATGAGTATTGCTGAGTATGGATGGATGGATGAATATTGTTGAGCATGGATGGATGAGTATTGCTGAGTATGGATGGATGGATGAGTATTGCTGAGCATGTATGGATGGATAAGTATTGCTGAGTATGGATGGATGGATGAATATTGCTGAGCATGGATGGATGAGTATTGCTGAGTATGGATGAATATGGTTGGATGAGCATGGATGGATGGATTAGTATTGCTGAGGATGGATGGATGGATGGATGAATATTGCTGAGGGTGGATGAGTATTGCTGAGAATGAATGGATGAGTATTGCTGAGGATGGATAAGTATTGCTGAGGATGGATGGATGAGTATTGCTGAGGATGGATAAGTATTGCTGAGGATGGCTGAGCATGCATGGTTGGATGCTGAGCATGGATGGATGAATGGCTGGATGAGTGCAGGAATTTTCACAGATCAGCACTGTGGGCACTACACATCTAGTCCACAGCGCTGCAGCACTTGATCTCTCCCCTCTCCGCTCACACTGTACCGATTGAAACAGAGAGGGTAGAGAGGAACCGGACGTGACACCGGTTTGTTTACATATGATCGCTCCGTCATTTGACGGAGCGATCACGTGATAAATGGCCGCTGTCAGCGGCCATTTACTGTGATCCTCTGTGATCTGTGATCCTCTGGACCTGGCGGTTATGGATATTCCTGGGTGCATGCCCAAGGGGGCGCGCGGGAGCTAGATTCTGGGAGGACGTCCATAGATTCTGCAGCCGTCTTTCGGCTATGGCCAGGTTGGCATGTGGTTGATCTGAAGTCTACTGTTTGTTACAAGCCCAGACTTCATCATAGATTGTCCTGAAAGGAAGATCAAGTCCTCAGTTGTACATAAGTGTTATCTTTGGAGTATCCCACCACTTCCCTCATCCCTATCCAAGTTCTCCAAAAATAAAAACAATAAAAACAACATCCCTGGATAAATAGTGAATGAGCCTGTGGTGTGCCTGGGCTGCAGGGCAGAAGTTGGGAAGACCTGGACAGTAATTTCTGCGGCCCCTATGGGACTAGCGATACACTTGCCTTTGGCCTTTTTAAATTTGACTTTAATTTCTGCTTTCTGACTGCTTTGACCTGCTTGATCTTCAACCATGGTTGGATGCAGCTTGCCCTGTCCTTTTGCCTTTTCTGACCATTACTTTGCTCATTTGCTTATTAAACTAGTACTTCATATCAACCCCATTTGTATTATGAACTATCACCAGCTAGGTGATTCTGAAAGAGCTTTAGTGTCTATTAAACCTCACCTTGTAACAGTTTACTTAGTGTTTGTTGAAGATACTTCTAGCTACTACTATATACTACTAGCTGCTCTTATAATGGGGTACTTCACCAATGACCACCAATGTATTAAGACACTTCACCACTTACCTCCAATGTAAGAGGGCACTCTGGTGCATATAATTTGTTTCATTTCATGAGAATTACTAAAAATAATATATCCTATAAAATATTGAAAAGCCAAACAGGCCTGGGTTTGGTTCGAGCAGGGTTTTTGAACTTCAAAGAAGTTTGAATTTCAAACACAAACTCCATTAAAATGAATGGGAGTCAAATCTGTTAAATTAAAAATGTCCATGTTCTGGACTATTAAGCAAGGAGGTTTAAATATAAAATGACTGGCACTGCCCTGAGGAATATGTACTAATGCAAAATAAAAATATATACATTTCTGACCTGGAATATAAAGAGGGGAGTTTTGGGACTTTAAATGAGGCACCCGAAGGTACCTCCATCCCGATAATTTGGTTCAAAGTTCAAGGAAGTTGGGACTTTAAATGAAACAACTGGGTAGTGGAGGTATATGCGTATAATAATTTATTTGAGTAGCATAAAAACATAATTCATCTTGTATACAGCAGAGCTTGCATAGAACCTGAACATGATGTATAAAAGGATGTATAAAAATACATGTAGACAACGTATGAATATGATAGTGAGCATATATATAATATAATAATGGCAAAAAAAAGCCCAATACTGGTGCATGCGTCCACATGATATAAATGTATTCATCAATGAGTATATAGATAAAAACAATGAATAAGAATGGTAAAATAGGTAAGTATCAGTCCATATAAGGTGTAGTTGTGGCATCAGATGTAGCTCGACGCGTTTCGTGGGTTTTCCCACTCGTCAGGAGCAGATGCAAGGGACATATCTATGGAGTATAAATAAATAAAGATGGAAAGAGTCATACTCAAAATAGAATTCATTTGTATTGTTTTGGATGTATAAAACTAATAATCCGTCCACACTCACCCATTCGGATGGCAAATGCAATGCGGGGCAGTCAGCATAGGGGTGGCCGAGGACATAGCTCCCCCACGGGAGCTGAGGCGGCATATTTCATAGAAACAATGTCAGGCAGTATGGGGACGTGTGAGGTGAGACTGAGGTATCCATATAACAAACCACAGTATATATTCCATAAAAGACCATCTGGGAACAAATATCAAGATATATGTATAGTATAAAAATATAATTAGAGTATAATTAAAAGTAATGATAGTATATAGATAATGAACCCAGTAAGTGTCAGAAGGAAAAAAGGTGAAAGTTCAGTGCTGCTAAGAGTTAGAAGAAAAAGGGGGGGGGCCTTAAATCTAGGAGTGATAAATGTTTAAAATAAAAGTGAAGAGATGGTTTGAAAATAACAAGTTGCGACGTGGAAGAAATAATGATGTGAAAACTGCATGAAACAACAAAAGGGGTGGAAAGAAAAAGAAGAAAAATAAAGAGCAGAACGAAAAAAGGTAAGTGCCTTACCCTAACATGGTATCAAAACAACAACCAGCAAGCCGATACAGCTGGTGTGTAGGGATGAGCTTCGTGTTCGAGTCGAACCCATGTTCGACTCGAACATCGGCTGTTCGACCGTCCGTCGAATTGCGAACGTTATGGGCCGTTCGCGCCAAATTCGTGTGGCGCGTCACGGCCCATAATTCACTGCGGCATCGCAGTGCATTGCTGGCTGATGATTGGCCAAGCATGCACTATGACCCGCATGCTTGGCCAATCACAGCGCCGTCAGTAGAGAGAGCTGTAATTGGCCAAAGCCAGGGTGGCTTTGGCCAATTATGGCTCAGGGGATTTAGTACACGCCCCACACTATATAAGGCCGCCTGCACGGCGGCCCTGTGTAGTGTGTTCCGGTGTGCTGATAGAGAGAGAGACAGACAGTGTCATTTGATTTGAGAGCTAGATTAGGCTAGATCTGTTCCTGCTCTTTACATTTAGTGCAGTGCGTCCTGCTCACAGTGTTCAGCTAGATCTGTTCCTGCTCTTTACATTTAGTGCAGTGCGTCCTGCTCACAGTGTTCAGCTAGATCCGTTCCTGCTATTTACATTTAGTGCAGTGCGTCCTGCTCACAGTGTTCAGCTAGATCTGTTCCTGCTATTTACATTTAGTGCAGTCAGTGCGTCCTGCTCACAGTGTTCAGCTAGATCTGTTCCTGCTATTTACATTTAGTGCAGTGCGTCCTGCTCACAGTGTTCAGCTAGATCCGTTCCTGCTATTTACATTTAGTGATCTCAGTGCGTCCTGCTCACAGTGTTCAGCTAGATCCGTTCCTGCTATTTACATTTAGTGCAGTCAGTGCGTCCTGCTCACAGTGTTCAGCTAGATCCGTTCCTGCTATTTACATTTAGTGCAGTCAGTGCGTCCTGCTCACAGTGTTCAGCTAGATCCGTTCCTGCTATTTACATTTAGTGCAGTGCGTCCTGCTCACAGTGTTCAGCTAGATCCGTTCCTGCTATTTACATTTAGTGCAGTGCGTCCTGCTCACAGTGTTCAGCTAGATCCGTTCCTGCTATTTACATTTAGTGCAGTCAGTGCGTCCTGCTCACAGTGTTCAGCTAGATCCGTTCCTGCTATTTACATTTAGTGCAGTGCGTCCTGCTCACAGTGTTCAGCTAGATTCGTTCCTGCTATTTACATTTAGTGCAGTGCGTCCTGCTCACAGTGTTCAGCTAGATCCGTTCCTGCTATTTACATTTAGTGCAGTGCGTCCTGCTCACAGTGTTCAGCTAGATCCGTTCCTGCTATTTACATTTAGTGCAGTGCGTCCTGCTCACAGTGTTCAGCTAGATCTGTTCCTGCTATTTACATTTAGTGCAGTGCGTCCTGCTCACAGTGTTCAGCTAGATCTGTTCCTGCTATTTACATTTAGTGCAGTCAGTGCGTCCTGCTCACAGTGTTCAGCTAGATCCGTTCCTGCTATTTACATTTAGTGCAGTGCGTCCTGCTCACAGTGTTCAGCTAGATCTGTTCCTGCTATTTACATTTAGTGCAGTGCGTCCTGCTCACAGTGTTCAGCTAGATCTGTTCCTGCTATTTACATTTAGTGCAGTCAGTGCGTCCTGCTCACAGTGTTCAGCTAGATCCGTTCCTGCTATTTACATTTAGTGCAGTGCGTCCTGCTCACAGTGTTCAGCTAGATCTGTTCCTGCTATTTACATTTAGTGCAGTCAGTGCGTCCTGCTCACAGTGTTCAGCTAGATCCGTTCCTGCTATTTACATTTAGTGCAGTGCGTCCTGCTCACAGTGTTCAGCTAGATCTGTTCCTGCTATTTACATTTAGTGCAGTGCGTCCTGCTCACAGTGTTCAGCTAGATCCGTTCCTGCTATTTACATTTAGTGCAGTCAGTGCGTCCTGCTCACAGTGTTCAGCTAGATCCGTTCCTGCTATTTACATTTAGTGCAGTGCGTCCTGCTCACAGTGTTCAGCTAGATCCGTTCCTGTTATCTTCCTACTGACAGGCAGGCTTGTCTGGTTACAGTATATAAAGCTACCTGAAGAAAATTACAGGTGTTCTATCCCAGCTTAGTGCAGCTACAGGCCATTAGTATGTCTGGAAGGCCAAGAAGGAGAGGCAGACAGTCACAAGCCAATAAGAGAGGGCAAGCAGGCTCTGTGTCTAGTGCTGGTCGTGGAGACGGTGCATCCTCATCAGCACGTGGCCATGGGACACGCTTGGCCTTTTTTTCGGCAGCTGGCCGTGTTGAGCCGCAACATGCAGAAAACTTGGTCGAGTGGATGACCAAGCCGTCCTCATCCTCCTCATCCTCTCTCACCCATGCCCAGGGTGCTTTGTCTGGCAAAGCAGCGGCCTCTTCCCTCAGCTCAATGTCATCAGTGACTCCTTCCCTAGCTCCACCATGTCCTCATGAGGATTCCCTCGAACTGTTTGACCACAGTGTTGGGTACATGCTCCAGGAGGATGCCCAGCGTTTGGAAGGCTCTGATGATGATACTGAGCTCGATGAAGGCAGTAACATGAGCACGGACAGAGGGGGTGCCCAAGAAGGACAGCAATCTGGCAGTCATGCTCCCCCTGCTGCAGCATACTGCCAGGTTTGCTCCAGTGATGAGGAGGGAGGGGATGATGAGGTCACTGACTCAACGTGGGTGCCTGATAGGAGAGAGGAGGAGGAGGAGGAGGCGGCACATCACCAACGAGGCAGGATGCCCTCCAGGGGCCAGCCTAAGGGCAGCACATTGACTGCATCACACCCCAAAGCTCCACATGTGCAGGGCGCTGCAGTCTCTGCGCGTTATTCAAAAAGTTCTTTGGTGTGGGCCTTTTTTGAGACGAGTGCATCAGATCGCACCGCTGCTATTTGCAACATATGTCTCAAGCGTATCTCGCGTGGCCAAAACATCTCCCGCTTGGGTACCACATGCTTGACCAGACATATGTTGACCTGCCATGCAGTTCGTTGGCAAGCATATCTAAAAGACCCACACCAAAGAACAAAGAGGATCTCTCCTTGCTCCTCATCAGCTGAGATTTCCAACCCCACTAGACCTTCAGTCCTCTCTGAGACCTGCAGTGAGAGGAATGAAGGTGTAGAATTAGGTGTGTCACAGCCAAGTACTTGTGGGCAATCTGCTTTTGGTACACCGACGCCAGATTGTACCAGGCAAATTTCCCTGCCCCAGCTGCTGCACCGCCGAAAGAAGTTTGCTCCCAGCCATCCACATGCCCAGCGGTTGAATGCTAGCTTGGCAAAATTGCTAGCACTTCAACTGCTGCCTTTTCAGTTGGTAGACTCTGCCCCCTTCCGTGAGTTTGTGGAATGTGCGGTTCCTCAGTGGCAGGTACCCAAACGCCACTTTTTCTCACGGAAGGCGATTCCAGCTCTCTACCGGCATGTGGAAGGCAATGTCCATGCCTCGCTGGACAGGGCGGTCAGCGGTAAGGTGCATATTACCGCTGACTCATGGTCCAGCAGGCATGGACAGGGACGTTACTTAAGTTTCACGGCGCATTGGGTGACTCTGCTGGCAGCTGGGAAGGATGCAGGACAAGGTGCAGTAGTGTTGGAGGTTGTTCCGCCACCACGCCTCCAAAATGCTGATTGTGACACACCTCTCTCCTCCACCCCCTCCTCTTCTTCTTCCTCCATGGCCTCTTCCTCGGAACCAGCGGTGCTCCGTAGGCGTTCAAGGGGCTACGCAAGTACGCAGGCCAAAAGATGCCATGCGGTGCTTGAGCTGGTGTGCTTGGGGGACAGGAGCCACACTGGGGCAGAGGTTCTGTCAGCTCTGCAGGGGCAGGTTCAGAGGTGGTTGACGCCACGCCAACTTAAGGCAGGAATGGTGGTTTGCGACAATGGCACCAACCTCCTCTCTGCCCTCCGACAGGGACAACTGACCCATGTGCCCTGTTTGGCTCACGTCCTTAACTTGGTGGTGCAGCGGTTCTTGGGCAGGTACCCGGGCTTACAGGATGTCCTGAGGCAGGCCAGGAAAGTCTGTGTGCATTTCCGCCGGTCATATAATGCCAGTGCTCGGCTGACGGACCTCCAAAAGGAGTTTAACCTGCCCAAGAACCGCCTAATCTGTGACATGCCCACCAGGTGGAACTCGACATTGGCCATGCTGCAGCGGCTGCACACGCAGCAGAGGGCCATAAATGAGTACCTGTGCGACTATGGCACCAGGACAGGGTCAGGGGACCTTGGTTTTTTTTCCCCACGCCAGTGGGCCATGATCAGGGATGCATGCACTGTCCTGTCACCATTCGAGGAGGCCACGAGGATGGTGAGCACTGACAGTGCATGCATCAGTGACACTGTCCCCCTTGTCCACCTGTTGGAGCACACGCTGCGTGGAATAATGGACAGGGCACTTGAGGCAGAACAGAGGCAGGAAGAGGAGGACTTCCTTAGCTCTCAAGGCCCCCTTTATCCAGACAGTGTTCCTGCGTGCCCGCCGATCACACAGGAAGAGGACGAGGAGGAGGAGGAGGAGGAGGAGGAAGATTGTGTCAGTATGGAGGTGGAGCCTGGCACTCAGCATCAGCAGTCTTTAAGGGATCAGTCCCAAGGAACACATGGACTTGTACGTGGCTGGGAGGAGGTGGCTGCGGACGTTGTTGTCCTTAGTGACCCAGAGGACTCCGGACCGAATGCCTCAGCAAACCTACGCTGCATGGCCTCCCTGATCCTGCAAAGCCTGCGTAAGGATCCTCGTATTCGTGGTATCAAGGAGAAGGACCAATACTGGCTGGCAACCCTCCTTGATCCACGTTACAAGGGTAAGGTTGCGGACCTTATCTTGCCATCGCAGAGGGAGCAGAGGATGAAACATCTTCGGGAGGCCTTGCAGAAAGGTCTGTGCAACGCGTTCCCAGAGACTGGGAGGTTACAAACTCCTGTTTCTGGACAACGTGTTGCTGAGGCTTCGGTCAGTCAAAGAAGGAGCGGTGGAGAAGGTGGCCGTCTGACCGATGCGTTCAGACAATTTTTTGGTCCGCAGCCCCAAGGTATGATCGGTTCCAGCAACCATCGCCAGCGTCTGTTTTACATGGTGCAGGAATACCTAGGGGCAAGATCAGACTTGGACACCTTTCCCACCGAAAATCCTCTGGGTTACTGGGTCTTGAGGATGGATCACTGGCCAGAGCTTGCACAGTATGCAATTGAGCTACTGGCCTGTCCTGCATCCAGCGTTCTTTCGGAACGCACATTCAGTGCTGCTGGAGGCGTGGTAACCGATCACAGGGTGCGTCTGTCCACTGACTCGGTCGATCGGCTGACCTTCATAAAAATGAATCAGTCTTGGATCACCACCAGCTACCAAGCACCTGATGCTGATGTAACTGAATAATTTTTTTCAGATCCCTTCAAAGACTGCCTATGCTGATGCTGAGTGACTATCCCTGAGTAATTATCCTCTTCCTCCTCAATCATCACTCTGATAGCTTGTAAGAACATTTTTGGTTCTGGGCGCCACCACCAGTGCCTAAGGCACAATTTTTCAGCCCCTGTATAACAGGGGCGTGTAATTACAATTTTTGATGTAATACTTTGCAGCAGGGCTCGTTCCTGCATTCCAACTAGAGTGTCTGTGAGGGGTTGCAGTGTTGTGGCACCAGCACCAGTGCCTAAGGCCCAATTTTTCTGCCCCTGTCTAACAGGGGCGTGTAATTACAATTTTTGATGCAATACTTTGCAGCAGGGCTCGTTCCTGCGTTCCAACTAGAGTGTCTGTGAGGGGTTGCAGTGTTGTGGCACCAGCACCAGTGCCTAAGGCCCAATTTTTCTGCCCCTGTCTAACAGGGGCGTGTAATTACAATTTTTGATGCAATACTTTGCAGCAGGGTTCGTTCCTGCGTTCCAACTAGAGTGTCTGTGAGGGGTTGCAGTGTTGTGGCACCAGCACCAGTGCCTAAGGCCCAATTTTTCTGCCCCTGTCTAACAGGGGCGTGTAATTACAATTTTTGATGCAATACTTTGCAGCAGGGCTCGTTCCTGCGTTCCAACTAGAGTGTCTGTGAGGGGTTGCAGTGTTGTGGCACCAGCACCAGTGCCTAAGGCCTAATTTTTCAGCTCCTGTTCAACAGGGGCATGTAATTACAATTCTTGATCTAATATTTCACAGCAGGGCCCTGTGAGGGCTTACAGTGTTTTGGCCACAGCAACACCTAAGGCCCAAATTTCTGCTGAGTATATAGGGCAGGACCCTACTTTCAAACATCTAACTTACAAACGACTCCTACTTGCAAACGGAAGGAGACAACAGGAAGTGAGATGAAATCTACCCCTAGGAAGGGAAATTCTCTCATGTAAGAGTTAATATGGGAAAACAATTTCTCCTTTCCACTGATGCTTTCCAATCCTTGTTCCACAAAAAAACCCAAATTTTCAAAAAACATTTTTCATTGGGACAAAAAAGTGAGGTGAAATCTTCTGAAGAGGAGGAAAGACGCAAAACAAATGTCACAGGGGTGATAACCCTTCCCTATGTTTTCCAAAAAGCTTAGAAAAGATTTTTTGGCTGGAGCTAAACACGTTAAAAATGTTCAAAATTACAAACAGATTCTACTTAACAACAAACCTACAGTCCCTGTCTTGTTTGCACCGCCTGTATACTGCTGTTCAGAGTATATAGGGACCTTTCCTTATTTTAATTTGGGTGCGGGGTTCCCCTTAATATCCATACAAGACCCAAAGGGCCTGGTAATGGACTGGGGGGTACCCATGCCGTTTGTCTCACTGATTTTCATCCATATTGCCAGGACCCGACATGACATTAAACCCGCAAGCAGTTTTAAATGAGATTTTTTCCTTTAAAAATGACATTTGGTGCAGGGACTGTTCTAAACATGGGAAACACGCGTCACTTTACAGGCATACTATAGACACCCCCCAGGTACGATATTTAAAGGAATATTTCACTTTTTTTTTTTTACTTTAAGCATCATTAAAATCACTGCTCCCGAAAAAACGGCCGTTTTTAAAAGTTTTTTTTGCATTGATACATGTCCCCTGGGGTAGGACCCGGGTCCCCACACCCTTTTTAGGACAATACCATGCAAATTAGCCTTTAAAATGAGCACTTTTGATTTCGAACGTTCGAGTCCCATAGACGTCAATGGGGTTCTAACGTTCGTGCGAACTTGCGGTCCGTTCGTGGGTTCTGGTGCGAACCGAACTGGGGGCTGTTCGGCTCATCCCTACTGGTGTGTATGGACCCCAGATGGAGACTGTTCATAATGAGCAGCTCACTTCACTGGGGAGATGAATTTATGCCGCCAACGCCACGTCAGTGAACCAATGAAGGGGAGAGTAGCGCACCTGAGCCGAGTAAACACTCCGCAACAGGCGCGGGAACTCCCCCATAAGGATACACCAGATGACATGGCCGAGCGTCAGCGCAGTGACGTCAATCAATGACGTCACACGCAAGGCGCGTCCGCCATCACACACCGCGTGACAGACGTGGCGCCGATGCGCAAAGGGGCACCCGCCCGCTCCCCCAGAGAAAGGGAGGAGGGGGAGGGGCCGCTGAGCGCATCGCAGCTCCCGTGATGGGAAAAAACCACGGCAAAACCCGGACGCCCGACCATCCACACAAGCAGAATAGCCAATCAGAAGGAAGGATGTGTCGGGTATCTTGGTAGAAGCAAATCAGGTGGAAACATATGCACCAGTATGTAGAGATATTAACATGTAGAGGGATACCATATGCAATAGTCAAAAGCATAAAAATAAACGAGAAAAAGAAATATATGGTTGATGATGGCAATCAGTAGGCTTATACAAAGATACCCTATAAATGAGGGCCAACCTCACACAAGGATGGCAGGGGAACACTGCCAATCCCACATACCCAGTTGCTTCCATCCCGGTATACATTGGTACATAAAGAGGGGAGTTTTGGGACTTTAAATGAGGCACCCGAAGGTACCTCCATCCCGATAATTTGGTTCAAAGTTCAAGGAAGTTGGGACTTTAAATGAAACAACTGGGTAGTGGAGGTATATGCGTATAATAATTTATTTGAGTAGCATAAAAACATAATTCATCTTGTATACAGCAGAGCTTGCATAGAACCTGAACATGATGTATAAAAGGATGTATAAAAATACATGTAGACAACGTATGAATATGATAGTGAGCATATATATAATATAATAATGGCAAAAAAAAGCCCAATACTGGTGCATGCGTCCACATGATATAAATGTATTCATCAATGAGTATATAGATAAAAACAATGAATAAGAATGGTAAAATAGGTAAGTATCAGTCCATATAAGGTGTAGTTGTGGCATCAGATGTAGCTCGACGCGTTTCGTGGGTTTTCCCACTCGTCAGGAGCAGATGCAATAGACATATCTATGGAGTATAAATAAATAAAGATGGAAAGAGTCATACTCAAAATAGAATTCATTTGTATTGTTTTGGATGTATAAAACTAATAATCCGTCCACACTCACCCATTCGGATGGCAAATGCAATGCGGGGCAGTCAGCATAGGGGTGGCCGAGGACATAGCTCCCCCACGGGAGCTGAGGCGGCATATTTCATAGAAACAATGTCAGGCAGTATGGGGACGTGTGAGGTGAGACTGAGGTATCCATATAACAAACCACAGTATATATTCCATAAAAGACCATCTGGGAACAAATATCAAGATATATGTATAGTATAAAAATATAATTAGAGTATAATTAAAAGTAATGATAGTATATAGATAATGAACCCAGTAAGTGTCAGAAGGAAAAAAGGTGAAAGTTCAGTGCTGCTAAGAGTTAGAAGAAAAAGGGGGGGGGGCCTTAAATCTAGGAGTGATAAATGTTTAAAATAAAAGTGAAGAGATGGTTTGAAAATAACAAGTTGCGACGTGGAAGAAATAATGATGTGAAAACTGCATGAAACAACAAAAGGGGTGGAAAGAAAAAGAAGAAAAATAAAGAGCAGAACGAAAAAAGGTAAGTGCCTTACCCTAACATGGTATCAAAACAACAACCAGCAAGCCGATACAGCTGGTGTGTATGGACCCCAGATGGAGACTGTTCATAATGAGCAGCTCACTTCACTGGGGAGATGAATTTATGCCGCCAACGCCACGTCAGTGAACCAATGAAGGGGAGAGTAGCGCACCTGAGCCGAGTAAACACTCCGCAACAGGCGCGGGAACTCCCCCATAAGGATACACCAGATGACATGGCCGAGCGTCAGCGCAGTGACGTCAATCAATGACGTCACACGCAAGGCGCGTCCGCCGTCACACACCGCGTGACAGACGTGGCGCCGATGCGCAAAGGGGCACCCGCCCGCTCCCCCAGAGAAAGGGAGGAGGGGGAGGGGCCGCTGAGCGCATCGCAGCTCCCGTGATGGGAAAAAACCACGGCAAAACCCGGACGCCCGACCATCCACACAAGCAGAATAGCCAATCAGAAGGAAGGATGTGTCGGGTATCTTGGTAGAAGCAAATCAGGTGGAAACATATGCACCAGTATGTAGAGATATTAACATGTAGAGGGATACCATATGCAATAGTCAAAAGCATAAACATAAACGAGAAAAAGAAATATATGGTTGATGATGGCAATCAGTAGGCTTATACAAAGATACCCTATAAATGAGGGCCAACCTCACACAAGGATGGCAGGGGAACACTGCCAATCCCACATACCCAGTTGCTTCCATCCCGGTATACATTGGTACATAAAGAGGGGAGTTTTGGGACTTTAAATGAGGCACCCGAAGGTACCTCCATCCCGATAATTTGGTTCAAAGTTCAAGGAAGTTGGGACTTTAAATGAAACAACTGGGTAGTGGAGGTATATGCGTATAATAATTTATTTGAGTAGCATAAAAACATAATTCATCTTGTATACAGCAGAGCTTGCATAGAACCTGAACATGATGTATAAAAGGATGTATAAAAATACATGTAGACAACGTATGAATATGATAGTGAGCATATATATAATATAATAATGGCAAAAAAAAGCCCAATACTGGTGCATGCATCCACATGATATAAATGTATTCATCAATGAGTATATAGATAAAAACAATGAATAAGAATGGTAAAATAGGTAAGTATCAGTCCATATAAGGTGTAGTTGTGGCATCAGATGTAGCTGGACGCGTTTCGTGGGTTTTCCCACTCGTCAGGAGCAGATGCAATAGACATATCTATGGAGTATAAATAAATAAAGATGGAAAGAGTCATACTCAAAATAGAATTCATTTGTATTGTTTTGGATGTATAAAACTAATAATCCGTCCACACTCACCCATTCGGATGGCAAATGCAATGCGGGGCAGTCAGCATAGGGGTGGCCGAGGACATAGCTCCCCCACGGGAGCTGAGGCGGCATATTTCATAGAAACAATGTCAGGCAGTATGGGGACGTGTGAGGTGAGACTGAGGTATCCATATAACAAACCACAGTATATATTCCATAAAAGACCATCTGGGAACAAATATCAAGATATATGTATAGTATAAAAATATAATTAGAGTATAATTAAAAGTAATGATAGTATATAGATAATGAACCCAGTAAGTGTCAGAAGGAAAAAAGGTGAAAGTTCAGTGCTGCTAAGAGTTAGAAGAAAAAGGGGGGGGGGCCTTAAATCTAGGAGTGATAAATGTTTAAAATAAAAGTGAAGAGATGGTTTGAAAATAACAAGTTGCGACGTGGAAGAAATAATGATGTGAAAACTGCATGAAACAACAAAAGGGGTGGAAAGAAAAAGAAGAAAAATAAAGAGCAGAACGAAAAAAGGTAAGTGCCTTACCCTAACATGGTATCAAAACAACAACCAGCAAGCCGATACAGCTGGTGTGTATGGACCCCAGATGGAGACTGTTCATAATGAGCAGCTCACTTCACTGGGGAGATTAATTTATGCCGCCAACGCCACGTCAGTGAACCAATGAAGGGGAGAGTAGCGCACCTGAGCCGAGTAAACACTCCGCAACAGGCGCGGGAACTCCCCCATAAGGATACACCAGATGACATGGCCGAGCGTCAGCGCAGTGACGTCAATCAATGACGTCACACGCAAGGCGCGTCCGCCGTCACACACCGCGTGACAGACGTGGCGCCGATGCGCAAAGGGGCACCCGCCCGCTCCCCCAGAGAAAGGGAGGAGGGGGAGGGGCCGCTGAGCGCATCGCAGCTCCCGTGATGGGAAAAAACCACGGCAAAACCCGGACGCCCGACCATCCACACAAGCAGAATAGCCAATCAGAAGGAAGGATGTGTCGGGTATCTTGGTAGAAGCAAATCAGGTGGAAACATATGCACCAGTATGTAGAGATATTAACATGTAGAGGGATACCATATGCAATAGTCAAAAGCATAAACATAAACGAGAAAAAGAAATATATGGTTGATGATGGCAATCAGTAGGCTTATACAAAGATACCCTATAAATGAGGGCCAACCTCACACAAGGATGGCAGGGGAACACTGCCAATCCCACATACCCAGTTGCTTCCATCCCGGTATACATTGGTACATAAAGAGGGGAGTTTTGGGACTTTAAATGAGGCACCCGAAGGTACCTCCATCCCGATAATTTGGTTCAAAGTTCAAGGAAGTTGGGACTTTAAATGAAACAACTGGGTAGTGGAGGTATATGCGTATAATAATTTATTTGAGTAGCATAAAAACATAATTCATCTTGTATACAGCAGAGCTTGCATAGAACCTGAACATGATGTATAAAAGGATGTATAAAAATACATGTAGACAACGTATGAATATGATAGTGAGCATATATATAATATAATAATGGCAAAAAAAAGCCCAATACTGGTGCATGCGTCCACATGATATAAATGTATTCATCAATGAGTATATAGATAAAAACAATGAATAAGAATGGTAAAATAGGTAAGTATCAGTCCATATAAGGTGTAGTTGTGGCATCAGATGTAGCTCGACGCGTTTCGTGGGTTTTCCCACTCGTCAGGAGCAGATGCAAGGGACATATCTATGGAGTATAAATAAATAAAGATGGAAAGAGTCATACTCAAAATAGAATTCATTTGTATTGTTTTGGATGTATAAAACTAATAATCCGTCCACACTCACCCATTCGGATGGCAAATGCAATGCGGGGCAGTCAGCATAGGGGTGGCCGAGGACATAGCTCCCCCACGGGAGCTGAGGCGGCATATTTCATAGAAACAATGTCAGGCAGTATGGGGACGTGTGAGGTGAGACTGAGGTATCCATATAACAAACCACAGTATATATTCCATAAAAGACCATCTGGGAACAAATATCAAGATATATGTATAGTATAAAAATATAATTAGAGTATAATTAAAAGTAATGATAGTATATAGATAATGAACCCAGTAAGTGTCAGAAGGAAAAAAGGTGAAAGTTCAGTGCTGCTAAGAGTTAGAAGAAAAAGGGGGGGGGGCCTTAAATCTAGGAGTGATAAATGTTTAAAATAAAAGTGAAGAGATGGTTTGAAAATAACAAGTTGCGACGTGGAAGAAATAATGATGTGAAAACTGCATGAAACAACAAAAGGGGTGGAAAGAAAAAGAAGAAAAATAAAGAGCAGAACGAAAAAAGGTAAGTGCCTTACCCTAACATGGTATCAAAACAACAACCAGCAAGCCGATACAGCTGGTGTGTATGGACCCCAGATGGAGACTGTTCATAATGAGCAGCTCACTTCACTGGGGAGATGAATTTATGCCGCCAACGCCACGTCAGTGAACCAATGAAGGGGAGAGTAGCGCACCTGAGCCGAGTAAACACTCCGCAACAGGCGCGGGAACTCCCCCATAAGGATACACCAGATGACATGGCCGAGCGTCAGCGCAGTGACGTCAATCAATGACGTCACACGCAAGGCGCGTCCGCCGTCACACACCGCGTGACAGACGTGGCGCCGATGCGCAAAGGGGCACCCGCCCGCTCCCCCAGAGAAAGGGAGGAGGGGGAGGGGCCGCTGAGCGCATCGCAGCTCCCGTGATGGGAAAAAACCACGGCAAAACCCGGACGCCCGACCATCCACACAAGCAGAATAGCCAATCAGAAGGAAGGATGTGTCGGGTATCTTGGTAGAAGCAAATCAGGTGGAAACATATGCACCAGTATGTAGAGATATTAACATGTAGAGGGATACCATATGCAATAGTCAAAAGCATAAACATAAACGAGAAAAAGAAATATATGGTTGATGATGGCAATCAGTAGGCTTATACAAAGATACCCTATAAATGAGGGCCAACCTCACACAAGGATGGCAGGGGAACACTGCCAATCCCACATACCCAGTTGCTTCCATCCCGGTATACATTGGTACATAAAGAGGGGAGTTTTGGGACTTTAAATGAGGCACCCGAAGGTACCTCCATCCCGATAATTTGGTTCAAAGTTCAAGGAAGTTGGGACTTTAAATGAAACAACTGGGTAGTGGAGGTATATGCGTATAATAATTTATTTGAGTAGCATAAAAACATAATTCATCTTGTATACAGCAGAGCTTGCATAGAACCTGAACATGATGTATAAAAGGATGTATAAAAATACATGTAGACAACGTATGAATATGATAGTGAGCATATATATAATATAATAATGGCAAAAAAAAGCCCAATACTGGTGCATGCGTCCACATGATATAAATGTATTCATCAATGAGTATATAGATAAAAACAATGAATAAGAATGGTAAAATAGGTAAGTATCAGTCCATATAAGGTGTAGTTGTGGCATCAGATGTAGCTGGACGCGTTTCGTGGGTTTTCCCACTCGTCAGGAGCAGATGCAATAGACATATCTATGGAGTATAAATAAATAAAGATGGAAAGAGTCATACTCAAAATAGAATTCATTTGTATTGTTTTGGATGTATAAAACTAATAATCCGTCCACACTCACCCATTCGGATGGCAAATGCAATGCGGGGCAGTCAGCATAGGGGTGGCCGAGGACATAGCTCCCCCACGGGAGCTGAGGCGGCATATTTCATAGAAACAATGTCAGGCAGTATGGGGACGTGTGAGGTGAGACTGAGGTATCCATATAACAAACCACAGTATATATTCCATAAAAGACCATCTGGGAACAAATATCAAGATATATGTATAGTATAAAAATATAATTAGAGTATAATTAAAAGTAATGATAGTATATAGATAATGAACCCAGTAAGTGTCAGAAGGAAAAAAGGTGAAAGTTCAGTGCTGCTAAGAGTTAGAAGAAAAAGGGGGGGGGGGGGCCTTAAATCTAGGAGTGATAAATGTTTAAAATAAAAGTGAAGAGATGGTTTGAAAATAACAAGTTGCGACGTGGAAGAAATAATGATGTGAAAACTGCATGAAACAACAAAAGGGGTGGAAAGAAAAAGAAGAAAAATAAAGAGCAGAACGAAAAAAGGTAAGTGCCTTACCCTAACATGGTATCAAAACAACAACCAGCAAGCCGATACAGCTGGTGTGTATGGACCCCAGATGGAGACTGTTCATAATGAGCAGCTCACTTCACTGGGGAGATGAATTTATGCCTCCAACGCCACGTCAGTGAACCAATGAAGGGGAGAGTAGCGCACCTGAGCCGAGTAAACACTCCGCAACAGGCGCGGGAACTCCCCCATAAGGATACACCAGATGACATGGCCGAGCGTCAGCGCAGTGACGTCAATCAATGACGTCACACGCAAGGCGCGTCCGCCGTCACACACCGCGTGACAGACGTGGCGCCGATGCGCAAAGGGGCACCCGCCCGCTCCCCCAGAGAAAGGGAGGAGGGGGAGGGGCCGCTGAGCGCATCGCAGCTCCCGTGATGGGCTATGGCCAGGTTGGCATGTGGTTGATCTGAAGTCTACTGTTTGTTACAAGCCCAGACTTCATCATAGATTGTCCTGAAAGGAAGATCAAGTCCTCAGTTGTACATAAGTGTTATCTTTGGAGTATCCCACCACTTCCCTCATCCCTATCCAAGTTCTCCAAAAATAAAAACAATAAAAACAACATCCCTGGATAAATAGTGAATGAGCCTGTGGTGTGCCTGGGCTGCAGGGCAGAAGTTGGGAAGACCTGGACAGTAATTTCTGCGGCCCCTATGGGACTAGCGATACACTTGCCTTTGGCCTTTTTAAATTTGACTTTAATTTCTGCTTTCTGACTGCTTTGACCTGCTTGATCTTCAACCATGGTTGGATGCAGCTTGCCCTGTCCTTTTGCCTTTTCTGACCATTACTTTGCTCATTTGCTTATTAAACTAGTACTTCATATCAACCCCATTTGTATTATGAACTATCACCAGCTAGGTGATTCTGAAAGAGCTTTAGTGTCTACTAAACCTCACCTTGTAACAGTTTACTTAGTGTTTGTTGAAGATACTTCTAGCTACTACTATATACTACTAGCTGCTCTTATAATGGGGTACTTCACCAATGACCACCAATGTATTAAGACACTTCACCACTTACCTCCAATGTAAGAGGGCACTCTGGTGCATATAATTTGTTTCATTTCATGAGAATTACTAAAAATAATATATCCTATAAAATATTGAAAAGCCAAACAGGCCTGGGTTTGGTTCGAGCAGGGTTTTTGAACTTCAAAGAAGTTTGAATTTCAAACACAAACTCCATTAAAATGAATGGGAGTCAAATCTGTTAAATTAAAAATGTCCATGTTCTGGACTATTAAGCAAGGAGGTTTAAATATAAAATGACTGGCACTGCCCTGAGGAATATGTACTAATGCAAAATAAAAATATATACATTTCTGACCTGGAATAGTGATTTGTAAATGCTTAAAAAGAAACATTAAAAATGCCCAATTCCTTTAAACAACATGCCTGGGAATGTCCCAATCATGCCTGTAAAGGGGTGTATCACTGCTATGTACAGAAAGATCTGCTGCAGCACTGAATTTACAAAGGAGCAAAGTCATTTTTAAAAATTAGGGGGCAATACCATTCCCCTTCACACATGCTTGAGTAAGAGGTACATGGTAAAGTATGTAACCTAGAAATAAAGATACCCAAACTTTTGACACGTTCTTTATTGTAAATGACTGATCATAATAATGGCAATAGCTGAATGACAGCTACCTGACCAGTCAACAGCTGTATAATGGAAGGGTAGGGATTAGTGGTCACATCATTGCCAATATATGGCCATGGCTATGTTCGGGCAATGTTTTTGCCAAAATATTGGTTTTGTGGCCTTAGTTAGGCTCTGATGAAACCCCTCCAACACCTGCCACTAGCTTATGTAGCCAGGGATTCCCAATTATGTAAGTGAATGGGCCCAGGTGACATCAAGGATTGGTAAGGACAAGTGGGTGCAAGCATGTTACTTGCTTAGTTACCATTAACATCCAGAAGCTGTCATATTCAAACGTAAATCTCTGAACAGACTTTCAGTTCGAACTTACAGTACATTTGTACCAAACACTGAGCTTATCCTATAGATGAGGTGGTGTTAACCACTTCATCCCCGGAAAATTTGGCTGCTCAATGACCAGGCCATTTTTTGTAATACGGCACTGCGGCGCTTTAACTGTCAATTCTGCAGTCGTGTGACGCTGTACCCAAACAAAATTGATGCCTTCTTTTTCCCCACAAATAGAGCTTTCTTTTGATGGTATTTGATCACTTCCGCATTTTTTATTTTTTGCGCTATAAACAAAAGAAGAGCGACAATTTTGAAAAAAACACAATATCTTTTACTTTTCGCTATAATAAATATCCCACATTTAAAAAAAAAAAAAATGTGGGATATTTAATCCTCAGTTTAGGACGATATGTATTCTTCTACATATTTTTGGTAAAAAAAATCACAATAAGCATATATTGATTGGTTTGCGCAAAAGTTATAGTGTCTACAAAATAGGGGATAGATTTATGGCATTTTTATTATTATTTATTTCTTTATTAGTAATGGCGGCGATCTTCGATTTTTATCGGGATTGTAATATCGCGGCGGACAAATTGGACACTTTTGACACATTTTTGGGACCATTGACAATTATACAGCGATCAGTGCTATAAAAATGCATTGATTACTGTATAAATGTCACTGGTAGGGAAGGGGTTAACACTAGGGGGCGATCAAGCAGTTAACTGTATTCCCTAGGTGTGTTCTAACTGTAGGGGGGATGGGGCTGTCTAGGAGGAGAGAGAGATAGGTGTTCATACTTAGTATGAACACACGATCTGTCTCTACTCCCCTGAAAGAACCGGGATTTGTGTGTTTACACACACAGATCCCAGTTCTCACTCTGTCACGAGCAATCGTGGGTGCCTGGTGGTCATCGCTTCCGCAGGGCACTTGCGCGTGCCCCTAGTGGCCAAAAGGAACAGTGACCTAAGGTAATGTCAATTTGCCCAGCCAAGTTAACCTGCCGTAGTTAGACTGCGGTGGCTGGTCCGGAAGTGTTAAAAAAAATCATATACAACAGATGTCAAATGTGATTTCGCTATGGGCACTGGATCACTTATGAAAGTGCTCCAAACACTCATTTGTGTACTCCTCCTCAACAGGATTTACAATTTGAATGCAACAAATTCAAGCTAATAACTTGTTTGTCAGAAGCAACAAGAATCCTTATAGCATATCGTTAAATTTGCTACATTATGCAATTCATCAGGCTTCCTTAATTATAATTATGTATGTATAATTATTTTATTTATTTATTTATTTTTTATCAAGAGCTGGCTTTAAAAAAGGACACTATTTTTTGGCCAAATTGTTAAATACATTTCTGTAAAAAAAAAGTAATAATAATAAAGTGAACACGAATTTTAAACTCTGCACCTTTACTTTTTACGTGATAAACTTTTATTTTCTGAAAAGGGCATATGGAACATACTAATTATTTGTCTCCACTTTCTTCCCAGAATTTCAATTTACCTGCACTAGTTGCAGAATTTGTGAAATGCCATACTCCTCCAAACTGTGAATGTTAAGTGCTGTAAATGTAATGTGGGCTGACTGCTTGGCCTGATATTTGAAAATATGTGAAGTCACAAATGCAAGCATAAATAGGCATGTAAATGCAATTTTACCATTTGTTTGTCTGTTCACTTTGAATGACTATTGAAACTGTTTATCTACCAGTCTTTCTCTCTTCCTGACTGTCTGTTTGTTTTATGCTTTTATTTGTTTGTTGGAACTAGGGCCAAGTCAGTTACTCATTGTATTTCAGTATTATAGAAATGGACTTATATGAACCTCTCCAGTAAAAACAAGGACCTGCTGAAGCTGGTACAAGCCCATCAGACTTTTATCCAAAGGACTGGGTAGTGATTCTTTTTTTAAAAAAAACTAGATTTTATGCTTTAGTAGTAATGACAATTTTGATGTAACATAGTCGACTGAAAATGCCCAAGATGATATTTATATTTATATCAATGAAATATTGCCTCCGCTATCTGTCTGTCTGTTTATTACCAATTTTTGGAAGGATTAATTTTGGTTTTGTACATGCTTTAAAGTAAATCTGTCTGTCTAAAACATAGCAAAACTAAGAGTTGAACAAATGTTTTGCAAATATCAACTTTTCAGAAAATGTGCATTATATTTTTCATAAGGCAATGTGCTTTTGAAAGCCAGCAGGTAAGAGATTCAGAAAGGGATGCTCTCATGGTGCAGTGTAGTAAAAAAAACTGGAGCTACACTTGGGACCTGCTAGTGAGAAAATTGGTTGAAATTTAGTTAACCCAAAGTCCCAAAGTAAAGGTCAAACTTGAAATTCAAACTGCATTGAAGTCAATGGATATGAATTTTGTTGGTCACTAGGGATGGGCTGTGTGTACATGTGGTTGAACATGAGTTCGACTCGAACATTGGCTGTTCGCCCGTTCGCCGAATAGCGAATAATTTGGGATGTTCGCGGCAAATTCGAAAGCTGCAGGAACACCCTTTAAAAGTCTATGGGAGAAATCAAAAGTGCTAATTTTAAAGGTTAATATGCAAGCTATTGTCATAAAAAGTGTTTGGGGACCTGGGTCTTGCCCCAGGGGACATGTATCAATGCAAAAAAAGTTTTAAAAAAGGCAGTTTTTTCAGGGGCAGTGATTTTAATAATGCTTAAAGTGAAACAATAAAAGTGAAATATTCCTTTAAATTTTGTACCTGGGGGGTGTCTATAGTATGCCTGCAAAGTGGCGCATGTTTCCCATGTTTACAACAGTCTGAGAGCAAAATGAAATTTCTAAAGGAAAAGAAAGTCATTTAAAAGTACTAGCGGTAGCGCTCGCAGCTATAATGAATTGTCGGGTCTCTGCAATACTCATAAAAGTCATTAAAAAAAATGGCCTGAGGTTCCCCCCACAGTGCATTACGAGACCCTTTGGGTCTGGTATGAATATTAAGGAGAACACCAAAACAAATTTTAAAAAAAAATGCATGGGGGTCCCCCAAAATTCCATACCAGGCCCTTCAGGTCTGGTATGGATATTAAGGGGAACCCCGCGCCAAAATGTAAAAAAAAAATGGCGTGGGGGTCCCCCTCAAAATCCATACCAGACCCTTCAGGTCTGGTATGGATTTTAAGGGGAACCCCGCTCCAAAATGTAAAAAAAAATGGTGTGGGGGCCCCCCTAAAAATCCATACCAGACCCTTATCCAAGCACGCAACCTGGCAGGCCGCAGGAAAAGAGGGGGGGATGAGAGAGCGCACCCCCCTCCTGAACCATACCATGCCACATGCCCTCAACATGGGGAGGATGTCCCCATGTTGATGGGGACAAGGGCCTCATCCCCACAACCCTTGTCCGGTGGTTGTGGGGGTATGCAGGTGGGGGACTTATTGGAATCTGGAAGCCCCCTTTAACAAGGGGACCCCCAGATCCCGGCCCCCCCTGTGTGAAATGGTAATGGGGTACAAATGTACCCCTACCATTTCACAAAAAAAGTGTCAAAAATGTTAAAAAAGACAAGAGACGGTTTTTGACAATTCCTTTATTAATGTCTTCTTCTTTTCCCACTTCTTCTTCCACCTTCTTCTGATCTTCATTCGGTTTTCTTCCTCCATCTTGTTCTTCCCCCAATTTTTCCTCTTCTTCCTCCGATCCTCTGCTTCTTCCTTCAGTCTTCTCGTCTGCATCAAGAAGAAGACATTAATAAAGGAATTGTCAAAAACCATCTCTTGTCTTTTTTAACATTTTTGACACTTTTTTTGTGAAATGGTAGGGGTACATTTGTACCCCATTACCATTTTACACAGGGGGGCTGGGATTTGGGGGTCCCCTTGTTAAAGGAGGCTGCCAGATTCCGATAAGCCCCCCACCTGCAGACCCCCACAACCACCGGGCAAGGGTTGTGGGGATGAGGCCCTTGTCCCCATCAACATGGGGACACCCTCCCCATGTTGAGGGCATGTGGTCTGGTATGGTTCAGGAGGGGGTGCACTCTCTCATCTCCCCGTCTTTTCCTGCGGCCCACTCCATTTTTTTTAAATTTTGGTGCAAGGTTCCCCTTAAAATTCATACACAGGTCTGGTATGGATTTTGAGGGGAACCCCCACGCCATTTTTTTTTATTTTGGCGCAGGGGGGCCCCTTAATATGCATACCAGACCTGAAGGGCCTGGTATGGAAATTGGGGAGATCCCCACGCATTTTTTTTTAAAATTTTGGTTCGGGGGTTCCCCTTAATATGCATACCAGACCCAAAGGGCCTGGTAATGCTCTGTGGGGGAACCCCAGGCCATTTTTTTCAATGACTTTTATGAGTATTGCAGAGACCCGACAATTCATTATAGCTGCTGGTGCTAGCGCTAGTAGTTTTAAAAGACTTTTTTTTCCTTTAGAAATGTCATTTTGCTCTCGGTCTGTTGTAAACACAGGAAACCTGCGCCACTTTACAGGCATACTATAGACACCCCCCAGGTACGAAATTTAAAGGAATATTTCACTTTTATTGTTTCACTTTAAGCATTATTAAAATCACTGCTCCCAAAAAACGGCCGTTTTTAAAACTTTTTTTGCATTGATACATGTCCCCTGGGGCAGGACCCAGGTCCCCAAATACTTTTTATGACAATAACTTGCATATTAGCCCTTTAAATTAGCACTTTTGTTTTTTCACGTTAGTGTCCCATAGACTTTAACGGTGTTTGCGTGTTCAAGCAGATTTTTTGCCTGTTCGCATGTTCTGCTGCGAACCGAACAGGGGGGTGTTCGGCCCATCCCTATTAATCATAAAAAAATCATGTTGCATGTTTTTATAGTAATTAATGGTGAAGGTTTAAAAACAAGATATTTTTGTGAAAAAAATTGTGGCTAAAATAAACTCTCTGCTGTGCTGTACTATGTCAAGTCAAAACCTCCTTCTAGTTTTGGATAAAGTGTGTAATGATTAGAATCCTCATCTGGTTTTAATATCTCTCTGGGGCCTTGTTTGGGATAGTTTCTTCATTTCCATCTCAGTGACATTGGTTTCACAATAGAGGAAGTGGAGAAAAATCTACAACTGAGACACAGACAGCAATTAAATTAGACAGGGGTTCTATATTTCCAGTACCCTGCTAAAAATGTGTTTTTATTTATGTATGTTTTGCTGCTGGAGGGTTCCCCTTATTTCCTGTCTTGTAAACTATTGTCAGAAGGATCAGAAGTGAGAGGAACTCCCTGTAATAGAGTCTTTGTAGTAAAAATCCAAGAGAAGTTTTAACCAATCCCCAGTGTATCCAAAAGTTAAATGTTTTTTGTTGGACATGCACTTTAACCACTTCAATACAGTGCACTTACACCCCCTTCCTGCCCAGACCAATTTTCAGCACTCTCACACTTTGAATGACAATTACTCAGTTTTGCAACACTGTACCCATATGAAATTTGCGTCCTTTTTTTCACACAAAGGTGTCCTTTTATGAAACAGTGAAATCTATTCACTACTTCGTTCTCCAGCATTCACAGTGGAGATCGTTCTCCTCTGTGTGCCAGTTTATGAAGCGGAGTAGATCACTTCACCTTTGGAGGAGTGAAGAGATCTACAAACGCTTCAAACATGCTTCTAATGCCTCCTGATACTGGAATCTCGTGAGACTTTACAAGATTACAGTACTAGAAATTCACAGAAACACAAAGATGTCAGTTTATTAAGCAGTGATAAATTATCACTGCTCAGTACACGGACAGACGGTGTGGTTAATGTTAAAAAAATGAGGAGTCCCCCTACATTATATATATATGTATACACACACACACATTATATATACATGTATATATAATGTGTGTATATATATATATATATATATATATATATACACACATAAATATGACAGGGGGACATGCTTACAGTGTTGGGGGGTCTGAACAAGGTATAAGGAAGTTAAAAATCTTCCTCTTTCCTCCTCAAATCCCCCAGGATTCTCTCTCTCCCCTTTGAGCTGGTGAATCTGGGAGTGTGAATTCTGACACAGATCGCCAGTGAAGCGCTGAGATCGCAGCTTCATAAACTGGCCATCACTGTGTCATTCAATGAGGATTCTCCATGTGCAGAGATCATTAGCGGGAGAACAAGTTGAAACACTTCTCCCCCCGATTATCTCTGTTTCATAAACTGTTTATGGACTGTGATCAGTGGCGATCCTTGGGATCACTTCTGATCACTGCTTCATAAACGGACACCAAATAGAGCTTTCCTTTGGTGGTATTTAATCACTAGTGGGTTTTTTATTTTTTGTGCTATAAATAAAAAAGACCATCGATTTTGTGAAAAAAATGCCTTTTTCTTTGTTTCTGTCATAAAATTTTGCAAATTAGTAAGAAAAAAGGTGGTAGGAGGTTAGAGGGATTTTAACGGTGCCGAATATACAAAAACAATTTTTTTTTTTCAGGTAAAATAGAAAAGAGTTTTATTAATTAACATGTTTAAGGGCTCTTTCACATGGGGCAGATCAGTCATGATCTGCCCCGTGAACATCCGCTTGCTCAGCGGGGATCGCTCCGCCGATCCCCGCTGAGCAGGAAGATGACAGGTGCATCGCTGCACACTGTGCAGCGACGGACGTGTCAGAGCGCCGCTCTCCCCTATGGTTGGATCGGATGATGACGGTCCGTAGTGTCCGTCGTCATCCGATCCGATCCGAAAACGGATGGAAAAGTAGGTTTTTCCTCCATTACACTTTTCGGATCGGAGCGGGTCGGATGTCAGCGGACATGTCACCGCTGACATCCGACGCTCCATAGGGATGAATGTATGTCCGTTTTTCATCCGAAAACGGAAGGGTGAAAAACGGACATACGGATCCCTCGTGTGAAAGAGGCCTAAAAGAGAATCAAACATATAAAAAGACAGGTGTTTGGTGGTCATATTAGGCAGTTAATGCAAAGTTGACAAAGGAGACGTTGCACATTAGCCCGACATGTTTCGCTATTGGCTTCCTCAGGGGATGTGCAAGGCTTTAATCGACAACACTATATAAATGAAATATAGAGATATTGGAACATATATATAGAATGTACAGTCAAATTTATCATACAAAGGGATAGTGTGTGAGCTTGGTTGCCAAAAAAGAGACATGGAAACAGCCACTTACCCAAACAAATGCTAGCACCTGTAAACCACCCATCCGAGGAAATAAGTCAAGTATGGCCATAGAGGGCAGAAGGGCGAAACTGGGGGGCAATAAATGTTGATAGAATTAATGATGGTTTCGTAGAAATCTTTAATCTAAGAATGGTGAAAAGGGACAGTTGTCTCATTTATCAAATACTTACTAAAAAGTATATGCCTATTAATCCATGGGGTAGACACTCTTGTGAAAAATGTATTTAAAAATGGACTGTAGGGGAGCGTGAGGATGTGACGTGCTCGGAGAGGGGGAGGGGCCTGGTGGTGGGGCTGTGGAAGGCGGAGGGCAGAGGTCGGAGCGATGGCGGCGCCGGTGTAAGCGTGGGGTGAGAGCCCAGGCGAACTGTGCATGGTTCCCAGCCAAAGCAGCGGAGGAGTGAACCGGGCAGCCATCTCCATAAAAAACACAGCGCTTAGTGTATTAGCAGGTGAGGCGGATCCAACGGCTGCTGAAGCGGTCGCTTCTACGGTGTCCCCGTCTGCAGCCTCCTTTCCTCTGGCGGCCCGGCTCCATTCTGTACCCCTGAGCTGTGCTCATACCTCCCGCATGTCCCCTCCACCTATTCCAGCTATCCCCGCAGCCAGTGGGGACGGCTGAGCGTGAAGGGAAAAGGATTCAAGAGACACCGCTGCTCTGACTTTCTGCGTATATATTCAGAAGTAAAGCAGCGGTGGAACGATCCCCAGAACACTGACGGGGAAGGAGCAACAATGAGAGCGGAGCTCCTTGCCTACCCCATGATGAACACCGGTAACCCAGCCTAGGCCCACAGAGGTCTGCAGGATCAAGGTAGGATTTTTCCTGTTTTCAAGGGAGAAACAAGCGGTGAAGGCACCCAGCCTGTGCATTATTGGGACTGTAAACGATCCATGTGAGTAAATGCAAGAACTCAAGGGTAGGGGGATCTGTGACATAAAAATGAACTGTCCGGTGTGCCGATTTATTGTTTAATTAAGAAACCAGAGGGAAAGTGGGCGCCCCAGCAGCCCCAGTAGCCCTAGTAGACAGGGGGGATAACAGTAACCTGGAGATAGGGGGGGAGAAGTGCTGCATGAGAGTTTCCCTTCGTCTCTAGTCTGGAAGTTAAAAGGAGAGCCTGGGGGGACACTGGAACTTTGAAAAACGTGTACTGAGCTTGCTTCGGTTTTGTTCCTCACCCTTTTGACTGGGGGTGCGCTCTCTCTGAGCTCAAAAATTGGCATAAGCCAGAAGCAGGGAACATGAGAGGTCATTCTCAAAAGCAAGCAGAGCCCAGCAAGCCTAGGGAGAGTCTGAATTCAAGTACAATACAAAAATATCTAAAAAGCCCAGGTCCAGAGCATAAACAACAAGAGGCCAAAGAAAAAAAAAGGTTACAGCTAAGAATAAAGGAGGGCAAGGGGAGACCCACAATACAGAGGCTCAGGCCGAGGTAGAACCAGGCCCAGGCATGGAATTCGAACACGCTGCAGAGGTCCCCCCAACTAAATATGAGATGCAAGATATGTTCATTAAGCTGGAAAACTCAATCAAAACAGAAATTTCTAATGTCAGGTCAGATCTAGGTCACCTCCTCAGGCGAGTGGAAGAGGCGGAAAAGGTGGCGGAACAGCAGGCCCTGGATATAGAGATCCTTAAAAAACAAGTAAAAACCCTCCAGGGGGATCAATATGAGCTGAAGTTCAGATTGGAGGAGCAGGAAAACAAAAATAGGCGTCAGAACTTAAGGATTAGATCCATACCTGAGCAGAGTGGGGAAGACCTGTTTATAGTAATGAAAGAATTATTTAACCCCCTTTTAGGAAGGAACCTGGAGGGCGATCTTAAAATCGACAGAGTCCACAGGATAAGAAAGCCCCGAAACATAAGTGAGGATGTGCCCAGGGACATAATAGTGAAGTTCCACCAATTTGAGGACAAAGCAAAGATTTGGAAAAATCTAAGAGGGGTACAACCATTGAAATTTCACGACAAGGAGGTTCAAATATTTTCGGACTTGTCAGCAGGAACCCTGACGAGAAGGCGCCTATTAAAACCTCTGGTGGATTCACTGAAGGGAGCCAACCTGAAATACAGCTGGGGCTTCCCATTGTCAATAAGTGTGACAAAGGAGGGCAGGACATTCAAAATGAAAAATATGGGGGACCTACAAGTTTTCTGCCAGAATCTAGGGATCCCAGTCCCAGATATACCAGACGGGGTTATGCCTAATTAGAAGGGCAGAAAACCAGTATCAGATTCTATAAGAGGGGGGGTCATATGGGAGGGGGGGAGTTGGGCTGTTGGGGGGGGTGGACGGGGGGAGCAGGGAGGTGGAGTAAAGAAGGGGACAGAAGAAGGCCCTCCAAGGCCCCTCACCCATTGTAGGCGGGGGGCCACCATAGCTGTCCACGTCCAGTGCCCCACCCTGGAGCACGAGAGGAAACAGGTCGGTAATACGCTTTATCCGACACTGGGACCCAACAGCCTAGCAGTGGCCGCAGGAGGGAGGGAGGGGGGTTGGGGGGTGGGAGGAGGGGGGTGAGGAGGGATGGGGGAGGGGGGGTTGGGGGGAAAGGGGGAGGGGGGAGGAGGGGTACCCCTGCAGCTGTCCAATAGCGAGAAAGGTGGTTGATGGCTGGGATAGAAGTTAAGTGTATGTCCTACAATGTGAAAGGTCTAAACTCACCAGGAAAGAGGCGGAAAATTCTGAATGAATTACAGAGTTATGATGCTGATGTGGTCTTCCTGCAGGAGACCCATCTGGTGCAGGAGGAAAACATCAAGCTGAATTCAAGGAATTTTCCAGCATGGGTATATGGTGACTCAGCTATTAAAAGGGCGAAGGGAGTAGCTATCGGGTTCTCGCAAAAGATTAAATTCACACTGATTGAGAAGTTGGCGGATGAAGAGGGGCGGTTTTTGTTTGTAAAAATTAATTTAGGGGACAGGAAATACACATTAGCTAACGTTTATTGCCCCAATAGAGACCCGATAAAATACTTCTCCCGGACCCTAAGGAGACAATCCTAGCAAGCGACCTGAATTTTTGTTTGGATCCGGCCTTGGACAGGTCCTCTGGGACCCGGGATATGGGGAAAGGATCATTGATGAGATTAGGGAAAAATTTGTACGATAGTCAGCTCATTGATGTTTGGCGGGTACAACACCCCAAAGTGAGAGACTATTCCTTTTTTTCCCCGGCCCATGGGACCTATTCAAGGTTGGATTACCTGTTGGCTGACCACAGCCTATTGGAGTGCATAGTAGATTCAAAGATAGAAGCTATTACCTTATCGGACCATGCCCCAATCTCCATGACAGTAAAGCTTGGGGGGCTTTTGAGGGCCCCGTTCTCTTGGAGGTTCAATGAGGCCCTCCTTATGAAAGATTCAGTGGTTGAGAAAATACAGAGGGAAATAGATGAGTTCTTCACACACAATGAGTCGAGCGAGATAACGGGGGGAGTTCTGTGGGAGACATTCAAGGCATACATAAGAGGGATTATAATCTCTATAGACTCGGGGGAAAAGAGAGAGGGGAGATTGAAGAAAGAAAAGTTTATCGCCAAAATTCACCAGCTGGAACAAATACATAAAGCTTCACTAGGAAAGGACGAGGCTATACTTAAAGAACTGACACTAAAAAGAGAAGAGCCCAGGGAGTTAATGGAAGAAGAGATGGCGAAATTTAGGTCTACACAATCAAAAAGGTTCCACAGGCAGGGCAATAAGGTGGGGAAACATCTAGCGACAGTTACGAGGAAAAAAAAAGGTGAGAACTATATAGAGAAGATCAAAAACAGTAAAGGAGAAATGAGACATACTACTAAAGATATAGCAGAGGAATTCAGACTGTTTTTTGCAGCGCTTTATTCCAGTGGTAATGAAGGGAAAATTAAGGGAAACAAGGATAAGAAGACGAAGGAGTATTTAAAAGGGGTGGAACTTCCCAAGTTGTTGGAAGAAGACACATTAGAGCTAGAACGCCAGATATCGGAAGAGGAGATTTATCAGGCATTAAAGTCAACCCCTACGGGAAAAAGTCCTGGGCCTGATGGCTTTACAAATAGTTTTTACAGGAAATTCAGCAGATCCCTGGTCCCCAGGCTGCGCCAAATTTGGAATGGTCTTGGGAAACAGGGAGATTTCTGTAGAGATGCCCTGTTGGCAGCCGTGACACTTATACCTAAGGAGGGAAGGGACAGGACCTTATGCTCGAGTTATAGGCCGATCGCGCTCTTAAATGCGGACACTAAGCTATACGCGAAGGTGTTGGCAGCTCGGTTGAAAGAGAAAATGCCCTTTTTGGTCCACCCGGACCAAGTGGGATTTGTCCCTGGGAGGGAGGGAAGGGACAATGGGGTGAGATCTCTCCTGATAATGGAGGCATTTAGAACGAGTGGGGTCCCCAGTCTACTCCTGTCAATTGACGCCGAAAAAGCGTTTGACAGGGTAGACTGGGGATTCATTTTTCATACACTTGAGGCAATGGGGATAGGACCCACAATGTTAAATTGGATAAAAATTTTATACAACCAACCTGCAGCTTATGTTAAGGTCAATAAGACTCCCTCAGCTCAATTTGTCATGAAAAACGGGACGAGGCAGGGCTGCCCTTTGTCGCCACTTCTGTTTGTCCTGGCCTTAGAACCCCTCCTAGCTACAATTAGGAAAAACCCGGATATAAGCGGATGCAGAGTGGGTGGGGAGGAACACAAGCTAGCCGCTTATGCGGACGATGTGCTTCTCTATGTCACTAACCCTAGAATTACGATCCCTAACCTTCTAACTAACCTGAGAAATTATAGTGAGCTCTCAAACTTCAAAATAAATCTAGGAAAATCAGAAGCACTAAAAATAAATATCAACAAAACGGAGGCGTCCAGACTGGGGGAAGTGTTCCATTTCCCATGGAAAAAATATATAAAATATTTAGGGGTAAATGTAATAAGTGATAAAGTGAAACTATATAAGCAGAACTTCATTCCCTTGTTAAATGAAATAAAAAGGGAAATAAATAGAATTAAATATTGCCCCGTTACGTGGGTAGGACGAATTAATCTTGTAAAAATGGTGCTCGCCCCAAAAGTCCTGTATATGATGCAGATGCTTCTGATACCTCTCCCGGAGAATTTTTTTACAGTATTATCCAGCCTTATTTGTAAATATGTCTGGGATGATAAAAAGCCCAGGATTGCTCTAAAGATACTGAGGAGAGAAAAAGTAAGTGGAGGGCTCGCCCTCCCTGATTTTAGGTTAAATCATAAGGCCGCGGTTCTAGCACGAGCACTTGATTGGACACATAGTAGAGAAACTAAAAGATGGGTGAGTTTAGAAGAAAGGATGAGTAAAGCACAATTAGGAGACGCGATGTGGAATCCCCCTCACGTTAGGGGACTGGATAAGGATACACATTATATCACACATTACACATACAAAATTTGGGATCAGATCCACTTAAAAAATAAATGGGATTACAACTCCCCCTTAATGTATTTAAAAGAGAATTTGCTCTTTCCACCGGGGATGGAGATAGTGGGGGGTAATTGGATATTAGATAGGGAGGCACAGGTAAGGGGTATAATTAAACGGGGTAAAATAATCACTTTTCACGAAATAGCAGCACAAGAGGGGGCATGGATTTTAAACGGGTGGAGATATGCACAGTTAGCTCACTTTATTGCTAGTCTCCCTAGACCCTTAAGGGAGGAAGCAGAGTACAGACCGATAGAAAAACTCTTTAGCAAAGATCCAAAGAAGGGTAAAATAGCGGCAATTTATAGAATTTTGGTAAGAGAGCTGGGGGCGGAGCCTCCCCCCTTTATCAGGAAATGGGAAGAGGAACTGAGCTACTCTGTTGATAGTGAAGAAGTAAAGTACATATTGGAGGCAACACATGGAACGGCAGTGGACTCTAAAACCAGAGAGAGCAACTACAAGTGTCTGTCTAGATGGTACATGACCCCGGTCAGAGTTAGTACATTCTCTCCGGATAAGTCTCCAAATTGCTGGAGAGGCTGTGCAATTCCAGGAACTATGTCGCATTTGTGGTGGGAATGTCCAAAAATAAAAAATTTCTGGCAGGAAGTGATCAAAATAATTGCGGAAATAACAGGCAAGGAGATTCCCTTCGACCCGTGGGACTGTTTGTTCCATAGGTCGGAAGGGGGAGCGAGACGATATAAAACCTCAATAATCCCGGTATTATTAAATTCAGCTAAAAATATCATCCCTAAGAACTGGCAGAAGCAAGAAGCGCCGAGGATAGGAGAGTGGGTCGCTAGCGTTAATGAAACATATGCTCTGGAGTGATACGAAGTAAGAGATTTTACAGGAGGTGACTATGATACACAAGGGGGTAAATGGGATTGCTGGACCAAATTTAGAAAGTCGGAGCGCTATTTGGAGGCAATCACATTGTAGGACGAGACCTGGAGCATTAGCCACCGCCAAAGTCTCAAGAGGCGATAGGGACAGCTGCAGGGGCCAGGGAGGGAGGAGGGGAGGGAAGAAATGGGTAAAGTTAAGAGTGGAATTGTTGATTTAGCAAATGTATAAAAAATCAAAGAAAATGCTACTATGATGTGAAGATAATGAGACGGGATGAAAATGAGCTAATTATAGTGATTTAATCCTCTCAAATGAACTCGCTGAAGTAGCAAAAAGAAAAAAAAAATAAAAAAAATAAAAAAAATAAAAAAAATAAAATAAAAATGGACTGTAGGAATTTCACTGCAGGAAGCAGGCTGAAAAAATACAAAAAAGAAAAAATCTATGTATAGAGATGCTGTGAACATAGAAGGAAGGTAGGCAGATATCAAGGGGTTAAACAAGTACGGAATGATAAAAGGGCTAAGGGGAAATGGAAGGAGAAAAAGCATTAGAATAAATGGGGGAAGAGAGGTCTCCAGTAGGTTCCACTATATTGAGGGGAAGCCAAAGAGGACTTGTATTCAGTGATCTAGATAACTGTGAACAGCCGAAAAAGACAAGGGTGCATGAGCTATGAAGAAAAGCATTAAGTTAGCATGTGCCTAACAGGCTGGATCCTGACTTACCGATCTTCCAAGCGCCACTGAGTAAGAGTGTCTCCCTCCGGCTTTGGCTGAACAGACAGCCTGATAAGCCGGTTTAAATCTGACCTCCGACGAGCCGGCGTGTGACGTCACCGGCTCGAGTCAGACGAGAAGACGCCTGTGCGCACGCGCAGGGGGCCAAAACCCTCAGACTACACTGCCCAAGAGGCCGGGCGAGGAGGGAGGAGTCAAGTCCATCCACGGTAAACAGGATGAATGTGCAGAGGCTTCAGCCTCTCCGCAGCGGCCAGGGACATGCAGAGATGTCAAAAACGAGGTATGATCCGAGGTGGCAGGAGCCACCATAGAATCACATAGGTCTCCATGCGCAGCCAGGCTTGAAAATTGGGCTTGCTAATGGATGGATAAGGCAAGCCCTGGGCGTCTGTATGACCCACCATAGACCTGTTTCTCGGAACAACTGCCTAATTTGACCACCAAACACCTGTCTTTTTATATGTTTGATTCTCTTTTAAACATGTTAATTAATAAAACTCTTTTCTATTTTAACTGGAAAAAAAAATTGTTTTTCTATATTTGGCACCGTTAAAATCCCCCTAACCTCCTACCGCCTTTTTTCTTACATATTGGGATTTGGTGCCTAAACTAGGGGTGCTGCATCATCAACCAGACTAATTCCCTGTTTTTGCAAATTAGTAATTTTTCTTCATAAATTTTGGCCAAAATTTATACTGCTACATATCGTACAATATCGTATCATATAGTACAAATACCCCTTAAATTACCCCTTTTTTAGAAAGTAGACATTCCAAGGTATTAAGTAAGTAGCATGGTGAATTTTTTTAAGTTGTAATTTTTTCCCACAATTCTTTGCAAAATGAAGATTTTTTTTTTTTTTTTACATATTAACATGGTTATTTCTCTCACAGAGCATATGCATACAACAAATTACACCCCAAAATACATTCTGCTACTCTTCCCGAGTATGGCGATACCACATGTGTGGGACTTTTACACAGCCTGGCCACATACAAAGGCCCAACATTGAAGTAGCATCTTCAGGTGTTCCACAAGCATAAATGACACATCTCATTTCTCAACCACCTATTACACTTTTGAAGGCCCTGGAGCACCAGGACAATGGAATTGCCCCCAAAATGACCCCATTTTGGAAAGCAAACACCCCAACGTATAGTCTATGAGGCATAATGAGTCTTTTGAATGGTTCATTTTTTTCCAGAAGTTTTTGGAAAAAGTGGAAAAAAATTAAAACGCATTTTTTTTTTTTACACAAAGTTGTCCATTTATCAGATATTTCCAACACATAGCATGTGCTTAGCGACAGCAATAGTAATTATCCAGGCAGCAGGCAGGAATATTGTCTATAGGCAGCACAAGGATATTGTCAGCACAGCACAGTCCATAGAAATTGTCCAGGCAGAGACAGCCAGCACAGCCATAATATTTGTCCTGGTACACTGTTACCTGCAGACACTCATTATTGTACCGCTCTCCAGCCCTTCATAAACATACTGCCTCTTGCTACAGCTAATTATTTGCATAGTCCAGGTAGCAGTGTGGTCCGTTCATGCGGCAGGCAGAGGCATGGTGGCAGTAAGTCAGCAGCAGGCTGAGGGCCGCAATCAGGTAAGACCTGTGCACAGGGGCACAGGGGTAGAGGCTTCGACCCACCCAAATCTCTATGAAGCCTCCGGACTCCAGACCCTAATCCGGATATTACGAAACCCGGAGAAAACAAAAAAAATGTTTTCTCCATCCGGAAAAACAATTCTGGAGCCCCTCACATATGTGAGACCCTTGTGTACTACAGTAGCAGGGCAACAGATCAGTCCAGGCGGTAGGCAAAAGCATAGTCCATAAAACAGGCCAGGGTCAGTTCACGTGCAAGCAGTCCAAGCGGTGGGCAGTAGCGTAGAAAATAAAACAGGCCAAGGTCAGTTCACGTGGAAGTAGTTCAAACGGTAGGCAGAGACATAGTCACAAAACAGGCCAGGGTCAGTTCACGAGGAAGCAGTCCAAACGGTGGGCAGAGACATAGTCAAAAAACAGGCCAGGTTCAGTTCATGTGGAAGGCAGTAGCATGGTTATTTGGGAAAGCATGGAAAATGGTCAGCACAGATGATGAAAATGAGGAAATGGTTAAAAATATGGGCTAATATTTTAGGGATGTATGATAAAGTTGGAAGCATTCACCAATGCAAAGGCCGAAATCCTCTTTTGGTGCACACATGACATTTTTTTGTTGCCATCTTCGGCCTGCTTCAGATGGTGGAATGCTGAAGGGGAAGTGGTGCTCTTGAAGTCGGCAAACAGCCTCAGACCGAAGGTCTTCTGGGGGGGGCTTTGGTGATAGATGAGGGACGTGACAACTTCTCCTATGAATTTTAGGAAGGGGGCGGGGCTTTCCATGGATTTGGTGTAGACTACGTAGGAATTATAAATGGCCAAATGGATGAGATAAATTGCTACCTTCTTGTACCAGAATCGGGACCTCCCTATTGACAAATAGGGTTGAATCATTTGATCATTGAAATCCACCCCCCCCCCCCCGTGTAGAGATTATAATTTTGGACACATGTTGGCTTTTCAATGGAACCTCGTCTTCTTTGAGCCTCAATTGTAGTGTCGTCATGGATGGTGGACATCATGTGCACGTTCCTTTTATCCTTCCACCTCAAGGCCAGCACTTCGTTGCATCTCAATGATGCTCTTTCCCCTTCGCAGCTTTTTGTTCGCTAGAGATTGTGGGAAGCCCTTCCTATTTTTTCTGGAGGCCAGGGTTTTTGCGATGTGTAAGTGTTTGAAAAGGGGCAGGCTGGTTTAGAAGTTGTCAAGGTATATGTGATATCCTTTGTTCAGAAGTGGGTATGCCAGGTCCCATACAATCTTTCCAGTTGTGCCCATGTAGGCCGGGCATTCAGGGGACTGGAGCTGGGAATCTCTTCCTTCATATATGTGGAAGGCATATCCCGTGGCTCTCTCACAGAGCTTGTATAATTTTACTTTGTATCTGGCCCTTTTGCTAGGAATATATTGCTTTATTCCTAGCCGGCCTGAAAAGGGTACCAGGGACTCATTGACACATATATTCTGATTGGGGACATAGAGTTCTGCAAATTGTTGGGAAAAGAAATTTATCAGTGAGCGAATTTTATATAACTTGTCGTAATTTGGATGATTGTGGGGAGGGCACTGGGTGTGGATAGGGTTGGTGGATCAATAGGCATGTCCTTCATTTTTTTTTGTAATCCCCATGTTTATGGGGAGGCCCATAAACAATTTGAACTCCTATAAATTCAAATCTCTCCACTCAAACGGACGGGCATATGATGATTGGGGGCTGTTGGCAATATACTGCTGGGCATATAAATTTGTCTGGTCCACAATAAATTGCAGCAAAGTGTCGGGCAAAAACAGATGAAAGCAATCAATCTCTGAGAAATTTTGGGTGTTGGTCTGCACACCTGGCTGTGCTGAGAAAGGGGGAATAATTGGTGATGCCGAGTTGGAAGGCAGCCATGTTGGGTTGGCAAGACCATCTTGCATGTATGTAGAGGCCCTGGCTCTTGGGGGGTGTGACACTCCAATAGTTGGATTGGAATTTCCTGTGCTGGTACTCAGGCATGATGTGGCAGCACTGGTACTGGGTCTGGGCATTTGTTCCTGGGGCCTATCGCTGGCGGCAGCGCTGGTACTGGGCATTTGTTCCGGGGGCCTAACGCTGGTGGCAGCACTGGTACTGGGCCTGGGAATTTGTTCTTGGCGCCTATTGCTGGCGGCAGCGCTGGTACTGGGCCTGGGAACATAATTCTGGTTTCCATAGTGCCGTGCCCTTTTAGGAGGCACCCATTCATCCTCAGAATCATTTGCCGATTCACTATTCAGTTCAAATGCCGAATTTGATTCAGAATCAGAATTGGAATTTGATGAGAACTCCCGTTGCTCTCATCGGTCATGGAGAGGATCTGGAACACCTCCTCACTGTTGTATACTCTTTTGGACATGACGCTGATGGCTGTGTGACAGGTGGCAGGTGTCGGTCACTGATGGGCTGTGCGATGGGTGGCAGGTGACGTTCACTGATAGGTGATGATGGTGTGACAGGCCATGGTCACTGATGGGTGACAGGCCACGGACAGTGACGGGTGATGGTCACTGACGGGTGATGGTCACAAACGGGTGACAGGCCATGGTCACTGATAGGTGCACTGCTGAAAGTCACTGATGGGTGATGGGTGACAGGGCACGTTTACTGATGGGTGACGTGTGATGTATGACAGGCTATGGTCACTAATAAGTGACGGGTGCACCGCTGATGGTCACTGATGGGTGACGGGTGATGACTGATGGTCACTGATGGGTGACGGGTGATGGCTGATGGTCACTGATGGGTGACGGGTTATGACTGATGGTCACTGATGGGTGACGGGTGATGGCTGGCATCACTGATGGGTGATGGGTGATGACTGATGGTCACTGATGGGTGACGGGTGATGGCTGATGGTCACTGATGGGTGACGGTTGATGGCTGATGGTCACTGATGGGTGATGGGTGACAGGTGCACCGCTGACGGTGACTGATGGCAGTCCCTTATGTGACAGGTGCACTTTATGGGGTGACTGTTGGGTGACAGATGACAATGAGGGGGCGATGGGACAAGTGTGTTGTTGGTGCAGACACTACAGAACACAGATCGGTAACTCACTGCTCCTGGCTCTGCTCTCCTCACACTGGAAACGGTGTGTGAGGAGAGAAGAGCTGGTAACAGCTAGTTACCGCTCTCTGTTTATATTTAGTGAATGGCTGTGAAAGGATCACAGCTGATCACATGGGTAAACAGCTGGCCAATGGCTGTTTACCAGCGTCGGTGACTAGCAGTGTTCCCGGGAACACGGCACCACTGAAGTGCACGCGCATGCGCCGTTCACATTAGGGTGGAACCATCTGTGATCAGCCGTGACTTCATCACGGCCGATCACGTGGTAAACAGCCATGTCCAATGGCTGTTCACCCCCCTCGGTGACGAGCGGTGTCTCCGTGACATGCTGCCACCGAAGGAACAGGGATGCACTTGCACAATTGCACGCATTCCCTGTTTAAATGGGAGGCCGTCATATGACACCCTCCTGCAACGATAGCCGCGCCGCCTGGCCATCATTTGACAGCTTAAGGTCGGCAAGCAGTTAAAGGCTAAGTTCACCTTTCCAGTTTTTAATATATAGAGTAAGCACACCACATAACCAAACTGCTTTAGCAATATGTTTGTATTAATCATATACATACAATTATACAACAGGTACAGACAATCAAGTATGTCATCTAAGATCAAGCATAAAACAGTGGTTATAGAAAATAATCACCCCCTTTTAAAATAATCAAATTTTGTTGCTTTGCAGCCTGAAATTAAGACAGGCACAGTTTTTGTTTTATCCAGCTGTATTTATTCAGTTTAACCCTTTCATGACTAAGCCTATTTTTGAAATTTGGTGTTTACAAGTTAAAATCCATATTTTTTGCTAGAAAATTACTTAGAACCCCCAAACATTATATATATTTTTTTAGCAGAGAATCTAGAGAATAAAATAGAGATTGTTGCAATATTCTATATCACACGATATTTGTGCAGCGGTGTTTTAAACGCAAATTTTTGGAAAAGGGACACTTCCATGAATTTTAAAAAATCGAAACAGTAAAGTTACCCCAATTTTTTTGTATAATGTGAAAGATGATGTTACACCAAGTAAATAGATACCAAACATGTCACGCTTTATAATTGCACGCACTCGTGGAATGGCGACAAACTATGGTAGCTCTGAATTTCCATAGGCGACGCTTTAAATTTTTTTTACGGTTACCAGGTTAGAGTTACAGAGGAGGTCTAGGGCTAGAATTATTGCTCTCGCTCTGACGATCGCGGCAATACCTCACATGTGTGATTTGAACACCGTTTACATATGCGGGCGCGACTTCCGTATGCGTTTTCTTCGCTGCGCGAGCTCGCGGGGACGGGGGCGCTTTAAAATTTTTTTTTTTTAATTTTATTTATTTTTAGACTTATAAATTGTGTTTTTAAAAAAAATGTTTTTTTTTTTTTACTTTTATTGCTGTCACAAGTAATGTAAACATCCCTTGTGACAGTAATAGGTGGTGACAGGTACTCTTTATGGAGGGATCGGGGGTCTAAAAGACCCCCGATCCCTCCTCTGCACTTCAAAGTATTCAGATCGCCGAAAATGGCGATTCTGAACACTGTATAATTTTTTAAATTCGGCGCCATTGGTAGCCGAGTAAACGGGAAGTGACGTCATGACGTCGCTTCCGCGTTTACATTGAGAAGGCTGGAACGAAGCCGCCCACGGCTTCGTTCCAGCCCACCCACAGCCGCCGGAGACAGCCGATTGGACACCGGGCTTCCCGATCGCACGGGAGGCCCGGTAAGAGCGGTGGGAGGGGGGATGCCCCCTCCCGCTCCTCCGGTATAGCAGCCGGCATCGGTTGTTATATACGGGTAGCCGATCGCCCGCTCTAAACAACGGTACTGGGATGATGCCTGCAGCTGCGGGCATCATCCCGGTATAACCCCGGAAAGCCGAGTACGCATATCTGCGTACGGTCGGCGGGAAGGGGTTAACCTATGACATCCAAGTGAAAGCTATAACACCAACATGTCAGGAAAAAAGAATTCAAAAACAGAATCACAGAGTTATAAAAAGGATCACCCCCTCCTAAAAATGACTTGTAAACACAATCAAGTGTAGCTAATCACCTTCTTCAGGGAAGGGCACACAAAGTCATTTTGGCTTTTTTTGTGGTCAGCTGTGATCATTTTGATTAGCTCAGCATGAAAAGAGCTTCTCTGTTTGCTTCAGTTGCACTACCAGGGACTGAAATGCTCCAAACAACTATGGGTGGCAAGGCCCTGTCAAAAGATTTCCGGGATAAAGTTGTGGAAAGGCACAAGTCATAAGATAGATACAAAATTTTTTCAAAGACTTTATCAATGCCTAGAAGCACAGTGAAGTCTAATATTAAGAAGTGAAAGGTATTTGGTACAATAAGGATCCTCCCTGGATCAGGACATCGCTCCAAACTGGATGAAAGAGCCAGGAGGAAACTGGTTAGAGAGGCTACCAAGAGGCCTACAGCAACTACAGAGGCCTACAGTTGCAGGATTTATGACAAAAAGCAGTCATTGTGTGCATGTGACAACAATATCACAAATTTTCCACAAATGTGGCATTTATAGGAGGGTTGCAGGAAAAAAAAACACTCCTCAAAAAAGGCCACATGCAGTCACAACTGAGCTTTGCCAAAACATACCTTGAAGATTCTGAGGCCACATAGATGTAACGCTACACCCCACAGGAACCACTTGAATATTGGTGGTTCCTCATTCTGCCTCTTCAACTCCAAGAACAGCCTCACCCCACTGGCACACCTGGCAGCAATGTTAGCGTAATACCATAATAAATTAACACAGAATATAGTGAACACAGAAATGATCTTTATTGTGAACTTGCTTATAGTAGAGAAAAAATGACAAAGGTAATAGTATCTAATAATAAGTAAATATTTACAGATGAGACAGAAAATAAAGGTTATTGGAGGAACCCTCAAGGATAAAGTCTGACTGCTGTTGGGGGACTCCTTTAAATGAGTAACCCCAAGAGCAGAAATGAGCACACAAGAATAACAAATTATAGTCTATATTATACTTCAGTGAATTAATTGCCAACTTTGGGCTATATGAGTCCAGGCAGGAGGTGGGCAGAGGAATGACCTTATTCTCTATGTCAGTTCTCTCCCTTCTTCACCCCAGCACCACAGTCCCAACAGGCCTGTTCAAACACACTACCTGATTCAGTTCACTGAATTAACCCACCACCCGAATCCACTAGTATAGTGACTAGAGTAATGAGTATAGATGGAGCTCTCAAGACTTTGAATGTCTTTAAGGTGGTGAACTTGTTGACTTTAGTGGAGTGAAACAAAGTACATCCAAAGAGGCTTGGTAAACAGAAAGGGCTCAAATGATATTGGTTGTCTTCAGTTAACCACTTCAGCTCTGGAAGATTTGGTTGCTCATTGACCAGGCCATTTTTTGCGATACGGCACTGCGTCCCTTTAACTGACAATTGCGCGGTCGTGCAACGCTGTACCCAAACAAAATTGACGTCCTCTTTTTCCTATAAATAGAGCTTTCTTTTGGTGGTATTTGATCATCTCTGCGGTTTTATATTTTTTGTGCTATAAAGAAAAAAAGAGCGACAATTTTGAAAAAACACAATATTTTGTAGTTTTTGCTATAATAAATATACCCAATTTAAAAAAAAAAATTTCCTCAATTTAGGCCGATATCTTTCTACATATATTTGGCAATAAAAATCATAAATAAAAAAATAAACCTATATTGATTGGTTTGCCAAAAGTTATAGCGTCTACAAAATAGGAGATACATTTATGGAATTTTTATTATAATTTTTTTTTACTAGTAATGGCGGTGATTTGCGATTTTTATCAGGACTGCGACATTATGGCGGACACATCGGACACTTTTGACACATTTTTGAAACCATTGACAATTATACAGCGATCAGTGCTATACAAATTCACTGATTACTGTGTAAATGTCACTGGCAGGAAAGGGGTTAACACTAGGGGGCGATCAAGGGGTTAACTGTGTTCCCTGACTGTGTGTTCTAACTGTGAGGGGGGACTGACTATAGGAGATGACAGATCATGGTTCCTAGATATTAGGAACTCACAATGTGCCTCTCCTCTCCTCACAGAACAGGGATTTGTGCATTTACAGTGGGGACAGAAAGTATTCAGACCCCCTTAAATTGTTCACTCTTTGTTATATTGCAACCATTTGCTAAAATCATTTAAGTTCAATTTTTTTCCTCATTAATGTACACACAGCACCCCATATTGACAGAAAAACACAGAATTGTTGACATTTTTGTAGATTTATTAAAAAAGAAAAAATGAAAGATCACATGGTCCTAAGTATTCTGACCCTTTGCTCAGTATTTAGTAGAAGCACCCTTTTGATCTAATACAGCCATGAGTCTTTTTGGGAAAGATGCAACAAGTTTTTCACACCTAGATATGGGGATCCTCTGCCAATCCTCCTTGCAGATCCTCTCCAGTTCTGTCAGGTTGGATGGTAAACGTTGGTGGACAGCCATTTTTAGGTCTCTCCATAGATGCTCAATTGAGTTTAAGTCAGGGCTCTGGCTGGGCCATTCAAGAACAGTCACGGAGTTGTTGTGAAGCCAATCCTTCGTTATTTTAGCTGTGTGCTTAGGGTCATTTTCTTGTCGGAAGGTAAACCTTCGGCCCAGTCTGAAGTCCTAAGCACTCTGGAGAAGGTTTTCGTCCAGGATATCCCTGTACTTGGCCGCATTCATCTTTCCCTTGATTGCAACCAGTCATCCTGTCCCTGCAGCTGAAAAACACTCCCACAGCATGATACTGCCACCACCATGCTTCACTGTTGGGACTGTATTGGACAGGTGATGAGCAGTGCCTGGTTTTCTCCACACATACTGCTTAGAATTGAGGCCAAAAAGTTCTATCTTGGTCTCATCAGACCAGAGAATCTTATTTTTCACCATCTTGGAGTCCTTCTGGTGTTTTTTAGCAAACTCCATGCAGACTTTCATGTGTCTTGCACTGAGGAGAGGCTTCCGTCGGGCCACTCTGCCATAAGGCCCGACTGGTGGAGGGCTGCAGTGATGGTTGACTTTCTACAACTTTCTCCCATCTCCCGACTGCATCTCTGGAACTCAGCCACAGTGATCTTTGGGTTCTTCTTTACCTCTCTCACCAAGGCTCTTCTCCCCTGATAGCCCAGTTTGGCCAGACGGCCAGCTCTAGGAAGGGTTCTGGTCATCCCAAAGATCTTCCATTTAAGGATTATGGAGGCCACTGTGCTCTTAGGAACCTTAAGTGCAGCAGAATTTTTTTTGTAACCTTGGCCAGATCTGTGCCTTGCCACAATTCTGTCTTTGAGCTCTTCAGGCAGTTCCTTTGACCTCATGATTCTCATTTTCTCTGACATGCACTGTGAGCCGTAAGGTCTTATATAGACAGGTGTGTGGCTTTCCAAATCAAGTCCAATCAATATAATCAAACACAGCTGGACTCAAATGAAGGTGTAGAACCATCTCAAGGATGATCAGAAGAAATGGACAGCACCTGAGTTAAATATTTGAGTGTCACAGCAAAGGGTTTGAATACTTAGGACCATGTGATATTTCAGTTTTTCTTTTTTAATAAATCTGCAAAAATGTCAACAATTCCGTGTTTTTCTGTCAATATGGTGTGCTGTGTATACATTAATGAGGAAAAAATGAACTTAAATGATTTTAGCAAATGGCTGCAATATAACAAAGAGTGAAAAATTTAAGGGGGTCTGAATACTTTCCGTCCCCACTGTACACACACAAGTCCTTGTTCTGCCTCTCGTGTCCGCGATCGCATGCGGCTGGCGGTCATCAGCATCCCCACAATGCAGCGAGCGCATGCGCCTGCTATCCTGCTTAAAGGAGCCGACGTACAGCTATGATGGTTTGCAGGATCGTGCCGACCTGCCACAGTATAATTATGGCAGCTGGTTGGCAAGTAGTTAAATCAGGCAGGTACTCTCACTGCCGAGCAGAGTGTAAAAGCACCACAGATTATCCTAATTAAGTGAGGCAGAGCAACGCAGCAGTTCAGTGTTCTGGCTTAAAAAGACCGGGCAAGCCCTCTCACCAATCCTGTTGGGAAATATCCTGAGACCGATCCTTCAGGTTGCCCGACTGGCCACCTCCTCATGGAAACAATGCACACTGTCGGGACACCTGGAGATCTTCTGGAGGTCTTCTTTTTAGCACTGGATGTCACACTAACCCTGGCCTGCAGCACTCTTCTCCAGCGTCCAGTCTTCCTCACACCTCGTGGTAACTCCCCCTTCTCCCAGGGAGCATCTGAGGGTAAGAATCCTCCTATCTCGCCAAGGCTTGCTGAGATGTGTATTTCTCTCTAAATGGGTTTCAATGAGGCAGCTTGTACTGAGAACTCCATGTACCAGAGTTCCTTGCTGCTCCTCCAGCCTTCACTTGATTGGCCATCTTCCCTCTATCAATGAAGTAACGGGAGAAAGAGCAGAATGGGTTGTCCTGCCTGTGAATGCCTCTGACTCATCCACAGTGAGAAGAAAAAGGGAGGGGGGAAATTCCTCCCAGCTGCAGAAACTCTGAACTTTGGCCCTGTCAGCTTGCCTGTGTTATTGTAAATCTCAAGCTGCAGCACCCGCTACATAGAAAAAGATGCTATGGTCAGATGAGACTAAAATTAATTATTTGGCCTCAACACCACCAATATGTCTGGCGGAAATACAATACAGCTCACCAATACCAAAAACACCATTCCTACAGTAAAGCATGGAGATGATAATATGCTGTTATGGGGGAGTTTTTCTGCAGTAGGACTGGAGCCCTTCTCAGGAAAAAGAAATATGGATGGGGCAAAATACTGTCAAATTCTTGAGGAAAATCTGCTGCCCTCTGCCAGAAAGTTGTCAATGGAAAGAAGGTTTACCTTTCAACATGACAATGACTAGGGCCAATCCTAGGGTCACAGACGCCTGGGTGCAGAAATATTTCTGGCACCCCCATGTGGGTGTGGTCATCTTACCAACTCCTCCCCTTTACAAACGTTTCTATGGCAATGACTCAAATACAGAGATGTTCCCCTAAGAACTCTTTATAACCCTGGGATCCTCCCATGATCTTTTAACAATAAAGAAAATACAGGAAGAGCGTACACTAATGAGACCTGGAGCGGAGTCTCTCTGATGCACACAGAGAGGGCTTCTGTTAGAGAATCTGTTAGAAAGAGCCCCCAGACATAGTACAGGAGATGGGCAGAGACTGCAGACATAATACAGAAGATGGTCAGAGACTACAGACATAGTACATGAGATGGTCAGAGACTGCAGACATGGTACAGGAGATGGTCAGAGACTACAGACATAGTACAGGAGATGGTCAGAGACTACAGACATGGTACAGGAGATGGTCAGAGACTGCAGACAGGGTACAGGAGATGGTCAGAGACTGCAGACATGGTACAGGAGATAGTCAGAGACTACAGACATGGTACAGGAGATGGTCAGAGACTGCAGACATACTACAGGAGATGGTCAGAGACTGCTGACATAATACAAGAGATGGTCAAAGACTGCAGACATAATACAAGAGATGGTCAGAGACTGCAGACATGATACAAGAGATAATCAGAGACTGCAGGCATACTACAGGAGACGGTCAGAGACTGGAGATATAATACAGGAGATGGTCAGAGACTGCAGACATAGTACAGGAGATGGTCAGAGACTGGAGATATAATACAGGAGATGGTCAGAGACTGCAGACATACTACAGGAGATGGCCAGAGACTGCAGACATAATACAGGAGATGGTCAGAGACGGCAGACATAATACAGGAGATGGTCAGAGACTGCAGACATTATACAAGAGATGGTCAGAGACTGCAGACAGGGTACAGGAGATGGTCAGAGACTGCAGACATGGTACAGGAGATAGTCAGAGACTACAGACATGGTACAGGAGATGGTCAGAGACTGCAGACATACTACAGGAGATGGTCAGAGACTGCTGACATAATACAAGAGATGGTCAAAGACTGCAGACATAATACAAGAGATGGTCAGAGACTGCAGACATGATACAAGAGATGATCAGAGACTGCAGGCATACTACAGGAGACGGTCAGAGACTGGAGATATAATACAGGAGATGGTCAGAGACTGCAGACATAGTACAGGAGATGGTCAGAGACTGGAGATATAATACAGGAGATGGTCAGAGACTGCAGACATACTACAGGAGATGGCCAGAGACTGCAGACATAATACAGGAGATGGTCAGAGACGGCAGACATAATACAGGAGATGGTCAGAGACTGCAGACATTATACAAGAGATGGTCAGAGACTGCAGACATACTACAGGAAATGGTCAGAGACTGCAGACATAATACAAGAGATGGTCAGAGACTGCAGACATGATACAAGAGATGGTCAGAGACTGCAGGCTTACAACAGGAGATGGTCAGAGCCTGCAGACATTATACAAGAGATGGTCAGAGAATGCAGACATGATACAAGAGATGGTCAGAGACTGCAGAAATGTTACAAGAGATGGTCAGAAACTGCAGACATAATACAGCAGACGGTCAGAGACTGCAGACATGATACAAGAGATGGTCAGAGACTGCAGACATACTACAGGAGATGGTCAGAGACTGCAGACATAATACAAGAGATGGTCAGAGACTGCAGACATGATACAAGAGATGGTCAGAGACTGCAGACTTACTACAGGAGAATAAAATCATACAATACAGCGCTCGCAAATATATATAATATGTGATCTCAAAATCTAGAGAAGAGAGCTTTGTTGCAGCTGCAGAATGAAAATACTGTACTTTAGTGATATATAACCAGGTGAACTGCGCTAGCAACTATGTATAAATAGAATATACCAAATCAGAATAAACTAAAAAACACAAATAGTGAATATAAAGGTGTCACAAATAGTGAATATAAAGGTGTCAGAGAACTGGACATGCACCCTGCGCAACACACCCAATTTTTTGTGAGAATGCGCAGGAGTGCACTACCAGAACCACAAGACCTTCAATATAAATGTGATAGATCAATTCGTGTGCATAATACTGCAGGATGACAGAAAATGACAACGGGAGCGTGCAAAAGTGCACTCCCTGGGTGAAAACCTTCACTGCAATAGAAATCGATTGGTGTGCATATTAGACAGGTGCAACTATAAAATGACAAAAATAGCGGTTTGACATAACACTAGTGCAAGGAAGAGAGATAAAACAATTATGCTCTCAAAAATTCACAATCAAAAATGACTATGGAGCGATCCCCTCAGGAAATGCCAGGTGGGATAGTGGAATCATAGAACGTCAGCAATAACCAAATTGCAAACAGAAAAACGTAACTAATGGTTAAAACCCCTTCATGGGAGAAGCAATAGGCGGACTTCCAGCTTATTCATCCTTATGATCAAACAGGGCTGATGGTGTAATGATGTTGAAATTGCTTGGAAGAATCCACAAAGCTCGCGTTCCACCAAAAGAGAAAGGAGAAGCATATAGCATAAAACCTTAGGATACCAGGGGTCACCTGCGCATAAATGCGCTACTCACGGGACCGGTATGCAGAGCAGGCATTCAGATATTTGGTCGGTTCGCCGCTCTCCGGCGTGCGTTCCACCAACACCAGGAAGTGATGTCACTGGTAGCAAATCAGGCAGACGTGGACAGGATGTTGCGTCGACGCGTTTCGCCCCTCCCCCAGGGCGGTATCAAAGACTTAACATCCTGCTCACGTAGAAACTCATTTATATTATGCTCAGTGAGTGACAGCCATTTGGGGCCAATGGGTGAAAATCACCCATTCCGTCCTCTATCATCATATCCTGTTTGCAATCGAAACTTTAATCAGTGGTCGGAGACAAACATCTCCAGTAAACAGATAAATGCTTGTAACATCTTCATAGAGAAACGATTTTATACACTCACTGTCTTCCACAAAAACAAAGTATGTGCTAACATCAGGATATCTAGACAGATGGAAAATCCTATTCAGTATATGTTGAATGTCTGATTCTCTAATAATATTCAGCAATAAAAACAATTATTTAATATGCACACCAATCGATTTCTATTGCAGTGAAGGTTTTCACCCAGGGAGTGCACTTTTGCACGCTCCCGTTGTCATTTTCTGTCATCCTGCAGTATTATGCACACAAATTGATCTATCACATTTATATTGAAGGTCTTGTGGTTCTGGTAGTGCACTCCTGCGTATTCTCACAAAAAATTGGGTGTGTTGCGCAGGGTGCATGTCCAGTTCTCTGACACCTTTATATTCACTATTTGTGACACCTTTATATTCACTATTTGTGTTTTTTAGTTTATTCTGATTTGGTATATTCTATTTATACATAGTTGCTAGCGCAGTTCACCTGGTTAGAGCCTGCAGACATTATACAAGAGATGGTCAGAGAATGCAGACATGATACAAGAGATGGTCAGAGACTGCAGAAATGTTACAAGAGATGGTCAGAAACTGCAGATATACTACAGGAGACGGTCAGAGACTGCAGACATGGTACAGAAGATGGTCAGAGACTGCAGACATATTACAGGAGATGGTCAGAGACTGCAGACATAATAGAAGAGATGGTCAAAGACTGCAGACATAATACAAGAGATGGTTAGAGACTGCAGACATGATACAAGAGGTGATCAGAGACTGCAGACATACTACAGGAGATGGTCAGACATGTTACAAGAGATGGTCAGAGTCTGCAGACATACTACAGTAGATGGTCAGAGACTGCAGACATAGTACAAAAGATGGTCAGAGACTGCAGACATACTACATGAGATAGTCAGAGACTGCAGATATGATACAAGAGATGGTCAGAGACTACAGACATGAAACAAAAGATGGCCAGAGACTGCAGACATGATACAAGAGATGGTCAGAGACTGTAGACATGATACAAGAGATGGTCAGAGACTGCAGACATGTTACAAGAGATGGCCAGAGACTGCAGACATGTTACAAGAGATGGTCAGAGACTGCAGACATGTTACAAGAGATGATCAGAGACTGCAGACATGATACAAGAGATGGTTAGAGACTGCAGACATACTACAGGAGATGGTCAGAGACTGCAGACATAATACAAGAGATGGTCAGAGACTGCAGACATGATACAAGAGATGGTCAGAGACTGCAGACATGTTACAAGAGATGGTCAGAGACTGCAGACATGTTACAAGAGATGGTCAGAGAATGCAAACATACTACAGGAGATGGTCAGATAATGCAGACATACTACAGGAGATGGTCAGAGAATGCGGACATATTACAGGAGATGGTCAGAGACTGGAGATATAATACAGGAGATGGTCAGAGATTGCAGACATAGTACAGGAGATGGTCAGAGACTTGAGATATAATATAGGAGACGGTCAGAGACTGCAGACATGCTACAGGAGACGGTCAGAGACTGCCGATATGATACAAGAGATGGTCAGAGACTACAGACATGAAACAAGAGATGGCCAGAGACTGCAGGCATGATACAAGAGATGATCAAAGACTGTAGACATGTTACAAGAGATGGCCAGAGACTGCAGACATGTTACAAGAGATGGTCAGAGACTGCAGACATGTACAAGAGATGATCAGAGACTGCAGACATGTTACAAGAGATGGTCAGAGACTGCAGACATGTTACAAGAGATGGTCAGAGACTGCAGACATACTACAGGAGATGGCCAGAGACTGCAGACATGTTACAAGAGATGGTCAGAGAATGCAGACATGATACAAGAGATGGTCAGAGACTGCAGACATGTTACAAGAGATGGTCAGAGTCTGCAGACATACTACAGGAGATGGTCAGAGACTGCAGACATAGTACAAAAGATGGTCAGAGACTGCAGACATACTACATGAGATAGTCAGAGACTGCAGACATAATACAAGAGATGGTCAGAGACTGCAGACATGATACAAGAGATGGTCAGAGACTGCAGACTTACTACAGGAGAAGTTTCAGAGCCTGCAGACATTCTACAAGAGATGGTCAGAGAATGCAGACATGATACAAGAGATGGTCAGAGACTGTAGAAATGTTACAAGAGATGGTCAGAAACTGCAGATATACTACAGGAGATGGTCAGAGACTGCAGACATGGTACAGAAGATGGTCAGAGAATGCAGACATACTACAGGAGATGGTCAGAGACTGCAGACATAATAGAAGAGATGGTCAAAGACTGCAGACATAATACAAGAGATGGTTAGAGACTGTACACATGATACAAGAGATGGTCAGAGACTGCAGACATGTTACAAGAGATGGCCAGAGACTGCAGACATGTTACAAGCGATGTTTAGAGACTGCAGACATGTTACAAGAGATGATCAGAGACTGCAGACATGATACAAGAGATGGTTAGAGACTGCAGACATGTTACAAGAGATGGTCAGAGACTGCAGACATGTTACAAGAGAAGGTCAGAGACTGCAGACATACTACAGGAGATGTCAAAGACTGCAGACATGTTACAAGAGATGGTCAGAGACTGCAGACATACTACAGGAGATGGTCAGAGAATGCGGACATATTACAGGAGATGGTCAGAGACTGCAGACATGTTACAAGAGATGGTCAGAGACTGTAGACATACTACAGGAGATGGCCAGAGACTGCAGACATGTTACAAGAGATGGTCAGAGAATGCAGACATGATACAAGAGATGGTCAGAGACTGCAGACATGTTACAAGAGATGGTCAGAGTCTGCAGACATACTACAGTAGATGGTCAGAGACTGCAGACATAGTACAAAAGATGGTCAGAGACTGCAGACATACTACATGAGATAGTCAGAGACTGCAGATATGATACAAGAGATGGTCAGAGACTACAGACATGAAACAAAAGATGGCCAGAGACTGCAGACATGATACAAGAGATGGTCAGAGACTGTAGACATGATACAAGAGATGGTCAGAGACTGCAGACATGTTACAAGAGATGGCCAGAGACTGCAGACATGTTACAAGAGATGGTCAGAGACTGCAGACATGTTACAAGAGATGATCAGAGACTGCAGACATGATACAAGAGATGGTTAGAGACTGCAGACATGTTACAAGAGATGGTCAGAGACTGCAGACATGTTACAAGAGATGGTCAGAGACTGCAGACATACTACAGGAGATGTCAGAGACTGCAGACATGTTACAAGAGATGGTCAGAGACTGCAGACATGTTACAAGAGATGGTCAGAGAATGCAAACATACTACAGGAGATGGTCAGAGAATGCAGACATACTACAGGAGATGGTCAGAGAATGCGGACATATTACAGGAGATGGTCAGAGACTGGAGATATAATACAGGAGATGGTCAGAGATTGCAGACATAGTACAGGAGATGGTCAGAGACTTGAGATATAATATAGGAGACGGTCAGAGACTGCAGACATGCTACAGGAGACGGTCAGAGACTGCAGACATAATAGAAGAGATGGTCAAAGACTGCAGACATAATACAAGAGATGGTTAGAGACTGCAGACATGATACAAGAGGTGATCAGAGACTGCAGACATACTACAGGAGATGGTCAGAGACTGGAGATATAATACAGAAGATGGTCAGAGACTGCAGACATAGTACAGGAGATGGTCAGAGACTGGAGATATACTACAGGAGATGGTCAGAGACTGCAGACATAATACAGGAGATGGTCAAAGACTGCAATCATAATACAGGAGATGGTCAGAGACTGCAGACATACTACAGGAGATGGTCAGAGACTGCAGACATGTTACAGGAGATGATCAGAGACTGCAGACATAAAACAAGAGATGGTCAGAGACTGCAGACATAATACAAGAGATGGTCAGAGACTGCAGACATACTACAGGAGATGGTCAGAGACTGCAGACATGATACAAGAGATGGTCAGAGAATGCAGACATGATACAAGAGATGGTCAGAGACTGCAGACATGTTACAAGAGATGGCCAGAGTCTGCAGACATACTACAGTAGATGGTCAGAGACTGCAGACATAGTACAAAAGATGGTCAGAGACTGCAGACATACTACATGAGATAGTCAGAGACTGCAGATATGATACAAGAGATGGTCAGAGACTACAGACATGAAACAAAAGATGGCCAGAGACTGCAGACATGATACAAGAGATGGTCAGAGACTGTAGACATGATACAAGAGATGGTCAGAGACTGCAGACATGTTACAAGAGATGGCCAGAGACTGCAGACATGTTACAAGAGATGGTCAGAGACTGTAGACATGTTACAAGAGATGATCAGAGACTGCATACATGATACAAGAGATGGTTAGAGACTGCAGACATGTTACAAGAGATGGTCAGAGACTGCAGACATGTTACAAGAGATGGTCAGAGACTGCAGACATACTACAGGAGATGTCAGAGACTGCAGACATGTTACAAGAGATGGTCAGAGACTGCAGACATGTTACAAGAGATGGTCAGAGAATGCAAACATACTACAGGAGATGGTCAGAGAATGCAGACATACTACAGGAGATGGTCAGAGAATGCGGACATATTACAGGAGATGGTCAGAGACTGGAGATATAATACAGGAGATGGTCAGAGATTGCAGACATAGTACAGGAGATGGTCAGAGACTTGAGATATAATATAGGAGACGGTCAGAGACTGCAGACATGCTACAGGAGACGGTCAGAGACTGCCGATATGATACAAGAGATGGTCAGAGACTACAGACATGAAACAAGAGATGGCCAGAGACTGCAGGCATGATACAAGAGATGATCAGAGACTGTAGATATGTTACAAGAGGTGGCCAGAGACTGCAGACATGTTACAAGAGATGGTCAGAGACTGCAGACATGTACAAGAGATGATCAGAGACTGCAGACATGTTACAAGAGATGGTCAGAGACTGCAGACATGTTACAAGAGATGGTCAGAGACTGCAGACATACTACAGGAGATGGCCAGAGACTGCAGACATGTTACAAGAGATGGTCAGAGAATGCAGACATGATACAAGAGATGGTCAGAGACTGCAGACATGTTACAAGAGATGGTCAGAGTCTGCAGACATACTACAGGAGATGGTCAGAGACTGCAGACATAGTATAAAAGATGGTCAGAGACTGCAGACATACTACATGAGATAGTCAGAGACTGCAGACATAATACAAGAGATGGTTAGAGACTGCAGACATGATACAAGAGATGGTCAGAGACTGCAGACTTACTACAGGAGAAGTTTCAGAGCCTGCAGACATTATACAAGAGATGGTCAGAGAATGCAGACATGATACAAGAGATGGTCAGAGACTGCAGAAATGTTACAAGAGATGGTCAGAAACTGCAGATATACTACAGGAGATGGTCAGAGACTGCAGACATGGTACAAGAGATGGTCAGAGAATGCAGACATGATACAAGAGATGGTCAGAGACTGCAGACATGTTACAAGAGATGGTCAGAGTCTGCAGACATACTACAGGAGATGGTCAGAGACTGCAGACATAGTACAAAAGATGGTCAGAGACTGCAGACATACTACATGAGATAGTCAGAGACTGCAGACATAATACAAGAGATGGTTAGAGACTGCAGACATGATACAAGAGATGGTCAGAGACTGCAGACTTACTACAGGAGAAGTTTCAGAGCCTGCAGACATTATACAAGAGATGGTCAGAGAATGCAGACATGATACAAGAGATGGTCAGAGACTGCAGAAATGTTACAAGAGATGGTCAGAAACTGCAGATATACTACAGGAGATGGTCAGAGACTGCAGACATGGTACAGAAGATGGTCAGAGACTGCAGACATACTACAGGAGATGGTCAGAGACTGCAGACATAATAGAAGAGATGGTCAAAGACTGCAGTCATAATACAAGAGATGGTTAGAGACTGCAGACATGATACAAGAGGTGATCAGAGACTGCAGACATACTACAGGAGATGGTCAGAGACTGCAGATATAATACAGAAGATGGTCAGAGACTGCAGACATAGTACAGGAGATGGTCAGAGACTGGAGATATAATACAGGAGATGGTCAGAGACTGCAGACATAATACAGGAGATGGTCAGAGACTGCAATCATAATACAGGAGATGGTCAGAGACTGCAGACATACTACAGGAGATGGTCAGAGACTGCAGACATGTTACAGGAGAAGATCAGAGACTGCAGACATAAAACAAGAGATGGTCAGAGACTGCAGACATAATACAAGAGATGGTCAGAGACTGCAGACATACTACAGGAGATGGTCAGAGACTGCAGACATGATACAAGAGATGGTCAGAGAATGCAGACATGATACAAGAGATGGTCAGAGACTGCAGACATGTTACAAGAGATGGTCAGAGACTGCAGACATACTGCAGGAGACGGTCAGATACTGCAGACATAGTACAGAAGATGGTCAGAGACTGCAGACATACTACAGGAGATAGTCAGAGACTGCCGATATGATAAAAGAGATGGTCAGAGACTACAGACATGAAACAAGAGATGGCCAGAGACTGCAGGCATGATACAAGAGATGATCAGAGACTGTAGACATGTTACAAGAGATGGCCAGAGACTGCAGACATGTTACAAGAGATGGTCAGAGACTGCAGACATGTTACAAGAGATGGTCAGAGACTGCAGACATGTTACAAGAGATGGTCAGAGACTGCAGACATACTACAGGAGATGTCAGAGACTGCAGACATGTTACAAGAGATGGTCAGAGACTGCAGACATGTTACAAGAGATGGTCAGAGAATGCAAACATACTACAGGAGATGGTCAGAGAATGCAGACATACTACAGGAGATGGTCAGAGAATGCGGACATATTACTGGAGATGGTCAGAGACTGGAGATATAATACAGGAGATGGTCAGAGATTGCAGACATAGTACAGGAGATGGTCAGAGACTTGAGATATAATATAGGAGACGGTCAGAGACTGCAGACATACTACAGGAGACAGTCAGAGACTGCAGACATAGTACACAAGATGGTCAGAGACTGCAGACATACTACAGGAGATAGTCAGAGACTGTAGATATGATACAAGAGATGGTCAGAGACTACAGACATGAAACAAGAGATGGTCAGAGACTGCAGACATAATACAAGAGATGGTCAGAGAATGCAGACATGATACAAGAGATGGTCAGGGACTGCAGACATGTTACAAGAGATGGTCAGAGACTGCAGTTCCTATGGACGTTAGTAAATAATGGCCGATCGGCCCTCTCACCTGACACAGCCATACAGCAACAACGGTTCCTCTGATCGGGAGTCAGCTCACTCTGAATTGCCCGTGGTGACTCCGCTGGGTAGAGCCCAGATCTATATTCTGGCAATGACTCCATCCCTTTCTCCACCAGGGATGGCGCCAGGCTGTGTGGCTTTCCTTCATGTGGCGCAGGGCAGCGGGGTTCTCTCACTGGTGGTGTTCCCTCAGCACTGTCCTCTCCCTCTGGAGTCCTGGGTGCACTTCCCTGAAAGCTTTCCCAGGCTCCTTGCTCTCTCTCTCCCATTCAGCTGAGCATGCTGTGTGGGCTGCAGTTTCTGTGTTACAGTGGGGCTGCCATGTCCCACAATCCTCTTCTTTGCTCCTTTTTTTCCTTCCTTGGCCGATATGAAGGAAGGGGAAGAAAGATAGTGCGCCGCTCACTAGTACAGCAGCGCGCATGAGGAGGAGAGGGAGAGGGGAAACAAGAGCCCGCGGCTGCAGTGGTGTCACTAGGGTTGGTGTCATCCGGTGCCGTAAAACATGGTATCACCCCCTCCACCAACTATAGTCGCCCCTCAGTACAGACCCCCTCCACTAAGTATAAACCCCCCTCCGTCAGTGCAGTATAAACACCTCCCTCAGTATAGACCCCCAGGACAAAACACCCCCCTTTATCAGAATAGACCCCCCTCAGGACAAACCACCCCCCCACCATTAGTACAGACCCCCCTCAGGACAAGCCAACCCCTCCATTAGTACAGAACCCCCCAGAACAAACCACCCCCTCCAATAGTACAGACCCCCCGGACAAACCACCCCCCCTACATTAGTACAGACCCCCCAGGACAAACCCCCCCCCTACATTAGTACAGACCCCCCTCAGGACAAACCACCCCCTCCATTAGTACAGACCCCCAGAACAAACCACCCCTCTACATTAGTACAGACCCCCCAGAACAAACCACCCCCCCCTCCATTAGTGCAGACCCACCCCAGGACAAACCACCCCCCTCCATTAGTACAGACCCCCGCGACAAACCACCTGCCCCCCTCCATTAGTACAGACCCCCCCAGGACAAACAACCCCCTTCCATTAGTACAGACCCCCCAGACAAACCACCCCCCTACATTAGTACAGACCCTCCAGGACAAATCACCCCCCCTACATTAGTATAGACCCCCCCAGGACAAACCACCTCCTCTACATTAATACAGACCCCCAGGACAAATTACCCCCCTACATTAGTTTAGACCCCCCCAGGACAAACCACCCCCCTACATTAGTACAGCCCCCCAGGGCAAATCACCCCGCCCCTACATTAGTTTAAGCCCCCCCAGACAAATCACCCCCCCTACATTAGTATAGACCCCCCAGGACAAACCACCTCCTCTACATTAGTACAGAGTACAGACCCCCAGGACAAATCACTCCCCCCTATATTAGTTTAGACCCCCCCAGGACAAACCACCCCCCTACATTAGTACAGACCCCCCAGGGCAAATCACCCCACCCCTACATTAGTTTAGACCCCCCGGACAAATCACCCCCCCTACATTAGTATAGACCCCCCAGGACAAACCACCTCCTCTACATTTGTACAGACCCCCAGGACAAATCACCCCCCCTACATTAGTTTAGACCCCCAGGACAAATCACCCCCCCTACATTAGTACAGACCCCCGGGACAAACCACCCCCTACATTAGTACAGACCCCCAGGACAAATCATCCCCTCTACATTAGTACAGACCCCCCCGGACAAATCACCCCCCTACATTAGTATAGACCCCCCAGGACAAACCACCCCCCTACATTAGTACAGCCCCCCCAGGACAAATCATCCCCTCTACATTAGTACAGACCCCCCCGGACAAATCACCCCCCTACATTAGTATAGACCCCCCAGGACAAACCACCCCCCTACATTAGTACAGCCCCCCCCAGGGCAAATCACCCCTGCCCCTACATTAGTTTAGACCCCGCAGACATATCACCCCCCTACATTAGTATAGACCCCCCAGGACAAACCACCTTCTCTACATTAGTACAGACCCCCAGGACAAATCACCCCCCTACATTAGTTTAGACCCCCCAGGACAAACCACCTCCTCTACATTAGTACAGAGTACAGACCCCCAGGACAAATCACTCCCCCCTATATTAGTTTAGACCCCCCCAGGACAAACCACCCCCCTACATTAGTACAGACCCCCCAGGGCAAATCACCCCACCCCTACATTAGTTTAGACCCCCCGGACAAATCACCCCCCCTACATTAGTATAGACCCCCCAGGACAAACCACCTCCTCTACATTTGTACAGACCCCCAGGACAAATCACCCCCCCTACATTAGTTTAGACCCCCAGGACAAATCACCCCCCCTACATTAGTACAGACCCCCGGGACAAACCACCCCCTACATTAGTACAGACCCCCAGGACAAATCATCCCCTCTACATTAGTACAGACCCCCCCGGACAAATCACCCCCCTACATTAGTATAGACCCCCCAGGACAAACCACCCCCCTACATTAGTACAGCCCCCCCAGGGCAAATCACCCCTGCCCCTACATTAGTTTAGACCTCGCAGACATATCACCCCCCTACATTAATATAGACCCCCCAGGACAAACCACCTTCTCTACATTAGTACAGACCCCCAGGACAAATCACCCCCCTACATTAGTTTAGACCCCCCAGGACAAACCACCCCCCTACATTAGTACAGACCCCCCAGGGCAAATCACCCCCGCCCCTACATTAGTTTAGACCCCCTGGACATATCACCCCCCTACATTAGTATAGACCCCCCAGGACAAAGCACCTCCTCTACATTAGTACAGACTCCCCAGGAAAAATCACCCCCTACATTAGTTTAGACCCCCCAGGACAAATCACCCCCCCACATTAGTACAGACCCCCCGGGACAAACCACCCCCCTACATTAGTACAGACCCCCCAGGACAAATCATCCCCCTACATTAGTACAGACCCCCCCGGACAAATCACCCCCCCTACATTAGTATAGACCCCCCAGGACAAACCACCCCCCACATTAGTACAGACCCCTTAGGGCAAATCACCCCCCTACATTAGTTTAGACCCCCCCCACACAAACCACCCCTCTACATTAGTACAGACCCCCCGAGGACAAACCACCCCCCTACATTAGTTTAGACCCCCCCAAACAAATCACCCCCCTACATTAGTACAGACCCCCCAGGACAAACGACCCCCCACATTAGTACAAAACCCCCCAGGACAAACCACCCCCCTACATTAATACAGACTCCCCAGGGCAAACCACCCCCTACATTAGTACAGACCCCCCAGGATAAACCACCCCCCCACACTAGTACAGACCCCCCAGGACAATTCACCCCCTACATTAGTACAGACCCCCCCTCCATTAGGCTAATTAAAAACACCCGGGCGGCAGCTGGAGAGGAGAGGACGGTGTGCAGCCGCGCTGCCCGGGTGGAGAACAGAGCTCAGGCTTGGGCAGCAGGCAGGACTCGGAGTTACACATAGGAGAAGTGGAACACATCGGGCTCTGGCCCCCCCCCGTGACGTCACTGCGCGGCCGCGGCTGGTCTCTCTCTGAACACAGAGACAGCCGCTCCGGTCTCCGGCTGTCTCGCTCTCCTCCTCTGACAGGAGGAGGGAGGGGGGATGGTGAGCACAGTGGCGGCAGTGGCGGTGACCGGCGGAGAGAGCCGCCTACGGACAATGAGAGGAGGAGGGAGGGGAACGCTTCAGCGACAGTGCCCCCACCTCTGTGGCGCCTGGGTGCACTGCACCCTGTGCACCCCGGCCAGGATCGGCCCTGACAATGACCCAAAACACACAGCAAAAATGGCCACACAGTGGTTAAAGGAGAAAAAGGTAAATGTCCTTGCATGGCCCTGTCAAAGCCCAGACTTAAACCCCATTGAAAATCTGTGGAATGGCTTGAAGACTGAAGTCCACAAATGGTCACCATCAAATTTAACTGAACTTGAGCAGTTCTGCAAAAAAGAGTGGGCAAATATTGCAAAGTCTAGATGTGCAAAGTTAGTAGAGACATATCACAACAGACTGTTAAGGCTGTAATTAAAGTATAAAGTGGTTCAAGAAAATACTGACACAAGGGGGTGAGCCTTTTTCCAAATCAGTGATTCTGTATTTGAATTTTTGTTATTTTTTCCTGACATGTTGGTGTTATATCTTTCACTTGGATGTTATAAGTTGCACATAAATACAGCTGGATAAAACAAAAACTGTGTATGTCTTCATTTCAGGCTGCAAAGCAACAAAATGTGATTACCGTATATACTCGAGTATAAGTCGTTCCGAGTATAAGTCGAGGCCCTAATTTCCCCCCAAAAAATGGGAAATACTTAGTGACCCGAGTATAAGACGAGGGTGAGAAATGCACAGCTACTGTAAGTGGAAAAAGAGGGTCAACAATGCCCATTTGCAGCCTCACTGTGACCATTTGCATGCCTCACTGTGCCCATTTGCAGCCATAGGTCCCCTAAACTTCAAACTCGGTAGTTAAGGGTTCCTAGATGCCCCCTAGCTGCAGCCAAAATTTGGGGTCTCTGAACCCAAATGGTCCCGAAATGACATTGCTGCAGATGGACACAGTTGACCGAATTTGGGGCCCCGTATCTCGGGGCCACTTAGTGCTAGGAACCCCAAATTTGGTGTGCAAACTCAGAGAAACTAGCACTATAACATATCCAAAGGGGTTTCTAGCACCAAGTGTCCCCGAGATACAGGGCCCCAAATATCGGTTCAGAAAATGTCAAGCACTTTTCTGCAGCATTTTCCGAACCATTTTTGGGGCCCCGTATCTCGGGGCCACTTGGTGCTAGGAACCCCAGCTTTGGATATGTTGTGGTACCAGTTCTACTGGGTTTGCACACCAAAATTGGGGTTCCTAGCACAAAGTGGCCCTGAGATACGGGGCCCCAAATTCGGTTTGGAAAATAAATTTTTGGGCTGCAGAAAAGTGCTTGACTCGAGTATAAGTTGAGGGGGCACTTTCAGCACAAAAAATGTGCTGAAAAACTCGACTTATACTCGAGTATATACGGTATTCTAAAAGGGGGTGATTTTTTTCTATACCCACTGTACAACAAAGATCTTCACTCCACGGTTAAATCATAGCAAAAACATGCATGCTGAACATCAGCTCTTTTACGTTTTAAGTGTATCTCATTGCACCCATATGAATGCATGTTTTTTGCTATGATTAAAGCCTGGAGTGAATATCTTTGTTGTATTATGCTTGATGTTAGATGACATACTGTACTGTACTTTGTTATTTGTACCTGTATAATTGTAAGTATATGCCTAAAACAAACATATTGGTAAAGCAGTTTGGATATGTGGTGTGCTTACTCTCTATATTCAAAACAATTGTACTAACATATTGATACACTGTGGAAAGGTTTAGGCGCCCTAAATAATAATATATTGTTGGTTGCTGAATGGTGTAGTTCAGAGATATGCAATTAGCGGACCTCCAGCTGTTACAAAACTACAAGTCCCATCATGCCTCTGCCTCTGGGTGTCATGCTTGTGGCTGTCAGAGTCTTGCTATGCCTCATGGGTAGGGATGAGCTTCGAGTTCGAGTCGAACTCATGTTCGACTCGAACATTGGCTGTTCGCAAGTTCGCTGAACAGCGAACAATTTGGGGTGTTCGCGGGGAGAAATCAAAAGTGCTCATTTTAAAGGCTAATATGCAAGTTATTGTCATAAAAAGTGTTTGGGGACCTGGGTCCTGCCCCAGGGGACATGGATCAATGCAAAAAAAAGTTTTAAAAACGGACGTTTTTTCAGGAGCAGTGATTTTAATAATGCTTAAAGTCAAACAATAAAAGTGTAATATCCCTTTAAATTTTGTACCTGGGGGGTGTCTATAGTATGCCTGTAAAGGGGCGCATGTTTCCTGTGTTTAGAACAGTCTGACAGCAAAATGACATTTTGAAGGAAAAAACTCATTTAAAACTACCCGCGGCTATTGCATTGCCAACAATACACATAGAAGTTCATTGATAAAAACGGCATGGGAATTCCCCAAAGGGGAACCACGAACCAAAATTTAAAAAAAAAATGACGTGGGGTTCCCCCTAAATTCCATACCAGACCCTTCAGGTCTGGTATGGATTTTAAGGGGAACCCCGCGCCAAAAAAAAAAAAACGGCGTGGGGTCCCCCCAAAAATCCATACCAGACCCTTATCCGAGCACACAACCTATCAGGCTGCAGGAAAAGAGGGGGGGACGAGAGTGCGGCCCCCCTCCTGAACCGTACCAGGCCACATGCCCTCAACATTGGTAGGGTGCTTTGGGGTAGCCCCCCAAAACACCTTGTCCTCATGTTGATGAGGACAAGGGCCTCATCCCCACAACCCTGGCCGGTGGTTGTGGGGGTCTGCGGGCGGGGGGCTTATCGGAATCTGGAAGCCCCCTTTAACAAGGGGACCCCCAGATCCCGGGCCCCCCCCTGTGTGAAATGGTAATGGTAAGCTGTGTGACGGCGCTCCTCGTCTGACAGTTCTTAAATAACGGGGGGCGGGGCCACCCGGTGACCCCGCCCCCCGCTGACGCACGGGACATGACGGGACTTCCCTGTGGCATTCCCCGTGACGTCACAGGGAAGTCCCGTCAAGTCACCGTGCGTCAGAGGGGGGTGGGGTCACCGAATGGCCCCGCCCCCCATTATTTAAGAACTGTCAGACGAGGAGCGCCGTCACACAGCGGGAGCCTCCCTCCATGCCAGCATGGGTGCGGAGCGGCCCGGAGAAGAAAATGAAGAAGAGAAGAAGGGAAGAAAAGAAGAAGAGAAGAGCGGGAGCCTCCCCCCCATGCCATGGGTGCGGAGCGGCCCGAGGAGAAGAAGATAGAAGACGCCGCGGAGGAGATGCTGGACGAGAACGCCGGAGGAAGAACCAGAAGAGCCAGAAGAACCAGAAGATGAAGGAAGATAGAAGAAAGAAGAAGCATTTAAATAAAGGAGTTGTCAAAAACTGTCTCTTGTCATTTTTAACATTTTTGACAGTTTTTTAGTGAAATGGTAGGGGTAAGTACTCCCTTACCATTTCACACAGGGGGGGGCGGGATCTGGGGGTCCCCTTGTTAAAAGGGGCTTCCAGATTCCGATAAGCCCCCCGCCCGCAGACCCCCACAACCACCGGCCAGGGTTGTGGGGATGAGGCCCTTGTCCTCATCAACATGGGGACAAGGTGTTTTGGGGGGCTACCCTAAAGCACCCTCCCAATGTTGAGGGCATGTGGCCTGGTACGGTTCAGGAGGGGGGGGCGCACTCTCGTCCCCCCCCTCTTTTCCTGTGGCCTGCCAGGTTGCGTGCTCAGATAAGGGTCTGGTATAGATTTTTGGGGGGACCCCACGCTGTTTTTTTCTTTTTTTTTTGGCGCGGGGTTCCCCTTAAAATCCATACCAGACCTGAAGGGTCTGGTATGGAATTTAGGGGGAACCCCACGTCATTTTTTTAAAAAGATTTTGGCCGGGGTTCCCCTTAATATCCATACCAGACCTGAAGGGCCTGGTATGGAATTTAGGGGGACTCCCACGTCTTTTTTTTTTTAAGTTTTGGTTCAGGGTTCCCCTTTGGGGAATTCCCATGCCGTTTTTATCAATGAACTTCTATGTGTATTGTCGGCAATGCAATAGCCGCGGGTAGTTTTAAATGAGTTTTTTCCTTCAAAATGTCATTTTGCTGTCAGACTGTTCTAAACACAGGAAACATGCGCCCCTTTACAGGCATACTATAGACACCCCCCAGGTACGAAATTTAAAGGTATATTACACTTTTATTGTTTGACTTTAAGCATTATTAAAATCACTGCTCCTGAAAAAACGGCCGTTTTTAAAACTTTTTTTGCATTGATCCATGTCCCCTGGGGCAGGACCCAGGTCCCCAAACACTTTTTATGACAATAACTTGCATATTAGCCTTTAAAATTAGCACTTTTGATTATTCATGTTCGTGTCCCATAGACTTTAACGGTGTTCACGTGTTTGAACAAACTTTTTTCCTGTTCGCATGTTCTGGTGCGAACCTAACAGGGGGGTGTTCGGCTCATCCCTACTCATGGGGCTTGTAGTTCTTCAACAGCTGGAGATCTGCTAATTGCATATCCCTGGTGTAGTTAATAGTGGTGTGCAGATCTTCATTGCTAATTACATAAATTCACCTTTCCAGGTAGAATTTTACTTGTCATAATAAGCAGGAGACTTTTCTCATATCTTTTCTGCCCAAGCCATCCCAATGTACTGATTTCTTACTTACCTTGTCCATGAAAGCTTTGAATGTTCACATCTCAGTTTGACATTTCCTGTGCATCATATCCCATCATGAACTGCCTTAGTGCATCACAGAATAGGCGTGCATTACCACTCTGGACCACACCTCCCTCACTATTATACCACCTCTTGTTTTATTTCTACTCACTTTCCTACTTCTTCCCTTAAGGTGACCATACATCATACAACCTGATTGTACAATCCCCTTTAGATCTACCATCAGCTATGTAATGAAAGGGTCTGTATGATTATTAACAATTTTAATGGATTGTTCAGGTGGTTATTTTTATTTCATAGTTAAGGTCAATCCAAATGAGATTGTAAAGAGATTGTACAATCAGATTGCATAGTGTAGGGCCATCTTTATACAAGTACATAGGAGGAGTGGACATAGTGGGAACTCACTTTCCCGCCCATGTTTTTTTTTGTTTGGAGCATTTTTACTCATCACGCATAGGGCAGAGCACTTGAATTTGCTGCACTACGTATGACTAATGTTTGCACTTTTTTACATTTGAGTTTTACTGTGTTTGTCACTCGTTTTTTCACACGTGTTTACTTTTGTGTTTGGGGTGCTGTAAACAATTAATAGCACTGAAAGTGCAAATAGTTCATTTTAGGTGTATAAAGATAGCCATACAGTATACAATCTGTATCAATTTCTGTACAATCTCCTATATTATATATGAGGACAATCCCTATCTAATCACTCTGTATCCAAACAGGCAGGCCCTTGCAGTACATAGTTGATGGCAGATCTAAAGAAGATTGTACAATATGATTTTATAGTGTATTGTTGTCAGCTTTACAGACTTCCAGGGACACACTTTTCCTGTTTTCTGTACTACAGCTCTGCTTCATATAGGCTGTTATGTGATCACTCAGCTTCTGCACACTCTGCCAAATGAACATTACTTAAAAAAGGAGGAAGATCCTGGCTCTGTATTTAGTGAAAACAGTGCTGATAATAATTGTATTGGATTACCATGTAACTGCAGAGGTGGGTGGGAGCAATCTCCTGGAGGGGGAGGGCAGGTGCATAGTGTGTGTTGATGTGGTTAGCTGGTGAACTACTTCCTTGTAATTGTATCTCTGTCCCAAATACCAATTTCAGGGTGAAATTGGAGTTTTACACAGAAGACTGGAGGCTGAGGTAATGCCTGTCCTAATCAACAGATAAAGCTTTTTTATTTTCTGCAACAGAAGTACATTAATGGTATATTAGTGCATAGGAAAGCTGAAATTTAGAGAAAAAAAAAGTTAGCCTTTAGGCTGAGCACACAATAAAATTGGGTTACAAAATTCTCATTGATCCAGTCATATAATACTTACTTTAGTGTGCTTTTAGAGCGATTTGTATTCAAAAATAAATAAAGAAAATATTCAGTTGTGCCAAAACGCTACATCATTTTCCCAGTCAGTTTCAATGTAAATCTTTTTTTTTACCGTTATTATCAAAGTTAATCATGAAAATTGTATGCTGTGCAATAAAAGACCACTGTTGTGAAAATTATTGTATTCAGTCTGATATTAAAGCGGAGTTCCAGCCTGTTTAAAAAAAATGTAAAAGTCAGCAGCTACAAGCATTTGTAGCTGCTAACTTTTAATATAAGGACACTATAAGTCCAGGAAGCCTGCAATGTCTGCACCCTAAGCCAATCTATCCATCGGCTTCAGGTGCAGGCACCAGAATTGCAAGTAAGGGAAACCAACAGTGAAGCACAGCTGGTTTCCCACTGCGCATGGGTGAGTTGTGTTCCGCTTTCTGAATGGTCCCGTTGTCTTCTGGGAAACACACAGATCCCAGAAGGCAGCGGGGGTAAGGAGGAGGGCCCGATGCAATCGCGAAAGGTGACATACCTCGCCACGGCGAGGTTGGAAGGATATCCAGCTAAAAAACAGCAGATAAGGTACGAAAAAAAAACCATATCCAAAAAGGATGGGGGGGGGGGTTGTGTGCTGTATTGTTTAAAGTGGTTGTAAGCCCACTAACAAAAAAAACCTGCAAGACAAAGGCATAATGAGCTAGTATGCATAGCATACTAGCTCATTACGAATTACTTACCTTAGATTGAAGCCCCTGCAGTGGTCCTCGTACCCTGCTGCGGCCGGCGACACCGCTCCTGGATGTACTTCTGGGTATTGCAGGCTCTGGCGCTGTGATTGGCAGGAGCAGCAATGACATCACTCCCGTGCATGCTGCAAGAGCCGCCGGTAATGGCACACTAACTGAAGCTTCAGTGTACATGTGCCGATGACGTTAGTGCATGCATATACTGGGGATATGTCCTAAACCGTGCAGGTTTAGGACATATCTGGGGTAGCTACAGGTAAGCCTTATTATATGCTTACCTGTAGTAAAAAGTGGTTGTTTTATAACCACTTTAAGACCTAGTTGGATTTTTGCCTCTAACTCCACTTTAATACTGGCAATTATAGTAAACAGTTTAATAATTCATGTTTTATTTTACTTGCCATCTGACCTGCATACAAATGTGTAGAATAATATAAATAAAATGTGAATAATAAAGCAATTAATATACTTAAAACTATCAGTGATTCTTTAAAGGATAAGTACACCTTTCATAACATGTTACACCCATATTCAGGGTGTAACATGTAACACAGTGGTTCTCAACTCCAGTCCTCAGGACCCACCAACAGGCCAGGTTTGCAAGATAGCTGAAATACATCACAGGTGATATAATTTGCTGCTCAGTGATTGCAGTATTTTAGTCTGCAACTCCCCAAGGTAATACTTAAAATCTGGCCTGTTGGTGGGTCCCGAGGACTGGAGTTGAGAACCACTGATTGTAACATGTTATGAATGCACAGGCCCCTCACACCCCACTATGACAGCAGACTGGGAATCTTTTCCCTGTGTCTACTGACACAATTCAAATCCACCCAGCTGCACCACTCATTCACAGTCCTCTGTGAATGGAAAACTACAAGGTCTGGCAGTCTTTGCGGCTGTCGACTTTTAAATTAACTCCCATGGTGCTGTGAGCACTGTGGTAGTTCATTGAGTCTTCCCATCAGAATGTATCAGCTTGCTCGTACGAGGTACGAGCAAGCCAATACACTGATAGATCTGTGGGAGACCTGCATGGCATCTGCGATCTTCTGATCGCTGGTGCAATGCTTTACAGGCTCCCAAAACAAAATATAATAAATGTACATTTATTAAATGTATTATTTTTTGTTAAAAGGTGAACTTATGCTTTAAATATGAAATATCACTTAAAAATATTTCATATTTACAACTTGGAGCAAGCAGGTGGAGCTCTGTAAAAGGTCTGTGTTCTGTGGAGATCTTATTTAGTTTGCTGCTATGCTCTAAATTGACATGTAATAATGAAAGAAGATACAAGGACTAGTCTGCCAGAAGCATAGTGCTTTTGCATAGAAAATTATGCATGGTTTAATGATTGCATTCTCTTGTAAACGTGTATTTGTGAAATAAATATTTTAGACAAATAAGGACAAACTATAAAACATCAGTTTTAAAACTGAAAATAAAATATGAAATTAAATTAAGCAAATGTCATTGTTTACCTTTTCATTTCTCTGTCTACATTTTCTATTTATGTTTATACATTTTAATATATTGAGCACTGTTTTGACAGAGAAATGTGAAAATTGTTTTAAATGCAATCACTTTAGAAAATGGGACTTATTAAAGGAAAATGGTAATGCTCCTTGTTCACAAATTAGCAAAAAAGTCTTATGAATCTATAAAAATGTAATGATTAAATAAGTTAAAGCAGGAGGAGAGAGTTATTTAATCCATCTGCCTCCTTCACTGCCCAGTTACATGCCATGGGCAGGAATGTAACTTAAGCTGGCCATAGATGGACTAAAAGTCAGTCAGTTCAGCAGGGACCAGCTGAATTTTGACCCAGATATAAAATTGTTACAGAATGTACAACATACTGATAATGAAGACATAATGATAACAGAAAAGAAGAAGAGAAAACAAACAAAAAAAAAGATATATAAGTAGTAGATACAGATGAACAATGTCCATAAATACAGAGCACAGGGGATGGTCTGCATAGCTTATCAAAAGTATATAAACGAAACAACTCTTAGGTGAATAATAAAACTCAGAACCAGAAAGTATTTATAAAGGTAAAAAGATATAAGTTTTTGTGGAGGGTATTTGATAGGTGACATAAAATCTAGGAAGGCACCAAGTGGTAAAAAGAGAAATGGAAGGGAGGGGGAGGGGAATACAATAAAAAAAATAATGTAATGCTAATATAATTTAAGATGTGGCAGTTGGCATAGGGGTCCCATATTCTGATCGATCCCATGGTTCCCAAACCTTATCAAATTGGGAGATGGAATCATGCACAGAGGCCATCAAAAACTCCATCCTCCGAATTTCAGCCACTAGGTGGAGGAATCTGGACCACGAAGGAGGTGCGCTGGACAGCCAACACAGTGGAATAAGCCTTTTGGCAGCTAGCAAAATATAAGAGATTAGCCGATTTACTTTTTTGGTTAAACCTGAAAAAGGGAGGCCCAACAGACAATTTAAGGGATCTAGCAGAAGGGACACATCCACAACCTTCTGTATTAATAACCACACATCGTGCCAAAAGGGTTAAATCAGGGAGCATTGCCAAAAAATATGAAATAAAGAACCTGTGTCAGTTCCACAGCGCCAACAGCGCGGCGAAACTGAGGGATCATATTTGTGAATGACATCAGGGGTTTTATACCAAAACATGAGGATCTTAATGGACGTTTCCTTTTGGGTCACACTTTTGGAGGATTGAAAAGTAGAGGACCAAATCCTATCCCATACCTGGACCGTAATAGGTCGGCACAATAAATGGGACCATCTTCTCATATAGTGGTGTGTGGTCTCAGTAAGAGGGATCGACTCATGGAGGATACGGTGGATGGAGGATATTAGATGTAGTTGGTGGGGACCCTGAGCGCATGAATATTCAAAGGCGGTTGGTTTATCAAGAGTCAGGGTTTTAGATTTGGAGTGAAAGAAATGTCTGTAAACCTGTAAATAGAAATGAAAAAGGTGGGAGGGTATATCGAATTTCTCACATAATGTATCAAAAGCATGTAGTCTCCACATGATAGGATGGACCAAATTTCAGAGCTGAAAAAGAGGGGCATTAAGCCATGGGAATACCCTACCTAGGGACATACTGTCTGGTATGATTGGGTTAAACAACACATTCACAAGGGGAGGGCAGGGTGAGGCAAGAGAATAACTTTTGAGGCATTTACGCCAAATGTTTAAAGTAAAGGTCATTGGAGCAGTGCATTGACGTTTAAGAATGGGATCCAGGGTTGAGAGGGAGCCCCAAACTAAAGAGCATGGGTGCACCGGGTATAACACTCCCTTTTCAATGGCAGTCCACTGATTCTGAGCATGTATAGAGGACCATGAAGCAATAGCCCTCAAGTGTGAGGCGTAATAATATTTAATAGTGTCCCCATTTCTTGGGTGATTCTCCGGGGTCAGACAATTATACAATTTACTGTAGAATTTGCCAAAGATATTTGACATCTCACGGGGCAGTGCGCTCTGGATACATCCGCCTTTTGGAGGAAGTCAGGAAATTAATTGAATGGACGTGGTTGTAATTTGTTGATTAACATTCTATGCGATTTGTTAGAATATTTTTAACATTTCGGCTTAATCCAGAGTAAAGATCTGGGTGCCCTACCAAGCTGTATTAATTTGATTTGTGACCTTACGCAGTTTCATCACCGTGGGGCCACACAGCAGGTTCCGCTCCGCGATTACCAGAGCGGATGTCAAGGACTGTACAAGTCCATCTCTATCCCTCTTCAACCGAGAGCTTTCAGCTATGCAAGCACCATGAAATACAGCCTTGTGTGCCTCCCACAATGTGGAAAATTCAGACACCGACCCTATGTTAAGCTGAAAATACTCTTCTAAACTTTTCGGTAAAATAGAATGTGAAACTTCACACTGTAAGAGATGGTCATTAAGACGCCAGTGGCAGGATCTGGTGTAAGCCTGCGAAAGCACAAAATCTAACATAATGGGTGCATGGTCCGACAATGTAATGGGAGATATGTCAAACTCGACCACATAGGGAATAAGTGGGGCTGAGTAAAAAAAAGGTCAAGGCATGAGTACATTTTATGAGCCGGGGAGTAAAACGTGAACTATTTGGCAGAGGGATGTTTTATCCTCCATGAGTCAAAAAGTTGATGGGACCTAATACATTTACAGAAAGCATTGGCTTGGGACGTAATCATTTTAGACGGTACAGTAGTAAGGAGAGTTTGCCTATCTCTAGTGGGTGACATAACCAAATTGAAATCCCCACCAATGATCATAAAAGGTTGTGAACAGTATTGAGGGGTGTCAAAAAGTTGGTTGAGAAAGTCAATCTGGCCTGTATTGGGGGCATAGAGATTGACAAGGGTGAAAGAAGCAGACATATACTCGCACTCTAAAATGAGGAATCTCCCATGGGGATCAGCATGGGAGTTTTTAACCTTAACAGGGCATGACTTCCTTAACAGAATTGCCACTCCAGCCTTGCCCGTGGAATCAGAGGAAAGGAAGGAGGTGGGGAAAAACTTTGAGGCAAATATAAAAGAACCTCCTGCCCGGAAGTGAGTTTCCTGGATCATTATCACGTCTGCGCCTGAGGCCCTGAAATCCTTCAGGGCCATCCAGCGCTTACGGATGGAACCCAGACCCTTCACATTATAAGATAGGATTCTTAAAGCCATATACGTAATCTATTCAGATAGGCTCATGTAAGGATAGCAAAAGAGGAGAATAGCAAAACATAGACAACATAAAAATTAATGCAAAGCTGTTTATAAACATTATTGGTAACAGTGACTCCTCGGTACCTGAGTGTTAACAAGTATACCCTGTAATGAAACCTCTGTGGGTTAGAGAAACAGAGACAATGCAATTTCAACCTATAAACATGGACATAACATAAAAAAACAGTAAACAAAAAAAAAGAAACAAAAAAAGGTAGCTTTTGAAAAACCTGGGAGGCGGCTGCTCCCAGGAAGCCCTGGGCATAGTCCAGGGCCAGGTAGGGGCATAGACGGACTTCCATCAGGAGTAGGGATGAGCCTCGAGTTGGAGTCGAACTCATGTTCGACTCGAACATCGGCTGTTCGCCAGTTCGCTGAACAGCGAACAATTTGGGATGTTCGCGGCAAATTCGAAAGCCGCGGAACACCCTTTAAAAGTCTATGGGAGAAATCAAAAGTGCTCATTTTAAAGGCTTATATGCAAGTTATTGTCATAAAAAGTGTTTGGGGACCTGGGTCTTGCCCCAGGGGACATGGATCAATGCAAAAAAAAGTTTTAAAATGGCCGTTTTTCAGGAGCAGTGATTTTACTAATGCTGTGAAACAATAAAAGAACCCGCCCCCTCTGACGCACGGGGACTTGACGAGGACTTCCCTGTGGCATTCCCCGTGACGTGAGAGGGGGCGGACAGGGAAGTCACCGTGCATCAGAGGGGTGCATCACCCGGTGACCCCGCCCTCCGTTATTTAGGAACCGTCAGAAGAGGAGAAGCGTCCCACCGCGGGAGCCTCCCATCATGGTGGATGCGGAGTGGCCCGAGAAGAAGAAGGGAAGAAGACGCCGGCGCCGCGGAGGAAGATGCCGGACGAGAACACCGGAGGAAGAACCAGAAGAACCAGAAGAACCAGAAGAAGAAGAAGATGGAGGAAGAAACCGAAGGAAGATAGAAGATAGAAGAAAGAAGATAGAAGATAGAAGAAAGAAGATAGAAGAAAGAAGAAGCATTTAAATAAAGGAATTGTCAAAAACTGTCTCTTGTCATTTTTAACATTTTTGACACTTTTTTTGTAAAATGGTAGGGGTACTAAGTACCCCCTTACCATTTCACACAGGGGGGAGGGCCGGGATCTGGGGGTCCCCTTGTCCGCCCGCAGACCCCCACAACCACCGGGCAAGGGTTGTGGGGATGAGGCCCTTGTCCCCATCAACATGGGGACAAGGTGTTTTGGTGGGTTACCACAAAGCACCCTCCCAATTTTGAGGGCATGTGGCCTGGTACGGTTCAGGAGGGGGCGGTGCTCTCTCTTCCCCCCTCTTTTCCTGCAGCCTGCCAGGTTGTGTGCTCGGATAAGGGTCTGTATGGATTTTTGGGGGGACCCCACGCCATTTTTAAAAAAAAATTTGGCCAGGGTTCCCCTAATATCCATACCAGACCTTAATAGCCGCAAGTAGTTTTGAATGACTTTTTTTCCTTTGAAATGTCATTTTGCTGTCAGACTGTTCTAAACACGGGAAACATGCGCCCCTTTACAGGCATACTATAGACTCCCCCCAGGTACGAAATTTAAAGGAATATTTCACTTTTATTGTTTAACTTTAAGCATTATTAAAATCACTGCTCCCGAAAAAACGGCCATTTTTAAAACTTTTTTTGCATTGATCCATGTCCCCTGGGGCAGGACCCGGGTCCCCAAACACTTTTTATGACAATAACTTGCATATCAGCCTTTAAAATTAGCACTTTTGATTATTCATGTTTGTGCCCTATAGACTTTAACGGTGTTCGCATGTTCGAACAAATTTTTTGCCTGTTCGCATGTTCTGGTGCGAACCGAACAGGGGGGTGTTCGGCTCATCCCTAATCAGGAGACACTGGATAGAGAAATGGGAAGGGCCGCCTGCTCTCCTTATGAACTCGTTAACATTTAGGATAGCTCTGACAGTAGGAGACCTGTTAATAATGAAATAAAAGAGTCAGCATATAAACAGGAACAACTGTCAACTGAGGCACAAAAACCATTATTAAAAGTACCCCATGGGATGGGAAAAAACTCTACCCCAAACAGGAAACAGGGTAGACACAAAACTTTGTGAACCAGAGCAGCAAACTTTGTTTCTTTTCTTCTAAATCATGAAGAAACAGAGATACAAAGAGCAGTGAAGTATGGATCCAAGGGGAAATGTACAAAAGATTCAAGGAGGTTGTTTGGAGGTACGTAGTCGTTGGGGAGTGGAGAGATGTTTCCAAGATTTGCCTCTCACGGGGGTCCAGATGCGGCTGTGAGTGTTAGGAGGTGGACGGACCTGGGCGACAGGATGAATCAGATCTTCTTCTGGAAGAGGAGGCAGACCGAGATTTTTCAGGAAAGCCTCGCCTTCCTGCAGTTCACGCAGGGTATTTTGGACTACATCTTTAGACACAACAAGGCGGAAGGGAAAACCCCAGTAGTATGGAATCTTGTGATGTTGCAAATGGGAAGTAATTGAACGTAGATTCCTTCGTTTAGCAAGGGTGATGGGGGAGAGGTCGCTAAAAATCTGTAATTTTGCCCCTTTGTACATAATTTGGGATTTATTATGTGTAGCCAGGGTTAGTGCCTCTTTGCTTTCAAAAAAGTGAAACCTCACTATAACATCCCTGGGTCTAGCTCCAGCCAGAGGTTTTGGGCCCAGGGACCGGTGTGACCTATATAGGCGCCAGTCTTTATCCACGACTGTGGGGGCCAGGGTGTTAAAAAGACCCAAATGATAGGTGCGCAAGTCAGGGTCCCCCACTGTTTCCGGGATTCCTCTGAAGCGCAAATTTTGCCTTCTCTCCCTATTCTCCAAGTCCTCCTGTTGGAGTTGTAATCGAGATACTGAGAGACGTAGGTTATGGTTTTCCTCCTCAATAGCCTGTACATAGTTTATCTGTACGCTCCCCAATTTGATTTATTTCCCCTCTCAATTCAGCAGCCAATTTGCTCACCTCAGCCGAGACGTTGCACATGATTTGTTGAAGTAAAAGTTGTAGTTTAGCGTCCAGCTTGGTATCTAAGATATGAGGGGTAAGGATCTCATGTGGGGAGGTTGTAATGAGAACTTGACTCTGGGTGTTAGTTAGTAGAGGGTTCACAGCATCCACCGTATCCAGAGATGGATCCAACTTGGTGAAAGGGTCTGCAGAGGAACTTGGAGTTGTAGATTGCAGCCTTGTAACAAAGCGTTCCATATTTGAACCTTCACGTGACCCAAACTGTGGTTTGTAATAATGCTGCTGCTGGCCAACTTTGCCCATGAGGTGTCTAAGGATTTTAGTGATCAGTCAGGCTTATCTCCGGGGCTAAAAGTGGTTAAAATAGCATCTCGGAGGTCTCGGAGAGCAGATAAGGGCCCTGAGCTCACCTAAACAGCATCCGCCATGTTAATAAAAAAGGACAATTTTAACCTATTGGGATAAATCAGGAACCCTGGGAACCACTATAGTATCTGTGAAGAATGGGTAGTGATTCAAATGGCTCATCAGGCCTTGTGAGAAGAAAGGGAAGCCAGCTGTGTATTAAGAAAAATGAGCCAGGGTGTAGCAAGATGGCTGCCATCCTCCAGAGGTAGGCCGAAGCTGCGGTCTTTCCTGGGAGACGGCCGCCGGACGAGTGAGAACCGCTCTGTTGAGGCCAGAAAAAAAACCCCAGTAAGGACAGGCGGTGGGTTCAAAGTGAACAAACACCTCAGGGGGTATCGGCCATGGGAGGGTGTATGTACATGTCACTCACTGCATCCTGGAGAAGAGTCTGAGGCCGAGTCAGCAGGCTGCACTAGGACGGCAGGCCACGGGATGCCGAAGTTCGTTCTCAGGAGGCTCCCGGTAGTTTCCCCCAGCTGGAGATCTGCCCTGTGTCCTCTGGAGGTGGATCGGCTGATGGACGAGGATGGGGCACTCGTTTTTTTCCATGGATCGTGGCCGCGATACACAGGAGAAGCCAGAGGATTTGTAGGCCCCAAGATGGCGGAGGTCTCCGGCAGTGAAGGACCAGCCGCAAAACTCAGGAGGGGATCCAGCCGGCCAGAACTCACAATAGCCACCGGGGCTGAAGCAGGGGGAGACCAGGTACTAATATGCACAATCCAGGTTTCACTGGAGCAAGGAAAGGCGACAGATGGCAATGGATTTGTGCTGAGTATGTGGAGCTCAGCACCAGCATGTCTTCCCGGCTACACGTCCGGACACGCCCCTGTTGGAAAATTCTTGTTTGATCAGGTCTACAAAACAGTCCCTAGAGGGAGGCCCCACTGTCAGAATACAATAGCACAGTGGGGAAGATTCTTGCATTCACCTCTATTGTGTGGTTGGGGCAATCCACTCATTTGTTTTGGCCAGCCGCCTGGCTGATCAAAAAACCCAGTCCATCCATGGTCAGCTTCAGCTGTTTTGTTTAACTTTAATAGCAAAATATCAGGTTACCAGCATGGCTTTTCTGTCTGTCAGGGCTGTGTAAATCTCAGCATTGGATGAACAGGAAAACAAATCATTTGGCAGCTCCTACCAGATGTACTTAAATGTGTATTTTGCTGTCTGTGTGAAGTTCAAACAGTATAAAAGCTGTGTCAATTTTTAGACAGATCAGTTAGTTGGGTTTAGAACATAAGATCACTATTTCAAGTAATTAGAAAATAAGATTGTTTGTTTGTGTTTGTTAAAAAGGGAGGTACACTGAAAGACCATATAACATAAAGCATAATTATGTCCCTATGGATAGAGTACCTTCTACAGTTGAAAACTATTGTTACTATTACTCAGTCCTGTTCCTTAGGGAAGAGCTTTGGATTTGAGTTAAACATGACTGTGAGCCAAAGCTCTTTACAGTTCAGAAAAATGACAAACCAATACAGCTGTTTACACTTACAACAACCAGTTATACACTCCCTGGCCTTTGAACTGTGGTCAGGTGGCATAAGCTGTGCAAAGAAGGATCAAAATGTAACCGGTTTACATCTATTATTCCATTATTCCATTCTATTATTATTCCATTTTTGTTAAATGCAGGTATTAATTCTGAAATATTGGAAATCAAGGAAATACCAGCTATGTCAGAATGGTTTAGAGAGGTAGACAGAACCAGATTAATTGAAGAGTTGATACACCTACAAAATGATTCCTATCCAATCTTCTATGGTATTTGGAGGAATTGTAGGTAAGATATGTATGTAATAAAACTATATTGAAGGAGGGGAAAGAGGGAGCGGTGAAGGAAGCTCCATAAAAGTAAAGGAGACAAAGGTTGGGAAATGGAACAAAGCCTCTCTGGGTAATCATTTGTCGTCGTCCCCTCCCCCTTTTTTTACCTCTCTCTCCTCACGTTAATTTGGAATAGTGGTATTTCACTAGATTAAAATGCTCACAATGGGGCCTGAATGGGTAATGAGGGAGGGAAGAATAAAGGGGAAGGGAGTTTGTGTGGGAAGGAAAGGGAAGAATAGTGAGAGTATTTTCCCTTAAATTGTCCCCCTCATATCACATATGGAGTGTTTTTTATATAGTTTTTGGTCACATTGTAAACACATGTAGTATGGAATGGTTGGGGGAGATGGAGTGGGGAGAAGTAAGGGGTTGGGATAATAACAATGTAAGAGATAAGCAATAGGAAGAGAGGCCTGGTGAGCCTTAGATCTGTCTGGAAAAATGATCATCCAGACTATTTGTATTCAGATATGAGGAGCCTCCACCTCTTATAACCTCCCACTCCTCTTTGAGGCATACAGTAAAATAAATATGATATCTATGGTTAATATGATATGGTTATAGGATATGCACCTTTGTATGTAGTGCTATGTATAAGTTTTAATTATTTTTATTTATGAATGCTGTCTTGATTTTAATTGTGATGTATTGTATTTGTAAACCTTTTTTCTAAACATGAATAAAAATAATTTAAACAAAATCTGTCTGGTTCAGCAGGGACCGACCACATTTCAGTCCTTGTATGGGAACTGTGGTAACACAAAAGTTGATCTACTTATTGACTTCTGTACAACCACCCTGCTGGGAAATTTCTTCTCAATCAGAGCCTGCTTAGCTGATCAGTGTATTCTAATGATGGGGAAGTCCCCCCACTGTCAGAATACAAACACACAGCAGGGAGGATTCTCCCATCCACCTCAAGTGTGTGGATGGTGGAATCAGGTCCTTTTCTTTCGTTCACCCCAATAATCAAACAAAAAAAAACGGATCCATCTATGGCCAGCTTTAGAACAACCAAAAATGCGGGTGGTTTTCTTATGCCCCAGTCCTCTCCCTTTAGAAAAAACATGATGTACAGCAGCACAGTGTCTGCAAGGAGTGATGGCTTCTGCTATACAGTTTTTCACAATAGTGCTATATTTACAAGTGAGAGAGATCCCAGAATATACAGTATACAGAGGGAGATAGTTATTGCTCTACTGCATGTGTGTTGGTGAGACCTGTAATAGATAGTAAGAGATCAGAATGCTTATATGTACATATAGTTGCTTCTATACTACTATACAGTGACAGTGTTGCAGAACAGTGATGGTGCTATATTTACAATCAGTCATATACACAGTCAGTGTGTGTTGGGAGGACCTGGAGTAGATCTGGAGAAATCACAGTGGAGTGTTTGCAGAGAGAGTTAATTGCTGCTATACTATTATATAATATTGCAGAAGAGTACTAAATTTGCAAAGTCATTTGCACAGCCAGTGTGCGTTGGAGCCTTGGAGTAGACAGATCACAAAGTATTTGCAGAAATAGTTGCTGCTGCATGACACTGTTCTATTGAGCCCAGTGCTTATTGTGCCACATTAGAAAGAAATTCAGTGTGGAGGTCTACATAGTGAACCCCCCACCCCCACCATGCTCACTTTGCAGAATTGTGCTATATAACTAAATTGCAAAACTTTTTGTTTATTTTACATATTTCTTTTTTTGCATTCAGTTAGACTAAAACACCACAAAACAGTTGATGGATATTTTAGGACTGTGGTTTAGTATTTAAGTGCATATTTTAATGTAACATAATTTTTTTTTTTGGTGTCAGCGAAATGTGAACTCTTGACACAGCCAAAGCTGCCCTTTGTTTGCAAAACATCAGTGCATACTTATGTGGTACAGTTTAGTGCCCACAATATTAAGTCCCCCAAACCACCAAAACCTTAATCCCTTATTGTCGTAGCTGCAAATAAAGTTATGCACTCCTCTGTATTCATAATGCAACTCAGGCCTGAAGAGAGACAAGGTTCTGCACGTGCAGCTAGTAAGGGGCGAGTAGGTTCTGCATCTGCAAAAGAAAAAATGCATCTAAACCATATGATTCACACTTCAAAGTGATGATCCCATGGACTATTGAATGTCCAGAATAGAGCTTTCACAGTACGCTCTAATTTATATTGTACAATAAAACCTGCATGGTCTATCCCATTGAAAAAGCCTCCAAAAGCTGTATATATTGTGTGCAGAAAGTCAAATATGTACAAATTTGTTTTTTTCTGTGAAATAATACACAAAAATTTGAGGTTCTGTGAAATAATACACTCCACTTTTAATTTCTTAATTAATACCTGTCTGGTGTCTACCTTTGAAACGGTGGCCTAAAAGTACTAAATCACTGTGCAATAAGTCAGTACAATATTTTGGGTCATCTGTATGATAATACACTCTAATTTTGATGGGTTTTTTTTATCAGAAAAAGTATGTTTATTGAACAAACCTATAGATACATATCAGTAAATATACATGAACAAGTAGGGTACATTATGTTGATACCAATCAAAGATACTGCATGTAAAGTAAAGAAGTATCACAGGAAATTAGCAATCTGTGGACAATAATAATATGTATATGTGTATCTCAAACTGACATACAGAAATTTAACATACTCATAATGACATGTAATAAAATAAAATAACCTGCACTAAAGAAAAACAAAACTGAACAAATTCCTCAGAGCCTTGAGGACTAAGAAAAAGAAACAAATTGTGACCCGTAACGCCAATGACACTATGGAGCTCCAATACCTGGATCAGATCTAACATCACAATTCTTGCGTTCCCTATTAGGAACTTATCCTTGAAGAAGTCTATCTCTAACCAATTGGGGAGGTGCAAGACCAGGCACATCTAGCCATGGTTGCCACATAGAGTCATTGGATTTGATTGACAGCAGTGGGAGCCAATGGCTGCACTGCTATCAATCTATCCAATCAAGAGCTGTGACCCTGTGGAGAGAGGGAGAGCGCGTCTCCGCCGACAGAATATGGGGCTCAGGTAAGAAAAACGGGTGGGCTGGAGGGCCGGTCACTGCCAGGTGTTTTTTCACCTTAATGCATACGATGCTTTAAGGTGAAAAAACACAAAAGTTGACAACCCCTTTAAGGATTCCTCCTCCAATGAATAAAGGAAAAGGTGGAGCCAGCACTGTCTCACTGTGGCGCCATCCCATTAGTTTCAAATTCCATACGATGTAAATTCCCCTAATGAATGAAGGGTTGGATCCAACCGGATACAAGGCTATTGCTCCACTGGGGAAGGGACTTTAAATGTGCCAAGCAAGTGAGAAAACAAATAATATACACAAAAACCCTCACGTCATAAAAACATCAGTTTTATTGTATCTTGTTAAAAGATGCCATCTAGATTAAAATCAACAGTACAAAACAATCAGACTATGTACATAGGTATAGCATCCGATGTGACAGACGATGCGTTTCACTACATATGCTTCTTCAGGGTTCATGCTCTAAAGATGGCAGCCAAGTGAAGTGAAAACAATTAAAAAGACAAAATCCTATGCATAACCCTCCATCCCAGGGTAGGAACCCTTTAAAGTTGCCCAGAAGCCCCACACTTACGGGCCAAGAAGGTGGGATTACATATCTCAAACACTTTATATCCAGGATGACACCGTTCCAAAATATGGATAGTTAAAAAGACTCCTGAGAGGAAAATGCAGTAATGGGCATTCAAGACAAATGTGTGGCTGAACCCACTATACTTCACTTGAAACGTGCTGCCATAGACTGTGTTTGCCTCATACACTGGGGATTCCTCCTCCAAGGCACCTAACAGACATACAAGGGGATCTCTCGGAATCTGGAACATATACACTTGAATGAAGTCATCATGATCACATTTTGGACACAAGGGAGTACTCCTTTTCCCCATCTGTGTAATTGGACCAGTTTCCTATAAACTCTATGTAATAAATATATATGTGAAAGCTTTTGAGAGGCTGACATGAGACCAACAGAGCAGATGACAGACTTTCCAAGTCTTACCATCGATGGTACCAATATCCTTTTCCCATCCCTTGTTACAGGGCAATGCAGTGGAGTCCTGGAGGGCATTGAGGAGAATGGAATAGCCTCTAGAGATCATTCCTTTTTTATCCCTGTCCAAGAGAACATCCTGAATCATGGGATGATCAGTTGGACAGAGTCAGGAGGATCTCGACTGTGACTGGAGGGAATGGCGCAGTTGTAGATATCTGTAAAATTGACCCCAGGGAAGTGACAACTCGGTTTGTAAATCTGAAACGGTTTTGAGAATCGATCCGTTATATAAATGAGAAATATAATGTATTCCCACCCTCTCCCATTCCTGGAATCTCTCCTACTTAAACACTTCCTGATAATTAGAATTGCACCATAATGGGGTATGAGGTAAGAAATCCTGTATTTACAATATATGTTTGACATACGGTATGACCACAAAGTCCACAATAGTGAAATCGTTGGTGCTGTAGATTCTAAGTGTGTAAATCCTGCCTCCAGAAAAGTAGGGGCAGGTTAATCTACTCCAGTTGCTGTAGTTGAAAAGCGATATAACAAACCCTAGAATATGGAAAAGCCATGCCTCACTGATCTTTGCCATATTGTAAGGTTGATAAGCTATTTTTTCACCATATTAACTATCTGAATTGAGAATCTATGCTTGGGGGTGACCTGAATACCCACATAACAAAAGGAGGAGACAATCTGTACTGACTGAGTACATTCAGGTAAGGGAGCAGGCAAAACATCTAGTGGCATGAGGGCTGATTTGTTCCAGTCAATGGAGAAGCCTGAGAGGCACCAAAAGCATCAAAAGGGACATAACAGCTTGCAGAGTAACCTGCGAATCCCCCAAATATAGTAAGGTATCATCAGCATATAGGGATACCACATCTGTTCCCGTATTCCACCAAAACCCAACTATATTATCCTCCATACGTATCCTTATTGCCAGAGGCTCCAAGGCTAGGCCAACCAACAGGGGTGAAAGTGGACACCCCTGCCAGGTGCCCCTGTATGGTGTAAAAGGCTCTGATAATTCTCCATTTACCCTAATCCTAGCTGAAGAGTTAGCATACAGCACTTTGACCCACTTAATAAAGTTAGTGCCCAGACCCATTCGCTCCGAAACTGCCCATAAATAAGGCCATTCCACACTGTCAAGGGCCTTAGCTGCATCTAGGGAGAAAATAGCAAGTTTGCCTAGATTATCAACCGGTATTTGTAGGTTGAGAAAGAGTCTCCTGAGGTTTTGGTCCGTAGATCTGGTGGGAATGAATCTTATTTGGTCCCTATGTACTAATTTATGCACTACCTTTGCCAAACTGGTTGCCAGTACCCTTGCTAATAATTGGACATCTGTTGTAAGAAGAGAAATAGGTCTATAGGAGTCAGGCAGTAAAGCATCCTTCCCTGGTTTCAGTAATACAATAATTACCACTTCATTCATTAAAACTAGGGATGAGCTTCGAGTTCGAGTCGAACTCATGTTCGACTCGAACATCGGCTGTTCGCAAATTCGCCAAACAGCGAACAATTTGGGGTGTTCGCGGCAGATGCGAATGCCGCGGAACACCCTTTAAAAGTCTATGGGAGAAATCAAAAGTGCTAATTTTAAAGGCTTATATGCATGGTATTGTCATAAAAAGTGTTTGGGGACCTGGGTCCTGCCCCAGGGGACATGGATCAATGTTAAAAACGGCCGTTTTTTCAGGAGCAGTGATTTTAATAATGCTTAAAGTGAAACAATAAAAGTGTAATATTCCTTTAAATTTCGTAGCTGGGGGTGTCCATAGTATGCCTGTAAAGGGGCGCATGTTTCCTGTGTTTAGAACAGTCTGACAGCAAAATGACATTTCAAAGGAAAAAAAGTAATTTAAAACTACTCGCGGCTATTGCATTGCCGGTCCGACAATACACATAGAAGTTCATCGATAAAAACGACATGGGAATTCCCCACAGGGAAACCCCAAACCAAAATTAAAAAAACAAAATGACGTGGGGGTTCCCCCTAAATTCCATACCAGGCCCTTCAGGTCTGGTATGGATATTAAGGGGAACCCCGGCCAAATTTTTTTTTAAAAATGACGTGGGGGTCCCCCTAAATTTGGGGGTCCCCCTAAATTCCATACCAGACCCTTCAGGTCTGGTATGGATATTAAGGGGAACCCCGCACCAAAATTTAAGAAAAAAACGGCGTGGGGTCCCCCTAAGAATCCATACCAGACCCTTATCCAAGCACACAACCTGGCAGGCCCCAGGAAAAGAGGGGGGGACGAGAGAGCGCCCCCCCCCTCCTGAACCATACCAGGCCACATGCCCTCAACATTGGGAGGGTAGCCCCCCAAAACACCTTGTCCCCATGTTGATGGGGTCTGCGGGTGGGGGGCTTATCGGAATCTGGAAGCCCCCTTTAACAAGGGGACCCCCAGATCCCGCCCCCCCCTGTGTGAAATGGTAAGAGGGTACAAAAGTACCCCTACCATTTCACTAAAAAACTGCCAAAAATGTTAAAAATGACACGAGACAATTTTTGACAATTCCTTTATTTAAATGCTTCTTCTTTCTTCTTTCTTCTTTCTTCTATCTTCCTTCATCTTCTTCTTCTTCTGGCTCTTCTGGTTCTTCCTCCGGTGTTCTCGTCCAGCATCTCCTCCGCGGCGTCTTCTATCTTCTTCTCCTCGGGCCGCTCCGCACCCATGGCATGGGGGGAGGCTCCCGCTCTTCTCTTCATCTTCTTCTCTTCTTCATCTTCTTCTCTTCTTCATCTTCTTCTCTTCTTCAGCTTCTTCCCCGGGCCGCTCCGCAACCATGCTGGCATGGTGGGAGGCTCCCACTGTGTGACGCGTCTCCTCTTCTGACGGTTCTTAAATAACGGGGGGCGGGGCCACCCGGGGACTTCCCTGTGGCATTCCCCGTGACATCACAGGGAAGTCCTGTCAAGTCACCGTGCGTCAGAGGGGGCGGGGTCACCGGTGGCCCCGCCCCCGTTATTTAAGAACCGTCAGAAGAGGAGACGCGTCACACAGCGGGAGCCTCCCACCATGCCAGCATGGATGCCGAGTGGCCCGGAGAAGAAGATGAAGAAGAGAAGAAGATGAAGAAGAGAAGAAGAAAAGAAGATTAAGAAGAGAAGAAAATGAAGAGAAGAGCGGGAGCCTCCCTCCATGCCATCATGGATGCGGAGTGGCCCGAGGAGAAGAAGGGAAGAAGACGCCGCGGAGAAGATGCTGGACGAGAACACCGGAGGAAGAACCAGAAGAACCAGAAGAAGAAGAAGATGAAGGAAGATTGAAGAAAGAAGAAGCAATTAAATAAAGAAATTGTCAAAAACTGTCTCTTGTCATTTTTAACATTTTTGACAGTTTTTTAGAGAAATGGTAGGGGTACAAGTACCCCCTTACCATTTCACACAGGGGGGGCAGGGATCTGGGGGTCCCCTTGTTAAAGGGGGCTTCCAGATTCCGATAAGCCCCCCGCCCGCAGACCCCCACAACCACCGGCCAGGGTTGTGGGAATGAGGCCCTTGTGCTAATCAACATGGGGACAAGGTGTTTTGGGGGGCTACCCCAAAGCACCCTCCCAATGTTGAGGGCATGTGGCCTGGTACGGTTCAGGAGGGGGGGCCCTCTCTTGTCCCCCCCTCTTTTCCTGCGGCCTGCCAGGTTGCGTACTCGGATAAGGGTCTGGTATGGATATTTGGGGGGACCCCACGCCGTTTTTTTTTTTTTTTTGGCGCGGGGTTCCCCTTAAAATCAGGTCTGGTATGGAATTTAGGGGGACCCCCACGACATATTTTTTAAAAATTTTGGCAGGGGTTCCCCTTAATATCCATACCAGACCTGAAGGGCCTGGTATGGAATTTAGGAGGACCCCCACTTCATTTTTATTTTTAAATTTTGGTCCGGGGTTCCCCTGTGGGGAATTCCCATGCCGTTTTTATCAATGAACTTCTATGTGTATTGTCGGACCGGCAATGCAATAGCCACGAGTAGTTTTAAATGACTTTTTTTCCTTTGAAAAGTCATTTTGCTGTCAGACTGTTCTAAACACGGGAAACATGCGCCCCTTTACAGGCATACTATAGACATCCCCCAGGTACGAAATTTAAAGAGATAATACACTTATATTATTTGACTTTAAGCATTATTAAAATCACTGCTCCCGAAAAAATGGCCCTTTTTAAAACTTTTTTTGCATTGATCCATGTCCCCTGGGGCAGGACCCGGGTCCCTAAACACTTTTTATGACAGTAACTTGCATATAAGCCTTTAAAATTAGCACTTTTGATTATTCATGTTCGTGTCCAGTAGACTTTAACGGTGTTCGCGCGTTCGAACAAACTTTTTTCCTGTTCGCATGTTCTGGTGCGAACCGAACAGGGGGGTGTTCGGCTCATCCCTAATTAAAACCCTGACAATATCAGCTGTTTGTAATTGGAGGGAACCCCTATAGTTAGATATAGCTGTAATAAATGAGAAGGCCTGCTGGGTTTTTGCTAGTATTGCCAGCATATGCCTAGTAGTCTCCCCTTCCTGAAAATGTTTTTGTTGGAGAAAAAAGCACTTGTTTTCTGCCAGTTGTAGTGCTAAGTGTCTAGACATAGATTGAGCCTCCAACCAGGCTCGTTTGGTATCATCATTGGGGTTGGCCATATACAATTCCTCGGTCCTCCCAACCTCCTTACAGATGAGTGTTTTCCAGAATTTGGACTCTGTTTTAATATGAGAGATGATTTTAATAAACTGTTTACTTAGATAGGCTTTAGCTGTATCCCATACAATACCCAGACGTCCCTAGATTACAACGAAAAAACATATTCAGTAGCCCCGGAATCAGGTCTCACTCTGGGAACAGGGATAACCAGAAAGGATTCAATTTCCAGCCTACACACCAAGGGATATTAGGTATCAGCACCTCTACCTAAAATGGTAAGTGATCAGATATATGCCTTCCTTCATAGTTGGAGGAAACTAGCAATGGAAATAATGTTACATTGCCCAACCCCAAGCAGCAGTAGCAGAGTAACATAAGGACATTTTAATATCCGGGTGTTGGGCCCTCTCCACATCCCTTTATCCGAGCTCCACAAGCAATAGGGCAAAAGGAGTAGGTCCCCCGCTAGCGGAAGGAACACAAGGGGAAGCTGATAATTTATCCCATAGGGGATCCAGATAATTATTAAAGTCCCCAACAGCCAACAGCGATACATCTGAAAAATGGGCCATAAAGCTCGCTAAAGGATTTTGGATCAGAATGGTGGAGGAATATAAGCACCTGCAATTATGCAAGACAAACCATAAATGTTACACAACAAAAATACATAATGACCTTCTGGGTCAGTAATGGATTGGGAGCAGGAGAATTTAGTTCCTTGGGGAATGAGAATACTCACTCCCCTAGAAAATGAGGAGTGAGTTGAATGAAATTGGTCACTAAACAACTGAGAGGAAAAACAGGGTGTAGGATTGGGGGTAAATGAGTCTCTTGAAGACACACAACCGCTGCATTCAGTTGTTTGACAGTCCTGAAAACTGCCAAATGTTTCACTAAGATTATTAAACCCCCTAATATGATGTTCCAGTTAGTAGTATACGACCATCCCCAGTTTACAGTGTTGAGATAGTAAGGCATGTGTGGAAAGCCTCCCCCGTAGAGAAGACCACTCCAGGGAAGAGATTGTAAAGGTCAATAACAAATAGTCCATTGGGTATAGGTCCATAGAAAAAATAACACTTCAGATTGTTGGAAAAAAACAAAAACAACAATAAAGGAAAACATATGGGCCAACAGGGCCCCCAACCAGTGTAGTATCAGAACAGTTATTCCACATGGGAGCTCCATCCGGGGTGAACAGTGTAAACTCAAAACGGTGGTATAGATTTTCACCACAGCAGAAAGTGTAGCTTAATACACTGTGTGGGTAAAAGAAATACTCTGCAGATTCTGCCTTAACATGAAAGAAAGCGGGGCCTGAAGCATTGATCAAAACAAAATAGTTAAGGCTTTACCCATTCAGGTGGCGGCAGGGCGTTGTGTCATGGCTGCCCTGAGTGACCTTTCCTCCCTGTCGAGCCATTGTGTTGCTGATGTGGGGCGGTCAAAAAAGTGGACTTCCCCCTGGGCAACCACTCGTAGGCAGGCAGGATACAACATGGAATATTGCAGTTTCAACTCCCAAAGTCTCTTCTTGACATCTGTCAATTTTGCATGCTGTTTTTGTAGTTCTGCAGAGAAGTCTGGGAACAGGGATACCTTAGATTTGTCCATGACTACAGTGCTGCTCATGGTTCTAGCTTTGGAGAGAATGGCATCCCTGTCTTTATAGTTCAATAGCTTAAACAAGAATGGGCATGGTTAGTTGCCCGATGGTAAAGGGCGCGCTAGAACTCTATGCACCCATTCCACTGCAAACATGTGTGAAAAAGACAGATATCAGCCACCAGTCTATGAAAGTCACCAGATTTTTACCTTTGGCCCGTTCAAGAATGTCTATGGCATGCACATTGTTACAGCGCATTCTGTTCTCTAGGTCGTCTAGGCGTGCAGCTTGCTGTGCAGTAAGATGGCTGTTGTACCCAACATCTCTCTGCAAGGGCACCATATCATCCTCTATGGTGCTTACTTGTCCTTCCAGAGCTGAGGTGTGCTCCCACAATTTTTTGCATATCCTGTTGCACAAAGGAGATTTCTACTTTAGCTCCCTTAACCTCATCACTGAAAGCCATAATAGATGAGTTACAAGAGGTGACAGCAGCCAGTATGTCACGCAGAGTAGGCTCTGGCTCTTCTGTGTCCATATTGGGTACCAGGGGCATAGCAAAAATGTCCACTGGAGTACTCACTGTGTTCCAGTTTAGTTAGGATCCAACTGCATTCTCCAGGGATACGGTGTCTTCTGCCTCCGACTGGCCCCCGATGAGTCCTCTGGGGTAATAGTGGGAGTTGGAGGGTCTTTGAACAGTGCCCGAGAGAAGAGCTTCTGTGCAGCCTCCTTGTACCTGTCCCTTGAGGAGCACTGTGATAAGGCACCCTCTTGGCCCAGGTCCTCCACCGGAGGATCGTTGTCTTTTAGCCTCTTAGACATGTCTGCAGAGAAACAAAGCCTCGGAAGGGATAGCTCAGAAGTGCAGGGAGTCGCTGGTGTTGCTTTAGAGCCAATCGGGTAAGTAGGATGAGTGCCCACAGGATAATGGCACAGAGTCTCGGCGGAGAGGACGAGAGACACAACCTCTGCATCCACTGCTCAGCCACGCCCCCAATCCTAATTTTGTTTTGTTTTTATTAAAAGCTGCCTGGTGACTCTGTTTGAAAATGCAGCCTGGTAAAAATGTTTAAGCACTCCCCCTTTTACACCTGTTCACCCCCTATGGACCAGAGCAATTTTTACAATTCTGCTATAGACCTGTTTATTCAGCAATAACTTATTTAGGATAACAAGGTAATACCTTTATTGTTTTTTTAACGACAAACATGGATTTCTATTGGCTGATATTGTCTTGGATAAATGTATTTTTTCACAATCCTTTCACAATAAAAAGTAACAAAACAAATGGCCCGTACACTAAAGAAAATTGCATGAAAAATACTGCTTTGATCATCGTATCATATGATCACTGCAGTGATCGTATGATCACTGCAGTGATCATACGATAATCTGATCAATAGTACACAGCTTTCGAGAGCTGATCACAACAGTTCATCCGATGAGACAAGCATAAACAATTTTCTAGTACGATACCATGCAATACAATTTTCTTTTAATCAGTACAGTTGTCATTCGAAAATACAATATAAATACAATAGAACACATTACATCACTTTTCTAGATGTATATTTCTATATAAATCTCAAATTTTGTATATGAGATTAGCATGCAAAAATAACTGATGATCATTAGTCTGATAATCTCATTGTGTGTACCAGGCATAAGGGGAGTCTCATGGGGGAGTGGCCTGTTGATTGCCCTGTGAGGACGCTTCCTCTGTGAGCTCCACTTCTCCACAGTTCACAGGCTGCAGCACATCTCAGCCTCCAATTAGTTGCCTGCCACCTCGCCTTCGTGGGCTTCTAATCGAGCACTTACTTGCTTACACCCGCATCCACATGAGGCATGAGGCAGTGCCTTTTGCTTGCTCGCGAGAGCTGCCACCAGACAGTGTAAGAGCCCCTGCCACTGGCTTCCTCTTGGACTCCTGGCTTCCTACCATGCTCCTGTCTGCCTGCACAGGGCACTCTGCAGCCCAAAATATGGCTTGTAGGCAAATTGATGCTAGAGATTTGCCTCTCATCATGTGTTACCTGTGGGGCTTTCGTTATTGGCTTTCTATGTCCCTGCTGCTTAGATCCCTAAGTTAGCTCTTGCAGGAATCGCTGTCATTCTGTATCTCAGCACAGACAACAACAGACAGCAAACTACATGTCACCTTCCACAAGATATTCTGAGGAATACACAGCCTGATCCCGATTTGCCAGCATTTCTCTGTTATTTGTTACTCAATATCAGCTATTAGCAAGCAGGGCAAGATGAGACCCTGGGGAGCTGGATGGCAGCACTTCTGAGACAAAAGACCCAATATTGGCGCTTTCTTCAATAAGCCTCCAAGTGGTAAGCAGCCTTAGCATTTCCAACATGGAGCCAAGATGGCGCCTGCTCGTGCAGGATCTGAAGCTTCATCACCAGCTCAGTCTGTTGATAGAGTCAGGGATACTGGTTGGAACTTGTGGATCGTCAATCAGATTCAGGTAGCAACAATTAGAGGGGAGGGATGCCGCACATTCTAAAGAAGTACCTCCAATTACTTCCTACTAAGGGGGATATGGAGGCCATGCTTCAGAAAATGGAGGATAGTCAAAAAATGGATATGGCAGATCTCTGTTCTAGCATACAGAGTTTATATGACTGCTTGGAGGTTGTGGAAAACGTTGTATTACCTATCTTATCTGTGCAAGAAAATCACCAGATGTCAATTGCTGACCACCATGCCCAGGTTCAAGCTTTATGGTCTCATGTCGATGATCTGGAAGATCGACATATTCATATCTGGGGCATGCCAGAGTTGATACAACAGGAAGATGACTAGTATCTTTAACACATTACTCTGCAATACCGCAATGGACCCAATTGACATTAATCGGGTACATAGGATCCCCAGTTCTTTTAACCCTGCTGCTATACAATCCCAAGATGTCATATGCTGAGTGCATTTTTTTAAAAGAGGGAGGCCATATTGAATAAAGCTCGCTATAAGGGCACTATAGACTTTGATGGAGCCCAAATAACCCTTTACCCAGATCTTTCAAATCAGATCCTGGCTAAACAGAGGGCTTTATGTCCATTAACTCAAGCACTTCATAATGCTGGGCTTACTTAAAGATGAGGCTTTCCATTTTATTTGCAGACAAAGAAAAATGCCCTTATGCTTTCTGGATTCCTGTGGATCATTCAACTTAGTAGAAACCTAGGGCTGCCTGCAATAAAACTGGAGCCATGGCCAGATCCTCCGTTGCCGATGTTCCCTGACCCCCGTGGAAGGCTTGGCAACCTTCACATACTGCCTAGGCCATCTTCAAGCATTCTATTGAGAGAGGTTAAGAGATTATATGGAGGTGGTGAAGGACGAAGAAGAGGAAAAAAAAAAGTAAAAATATATATACAAATGAAGCTCTGCAGAGAATAACGCAGGTATTATAATTTCCTAAATGGATTACACTTAATTGTTTTGTTTTTTTTTTGTTTTTTTTATTCCATAGTATTTTATTGAAGTAAAACAAAAAAAATGGAATAGTCGAACATGTGTAACAGTAATTACATGGACCCAACGGTCTAAGGACATACAAGAGTTTTGTATCAATCACCAAAAGAAAACATGTATACCAACTGTAGGGGAATAGTAGCATGTAACAGTGATTATTTGGTTATGTTGGATAGTGGGATCATTTGGAGTTAGGGTGAGAGTTTTGTTTCTCTGAAATCAGAGTTCATCGGATTTCTGAGGGGGTGAGATCACATTGGATGTTATTGTGTTGTGATTTGGGGCGGTTTCTTAACCTCCCTGGCGGTATGATTATTTCATATTTTTGATGCTGAAAGTGGTATCATTTTGCATGGAAATTTGGCGTTTTATATTGTAGGCCTGTAATTCTTAGGAATAACTCACCTAAATCTGTCCAAACCAGAGTCTAGTAGACATTTTGGGTATGATAAAGTTTGAAACACGAAATCATAAATTATGATATAATAAATAACTATAAATAATTATACCAAATAATAATATAATAATAATAAAAAATATTCAATAATGTAATTAAATCAAAAACACTGAAATTTGCTCAGTTGCAGAATTGTCGCTGTCATTACTTTTCAGTGTTTGGTGACGGATCTCCCCACAAACCACTATCGCTCAATTCTGCAAGTGATTCTAATTTATTATCGTTGTTTTCTAGCTGGTCTAAAACCACTTTTGATGTAAAGGGACGGTTTTGGTTGCTATGGACAATCTCCAGTTTCCAGGCAGAAAGAACATTTTTTATAATATAAAACTGCATGCAGGGCACTGGAGAAACCACTAGGGACAAAAGGGATGTGAAATAATTTCATACAGTAATGTAATCTGTAAGATTACAGTATACTGTATGTATTGTGTGTGTTTCACTTTTTGAATTTGATGCCGTTCTCTGTCCCCGTGCGTCGCAACGCTCGCAGGGAACGGAGCTCGGCTCCATGATGAATCGAACGGAGGACGAGCCGCTCACACTGCGGGGAGACATCGCAGGATCCAGGGGACAAGGTAAGTAAGCTCTTCCTGGATCCTGTGATGCGATCCTGAGTCTGGCTCGGGGGTTACCGCTTTTGGATCTGAAATTCCACCCTGAGCCAGACTCGGGAATACCACCAGGGAGGTTAAGATAGGTTGTAATGACCCTTGGTGTTTCTGCAGGGTGATAAGTAGGGTATGTTTTCAGTGTTATATTTGTCAGTTAGTGTAGGTTACTTGTGTTTTAGTGGATCAGGTGGATCAGGACTGCCAGTCCAGCTGGCAGCCTTGGCTAGTTCCGTTGGTTGTGTGTGAGAGGGTGTGGGGGGATTGGCAGGGTATATGATTATAGGTAAGGTGAATGTAGGGGTTATAGGAGGGGTGGTTGTTTGGGGGGGGAGGTTGTAGAGATGGGGGGAGGGTACAGCTGGGATATGGGAGGATGGAATAGACCGAGACAGAGGAGGCAAGGGCCTCCTATCTGACCCTGGACTTTGGCCCATCCATCCTTGATCCCTCCATACGCCTGATGTTTAGCGAGGTGTTATAGAGTTGATGAAAGGATGAAATAGAGGGTCATTTTAGGTATTGTGTGGGTTCATGATTTGTATGTATTCGGAAGTGGTCTTGAAATGGGACCAGCAGGCCCAGCGGGTGTTTGGAGATGTTTTCATGGGAAATGGCTAAGAGCTCTTCCATTTTGGTAATTTTATTGATTCTCAGAAACCAATCTTTAGTCGAGGGGGCACTGAATTTGCCCCATAGGCCTGGGATAAATAGTTTAGCTGCATTCAGCATGTGCATCGTTAAAGATTTAAAGTAAGAGCATCTGGGTAGTGTGGTATGGTGCAGTAAGAGTTGCAAGGGGGAAAAGTCTAAGGTAAGGGTGGTTACCTTTGATGTTATGTTACGAACGTCATTCCAGAATTTTTGGATAATGGGACAGGACCACCAGATGTAAATATGAGAACCACGTTCAGAGTTGCATCTCCAGTATAAGTTTAATGTTGCTGGAGCAAATTTATTAATGAGGGTTGGGACTCTGTACCATCGGTTGAGGACCTTGTAGACATTTTCTTGGGTTGATACATTTATCAAACCCTTAAGAATATTTTAGAATATTTGCTCCCACTGGTCATCTGTAAGATTTAATGAGAGTTCTTTCTCCCAGAAGTGGCAAGCTTTGTGTTTCGTGGGCTGGGTAGCAAAAAAGTAAGGAGTAGATCGTGGAGAATAAGGGGGTTATTCACGAAAGGCAAATCCACTTTGCACTACAAATGCAAACTACAAGTGCAAAGTGCACTTGAAATTGCACTGAAAGTGGATTGAGAGCATAATGATTCTATGGGAGTGGGTTGTCTAGCCCAGTGTGACCTGCGTTTTGGGTCTAAGAGAAAATGTTGTAATTGTAGGTGCGTCCACAATGGAAGTTAGGAAAATACCTCCTTGTAAGAAGTGTTTAGACAGGATATGTTTGTGTGGCCAGGAGGAGGATAAAAATTGCATGAACATCCCAGGAGGGAAATTAGGATTGGGGCGGAGTGGAGTCATGGGGCCCAGTAGAGTTGAAAGCTGTTGTTTGTTATTTGTTCCATGGAAGCAGTGTAGAGTGGGGTCTATAAGTATATGGTTAATGGCTTTGCTTGGGATATATTTGGGGGATAGCCAAGGTGCCGTGGCCAGAGGAATATTTCAGAGGTATTCTTCCAAATCGACCCATTGTTTTGTGGATGCGTGGACATTCCAGTCTACTATTCTAGTGAGGTATTTATGTAGGTTGGGGAGCCCTATGCCCCCTTTAGATTTAGGGAGGACCAAATGTTCATATTTTATACGTGGATGTTTGTTATGCCATAGAAATTTTGTGCATAGGGTTTTGAATGTAGAGAAGAAGGCGGGTGGTAGTTGGATAGGTATGGTCTGCATTACATATAGGAATCTCTGCAAGATATTCATTTTTAAGATAGCGGCTCTTCCGAAACAGGAAAAAGAGGGGTTGTCCCATCTTTGTAGATCTTGTTTGATGGAAGTCAGAATTGGTGAAAAATTCAGAGCGTATAGGTCAGAGAGACAGGTTGGAAGTTGAATTCCTAAATAGGTGATCGCTTTGGTTTTCCAGGTGAAGGGGAAGTTGTTTTGGCAATGGGACACTGTTTCTTTAGGTAGCGAGACGTTTAGGGCATAAGATTTGTTGAAATTGATTTTGAGGTTGGAGATGGTCTGGAAATGTGTAAAGTCTTTCAGTAAGTTTGGGAGTGTGGTATGGGGTTCTGAGAGAGAGAGTAGGATGTCGTCTGCAAAAGCTGTGACTTTGAATTCATGTTTAGGGGTCGAAATTCCTTTGATGTTTGGATTATTTAGGAGACGGTTGAGAAACGGTTCCAGGGTGAACACGTAAAGAAGTGGAGAAAGGGGGCAGCCCTGGCGAGTTTCGTTTCTGACGGAGAAGGCATTTGACAGGTAACCATTCACTTTCACTTGTGCTGTAGGGTTTGTGTAGAGCGTTAGAATCAGCTTGAGTATATTGTACCCGAGACCAATAGACTGGGGTCTCGATCATGTAGTCCCAGGCCACTCTGTCGAATGCCTTCTCCACGTCTAGTGAAAGGAAGAAGCCCTTCTTCCTAGATGAGTTTAGATAGGAATGAATGCTGATGGCTTTGCTAGTTTTATCTCTGGCTTCTCGGCCAGGGATGATGCCAACTTGGTCTGTAGATATTAACGGTGGGTTGAGTGGTAGAAAGCGATTGGACAGAATTTTTGCAAGGAGTTTGGTGTCCACATTAAGGAGAGATTGTTTTTTCTTTGTATGCTCCTTTTATCGACACATCTTTAAGGTCTTAATATACTTTCAGCTCTCGTGCTAGTTGGGTTGGATGAGTCCATGGACAGAATGGGACTGCATGTTGCCTCTCAGATATCTTAATGGACTATTTAGTATTTTTTTGTGGACAGGAACCATGACGGACATTCCCCCTAGCGTATCTTATATCAGGGACCCTCGCTCTCCAAGCTTTCCATGGCCATGCAAGTTCACATACAGTGGCTGGGCTTATGCTCGGGGATGGCCCCAAGGGGAATGTCAGTCGTTATTGCATGCCCCCTTTATTTCTTATATAGGTTGTATGGAACAAGTTTATGTATTACTGTTTATTTTTTGGGAATGCACTTTTTCGCACCACCAATTGGGGTCTCACCTTGATGGGGGGCTGTCTCCCTCCATGCTTGGGCCCTTGTGGGGTTCTCTTTACATTTAAGACTAGAGCTGCATATTCATTATAGCAGTGTTGTCATGTTTATATTAATAGATGGATCATATGAACCCACGGATAGGCTGGGGTTGCAAGTGGCACTCAGGGTGGCCCTATGGCCATTGTAGCATTAACCTGGTGTGAAGTTCTTAAGGCCTTTGCCTTCCACAGCACCTCTGTGGGCTCACTTGTTTAGGTACTTGCGTTTTGTTTCCCCAATTATGAGCAGGAGTAAGTGTTAGAGTAGACACATCTTAGTTAGGTGTTTTTTTTCCTCTGTGTTATGTTTATTCCCTTTTTTTCCTCTGCTTTGTGTTTCTTTTTTTTCTCTCCTTTTTCCGGTTTCCCTATGGTGTCCGATGGATATGGCTTAACCATATTATACTCCGTACTACACATTTCCAATCATAATGACCTCAATAAAATTTGGGTCCCTTAATGTAAGGAGACTTAATATCCCCCAGAAACGCTCTAAAATTTCGTATAGTATGCATAAACAGCATGTTCAAGTTCTTTTTTTTACACGAGACTAATTTTAATGCCCATTACCATTCATCACTATGCACATTTGTCCTCAGCTTTGGTTGGATCATTCACTGCTTTTTTTTACAATTTCTCTACCACTTTCCTCCAAACCAACAGTCTCTTAGAGCCTGAATGAAGCCCTCTTAAAAGATGGACGCACCTATGCTGTGATCAGACGTACTGTACAATATCTCAATTTCTTTAGGTTCACACTTTAGACACAACAGCGCAACCAATTAAAGGGGATGCTTTGAAATGTCTTGTTTAATACATTCTTCAGACATCATATGCTAGAATTCCACAATAAATGTGCCCCAGAGGCTCAATTATTCCAGCAACTGGTACAGAAATGCAAAGATCTTTATCCGTTACTAGATCAGGCGTACTTTTGACATAAAGACTGTATTTGTAGAACAATATAAGAGTTCTGTAAAAAGGCAAGTAGGCAACTATACAGGTCAATCCGCACAAAATTAGGACGCACATATATTTCAAAACTCTGTTGTCCTAAAAGGACATGGTCCAATCATCAGGAGATATTGCTTTGGTGTTTCATAAGTATTACACGACTCTTTATAATATCTCTAATACCTTTACAGCTCCTAATAATACGCAGGGCCTTGCCCAGCTCTCTCCATATATCGGCTACGGCCCTTCCCAGGTTGGATCAATCCGTCACTGATTCTCCAAACGTTCCTTTCACTGTTAAGGATATCTCTTAAGCTTTCACTGGGTAAGACCCCAGGCCCAGACGACTTTTAAAATGCTTTCTACAAAAAATTTCAAGACGTCCTAGTCCCTATTTTGGATTGCACTTTGAACTCCATCTCTGACCTTTGCCCTTTCAAGTGTCATTTATTGGAAGCACATATTACCCTTCTTCTCAAGGATCAGAAAAACCCTACTCAATGCTCGGGTTACCGCCTGATTTCTTTAATCAATTCTGACCCTAAAATATACGCTAAATTTGCTGAAGACTTCAATTGGTTATTTCTCCTAACATTAATTTAGATAAAGTGGGCTTCATCCCCAACCGTGAGGCATGGAACAATACACTCAAAATCTTGTCCCTTATCTTTTATTGTCAGTCATTAAAAGTCCCCCTTTGCCTTTCACTAGATGCTGAAAAGGTGTTTGACCACTTTGACAGAGCATTTTTACAAGCAACACTGGAGCAAAAAGGTCTGCCCCTGGGTTTTATCAACAAAATGATGGTTCTCGATTCTTGCCCAATAGTCTGTATTAGGCAAATGGTCTGATCTCGGAGCGGAGCAAAATTTGTGTGAACATGTGAACACCATTAAAGTCTATGGGACGCAAATGTAAAAAATCAAAAGTGCTCATTTTAAAGGCTTATATGTAAGTTATTGCCATAAAAAGTGTTTGGGGACCCAGGTCCTGCCCCAGGGGATATCAATGCAAAATAAAGTTTTAAAATGGCCATTTTTTTGAGCGGTGATTTTAATAATGCTTAACGTGAAACAATAAAAATTAAAAATATTCCTTTAAATATCATGCCTGGGGGGGTCTCCTTAGTCTGCCTGTAAAGTAGCACACTGTTCCCATGTTTTTATCAGTACCACAGCAAAATGACATTTCCAAAGGAAAAAATGTCATTTAAAAATGCTCGTGGCTGTAATGTATTGTCGGATCCCGCAATATAGATAAAAATCAAGGGGAACCCCACAACAATAATACCAAAAAAATATGGCGTGGATGTCCTCCCCAAAATCCATACCAGGCCCTTCAGGTCAGGTGAAGCAAACAACAAATAGGACAAAATAACAGAAAAAGTCAATGTGCATAACTATTCACCTCCCCTAAAGTCAATACTTTGTAGAGCCACCTTTTGCAACTATCACAGCTCCAAGTCGCTTTGGATAAGTCTCTATGAGCTTGCCACATCTTACCATTGGTATTTTTGCCCATTCCTCCTTGCAAAACTGCTCTAGCTCCTTCAAGTTGGAGTGTTTGCGCTTGTGAACAGCAATCTTTAAGTCTGACCACAGATTTTTTATTGGATTGAGGTCTGGGCTTTGACTAAGTCATTCCAACTCATTTACATGTTTCCCCTTAAACCACTCAAGTGTTGTTTTATCAGTGTGTTTGCTGGAAGGTGAACCTCCGTCCTAGCCTCAAATCACACACACACAGTGATACAGGTTTTACTCAAGAATATCCCTGTATTTAGCATCATCCATCTTTTCATCATCTCTGACCAGTTTCCCAGTCCTGACTGCTGAAAAACATCCCCACAGCATGATGCTGCCAACACCATGTTTCACTGTGGGGATGGTGTTCTTTGGGTGATGTGATGTGTTGGCTTTGTGCCAGACATAGCGTTTTCTTTGATGGCCAAAAAGTTCAATTTTAGTCTCATCAGACCAGAGCACCTTCCTCCATACATTTTGAGAGTCTCCCACGTGCCTTTTCCCAAACTCAAAATGCGCCATTCTGTTTTTTGCTGAAAGTAATGGCTTTCTTCTGGCCACTCTGCCATAAAGTTCAACTCTTTGGATCGTATGGCTTATTGTCGTCCTATGTACAGATACTCCAGTCTCTGCTGTGGAACTCTGCATCTCCTCCAGGGTTACCTTAGGTCTCTGTGCCACCTCTCCGATTAATGCCCTCCTTGCCCGGACCGTGAGTTATGGTGTGCGGCCGTTTCTTGACAGATTTGCTGTTGTACCATGTTCTTTCCATTTTGTTATGATAGATTTTATGGTGCTCCTAGGGATCATCAAATATTTGGATTTTTTTTATAACCTAACCCTGACTTGTACTTCTCAACAACATTGTCCCTTACTTGTTTGGAGTTCCTTGGTCCTTATGGAAGTGTTTGGTTAATGGTGCCTCTTGCTTAGATGTTGCAGCCTCTGGGGCCTTTCAGAAAGGAGAGTGTATATGTAATGACAGATCAGGTGACACCTAGATTGCACACAGGTGGACATCATTTCACCAATTATGTGAATTCTAAAGGTATTTGGTTCCACCAGAGCTTTTTATGGGCTTCATAACAAAAGGGGTGAATCCACACGCACATGTCAATTATTCGTTCTTTATTTATGAAAAATAGTTTTATGTATATATTTTTCTAATTTTACATTACCAACTTAGACTATTCTGATCCATCACATATAATTCAGATTAAAAAAAACATTGAACTAAAGGCTGTAATGTAACAAAATAGGTAAAAAGCCAAGGGGGTGAATACTTTTGCAAGGCACTGTATATACTATATGGTCTGCCCTATATACTCTGCAGCAAAATTGGGCCTTAGGTGTTGGTGGTGCCAGAACACTGTAACCCCTCACAGTTACTCTTGTTGGGTGCAGGAACGAGCCCTGCTGTGAAATATTATATCAAAAATGTTAATTACATGGCCCTGTTAAACAGGGGCAAAAAAATTGGGCCTTTGGTTTTGGTGGCACCAGAACACTATAACCCCTCACAGTTACTCTTGTTGGGTGCAGGAACGGGCCCTACTGTTAAATATTGTATCAAAAATTATAATTATATGGCCCTGTTAAACAGGGACAGAAAAATTGGGCCTTGGATGGTGGTGTTGGTGCCACAACACTGTAACCCCTCACAGATACTCTTGTGGGGTGCAGGAATGGGCCCTGCTGTGAAATATTAGATCAAAAATTGTAATTACATGCCCCTGTTAAACAGGGGCAGAAAAATTGGGCCTTGGGTGGTGGTGATGCCCTAAACCAAAATTATTGTTGGAAGCTAACATCATCAAGATTGAAGAGGAATAGGATAGTCACCATAGGCAGTCTTCAAGGGATCCCAGATCCATAGCAAATTCAATCAGTTACATCAGCATCAGGTGCTTGATAGCTGTTGATCTAAGACTGATTCATTTTTATGAATGTGAGCCTATCAATGGAGTATGTGGACAGGTGCACTCTTTGATCTGTTACAAACCCTCCAGCAGCATTCAATGTGCATTCAGAAAGCATGCTGGATGCAGGAGAGGCCAGTAGCTCAATTGCATATTGAGCAAGTACTGGCCAGTGGTCCATCCTCAAGACCTAGTAACCCAGTGGATGCTCTGTTGGAAAGGTCTCCAAGTCTGCTCTTGCCCCTAGATATTCCTGCATCATATAATGCAGATGCTGCCGATGGTTGCTTGAACCGATCAGACCTTGAAAAATTGTTTAAAGGCATCGGTCAGATGGCCACCTTCTCCCCTGCTCTTCCTCTGAGTGCATGAAGCCTCAGCAACATGTTGTCGAGCAACAGGAAATTGTAACCTCTCAGGCTCTGGAAAAGCGTTACACAACCATTTCTTCTAGGCCTCCCGAAGATGTTTCATCCTCTGCTCCCTATACGAAGGCAAGATCAGTTCTGAAACTTTACCCTTGTAACGTGGATCAAGAAGGGTTGCCAGCCAGAAATGATCCCTCTCCCTGATACCAGGAATCCTAGGGTCCTTTCGCAGGCTTTTCAGAATCAGTGGGGCAATGCAGCGAAAGTTTGCAGAGGCATTCCATTCTGAGTCCTCATGATCACTAAGGATCACATTATCCGTAACTACCTCCTCCAAGCCACTTACAACTCCTTGGGTTTCTGGGGACTGAAAACCATTCCTTGAAGGCTGCTGCTGCTGAGTTATCTGCTGTGTTATTGTCATGTACCTGGTAGGTAGAGCCCAGAATGCATGGAACAGCCTCTCGTATACCTCTGACTCGGGAACCCCTGGTAGTGTTGACAGGGGCTCGAGAGTGCAAAGGGGCACAAGTGCCTGACTGGAAAACTGGAGCAGAGGGCTGGATACTGTAGTCAGCTGGGAGGTGTACGGTAGTCCAGGAGCAGGATGAAGACAGAAGGGAGGTGTCTTGTAGTCTGGCAGCAGGATGTAGACAGCAGGGAGGTGTCTTGTAGTCCAGCAGCAGGATGCAGACAGCAGGGAGGTGTCTTGTAGTCCGGCAGCAGGATGCAGACAGCAGGGAGGTGTATTGTAGTCCAGCAGCAGGATGCAGACAGCAGGGAGGTGTCTTGTAGACCAGCAGCAGGATGCAGACAGCAGGGAGGTGTCTTGTAGTCCAGCAGCAGGATGCAGACAGCAGGGAGGTGTCTTGTAGTTCAGCAGCAGGATGCAGACAGCAGGGAGGTGTCTTGTAGTCTGGCAGCAGGATGCAGACAGCAGGGAGGTGTCTTGTAGTCCAGCAGCAGGATGCAGACAGCAGGGTACAGGCAGACCGGGTCAGAACACAGGCGGGCAGATCAGGTACAGAAGGGTAATCCAGAAGAATGGTCAAAGTCTAAAGCTAGGCAGGCAGCAAACAGGGTAGTCAGGAACAGTCCAAACAGGTAACAGGTTTCAAAGGTTCAGATCACAGGTAACAGAGCGGCAGGGTCTTCAGCAACACTGTAGACCGGACAGCAAGGCAGCAATGGAACAGTCCCTTTTTTATAGCACATCTTTGGCGCCAAGTGCTGCCATAGGGGGGGGCGGACGCTCCTGCGCGCCCCTGCGTGCCCCCGTGTGCCGCTATTAGCGCTATTGTGCTCCAGCAGGAAGACTAGAGGGACAGAGTCACTGATGCATGCATTGTCGCTGCTCACATCCTTGTGGTCTCCTCAAATAGTAACAGGACAGTGCATGCATCCTTGATCACTAGCCACTGAAATAGCGAAAGGAAGCCAAGCTCCCCTGACCCTGTTCTGGTGTCACACTCACACAGGTACTCATTGATGGCCCCCTGCTCTGTGTAGCCACTGGAGCATTGCCAACATTGAGTTCCACCTGGTGGGCATGTCACAAATGAGGCGGTTGGTGGGCAGGTTGCATTCCCTTTCAATTTCAGCCAGCCGAGCACTGACATTGTACTGTATGACCACAGACTTTTCTGGCCTGCCTCAGGAGATCTTGTAAGCCTGGGTACCTGGTCAAGAATCACTGCACCACCAAATTCAGGACGTGTGAACATGGGTCAAGTGTCCCTGTCGGAGGGCGGAGAGAAGGTTGGTGCCATTGTCACATACAACCATTCCTGGCTGAAGCTGGCTTGGCATCAACTGCCTCAGAGCCTGCCCCTGCAGAGCTGACAGCATCTCTGCCCCAGTGTGGCTCCTGTCCCCTAGGCAGACCAACTCAAGCACCGCATGTCATCTTTTAGCCTGACTGCTTGCATAGCCCCTTGAATGCTTATGGAGCACTGCTGGTTCAGAGGACAAACCTGCAGAAGAGGCCAAAGAGGAAGAAGGAGAGGAGGGGGTGGAGGAGAGAGCTGTGGCAAAATCACCACTAGCATTTTGGAGGCGTGGTGGCGGAACAAGCTCCAACAACACTGAACCCTGTCCTGCATCCTTCTCAGCTGCCAGCAGAGTTACCCAGTGTGCCGTGAAGGAAAGGTTACGTCCCTGTCCATGCCTGCTGGACCATGAGTCAGTGGTAATATGAACCTTACTGCTGACTGCCCTGTCCAACAAGGCCAAAACATTGCCTTCCACATGCTGGTAGAGAGATGGAATGGTCTTCCTTGAAAAGAAATTGTGTTTTGGAACCTGCCACTGTGGTACAGCACATTCCACAAATTCGCAAAAGAGGGCAGAGTCTACCAGCTGAAAAGGCAGCAATTGTTGTGCTAGCAATTTGGCCAAGCTAGCATTTAGATGCTGAGCATGTGGATGGCTGGGACCAAATTTATTTTTATGGTTCAGCAACTGGGGTAGGGAAATTTGCCTGCTAAAATCAATTGTTGGTGTACTGCTAGCAGATTGGCTGCAAGTACTTGGGATACCTATTGCTATACCTTCATTCCTCTCAGTGCAGGTCATGTGGGTCTTTCAAGTGCTGCATGGCAGGTTGTCAAATGTCTGGTCAAGCATGTGGTGCCCAAGTGGCTGCTGTTCTGGTCATGCTTGATCTGCTTCAGACACAGGTTGCAAACAGCAATGGTGCAATCTGCTGCACATATGTTGAAATAGGCCCACACCAAGGAACTTTTAAAAGTCAGCTGGGATTCAGCAGCGCCCAGCACCTGCAGACAGTCAGTGACCTCTTCATCCCCTCCCTCCTCATCACTGGAGCAAACTTGGGAGTATGCTACAGCTGGGGGAACATGACTGCCAGTTTCTTGTCCTTCTGTGGCACCCTCTCTCTCTAGGCTCATGTTACTCCCTTCCTCAACCTGTGAGCCAACATCGGAGCCTTCAAATCGATGCGCATCCTCCAGCAGCATATATCCAACACTGTGTAGAATAATTCTGGGGACTCCTCCGTGCATGATGGTCGGGCTACGGAAGGAGTGTCTGTGGACAAGGAGCCGGTGGAATAGGCCACTTTGGCAGCTGCATTGGAAGGCAAACTACTCTGAGCCTGGGTGACAGAGGATGAGGAGGATGAGGTCAGCTTTGTTATCCACTCCACCAACTCTTCTGCATGTTGTGCTCAATAGTAGGGCCAGCAGCAGAAAAAAAGGACAAGTGTGCCCCACGGCCACCTGCAGAGGATGCACCATGTCCACGACCACCACTGTTGACAGTAGGCACAGAGACTGCTTGCCCTCTTTTAGTGGCCTTTGAGCATCTGCCTCTCCTTGGTGGCCTTCCAGACATGATGTATTTTTTGTTTTGCAACACCACACCACACTGTATTATATACTGTGTACACCGCCTGAAGTGTATTAGAAACTATACACCACCAAATGCACTGTATATATAGGCTATACCGTATGCAGAGTATATATACAGTATATATTGTGGAGAGGTGACCCCAGGTCACGGTGTGTATTAGCACCTTCAGCCTGGTTTTTGCAAAGACAGGCATGATGATTGCACACCTGTGGGCTGGGTTTATATTCCCCTCAGGAAGAGAGCTCAGGGCTCACACTTGGGAACAGCTCCACCCTACAGGCATGTGGACTTATGTAGGAGTCGGGAGGGCTTTTAGGTGGAGACAGGCAGTCTGTAGGAGTCTGAGCGTGTATGTCTGCTGGAGGCAGATGTGGCCCGCAACCAAGCAGCACACAGCTGAGGAAGTAAGCTCCAGGAGGGAGTTTGACTAAGTAAGAGTGAGTGAGCTGGGAGGCTGAAGCTTTTCTCTTATACAATGATGGTGGAAACCCCTTTGAGGGAAGACTTTCTGTGAAGTTTGTTTCGTTTAAATAACATTTGGCTGCCACGCCCTTAAAAAATACAGTCTGGACTGACCGGTGTTCCTGAAAACGCATACACCACTTGAGCATAGTTACCCCAGATCGTTACAGTTGGTGGAGAATGCGGACATGGATGGCGCTGGTTCAGATCCTTGCAGGCTGGAAACCGTGAGTGTCAAGAGACTGTATGTATTGCTTTTGCTGTGTGAAGCAAAGTGATGTGTGCTGTGTCTTAGCCTTAAGGAGACAGTAAATTAAAACATTTTTTTCAAAAGGAACTGTGTGTCCCGGGCTTCAGAGATTGGCTGTTTAAAGGGAAAAAGTTCTGCAGGGAGAGGGTGGTCTCCCATGTTAAGCAGGGACAAAGTGTTGTCTGGATGGTGGGGCTGCTATTAGGAGGTAGCTCACTGTTCCCACAAAGAGGGCTGGGATGCCCAAGAAAAGTCATCTGGATGGTGGGGCTGCTGTGAGGAGGTAGCTTATTGTTCCCACAAAGAGGGCTGTGATGCCCGAGAAAAGTCATCTGGATGGTGGGGCCTCTATGAGGATGTGGCTCACTGTTCCCACAAAGAGGCCTGGGATGCCTAAAAATCTGTTGCTTCGTCCTGTGATTGCATGGGGAAAGGTGCCAGGAAAAGCTCTACAGGGAGAATGGAGTCTCCCATAGCAACCAGTGAAAATGTTTGTGGCAAAGTGCCTACCATTACCATTGGCAACAGGAAACCTGTTTGGCCTGCAATGTTGCCCTGCAACCAGGTGGGGGCATTGGCCCGTGAAAGCACAACCAAGGAGGGACAACACCCTCAATTGTAGGTTTAGACACCTGTCACCTGGATTGGTAAGACTATTCCTGTTTCTTATGTGAAAGAGACTAATCATGTATTTGATGCTGGTTAAGTGGTGACAAGTCTGGTGGGGAGATACACTTCTGAGAAGGACTTGTTGCGATGCAGTGTAAATGATGAGTTACTGCAATGTAATATGAGGACTGATAAGGGCTTGTCTTCAGGCAGTCTGCTGTATAACAGGAAGACAAGTGGTGAAAATGTGCTGTTGCAGCCAAAGATGTCAGGGGTGACCATTAAGAGATGTATGCCATTGCCCCTAGCAACCGTGGCAGTCAGGCATAATAGTGAGAATTGTATTTCTGACAATGCTGATGATGATCTTGAGAAGTGTAGTACTGACAAGAGCAGTGTTTCAGATGCTGTTGAGTCTCTTAGTCTGTCTAAGTTTCATTGGAATGATGTAGTCCAACAGAGCAATACCTACTGGGATGATTTGGGCAAGAGACTAATAATAGCAATGCTGGAAGAAGCTTTTGCAGCTAAAAGACTAGTGGACGTTATGGTTGCTGTGCCAAGAGAGGTGTCTGCAGAACAGCCTATAGGCCAAAGTGCACGGGTTGTTGCAGAGACTAATCCTCTCATGACTGAAGGTCCCAGCGAATGCAAACGCACAGCAGAAGTTTTGTCCACAATGAAAAAAAGAGAAAATGTGTATTTTGTGACAGACGTGCTTAATGAAATGTTAGCATCATGGAGTGTACAGCCAGTGTATATCCTACTGTCCTCTTCTAAGTTTGGAGAACTTGTACCACAGGGTACAGCTGACTGGAGCTGGATATTGCAGGCTGTACTGTTCAGAAATCGCAAATGCTTGAATCTTTTGATACAATGTTTGGTGTTAATGTGGAAAGTTGTCTCACAGTGTGCTGGATTTATTCATACAAAGGTTGTCTATGAGAGGAACTCTGGAGAGCTGTTAGACAAGCCAGAGGTATCGGAAATACCAGCGGTAAAAGTTCTTGGTGATGTTGAATTGTGCATTTTTGAGAAGTTGGTTGCCAAGGGTAACCACACAGGTATTAGCGAACCGGGAAAACAGATAGTGCTAGTTAAAGTTGAGCCAGGTACTCAGAGAAGTCAGTTCCTGACAGTGGGAGTAAAAGTAGGCCCCCTACAGTCCTGGGAGAGTAGGTCTGGGGGAGGTGAAAAGAAAGGGAGGACCCCAAAGATTAGGGAAAAGTGCATGTGGAAGCACACGCGGAAAAAGAGGTGGGTGGAGTGCCCCTTTAGGAAGAATGGTTTTGTATTTCTCCCTCCGGTGCGAAACATGGGGGAGGATATGTGGAGAGGCGACCCCAGGTCACGGTGTGTATTAGCACCTTCAGCCTGGTTTTTGCAAAGACAGGCATGATGATTGCACACCTGTGGGCTGGGTTTATATTCCTCTCAGGAAGAGAGCTCAGAGCTCACACTTGGGAACAGCTCCACCCTACAGGCAGGTGGCCTGGTGTAGGAGTCTGGAGGGCTTTCAGGTGGAGGCGGCTCCACAAAAGAGAGATAGGAGGTCTCTAGGAGTCTGAGCGTATATGTCTGCAGGAGGCAGATGTGGCCCGCGACCAAGCAGCACGCAGCTGAGAAACTAAGCTCCAGGAGGGAGCTTGACTAAGTAAGAGTGAGTGAGCCGGGAGGCTGATGTTTTTCTGTTATACAATGAGGGTGGAACCCCCTGCAAGGGAAGACTTTCTGTGAAGTTTGTTTTGTTTAAATTAAATAGGGCTGCCACGCCCTTAAAAAATACAGTCTGGACTGACTGAATCACCCCAAATCATTACAATATATATATATATATATATATATATATATATATATATATATTGTGTGTGTATATATAAAGATTAATACACCACCTGAAGTGTATTAGAAACAGTACACCACCGAATGCACTGTAGATATACGCTACACTGGATACAAAGTATATATATATATACAGTGTTCAGCAAAAACTACAAGTTAGTGGGGTGCGTCCTGCTCACAGTGTTCAGCTAAAACTACAAACAAAATATAGGTGTCTTGCGAGCCACAGATGGACTAATGCCTCTAAGGAGTAAACTATTTAAGCTGCAAGCACTGAACCACGTTTCATTGCGTGTAGATAGATAAAAAATAGTAAATGTGCCCGCGCTAGTATAGTGTCACATATAAAATATATAAAAAATATTTTCACATATAAAATACATGTAATGTGATAAATAAAACCATACAGGTAAAATATAATGCAAATAACTATAAATGATAAACCACCAAGTGCATATAAAGGTGCAATCGTGGTAGTAACTAATAAAAGTGCAAAGTGCTAAAATATAAATATCAAAACACTTTCCAGTGACAAATGAGTGTATATCCCAATTAATAAATACAAATCACAAAAAACATGAATAAATAGTGTCCATAAAATGAATAAACATCATGCTTCTTCTGATGGGTGTATAAATCACAACACGTGAAAACTGTGCTCTCCCATGACACCCCACATGTGCTTGCGCTCACCTTCAGTCCTGTGACACAGTAATTAAACGGTGTCAAAATAAGCATTGGGGCCACTCCTAGGCTCACTCAGGATACAATGATGCAAAGACACTCCTCCCAGGTGAAACTGCTAGGCTCACTCAGGTTACAATGGTGAAAAAACACTCCTCTCAGGTAAAACCAAGATCCAAAATCATAGAAAAAACAAACAGAGGGACTCCATAGTGCAATATAGCCAGGACATTTATTAAAGAATAAGCCCTCCAAGAGGGTACTCACATTGGATGGGTGCTAGAGTGCACCAGACTGTACAGGTAAAATAATAAGCAGCTGATCGTATGGCGTGCGGTATGGCATGTGCAATCCTCCTCCTCTGCTGACAGCTCCGTCCTACCCCTCCCCGACGCGTATTCGGCACAGGGGTTTCGTGCCTTCCTCTGGGGGATAACTTATCCCCCAGAGGAAGGCACGAAACCCCTGTGCCGAATACGCGTCGGGGAGGGGTAGGACGGAGCTGTCAGCAGAGGAGGAGGATTGCACATGCCATACCGCACGCCATACGATCAGCTGCTTATTATTTTACCTGTACAGTCTGGTGCACTCTAGCACCCATCCAATGTGAGTACCCTCTTGGAGGGCTTATTCTTTAATAAATGTCCTGGCTATATTGCACTATGGAGTCCCTCTGTTTGTTTTTTCTATGATTTTGGATCTTGGTTTTACCTGAGAGGAGTGTTTTTTCACCATTGTAACCTGAGTGAGCCTAGCAGTTTCACCTGGGAGGAGTGTCTTTGCATCATTGTATCCTGAGTGAGCCTAGGAGTGGCCCCAATGCTTATTTTGACACCGTTTAATTACTGTGTCACAGGACTGAAGGTGAGCGCAAGCACATGTGGGGTGTCATGGGAGAGCACAGTTTTCACGTATTGTGATTTATACACCCATCAGAAGAAGCATGATGTTTATTCATTATATGGACACTATTTATTCACGTTTTTTGTGATTTGTATTTATTAATTGGGATATACACTCATTTGTCACTGGAAAGTGTTTTGATATTTATATTTTAGCACTTTGCACTTTTATTAGTTACTACCACGATTGCACCTTTATATGCACTTGGTGGTTTATCATTTATAGTTATTTGCATTATATTTTACCTGTATGGTTTTATTTATCACATTACATGTATTTTATATGTGAAAATATTTTTTATATATTTTATATGTGACACTATACTAGCGCGGGCACATTTACTATTTTTTAGCTAAAACTACAAGTTAGTGGGGTGAGACCTCTGCACAGTGTTCAGCGAAAACTACAAGTTAGTGCGGTGCATCCCACAGTGTTCAGCTAAAACTACAAGTTAGTGTAGTGAGACCTCTGCACAGTGTTCATCTAAAGCTACAAGTTAGTGCTGTGCATCCTGCTCACAGTGTTCAGCTAAAACTACAAGTTAGTGCGGTGCGTCCTGCTCACAGTGTTCAGCTAAAACTGCAAGTTAGTGGGGTGCGTCCTGCTCACAGTGTTCAGCTAAAACTACAAGTTAGTGCGGTGTATCCTGCTCACAGTGTTCAGCTAATACTACAAGTTAGTGGGGTGAGACCTCTGCACAGTGTTCAGCTAAAACTACAAGTTAGTGCGGTGCGTCCTGCTCACAGTGTTCAGCTAAAACTACAAGTTAGTGCGGTGTGTCCTGCTCACAGTGTTCAGCTAAAACTACAAGTTTGTGTGGTGCGTCCTCCTCACAGTGTTCAGCTAAACCTACAAGTTATTTTTTGCAAGCTCTGCACAGTGTTCGAGTCGAACCCATGTTCGACTCGAATATCGTCTGTTCGCCCGTTCGCCGATTTGCGAATGATATGGGCCGTTCGTGCCAAATTCGTGTGGCGCGTCACGACCCATAATTCACTGCGGCATCGCAGTGCATTGCTGGCTGATGATTGGCCAAGCATGCACTATGACCCGCATGCTTGGCTAATCACAGCGCCGTCAGTACGGAGAGCTGTAATTGGCCAAAGCCAGGGTGGCTTTGGCCAATTATGGCTCAGGGGGTTTAGAACACACCCCTCACTATATAAGGCCGCATGCACGGCGGCCCTGTGTAGTGTGTGTTCCGGCGTTGAGATACATAGATAGACAGAGAGACAGTGTCATTTCATTTGAGTTAGCTAGATTAGGCAGGACAATCAGTGAGTTAGCTGCATTTACAGTGTATTGTGTATATATATGCATCCCAGGTGTTGCATATATATATATACACTGTATTCAGTTTAGCTAGATCCGTTCCTGTTATCTTCTTACTGACAGGCAGGCTTGTCTTGTTACAGTATTTACAGCTACCTGAAGAAAATTGCTGGTGTTCTTTTGATCCTATTAGTACCACAGTCAGGCAGCTAGACTATTTACAGTTAGTGGGGTGCATCCTGCTCACAGTATTCATCTAAAACTACAAGTTAGTGCAGTGCGTCCTGCTCACAGTGTTCAGCTAAAACTACAAGTTAGTGTGGTGCGTCCCACAGTGTTCAGCTAAAACTACAAGTTAGTGTAGTGAGACCTCTGCACAGTGTTCATCTAAAGCTACAAGTTAGTGCTGTGCGTCCTGCTCACAGTGTTCAGCTAAAACTACAAGTTAGTGTGGTGCGTCCTGCTCACAGTGTTCAGCTAAAACTACAAGTTGGTGGGGTGCGTCCTGCTCACAGTGTTCAGCTAAAACTACAAGTTAGTGCGGTGCGTCCTGCTCACAGTGTTCAGCTAAAACTACAAGTTAGTGGGGTGAGACCTCTGCACAGTGTTCAGCTAAAACTACAAGTTAGTGCGGTGCGTCCTGCTCACAGTGTTCAGCTAAAACTACAAGTTAGTGCGGTGTGTCCTGCTCACAGTGTTCAGCTAAAACTACAAGTTAGTGGGGTGAGACCTCTGCACAGTGTTCAGCTAAAACTACAAGTTAGTGCAGTGTGTCCTGCTCACAGTGTTCAGCTAAAACTACAAGTTTGTGTGGTGCGTCCTCCTCACAGTGTTCAGCTAAACCTACAAGTTATTTTTTTGCAAGCTCTGCACAGTGTTCGAGTCGAACCCATGTTCGACTCGAAAATCATCTGTTCGCCCGTTCGCCGATTTGCGAATGGTATGGGCCGTTCGCGCCAAATTCGTGTGGCGCGTCACGGCCCATAATTCACTGCGGCATCGCAGTGCATTGCTGATGATTGGCCAAGCATGCACTATGACCCGCATGCTTGGCCAATCACAGCGCCGTCAGTAGGGAGAGCTGTAATTGGCCAAAGCCAGGGTGGCTTTGGCCAATTATGGCTCAGGGGGTTTAGAACACGCCCCTCACTATATAAGGCCGCATGCACGGCGGCCCTGTGTAGTGTGTGTTCCGGCGTTGAGATACATAGATAGACAGAGAGACAGTGTCATTTCATTTGAGTTAGCTAGATTAGGCAGGACAATCAGTGAGTTAGCTGCATTTACAGTGTATTGTGTATATATATGCATCCCAGGTGTTGCATATATATATATACACTGTATTCAGTTTAGCTAGATCCGTTCCTGTTATCTTCTTACTGACAGGCAGGCTTGTCTTGTTACAGTATTTACAGCTACCTGAAGAAAATTGCTGGTGTTCTTTTGATCCTATTAGTACCACAGTCAGGCAGCTAGACTATTTACAGTTAGTGCAGTGCGTCCTGCTCACAGTGTTCATCTAAAACTACAAGTTAGTGCAGTGCGTCCTTCTCACAGTGTTAATCTAAAACTACAAGTTAGTGGGGTGCATCCTGCTCACAGTGTTCAGATAAAACTACAAGTTAGTGCGGTGCGTCCTGCTCACAGTGTTCAGCTAAAACTACAAGTTAGTGTAGTGAGAACTCTGCACAGTGTTCAGCTAAAACTACAAGTTAGTGTGGTGCGTCCTGCTCACAGTGTTCAGCTAAAACTACAAGTTAGTGCGGTGCGTACTGCTCACAGTGTTCAGCTAAAACTACAAGTTAGTGGGGTGAGACCTCTGCACAGTGTTCAGCTAAAACTACAACTTAGTGCGGTGCATCCTGCTCACAGTGTTCAGCTAAAACTACAAGTTAGTGTAGTGAGACCTCTGCACAGTGTTCATCTAAAGCTACAAGTTAGTGCTGTGCATCCTGCTCACAGTGTTCAGCTAAAACTACAAGTTAGTGCGGTGCGTCCTGCTCACAGTGTTCAGCTAAAACTACAAGTTAGTGCATTGCGTCCTGCTCACAGTGTTCAGCTAAAACTACAAGTTAGTGTAGTGAGACCTCTGCACAGTGTTCAGCTAAAACTACAAGTTAGTGTGGTGCGTCCTGCTTACAGTGTTCAGCTAAAACTACAAGTTAATGTAGTGAGAACTCTGCACAGTGTTCATCTAAAACTACAAGTTAGTGCAGTGCGTCCTGCTCACAGTGTTCAGCTAAAACTACAAGTTAGTGGGGTGCGTCCTGCTCACAGTGTTCAGCTAAAACTACAAGTTAGTGTAGTGAGACCTCTGCACAGTGTTCAGCTAAAGCTACAAGTTAGTGTAGTGCATCCTGCTCACAGTGTTCAGCTAAAGCTACAAGTTAGTGTAGTGCGTCCTGCTCACAGTGTTCAGCTAAAACTACAAGTTAGTGTAGTGAAACCTCTGCACAGTGTTCATCTAAAACTACAAGTTAGTGCAGTGCGTCCTGCTCACAGTGTTCAGCTAAAACTACAAGTTAGTGTAGTGAGACCTCTGCACAGTGTTCAGCTAAAGCTACAAGTTAGTGTAGTGCACCCTGCTCACAGTGTTCAGCTAAAGCTACAAGTTAGTGTAGTGCGTCCTGCTCACAGTGTTCAGCTAAAACTACAAGTTAGTGTAGTGAAACCTCTGCACAGTGTTCATCTAAAACTACAAGTTAGTGCAGTGCGTCCTGCTCACAGTGTTCAGCTAAAACTGCAAGTTAGTGTGGTGCGTCCTGCTCACAGTGTTCAGCTAAAACTACAAGTTAGTGGGGTGAGACCTCTGCACAGTGTTCAGCTAAAACTACAAGTTAGTGCGGTGTGTTCTGCTCACAGTGTTCAGCTAAAACTACAAGTTAGTGGGGTGAGACCTCTGCACAGTGTTCAGCTAAAACTACAAGTTAGTGCGGTGCGTCCTGCTCACAGTGTTCAGCTAAATCTACAAGTTAGTGGGGTGCGTCCTGTTTACAGTGTTCAGCTAAAACTACAAGTTAGTGCGGTGCGTCCTGCTCACAGTGTTCAGCTAAAACTACAAGTTAGTGCGGTGTGTCCTGCTCACAGTGTTTAGCTAAAACTACAAGTTAGTGGGGTGAGACCTCTGCACAGTGCTCAGCTAAAACTACAAGTTAGTGCGGTGCGTCCCACAGTGTTCAACTAAAACTACAAGTTAGTGTAGTGAGACCTCTGCACAGTGTTCAGCTAAAACGACAAGTTAGTGCGGTGCGTCCTGCTCACAGTGTTCAGCTAAAACTACAAGTTAGTGTAGTGAGACCTCTGCACAGTGTTCATCTAAAACTACAAGTTAGTGCAGTGCGTCCTGCTCACAGTGTTCAGCTAAAACTACAAGTTAGTGCGGTGCGTCCTGCTCACAGTGTTCAGCTAAAACTACAAGTTAGTGGGGTGCGTCCTGCTCACAGTGTTCAGCTAAAACTACAAGTTAGTGCGGTGCGTCCTGCTCACAGTGTTCAGCTAAAACTACCAGTTAGTGTAGTGAGACCTCTGCACAGTGTTCAGCTAAAAATACAAGTTAGTGCGGTGCGTCCTGCTCACGGTGTTCATCTAAAACTACAAGTTAGTGGGGTGCGTCCTGCTCACAGTGTTCAGCTAAAACTACAAGTTAGTGCGGTGCGTCCTGCTCACAGTGTTCAGCTAAAACGACCAGTTAGTGTAGTGAGACCTCTGCACAGTGTTCAGCTAAAACTACAAGTTAGTGCGGTGCGTCCTGCTCACAGTGTTCAGCTAAAACTACAAGTTAGTGTAGTGAGACCTCTGCACAGTGTTCATCTAAAACTACAAGTTAGTGCAGTGCGTCCTGCTCACAGTGTTCAGCTAAAACTACAAGTTAGTGTGGTGCGTCCTGCTCACAGTGTTCAGCTAAAACTACAAGTTAGTGGGGTGAGACCTCTGCACAGTGTTCAGCTAAAACTACAAGTTAGTGCGGTGTGTCCTGCTCACAGTGTTCAGCTAAAACTACAAGTTAGTGGGGTGAGACCTCTGCACAGTGTTCAGCTAAAACTACAAGTTAGTGCGGTGCGTCCTGCTCACAGTGTTCAGCTAAAACTACAAGTTAGTGGGGTGCGTCCTGTTTACAGTGTTCAGCTAAAACTACAAGTTAGTGGGGTGCGTCCTGTTTACAGTGTTCAGCTAAAACTACAAGTTAGTGCGGTGTGTCCTGCTCACAGTGTTTAGCTAAAACTACAAGTTAGTGGGGTGAGACCTCTGCACAGTGCTCAGCTAAAACTACAAGTTAGTGCGGTGCGTCCCACAGTGTTCAACTAAAACTACAAGTTAGTGTAGTGAGACCTCTGCACAGTGTTCAGCTAAAACGACAAGTTAGTGCGGTGCGTCCTGCTCACAGTGTTCAGCTAAAACTACAAGTTAGTGTAGTGAGACCTCTGCACAGTGTTCATCTAAAACTACAAGTTAGTGCAGTGCATCCTGCTCACAGTGTTCAGCTAAAACTACAAGTTAGTGCGGTGCGTCCTGCTCACAGTGTTCAGCTAAAACTACAAGTTAGTGGGGTGCGTCCTGCTCACAGTGTTCAGCTAAAACTACAAGTTAGTGCGGTGCGTCCTGCTCACAGTGTTCAGCTAAAACTACCAGTTAGTGTAGTGAGACCGCTGCACAGTGTTCAGCTAAAAATACAAGTTAGTGCGGTGCGTCCTGCTCACGGTGTTCATCTAAAACTACAAGTTAGTGGGGTGCGTCCTGCTCACAGTGTTCAGCTAAAACTACAAGTTAGTGCGGTGCGTCCTGCTCACAGTGTTCAGCTAAAACGACCAGTTAGTGTAGTGAGACCTCTGCACAGTGTTCAGCTAAAACTACAAGTTAGTGCGGTGCGTCCTGCTCACAGTGTTCAGCTAAAACTACAAGTTAGTGTAGTGAGACCTCTGCACAGTGTTCATCTAAAACTACAAGTTAGTGCAGTGCGTCCTGCTCACAGTGTTCAGCTAAAACTACAAGTTAGTGTGGTGCGTCCTGCTCACAGTGTTCAGCTAAAACTACAAGTTAGTGGGGTGAGACCTCTGCACAGTGTTCAGCTAAAACTACAAGTTAGTGCGGTGTGTCCTGCCCACAGTGTTCAGCTAAAACTACAAGTTAGTGGGGTGAGACCTCTGCACAGTGTTCAGCTAAAACTACAAGTTAGTGCGGTGCGTCCTGCTCACAGTGTTCAGCTAAAACTACAAGTTAGTGGGGTGCGTCCTGTTTACAGTGTTCAGCTAAAACTACAAGTTAGTGGGGTGCGTCCTGCTCACAGTGTTCAGCTAAAACTACAAGTTAGTGCGGTGCGTCCTGCTCACAGTGTTCAGCTAAAACTACCAGTTAGTGTAGTGAGACCTCTGCACAGTGTTCAGCTAAAAATACAAGTTAGTGCGGTGCGTCCTGCTCACGGTGTTCATCTAAAACTACAAGTTAGTGGGGTGCGTCCTGCTCACAGTGTTCAGCTAAAACTACAAGTTAGTGCGGTGCGTCCTGCTCACAGTGTTCAGCTAAAACGACCAGTTAGTGTAGTGAGACCTCTGCACAGTGTTCAGCTAAAACTACAAGTTAGTGCGGTGCGTCCTGCTCACAGTGTTCAGCTAAAACTACAAGTTAGTGTAGTGAGACCTCTGCACAGTGTTCATCTAAAACTACAAGTTAGTGCAGTGCGTCCTGCTCACAGTGTTCAGCTAAAACTACAAGTTAGTGTGGTGCGTCCTGCTCACAGTGTTCAGCTAAAACTACAAGTTAGTGGGGTGAGACCTCTGCACAGTGTTCAGCTAAAACTACAAGTTAGTGCGGTGTGTCCTGCTCACAGTGTTCAGCTAAAACTACAAGTTAGTGGGGTGAGACCTCTGCACAGTGTTCAGCTAAAACTACAAGTTAGTGCGGTGCGTCCTGCTCACAGTGTTCAGCTAAAACTACAAGTTAGTGGGGTGCGTCCTGTTTACAGTGTTCAGCTAAAACTACAAGTTAGTGGGGTGCGTCCTGTTTACAGTGTTCAGCTAAAACTACAAGTTAGTGCGGTGTGTCCTGCTCACAGTGTTTAGCTAAAACTACAAGTTAGTGGGGTGAGACCTCTGCACAGTGCTCAGCTAAAACTACAAGTTAGTGCGGTGCGTCCCACAGTGTTCAACTAAAACTACAAGTTAGTGTAGTGAGACCTCTGCACAGTGTTCAGCTAAAACGACAAGTTAGTGCGGTGCGTCCTGCTCACAGTGTTCAGCTAAAACTACAAGTTAGTGTAGTGAGACCTCTGCACAGTGTTCATCTAAAACTACAAGTTAGTGCAGTGCGTCCTGCTCACAGTGTTCAGCTAAAACTACAAGTTAGTGCGGTGCGTCCTGCTCACAGTGTTCAGCTAAAACTACAAGTTAGTGGGGTGCGTCCTGCTCACAGTGTTCAGCTAAAACTACAAGTTAGTGCGGTGCGTCCTGCTCACAGTGTTCAGCTAAAACTACCAGTTAGTGTAGTGAGACCTCTGCACAGTGTTCAGCTAAAAATACAAGTTAGTGCGGTGCGTCCTGCTCACGGTGTTCATCTAAAACTACAAGTTAGTGGGGTGCGTCCTGCTCACAGTGTTCAGCTAAAACTACAAGTTAGTGCGGTGCGTCCTGCTCACAGTGTTCAGCTAAAACGACCAGTTAGTGTAGTGAGACCTCTGCACAGTGTTCAGCTAAAACTACAAGTTAGTGCGGTGCGTCCTGCTCACAGTGTTCAGCTAAAACTACAAGTTAGTGTAGTGAGACCTCTGCACAGTGTTCATCTAAAACTACAAGTTAGTGCAGTGCGTCCTGCTCACAGTGTTCAGCTAAAACTACAAGTTAGTGTGGTGCGTCCTGCTCACAGTGTTCAGCTAAAACTACAAGTTAGTGGGGTGAGACCTCTGCACAGTGTTCAGCTAAAACTACAAGTTAGTGCGGTGTGTCCTGCCCACAGTGTTCAGCTAAAACTACAAGTTAGTGGGGTGAGACCTCTGCACAGTGTTCAGCTAAAACTACAAGTTAGTGCGGTGCGTCCTGCTCACAGTGTTCAGCTAAAACTACAAGTTAGTGGGGTGCGTCCTGTTTACAGTGTTCAGCTAAAACTACAAGTTAGTGCGGTGCGTCCTGCTCACAGTGTTCAGCTAAAACTACAAGTTAGTGCGGTGTGTCCTGCTCACAGTGTTTAGCTAAAACTACAAGTTAGTGGGGTGAGACCTCTGCACAGTGCTCAGCTAAAACTACAAGTTAGTGCGGTGCGTCCCACAGTGTTCAACTAAAACTACAAGTTAGTGTAGTGAGACCTCTGCACAGTGTTCAGCTAAAACGACAAGTTAGTGCGGTGCGTCCTGCTCACAGTGTTCAGCTAAAACTACAAGTTAGTGTAGTGAGACCTCTGCACAGTGTTCATCTAAAACTACAAGTTAGTGCAGTGCGTCCTGCTCACAGTGTTCAGCTAAAACTACAAGTTAGTGCGGTGCGTCCTGCTCACAGTGTTCAGCTAAAACTACAAGTTAGTGGGGTGCGTCCTGTTCACAGTGTTCAGCTAAAACTACAAGTTAGTGCGGTGCGTCCTGCTCACAGTGTTCAGCTAAAACTACCAGTTAGTGTAGTGAGACCTCTGCACAGTGTTCAGCTAAAAATACAAGTTAGTGCGGTGCGTCCTGCTCACGGTGTTCATCTAAAACTACAAGTTAGTGGGGTGCGTCCTGCTCACAGTGTTCAGCTAAAACTACAAGTTAGTGCGGTGCGTCCTGCTCACAGTGTTCAGCTAAAACGACCAGTTAGTGTAGTGAGACCTCTGCACAGTGTTCAGCTAAAACTACAAGTTAGTGCGGTGCGTCCTGCTCACAGTGTTCAGCTAAAACTACAAGTTAGTGTAGTGAGACCTCTGCACAGTGTTCATCTAAAACTACAAGTTAGTGCAGTGCGTCCTGCTCACAGTGTTCAGCTAAAACTACAAGTTAGTGTGGTGCGTCCTGCTCACAGTGTTCAGCTAAAACTACAAGTTAGTGGGGTGAGACCTCTGCACAGTGTTCAGCTAAAACTACAAGTTAGTGCGGTGTGTCCTGCTCACAGTGTTCAGCTAAAACTACAAGTTAGTGGGGTGAGACCTCTGCACAGTGTTCAGCTAAAACTACAAGTTAGTGCGGTGCGTCCTGCTCACAGTGTTCAGCTAAAACTGCAAGTTAGTGGGGTGCGTCCTGTTTACAGTGTTCAGCTAAAACTACAAGTTAGTGCGGTGCGTCCTGCTCACAGTGTTCAGCTAAAACTACAAGTTAGTGCGGTGTGTCCTGCTCACAGTGTTCAGCTAAAACTACAAGTTAGTGGGGTGAGACCTCTGCACAGTGCTCAGCTAAAACTACAAGTTAGTGCGGTGCGTCCCACAGTGTTCAACTAAAACTACAAGTTAGTGTAGTGAGACCTCTGCACAGTGTTCATCTAAAGCTACAAGTTAGTGCTGTGCGTCCCACTCACAGTGTTCAGCTAAAACTACAAGTTAGTGCGGTGCGTCCTGCTCACAGTGTTCAGCTAAAACTACAAGTTAGTGGGGTGCGTCCTGCTCACAGTGTTCAGCTAAAACTACAAGTTAGTGCGGTGTGTCCTGCTCACAGTGTTCAGCTAAAACTACAAGTTAGTGCGGTGTGTCCTGCTCACAGTGTTCAGCTAAAACTACAAGTTAGTTGGGTGAGACCTCTGCACAGTGTTCAGCTAAAACTACAAGTTAGTGCGGTGTGTCCTGCTCACAGTGTTCAGCTAAAACTACAAGTTTGTGTGGTGCGTCCTCCTCACAGTGTTCAGCTAAACCTACAAGTTTTTTTTTTGAGAGCTCTGCACAGTGTTCAGCTAAAGCTACCTGTAGAAGGTTGGTGGTGTTTTCCTGATCCTATCACTACCGCAGGCAGCTAAAAAAGCTACAAGTTAGTTTTTTACAAGCTCTGCACAGTGTTCAGCTAAAGCTACCTGTAGAAGGTTGGTGGTGTTCTCATACTACAGGCAGGCAGTTTATTTTGCTAGCTGCAGTATCAGTACATATATATATATATATCCCAGCTTAGTGCAGCTACAGGCCATTAGTATGTCTGGAAGGCCAAGAAGGAGAGGCAGACAGTCACAAGCCAATAAGAGAGGGCAAGCAGGCTCTGTGTCTAGTGCTGGTCATGGAGACGGTGCATCCTCATCAGCACGTGGCCGTGGGTCACGCTTGGACTTTTTTTCGGCAGCTGGCCTTGTTGAGCCGCAACATGCGGAAGACTTGGTCGAGTGGATGACCAAGCCGTCCTCATCCTCCTCATCCTCTCTCACCCATGCCCAGGGTACTTTGTCTGGCAAAGCAGCGGCCTCTTCCCTCGGCTCAATGTCATCAGTGACTCCTTCCCTAGCCCCACTATGTCCTCCTGAGGAGTCCCTCGAACTGTTTGACCGCAGTGTTGGGTACATGCTCCAGGAGGATGCCCAGCGTTTGGAAGGCTCTGATGATGATACTGAGCTCGATGAAGGCAGTAATATGAGCACGGACAGAGGGAGTGCCCAAGAAGGACAGCAATCTGGCAGTCATGCTCCCCCTGCTGCAGCATACTGCCAAGTTTGCTCCAGTGATGAGGAGGGAGGGGATGATGAGGTCACTGACTCAACATGGGTGCCTGATAGGAGAGAGGAGGAGGAGGCGGCACATCACCAACGAGGCAGGATGCCCTCCAGGGGCCAGCCTAAGGGCACCACATTGACTGCATCACACCCCAAAGCTCCACATGTGTAGGGCGCTGCAGTGTCTGCGCGTTATTCAAAAAGTTCTTTGGTGTGGGCCTTTTTTGAGATGAGTGCATCAGATCGCACCGCTGCTATTTGCAACATATGTCTCAAGCGTATCTCGCGTGGCCAAAACATCTCCCGCTTGGGTACCACATGCTTGACCAGACATATGTTGACCTGCCATGCAGTTCGTTGGCAAGCGTATCTAAAAGACCCACACCAAAGAACAAAGAGGACCTCTCCTTGCTCCTCATCAGCTGAGATCTCCAACCCCACTATACCTTCAGTCCTCTCTGAGACCTGCACTGAGAGGGATGAAGGTGTAGAATTAGGTGTGTCACAGCCAAGTACTTGTGGGCAACCTGCTTTTGGTACACCGACGTTAGATTGTACCAGGCAAATTTCCCTGCCCCAGCTGCTGCACCGCCGAAAGAAGTTTGCTCCCAGCCATCCACATGCCCAGCAGTTGAATGCTAGCTTGGCAAAATTGCTAGCACTTCAACTGCTGCCTTTTCAGTTGGTAGACTCTGCCCCCTTCCGTGAGTTTGTGGAATGTGGAATGGTGGTTTGCGACAATGGCACCAACCTCCTCTCTGCCCTCCGACAGGGACAAATGACCCATGTGCCCTGTTTGGCTCACGTCCTTAACTTGGTTGTGCAGCGGTTCTTGGGCAGGTACCCAGGCTTACAGGATGTCCTGAGGCAGGCCAGGAAAGTCTGTGTGCATTTCCGCCGGTCATATAATGCCAGTGCTCAGCTGACGGACCTCCAAAAGGAGTTTAACCTGCCCAAGAACCACCTAATCTGTGACATGCCCACCAGGTGGAACTCAACGTTGGCCATGCTGCAGTGGCTGCACACCCAGCAGAGGGCCATCAATGAGTACCTGTGCGACTATGGCACCAGGACAGGGTCAGGGGAGCTTGGTTTTTTCCCCACGCCAGTGGACCATGATCAGGGATGCATGCACTGTCCTGTCACCATTTGAGGAGGCCACGAGGATGGTGAGCAGTGACAGTGCATGCATCAGTGACACTGTCCCCCTTGTCCACCCGTTGGAGCACACGCTGTGTGGAATAATGGACAAGGCACTTGAGGCAGAACAGAGGCAGGAAGAGGAGGACTTCCTTAGCTCTCAAGGCCCCCTTTATCCAGACAGTGTTCCTGCGTGCCCACCGATCACACAGGAAGAGAAGGAGGAGGAGGAGGAGGAAGATTGTGTCAGTATGGAGGTGGAGCCTGGCACTCAGCATCAGCAGCAGTCTTTAAGGGATCAGTCCCAAGAAACACATGGACTTGTACATGGCTGGGAGGAGGTGGCTGCGGACCATGTCGTCCTTAGTGACCCAGAGGACTCCGGACCGAATGCCTCAGTAAACCTACGCTGCATGGCCTCCCTGATCCTGCAAAGCCTGCGTAAGGATCCTCGTATTCGTGGTATCAAGGAGAAGGACCAATACTGGCTTGCAACCCTCCTTGATCCACGTTATAAGGGTAAGGTTGCAGACCTTATCTTGCCATCGCAGAGGGAGCAGAAGGTAAAACATCTTCGGGAGGCCTTGCAGAAAGGTCTGTGCAACGCGTTCCCAGAGACTGGGAGGTTACAAACTCCTGTTTCTGGACAATGTGTTGCTGAGGCTTCAGTCAGTCAAAGAAGGAGCGGTGGAGAAGGTGGCCGTCTGACCGATGCGTTCAGACAATTTTTTGGTCCGCAGCCCCAAGGTTCCAGCAACCATCGCCAGCGCCTGTTTTACATGGTGCAGGAATACCTAGGGGCAAGATCAGACTTGGACACCTTTCCCATCGAAAATCCTCTGGGTTACTGGATCTTGAGGATGGATCACTGGCCAGAGCTTGCACAGTATGCAATTGAGCTACTGGCCTGTCCTGAATCCAGCGTTCTTTCGGAACGCACATTCAGTGCTGCTGGAGGCTTTGTAACCGATCACAGGGTGCGTCTGTCCACCGACTCGGTCGATCGACTGACCTTCGTAAAAATGAATCAGTCTTGGATCACCACCAGCTACCAAGCACCTGATGCTGATGTAACCGAATAATTTTTTTTGAAATCTCAGATCCCTTCAAAGACTGCCTATGCTGATGCTGAGTGACTATCCCTGAGTAATTATCCTCTTCCTCCTCAATCATCACGCTGATAGCTTGTAAGAACATTTTTGGTTCTGGGCGCCACCACCAGTGCCTAAGGCCCAATTTTTCAGCCCCTGTTTAACAGGGGCGTGTAATTACAATTTTTGATGCAATACTTTGCAGCAGGGCTCATTTCTGTGTTCCAACTAGAGTATCTGTGAGGGGTTGCAGTGTTGTGGCACCAGCACCAGTGCCTAAGGCCTAATTTTTCAGCCCCTGTTCAACAGGGGCATGTAATTACAATTCCTGATCTAATATTTCACAGCAGGGCCCATTTCTGCACCCACCAAGAGCGAGTGAGAACTTACAGTGTTGTGGCACCAGCACCACCACCACCAAAGGCCCAATTTTTCTGCCCTTGTTCAACAGGGGCATGTAATTACAATTCTTGATCTAATATTTCACAGCAGGGCCCATTTCGGCACCCACCAAGAGCGAGTGAGGACTTACAATGTTGTGGCACCAGCACCACCACCACCAAAGGCCCAATTTTTCTGCCCTTGTTCAACAGGGGCATGTAATTACAATTCTTGATCTAATATTTCACAGCAGGGCCCATTTCTGCGCCCACCAAGAGCGGGTGAGGACTTACAGTGTTGTGGCACCAGCACCACCATCAAAGGCCCAATTTTTCTGCCCCTGTTCAACAGGGGCATGCAATTACAATTCTTGATCTAATATTTCACAGCAGGGCCCTGTGAGGGCTTACAGTGTTGTGGCCACAACAACACCTAAGGCCCAAATTTCTGCTGAGTATATAGGGCAGGCCCCTACTTTCAAACATCTAACTTACAAACGACTCCTACTTGCAAACGGAAGGAGACAACAGGAAGTGAGATGAAATCTACCCCTAGGAAGGGAAATTCTCTCCTGTAAGTTAATATGGGAAAAACATTTCTCCTTTCCACTGATGCTTTCCAATCCTTGTTCCACAAAAAACCCCAAATTTTCAAAAAACATTTGTCATTGGGACAAAAAGTGAGGTGAAATCTTCTGAAGAGGAGGACAGACAGCAAAACAAATGTCACAGGGGTGATAACCCTTCCCTATGTTTTCCAAAAAGCTTAAAAAAGATTTTTTGGCTGGAGCTAAACACGTTAAAAATGTACCCGTTCAAAATTACAAAGAGATTCTACTTAACAACAAACCTACAGTCCCTGTCTTGTTTGCACCACCTGTATACTGCTGTTCAGAGTATATAGGGCCTGGTGGCCCCACACCTTTCCTTATTTTAATTTGGGTGCGGGGTTCCCCTTAATATCCATACAAGACCCAAAGGGCTTGGTAATGGACTGGGGGGTACCCATGCCGTTTGTCTCACTGATTTTCATCCATATTGCCAGGACCCGACATTACATTAAACCTGCAAGCAGTTTTAAATGAGATTTTTTTCCTTTAAAAAGGACATTTTGTGCAGGGACTGTTCTAAACACGGGAAACACGTGCCACTTTACAGGCATACTATAGACACACCCCAGGTACGATATTTAAAGTAATATTTCACTTTTTTTTTTTTACTAAGACCAGCCTCGTTTTGGATTTTAGGTGTTTACAAGTTTAAAACAGTTTTTTTTGCTAGAAAATTACTTAGAACCCCCAAACATTATATATTGTTTTTTTTCTAACACCCTAGAGAATAAAATGGCGGTCATTGCAATACTTTTTTTTGCACCGTATTTGCGCAGCAGTCTTCTAAGCGCACTTTTTTTGGAAAAAATTCACTTTTTTGAAAAAAAAAATAAGACAACAGTAAAATTAGCCCAATTTTTTTTTATATTGTGAAATATAATGTTACGCTAAGTAAATTGATACCCATCATGTCACGCTTCAAAATTGCGCCCGCTCGTGGAATAGCGTCAAACTTTTACCCTTAAAAATCTCCATAGGCAATGTTTAAAAAATTCTACAGATTGCATGTTTTGCGTTACAGAGGATTTCTAGGGCTAGAGTTATTGCTCTCACTCTACCGGTCACGGCGATATCTCACATGTGTGGTTTGACCACCGTTTTCATATGTGGGCGCTACTCACGTATGCGTTCGCTTCTGCGCGCGAGCTCGTCGGGACAGGGTGCTTTAAAAAAATTTTTTTTTTTTTTATTATTTATTTTACTTTATTTTATTTATTTTTTCACTGTTTTAAAAAAAAAAATTGGATCACTTTTATTCCTATTAAAAGGAATGTAAACATCCCTTGTAATAGAAAAAAGCATGACAGGTCCTCTTAAATATGAGATCTGGGGTCAAAAAGTCCTCAGATCTCATATTTAGACTAAAATGCAAAAAAAAAAAAAAGTCGTTTAAAAAAATGACACAAAAAAATTGTGCCTTTAAGAGAAGTGGGCGGAGCCGCCGTAATGACGTCGCTCCGGCCGTCACATGGTATGGAGACGGGTGGGGGCCATCTTAGCCTCACTCGTCTCCATACCTAAGCAGGGAAAGGACCCGATCGCCGCCGCCGCTACCGCCGGCTCTGGTAAGCGGCGGAGGGTGCGGGAGAGCGGCGGGAGGGGGGGTGGCACCTCTCCCGCCGCCGATAACGGTGATCTTGCGGTGAACCCGCCGCAGAGACCACCATTATCATGTACGGAACCGCTCACTGAAAAGATGGATACCTCGGTTGTGGCAGCAGCTGCTGCCGTTACCGAGATATCCATCTTCAAAAAAATGACGTATATATACAGTGAGCGGTCCGGATGTGGTTAAGCATCATTAAAATCACTGCTCCCGAAAAAACTGCAGTTTTTAAAAGTTCTTTCTGCATTGATACATGTCCCCTGGGGCAGGACCCGGGTCCCCAAACCCTTTTTAGGACAATACCATGCAAATTAGCCTTTAAAATGAGCACTTTTGATTTCGAACGTTCGAGTCCCATAGACGTTAATGGGGTTCTAACGTTCGTTCAAATTTTCGGTCCGTTCGCAGGTTCTGGTGCAAACCGAACCGGGGGGTGTTCGGCTCATCCCTACTGGAGAGGATCTGCAAGGAGGAATGGCAGAGGATGCCCAAATCCAGGTGTGAAAAACTTGTTGCATCTTTCCCAAAAAGACTCATGGCTGTATTAGATCAAAAGGGTGCTTCTACTAAATACTGAGCAAAGGATCTGAATACTTAGGACCATGTGATGTTTCTGTTTTTCTTTTTTAATAAATCTGCAAAAATGTCAACAATTCTGTGTTTTTCTGTCGATATGGGGTGCTGTGCGTACATTAATGAGGAAAAAAATGAACTTAAATGATTTTAGCAAATGGCTGCAATATAAGTGAAAAAGTGAAAAATTTAAGGGGGTCTGAATACTTTCTGTCCCCACTGTGTATATATATATATATATATATATATATATATACTGGACTCTATGTATACAATATATATATATATAAATGCATTGCCTGCACTGACTTAATATAGAGTAAACACTGAACATAAAATCTATGCTAAATGCAGAGTGTATATATATATATATATATATATATATATATATATATATATATATATATATATATATATATATATATATATATATATATATATATACACACTAGACTGACTGTATATATATATATATATCAAATACACTGCCACTAACTGAATAACCTGATAACCTGCCTGCTTGTTCTAACTCAAGCTATCTCTCTGTCCATGCCAACAACACTACACACTACTACTACGCTACACTATTTAAGCAGCCTTATATATAGTGTGGGGCATTGACTTAGTCCCCCTGAGCCTTGATTGGCCAAAGGCACCATGCCTTTGGCCAGTTATGGCTCTCTCAGCAGAGCACACTGATTGGCCAAAGCATGCAGGTCAGGTGCATGCTTTGGCCAATCATCATACAGTAATGCACTGCGATCTCTCTCGAATTTCCTGCGAACGCTCCATATGTTCGGTTCATTTTAGAATAAACGAACACCCAATGTTTGAGTCAAATTTACATTCGACTCGAACCGCTGGCTCATCCCTAGTTGTAGATTATTATTATACAGGTTTTATATAGCGCCAACAGTTTGCGCAGCGCTTTACAACACGGGGGCAGACATTACAGTTACATTACAATTTGGTAAAAGAGGAATCAGAGGGCCCTGCTCGTTAGAGCATAGGTAAGCAATATAAGATCAGCCTATTTGCGTAAGATCTTCTGCTTCACATTACTAACCCTCAAAAAGAATCCCCTTCACTTCCAGTGGAATTAGAACGGTTTGGCACTTTTAGTAATTAATTACTGAAATTAAAATTAATAGGTTAAAGTCATACTGCCTTGATATTACTCTTCCCCCAGGCACTCAAGATTATAATACCTTCGCACTCTAAGGAATGGTACGAGTTATTGCTCGATTTTGTCCACAATGCAGCAAGGCCTCAAGAGTTGTTTGTTTATGCAACATTCTTGGTTGGAACGGATGTTCCTCTCTAAGATGGATATCTTCCCTAGATTTTCTACATCTTTAAAACAATCCTGATCTGTGTTTCACACTCATTTTTCCTTGTCAAAAGAAGTTTATTGAGTATACAATATTATAAAGATACATAAAGTAAGTTTACAAGGATCTATAAAGTAAGCTCATTGTTTTACAGTAGGGTTTATATAGGTAAATATCATGAAATTTCAAATATTAAACCTTGGGTTCACGTAAACCTAAATTAAAGATATATATCATTTCCTTAGTTACTTTTGTAGGTATTTAAATGATTTATACCTACTATACATATTGTTTACAGGTAGAGTGCATATAGGTCAAATAAATTCTGATAATGAGCTTTAATCGTAAGGTGGAGAAAAGGAAAGAGAAAGAAGAAAAAGGGTAGAAAGGCAGAGGTATGGTCCACAAGGTTGTCCCGCTCGTCAGTTTATTATTCTTTTTAGTTCTCTTTGAAGCCTTAGAATGGGTGTCTCTGTAAGTCATTTAATCTGTTACCATGGCAACAGGACAGAGCCATTGAAATTTGACAGGAACTGTTGTTTTATCCAAGGATGCCAAAGTTTTTCAAATTTTGGAATTTGATTTTGATCGATGGCTACCATCTTAGCATGGGACATTGTATTATTCATTCTGTGAATTGTTTCTGCTAGTACCAATGTAGGAGATTTCCATGCCTTGGCCACTGTTTGTTTTGCAGCCGTTATTAGTTGGATCATAAGTTTGAATTGAGAGAGTGTTAACCATTCCGGTTTTAGATTAAGTAAAGTTATAAATGGATCTGGTTGTATTATTTTTTTAAATATTTTAGATGCAATCATGAAGACTTCCTTCCAGAAGGTTTGGATTACTGGGCATGTCCACCATATGTGTAAATGTGTGCCTATTTCTGGGCATCCTCGAAAACAAAGAGCTGAGGTATTAGGTGAATATTTTGCCACTCTAGCAGGTACAAGGTACCAGCGAGTTAGGACTTTATAATTTGTCTCGAGTGCTAAGATGCTGGGTGAAGATGACTTAGCTGTGAGCCATATGTTAGACCAGTCCGTGTCTTCTAAAGTTCGTCCCAGGTCCTCCTCCCACCTCTGAACGTAAGAGGGTCTATTAAGATTTACTACTCCATATAATTGATTATAAAGTGATGAAATTGTACCTTTAGCAAAGGGATCTTTTGTACAGATTGATTCAAAAATGGATAATTGGGATAATGGTGTATCCCCCTTTAGGAATGGTGTATAGAAATTTTTGATTTGGAGATATCTAAATATCTCAGAGTTTGGTAGATCATATTTTTCTCTAAGCGATGGGAATGAAAGGAATGATTTAGATGCTATGAAGTCATTTAGTGTCTGAATGCCTGATGTTGTCCAAGCTTTAAAAGAATTTGGGTAGATCCATGCTGGATGAAAGGCCGGATTTCTGATAAAAGAAAGGAGAGGATTGTGTGGAGATTGTAACTGATATTTGGTTTTTAGTTTATCCCAGAGAGATAAGAAGTGTTTAGTTATGGGATTATGAATTTTAAAGCGGTCTTTAGGATCAAGCCATAACAAGTTTGATATTAATAGAGGGTCATTTTCTGAAGCCTCTATAAATACCCATAATGGGATTTCCTGTTTTGCATGGTATTTGGACAGACTGGCCAAATGTGCTGCTCTGTAGTAGTTAGTAAAATTAGGGTATCCCAGGCCTCCTTTATTTTTGGGAAGATGTAGTGTGTGTATAGGTATATGTGGTTTAGAAGAGCCCCATATAAACTAAGTTGCTCTTTTTTGTACTATTCTCAAAAAATAGGAAGGAATTGGAATAGGGAGGACTCTGAATAGATAAAGCAATTTGGGTAGAATAGTCATTTTGATTGCATTAATCTTCCCTATCCAGGATAAAGGAAGTTGCGACCATTGTTTTATTAGATTTGTGATCTGTCTTAATACAGGAGGATAATTGGTTGAGAATAAGTCAGAATGAGATGCTGTTAAATGAATTCCAAGATATGGGATTGATTTTTCTGCCCATGTGAATGGGAGTGCAGCCCTAGCCGGGATCAATTCCATGTTTGTGAGCGAAATATTAAGCACTAGGCATTTCTTAGGATTAATCATGAGGCCGGATAGGGCTGCAAACCCATCAAGAGCTGGTTTTAAGTTAGGACCAGAGACCTGTGGTGATGATAGAAAAAGTAATATATCGTCTGCAAATATACATAATTTGTGTGTAATACCTCCTACTTCAATGCCAGTTATAGTTTGGTTTGTTCTGATGTATTGGGCCATGGGTTCGAGTATAAGGGCAAATAATAAGGGAGATAATGGGCAACCCTGTCGGGTACCTCTTTCGATATTAAAGGCATCAGATTTGTATCCAGCATATTTTATATAGGCTTTGGGTTTATTATATAATGCTTTGATCCATGTTAAAAAGTGGGGTCCAAACCCCCATTTTTGTAATGAATATTGCATATATTGCCAGGATACTGTGTCAAATGCCCTCTTAATATCGAGAGATAGAAAACATAAAGGGATTTTCCGTTTTTTAGCAATATGTGCCAATAACACTGCCCTGCGTATATTATCGCCTGCCTGTCTATTTGGCATGAAGCCTACTTGATCTCTATGTATTAATTTTCCTATAATGCTATTGAGGCGTTTTGCTATTATTTTTGCTAATAATTTAATATCAAGGTTTAACAGAGAGATAGGCCGATAATTCACACAGGATGTATCATCAGAAAGGGGTTTTGGGATCATACAAACAATTACCATTAGTGTTTCTTGCCGAAAAGAATGTCCTTCTAGAAGTTTGTTAAAAGTTTCAGTGAGAATGGGAGAGAGTATTTCTGAGAATGTTTTATAGTATAAAGCCGAGTAGCCGTCTGGGCCTGGTCTTTTGTTAAGTTTTAGGTCTTTTATGGCGTTAGTAACTTCATCTATAGTTATAGGCTCATCCAAACTGCTTTTTTGATTCTGAGACAACTCAGGTAAGGTTATTTTTGAGAATAAGGATTCAGCCTCTGTAGGATTAAATTCATTGTTTGTCTTGTATAAAGTTGCGAGATGTGAGTGAAATTTATGGACTATTTTAACTGGATTACAAGTATAAACATTTTTTGATAATTTCAAACGTATTGGTTTGAAAGATTTGTTAGTTGAATTTAATGCCCGAGCCAAATATGTACCTGGTTTGTTTGTATTCATGTAGAAATTGTGTTTGGAGCGTTTGAGGGATTTATCAACTGACTCAGTGAGAAATAGATCGTATTCCAATCTAGATTTTTCCAGATGAGATTTTGTACTCTGAGATGGATTATCTTGGAATGATATGTAGGCTGCATTAAAATTGAGTTCTAGTTTTTTTGCTAGATTTTTGCGTTCCCGTTTAAATAGTGCCATTTGTCTTTGTATTGTACCACGCAAGACAGGCTTATGAGCTTCCTACAGTGTTATTGGGGAAATGTCTGTTGTATTATTAATTGATATGTATTCCTTTAAAGCTTGTTCAATGGCCATCTGATATAGTGGGTGTTTGAGCATTATGTCCGGTAAGTACCACGTTGGGTCATGCGCTTTTGGTATGGCTGAGGCTATAGTAGTGTATACTGCATTATGGTCAGACCACGGAATCTGAATTATATCTGATGCAATAATTTCTGGTATCATTCCTTTTGTTAGAAAAATATGATCTATTCTGGTGAAGGTTTGATGAGGGTGCGAGAAATAAGTGAATTTCTTTTTCATTGGGTTACTTTCTCTCCACGAATCTACCAGATTGTATTTGGAAAGAAGTTGAGAAAAAGGTAATCTAGAGGTTATTTTGGATGGTGTAAAAGGTGATTTATCTAGAAATGGGAGGAGGACCTGGTTCGAATCCCCGCACATTATCACTGTTCCTATTTTGTGTGTATTAATCACTTGTAATATATGTGAGAGGAATGGTGTAGGTTGTTTGTTAGGAGCGTAGTAGGAAATCACCGTGATTGCTGTATCCATTATATAACCCATGAGTATCAGGTATCTACCTTCTGGGTCTTTAATTTCTGATGATAAGGTGAATGGTGTGGATCGGTGAAATGCAATTAGAGTTCCCCTTTGTTTGGTACAGGCAGAAGCCGTGTAAATTTGTTGATAAAAAGGAGAAATATTTTTTGGAGTAGAATCTTTGGTGAAGTGTGTTTCTTGGAGGCATACTATGTGAGCCTTCTTGTTATGGAAAGTACGGAAGGCTTTGGTCCTTTTTTGAGGGACATTTATTCCCTGAACATTCAGGGAAAGTATATTCAGTGGTGCCATGGCAACAGATCAAATAGTTTTGACCTACTTTTTGTTATGCAGAGCTGACTGCGCAGATCAACCTGTGTGGACTGAAGAGATGAAAAGATAGAAAAGAAACCAGTGAATTCTGGAGTAAAGAGTAAACAAAAAACATATGAGATTAGATGATACATTGTATAAATTATTTTTTGCAAGTAATCACAATTTACCCGTGAAAGAGAATAAATATCTCTCTCAGGGGAATAAGTGCCTTCGTCACACTCCCACATAATATGGTTGGGAGAATGAGGAGGGCTAATGGGGGTACACGGATCTTCCGCTTACAGGAGAGAAGTGCTATGTCAAAAGACATCAAAATGATGATTCATTAATTGGAGTGCAGAATATAGTTTTTGTTGAAATTATTTATTCCAGGGTGGTTGTATATGGTTAGTCTTGCCCTAGGCTAAATAATTCAGTTAGAAAGGTACTGTTAATAACTTTGGTATTGATGAAGATAGTTTGAATTATTTTGGGATTTTAACCCTTTTAGAGTAAACAATTACATATTTTATTCATATGTAACTGTTTAGATAGGTTAACTCATAAAATTGAGGTTGCGTTGCTTCAGATTAGAATAAACAAAAACATAGTTCTAGGAACTAGTTAGGTAATAATATATTTGTTTTAAGAAAAGAAAGAAAAAGTTTCCATTACTTCTGGATTATTGAACATATTTGGCCTAAAAAGTAATAAAACTATTGTTATTACCTGAAAATATATAACTGAACAAGAATTTCCTTATTTCACTTATATATTCTAAGGCTATATGAATCAGAAGTAATAAGAAATATAACTGGAATGTAACATGATCCCACACAGTGTGTGACTATCAGAATGCAGTTACATTCAGTTATAAATACAGGTTTTTTTATAGAGAACCATCTCTTAGTATAATAAATGAAGAGATATCAGGAATTAGGATGTCAGTCCATTGAATCTTCTTGGTCCATGGATGATGTGGCATAACGGCCTCTTTTGTGAGAATGATGATTCCCATTTTGTTCTGAAATTTTCTGGGTGCTGCCTGAAGGTGAAGATGATGCCATTCTTCTGCGTGTGGGAGAGTTGCTGCTTGTGGGTTCAGTCAGATTTAATTTTAAAAGGGTTTTTTGTAGTTCATCTGCTGATCTGCTTCTGTAAATTGTACCTTGGTAGTTAAATCTGACTGAAAAGGGGAAGCCCCATTGATACATAATGTTGTGGCGTTGCAGTTCCATTAGTTGGGGTTTGATGGATCGTCTTTTAGTAATAGTAAGTTGGGATAGGTCAGCAAAAATTTGATAATTGTGTCCTTGAAAAATAAGTTCCTTTTTTTCTCTTGCAGCAATTAGTATTTGTTCTTTCGTTCTGTAATAATGAAATTTTGTGATTATATCACGTGGGGGTCCATCTTTCTTTTTGGCTGTGAGGGCTCTGTGTACTCTGTCCAGTTCTAAACGTTCAATAGGGATATCTGGCTTTAGTTCTTGTAATAGAGCAGTAATAGTAGATTGCAGGTCTGTCACAGTTTCAGGTATTCCCCTTATGCGCAAGTTTGAACGTCTGGCTCTATTTTCGTAATCTTCTAGCTTAGTTTGAAGTATTAAATTCTCTTCTTTTAATTGTTCCAATTCTGTTATATTTTCTTGGGTTGTAATTTCAATTTCATCCATTTTTATTTCTAAGGCTGCAGTGCGGTTTCCCAGCTCTCTTATTTCTTTGGTTAGGCTGTTTGTTATTTGGTCTGAGGTTTGTTTTAAAGCCTTATGAAGCATCTTTTCAAATTGTAATAATATTACTGGGGATGCTGAGGAGGCTTGTGGAGAAGTTTGTGACAGGATTTGTTCTGTATCTGACTCAAATGGAGAGTCTTGCTGTGACATTTTCTGTCTATGAGAGTGCCCTGATGCTGTATATTGTGAGGTGACTGGAGCTGCTTTAGTTGCAGTGGAAATAAAAAATAGTATAGGGCGCACAGGACTAGCGTAGTCCAAATGATGTCTCTATTAAGGGTTGGCAGTCCAAAAATGAACGGGAGAAATGTTGGTAGGAAGGGATGAAAGGATGATAATCTTCAGCAAAAAGGGCTGCAACTTTAAAAGACTTGAAGCAGGGTCTAAAATGACATAAAAACAAACAAAGGCACCTCTAAGTGCAGAAGATAAACAATTTTAATACCCCAACTGGGTTAAAAACACTTACAAAATAGAAGTGGAAAACAGGCAAATCGTGGGTAAGGCTGCATTGGAAGGGGTCACGATCAGAGGAAGCCTTCAGGAGGATGGATGTAGTCACTGTCAGCAGCGGTGTAAAACAAAGGGAACAGCTGTGAAGCCGGCGTCGTCAGCGTGTGAGGGCTGCGAACCCGGAAGTGATGTCATCCGCTGAGCGGCTCTGTGACCAGCCTTTTAGCTGTCTCTTCCAGAGCCCAGATTTTTTAGCAGCATCAAGATCTGACCCCCTATATCAGCAGGCAGGATACCTGCATGAGGCAAGCCATCACTCCGGAGCAGAGGTTGGTCGCTACCTTGCGGTATTTGGCCACAGGGAGAAGCCTGCAGGACCTCAAGTTCTCGACAGGCATCTCCCCCCAGGCTCTGGGGATCATTATCCCAGAGACCTGTTCTGCCATCATCCAGGTCCTTCAGAAGGAATATATGAAGGTAAGATTTTTATCCTTTAATATCACATTTTATTGTATTGAATGTTTGCTAATATATTGTATTTCTTTCCTCATTCCCTAATTACCATGATTGTAATATGCTGTGAATGTCCCCTTTGTTCTCATGCATGCTGGATTTTTATGTAATTATTATTTTATGTCCTTCATACATATTTGCCCTTCAATAACCTCCCCAGCATGGTGTCTCGTGCCCTATATTCACCTCATGTAGTCACTTAACAATGTATTTTATCTGCTCCATAGTAGTGCTTTACTCCAAACACCCCCTAAAATGTTTGGTAATGTTATTTTTGATTTAAATTCAGGCCAGAGTGCCAGAGGCTTTTTTTTGTGGTGTCCCCAAATTTTTTGTAACCCTCCCTCCCCCCAACTGCTAAGTCAGCTGATCCCAATTCTCTATCCTCAATCATCTATCTGCTGACTTTGCCAAACCCATACACACTATACCCATCTCTTTACTGGTCAGATTTATGGATGAATTCCCCAAAGCATGTAGTGCAAGGGCCTGCCTGTATAATTTCCAATGGTACTGTCTAAAGTTTTTGTATCCTATTATTATCTTGATAGATAATAGCAGAATGTTCAAATGTGCTCAAATGTGTACAGTGTGTATTTATATCTTTGTATTCAGACACTTCTTACCTGTCCAGTGGTCTGCCAATAGTGTAACTAAGGAGGGGCTGTTCCAAGTAATACCCATTATTTAGGCATTCATCTCTCAATGAAGTGAAGAGGGTTACCTGTCCAAGAGTCCCCCCCCTATAATGTTAGAAATGGCCCATGAGAGGGGGGGAGGGGGAATATGATAGGTGTACCTTATACTTTGGTGTTGTTACATTCCCCTTAATAAATGCTATCTGGAGGTTGCCCCATAATGTTTGTGTCTAATCTGCTTGCCATGTTTCTGTGAAAAAATAGTAATGTTTATTGTTTTTTCCTCAACAGTTTCCTTCAACGCCACAGGAATGGCAGACTGTGGCCTCCCACTTTGCCCAGCGGTGGGACTTTCCTAACTACGGAGGGGCAATTGATGGGAAACACATCCACATCGTCCCACCACCCAACTCGGGGTCGTACTATTATAATTACAAGGGGTTTAATAGTATAGTGATGTTGGCGGTGGTGTCGGCTAATTACGAGTTCCTGTATGTGGACGTGGGGAAGAATGGCCAGATGTCCGATGGTGGAGTCATCGCCCAGACGGAGTTCTACAGGCGTCTCCAGAATGGCAGCTTGGACTTGCCACCTCCAGAGGACAATGTTGAAGGTCTCCCATTTGTGTTCGTTGCTGATGAAGCGTTTGCGCTGGGGGACCACCTGATGAGGCCATTCCCGATGAGGACCCTCACCCCGGAACAGAGGGTTTTTAATTACCAGCTGGCCAGAGCCCGAAGAGTGGTGGAGAACACATTTGGAATCCTGGCCAGCCGGTTCCGATTATTTCTGACACCCATCCATATGGCGGAGTATAAACTGAACCATATAATACTTGCCTGCTGTGTTCTCCATAATTTTTTAAGAAAACATTCAGCCAACTATGCTGGCTCAGTTGGGCCTGAGGCCGGAATCCAAAATCCATCAACACTGACGGCGCTTGAAAGTGGCCGTCCTGGCTTGCCCTCCCTGAATGCCCGTGATGTCCGGTTACGATACCTGGAGTTCTTTGCGGGTAGGGGGGCTATCAATATGCCAGACAATCTGTGAAACCTTTATCAAATAAAAAACAACCAAAAGAAATTATTTGTGGACATTTACTGCTTGTGTTTGTTTTAGCTGACCCTGACAGAAATGTGTTGAGTGCAGAAAATGTCGTGATTGGGTAACCTTATAAAAAACACTGTTGGCTGGTACTTCCTAAATGCAAAAACACATTTCACTACAAGTGCACTGAAACTGCACTTGTAGTGCAAAGTGTATTTGCCCTTAGGAAATAACCCCCATGTTTGCATAAAACAGCAATTACATCACCCCAAAAGTGTTGTAGTGTTGAGACAATAATCCACACATTCTTGAGTAACCAACTTTTCCTGACAGACTCCATGGCAGCCTACGTGTGGGTTAACCCCGCCTCCTCTCCAATGCTATAGGACCCCATTCCCATAAATGAGTACTCACCACTAGCTACCGGGTTCCTTTTTTGTCCTCCTCTATGGACCTACACATGCTGTTCGCATCAGGATTGAATGGATCCAGGATTGGCATACTTATGCGGTGCAGCTCAAAAGCCCAGCCATGGCGGGCAAGTAGCTTAAAGAGGCTTGAATGTTTCCCCTTGGTGGATGGGTGGTCGCCTCTGTATGCCCGGCGGACAGTTTTCATCAACGGCTGGCAAGGTCTGTGGCTGTATTTCATACTCCATGGCAGTGTTTTTATGTGTAGTCTGTGTTTCCCTGGTGGTCCAGTGTGTCCTGTCCCCCTCATGGCGGCTGGTTCGCGTGCGTTCCAGCCCGCCACGGCACTTCCGGGTTGCGGCAGTCTCCGCCGCTGGCACCTGCGCTGTAGCCACCTTGAGAGCGAGGCTTGGCTCGCGCATGTGCAGTACGGCGGTTCGTTCGTCGTCCGCGCAGGCGCCGTACGGTGGTCTCCCATTGCGCGTGCGCAGTAGGAGATAATGACGTCACGAGCGGGGAATTTAAATTCCGCCCTCCTGTCCTGCTGTGTTGGGATCTCCCTTGGTAGGGAAAGGAGGAGCGGATCCCTGCTGGTCTCCAGGTGAGTGGCTGAAACCTCTGCTTATCTTAAAAAATATATATATATATATATATATATATATATATAAATAATAAATTTTTGTAGAATATAATGGAAAGTATTCTTTCATAAATATCATTATATATATATATATATATATGCGGCAGGAAGTTGTTTCTTTTTGCCTTGAATATGTGTTGTGAGTTTTTTCCTAAAAACCTTCTCATATTTGGTGTCTAGGTTTCCTTAGACCATTATCCCTGCAGACTATTTAAAGTGACATTTGCGTCCTAGGTTATGGACAATTCACCGCCTTTAAGTGGCCAGCCCTCACGCACAAGGTATGTGCTCGTGAGGGGAGGGGATGAGATTTATGCACAAATATTGTCGTGCTGATACCATGTTCTGCTTTTCTTCTCTCCCCTTCCCCTATTCTTTTTTCTCCAGCCCTTCTAGGTCGGACCCACTAAACGTGGTCCAGAATGCCAATGACCTTGCCAAGCCACAATATAAATCATCTTCATCCAGACGAGACTCACAGTCCGGATCCCACCAGAGGAGACGCTCTCGTTCCTCCTCAAGACACCGCTCCCACCGCCATGACAGCCGCTCAGACCACAGAGCCTGCTGGGGATGTAGGACACGAGTCCCGGAGGGCAAGTCCTTATGTGACCGTTGTTTTGCCCATGCGGTTGGGGAAAAAGAGACGGAAAACCAGCGTTTAGAGTCTCTTGTGAAATGAGTGGTGCAGCAATCCCTAATGGAGAGGGAGGCACCTTGCACATTTAGTCAGTCTACCACCGTGTCTGGCCCGCCGGCTGAAGAGGCCCGTGATGATCCGGGTACTTCTCACCCCTATGTTGCTTCTCCTGACTCCTCAGAGGACGAGTCTATTAATGAGGAGGTCATTGGAGGGTTCGACTTCGCGATGGTTTCCCCTTTAATCAAAGCGATCAAGGAAGCCTTGAAGTGGGAAGACCCTTCCACTCCCCCAGCCAAGCAGAAAAAGTCTTTAAGCACCTGGGGAAAGAACGTGCAAACTTTCCGCTCCTTCCGGAGCTAAAGGAAATCATTGAGGAAGAATGGTGTAAAACAGAGAAAAAGTCTTCCATGTCTAATAAAAGCTCCAGATTGTACCCCTTCAAGTCGGAAGAAGTAAAGAGTTTGGAGAATACTCCCCTTGTGGACGCAGCTCTTATGCGTCTGGCCAAACATGTGACTCTTCCTCTAGAAGACGCAGTATCTTTCAAAGATGGGCTCGAGAGGAAGATAGATCTAGATCTAAAAAGAATCTATGGGCTTGCTGGTATGGCCTGTAAACCAGCCCTGGCACTAGCGGCCATGTCCAAGGCCATGGAGGCCTGGACGGAGAACGTGGAGTCCTTCCTTAAGGGCGTATCAGAAGAGCTGGCCGGAAGTTCAGCAGCCGCAGAGCTGAAGCTTGCAGCGGTCTTCCTGGGGGAGGCGTCCATTGACTTGATCCGCCTTCTGGCTCGTATTATGCTGTCCTCAGTTACGGCCAAGAGAGCCCTCTGGTTGCGTCCCTGGCTTGCTGACCCAGGCTCTAAGCAAGCATGGCGTAAAATTCCGTTTGAGGGGTCCTCACTGTTTGGCAATAAGCTTGACGATGCCATTACGCGAGCCACAGGGGGTAAATCGGGTTTTCTCCCCCAGGACAGGCGCATGCTGGGTCGAAAGAAGCCCCAGTTCAGAAGACGAAGCCCGGAGCGCTCCAGGGAGGCACGCTCCTACAAGCCTGGCCGGGACTTTAGGAAGAATTGGAGCAGAGGGCAGACATCCTTCCGCAAACCTGTTAAAAATCAAACGTCCAGTGCTCGTGATCAGGCTAAATCTTTTTGAGATTACGCCCACCCAGGTGGGCCGGGTGGGGGCTCGTCTGCTCCTCTTCCGGCACATCTGGGTGGCCTCGATCTCAGACTTCTGGGTCATAAGGACGATCTCGTCAGGCAACAGATGGGCCTTTTCCAGTACTCCTCACCTAAGGTTCGTCTCCACTCTTCTCCCTCGGGCAGAGGATCAGAAACAAATTTTGCTGTCCTATGTGGACCTCCTGAAAACTCAAGGAGCAGTGGTACATGTCCCACAGGACGAATGGTTCCAGGGGATATACTCCCCTCTCTTCCTAGTGCAGAAAAAGGGGGGCTCTTGGCGCCCAGTCATAGACCTCACATATCTCAACAAATTCATAGAGAACGGAAGGTTCAAAATGGAAACCTTGATGACCGTTCAGAAAGCTATACAGCCAGGCAACTGGATGTTATCGATCGACCTGAAGGATGCGTATTTCCACGTCCCAGTGGAGAAAGATTTACACAAATACCTCCGTTTCCAAATAGGGTCGGATCATCTTCAATTTATCTGCCTCCCCTTCGGCCTGACGACATCCCCCCGAGTTTTTTCGAAGGTTCTTCTGGCTACGGTGGCACTCATAAGATTAAGGGGGGTACGTCTTTACCACTACCTCGACGACCTGCTGGTGCTATCTCAGAACAGGGAGCAGTTGCTGGTCCATCGGAAACAAGTGATTTCCACGCTGTCCAACTTCGGGTGGCTCCTAAACTTAGAAAAGAGTCAACTGACCCCAACTCAGCGTTTAATATATCTGGGAGCTCAGTTCGATACAGTAGCAAACACTATCTCCCTTCCATTACAGAAAATTCCTACGGTTCGAGACAGAGTCTCTCGGGCCCTACATGTCCGGCAAATGAAAGCCTCTCAGTGCCTGAAAGTCGTCGGCACGATGGTTTCCACGACTCCCATGGTAAAATGGGCCTTATGGAGACTGCGACCCTTCCAGGCAGGTCTCCTTCGACAATGGAAGTCTGGAGACAAGAATCAGGTCATCCGCATAACTTCTACAATGAGGAACAGCCTCTTCTGGTGGCTTCAGCGCAAGAACCTTCTGACTTGCCATTCTATCGCTCCCATCTCTTGGGTGACGGTCACGACCGATGCCAGTGGTACCGGTTGGGGAGCCCTCTGCGGGTCGAATCTGGCTCAGGGCAAGTGGGGTGCATGTCTTCCCAACCCAGGGTCGAACATCCTGGAACTTCGAGCGGCCTGGTGTGCCCTTCAGTCCTTCTCTCATCTCCTCATAGGGGAGTCAGTACTGTTAAGGATGGACAACACCACAGCGGTGTCGTATGTGAAGAGGCAGGGGGGCACTCGGAGTCCCACTCTCCTGCGGGAAGTCGAGCCCATCCTATCTTGGGCGCAGAAAAACCTTTCCAACATTTCGGCAGTCTTTGTCCCAGGGGTCCAAAACACTCAATCGGACTTCCTATCACGGACCAAGTTGGACAACAACGAATGGTCTCTTCACATAAGAGACGTTCAGGTGGATCTTGTCGTTCAAGACCGATCCAGAGGTGGATCTGTTTGCTTCCCCCTGCAATTGCAAGCTGAAGAAATTCTACACCAGGGGTCTCTGCAGTCAAGCCATCGGGACAGATGCCCTGACGGATCAATGGAGGTTCAAGCGTGCATACGCCTTTCCGCCACTGCCAGTCATGCTGAGATTCCTGCAGAGGCTCCGAGCAGAGCCAGTGGAGGTGGTGACAATAGCTCCCTACTGGCCGAACAGGCCTTGGTTCCCTCTCCTGGTCCAGCTCAGTTGTCGGGACCCAGTGCCTCTCCCTCTCAGACCGGACCTTCTTTCTCAAGGGTCAGTCCTGCACCCTTGTGCTGCAGTGCTGAGACTGATGGTCTGGTTCTTGAGAGGGAGAGGCTGGAATCCCTAGGTTGTGCCTCAGAAGTAATATCCACTCTCATGAGCTCGAGAAGATCTAGTACAAATAAAGTCTATGGAAGAATTTGGTCCAAATTCGTGGAGTTCTGCTCTCCCCAGGGCAGGTCTTTTAGACATCCAAAAGTCCAGGACGTTCTCAGTTTCCTCCAAGCGGGCCTAGATTTACATCTATCTGTCAGCTCTCTGAGGGTTCAAGTTTCGGCACTTTTGGCCTTCTCTGGCACTTCGTGGGCAGTTCATCCTTTGGTTAGACAATTTTTTCGAGGTGCATCGAGGCTCAAGCCCCAAAGAAAGCCTAGGTTCCCCAAATGGGACCTTCCATTAGTCCTCGACTCGATCTCTGGACTCAGTACTACGGGGCCCTCCCCGCTCTCTATCAAGGTCTTTTCAGCAAAGGTGGCCTTCTTAGTAGCCATTACCTCAGCCAAAAGGGTCTCTGAGATTGCATCACTTGGTCATGAAGAACCCTTCCTAACGTTTTTCCTGGACCGGGTAGTCCTCATCCCTATGCTGGGTTCCAACCCGAAAGTGTCTTCGGTATTCCACGTCAATCAAGAGATCGTTTTACCTACATTTAGGACCCCAGGTTCCACTGAAAATCACCCTCTAGATGTAGGCGAAGCTATTAATGAATATCTCAAAGTTACTTCTCCCTTTAGACGTTCTAGTCATCTCTTCGTGCTTCATTCAGGCAGCAATATAGGGAAGAAAGCCTCAACCAGGACTATCGCGTCCTGGATCGTACAGACCATACAACAAGCATACAGGGCTAAGGGCTTGGCTCCTCCAAAGGCGGTGACAGCCCATTCCACCAGGGGAATGGCAGCCTCATGGACAGCAGCTCGACACGTGGCTCCAGGTACCATCTGCAAGGCAGCTTCATGGGCTTCTATTAATACCTTCATGTTGCATTATTGTATAGAGCCTGCCTCACTATCCTCTGTAAACTTTGGGTTACAAATCCTATCGACCGATAGGACAAATTAAAATTTATGTTTGTTCAGCATACCCACCCGTGTGGTTGGCTAGTTATTTCCCACACGTAGGCTGCCATGGAGTCTGTCAGGAAAAAGGAAAATTTATTATCAAATACTTACCGTAATTTTCCTTTCCTGATGGACTCCATGGCAGACGGAGTTCCCACCCATTGGTCAACGAGTAGGCTAGTTACGAAACGCAGTAGCTAGTGGTGAGTACTCATTTATGGGAATGGGGTCCTATAGCATTGGAGAGGAGGCGGGGTTAACCCACACGTAGGCTGCCATGGAGTCCATCAGGAAAGTAAAATTACGGTAAGTATTTGATAATAAATTTTCCTTTTTTTATAGCTGCACAATCACATGTGCATTTACCAAAGGTTTTTAAAACAAACCAACATGTTTGTTGTATAACAATTTTTGCTGTAGCATAATCAAAAATCGAAATGTCCTTTTCTGATAAAACAGGCCTGTGTAAAACCAACAAGAAAGCCAAAAAACTTGAACTTACAAAGTTCACATATGGTAAAACCTGAAGGCTATATCAGACATGAGTATTTAGGAACTGTGTTTGATATAGCTTTCAGATGGGGGAAATCACCCCTGGAAAAGTCAAATTTGGAAGATGCACACCAATTTCAGAATGTTAACATGTGCTATCTGCCATCAGGGGGGATCAAGGGACGTGTTTTGGGGGAGCAAGCCCTTCCTCACCGCTGCTTTATAATTGAGGAAGGTGTTGCACCCCCAAAACGCGTCCATTGATCTCCCGTGATGTCAGATAGCACATGTTGGCACACTGTGTGCATCCTCCAAATTTGGCTTTTCAAAACATTGCAAAAAGATTTAAAAGATTGGACCACAATCCAAAAAGTGATTTTGTGGGCTTTTAAATTCGCCCCAAAACATCAATGATGTTATTATTTTTTTAAATAACATCACTGATTTTTTGCTGGATGTTGTGCAATTCGAGATTACACCCCATGATCTCCCCGATCAGGATCTGGGCACTTTCTGAAGTAAAGCGTTTTGGATCCCTCACATCATGATCACCTAAAAAGAGATAAAGAAAACAAAAACATGTATCAAAAATCTGCCACCATCCATCTCTTTTACCTGAGCCTGTGGTCGCAGACACTCACCTGTTGTGGTGCCAATCTCCACCACATCTTCTTCTTCCTCCTGCTCTTCTTCTTGGGTTGGGGGTATTTCACCTTCTTCCATAGGTGGGGGGTCTGTGGTCTCCTGGGATGAGGGGTGTCCTCCGAGTCTTTTCTCCCCTATGTAAAACAAAAATGGTATACTTAGCACACAGATATTTGATGGCAGAACTAGAACTAGGAAACATTGCTTGGAAGTGGGGTACAATTGTCTATTTTAGCCGAGTTCCAAGATGTATTTTTTTTATTGCCCTTTGTCAAGCTGCAATACTTTACCTGTTTAGTACAAGCTTCACAGATGGAGACCCCCCTATAGTATACACTGGAGCACCTGTGTGCCCCCCCTAATAAAAATGGTGTTCTTGTGTCCCACACTAGTGCTCCAGTGTCCAGATGTGAAAACAGCTGCTCAGTGTCCTCTCCTTACACACAATCTAGTTGGCATTTCATTCTAGTAACAAACCCATCTACACAAACAAATATTTGGCATCCAAGTAGGCCCCAAAAAAATGTGGGAAAATGCATATGGCCTAAACAATGGTGTTTTAGAGGCCCAAAGAAAAATGTTTGATACGAACGAATAATGGGCCCATGAACATTAAAGTTGCCCTCTTAAACGTTACAATTATTAAAAGCATATGGAGCAGAACGAACGGAATAAGAAAGAATACAGACAGAAAGAATAGGAACACAGCACAACTACTTACTTTTTTGCAGCACTCTCCGGATCTTTCGGTACTGCTCTGGCTCTCTTAATTTCAGGTCCGACCACCGCTTCCGGAGCTGATCTTTTGATCTTCGGACCCCGAAATTCCTCTCAAGACTCCTGACCACTTTCGCCATGATCTTGACCTTTTGGATGTTCAGGTTGGGGTAAGGCCCATACTTCCCGTCATAGTCGGACTTCTTCATGATGTCGACCATCTCCAACATCTCCCCAAAGGACATATTTGTGGCCTTAAAACGTCTCCTTCTGGATCGGGACGTGTCCGGATCCGAGCTTTCCTCCTCCTTCTCCTCGTTCCTGCAATTATCACGCACCTGCTGTGACTCCGCCATGTGCTCTTCCCCCACTGCGCCGAACGAAAAGGGGCGGGGAATAGACTAGAAAGAACGTCAGGGGCGGGCGGAGTTACACGCATGCGCAGTGTATATAAAGCGTAACACGTGTGCGTATTACGTACGATCTGTGAGCGGAGGAAGGAGCATTGGAGGCGCCGATCGTAAGAACGAAGGTAAGAGACAAACTTGTGCCTATACTGCTTCTACATTGAGGCCTATATTGTAACAAGATTAGGAGAGTTTTGTCTGACATTAGGCTTTGTCTTGTGTTGTGTCTTGCAGTGAACATGGATATGGTACTCAAAGATAATGACTTCATGTCAGTATTCATAGATATGCTAAGGGAGCTGCCCTGTCTGTGGGAGATTAAACACCCCCATTTCAAGAACCAAGCAAAGAGGAAGGCAGCACTGGTGCAATTGTTGGTAATTGTGAAGCAGGTGATCCCCACGGCAGACATCACCTATTTAAAGATCTTAATTGGTGGCCTGAGGAGCACATATCCGAGGGAGCGCAAGAAAGTCCTGTATTCGCAGAGATCCGGAGCAGCAGATGACATCTATGTCCCCAGGATGTTGTCCTACGACAGGCTGCATTTTCTGGCAGGCCAGACTGAACCCAGGCCATCCCTCTCCAGTCTTCCTTCCACGCTTCCTTCCCCCCCGGCTGAGGCTTCTGACGCCCCCAAGCTGGGCCTTCCAGGCCACATGTGGAGGAGCCCAGATTGAGCCAGGTATAGCATTCCTCTAAATATTTCTGCTTGTCCAATCAATGATGTTAACTAGATGTTAGTTGGGAGTACTAATTTAGGATTGTGATTGATGATGCAAAACATTAAACAATGTCCCTTTTTCATACACAGGGAAGTCTCAGCCAGGAGGTGGCCGGGCCGAGCCGGCTGGCTGATCTGCAGGTCCCTCCACCCCCCCTGAAAAGAGAAAGTGGCAGTAGGAGGAGTGCCCTAGAGGAGGCTACCGGAGGACTCTTTTGGAGGGCTACAGAGGTCCTGGGAGCACGACAGACCGTGGAGGAGGACATTGCTGCCGTCATTGCATATAAAATGCAGAGGATGGAGGAGGGCCAACAAGTAATGTGTGAGGCCCTCATATCGGAGGCTCTGGAGAAAGGTATGAGGGGCCAAATTACATCTCAGACACACCTTTGTGATAGTCCTCCTCCTCCTCCTGCAGGTCCTCCTCCTCGTCCTCCCTCTCCTCCAGGTCCTCCCAGTCCTCCTCCTCCTCCAAGTCCTACTCCTCCTCCTGCCACATCTCCAACTGCACAGCCACAGCCCGGAAGGAAGCGTGAAAGGAAGACCAGAAAGTGAGGACCCTGGATCCAGTCTGGTCGGCCAAAAAATGCAGCCTCTTGTGGTACCACAGCCTGGGGCCATACATGTCATCTGCTGCTATCCGGATCTCTGCGAATCCCGGACCAGACTGCCCTCCCTTACATATGGACTCCTCAGGCCACCAATTTTGATGTTGAAGAATTGTTGTCTGCCGTGGGGGTCCCAGGCTTCACTAATTTCTCATGTTGATCCAGTGTTGCCTTCCTCTTTGTTTGGTTCTGATACCTTAATAAAGGATTTTTGTTTTGAATTATACTCTCCTATGTGTTTTACTTCAAAAATGATGGTTTGTTTGTGAGGATTCAGGTACATTTCAAATATACAATGTGAAATGAACAAGGGACACCAACAACAAACAATCTCCTTGAGATTAAATAATAAAAGATATCAATGGTGTTGGGGTAACTTGACACACAAAACACACACAAAAATATTCTGGAGTAAAAATAAAAATAACATTGAACAAAGATCAGCCTTGGAAAAAATCCAAACATTACAGAAAAAAAAAGGCGTCAAATAAAAAACAAAAAAATATATAAAAAAAAAAACTGTCAGATGTGACAACTAATAACAATATATTGAGGGAATCCCAATAAAAAAACACAAATAAAACTTTGTGAGAAGTGTGTGTGAATATGAGCAGCAAAACTACTTTATTCTTGTCACATTATAAAGAAGAAGAGAGTGCGCTGTATTAAACCATTTTTAACATTGCAGCGTGACGAAAGTGCTGTATCCATTGCGAACGCTAAGTTTACCAGAACCAGCTGTCCCGTGTCGGAATTTCTTCTGAGCATGCGTGGCACTTTGTGCGTCGGAACAGGCCACACACGGTCGGAATTGACGCGATCGGATTTTGTTGTCGGAAAATGTTATCTCCTGCTCTCCAACTTTGTGTGTCGGAAAATCCGATGGAAAATGTCCGATGGAGCCCACACACGGTCGGAATTTCCGACAACACGCTCCGATCGGACATTGTCCATCGGAAAATCCGACCGTGTGTACGGGGCATTATACTTTTTAATAAAGGACTTGTCAAAAACTTGTGTCGTATCTTTACTCACTTTTAACACTTTTTGGTGAATGGGTAGGGGTACTATGTACCCCAAATTCATTCACATTTGGGGGGCGAATCTTATGTACCCAATATTCATTCACATTTGGGGGGCAGATCTGGGGGCATATTTGGGGGTTAAAGGGGGCTTCCAGACTCCAATAAGCCCCCCTCCCGCAGATCCCCCATGGGATCAACATGGGGACAAGGTGCTTTGGTTTGGGGGTATGTGGCCTGGTATGGTTCGCTCACCCCCTCTTTTCTGGCTTGCATGCTCGGAAAGGGGTGTGGTATGGATTCTGGGGGGGACCGCACACCTTTTTTTTATTTTGCTGTTTTTTCACAATTTTTCTTTGCCGACATTTTTTTGTTTACTTTTCAGCTGTCAGTGGAGAAGCCAACTGACAGCTAATAAGTCATCCGTTTTAAAGGAGGTGGCAGCCGGCTTCCCAGCCCACTCCTTAACCACTTCAGCCCCGGAAGGATTTACCCCCTTCCTGACCAGAGCACTTTTTACAATTTGGCACTGCGTCCCTTTAACTGCTAATTGCGCGGTCATAAAATGCCGTACCCAATCAAAATTTGCGTCCTTTTCTTCCCACAAATAGAGCTTTCTTTTAAAGTTATTTGATCACCTCTGCGGTTTTTATTTTTTGCGCTATAAATGGAAAAAGACCGAACATTTTGAAAAAAAATGATATTTTCAACTTCTTGTTATAAACAAAATCAAATAAACTCAATTTTAGTCATACATTTAGGCCAAAATGTATTCAGCCACATGTCTTTGGTAAAAAAAAATGTCAATAAGCATATATTTATTGGTTTGCACAAAAGTTATAGCGTCTACAAACTAGGGTACATTTTCTGGAATTTACACAGCTTTTAGTTTATGACTGCCTATGTCATTTCTTGAGGTGCTAAAATGGCAGGGCAGTACAAACCCCCCCCCCCCCCAATGACCCTCTATACCTCTCAGCAAATAGCTTGGGGTGTCTACTTTCCAAAATAGGGTCATTTGGGGGGGGGAGTTTGTGCCACCTGGGCATTCCATGGCTTCCGAAACTGGGATAGGCAGTGAAGAGTGAAATCAAAATTTACGCCCTTAGAAAGCCTGAAGGCGGTGCTTGGTTTTCGGGGTCCCGTACGTAACTAGGCTCCCAAAAAGTCTCACACATGTGGTATCCCCGTACTCAGGAGAAGCAACAGAATGTGTTTTGGGGTGTAATTTCACATATTCCCATGGCATGTTTGAGCAATATATCATTTAGTGACAACTTTGTGCAAAAAAAAAAAAAAATTGTCTTTTTCCCGCAACTTGTGTCACAATATAAAATGTTCCATAGACTCGAGACTCGACATGCCTCTCAGCAAATAGCTTGGGGTGTCTACTTTCCAAAAATCATTTGTTGGGGTTTTGAACTGTCCTGGCATTTTATGCACAACATTTAGGGTCGGTTCACACAGGGGCGGCACGACTTGCAGGTCGCCTCACCGAGGCGACCTGCACACGACATGCACGGCGACTTGCAAAACGACTTCTGTATAGAAGTCTATGCAAGTCGCCACAAGTCGCCCCAAAAGAAGTACAGGAACCTTTTTCTAAGTCGGAGCGACTTGCGTCGCTCCGATTAGAACGGTTCCATTGTACAGAACGGGAGGCGACTTGTCAGGCGACTAGGTCGCCTGACAAGTCGCCCCAGTGTGAACCGAGCCTGAGAAGCTTATGTCACACATCACCCACTCTTCTAACCACTTGAAGACAAAGCCCTTTCTGACACTTTTTGTTTACATGAAAAAAATATTTTTTTTTGCAAGAAAATTACTTTGAACCCCCAAACATTATATATATTTTTAAAGCAAATGCCCTAAAGATTAAAATGGTGGGTGTTTCATTTTTTTTTTCACACAGTATTTGCGCAGCGATTTTTCAAACGCATTTTTTGGGGAAAAAACACACTTTTTTAAATTTTAATGCACTAAAACACACTATATTGCCCAAATGTTTGACGAAATAAAAAAGATGATCTTAGGCTGAGTACATGGATACCAAACATGACATGCTTTAAAATTGCGCACAAACGTGCAGTGGCAACAAAATAAATACATTTTTAAAAGCTTTTAAAAGCCTTTACAGGTTACCACTTTAGATTTACAGAGGAGGTCTACTGCTAAAATTACTGCCCTCGATCTGACCTTCGCGGTGATACCTCACATGCATGGTGCAATTGCTGTTTACATCTGACGCCAGACCGACGCTTGCTTTTTTTTTTTTTTTCTTTATTATAGTTTTGCTTTTTTATCTTATTTCTAAACTGTTCCTTTCATTTTTTTTTAATCATTTTTATTGTTATCTCAGGGAATGTAAATATCCCCTATGATAGCAATAGGTAGTGACAGGTACTCTTTTTTGAAAAAATTGGGGTCTATTAGACCCTAGATCTCTCCTCTGCCCTCAAAGCATCTGACCACACCAAGATCGGTGTGATAAAATGCTTTCCCAATTTCCCAATGGCGCTGTTTACATCCGGTGAAATCTAAGTCATGAAATGCTCATAGTGTAATGGAATGTGATTATGAGCGTTATTGTGAAATGCCTATTTCTAATATAATCGCATAGATATAAGTGCTTATTTTCTTATAACCAGCTATTAGCCTTAATCATGCTCAAATTAGATGTCTGCCAGCTTCTCCTTTCATGTCAAACAGAACTGTAAGAGTTAAAGTACAAAGAACAAAGTTTAGAAGATTGCACCTATTTTTCAGGCCTATGAGGCTACACTCAAGACAAACAGGAACTGAAAATAAGACATAATTAGCTATGATAGTCTGCTATCTCCTTAAACAGATATAACCCAGCAAAGCTTACATTTTGTCACCATAATGAATATGTATAATTTGCGGTTTGTACACGCTTGTTTTATTCGATATTTGATTTGATAACGAAACATCCGGCTCTCAATATATCATTTTTGAGCCCAGGAAATAAACGTCAGAAGTACCAAACTTACTGAACGTGTCTGTGTCAGTGATTTGTGGTTGAATGTGCACATTTTCACATCGAAGGTTAATTTGGCCAGGGGGACAGAAACAAGGGTACCGAGCGGTTCTGTTCGGTCCAAAACATTTTGGCGCCCAGAAGTGGGGCTCGAGATTGGCCCAAAAGGAAGCCGTACTTAGAGGACGCTGAAACAGGGCCAAATACGGGCGGAGCAGAGCCTGATCAACTCTGGAGAAAACGGTAAGACACTTTTTAATAATTTGTCTGCTGTTTGATCCGCATCCGTATTTGGTTAATTTCTGTCTCCGCATCGGCTTCCCGTGGTCCACAAAGACAGGTATATATCTTGTCTCGAGCCTATTTATATAGTACGAACCTGCAATTGTTTCTGACCCGCCTGTATTTGTATTTGGAGTATATTGTGGTTTGTTTTGTCGATCAATCGTGTTGTGTGACGGCTATGTGAATGAGGGATTGATTATATGTTCACGGATGGAGGTGACGTGGTTAAACTTCTCTTGAGGATTGATATCAAGAGAGGGCGTCAGGATGCGGTAAACTCCTCCTGGGGCAAATAATTGTGCGGTAAAGCACGGGTTACCAGGAAAGGGGGCGTCAAATTACGCCCAGCGGTGGCGTGGGGATCCCATGAGGATCTGATTAAGTCCAGAATTCACTCCAGTCGTCACATCAATTGTTGTTGGTAATGTCATGTCCTAGATGTGTCTGTGGACTGTTATTTGGCATTAATGAGGAGGCCTGGGGCTTGGTCACAAAGGTAGAGCCAGGTTATAAGAGATCTATTCTCGGTTATAAACCTCTAGTGCCAGAATTCCCCCAAGTAATGGTATTCAGATTGAAAGAAATTGGAAGTTATTTAGGCTGAGGCTGAGGCTAGGATAAGAGGACAGGGATGTGAAAGGTGTCCCCTACAACCTCAGCATCCAGAAGATTTCGAGGAGGAAGAGAAAGCCAGAGTGAGGAGTTTGGGTTTTGAGTTGGGACATGTAGAAGACGTGTGAAGTGGTTTACTGAGTACTAGCTGTTGACTTACATTCTGTGTTTTGTCTGGTCTGTTTCATGTCTCCCCTTTTGCAGATTTAACAGAGATCTCTTCACTTCCTCATCTTCCACATCACCCTGTCACTGCATATCTTCGTTTCCTTTCTGTTTTGCCTCAACTTTTCTTGCTTTCCTCTCCTCCTATTCAATTTAAAAGTTGTGTGAAATGGGAAATAAGTTAATTAGGCCCACAGAGGGCAGTTTGGCTTGTGATTTGGTATTAGAACAGGAGGGAGAGGATTCTGTAAAAAAGAGAAAGAAATTAGCAAAAGTTTGTGGAATTGATATGCATTTGGGTGGGAGATTACAAGTAGATGAATGGTGTACTGTTTTTTGAAATGTAAATAAGGTCTGTTGTCAGATTATGGGTTGCTACGGGCAGCAGATGCTTGGTTTAAAGTTGCAAATGCTATTCATGAAGAAGAGGGTGGATGGAACCAAAATGGCCACATAGTGTATGAGAACAAGAAAACTAGAAAAGAGGAAGCCAAGTAGTCAGCCACCGCCCTATAATGGCGTCTGGTCTCCAAGTAGACACTGCCCTTCGTCTACCGCCCCTCTGTTCTAAGTGACACCTCCCCCTGTGGCAACACGCCCTATGCAACCGCCCACACCGAAACCCACCCACATGTTTCCAGTGATGGTGCATAGTAGCAACCAATGTAGCATTTTCATTAAATAAATAATTTATGTATAGGATGTATTGAATATTTCTGAATATTTCAGTCAGAGTCTGAATTTATTTTGGTTTTAATTGTGTTTAAGTTGTATTAGCAAAAGAGGAAGTTTATGTATTCTAGTCATTATGCCAGAAGAGCAAAAGAGGAAGTGCTTTCTTTGCTTAAATCTATGTGCTGAGCGTTTTGTATTCTAAAAAAAAAAAAAAGGACTCAGTATCTAATTAGAATGTTTAGAAAGGAAGATAAATATCTATGTTGTGGAGATCGGCTGGACCGAGGCTCCCTATAAAAAAATTATTCTGTATGGAGATGGTTCACATCTCTACTCTAAAACGCCTGAAGTCAATATGTGTACAAGATTTTTACTGATTTGAGTTTTAGCGTGCTGAAGAGAGAGCATAGACACATGTTAGCTGCCGCATATATTTCAGGTCTTAAAGAGTCAATCCGAAAGGGTCTGAGTATAGAGAACCCACAACCTTTGAGCTTGAGACGTTGTTATTAGTAGTTATTAGGTCCAGAATCCTCACAGAACAGTAGAGAGTAGCTCCTCTCATAATGGCCTCTGACACACCCTATCTGCGCCCACCAGTACCAACTCCATGTGTCTGCTTGCTACAACTGCGAAAGACCCAGCCACTCCAGAAGGGAATACCGAAGCCCATGGAAATTCACCCACAGTCCCTCCAACCACAGTCAAACTGGGCCGTACAGAACCAGTCACACTCGTCGCCAAGAATCTCAGGACCCACCTTACCAACCGCCGCACCCCACTCCGGAACACATGGACCTTCTCCGCTAGGATTCCGGCAAGCCTGTGTCACCTGCCCCTGTCATGACACAGGTGCAGCCCGGCCCATAATCAGGGCAGAAGAATTACCCGATACCTCATTCCTATCGGACATTAACATAGCATGTGTAGGGGTTGATGGAACGCCCAGAAAGAGCCCGTTGACCCGCCCCCTTCAAGTTGGCAACTTTCCTGACTTATTAGCGAGATTTGTGGTCTCATCCACATGCCCCCTGAACCTACTAGGAACTGATGTTCTGTCCAGGCTCCAAGCCTCTATCTCATTCCAACCTGATGGTGGTGTGCTTTTACCTCACCACTGGCCATCGATGACGCATCGGCACTCTGCTCCATCCCACTCCTGTTGTCCCTGAACCCAAAGGACGAACCTGAAGTCCCCAAAGAAATTTTGGATCGGGTCCCCACATGCCTATGGTCCACAGGGCCGGAAGACATAGGACATCTGAAAGTGCCGCCAGTCATGGTACAACTGAAGCCTGGGGCTCCCCTACCCAGAAGACCACAATACCCCTTGAAGCCTGCACAATCGGCATCCATCTCAAGACAAGTTGAGGCTCTTCTGTCAAATGGAGCCTTGGTACCCTGTAAATCTCCTTGTAACACACCACTATTCCCAGTGAAGAAGCGAACCGCAAAAGAGGAACCAGAAAAGTGAAGGATGGTAAAAGACCTCAGAGCAGTGAATGAAGCTACCATCCTGGAGACCCCCATCGTCCCCAATCCCCACACGTTACTAGCAGAGCTACACCTGGACTGTTATGCCCCAAGGGGCCCAGAACTCCCCTACTCAATTTGCCAAAGCAATGGCTCTCATCCTGGACACATGGATGAGACTACCCCCAGATGTTGTACTTCTCCAATATGTAGATGACCTCCTGCTGTGTGCAGATTCCTTCGGTGATGCCTCCATATTCTCAGAAACTCTCCTCCACTACCTGGTTGAGCAAGGTTGCAAGGCCTTAAAAAGCAAAAAGTCCAGAAAGAAGGTGATTTTCCCAGGCCTCTGCATCTCCCAAGGCACCTGACATCTCACTGAAGAAAGAGTTGCTGCAATCAAGGGCATCCCTTTGCCTCAAGGTCAAGCAATCCCTTTATGATGCCCTGAAATCTGACCCTTTCCTGCTTTCTCCAGAAGCTGCGGACAATTTAGAATTTTGAAACTCTGAAGGAGATCCTCTCAACAGCATCTGCTTTTGGACTAAAAGACTTTCAAGACTTTTCAAACTGTTTGTCTCAGAGAGGCAAGGACATGCCACAGAAGTTTTGGCTGAGGCCCATGATAACAGACTCAGGGTATCACTCCTGCCAACTGGACTCAGTAGCCAAGGGGGGACCTTCCTGCCTCAGAGCCGTCTTTGCAGCCCAACTTCTCCTGGACAAGACTGCAGACCTCGTCTTGGGTCACCCTTTAGTCCTTCTTGCTCCTCATGACATCACTGCCATCCTAAACCAGACTCAACCAAGACACCTGTCTTCACAAAGGCACCTCAGACTCCAGTGGGCCTTACTTCTCCCTGACAACATCACCATTCTCCGATGTGATACCCTTAACCCATCCACTCTACTACCCCTTCTCGAGGGGGGAACCTCTGTGGAAGATGATTACCACTATACCGCCCATGACTGTTTTGAAGTGATGAAGATGGAGACATCACACCTGCCGACAGTCGGTGAAACTGCCCTTGAAAATCCTGACCTGACAATCTTTGTGGATGGTTCCAGATATGCAGATGATGCTGGGCGGTACCATACAGGATATGCAGTTACCACAGAAGACACGGTCCTCCAAGCCTCAGCGTTGAAGCCAGCACAAGAAGCCTGCGATTTTGGGATCATCTGGAAAACTAGAGGATTCCTGACAGCAGCAAGAACTCCTGTAAAACACAGCACAACTATCAAGAACTTGATGGATGCCTTACTGCTCCCAACGCAGGTGGCCATACTTAAAGTAAAAGCACACGGCAAACTGGTTTCCCAAGAAGCACGAGGCAATTAATCTGGCAGATACTGCCGCAAAGCAAGCTGCAGATGGAACGCGAGAAGTGGTCAGCAGAGTGAATGCACCTATCCTGGATGACCCAATAGACACCCCTGAAGAGACTGTACAAACCACTATGATTCTACAAAACCTTCCTGTAAACAGGACTCGCCTCAAGGAGCAACAAGAGACAGCTGACAAAGAAAGAAGAAAGAAAGAAAGAAAGAAGAAAAAGAAGTGTGGATCAAAAAAGGAGTCACAGAAGTTGAAGGAATCACGGAATTAAACAAGAGACTGCGTCTGCCACGTAGACCGGAAGCCTATCCCGTTACCAACATGATGGCGAAGACCACAGCTAAAAGACTTTTAACAGAAATAGTGTGCAGATATGGTGTTCCAGAGGTTATAGAGAGTGATCAGGGGCCGGCTTTCACAGCCTCAGTAACCAGGGAGATATGGACAGCCTTAGGGGTCACACTAGCTTTCCACACTCCATACCATCCTCAGAGTGGTGGGAAGGTGGAAAGACTAAATGGCACAATAAAGTCCAGAATGCTAAAAATGACTCAGGAAACAGGAATGAGTTGGCCAGACAGCCTACCCATTGCCTTGTTCAGTGTCAGGTACACCCCAAGGGGAAAACATGGTCTGTCACCCTATGAGATATTGTTTGGTTCAGCCCCCAGACTGGGTTGTTACTTTCCACAACAGTTGCAGCTGCAATCTGATGTATTAACTGATTATGTGACTGCCTTATCTCGAGAATTAACCCGTATCCATGCACAAGCGTTTTCTTCCATTCCAGATCCTGAGTTAGACACAGGATCGCACAAGTTGGTCCATGGTGATTGGGTCCTGATAAAGAAGTTTTTGAGGAAACACACCCTTGAACCCAGATATGATGGTCCTTTCCAAGTCCTTCTGACAACCACCACATCAGTAAAAGTGGCCGGAAAGAACTCGTGGATACACGCCTCTCATTGCAAGAAAGTCCCCGTGCCCGAAGAAGAGGCTGAGGAGACCAAACCATGATCCTGCTTATCCTTTTTGTCATAATCTTTGCTCAGGCCCAAAAGGTGGCCATTAAACAGGAAAATGGTATAACTCAATTCTGGTACAACTCATCCAACACACATGTTGCCACGTTTATATCCCCTTATAGTAAGATACTTCCAGGTACATATTACAGAATCCGATCCTATGAAGGAACTATAGGTCCCATGACTGTGTATGTATGTATTACCGACGACTACTGGGGCGACAACTGTGATTACTGGGGAGCAGTGGGTTGGAACACTGGGGACACAAACTGGGGGTATAAGCCTGAAATCGCCCAAAATAAGAAAGACAAGAATGGGAAATCACTCCTAGACAGAATGACAATCAACAAGCACACAGATCAATACTTCACAAAAGAGTTTAGACTAACCATTGAGAATCCCAGCCCAGGGGACAGTGGGACCTATGTATGGGTCTGTGGTGGGCAAATAGGTATCCCAGCTTTAGGAAACCTTTTCAACTGAAAGGCATGTTCAATAACCCAGAGTGGACAGTTCCCCAATCTACATCCAATTCGAACCCCCTAAAGCCTCACATGCAAACATTAGGAGACATGGTAGCCATAGCAGACCCTACATTTGAGGACACCATGGCTGCTGAGACCGGTTTTTCAGATGTCAACTTATGGCTCGAATGGATGCGGTACAATGCAGGGAAACATAACAAGACTAATTGCTATGTGTGTGGGGGGGCTAAACCACATCTAGGAACAGTCCCCCTTAACATACCCCCAGAACATGAGACCTGTGTCCTCAGTTTGTTTACAAACACAGCTACAAACCACTCCCTATGTGAGCATTGGAAAAAGGAGTACCCCATAGTCACGAAAGACCCTAAACCAGCAGAAGGTATTACCATATATCCTGGCAATTATACATGTTATGGGAAGTACCATGGGGTGGGGAAACCCCTTGGGAACTTCACTGAGGGTTACTGCGAGTCTTATAGTGAAGTGTCTGCAGACCTAGTGCAGAATCAAGTCCAGTCTCTAGGAGACGTGTACTGGATCTGTGGGGGCATGAAAGTTAGAAGTAGAATGACAGGATAGTGGACAGGAGAATGTGCACTGGCTAAAGCCATAATGCCCCTGCATATTCTCCCACAAACCCCAGACCCAGAAGCCAGTGATGCACACAAATCAAACAGGAAACGTAGGAGTGCCCCAGCGGGAAGCTTCAACCCCCATGTATACATAGACGCCATAGGGGTCCCAAGGGGGGTCCCAGATGAATTCAAAGCAATAGACCAAGTAGCAGCAGGTTTCGAGTCACTGATTCCCATTATCACCGTAAACAAGAATGTAGACTGGATAAATTACATCTACTACAACCAGCAAAGATTTGTCAATTACACCAGGGACGCACTCCAAGGTCTGGCCGAACAGTTAGAGGCAGCATCACACATGACCTTCCAAAACCGTATGGTCTTAGACATGCTCCTAGCTGAGAAGGGGGGTGTATGCAAGATGATCCCTGAGACAAGTACATGCTGCACTTACATCCCAGACAACACCGGCCCAAATGGTAAAGTGACTTTAGCAATCCAAAAACTAGAGAATCTGTCCAAAGAATTAAAACAGAATTCAGGGCTCACCAACCCATGGGACCAGTATTTTACCTGGATAAAGGGAGGGTGGCAGGGACTACTGACCCAGATAGGGATAGCCGTCCTGACAATAGCTGCCATAATCTGCTGTGTCTTCCCCTGTATTAAGAAGTGCGTAGAAAAAGCTGTTGACCAAAGTACCCCCACATTTGTGAACCAAGAGATCCCAGATGATGACGACGATGTCTATGTAGGGCTTGACGAAACCCATGATGAAAGTTACACATTACGCTCCGTTACAGTCCCCCTTCCCCGAGATGCAACACCGTAGGGCTATAGGGACAGATAGCACCTGGCAGAGTTTCACCAGCTGTATTGAGGGGGGTGGGTGAGCTAGTCACAGCCCTTTCTCTACATACAGCTTAAAAGAGTTGCAGTCAGTGAAATGAGCCGGGTGAAAATGACAGGTTGTTCTCCAGTGTGAGGGACAGTTTTAGGAAATACGCATTTCAAGGGGGGACTGTAATGGAATGTGATTATGAGCGTTATTGTGAAATGCCTATTTCTAATATAATCGCATAGATATAAGTGCTTATTTTCTTATAACCAGCTATTAGCCTTAATCATGCTCAAATTAGATGTCTGCCAGCTTCTCCTTTCATGTGAAACAGAACTGTAAGAGTTAAAGTACAAAGAACAAAGTTAAGAAGATTGCACCTATTTTTCAGGCCTATGAGGCTACACTCAAGAGAAACAGGAACTGAAAATAAGACATAATTAGCTATGATAGTCTGCTATCTCCTTAAACAGATATAACCCAGCAAAGCTTACATTTTGTCACCATAATGAATATGTATGATTTGCGGTTTGTACACGCTTGTTTTATTCGATATTTGATTTGATAACGAAACATCCGACTCTCAATATATCATTTTTGAGCCCAGGAAATAAACGTCAGAAGTACCAAACTTACTGAACGTGTCCGTGTCAGTGATTTGTGGTTGAATGTGCACATTTTCACATCGAAGGTTAATTTGGCCAGGGGGACAGAAACAAGGGTACCGAGCGGTTCTGTTCGGTCCAAAACAATAGCTTCCGGTTTCTTAGGCCATAGAGATGTTTGGAGCCACTCTGGTCTCTGATCAGCTCTATGGTCAGCTGGCTGAATCACCGGCTGCATTCTCAGGTTCCCTGTTGAGACAGGAGAGCCAGAGAAAAACACGGAAGACGGTGGGGGGGGCATTCCCTCCCACTGCTTGTAAAAGCAGTCTAGAGGCTAATTAGCCACTAGGATTGCTTTTACATGAAAGCCGACCGCTGGCTGAAAAGAATGATACCAAGATGATACCTAAACCTGCAGGCATCATTCTGGTATAACCACTCAAAGTCGTGAATGGCGTACCTGAAGACAAAAAAATGGTTAACAATAAAACACAGTAAACGGTAAAGTATAAAAAATTGTATACCTGAAAAGCAAACATGATAAAACATAATAACAATAAAACATTGCAGAATAGAATACAGTAAAAAAGAGCAGAACAATAGAGAGAGAATAGAGAGAGAGAGAACAATGAAACAACAACTATTTTTTTTTATTATATATATTTGTTTAGTTTTTTTTGTTTTTTTACACCTTTTTTTGTAACTGTAACTTTTATAACTGTAACCGGTTCCAGGTTCGGGTCTCTCAAAATGCGATGGCATCTTGGGAGACCTTGTGAAAGTGTGCCTAGTCTGTGCAATGCTGTACCCTACGCTAATACTCAACTAGTGTATGGTAGTGTTCAAAACATTCACCAATGCAAAGACCAGGATTGTCAGGACAGGAGGGAAAATAATAACGGGTGTCACGCCTATATTCGCACTTGCTGAAGACATGACATCTTTTTTGGGGGGGTTTGTTGGGTAGGGGTACTCGGGAGGACATAAAAATGCCTCTCATGCAGCCGACTGCATTTGGTTGGGGATGTGAATGGGGGAAGTACAGGTGCTGCAGAAGCGGTGGGTTCCCAATTAGGATTGGCGAATGCAGCAGGAAGGGCATTATGGGCACGACGGGCCTGTTTGTCTTCTTCTTGGTGGCAGCGGGACACTACTTGTGCTTGCCACCTCACCAGCTTGAACTGCACTTATGGGACTCGCCACGTCACCAAGTGTTGCTGCAGTGCTGGTTTGACTATGACAGGGGTGTACTAGGCCGCTGGTGCTTGCCAGTTCACCAAAACGCTATAAAAAAAACTGTTAGCGATCGCAGGGATCAGGCCTGACTCTGCGAATGCTGCAGTTATGCGTTTAGTGTTTTGTAAGTGACAGTGATCGATCGATACTGCACTAGGGTGGGCTGGGCTGGGCCGGGCAGAGGGGCAAAACGCAGGTGCTAGCAGGTATCTGGGCTGATCCCGCTAACACTGCGTTTTTTGGGAACCCTAAACTGCTGGGGACGCTAGTATAGATCTGATCGGATCAGATATTGATCCGTTCAGATACTATACCACTAAGGGAGGTGTACGGTGCGTGCGTGGGTGTTAGCGGTACTGGCGCTAACCTGACGCTGCTTGGGGCTGGTGCTTGCCAGTTCACTAAAACGCTACCAAAAAAACTGTTAGCGATCGCAGTGATCAGGCCTGACTCTGCGAACGCTGCAGTTATGTACTCTTTTTTGAAAAAATTGGGGTCTATTAGACCCTAGATCTCTCCTCTGCCCTCAAAGCATCTGACCACACCAAGATCGGTGTGATAAAATGCTTTCCCAATGGCGCTGTTTACATCCGGTGAAATCTAAGTATGCTGCGTATGCTGCGTGCATGGGTGTTAGCGGTACTGGCGCTAACCTGACACTGCCTGGGGCGACGCATATCACCGCCGGGCGATCAGGGGGCTAAACCTTTATTCGGTAATAAACGGCGGGTGCCCTGACACTATAAAAAATAAACGAACTAACCAGCGTCACCCGTAACAGTTATACGGTGATCACTGGTGAAAGGGTTAACTAGGGGGCAATCAAGGGGTTAAAACCTTGATTAGGTAGTATATGGGGGTCCCTGACGCTATAAAACGCTGACGGCGAAACTATATATTTACTTCAATAACTAGCGTCACCAATGACACTAATACATCGATCAGAAAAATGATCGCTTAGTGACACTGGCGACGGGGGTGATCAAGGGGTTAAAACTTTATTAGGGGGGTACCCTAGACCTAAAGGGGGCTATCACTAACTGCCCTACCACACTAACTGTCACAAACTGACACCAATGCAGGAATCAGAAAAAAAAACTACTTGGTGTCAGTGTGACGGGGGGAGGGGTGATCAGGGGTGATCAGGGGGTGATCGGGGGGTGATGGGGGGTGTAATGTGTGCCTGGCATGTTCTACTGTGTGTGTTGGTGCACTCACATTGATGCCTTCTCTCCTCGGTGCCGGAACGGAAAATACCGAGCCGAGGAGAGATGACATCACTTCCTCTACTGCTGTTTACTATACAGCAGCAGAGGAATGATTCTATTGGCCGGGAGCAATCGCGAGGGGGGGGCCACGAATGGATGGCCTCCCCCTCACCTCCGATCGCCGGGGGAGACCGCCTCGGGCACCGGGGGGGTCTGATCGGACCCCCCCGCCCGTGGGAGGCAGATCACGTACAGGTACGTGATTCTGCCTGCCCGTGCCATTGTGCTGACGTATATCGTCATGAGGCGGTAGGCAAGTGGTTAACAACCAGCTATTCTTCACACAGAATTTGATTTGGTCGATCATTTTTCGAGAGATCCAAATTTGAGTAGTTCAGAAAATTTGTAATTTATTAGAAAATGAATATACAAAATTAAATTAAATTAATTACTATTTCATTCAGATATTCGGATACACCTGAATCTTTGAATAACCAAAAATGTGTCAAATTTATATTCGGATGGAAACGAATTACACATGTCTATTAAAGGCTGTTGTTCCCCTGTTAAACTGCCATCTAATAAAAATGTTGACATACTGTGCATTGTATCAGCACAAAGTATTTTTTAATTTATAAAATACTACACTCTAATTTTGTCTTCTTAATTAAAACATGCATGGTCTCTACTTGTGAAATTGTGGCCTTTTAAACATGCTTACATACTGTGTGTAGAATTAGTAAAATACAGTAATTCCCCCGTTTTCTGTAAAAAAGGCACTCTAATTTAGATTTACTGGTTAAAACCTGCCTAGTCTCTCAATCAAACTAGCCTATTAAAGCTGCTTACAAAGTGTTTATTGAATCTGTGCTTTATTTTTTCTGTGTAATAATAATATAATATTTACAGTAATAAGTCTCCTATCTGCCCTCACTGATATGGCATGTACAGTGCCTTGAAAAAGTATTCATACCCCTTGAAATTTTCCACATTTTGTCATGTTACAGCCAAAAACGTAAATGTATTTATGTATTGGGATTTTATGTGATAGAACAACACAAAGTGGCACATAATTGTAAAGTGAAAGGAAAATGATAAATGGTTTTCAAAATTTTTTACAAAAAAATATGAAAAATGTGGCGTGCATTTGTATTCAGCCCCTTTTACTCTGATACCCCTAACTAAAATCTAGTGGAACCCATTGTCTTCAGAAGTCTTCTAATTAGTAAATAGAGTCTACCTGTGTGTAATTTAAGCTGAAGCCCTCAGAGGTTTGAAAGAGAACCTTACTGAACAAACCACATTATGGAGGCCAAGGAACATACCAGACAGGTCAGGGATAAAGTTGTGGAGAAGTTTAAAGCAGAGATAGGTTATAAAAAAAATATCCCAAGCTTTGAACATCTCACAGAGCACTGTTCAATTCACCAGCTGAAAATTAAAAGTGTATGGCACAACTGAAAACCTACCAAGACATGGCCGTCCACCTAAACTGATGGGCCAGACAAGGATAGCATTAATCAGAGAAGCAGCCGAGAGGCCCATAGTAACTCTGGAGGAACTGCAGAGATCCACAACTCAGGTGGGAGAATCTGTCCACAAATCTGGCCTTTATGGAACAGTGGCAAGAAGAAAGCCATTGTTGAAAGAGAGCCATAAGAAGTCCCGTATGCAGTTTGTGAGAAGCCATGTGGGGAACACAGCAAACGTAGAAGAAGGTGCTCTGGTCAGATGAGACCAAAATTGAACTTTTTGGCCTAAAAGAAAAACGCTATGTGTGAAGGAAAACTAACACTGCACATCACCTTGAACACACCAGCAGGGACAAGGAAGCTGGTCAGAGTTGATGGGAAAATGGATGGAGCCAAATACAGGACAATGTTAGAAGAAAACCTGTCAGAGTCTGCAAAAGACTTGAGACTGGGGCGGAGGTTCAAATTCCAGCAGGACAATGACCCTAAAGATACAGTGAGAGCTACAATGGAATGGTTTAGAACAAAGCAAATTCATGTGTTAGAATGGCCCAGTCAAAGTCCACACCTAAATCAAATTGAGAATCTGTGGCAAGACTTGAAAATTGCTGTTCACAGAGGTTCTCCATCCAATCTGACAGAGCCTGAGCTATTTTGCAAAGAAGAATGGGCAAAAATGTCACTCCAGATGTGCAAAGCTGGTAGAGACATCCCCAAAAAGACTTGTAGCTTTAATTGCAGCGAAACGTGGTTCTACAAAGTATTGACTCGGGGGGGGGGGGGCTGAATACAAATGCACGCCACACTTTTCACATATTTATTTGTAAAACATTAAGAAAACATTTATCATCTTCCTTCAACTTCACAATTATGTGCCACTTTGTGTTGGTTTATCATAAAAAAATTCCAATAAAATACATTTACATTTCTAGTTGTAACATGACAAAATGTGGAAAATTTCAAGGGGTATGAATACTTTTTAAAGGCACTGTAGGTCAGTCTAGTACCTCAAACACATACAGAACCACCGCCAGCCAATGTTCCAGCCGCTACACCCAATAGTTCTTGGATATGTTGTGAGCATTTTAGTTGCAGCCTTGGTGTCCCTACCCATCACATTCACTTGACCATGGCAGGGACAGCCTTATAAGAAAAAAAACCTTCTTAATAAAAACTTTTAATGATATTTATATAAATATAGTTCAAATAAATAACATAAAAAAAAGGTTGGTGGGTGGGAAATTGGTGGGTCTGGACCATTAGCCCCCTTGTTTATGCTGCCTGCTCTACCCCATGTGCAGTGGAAGGATGGGCATATTTTGTTTATGTTTAATAAACTCAACCTCCTCAATACCAGGAGAAGCATTAACATAACAATAACATAGCTGCTTTGCCCCTACTGAGGAGAATTAGGAAAAAAGAAACAGACAGGTTAAAAAGGGCCCACATTGCAGAGCTCCTTATATTTGATACCTATTTGTGTGTTCATGCACTGTACCAATGCTACTAAATGTCTACTAAACACTTTTTTCCCATGTCACCCACAAAGACACATCCAAAGTTAACCCTTTGGATTAAAGTTTTCAATTTTCAGACTTTATAATGGGTTCAACGGACGGTCCATGAACTGAACCTAGGATGTATCACTAATTCCTACTGTAGTACACAAACCACTGAAAAAAAGTCCAAGAATATTCCACTGCTATGCTGCAATTTTGGTCACAATCAAAACATAATGATTACAGCCCATACTGCAGTTTAAATTTGCTAAAAGGGTTTTTATTTAACAGTATGCTCCACCCACAAATAACTACACATGCAAATTAGGGCAATATTGTCTGAAAACTGATTCCTGATCCATCTGTTCAATTTTCCTATGCTTTACCTTTTAGGACTTTTACTGTCAGACAATGACCATGGTGTGTTTTAAATGACTACTTCTGACATCCTCAGCTGTCAGGTGTCTACTTGCATTAGTTTGCTTGAGCACACTGCCCTCTGCGGGTTGTACTGGGTGGATAATCACATAGAACTGCGTGCAGTGCCACATGGAAAAAAAAGTTTTATATCCTGACAGATTTCTACATTTCATACTTTTTCTTTTGGAAACATTAAGGTTTCAATAATCTGTTCTAAAATTATGTATTATTTATTTACTACTGGCTTTACCATACAATGCACTATGTTTCGACAATATTAAACGCAACATCTGGTATTCTGGATAATACTTTATATTATAAGTACAATTTCAGGATAATTTTATCCCTACATACACACAGCAGGGAGTTTACATTCTGAAAGTTAAGATGTATTGCCATCTGCTTTATTTCAAATTGTGTCTCAGCTACAGACAAATTATATGAAGTGAGAGGATGAGAGTATTCTATGTGGTGATGATGCCATGGCAAGTTCAAAATACCTGGAGAAACGGAGCCAGCACTATGTTGTGTAGTACAGTATGTATGATTTATAAAAAAAGAAGAGCTTTCAACAAATATGACATTTGACAATTGTATGGTCTTTATGGTTCCTGATTTAGGAGGAAGGAAGAACATCTCCTGCTGTTGCCTCAATTGCAAACTTTGGCAGCAGTCTTGAAAGTCTTTGGAGCAACAGTTGAGGTTTAATGGGAGACTGTGTTTTACTTCAGACAGTTTGTTAAATGTTGACTGAAGTCTGCTGGATGGGTAACTCCCTCAAAAAAAATTAAAAATAAAACTTACGGTAAATCTTCACTGAGGGAGACAGGCGCTGCCATTTTCAACCTCCTAAAAAATGTTAATGGCCTTGTTTAAGGTGAGCCTCTGGCTTCTATCAGAGTTACTAACCTTGAACATGTATGCAGATAAGAAGTATCAGAATAATGTCAGAACTTCTTAGCTGCATATTTGTTCCAGGTCAGTGTCACCAGGATAGGGGTTGAACTGGATGAACGTGTGTCCTTTTTCAACCAGACTAACTATTTAGCTATGTAAGGAAAGGATTAATGGTCATAGTAAAGGAGTACAGGAGATAATGACCTTTTGAAGTGCTGCAGTAAGCTTCATATATATCCATGTGTCAGAGTGTGCTGTCTGTACTGAAAGAGTGTCTTAGGAAATGACACCTTAATGGTTCCGTTTGCAAGGCGAATATTCGTTTGGCTTAGTAAACAAGGTATGCTGTGCTGACTTCAATCATCCAATCATGTGCGAGAAAAATTCCTCTCATTTTAGTTTTTCCTGCACATGAGCACATTATTGGGTATGCTTCATAAAAGGAAACATGCTTTACTTCTTATCAACCCCATTGTGTCTACAGTAAGCTGTTTTTATTAAAGAGCAGAATAAAAGAAAGTGATGGTGAGAATATGCCATTGGCTACAATGGGAAAACTTTGGGTAGGTGGACAAAAAAACAAACACTGTATGGATTTTGTAGTGAAAAGGAACACAAAAGAAAAGAAAATACATATCAATTGAAGTAGCGGACAAAGTCATGATTATAGTGTCCTAAATAATGATAGCATGCATACAGTAAGGAGTTTGTAGAAGACAAAACATACAGTAATCAAGAGCTGGAAATATACAGGAAAAGAGCAATACCAATCAGCAATACCAGGGAAGTTAAGGCAATTGGGTCTAACTAAATATGATTTATCTGTACATGGTGTCTGTAAGAGTGTATGTGCATTTGATATTACAAATGTGCTGTTTGATTGAGATGCATACATGGAAAAAATGTAAATGTATAGAAAGATTCAAACTATAGGGTTAGAGTGAACGTTTGGTTGAAACTCAAGTTTCCCTCACTGAATTCTTCATTCATTCCTGAACTGGGCCCAGCTGCCTTATTTGATGTAAATTCAAGTACCATGTCAATAGCTGCAACTTGAGGTGTTATTGTACAGATGACAGTCTGGTAGTGATGGATGAGGCAATGATTCTGTTGTAGGGAGTAAACGTGTGCTGTAACAAATCATCTGTTCCCTAACAATGGTATTTTGGTTTTGGGAAGACTTATGCCCTGTACACACAATCGGACATTGATCGGACATTTCGACAACAAAATCCATGGATTTTTTTTCGACGGATGTTGGCTCAAACTTGTCTTGCATACACATGGTCACACAAAGTTGTCGGAATTTCCGAACGCCAAGAACGCGGTGACGTATACCACGTACGATGAGACTATAAAAGGGCAGTTCAATACGCTCTTTTTGCTAATCTCGTGTTAGTAAAAGTTTGGTGAGAGACGATTCGCGCTTTTTCAGACCCGTGGTTTTCAGATCGTATTTCTGCTGTTCAGTTTGTGCTTGTGGGTTTGTATCTGGTCTTCAGTGCGTGCAGCGAGTTCCCATTATTTGTCATTGTGTTTTTGTCCGTTCGTTACTGATTTTCAGGTCGCTCTTCACAGGCCTTGCTGTTCTTCAGTGCGTTCTGTTACTTCGTTCTGGCCAGCCGACCGTTTTCTAGCCTGTTGCATGTACGTACTCATCGTAAAGTTCGTGCTGGGTGGGGGCTTGGTGTTGGAGTTCTTACTTTGACACAAGCCCAGTCCATGAACAGGGCCAGGAGGAGTTCATGGACCAAGAATTGGTTGCTCCAGCGTGACCAATTCTGGCACATGCCTTTGCTCCATGAGATCCGTGAGAATAATCCTGAGGATTTCAGGAACTTTCTCAGGATGACGGACCCCATATTTCACCGTTTGTTGGCTTTGCTGAGCCCTTATATCAGCAGGCAGGATACCTGCATGAGGCAAGCCATCACTCCGGAGCAGAGGTTAGTCACCCCCCTGCGGTACTTGGCGACGGGGAGCAGCCTGCAGGACCTCAAGTTCTCGACAGGCATCTCTCCCCAGGCTCTGGGGATCATTATCCCGGAGACCTGTTCTGCATCATCCAAGTCCTGCAGAAGGACTATATTAAGGTAAGCTTTTTATCCTTTAACATCACATTTTATTGTATTTAATGTTTGATAATATATTGTATTTCTTTCCTCATTCCCTAATTACCATGATTTTAATATGCTGTGAATGTCCCCTTTGTCCTCATGCATGCTGGATTTTTATTAAAAAAAAATTTGTCCTTCATACATATTTGCCTTCAATTACCTCCCCAGCATGCTCTCCTGGGCCTATATCCACCTCGTCTAGTCACTTAACAATGTATTTTGTCAGCTCCATAGAAGTGCTTTACCCTAAATACCCCCTAAAATGTGTAAAAATGTGATTTGTGCTTTAATTTCAGGCAGAGTGCCAGAGGTTTTTTTTGGGGGTCCCAAAATCATTTGGAACCCTCCCTCCCCCCCAACTGCTAACTCAGCTGATACCAATCATCTATCTGCTGACTTTACCAAACCCATACACACTATACCTTCCTCGTTTGTGGTCAGATTTCTGGATGAATTCACCAAACCATGTAGTGCAAGGGCCTGCCTGAATATTTTCAAATGGTACTGCTTAAAGTTTTTGTATCCTATTATTATCTTGATAGGTAATAGCAGAATGTAAAAATGTGCTAAAATGTGTACAGTGTGTATTTATATCTTTGTATTATGACACTTCGTACCTGTCCAGTGGGCTGCCAATAGTGGAAGTAAGGAGGGGCCGGCCAAAGTAATACACATTATTTAGGCATTCATCTCTCAATGAAGAGGAGAGGGTTACCTAGCCAAAACATCTCCCCCCTAAAATTTTTAAAATGGCCCATAAGAGGGGGGGAGGAATCTGATAGGTGGACCTTATACCTATGTCTTTAAATACTCCCTAAAATAAATGTTATACTGATGTTGGTGAAGAATGTTTGTGTCTAATCTGCTTTCAATGTTTATGTACAAAATTTATTTTTGGTTCTTGTTTGACTCCACAGTTTCATTCCACGCCACAGGAATGGCAGACTGTGGCCTCCCACTTTGCTAAGCGGTGGGACTTTCCTAACTGCGTAGGGGCAATTGATGGGAAACACGTCCACATAGTCCCACCACCCAACTCTGGGTCATACTATTACAACTACAAGGGGTTCAATAGTATTGTGATGTTGGCGGTGGTGTCGGCTACTTACAAGTTCCTGTATGTGGACGTGGGGAAGAATGGCCGGATGTCAGATGGTGGAGTCATCGCCCACACTGAGTTCTACAGGCGTCTCAAGAATGGCAGCTTGGGCTTGCCACCTCCAGAAGACAATGCGGAAGGGCTCCCATTCATCTTTGTTGCGGGTGAAGCGTTTGTGCTGGGGGACCATCTTATGCAGCTATTCCCTATGAGGACCCTCACCCTGGTCCAGAGGGTTTTTAATTACTGGCTGGCCAGAGCCAGAAGAGTGGTGGACAACACGTTTAGAATAATGGCAAGCTGGTTCCACCTATTTCTTACACAGATACACATGGCGGAATATAAACTCAATCATGTCATCCTGGCTTGTTCTCCACAACTTTTTAAGGAAAAATTCTGTGAACTATGCTGCCTCAGTTGGGCCTGAGGCCAGAATTCATAATGAACCAACCCTGACGGTGCTTGAAACTGTCCGTCCTGGCTTGCCCCCCCCAGAGTGCCCGTGAGGTCCGTCTAAGATACATGGAATACTTTGCGGGTAGGGGGGCCATCGATATGCCAGACAATGTCTGAGACATATTTTAAATAAAAATATATTTTAAACTGAACAAATATTTGCTTTGATTTACTGCGTGGCTTTCGTTTAGCTGACCATGACCGAAATTGGGGAGTCCTGAAAATGGCGTGATTGTGTAAAATTAGAAAGCACTGTTGGGTGTTATTTACTAAAGGAAAATACACTTTGCACTACAAGTGCACTTGAGACTGCACTGAAACTGCACTTATAGTGCAAAGTGGATTTGCCTTTAGTAAATAAGCACCATTGTCACTGAAAACAACAACTTTACAACAAAAAATGCTTTTGAGCATTGAAAGAAGAAGCCACACATTGTTCATTATCAATCTTTTTAATCCAAGCACAATCACATGTGCGTTTCTAAAAGGTTTTTTGAACAAACCAACATGTTTGTTGTATAACAATTTTTTAGGTCATATTAATAAGTAGAAATTGCCTTTTAAGGTAAAACAGGCATGTTTAAAACCATAAAAAAAATACACAACTCTGTAACTTACAAAGTTCAACCTTTATAGAAAGTGAAGGCAATATCAGACATGAGTATTTATAAACTGTGTTTGATATTGCGTTCAGCAGATGGGGTGAAGTCACCTCTGGAAAAGCCAAATTTTGAAGATGCACACAAATTGCCTAATGTCAACATGTGCTAGTTGCCATCATGGGGGATCAATAGACGTGTTTTGTGGGTGCAACCCCTTCCTCTCAGCTACTTTATTATTGAGGAAGGGGTTGCACCCACAAAACACGTACATTGATCTCCCGTGATGGCAGATAGCACATGTTGACACACTGTGTGCATCTTCAAAATTTGTCTTTTCTATAATATGTCAAAAAATTGTCAGAAAAATATCAAGAAAACGCAGGATTTCTGGGTGTTTTAAATTCTCCCTAAAACATCAATAATGTTCTTCATTTTGTTTTGAACATCATTGATGTTTTGCTTAATGTTTTCCAAATCCCTATTACACCCCATTATCTCCCTGATGAGAATCTGGGCACTTTCACTGGTGAAGTGACATTCCTCTTCCACAACATCACAATCACCTAAAATATAAAAAAAAAACACACCATGTATTATAAATATGCAGGCATCCATCTCTTACCTGAGCCTGTGGTCGCAGACACTCACCTGTTGTGGTGACAATTTCCACAACGTCTCCCTCCTCCTCCTCTGGTTGGGTTTGGGGGATTTCCACTTCTTCCTGAGGTGGGGGGTCCGTGGTCTACTCTGATGAGTGGTGTCCTTCCGAGTCTTTTCTCTCCTATGTCAAAAAAAATAGGTATATTTAGCACACAGATATTTGATGGCAGAAATAGGAATATGAAACATTGCTTGGAAGTGGGGTACAATTGTCTGTTTTGGCAGAGTTGCAAGATGAAGAAATATTTTTGTCCTTTGTAAAGCTTGAATACTTACCTGTTTTGTACAAGCTTCACAGATGGAGACACCCCTATAGTATACACTGGAGCACCTGTGTGGGCCCCCTAATAAAAAGGGTGTTCTTTTGTCCCACACTAGTGCTCCAGCATCCAGATGTGTAAACAGCTGCTGAGTGTCCTCTCCTTACACAGAATCTAGTTTGCATTTCATTCTAGTTACTAACCCATCTAGACAACAAAATTATTTTAAGAGAAGTAGGCCAGAAAAAATGTATTGAACTGCATCTGGACAAAACAATGTTTCCTACAAACGAATAATGTGTCCATGACCATGAAAGTTGGCATTTTAAAATGTTCAACAGTAAAGAAAATCACATGGAGCAGCACGAACGTTAAAAAAATAAAGAATAGGAACACAGGACACTACTTACTTTTTTGCAGCACTCTCCTGATCCTTCTATACTGATCGTGCTCCCTTAATTTGAGGTGCAACCACTGCTTCCTCAGTTGATCCTTGGATCGCCGTACCCCAAAATTTCTGTGCAGACTCTTCACAACTTTCGTCATGATCTTGGCCTTTCTGACGTTTGGGTTTGGGTACGGTCCATACTTCCCATCATAGTCGGCCTTCTTCAATATGTCCACCATCTCCACCATCTCTACAAAGGCCATATTTGAGGCCTTAAATCGTCTCCTCTGGGATCGTGACGTTTCTGGCTCCGGGCTTTCCTCCTCCTCCTCGTTACTGTAATTATCACACACCTGCTCTTTCTCCGCCATGTGCTCTCCCCCATTGTGCCGAAAGAGAAGGGGAATAGACTAGAAAGAACATCAAGGGCGGGCAGAGTTTCACACATGAGCAGTGTATATAAAGCGTAACATGCGTGCATCGTACGTACGATCTGTGAGTGGAGGAAGGAGTATAGGAAGCGCCGATCATGATAATGAAGATAACATTTAAAATTGGGCCTATACTGCTTATAGATTGAGGCCTATATTGGGACAAGATTAGGAGACTTTAGCCTGACATTAGGGTTTGTCTTGTGTTGTGTCTTGCAGAAAAAATAGATCTAGTCAATGATCATGACTTTATGCCAATATTCATTGATATGTTCATGGAGCTGCCCTGTCTGTGGCAGGTAAACCACCTACATTATAACAATAAACCAAAGAGGAAGGCAGCGCTGGATCAATTGCTGGAATTTGTGAAGCCGGTGATCCCAACGGCAGACATCCCCTATTTGAAGGCCCTAATTGGCCTGAGGAGCACTTATCTAAGAGAGCACAAGAAGGTCCAGGATTCCCTGAGGTCAGGAGCTGCAGATGCCATTTATGTACCCAGGCTGTGGTACTATGACAGACTGCATTTTCTGGCAGGCCAGAATGAACCCAGGCCAACACTCTCCACTCTTCCTTCCAAGCTTCCTTCCCCCCAGCTGAGGCTTCAGACGCCCAACCTGGGCCTTCCAGGCAGCAACATGTGGAGGAGCCCAGGTTGAGTCAGGTATAGCATTCTTCTAAATATTCTGTTGGTAAAATGAATGATGTTAAATGTAGGTTTGTTTGGATTCCTAATTTCTGATTGTGATTGATGAACCAAAAACTAAAACGATGTCCCTTTTTCATACACAGGAAAGTCTCAGCCAGGAGGTGGCCGGGCCCAGTAGCCTGCCCGATACCCAGGTCCCTCCCCTTCGCCTTCAACCAAAAAGTGGCAGGAAGAGGAGTAACATGAAGGAGGCTACAATTGGCCTATTTTGGAAGGCTACTGCGGCCCTCAGAACCCCCCACAGTGTTCAAGAGGACTTTGCATACATAACAGCCTGCAAAATGCTGGAAATGGAGGAGGGCCAATGCCTAATATGTGAGTATATCATCTTCCAAGCCCTAAATAAGGGGTTGAGGGGCCAACTCACAAGCCAAAGCCACATTTGTGAGTTCAACCATGGTCCTTCTCCTCCTCCTCCAGGTACTTCTCCTCCTCCTCCTGCCACACCTCCAACAAAAGAGCCACAGCCTGGAAGGAAGCATCTAAGGAAGACCAGAGAGTGATGGCCTGGGTTCAGTCTGGTCTGACAAAAGATGCAGGCTCTTGTATGACCACAGCCTGGGGACATACATGTCATCTGCTGCTGTTAATGATCTCTTGGACTTCTGGACCAGATTGTACTCCCTTATATATGGACTCCTCAGGCCACCAATTTTGCATTAAAATAGTTGATGTGTGCCCTGGGGGCCAAAGGCTTCGCCAATTTCTGCAGTTTCTCCAGCTTTGCCTCCCTCTTTCTTTGGTTATGATCCCTTAATAAAGGTTTTTTTTTTCTATTATACTTGCCTATGTGTGTTTTCCTTCAAAAAGGACAGTTTTTTTGTGAGTAGGCAGGTACATTTCAAAAATACAATGTGAAATTAACAAGAGACACCAACACCAAGCAATCTCCTTGTGATTAAATAATACAAGATAATAATGGTGTTGTGGTAACTTGACACACAAAACCCAAAACTATTCTGGAGTAAAAAAAAAATTAATATAAAAAAAACAGGAGATCAGGATTTAAAAAACAAAACAAAATAATACAAAATCTAAAAACAAAAAAAAAATATTTTCGGGAGATGTGACTAATCAAAATATTATATTCATGAAATCACGATAAATAATAAAGAAAGAAGTTTGTGAGAAGTCTGTGTGAATATGAGCAGCAAAACAACTTCATTCTTCTAGCATTATAAAGAAGAAGAGAGTGTGCTGCATTAAACAATTTAAAACATTGCAGCGTGACGAAAGTGCTATATCCATTACGAACGCTAATTTTACCAGACCGAGCAGTTCCGTCTCAGAATTTATTCTGAGCATGCGTGGCACTTTGTGCGTCGGAATTGTCCACACACAGTCAGAATTTACGCGAACGATTTTCTTCATTTTAATAATGCAAAAAACAAAAAAAAGCCCACCATTAAAAGCAAAAAATAAAACAAATGAATCACAACTCTATCACATTGTTCCAGTGTCATCAATAGATATTCAGGATTCATTATTAGAAAATGCTTCACATAGGTATCATTGTATTGTTTCTTGAATAATATCTTTATCTTTTGGTCTCCACTAGTTAAAAGTATGTTATTAAGTTGCCAGCTAAGGTTGTATGGTTTCAGTGTTTTAGTCATAGTCTTTATTTTACATTACATTTTTCCCCTTCCTCACTCATGTCCCGCTGTTTCCATTTATTTTTGATCTGCCTCATTAAAAAAGACTATTGATGGTGTTAACCATTGTGTTTGTTTAGGTGCTGATTTACAAGCACTAATATCTAACTGTGCTAAGATTAATAGAAGCCCATGTAGTTTACAATTATCCCTAAGTCCCTTGACCACACATGTAGGAGTTTGGTAAGGGTCATGCACTTCTGAGGAGAACTCCAAAGCAGGCTTAAACCTAAGAACATTTTAATAGGATTGAATCCGTAATAGGATTTGGCAGCTCTACTTAAAGTACTGTCTCTTTATTTTAATGTACGGTCATTATTTCAGAAAGAAGTTCCAACACTTTATGTTAATAAAGAGCGATATCTTGGTAAACTATTCTGAAAAGTGTATGTAAGTTTTGAAGTAAGATAAATGTGTTATAAAATAGGAGTTTCAATGTAACAGCCAATCATTTAATGAAAGAAATAGAGAGAGCTGTAGTGAAACAACAAAAATATTACCGTAATTATATGAGGGTTTAAAAATTAGATACCGCAAATGTAATCAAACACCACATATATATTTATTGACAGTGCAAAGATTTCTGGGGAATCTGAAAATAAGAAGTTAAAGATCCATATTGTAGATTTTTAATTAAATACGGTGTTTTATTTTTTACCTCTCCATAGGATTATCACCTTCCCTTGCCCTTTTCATAGTTTTTGACACCCTGAATTCTGATCACTTGAACACAGAAGTTTTTGTAGAATGTCAATGTATTTTAAGGTCACCATAAAGACTTTATCAGTAGAAGTCATTTCATGTGCTATTGGGAAGAAATTGGCTCTTACTACACAGTAGAATATATATTTTTAAATCACTATTAATGTTTAGTCATCAATGCATCCTTACTTAAAAAGAATAGCTACAGTATTCTTTCCTAAAAAAAAAAGAAAATGATGCCCAAATGCTAAACATTCAGTATTTTACCATTTGTAGTCCTTTAAATAAAAGCCTACTGAAAAATTATCAAATGGAAAAAAAAAGGAAATGTACACAAAACATAGTCATATCAAGTTCTGTATTCCAGCACTTGACATCTGCTGAAGCTCTGTAAACAGATTTCAAGTGTGTTTTTAATGGGCCCTGGATGCAAGGCCTTCTTATTTTGGGGGCCTGAGGAAGCTGCCTTGGTCACTTTAACCCTTAGCCTATATTCACCCTATAGCATTTTGAGAACGCATGAAAAATTGCTTGATTTTGCACTTTCCAAACCATCAAAAAACATGTGTATGTGATGCCATTCATTGTTAAACCCTCCTCATTTGCAGCAATCAGATGCACAGTTTTTTGTGTAAACATTTTTAAGCCAATTGAGGGGTTAAAAATGAGCAAAGCTTGAAGCTCAAAAGGTGCATGAGCTACTTTGCCACGTAGGGCAGCCCATTGAAATAAATGGTCTGCACTATGTCTGTAGCTTAACAAAAAAATGGTGTCACTTGTCAGAGTTCAAATGAGGCCTTAAGCAAGCTCTGAAGGAGAATATTATCTGTTTAAGGTGTTTTAACTGGCAATATATATCAATTTTGTTTAGTTCAGCCTGCAGACTGAATGTAACAAATCTTGATTCAATGAATCTCCTGCTGTTGCTATTGTATTTTGACACCCACTGTCAAAATACCTTACCAGTGCCTGCATTTGATTGGATGAAGGCACTTCTCAGCCATCAGTTTTCTGCTCCACATGTTTGTTCTTTTAGTGGAGGGATGTCAGGCTGGAGGGGGCTGGCAGGGCCACCCACTGTGTGAATTATAGACAGTTCAGCAGGATCTGGCCAAAGTTTGCTCTGTGCGTGGCCAGTTTTATGTAGCTCCTGTTATTTTAGTTAACCCTGCCCCTTGTAGTCTGGGATTCTATATTAATATAGAGCCAGGTTAGGCATCCAATGGTGAATTCCGATGGTTAGAGATCCAGTTGCATGACAGATTAAACACTACTAGGGCTAAATGCAGATTAGATCAGGTCAACTCTGAGTTCCAGTGCCACATCAATTTCTGCTGATTAAAAGGGGCATTTTAGGCTGCTTGGACACTCCCTGTAGGATCTCCTCATCACTGCAGATCTTGTCTTCAGGTCTCTGATGATGAACACTGCATTGTTATCCTCAGGGTCCCCTGCAACTGGACTTTACTGCAATATTTTGTTGGACCCTTTGCTGATAATACCTATTTATATATTGAATGCATGCATGTTTTTTTTTAATATTTTAGTACTAATCTTTTCTTCTTTAAATTTACAAACAGGTGTGCATCTATATACTAATGGTTAATGTTATATAGTTACATAGTTAGACAGGTTAAAAAAGACACTAGTCCATCTAGTTCAACCCATAAAAAAAAGAAAAAGAAAAAACACAAATAGAAAACCTCCATATACACTATCCTATACCCATAGTTAATAAAAGAAGGAAAAAAAAATAACGCATGTTCCAATTACCCCTGGCATTATTACCTCAAAAATTAGCAGCCAGTGGTATTGTAATGGGCCAAGGAGTCGTTGTGTTGCTGTTCCCGGAAGTAAGCAAAACCACTGTGGAGTGCAGAACTGGAAGTGACGTCAAGGGGGAGGACTTGTAACTATGGTATAACTCCTCCAAAAGTGAGCTACACTTGACTGCTTGGTGATTGTTTTTGGTAAGCGTTTTCTGTATACTGTTTTTTATTTATTTTTTGTTATTTCCTGTCACTTTTTAAATAGCATTTCTCTTCCTTTCAGTCTGCTAAATAAGGCAGACCATACATGGGTCGAATTTCGAAATAATTTTCTTTTGAAAATCTTATCTAAGGATTTTTGTTCGTATTTCACACCATCAGTGGGCTGCAGCAACAGCTGATTTTTGAGCGGCCATCGAATTTGAGTAATCGGACATGTTGGAAATTTTTTGAATAACAAACGATTTTCTAATCAATGATGGGAGAATCGTGTGAGAAATGTAATCAAAAAAGAAATGCGCATGTTCAAGAAAAGAAAATTCCCGGAAATAAAAGAATATTCCCACCCACGAAAATTATTTTCTGTAGCAACATGAGGTGAAATTGAAGGCTTGGTTGGTTGAATTTTGAAATCAATGGTGGCACCATCAGATCACAAAACGCACTAATTTTCAGATTTTCAAAAGAAAATTATTTCGAAATTCGACCATATATGGCCAGTAGGGATGAGCCGAACACCCCCCTGTTCGGTTCGCACCAGAACATGCGAACAGGAAAAAAGTTTGTTCGAACACGCGAACACCGTTAAAGTCTATGGGACACGAACATGAATAATCAAAAGTGCTAATTTTAAAGGCTTATATGCAAGTTATTGTCATAAAAAGTATTTGGGGACCTGGGTCCTGCCCCAGGGGATATGGATCAATGCAAAAAAAAGTTTTGAAAACTGCCGTTTTTTCAGGAGCAGTGATTTTAATAATGCTTAAAGTCAAACAATAAAAGTGTAATATCCCTTTAAAATGCATAGCTGGGGGGTGTCTATAGTATGCCTGTAAAGGGGTGCATGTTTCCCGTGTTTAGAACAGTCTGATAGCAAAATGACATTTCGAAGGAAAAAACCCATTTAAAACTACTCGCGGCTATTGCATTGCCGACAATACACATAGAAGTTCATTGATAAAAACGGCATGGGAATTTCCCAGAGGGGAACCCCGAACCAAAATTAAAAAAAAAAATTACGTGGGAGTCCCCCTAAATTCCATACCATGCCCTTTAGGTCTGGTATGGATATTAAGGGGAACCCCGGCCAAAATTTTTTAAAAAAATGATGTGGGGTTCCCCCTAAATTCCATACCAAACCCTTCAGGTCTGGTATGGATTTTAAGGGGAACCCCGCGCCAAAAAAAAACCCGGCATGGGGTCCCCCCAAAAATCCATACCAGACCCTTATCCGAGCATGCAACCTGGCAGGCTGCAGGAAAAGAGGGGGGGTGAGAGTGCGGCCCCCCCCTCCTGAACTGTACCAGGCCACATGCCCTCAACATTGGGAGGGTGCTTTGGGGTAGCCCCCCAAAACACCTTGTCCCCATGTTGATGAGGACAAGGGCCTCATCCCCACAACCCTGGCCAGTGGTTGTGGGGGTCTGCGGGCGGGGGGCTTATCGGAATCTGGAAGCCCCCTTTAACAAGGGGACCCCCAGATTCCGCCCCCCCCCCTGTGTGAAATGGTAAGGGGTACCCTTACCATAGGCGTGCACATGGGTGTGTGGGTTGTGCCTGGGTGGCGCAGATTCCCCCTGCTATCCACACAGGGGAATAATTGAGGATGTAGAATAGGGGAAGGGGCCAGTAAATATGTAATTTACTGTCCCTTTCCTTTTCTGAATGAACACAGTCACTCACTCTATTCATTCATAACTGAAGCACAGTTAACTTTTACTATGCTTCAGTTTGTGAATAAACAGAAAGCCACTCAGCACAGAGCCCTTCCTATTCATTCACTGTCCAGAGCAGCTAAGGCTGAAAAGAAAGGGACTGGGGAATCTCTGTCCTCAATCCCTCTACCTGTCTCATATGTGAGACATCAGTGGTCTGTTTAGACTGGTCTTCTAGAAAATAGTAAAACAAATAATAATATTGTAAAAAAGAAAAAAAAAACTACTGCCACCATCCACTGCCCTACTAACACCAATCTCTGCCCTACTGTCCTATTGAAACATCTACTGCTCTACTGACAATGTCCTCTGCCCTACTTACAAAGTCCACTGTCCTATTGATACGTCTACTGCTCTACTGACTGGCACCATTCACTGTCCTACTGACACTGTGTTTTGCCCCACTGACACTGTCCATGTTATAATTAAAATGTTTGTTTACATTTATTTCTAAGAGTGTATGTGACCATGTATATATATATATATATATATATATATATATATATATATATATATGTATATATATATATATATATATATATATATATATATATATATATATATATATATACATACACACGTGTGTGAGTCAGGGGCATATCTGCAGGGGTTGCAGGGTTCGAAATTGCAACCTGTCCCAATGCTACCCCCTGTACACCTGGATAAGAGGGGCAGGGCATATAGAGGATCTGAGGCCCACCATTCTCCTCTTGCAGCTGCTGAACACCTGCTTCTCCTCCCCTCCCTCCTGTCACTCACGGTCAAGAAGGGGAATGTTGTGAGTGAATTGTCTCCTCTGACGGGCGGGCGGTTGCCAAGAATTCATGTTTCGGAGGTGAGGCCTCCTTCTTCAGGTCACAAGTGTGACCTGAAGGAGGCTGCACCTCCGAAATATGACACCTCCGGGTCCCACGGATCACAGTAAACAGCCGCTGATCATGGCCATTTACCCTGTGATCGCCCTGTCAAATGATGGAGCGTTCACATGTAAACAAACCGGCGTCATGTCATGACGCCGGTTCCTCTCTTCCCCCTCTGTGTACCAATCGGTACAATGTGGGAGGAGAGGGGGAGAGATCGGATGGCAGCAGCAATGTGGGCTGGATCTGTAGTGCCCACAGCGCTGCTCTGTGACAAATACAGTCACATCCATCCATCCATGCTCAGCCATCCCTCCATACTCTAATACCCTGCAATGCCCTGCAATACTCTGCAATACCCATCAATACCGTGCAATACTCTGCAATAATCTGCACTACTCTGCACTACTCTGCAGTACTCTGCAATACCCTGCATTACTCTGCAATACTCTGCACTATTCTACAATACTCCGCAATACTCTGCAATACCCTGCAATACTCTGCAATACCCTGCACTACTCTGCAATACCCTGCACTACTCTGCAATACCCTGCAATACTCTGCAATACTCTGCAATACCCTGCACTACTCTGCAATACTCTGCACTACTCTGCACTACTCTGCAATACCGTGCACTACTCTGCAATACCATGCACTACTCTGCAATACTCTGCACTACTCTGCAATACTCTGCAATACCGTACAATACTCTGCAATACCGTGCAATACTCTGCAATACCATGCAATACTCTGCAGTACCCTGTACTACTCTGCAATACCCTGCAATACCGTGCAATACTCTGCAATACCCTGCAATACTCTGCAATACCCTGCAATACCCTGCAATACTCTGCACTACTCTGCAATACCCTGCAATACTCTGAAATACCCTGCACTACCCTGTACTACCCTGCACTACTCTGCAATACCCTGCAATACTCCGCAATACTCTGCAATACCCCGCAATACTCTGCAATACTCCGCAATACCCCGCAATACTCCGCAATACCCCGCAATACTCCGCAATACCCCGCAATACTCTGCAAAACCCCGCAATACTCTGCAATACTCTGCAATACCCTGCCATACTCTGCAATACCCAGCCATACCCAGCCATACTCTGCAATACTCGGTGATACCCAACCATACTCTGCCATACCCAGCCATACTCGGCGATACCCTGCAATACCCTGCCATGCTGAGCCATACTCGGCCATGCTCTGCCTTGCTCTGCCGTGCTCAGCCATACTCGGCTGTACTCAGCCTCTGTATGTGGCCAGGCTGTGGAAGTCTCACACTTGTGGTATCACCGTACTCAGGAGGAGTGGGAGAATCTATTTTGGGGTGTCATTTTTGGTATGTGTACATGCTATGTGTTAAAAATATTGTATAAATGGACAACTTTGTGTTAAAAAAAATGTGTTTTAACCACTTCCCGCCCGCCGGCCATCATATGACGTCCTTGACTTTGTGCGGGGATATCTGAATGATGCCTGCAGCTACAGGCATCATTCAGATATCAGCTTTTTCAGCCGGTGATTCCCTACACCATAAGAATGATCATAGCAGCTGTTCCACGTCTTGATCATTCTTACGGGAGGCAAGAGTGGACGTCCCCCCCTTCCCGCCGCCCTCCGATGCTTCTACCGACTCACAGCTACGATCGAAGCCAGGATTGTTTTTTTTTTTTATTTCAGGCTTCCCAGCCTAGAGGTGAGATGTGGGGTCTTATTGACCCCATATCTCACTGTAAAGAGGACCTGCCATGCCATATTCCTATTACAAGGGATGTTTACATCCCTTGTAATAGGAATAAAAGTGATCAAAAAAAATTTTGGGGGGGGGAAAGTGTCAAACTAAAAAAAATAAAGTAAAATGAACAATAAAAAGAAAAAAGAAATGTTTAAGGCTCCCCTGTCCGTGTGCTCGCATGCAGAAACAAATGCACACGTAAGTCCCACCCACATATGAAAACAGTGTTTAAACCACACATGTGAGGTATCACTGCAAACGTTAGAGCGAGAGCAATAATTTTGGCCCTAGACCTCCTCTGTAACTCAAAACATGTAACTAGTAAAAAATTTTAAAGCGTCTCCTATGGGGATTTTTAAGTAGTGAAGTTTGGCGCTATTCCACGAGCATGTGCAATTTTGAAGGGTGACATGTTAGGTATCTATTTACTTGGCGTAACTTCATGTTTCACATTATGCAAAAACATTGGGCTAACTTTACAGTTTTGTTTTTTTTAAAGCACAAAACTGTTTTTTTTCCAAAAAAAAGCGTTAAAAAAATTGCTGCGCAAATACCGTGCGAGATAAAAAGTTGCAACAACCACCATTGTATTCTCTAGGGTCTTTGATAAAAAACCATATATAATGTTTTGGGGTTCTATGTAATTTTCTAGCAAATTAATGATGATTTTTACATGTAGGAGAGAAATGTCAGAATTGGCCTGGGTGCTCCAGAACGCCTGAAGGTGCTCCCTCTCTATGTGGCCACGCTGTGTAAAAGTCTAACACATGTGGTATCGCCATACTCGGGAGTAATAGCAGAATGTGTTTTGGGGTGTAATTTGTGGTATGCATATGCTGTGGGTGAGAAATAACCTGCTAATATGACAATTTTGTGAAAAAAAAATATTGATTTTGCAAAGAATTGTGGGAAAAAATGACAACTTCAAAAAACTCATGCATCTTTCTAAATATCTTGGAATGTCTTCTTTCCAAAAAGGGGTCATTTGGGGGGGTATTTGTACTTTTCTGGCATGTTAGGGTCTCAAGAAATTAGATAGGTCGTCAGTACTTCAGGTGTCATCAATTTTCAGATATTAGCACCACAGCTTTTGGAATCTATAACTTTCACAAAGACTAAATAATATACACCAATTTGTACTTATTTTTACCAAAGATATGTAGCAGTATAAATTTTGGCCAAAATTTATGAAGAAAAATTACGAATTTGCTAAATTTTATAGCAGAAACAAAGAAAAATTAATTTTTTTACCGAATTTTCAGTCTTTTTTCTTTTATAGCGCAAAAAATAAAAAAAAACAACGGTGATTAAGTACCACCAAAAGAAAGCTCTATTTATGTGAAAAAAAGGACAAAAATTTCATATGGGTACAGTATTGTATGACTGAGTAATTGTCATTCAAAATGTGAGTGCACCTAAAGCTACCTGAAGACAATTGCTGGTGTTCTCATACTAACAATACTACAGGCAGGCAGTTGATTCTGCTAGCTGCAGTATCAGTATATATATACATCCCAGCTTTGTGCAGCTACATCTCACTGCAGGCCATTAGTATATCTGGAAGGCCAACAACGAGAGGCAGACAGTCACAAGCCAATAAAAGAGGGCAAGCAGGCTCTGTGTCTAGAGGCAACAGTGCTGGTCGTGGATCCTCATCAGCACGTGGCCGTGGGACATGCTTGTCCTTTTTTTTGGCAGCTGGCCGTATTGAGCCGCAACATGTGGAAGACTTGGTAGAGTGGATGACCAAGCCATCCTCATCCTCCTCATCCTCTCTCACCCAGGCTCAGTGTACTTTGTCTGGCAAAGCAGCTGCCAACGCGGCCTCTTCCCTCGGCTCAATGGCATCAGTCATTCCTTCCCTAGCACCACCATGTCCTCCTGAGGAGTCTCCCAAACTGTTTGACTACAGTGTTGGGTACATGCTCCAGGAGGATGTCCAATGTTTTGAAGGCTCCGATGATGGTATCCAGCTAGAGGAAGGCAGTAACGTGAGCCCAGAGAGAGGGGGTGCCCAAGAAGGACAGCAATCTGGCAGTCATGTTCACCCAGCTGCAGCATACTGCCAGCTTTGCTCCAGTGATGAGGAGGGAGGGGATGATGAGGTCACTGACTCCACGTGGGTGCCTAAGAGGAGAGAGGAGGAGGAGGAGGCACAGCACCAAAGAGGCAGGATGCCCTCCAGGGGCCAGCTTAAGGGCAGCACACCGACTGCATCACACTGCAGAGCTCCACATGTGCAGGGTGCTGCTGTCTCTGCACGTTATTCCAAAAGTTCTTTGGTGTGCTTTTATGAGATGAGTGCATCAGATCCCACCGCTGCTATTTGTAACATATGTCTTAAGCTTATCTCGCGTGGCCAAAACATCACCCGCTTGGGCACCACATGCTTGACCAGACATATGTCAACCTGCCATGCAGTTCGTTGGCAAGCGCACCTAAAAGACCCACACCAAAGAACAAAGAGGACCTCTCCTTGCTCCTCATTAGCTGGGATCTCCAACCCCACTATACCTTCAGTCCTCTCTGAGACCTGCACTGAGAGGAATGAAGGTGTAGAATTAGGTGTGTCACAGCCAAGTACTTGGGGGCAATCTGCTATCTGTACACCAATGTCAGATTGTACCAGGCAAATTTCCCTACCCAGCTGCTGCACCGCAGAAATAAGTTCACTCCCAGCCATCCACATGCCCAGCGGTTGAATGCTAGCTTGGCTAAATTGCTAGCACTTCAACTGCTGCCTTTTCAGATGGTAGACTCTGCCCCCTTCCGTGAGTTTGTGGAATGTGCTGTTCCTCAGTGGCAGGTTCCCAAATGCCACTTTTTCTCACGGAAGGCGATTCCGGCTCTCTACCGGCATGTGGAAGGCAATGTCTTGGCCTCGCTGGACAGGGCGATCAGCGGTAAAGTACATATTACCGCTGACTCATGGGCCAGCAGGCATGGACAGGGACATTACCTATCTTTCACCACACACTGGGTGAATCTTCTGGCAGCTGGGAAGAATGCAGGACAAGGTGCAGTAGTGTTGGAGGTTGTTCCGCCACCACGCCTCCAAAATACTACTAGTGGTGATTCTGCTACACCTCTCTCCTCTTCTTCTCCCTCCAAGACTTCTTCCTGTGCTGATTTGTCTTCGGAACCAGCGGTGCTCCGTAGGCGTTCAAGGGGCTACACAAACACGCAGGCAAAAAGATGCCATGCGGTGCTCGAGCTGGTGTGCTTGGGGGGCAGGAGCCACACTGGGGCAAAGATTCTGTCAGCTCTGCAGGGGCAGGTATAAAGGTGGTTGACGCCACACTAGCTTAAGGCAGGAATGGCGGTTTGCGACAATGGCACCAACCTCCTCTCCGCCCTCCGACAGGCACAACTGACCCATGCACCCTGTTTGGCTCACATCCTTAACTTGTTGGTGCAGCGGTTCTTGGGCAGGTACCCGGGCTTACAGGATGTCCTGAGGCAGACCAGGAAAGTCTGTGTGCATTTCCGCCGGTCATATAATGCCAGTGCTCAGCTGGCTGACCTCCAAAAGGAATTTAACCTGCCCAGGAACCGCCTAATCTGTGACATGCCCACCAGGTGGAACTCAACGTTGGCCATGCTGCAGCAGCTGCACACGCAGCAGAAGGCCATCAATGAGTACCTGTGCGACTATGGCACCAGGACAGGGTCAGGGGAGCTTGTTTTTTTTCCCATGCCAGTGGGCCATGATCAGGGATGCATGCACTGTCCTGTCACCATTTAAGGAGGCCACGAGGATGGTGAGCACTGACAGTGCATGCATCAGTGACACTGTCCCCCCTTGTCCACCTGTTGGAGCACACGCTGTGTGGAATAATGGACAGGGCACTTGAGGCAGAACAGAGGCAGGAAGAGGAGGACTTCCTTAACTCTCAAGGCTCCCTCTATCCAGACAGTGTTCCTGCGTGGCCACCGATCACACAGGAAGAGGAGGAGGAGGAGGAAGAGGAGGATTGTGTCAGCATGGAGGTGGAGCCTGGAACTCAGCATCAGCATCAGTCTTTAAGGGATCATTTACAGTCCCAAGAAACCCATGGACTTGTACGTGGCTGGGAGGAGGTGGCTGCGGATTATTTCATCCTTAGTGACCCAGAGGACTCCGGACCGAATGCCTCAGCAAACCTACGCTGCATGGCCTCCCTGATCATGGAAAGCCTACGGAAGGATCCTCGTATTCGTGGTATCAAGTAGAGGGATCAATACTGGCTGGCAACCCTCCTTGATCCACGTTACAAGGGTAAGGTTGCGGACCTTATCTTGCCATCGCAGAGGGAGCAGAGGACAAAACATCTTCGGGAGGCCTTGCAGAAAGGTCTGTGCAACGCGTTCCCAGAGACTGGGAGGTTACAAACTCCTGTTCCTGGACAACGTGTTGCTGAGGCTTCGGTCAGTCAAAGAAGGAGCAGTGGAGAAGGTGGCCGTCTGACCGATGCGTTCAGACAATTTTTTAGTCCGCAGCCCCAAGGTATGATCGGTTCCAGCAACCATCGCCAGCGTCTGTTTTACATGGTGCAGGAATACCTAGGGGCAAGATCTGATTTGGACACCTTTCCCACCGAAAATCCTCTGGGTTACTGGGTCTTGAGGATGGATCACTGGCCAGAGCTTGCACAGTATGCAATTGAGCTACTGGCCTGTCCTGCATCCAGTGTTCTTTTGGAACGCACATTCAGTGCTGCTGGAGGCTTTGTAACCGATCACAGGGTGCGCCTATCCACCGACTCAGTCGATCGACTGACCTTCATAAAAATGAATCAGTCTTGGATCACCACCAGCTACCAAGCACCTGATGCTGATGTAACCGAATAATATTTTTTTGAAATCTCAGATCCCTTCAAGACTGCCTATGCTGATGCTGAGTGACTATCCTGTTATGCTGAGTGACTATCCTCTTCCTCCTCAATGATCATGCTGATAGCTTGCAAGAATATTTTTGGTTCTGGGTGCCGCCACCAGTGGCTAAGGCCCAATTTTTCAGCCCCTGTTTAACAGGGGCGTGTAATTACAATTTTTGATGCAATACTTTTCAGCAGGGCTAGTTCCTGCGCTTCAACTAGAGTATCTGTGAGGGGTTGCAGTGTTGTGGCACCAGAACCAGTGCCTAAGGCCCAATTTTTCAGCCCCTGTATAACAGGGGCATGTAATTACAATTTTTGATGCAATATTTTGCAGGAGGGCTCATTCCTGCGCTCCAAATAGAGTATCTGTGAGGGGTTGCAGTGTTGTGGCACCAGTGCCTAAGGCCCAATTTTTATGCCCCTGTTCAACAGGGACATGTAATTACAATTCTTGATCTAATATTTCACAGCAGGACCTGTTTCTGTGCCCACCAAGAGTAGCTGTGAGGACTTACAGTGTTGTGGCACCAGCACCACCACCAAAGGCCCAATTTTTCTGCCCCTGTTCAACAGGTGCATGTAATTACAATTCTTGATCTAATATTTCACAGCAGGGCTCGTTCCAGCTCCCACCAAGAGTAACTGTGAGTACTTACAGTGTTGTGGCAACACCACCACCACCACCACTAAAGGCCCAATTTTTCTGCCCTGTTCAACAGGTGCATGTAATTAAAATTCTTGATCTAATATTTCACAGCAGGGTCTGTTCCAGCTCCCACCAAGAGTAAACGTGAGGACTTATAGTGTTGTGGTAACACCACCACCACCAAAGGCCCAAATTTTCTGCCCCTGTTCAACAGGTACATGAAATTACAATTCTTGATCTAATATTTCAAAGCAGGGCCCGTTTCTGCACCCACCAAGAGTAACTGTGAGGACTTACAGTGTTGTGGCACCAGCACCACCACCACCACCAAAGGCCCAATTTTTCTGACTCTGTTCAACAGGGGCATGTAATTACAATTCTTGATCTAATATTTCACAGCAGAGCCCATTCCTGCGCCCACCAAGAGTAACTGTGAGGGCTTACAGTGTTGTGGCAACACCAACACCTAAGGCCCCAATTTCTGCAGAGTATATAGGGCAGGCCCCTACTTTCAAACATCCAACTTACAAATGACTCCTACTTGCAAGCGGAAGGAGACAACAGGAAGTGAGATGAAATCTACCCCTAAGAAGGGAAATTCTCTCCTGTAAAAATAGATTTTTTGGCTGGAGCACTTTAAAAATGTACCAGTTAAAAATTACAAACAGATTCTACTTAACAACAAACCTACAGTCCCTGTCTTGCTTGCACAGCCTGTATACTGCTGTTCAGAGTATATAGGGCCTGGGGGACCCACGGCTTTCCCTTTTTTTAATTTGGGTGCAGGGTTCCCTTTAATATCCATACAAGACCCAAAGGGCCTGGTAATGGACTGAGGGGGGGTACCCATGCCATTTGTCTCACTGATTTTCATCCATATTGCCGGGACCCAACATTACATTAAAGCCACAAGCAGTTTTAAATGACTTTTATTCCTTTAAAAATGTCATTTTGTGCAGGGACTGTTCTAAGCATGGGAAACGCGCACCACTTTACAGGCATACTATAGACACCCCCCAGGCACGATATTTAAAGGAATATTTCACTTTTTTTTCACTTTAACCACTTGCCGACCGCCTCACGCCTATATACGTGAGCAGAATGGCACGGGCAGGCAAAATCACGTACCTGGTACGTGATTGCCTTCCCGCGGGCCGGGGGTCTGATCGGACCCCCCCCGGTGCCAGCTGCGGTCGGCATTTGGCTGGGAGAGTTGAGAGACGAGGGGGAGGCCATCCGATCGTGGCCCCCCCCTCGCGATCGCTCCCAGCCAATGAGAAACATCCTCTGCCTCTGTATAGTACACAGAGGCAGAGGATGTGATGTCATCTCTCCTCGGCTCGGGAGTTTCCGTTCCGGCCCGAGGAGAGACGACATGTGAGTAAGTGCACAACACACACACAACACAGTAGAACATGCCAGGCACACTAAACACCCCGATCCCCCTCCCCCGATCGCCCCCCGATCCCCCCCCAATCACCCCCCCCCTGTCACAAACTGACACCAAGCAGGTTTTTTTTTTCTGATTGCTGCATAGTGTCAGTTTGTGACAGTTACAGTGTTAGGACAATTAGGGTTAGCCCCCTGTAGGTCTAGGGTACCCCCCTAACCCCCCTAATAAAGTTTTAACCCCTTGATCACCCCCCGTCACCAGTGTCACTAAGCGATCATTTTTCTGATCGCTGTATTAGTGTCGCTGGTGACGCTAGTTAGTGAGGTAAATATTTAGGTTCGCCGTCAGCATTTTATAGCGACAGGGACCCCCATATACTATCTAATAAATGCTTTAACCCCTTGATTGCCCCCTAGTTAACCCTTTCACCACTGATCACCGTATAACTGTTACGGGTGACGCTGGTTAGTTCGTTTATTTTTTATAGTGTCAGGGCACCCGCCGTTTATTACCGAATAAAGGTTTAGCCCCCTGATCGCCCGGCGGTGATATGCGTCGCCCCAGGCAGCGTCAGATTAGCGCCAGTACCGCTAACACCCACGCACGCTGCATACGCCTCCCTTAGTGGTATAGTATCTGAACGTATCAATATCTGATCCGATCAGATCTATACTAGCGTCCCCAGCAGTTTAGGGTTCCCAAAAACGCAGTGTTAGCGGGATCAGCCCAGATACCTGCTAGCACCTGCGTTTTGCCCCTCCGCCCAGCCTAGCCCAGCCCACCCAAGTGCAGTATCGATCGATCGATCACTGTCACTTACAGAACACTAAATGCATAACTGCAGCGTTCGCAGAGTCAGGCCTGATCCCTGCGATCGCTAACAGTTTTTTTGGTAGTGTTTTGGTGAACTGGTAAGCACCAGCCCCAGGCAGCGTCAGGTTAGCGCCAGTACCGCTAACACCCACGCACGCACCGTACACCTCCCTTAGTGGTATAGTATCTGAACGGATCAATATCTGATCCAATCAGATCTATACTAGCGTCCCCAGCAGTTTAAGGTTCCCAAAAACGCAGTGTTAGCGGGATCAGCCCAGATACCTGCTAGCACCTGCGTTTTGCCCCTCCGCCCGGCCCAGCCCAGCCCACCCAAGTGCAGTATCGATCGATCACTGTCACTTACAGAACACTAAACGCATAACTGCAGCGTTCGCAGAGTCAGGCCTGATCCCTGCGATCGCTAACAGTTTTTTTGGTAGCGTTTTGGTGAACTGGCAAGCGCCAGCGGCCTAGTACACCCCGGTCGTAGTCAAACCAGCACTGCAGTAACACTTGGTGATGTAGCGAGTCCCATAAGTGCAGTTCAAGCTGGTGTGGTGGCAAGCACAAGTAGTGTCCCGCTGCCACCAAAAAGACAAACACAGGCCCGTCGTGCCCATAGTGCCCTTCCTACTGCATTCGCCAATCCTAATTGGGAACCCACCGCTTCTGCAGCGCCCGTACTTCCCCCATTCACATCCCCAACCAAATGCAGTTGGCTGCATGAGAGGCATTTTTATGTCCTCCCGAGTACCCCTACCCAACAAACCCCCCCAAAAAGATGTTGTGTCTGCAGCAAGCGCGGATATAGGCATGACACCCGCTATTATTGTCCCTCCTGTCCTGACAATCCTGGTCTTTGCATTGGTGAATGTTTTGAACGCTACCATTCACTAGTTGAGTATTAGCGTAGGGTACAGCATTGCACAGACTAGGCACACTTTCACAGGGTCTCCCAAGATGCCATCGCATTTTGAGAGACCCGAACCTGGAACCGGTTACAGTTATAAAAGTTACAAGTTTGCAAAAAAAACACAAACAAAAATAAAAAAAAATAGTTGTTGTTTTATTCTCTCTCTCTATTCTCTCTCTATTGTTCTGCTCTTTTTTACTGTATTCTATTCTGCAATGTTTTATTGTTATTATGTTTTATCATGTTTGCTTTTCAGGTATGCAATTTTTTATACTTTACCGTTTACTGTGCTTTATTGTTAACCATTTTTTGGTCTTCAGGTACACCATTCACGACTTTGAGTGGTTATACCAGAATGATGCCTGCAGGTTTAGGTATCATCTTGGTATCATTCTTTTCAGCCAGCGGTCGGCTTTCATGTAAAAGCAATCCTAGCGGCTAATTAGCCTCTAGACTGCTTTTACAAGCAGTGGGAGGGAATGCCCCCCCCCCACCGTCTTCCGTGTTTTTCTCTGGCTCTCCTGTCTCAACAGGGAACCTGAGAATGCAGCCGGTGATTCAGCCAGCTGACCATAGAGCTGATCAGAGACCAGAGTGGCTCCAAACATCTCTATGGCCTAAGAAACCGAAAGCTACGAGCATTTTATGACTTAGATTTCGCCGGATGTAAACAGCGCCATTGGGAAATTGGGGAAGCATTTTATCACACCGATCTTGGTGTGGTCAGATGCTTTGAGGGCAGAGGAGAGATCTAGGGTCTAATAGACCCCAATTTTTTCAAAAAAGAGTACCTGTCACTACCTATTGCTATCATAGGGGATATTTACATTCCCTGAGATAACAATAAAAATGATTTAAAAAAAAAAAAAAATGAAAAGAACAGTTTAAAAATAAGATAAAAAAGCAAAAAAATAATAAAGAAAAAAAAAAAAAAAAAGCACCCCTGTCCCCCCTGCTCTCGCGCTAAGGCGAACGCAAGCGTCGGTCTGGCGTCAAATGTAAACAGCAATTGCACCATGCATGTGAGGTATCACCGCGAAGGTCAGATCGAGGGCAGTATTTTTAGCAGTAGACCTCCTCTGTAAATCTAAAGTGGTAACCTGTAAAGGCTTTTAAAGGCTTTTAAAAATGTATTAATTTTGTTGCCACTGCACGTTTGTGCGCAATTTTAAAGCATGTCATGTTTGGTATCCATGTACTCGGCTTAAGATCATCTTTTTTATTCCATCAAACATTTGGGCAATATAGTGTGTTTTAGTGCATTAAAATTTAAAAAAGTGTGTTTTTTCCACAAAAAATGTGTTTGAAAAATCGCTGCGCAAATACCGTGTGAAAAAAAAAATGAAACACTCACCATTTTAATCTGTAGGGCATTTGCTTTAAAAAAATATATAATGTTTGGGTGTTCAAAGTAATTTTCTTGCAAAAAATAATAATTTTTTCACGTAATCAAAAAGTGTCAGAAAGGGTTTTGCCTTCAAGTGGTTAGAAGAGTGGGTGATGTGTGACATAAGCTTCTAAATGTTGTGCATAAAATGCCAGGACAGTTCAAAACCCCCCCAAATGACCCCATTTTGGAAAGTAGACACCCCAAGCTATTTTCTGAGAGGCATGTCGAGTCCATGGAATATTTTATATTGTGACACAAGTTGCGGGAAAGAGACAAATTTTTTTTTTTTTTTGCACAAAGTTGTCACTAAATGATATATTGCTCAAACATGCCATGGGGATATGTGAAATTACACCCCAAAATACATTCTGCTGCTTCTCCTGAGTACGGGGATACCACATGTGTGGGACTTTTTGGGAGCATAGCTGCGCACGGGACCCCGAAAACCAAGCACCGCCTTCAGGCTTTCTAAGGGCGTAAATTTTTGATTTCACTCTTCACTGCCTATCACAGTTTCTGAGGCCATGGAATGCCCAGGTGGCACAAAACCCCCCAAAATGACCCCATTTTGGAAAGTAGACACCCCAAGCTATTTGCTGAGAGGTATAGTGAGTATTTTGCAGGCCTCACTTTTTGTCACAAAGTTTTGAAAATTGAAAAAAGAAAAAAATTTTTTTTTTCTGGTCTTTCTTCATTTTCAAAAACAAATGAGAGCTGCAAAATACTCACCATGCCTCTCAGCAAATAGCTTGGGGTGTCTACTTTCCAAAATGGGGTCATTTGGGGGGGTTTTGTGCCATCTTGGCATTTTATGGCCTTCAAAACTGTGATAGGTAGTGAGGCGTGAAATCAAAAATTTATGCCCTTAGAAATCCTGAAGGCGGTGCTTGGTTTTCGGGGCCCCGTACGCGGCTAGGCTCCCAAAAAGTCCCACACATGTGGTGTCCCCATACTCAGGAGAAGCAGCTGAATGTATTTTGGGGTGCAATTTCACATATGCCCATGGCCTGTGTGAGCAATATATCATTTAGTGACAACTTTTTGTAAATTTTTTTTTTTTTTGTCATTATTCAATCACTTGGGACAAAAAAAAAAAATATTCAATGGGTTCAACATGCCTCTCAGCAATTTCCTTGGGGTGTCTACTTTCCAAAATGGGGTCATTTGGGGGGTTTTGTACTGCCCTGCCATTTTAGCACCTCAAGAAATGACATAGGCAGTCATAAACTAAAAGCTGTGTAAATTACAGAAAATGTACCCTAGTTTGTAGACGCTATAACTTTTGCGCAAACCAATAAATATACGCTTATTGACATTTTTTTACCAAAGACATGTGGCCGAATACATTTTGGCCTAAATGTATGACTAAAATTTAGTTTATTGGATTTTTTTTATAACAAAAAGTAGAAAATATCATTTTTTTTCAAAATTTTCGGTCTTTTTCCGTTTATAGCGCAAAAAATTAAAACGGCAGAGGTGATCAAATACCATCAAACAAAAGCTCTATTTGTGGGAAGAAAAGGACGCAAATTTCATTTGGGTACAGCATTGCATGACCGCGCAATTAGCAGTTAAAGCGACGCAGTGCCGAATTGTAAAAAGTGCTCTGGTCAGGAAGGGGGTAAAATCTTCCGGGGCTGAAGTGGTTAAGCATCATTAAAATCACTGCTCCCGAAAAAAAGGCAGTTTTTAAAACTTTTTTTGCATTGATACATGTCCCCTGGGGCAGGACCCGGGTCCCCAAACCCTTTTTAGGACAATACCATGCCAATTTGCCTTTAAATTTAGCACTTTTGATTTAGAACATTCGAGTCCCATAGACTTCAATGGGGTTCTAAAGTTTGCACGAATTTTCGGTTCGTTCGCAGGTTCTGGTGCAAACCGAACCGGGGGGTGTTCGGCTCATCCCTAATTGTCATCAAAGAACACAGAATAGAAATGAGAATGTTTCAAAATGACTATATGCAAACATACTGCAAAATATATTCCTGGGCACTAAGTTTAAAAAGCTAAAACAAAACCTATATGACTCACACTCAATATTATAAAGCCATAGATAATTAGAAAAAGCACATTTAAAAAAAAAAGAAGGAATGATTTCATCATTTGAAACTCAAGATAGCAAAAAAAATAAAAAATCACAATGAACAGCAGCTTGCAAAAGAGAGTAAGCCAAACCCCCAAAATTATTTAAATATATTAATATTAAAAAGATCAGGTCTGAGCATGTAGGCACCTTCATAACTTCTTCAACTCTGTGTATACAAAGGAAAACAGTAGAGCCCAAGTTCAAAATGGGACTAGTGCTACCACAGTCACTAATGAACCACAATGACTCAGAATTGATATGGTCCGGACAAAACAGTTATACAAAATAAAGGTGAATAAATATACTTACCTCCACTGTGCAGCTCGTTTTGCACAGAGTGGCCCCGAACCTGGTCTTCTGGGGTCCCTCGGCAGCTGTCTCGGCTCCCCCTGCAAGGACTCAACACTTTCATGCGAGCTCCCTCGCATGGTGTTGAGTGCTTGCGGGCGACCTCCCGTGATACAGCCGGTGGCCATAGCCGCTCATTGTATCACTCGGCCCCGCCCCCCGGTGCGCCGCATCATTGGATGGGATTGACAGCAGAGCGAGCCAATGGCTGCGCTGCTTTCAATCCAATCCATCCACTGTAACCAATAAACAGCCAGGCTGAGCGGCGAAGAGGATGTCGGGGATGAGTGCGGGACTTTCAAGGGGTCAGGTGAGTAAAACGGGGGGGCTGGGGGGGCCGGTATTGTCAGATGTTTTTTCACCTTAATGCATAGAATGCATTAGGGTGAAAAAACTTTGACCTTTACAACCCCTTTAAGATACATTAGAGTTTGATAAAAGGCCACATATATAGGTTTTTGCTAGAAATCAATATTCTAAGTGATAGTAAGCATGGGTTCACAAAAGACTGAAGTTGGAAAACAAATGTATATTCTCTATGTAATTTCAAATGAAAAGTAACATTTCCAGTACTTTGAGTTTAAAAGTACATTGTACATTTGAAGATAAAAAAAAAACATCAATTTTCAGCAGGAAATTAATTGGCAACATAAATGATTCTGTATTTATTATGTTTATCTGAAAATGAGCCGGATATTGTCTAATGCTTCTCATATACAGTACATGGGTGGATCTTAAACTTTGTAAAGATTAGCTATTGTGATGATAGTGAGGTCTGACAAGCCTCAAACTGAGTAGAGGGAGTTGGAAAGGCATAATAAACACAGTGCCACCTTAATTTCCCCAAAACACACTAGTTGGTACCACAGACAATCAAATTTAAAAATCATGTCTATGGTGGGCAATCAGAAAAGGTGACACATTTTATAAACCACAGTCCAACTTGACAGAATACAGGACAGCTAAGGAGGAATGCAGTAGATCAGAAACCTCCACTAGCAGGGTTTTTAAAGACCCCCAGTACATAAAAGTCCTATAATAAATAGTCTGTAGAACATCTAAGCAATACATACATAGTTACATAGTTACATAGTAGGTGAGGTTGAAAAAAGACACAAGTCCATCAAGTCCAACCTATGTGTGTGAGTATGTGTCAGTATTTCATTACATATCCCTGTATGTTGCGGTCATTCAGGTGATTATCTAATAGTTTCTTGAAGCTATCAATGCTCCCCGCTGAGACCACCGCCTGTGGAAGGGAATTCCACATCCTTGCCGCTCTTACAGTAAAGAACCCTCTACGTAGTTTAAGGTTAAACCTCTTTTCTTCTAATTGTAATGAGTGGCCACGAGTCTTATTAAACTCTCTTCTGCAAAAAAGTTTTATCCCTATTGTGGGGTCACCAGTACAGTATTTGTAAATTGAAATCATATCCCCTCTCAAGCATCTCTTCTCCAGAGAGAATAAGTTCAGTGCTCGCAACCTTTCCTCATAACTAAGATTCTCCAGACCCTTTATTAGCTTTGTTGCCCTTCTTTGTACTCGCTCCATTTCCAGTACATCCCTCCTGAGGACTGGTGCCCAGAACTGGACAGCATACTCCAGGTGCGGCCGGACCAGAGTCTTGTAGAGCGGGAGAATTATCATTTTATCTCTGGAGTTGATCCCCCTTTTAATGCATAATATTCTGTTTGCTTTATTAGCAGCAGCTTGGCATTGCATGCCATTGCTGAGCCTATCATCTACTAGGACCCCCAGGTCCTTTTCCATCCTAGATTCCCCCAGAGGTTCTCCCCCCAGTGTATAGATTGCATTCATATTTTTGCCACCCAAATGCATTATTTTACATTTTTCTACATTGAACCTCATTTTCTATGTAGTCGCCCACCCCATTAATTTGTTCAGGTCTTTTTGCAAGATTTCCACATCCTGCGGTCTTTTTTTATCTGCCAGGTATATAGTAAATTGAACCACTGAAGGTCAAATATATTGCCTTCAAAAAGTTGCCAACATCCCAATGTTAGTGGAAAAAATAAGACCCTTGGGTTAGGGAACTTATATACTCCCCAGTATAATGGGACTTTGTAGGCAAACCATACGATTAAATTAGATAAAAAGTGTTTTATTTATTTGAAAAAACATAAAAACAAGATACATTAAACATGAATCTCAGCAAAAGTATTTATACAGTAGAATTTGCTTTCATATAGTAATTTTTTGTGTATACTTCCATTTATAATATGGTATTTTCTCTAGAAGCCTGACATGTGTCAGGACGGTGTCCCTTCTTCAGAGGCATATTGCAGAGAGAAAAGTCGTATATATAGGAGATACATTCTGAAATAACAAATGAAAATAATTTGCACACAAGTAACAATATAAACAACAGGAGGTTTGGCAACCCAACATCCCACAGTGTCCACCATACATACCAGTAAAAGGTTTTCAAGAATGAAAGATACATATATGAATATGCACAAACATCCAGTTTGGCATAAGGTAGCAAATTATATCTTTTTGGATAAAAAGCGCACTGGCTGTCGGCTGACCAGCCAGTGTGAAATAATGGTTATCCCCCAGCTTCAGAAGTGACCTCGCAAAGGCACCCAAATAGGAGGACAGCCCCGCTAGGTCCCAGATTGACCTTTAAAAAGAAAAGGAGAATGAACTTTTAAGTAATTTTCTCAAAAAAAAAAAAAACGTGAATATGCATATATTTTATATATTCTGTTATCTATTCACCTAAAAAAGGGAACCTTTTTCTTTCGTTTGAACAAAGAGTATAAAGTGTAGCCAGTATCCCATGTCTACAAGATCACACTCTCTTTAAAATATAAAAGAGAAGGCATACAGACAGGCCTGCTAGATTTAGGGGATTGACAGTGAACCCTTTTATATAGGAATGAAAAAATAATTAATTAATTAATCATGCAGCTGAACCATTGGTCAAGTAAGTATAGAGCAAGAAAGAATACAAAGGAGTATGTGGAAGTATGCTTGATTTTATCTCACATAAAAGATGTCTTGCAAGGGAGTAAGTCGCCCATTCCAGGGAGAAAGAGGTTTAATTTTACTTACTTGTTAAGTACAGAGATGATGCATAGGCAGCTGGAGCAGAGAGCGGCCTGGAGCTTGGGTGGTGGGATAACACACTGGGCAGGACGCCAAGACGCGGCTTAAATAGCGTCATTACGCATGGCGCAGCGCACAACAACATTCTGTCAAACTAGTACTTGTCATGATATGGGATTGGGCGAAAACAAAAAAAGAGAAAGCAACCATTGCTATGGCAACTGAGAGTGCAATCACGCAAACAAAGAGGGGGGGGAGGAAGGGGAGAGGATGGACAAGAAAGACAAATGGGAGGAAAAAGAAAAAAGAAAAAAAGAAAAAAGAAAAAGAAAAAAAAGAAAAAGAAAAGAAGCAGATTGGATGAATAAGTTCTAGTGACCATATAGAGAGAAAGATGCATGAAAAACATATCAAAAAATATATATAAAAAATAATGAAAAATGAATGAAAAATAAAAATAATGAATAAAATCAGAATCAACTCACTGATTCCATTTTATTTAGAAACCAAAATAGAAATAAAATAAAGAAGGGGGGGACCCGAGGTGTCCAAAAGATGGGGCCCCAGGGGAGGGTCTGCACGGCGCCCACCCAGAGCCGAAGTGCTGGGGGAGCGTCGTGTAGGTCCACCCCACTGACGCACGAAAACACCGACATGACAAACCCAAATGGACGGACGAGTCTGCAGTGTAGAAAGGTGCCACACCGTCATCACAGATGGTTCGACGTGGCCCACGTGCGCCGGGGGAGCCGTGGAGGTAGTGGGAGCCGTCAAACGTGAAAAAGTTATGTGTGATTTCATTTTAACACATAACTTTTTCACGTTTGACGGCTCCCACTACCTCCAGGTGCAGGGGGTTGCGATGGGGACATGTTGTGCCCCATCGTATGCCAACCTGTACCTGGGGGAGTGGGAGCGGTCGCTTCTGTCGCTCCTGTCAGACGATAGCCTTTCGCCATATACCACCCATGTAGCAGCATGGTTCAGGTATATAGACGATATTTTCATGATATGGAATGGTACATCTGAGGCTTTACACTCTTTTATACAAATCATGAACTCAAACAACTCTAACCTGTTTTTCACGATGGCTTCCAGTGATACTTCAATTACCTTTTTAGATCTAAGTATAACCAAATCCACAGATGGGTCCCTTTCCAGCGGTCTCTATCGGAAAGAGACCGCTGGAAATACTATTCTACATGCATCAAGCTCACATCCCAAATCATTAGTTGCATCCATCCCTTATGGGCAATATCTAAGACTCAGGCGTAACTGCTCAAATGATGCTGACTTTGTCAGGGAAGCCAACAAACTAAGAGAGAGACTCCTCGAACGAGGATACTCACCTACATGCCCAAAAAAAGCATTTAAAAGAGCCCGAGGACAATTAAGGCATAACATCTTGTTCTCTAAAAAAAACTGCCTCCATCTCCCAACCAGCTATTAGGGTAATTACCACCTATAATAAGCAGCATGGAATTCTCAAGAATATCCTGCAAAAACATTGGCATCTACTACAAATAGACCCCAATTTAAAACCACACATAACTGCTACACCTACCATCACATATAGGAAGACCCGTTCATTGGGGGATTACCTTGTAAAAAGCGAATACACAGGCACCTTTCGTTCAGATATATGTAAATGACCAGGAACTTTTACATGTGGTGGATGTTCATGTTGCCGCTACATGAACACACGAAACAAATTCAAACCACCCAATGGAAGAATGTACAGGCCGAGACACTTCTCTAATTGTAAGACTCCTGGAGTTGTTTATTTATTAACTTGCCAATGTGGATGCTTCTGCGTTGGCAAAACCAAATTACAGTTCCATAAAAGGGCGGCACGACATATCACCAGCATGAGGCAGGCGGATCCGGACCTCCCTCTGGGGCGACATGTACGTGACCATCATACGGGAAAGTTTCCCCTTGTCCATTTCACCATCCTCGATCGTGTCCATCCGGACACGAGGGGTGGTGATTGGAATAAGATCTTGCTCCAGAGGGAGGCCCGTTGGATAGATAAACCTCAATGCAACACAATTCCCAGGTTTAAATACCCAGATGAGCTTTCGTCCCTTTTTGGAAGGCTTTGTCTCAGGGGGGTGTGAAAAAGAATAGGAATTCAATACTGCACACCTGACGAAACACCGAGAATATGTATTCTCTAGGGATGAGCTTCGTGTTCGAGTCGAACCCATGTTCGACTCGAACATCGGCTGTTCGACCGTCCGTCGAATTGCGAACGTTATGGGCCGTTCGCGCCAAATTCGTGTGGCGCGTCACGGCCCATAATTCACTGCGGCATCGCAGTGCATTGCTGGCTGATGATTGGCCAAGCATGCACTATGACCCGCATGCTTGGCCAATCACAGCGCCGTCAGTAGAGAGAGCTGTAATTGGCCAAAGCCAGGGTGGCTTTGGCCAATTATGGCTCAGGGGATTTAGTACACGCCCCACACTATATAAGGCCGCCTGCACGGCGGCCCTGTGTAGTGTGTTCCGGTGTGCTGATAGAGAGAGAGACAGACAGTGTCATTTGATTTGAGAGCTAGATTAGGCTAGATCTGTTCCTGCTCTTTACATTTAGTGCAGTGCGTCCTGCTCACAGTGTTCAGCTAGATCTGTTCCTGCTCTTTACATTTAGTGCAGTGCGTCCTGCTCACAGTGTTCAGCTAGATCCGTTCCTGCTATTTACATTTAGTGCAGTGCGTCCTGCTCACAGTGTTCAGCTAGATCTGTTCCTGCTATTTACATTTAGTGCAGTCAGTGCGTCCTGCTCACAGTGTTCAGCTAGATCTGTTCCTGCTATTTACATTTAGTGCAGTGCGTCCTGCTCACAGTGTTCAGCTAGATCCGTTCCTGCTATTTACATTTAGTGCAGTCAGTGCATCCTGCTCACAGTGTTCAGCTAGATCCGTTCCCGCTATTTACATTTAGTGCAGTCAGTGCGTCCTGCTCACAGTGTTCAGCTAGATCCGTTCCTGCTATTTACATTTAGTGCAGTCAGTGCGTCCTGCTCACAGTGTTCAGCTAGATCCGTTCCTGCTATTTACATTTAGTGCAGTGCGTCCTGCTCACAGTGTTCAGCTAGATCCGTTCCTGCTATTTACATTTAGTGCAGTGCGTCCTGCTCACAGTGTTCAGCTAGATCTGTTCCTGCTATTTACATTTAGTGCAGTGCGTCCTGCTCACAGTGTTCAGCTAGATCTGTTCCTGCTATTTACATTTAGTGCAGTCAGTGCGTCCTGCTCACAGTGTTCAGCTAGATCCGTTCCTGCTATTTACATTTAGTGCAGTGCGTCCTGCTCACAGTGTTCAGCTAGATCTGTTCCTGCTATTTACATTTAGTGCAGTGCGTCCTGCTCACAGTGTTCAGCTAGATCTGTTCCTGCTATTTACATTTAGTGCAGTCAGTGCGTCCTGCTCACAGTGTTCAGCTAGATCCGTTCCTGCTATTTACATTTAGTGCAGTGCGTCCTGCTCACAGTGTTCAGCTAGATCTGTTCCTGCTATTTACATTTAGTGCAGTCAGTGCGTCCTGCTCACAGTGTTCAGCTAGATCCGTTCCTGCTATTTACATTTAGTGCAGTGCGTCCTGCTCACAGTGTTCAGCTAGATCTGTTCCTGCTATTTACATTTAGTGCAGTGCGTCCTGCTCACAGTGTTCAGCTAGATCCGTTCCTGCTATTTACATTTAGTGCAGTCAGTGCGTCCTGCTCACAGTGTTCAGCTAGATCCGTTCCTGCTATTTACATTTAGTGCAGTGCGTCCTGCTCACAGTGTTCAGCTAGATCCGTTCCTGTTATCTTCCTACTGACAGGCAGGCTTGTCTGGTTACAGTATATAAAGCTACCTGAAGAAAATTACAGGTGTTCTATCCCAGCTTAGTGCAGCTACAGGCCATTAGTATGTCTGGAAGGCCAAGAAGGAGAGGCAGACAGTCACAAGCCAATAAGAGAGGGCAAGCAGGCTCTGTGTCTAGTGCTGGTCGTGGAGACGGTGCATCCTCATCAGCACGTGGCCATGGGACACGCTTGGCCTTTTTTTCGGCAGCTGGCCGTGTTGAGCCGCAACATGCAGAAAACTTGGTCGAGTGGATGACCAAGCCGTCCTCATCCTCCTCATCCTCTCTCACCCATGCCCAGGGTGCTTTGTCTGGCAAAGCAGCGGCCTCTTCCCTCAGCTCAATGTCATCAGTGACTCCTTCCCTAGCTCCACCATGTCCTCATGAGGATTCCCTCGAACTGTTTGACCACAGTGTTGGGTACATGCTCCAGGAGGATGCCCAGCGTTTGGAAGGCTCTGATGATGATACTGAGCTCGATGAAGGCAGTAAAATGAGCACGGACAGAGGGGGTGCCCAAGAAGGACAGCAATCTGGCAGTCATGCTCCCCCTGCTGCAGCATACTGCCAGGTTTGCTCCAGTGATGAGGAGGGAGGGGATGATGAGGTCACTGACTCAACGTGGGTGCCTGATAGGAGAGAGGAGGAGGAGGAGGAGGAGGAGGCGGCACATCACCAACGAGGCAGGATGCCCTCCAGGGGCCAGCCTAAGGGCAGCACATTGACTGCATCACACCCCAAAGCTCCACATGTGCAGGGCGCTGCAGTCTCTGCGCGTTATTCAAAAAGTTCTTTGGTGTGGGCCTTTTTTGAGACGAGTGCATCAGATCGCACCGCTGCTATTTGCAACATATGTCTCAAGCGTATCTCGCGTGGCCAAAACATCTCCCGCTTGGGTACCACATGCTTGACCAGACATATGTTGACCTGCCATGCAGTTCGTTGGCAAGCATATCTAAAAGACCCACACCAAAGAACAAAGAGGATCTCTCCTTGCTCCTCATCAGCTGAGATTTCCAACCCCACTAGACCTTCAGTCCTCTCTGAGACCTGCAGTGAGAGGAATGAAGGTGTAGAATTAGGTGTGTCACAGCCAAGTACTTGTGGGCAATCTGCTTTTGGTACACCGACGCCAGATTGTACCAGGCAAATTTCCCTGCCCCAGCTGCTGCACCGCCGAAAGAAGTTTGCTCCCAGCCATCCACATGCCCAGCGGTTGAATGCTAGCTTGGCAAAATTGCTAGCACTTCAACTGCTGCCTTTTCAGTTGGTAGACTCTGCCCCCTTCCGTGAGTTTGTGGAATGTGCGGTTCCTCAGTGGCAGGTACCCAAACGCCACTTTTTCTCACGGAAGGCGATTCCAGCTCTCTACCGGCATGTGGAAGGCAATGTCCATGCCTCGCTGGACAGGGCGGTCAGCGGTAAGGTGCATATTACCGCTGACTCATGGTCCAGCAGGCATGGACAGGGACGTTACTTAAGTTTCACGGCGCATTGGGTGACTCTGCTGGCAGCTGGGAAGGATGCAGGACAAGGTGCAGTAGTGTTGGAGGTTGTTCCGCCACCACGCCTCCAAAATGCTGATTGTGACACACCTCTCTCCTCCACCCCCTCCTCTTCTTCTTCCTCCATGGCCTCTTCCTCGGAACCAGCGGTGCTCCGTAGGCGTTCAAGGGGCTACGCAAGTACGCAGGCCAAAAGATGCCATGCGGTGCTTGAGCTGGTGTGCTTGGGGGACAGGAGCCACACTGGGGCAGAGGTTCTGTCAGCTCTGCAGGGGCAGGTTCAGAGGTGGTTGACGCCACGCCAACTTAAGGCAGGAATGGTGGTTTGCGACAATGGCACCAACCTCCTCTCTGCCCTCCGACAGGGACAACTGACCCATGTGCCCTGTTTGGCTCACGTCCTTAACTTGGTGGTGCAGCGGTTCTTGGGCAGGTACCCGGGCTTACAGGATGTCCTGAGGCAGGCCAGGAAAGTCTGTGTGCATTTCCGCCGGTCATATAATGCCAGTGCTCGGCTGACGGACCTCCAAAAGGAGTTTAACCTGCCCAAGAACCGCCTAATCTGTGACATGCCCACCAGGTGGAACTCGACATTGGCCATGCTGCAGCGGCTGCACACGCAGCAGAGGGCCATAAATGAGTACCTGTGCGACTATGGCACCAGGACAGGGTCAGGGGACCTTGGTTTTTTTTCCCCACGCCAGTGGGCCATGATCAGGGATGCATGCACTGTCCTGTCACCATTCGAGGAGGCCACGAGGATGGTGAGCACTGACAGTGCATGCATCAGTGACACTGTCCCCCTTGTCCACCTGTTGGAGCACACGCTGCGTGGAATAATGGACAGGGCACTTGAGGCAGAACAGAGGCAGGAAGAGGAGGACTTCCTTAGCTCTCAAGGCCCCCTTTATCCAGACAGTGTTCCTGCGTGCCCGCCGATCACACAGGAAGAGGACGAGGAGGAGGAGGAGGAGGAGGAGGAAGATTGTGTCAGTATGGAGGTGGAGCCTGGCACTCAGCATCAGCAGTCTTTAAGGGATCAGTCCCAAGGAACACATGGACTTGTACGTGGCTGGGAGGAGGTGGCTGCGGACGTTGTTGTCCTTAGTGACCCAGAGGACTCCGGACCGAATGCCTCAGCAAACCTACGCTGCATGGCCTCCCTGATCCTGCAAAGCCTGCGTAAGGATCCTCGTATTCGTGGTATCAAGGAGAAGGACCAATACTGGCTGGCAACCCTCCTTGATCCACGTTACAAGGGTAAGGTTGCGGACCTTATCTTGCCATCGCAGAGGGAGCAGAGGATGAAACATCTTCGGGAGGCCTTGCAGAAAGGTCTGTGCAACGCGTTCCCAGAGACTGGGAGGTTACAAACTCCTGTTTCTGGACAACGTGTTGCTGAGGCTTCGGTCAGTCAAAGAAGGAGCGGTGGAGAAGGTGGCCGTCTGACCGATGCGTTCAGACAATTTTTTGGTCCGCAGCCCCAAGGTATGATCGGTTCCAGCAACCATCGCCAGCGTCTGTTTTACATGGTGCAGGAATACCTAGGGGCAAGATCAGACTTGGACACCTTTCCCACCGAAAATCCTCTGGGTTACTGGGTCTTGAGGATGGATCACTGGCCAGAGCTTGCACAGTATGCAATTGAGCTACTGGCCTGTCCTGCATCCAGCGTTCTTTCGGAACGCACATTCAGTGCTGCTGGAGGCGTGGTAACCGATCACAGGGTGCGTCTGTCCACTGACTCGGTCGATCGGCTGACCTTCATAAAAATGAATCAGTCTTGGATCACCACCAGCTACCAAGCACCTGATGCTGATGTAACTGAATAATTTTTTTCAGATCCCTTCAAAGACTGCCTATGCTGATGCTGAGTGACTATCCCTGAGTAATTATCCTCTTCCTCCTCAATCATCACGCTGATAGCTTGTAAGAACATTTTTGGTTCTGGGCGCCACCACCAGTGCCTAAGGCACAATTTTTCAGCCCCTGTATAACAGGGGCGTGTAATTACAATTTTTGATGTAATACTTTGCAGCAGGGCTCGTTCCTACATTCCAACTAGAGTGTCTGTGAGGGGTTGCAGTGTTGTGGCACCAGCACCAGTGCCTAAGGCCCAATTTTTCTGCCCCTGTCTAACAGGGGCGTGTAATTACAATTTTTGATGCAATACTTTGCAGCAGGGCTCGTTCCTGCGTTCCAACTAGAGTGTCTGTGAGGGGTTGCAGTGTTGTGGCACCAGCACCAGTGCCTAAGGCCCAATTTTTCTGCCCCTGTCTAACAGGGGCGTGTAATTACAATTTTTGATGCAATACTTTGCAGCAGGGTTCGTTCCTGCGTTCCAACTAGAGTGTCTGTGAGGGGTTGCAGTGTTGTGGCACCAGCACCAGTGCCTAAGGCCCAATTTTTCTGCCCCTGTCTAACAGGGGCGTGTAATTACAATTTTTGATGCAATACTTTGCAGCAGGGCTCGTTCCTGCGTTCCAACTAGAGTGTCTGTGAGGGGTTGCAGTGTTGTGGCACCAGCACCAGTGCCTAAGGCCTAATTTTTCAGCTCCTGTTCAACAGGGGCATGTAATTACAATTCTTGATCTAATATTTCACAGCAGGGCCCTGTGAGGGCTTACAGTGTTTTGGCCACAGCAACACCTAAGGCCCAAATTTCTGCTGAGTATATAGGGCAGGACCCTACTTTCAAACATCTAACTTACAAACGACTCCTACTTGCAAACGGAAGGAGACAACAGGAAGTGAGATGAAATCTACCCCTAGGAAGGGAAATTCTCTCATGTAAGAGTTAATATGGGAAAACAATTTCTCCTTTCCACTGATGCTTTCCAATCCTTGTTCCACAAAAAAACCCAAATTTTCAAAAAACATTTTTCATTGGGACAAAAAAGTGAGGTGAAATCTTCTGAAGAGGAGGAAAGACGCAAAACAAATGTCACAGGGGTGATAACCCTTCCCTATGTTTTCCAAAAAGCTTAGAAAAGATTTTTTGGCTGGAGCTAAACACGTTAAAAATGTTCAAAATTACAAACAGATTCTACTTAACAACAAACCTACAGTCCCTGTCTTGTTTGCACCGCCTGTATACTGCTGTTCAGAGTATATAGGGACCTTTCCTTATTTTAATTTGGGTGCGGGGTTCCCCTTAATATCCATACAAGACCCAAAGGGCCTGGTAATGGACTGGGGGGTACCCATGCCGTTTGTCTCACTGATTTTCATCCATATTGCCAGGACCCGACATGACATTAAACCCGCAAGCAGTTTTAAATGAGATTTTTTCCTTTAAAAATGACATTTGGTGCAGGGACTGTTCTAAACATGGGAAACACGCGTCACTTTACAGGCATACTATAGACACCCCCCAGGTACGATATTTAAAGGAATATTTCACTTTTTTTTTTTTACTTTAAGCATCATTAAAATCACTGCTCCCGAAAAAACGGCCGTTTTTAAAAGTTTTTTTTGCATTGATACATGTCCCCTGGGGTAGGACCCGGGTCCCCACACCCTTTTTAGGACAATACCATGCAAATTAGCCTTTAAAATGAGCACTTTTGATTTCGAACGTTCGAGTCCCATAGACGTCAATGGGGTTCTAACGTTCGTGCGAACTTGCGGTCCGTTCGCGGGTTCTGGTGCGAACCGAACCGGGGGGTGTTCGGCTCATCCCTAGTATTCTCGTAGGACATCTTCGAATTTTCCAGAAGTAATGGATTAGTTAATCAGGTCTTTGATGATGAATCCCGTGTAGATATCCTTTGATGATACTGCCTGTATCCATAGAATATACCTCTAACATGGCTGCATACATATAATAACTGTCATATTAATATCTAGCATGTATGTGGTTTTACATAAATTTGTATATAACCTTTACAATTTGATGCATTAAATATATCATATATACAAGATTTCCTGTCATGTATGTTTATCCATCCATTGCCTACCCAGCTATGTCCACCATACTTAATTTACAAGAATGATGTCTTTTGTAATCATTTTATTTTGAGAAAAAAAAAATTTGCCTTGTGGTTCAAAAACTCCTCTATCTAGTCTACAGTAACCTTGTGGTTGCCTGGCTTTGGATCTGCCTTCGCCCGGCGCACGTGGGCCACGTCGAACCATCTGTGATGACGGCGTGGCACCTTTCTACACTGCAGACTCGTCCGTCCATTTGGGCTTGTCATGTCAGTGTTTTCGTGCGTCGGTGGGGTGGACCTGCACGACGCTCCCCCAGCACTTCGGCTCTGGGCGGGCGCCATGCAGACCCTCCCCTGGGGCCCCATCTTTTGGACACCTCGGGTCCCCCCCTTCTTTATTTTATTTCTATTTTGGTTTCTAAATAAAATGGAATCAGTGAGTTGATTCTGATTTTATTCATTATTTTTATTTTTTATTCATTTTTCATTATTTTTTATATATATTTTTTGATATGTTTTTTCATGCATCTTTCTCTCTATATGGTCACTAGAACTTATTCATCCAATCTGCTTCTTTTCTTTTTCTTTTTTTCTTTTTCTTTTTTCTTTTTTTCTTTTTTCTTTTTCCTCCCATTTGTCTTTCTTGTCCATCCTCTCCCCTTCCTCCCCCCCCTCTTTGTTTGCGTGAGTGCACTCTCAGTTGCCATAGCAATGGTTGCTTTCTCTTTTTTTGTTTTCGCCCAATCCCATATCATGACAAGTACTAGTTTGACAGAATGTTGTTGTGCGCTGCGCCATGCGTAATGACGCCATCCTCCAGGGACGGCGTGACCCCGGAGTTTCCTCTTTTTCAGGATCTCTGGATGTCCGCCCTCCCTATGTGCACCATTCCGCCTGACGCATGCGCACACTGCAGAGTGACATCCTTCCCTCTGCTGACACTTCCGATTGGAATCTCACTGCGCAGGCGCCGGCGGCTATTTAAGCCGCGTCTTGGCGTCCTGCCCAGTGTGTTATCCCACCACCCAAGCTCCAGGCCGCTCTCTGCTCCAGCTGCCTATGCATCATCTCTGTACTTAACAAGTAAGTAAAATTAAACCTCTTTCTCCCTGGAATGGGCGACTTACTCCCTTGCAAGACATCTTTTATGTGAGATAAAATCAAGCATACTTCCACATACTCCTTTGTATTCTTTCTTGCTCTATACTTACTTGACCAATGGTTCAGCTGCATGATTAATTAATTAATTATTTTTTCATTCCTATATAAAAGGGTTCACTGTCAATCCCCTAAATCTAGCGGGCCTGTCTGTATGCCTTCTCTTTTATATTTTAAAGAGAGTGTGATCTTGTAGACATGGGATACTGGCTACACTTTATACTCTTTGTTCAAACGAAAGAAAAAGGTTCCCTTTTTTAGGTGAATAGATAACAGAATATATAAAATATATGCATATTCACGTTGTTTTTTTTAAGAAAATTACTTAAAAGTTCATTCTCCTTTTCTTTTTAAAGGTCAATCTGGGACCTAGCGGGGCTGTCCTCCTATTTGGGGGCCTTTGCGAGGTCACTTCTGAAGCCTGGGATAACCATTATTTCACACTGGCTGGTCAGCCGACAGCCAGTGCGCTTTTTATCCAAAAAGATATAATTTGCTACCTTATGCCAAACTGGATGTTTGTGCATATTCATATATGTATCTTTCATTCTTGAAAACCTTTTACTGGTATGTATGGTGGACACTGTGGGATGTTGAGTTGCCAAACCTCCTTTTGTTTATATTGTTACTTGTGTGCAAATTATTTTCATTTGTTATTTCAGAATGTATCTCCTATATATACGACTTTTCTCTCTGCAATACGCCTCTGAAGAAGGGACACCGTCCTGACACATGTCCGGCTTCTAGAGAAAATACCATATTATAAATGGAAGTATACACAAAAAATTACTATAAGAAAGCAAATTCTACTGTATAAATACTTTTGCTGAGATTCATGTCTAATGTATCTTGTTTTTATGTTTTTTCAAATAAATAAAACACTTTTTATCTAATTTAATCATATGGTTCGCCTACAAAGTCCCATTATACTGGGGGGTATATAAGTTCCCTAACCCAAGGGTCTTATTTTTTCCACTTTTTTATCTGCCAGAGCCAAACTTTATTCATAATCCATAAATCATGCTATTATGGAGTTACCTTAAAAAAGTGGTTACACTAATCTATAGGAAGACACCAACCAGTTAGACACCGAAATACAAATACGCTACAAGGTCCAGAATACTTATATAACACATTAGATCTCATAAGAGAAATATGAATAATATCCATATCATATTGGGGCTATAACACTATCATGTACTGGTGACGATTGGAATGTTGTGAAGGCCTCTCTTGCACCTCCTGCACAACACTCCTGAAGGTGGAGACAGAGAATGTGAGGGCACAGAGTGGCAGAGTGCCAGAGTAGTTGGCTGGTGAAGTGGATGAAGCTGGGAGTTGCAGTCCTGAGTGCAGGATACTGAAGCAGTTTGGCACCAGAGCAGGAGATGGTAGCAGGGCCGGTATGCAAGCAGCGACCAGCGGGAGCCAGGCAACAAGGAACCTAGTCAGCAGGCAGAGCAAGTCCAGGAAGCAGACCAAGTTGGGTAACAGCCAGGCAGTGTAGTACAGTATTAGAAAGCAAAAACAAGTCCAGTAAACAGGCCGAGGTCAGAGTGATCAGATGAACACGGTTAATGCAAGAGCAAAAGCGAAGTCCAGGGTAACGCTGGGTTCAGGTACAAACTAAAGACCATTTAGCAACTGCTCATGGTGACGGACCAGTTTAAATGGGCCAAGTGCGCATGCTAATTGGTATGAACAGGTGCGCATATACATGTGCGAGTGAAGGCAAGAACGTGAGCATGACAAACTAGAATATTACATTTAACATTGTCTCCTTGCCTAGAAGCATGAACATGTTCGTAATGTGCACGAATATGAGCATCTGCCCGCACTGGTTTCTGGTGCTGGGAATCCAGTTACAAACACATTGTAATTTCCTTCTGGTAAATATTATGTTGGTTGTTATGTTGTTGGATTGTGAAACCTTATCACATGAAAATATAGCTATGCCAATGATAGCTGTCAGTAAGGTTGTGTCCACTGAAGCACAATAAAAAAAACTCCAGCAGACCTTTAACACATCCCTCAAACCTTTTGGGTGTGTAAGACCCTCTGTAATTCCCTCTCCAGGATCTCTATGCTTTTGTTTGATATCAAAATTGCCATGAATACTGAAATTCACTTTTTCTAAAAGCAATTGATTCTTACAGCCATTAGATTGGACCTGCTCTGCAAGTAATTTGGACTTGGAACCAAAAAGTAGGAAGACTTTACTGAAGTATTTTTCGCTTTTAATCCCTTTTGTTTTTGCATATGTCTGTTTTGTACTATCTTTTCTGTAAATATTTTCACTTCTTTCCCAGTTCTTCCCTATTTTCATTAAAACAATAGGAAAAAAGTAAGTAATATCTTTTCTCGATATGAAAAGAGTAGGAAAATCATTGCACCGGGTGAGTCCGGTGCGTCTCCATTCACCATTTCAGGTCTGATTTCAGCCCGAATTTTTGGCTGAATTTGAACCTGAAATGGACCAAAAGATGCACAGTGCTCCTGTACAATTAGTAGATAGGGGAGTTATTCCCGCGCTATCAGATATGGAAGCGGCTAGAAATGGAAAAGCCGCATGCACCGATAAGGTAAACACCTGACCTTTTAGATAAATATATATAAGTGGGTGGTGCTGCGCTGATCCTTAGTGTGAAAAACAAATGAGATTAAATAATAAATAGATGCGTGTAACGCAAATAAAGTGAAATTGCATGAAAGAAAAAAGTTGGTTTGCATATGACAAAGAATAAAAAATTTACATATTCAATATCTTAGATAATAGGTAAGAAAGTGGCATAAATATATTTTAAATGAAATAGTCACTTAAATCACCTGAAGTAAAATCTACATAATTTTGAAATGCATAAACGTGATAATGGAGCTGCCAAAACACCAGTAACTAACATTAGGTTAAGCAAAAATAAAGTGCATAGTGAATGTAAACAACGTGCATCTATAATTAGACCAGCAAAGTGTATGGTGCAGACAAAAAGGTGCAGTGTGCAACCATAGATTGAAGGAGTGATATCTTGCTATTTTTACATATAGTGCATACTGTGCATACTGACATCAAGATTAAATAATTGGCTGAAATCTTTGAAAAAAAAAATTATACATAAAATGCATAAGAGGAAAGTCCTTTTGTAAAATTGTAACAGCAACGTCCTAACATGCACACGTTGCAATTAAAGTGCTGAAAAAACGCATACATAAAATGCATAAGAAAAGTCCTTTTATAAAATTGTGACAGCAACGTCCTAGCATGCACACGTTGCAGTTAAAGTGCTGAAGTGAACCACATCAAGTGTTTTCTTCGTGTGCTAGACCACTCGGGTAGGTAATGGCCCCTTACCTTCAGGTAATAGGGCAAAAGCATATATCAGGAGAGCTGTTGAGACATCCACCTATAGATTCCAACGCGTCCCTCACTGTCCTGGATCCTAGGATTCCCTCAGGTATGGTGCAGGGGGGTTGTATATATAGGGGGTAATCGGCAGAAAAGAAGCCAATAGTGTAATCCCGTCTTGATTAAAAGTAACACTCTGTATTGAAAAGTTGTAGGTACTCACATAAAAATTTAAAAGCAGTGGTATCAATCCGACGAGCGGCGAGCTCGTGTGCCTCTGTTTGTGTATGCAGCCTGTCTCGTCCCTACGCGTGACGTCACACCACGTGACAGTCACCACGTGACTGTACAATTCACACTGGAGCCGCTGCTGAGATGTGTGAACCGGCTCCATAGAAAGCCGGTCACAATTTCTGCTATGCAAATTGGATGCGGGGAAAGCCTAATTGAACAAGCTGAAGTTAGAAGCTGATTGGCTACCATGCAGAGCTGCACCAGATTTTACACTCTCCAGTTTTAGTGAATCAACCCCACAGACATGACATCTCCCCAGCCAAACGCTGAATGCTAACAAATAGGACTGTTATGCTGAATGACACCATACACCAAATATGGGTATGACAATATCTGGTCAAGGACATCACCTAGGATCCCCTGGACACTTTGCTTAAAAAAAAAAATCTGACCAAGAAAGGATCTGTAATTTATTGGCCATAATTTTTTTCCCTAAATATCACTTTTGTACTGTACATTGTATAGGTGTGAAACTGCACGTGCAGGTCTCAGGTAACCCCCAAGAATGTAATTGAAAATGATTTGTATATGTTTAATTTTTCCCTTTGATCCACGTTAAAAGATCCACTTCTTGTTGAATGGTATTATTTATTAAAATTTTTTGCATCTTTATTTTTTATTTAACCACTTCAGCTCCGGAAGGTTCACCCCCCTTCCTGACCAGGCCATTTTTTGCGATACTGCACTGCGTTGCTTTAACTGACATTTGCGTGGTCATGCAACACTGTACCCAAATAAAATTGATTTACTTTTTTTCCCACAAATACAGTGTGGGGGATGGTTCAACTGTAAGAAGACAGAGATCTGTGTTTCTGCTTAGCAGAAACACAAGATCTCTGGCTTTCTTACTAGCAGAAGGGCGATCTGCCTTGTTTACATAGACAGACCGCCGTCCTGCCTCTCTCAAAATGATCGTCAGGTTTCCGGCACCACTGATTGGCTCTCGCTTTGTCCAATCACAGTAGGAGTGGTGCTCTGACAGTGCACGCTCGCCCCAGAGCCGAAGAAAGAAATCACGTACAGGTACGTGATTTTGCACTTAAGTATATGTACGCAGTATATGTACGCGGGGTGGTCCTTAAGCGGTTAAAACAAAGCTGGTATCCTGCTCTGAAGATAATTGTTTATCTTGGTCACTTAAAGGATCTTTACCCCACTGGTTACCCTGATTTTGCAAGTCCTCCGACACCTCTGACACACTGGGTTCCGACATTCTTGTGATGACAAAGATTTTAGAAACAAAACAAAATCCCCTTGTGGTGGACTGTTAAGGCACAGAAATCGTTTGAGAAAAATGAATCTAGTTTGAAAAATGTTTATTCAATATAATAAGTATAAAGTATAAAAAACACATAAAAAAAGATACAATAGAACAAATTTACAGTGCTGTCATCACAACATAGTACAAGAAGTAAACCAGTAATTCTTGCACCCAACGTGTTTCGGAGCACATATGTGTATCTCCTTCCTTAAGGGTATAATTAAGCGAGAATGCTAAGTGTTATATATATTGAGATGACAACCCTTTCAGACCATGCAGATTAAAAACATATGAATGCAAAAAGATGTTCTGTGCTGGATGCTGGAGTGAACGGTCACAAGTTCAATAGTTTTGGTGACTGTGCTCTCTACAACAAATAATGTTCTTTGCACAGTCAAGTGGTTCTTACTCACCATTGGCAGGGTCTTTTTCCTCTTTTTGGCCCCAGTGGGTCCCCTGGCCTCCCCTCTTGGTCTGGTTTGTGTGTGGGGGAACTGGGTCAGATTTTCAGGCTAGGCACCCCTCTTTTTGAGACACTTTTTGTGTTGGATCTCCGGCTCAAGCAAACTGGGAACATCTTTTTGCATTCATATGTTTTTAATCTGCATGGTCTGAAAGGGTTAGTATTATATATTTACTTATTATTATATTGAATAAACATTTTTCAAACTAGATTAATTTTTCTCAAACGATTTCTGTGCCTTAAAAGTCCACCAGAAGGGGATTTTATTTCTTTTATATATTATTGGATATGGCACAACCCAATGCTCAATTATAACCGACTCACCACTTGCAAGATTTTAGAAACACACACAGTCAAGTAAACCAATTGAATTTATTTACTGAAGGATTAATAGCAATGAAATTCAGTAACATAAAATTGTTACCTGCTAAGGATTTACTACAATGAATAAACCTAACAGCAGAAACAGTCAAAGTATGATAACTGATTGCAGTATAATATAACACTTATACAGAGCCAATAAACTCTGCTTGGATTGAGCTCTATGGATACAGGCAGAAGGAGGGCAGGGGAATGAATAGCTTCTGTCAAACCACTTCCTTCTGTTCCCTGCCACCACAGTACCCTTGTGTTTTTTTACCTTAATGCATCCTATGCATTAAGGTGAAAAAACTCCTGGCAGTGACCGCCCCCCCCAGCCCCCTGTTTTACTTACCTGAGCCCCTTTATTCACTCAGTGGAGAGTGCTCTCCTTCTCTGCACAGGGCCCCGGCTCTTGATTGGATAGATTGATAGCAGCACAGCCATTGGCTCCCGCTGCTGTCAATCAAATCCAATGACACGGGTGCCGAGGGGTTGGGGCCGAGTCCGGCATTCGTGTCTATGGACGCCGAATGCTGGACTCGGGAGCACCCCCGCAAGAAAACCCCCCGGAAGAGCGCTTATCCAAGGGGGGTTATCTGATACATGGAGGAGCCGCGAGAGCTGCCGAGGGACCCCAGAAGTCGAGGATCGGGGGCAGCTCTGTGCAAAACGAGCTGCACAGTGGAGGTAAGTATGATATGTTTGTTTTTTTCATTTAAAAAAAAAAACGAGACTTTACAATCACTTTAATTCTTTAGACCAGCTCTTTTAGTAGATATAGTCATGGGTGGAAGCATGGGCACTTATGGCACCAATTGCTTTTATTCTTTGTGGGGGGGGGTATGTTGTAAGGGAGGCCTTGAGTCTCTGGGAGGCCAGAAGAAAGGGAGGCCTTGAGTCTCTTATCTAGCTCTTTAGTGGTGTGCTTGAAGTGTCCTGACAAACAGGATGATGTAAAGTATGCTTGTGGTCTTCTGACAAGCAGGGTGCACACTGTCGCTGCTCAGCAAAGAGTAAGTGTAGCATACAGTTCTCCTACAAGTTTAGTCAGAGAAACAAGACAGTGATGTCTGCATGCAGTGTCCCATGTTATAGGAAGTTGAGCAAGTGCCTGCTCAGCAATCCCAGTGACCTTCAGGATTGAAGAGTGGCGTGAGGGCTCCGCAGCAGGCCTCTGCAGTGTCTGGCTCAAGGGACATCGCTCAACCTCGTGTCACACAACACATCAGCCCAGCTAGATCTATTGCTGATGTGATGAGCGTGGCCTTCTGGCTGCCGCTGGATGACTAGAAGTGGCTGCCAGTGGATGCTCCTGCACCCACTGGCACTGACTTTCCTTCTCCCTGTTGCATAGGTCGCAACTTGGCCGCAGCACTGTCTAACACCGAGTCCCTGCTTGCAGATCCAGGCCGTGGTCCCAAGAGAGCGATTCTGTTCCCCCACAGGCTTTTTATTACCTCTCCCAGCATTCTGTTCTACTTCCCTAGCTGGCTGGGATTTGTGGTCCATAACAGACTGACTAAATATAGAACTTGACTCCTTTGACTACATGTTTAAAGATGCTTTGCTCCATTCTTAGTTCTAATTCACCCTAAATTTCAGGAAGTGATAACATAGAGTCTGGGCTGGGCACTAGGATTAAACAGTCTCCCTGTCGTAACACTGTAAAGTGTCTCCTGAATATGCAGGCAATACTAGACAGATCCTGGCTACATCTGGACAATATGACAATGCTTTGCCCCTCTTCCAACACTTCTGCTTTGTTACTCTGCTGCTTAGGCTTCTGATGGAGACTACAATTGGCCTTTTCAACACACATTATGCAGAAATAGCAAGCTTTTGTCACTATCAGGAAACCCACCTGAGAAATGCCATGCAGTCGTCATTGGAGTGTGCGTATGTTGACAGGAAGTGGTTGTAAATAGGCTGGTGGAGATCAGCAAGACTGATATGAATCAAAGAAAGAAACTAAATTACAATAAAGTAGTTTATATTTAACTTAAAGCAATATTAAACCCAAAGGCAAACATTTATTATATTGAAGCTTACCAATTCTTAGATTTGATGACTGTATTAGGTTTAGGTTTAGGTTAAGTTTTTTTTTTCGTTTATTTTCATCTGGTAACCCAAACTCTTCAGCACAAACTCTTCAGCAGAATATATCAGGTTACATGGATGAGACAAACCACTTAACATTGGCAGGGGTGATTAAAATGATCAACTTTAATTTATTTATGTAAAACCTTTGTCCCAAAAGGAAAAAAACATGTTTGGTGTAACTGATTATAAAGTATGAGCTAGAGTTTTCCTTCAATTTGTTAGTGGTTATAAATCTGCTAATACGTTTAACATTCCCCTCACCCCCACACTGACAATGCTGCTGTGCCTTCTGTGCTCATTCCTCCAGAGTTGTGTCTCACTAATAAAGGAGGTGTGTTACTGACCAAATAAAAAGAATAAAGAGAAATAAAGAGAATAAAAAGAATAAAAAGAGGGGAAAAAAAGAATCTAATGACTGGTAAGATGCAATATATAAAATTTTTGGTTTTGGGTTAAATACCACTTTACCGTTTAGGCTACTTTCACAATCAGATCGCCTGTCCGTTAGCGGTAAAGCGCCGTTAATTTTAGAGGCACTTTACTGGCACTGTGTGGGCAGGATCAGGGCGCTTTTAACCCCAAAGAAGGGGTTAACAAGGGGTTAAAAGTGCCTAAAAAACATTGATTTCAATGGCAGGAGTGGTTTAGGAGCAGTGTATACACCATTCCCACACCACCCCAAAGAGGCTGCTGCCGTCCTGCAAGCGCACCACTGCAGTGTGAAAGCACTCGAGCTTTCACACTGGGGAGGCTTGAGAGGCTTTTTTCAGGTGCTTTACAGGCGCTATTTTTAGAGCTAAAATGCCCGAAAAGCGCCTTCAGTGTGAAAGGGGTCTTAATGTAAGTTACAGGTTTTAGACTGGATATCCAGAATTTTAACTCATTTATACAATCATGCTAAATATACCATAAGGCATTTATCTACTATTGGATACTCGGGCTATATACCAGTATTGGTTGGCACACATATAAATAAAATTTAACTTACAAAAGAACTGTACTTTCATTGGCTATTTTGTTGGCATCTATTAGTTGTTGCCAATGCCCAGTTGCTGCTCACTTGGTTTTGTACTTACCTTCAGCCCGATCCAACTTCCCTCTGGTTTGGCTCTGAACCGCACACCCTTTCCCTCAAAACTGTCCTCTTTTTACTGCCCATGCAGTTTTACATATAGTATAGAATCATACATAATTAATTTTCTTAGTATAATGTCAGTTAAAAAGGTACTTAAAGACTCAACCATCCAAATGGTGTTGTAAATTTATGTGGATTTACAGCAATATTGTCAGTGGTAAGTAGTTTATGCATGCAGTTAGTTTTATTTGCTTCTATGCTAGTCAGTGATTTTATGGCTTCATTAACTGTTGTAAGGTAAGTCAGTAATAGCTATAAGATTTATGATTTCAAGCCTTTGCATCCCCGGCACTCCCCCAAAATTTATATAAGCTAATAATAGTCATGTATCCTAAGCTAAAGCTGACAGAACATAATGAGATCCTAAATCGTGAATAGCATATTGATTTTGTAAATTAGTTTCTCTTTAAATTGTAATTAATTTTTTAACAAATTAATAGGTGGAAGAATGTATTGTATACCGACAGCTTTTTCTGCTAACAATTGCTTAAATCTTCCTTCAGGTCAGATCACTATCATATGACCTTAAGTGGCACAAAGTATGATATAATTAACCACTTTTACAAAGTGGTGTGAATGGGAATGATATAACATTTGGGAGTGGAAATGTGAGCATAATTTTAACAAAGTAGCAAATGTTCACACTACGTCTGATATAATTGATAGTGAGCAATATTAAAAAAAATGTTCTTGTGCATTTAAAGCTGAACTGTAGCAATGAACCTTATTTCATACTTACGTTGTACATTGGAGTGCATGTCTTACATGATGGGATACTGGGGAAGCTGACAATCACTGTAGTAGTCAGAGATACTAGAGTTATTGCCACAATCTTTTAGGTCCTGCTATTTTTTTTAGTGAGAGGCTTCCCCTCTGCACATTGACCACAGGGGGATCACTCACTCTGCACTGCTACTATTCATAGAATGGGGGAGTTAGAGAAGAGGGAAATGATATCATGACTGACACTTCTTCCAATTAGGGATAATCTTGTGTTCATTGATACAAAAATACAATGTGTTCTATTATTGGTAGCAGTGCCACGCGAGCAACCCCCTGTGGGCAGTTTGCACATGACCCAGAGGATCACGGCCATTACTGTTACTAAATACCACAGTTATAGGGCGTACACACGGTCAGACTTTGTTCGGACATTCCGACAACAAAATCCTAGGACTTTTTCCGACGGATGTTGGCTCAAACTTGTCTTGCATACACACAGTCACACAAAGTTGTTGGAAAATCCGATCGTTCTGAACGCGGTGATGTAAAACACGTACATCGGGACTATAAATGGGGCAGTGGCCAATAGCTTTCATCTCTTTATTTATTTTGAGCATGCGTGGCACTTTGTCCGTCGGATTTGTGTACACATGATCGGAATTTCCGACAACGGATTTTGTTGTCGGAAAATTTTATCTCCTGCTCTCCAACTTTGTGTGTCGGAAAATCCGATGGAAAATGTCCGATGGAGCCCACACACGGTCGGAATTTCCGACAACACAATCCGATCGGACATTTTCCATCGGAAAATCCGACCGTGTGTACGGGGCATTAGTGTCATCTTCCCCAGTAGACCATCAGGCTGGGCCAATGTACATATGCAATAAAGATCATTCCTGGAGTTCAGATCAACCACCAGGGGTTGCAAGGAAGAGGCCCTTGTCCCCCATCAACATGGGGACAAAGTGCTTTTGGGCAAGGGGGCTCTGAACCCCCCATGTTGAGGGCATGTGACCTGGTATGGTTCAGAAGGGGGGGAGTGCTCGCTCGTTCCCACCCTTTCCTGGCCCGTCAGGCTGCATGCTCAGATAAGGGTCTGGTATAAATTTTGGGGGGGAACTCCGCGCCATTTTTTTTACATTTTGCTGTGAGGTTTTCCCCTTAAAATCCATACCAGACCCAAAGGGCCTAGTATGAATTGTAGGGGACCCCACACCGTTTTTATTGCCAGCTATGTTTTTATTACATTCAGCTGTCAATGGGGAACCCCGCTGACAGCTGATGACTCATCAGTCGTTAAGGACGTGACGGCCGGCTTCCCAGCCCACTCCTTAACAACCAGCTATTCACTGGTTGTTAAGGACACTGGCGGCCTCCACTTCTGGACTCCACTTCTCTGCTAAACGCTGGGCCCTGGTGTTTAGCAGAGTTTAGGAGCTGTCAGAATTTTTCAGCCAAAAAGCTGCCACTAATATCTCTTGCCAAAAAATACTGCTAAAAGCCTATGTATGCATGAACACATAGGGTAACCTGCAGGGGAGTTTAGAGGCAGTTAAAAAAACATCTGATGCCCAAAACAGCAGCTGTAAAAAACGCCTAGTGTGCACTCAAACTAGGTAAAAAAGATACAAATTAATGTAGCTAAATATTCATTTATGCATCATTAAATGTATTATTTCGCATACAATCAATACAAATGTCTAAATTTAATTTGGTATGAGACTCCTGCAGTCTTCTGTATAGAAGAGCTCAGACTTAGAGGCAAACAGAAGGAGCCAGACAGTAGGGCACAGGAATGCCTTAAAAAGATTATTTTAAATAGGAGAAAATACCATATCTCACATCAAAGTGAATTATTGTTTTATTTCCTATTAAAATACCTTTTTAATACATTCCTTTGTCCTACTTGTTCTTATCTCCTTTGCTGTATCACCTGTGATCACAGAGGAGCTGCAAGATTTGTTGTGGCCTTTTTCTCCTAAAGGACATTTTGGGTTGAAGAGGCTAATTGGGTCTTGCAGTTTATATTATGTGCGCGATAACGTCACAGGCTCTGCCCCGATGCATTTCGTCAAGGTCTCGTGACATGACCTCTTGAGAAAGTCACGTGACCTGTATTGAAACAAGTCAGGGTGGAGCCTGTGACATTATCATGCACCAACAGGAAGTGGACTGTGAGCTTCTGGTGAATACACAGCCAAGTATCTGCGAATATATAAGTGACCCTAAGGGGCATCTGCACCCCCTGTGTACCTAGCGATTCTCCCAAAACCCCCTGGAGTTAGTGCATGACCAAATGTGAGGGTTTTTTTCCTATTTTTAAACTCTACCTTTTAAACAGTTAAGCACAAAGTATTTTTTTTCCTCCTGTCCATATGATATAAACATGGAGTGATACTGTCCGAGCTCAATGAGAGTCCCAGGATTATCAGAGAATCTGTCATCCAAAGGATTTACACCCCTAAGAGGAAGGCGCGTTTAGACCCTGTGAGGGGTCTCCTGGGGAGGTGAGCGCATAATTTTATGTTCAAATTTTTTACTGAAAAGAAGACATAGATATCAACAGGTAATCTTTGTGTGACAGATTACAACGTAACTTACACAACATCTCTTTGTGGGATATTAACAAGAATAAATAAACAATTGTCATTTGTGAGAGTACAGGAGATAATTGTTTTAGCAATAAGTGAGAAAGCTTAGGGTTTGTTACAGTATTTAAAGGAGGAGGAGGAGGAGTCAACCCCGATGCGATTGTGGGTTCGGGGTGAGAATTTTCCTCAACAACTTGAGGGTCAGAACTTAGCAAAACTTGTGTAATCACAAGGTGACATTACCGGTAATGAGGTTCTATTTAAGATGGTTATTGGGGAGAGAGAGGGGGAGGAGACCAGGGAAAGAGTGGAAAGGAGAGAGGAAAGAAAAAGAGAAAGTGGTGGGAAAATGGTCAGGAGGTCGCATTGGACTTTGAAATGCTACACTTCGTAGGTGTTTGTCAAAGTCAGGGGGTAGAAAGTGTTCAACCCAGGGGCGCTATATTTTGAGATGCTGGGGTATTCTGTCTAAAATTGTAGCCTTGATTTTAATATGTATCATGGCTTGGGTAATCCTATTGGTAACTTTGAAGAGGTTTAGTTTTGGAGTTTTCCATGCCCTAGCTATTGTTTGCTTGGCCGCTGTAGTAAGTTGAAGGAGGAGACGTGTCTGGGATTTAGTGCACTCTATTGTGATGTGATTCAGTAATGCTAAAGACGGGTCAGGGTCTATGGTACTTTGGAGTAAGGTGGAAGCCATGCAGAATATTGACACCCAAAATTTCTGAACTATCGGGCAGGTCCACCATATATGGGCATGAGTGCCCTTCTCACCGCAGCCTCGGAAGCATACTGAGGGGTAATTTGAAAGAAATTTAGAGATCCTAGCTGGGACTAGGTACCACCTCATAAGAACCTTATAGTTCACTTCCTGGGCAATTATATTGTGGGATGAGATTTTTGTATTAATCCATATATTTGACCAGTCTTCTACATCAAGGTCTATTGCTAAGTCTGTGGACCACTGTGCAGTGTAAGTTGGCAGGTTAGCTGGGGGGAGAGGTTAGGTGATTATAGAGGCGGGATATAATGCCCGGGGCATGGGGATCTGAGTTGCAAATTCCTTCAAATATGGAAAGATCGTCTAGTGAGGAGTGTGAGCCTATGGTTGTGCAGAAAAAGAGGGTGATCTAGAGGTATCTAAAATACTCTTTTGAGGGGAGTTCAGCTTCATTTTGCAAGGTTAAGAACGATTTCATAGAGGCTTCAGTGACAAGGTCACATATACAGTTCAATCCAGCTCGAAGCCAGAGCTCAAATGTTCCTGGGTCAGCGAGGGCTGGGTAGAATTTCAGATGGCCCAGGAAGGAAAGTAATGGGAAGTGGGCAGACATCAATTTAAATGGGCCCTGTAATTTGTCCCATAATTTGAGAACGTGCCCTGTAACAGGGTTGGTTATGGGGCCATGGGTAGAGGAGGGTAACCATAGTAAGTTAATCACAGTGAGGGGGTAAAGATCAATCGCTTCCAGACTGACCCACAAGGGTATTTCAACTTTTGCATGAAAGAGGGTGATCTGGGCCAGCTGGGCTGCGTGGTAGTATCTTAAGAAGTTAGGTAACCCTAGCCCTCCACTAAGCTTGCTACAGAGTAGTATGGCCCTTGACACCCTAGGCCTGGTGGAGCCCCATATGTATTAGGACACTCATGTTTGGATAATTCGGTGGAAGTAAGGAGGGACTGGGACTGGGAGAACTCTGTAAAAATATAGAAGTTTTGAGAGTAGAGACATATTTACTGCTGCAACTCACCCAAGCCACGAGATGCACAGTGGTCACCAAAATTCTAGTAAGGAGGTCAGGTGCATTAACATAGGGAGGTAGTTTGTTCGAAAAAGGATCGCTAGTTAGTTTAATACCGAGGTATGGTATCGATGTTGTGGACCAGGTGAAGGGGAAGTATTCCTGTATATGCTCAAGTTTCTTTTGTGGAAGAGACACGTTGAGAGCTCTGGATTTGGATTGGTTACCTTCTAGACTTGTTATTAAAGCAAGTTTGTCTAATGCCCCGTACACACGGTCGGATTTTCCGATGGAAAATGTGTGATAGGACCTTGTTGTCGGAAATTCCGACCATGTGTAGGCTCCATCACACATTTTCCATCGGATTTTCCGACACACAAAGTTTGAGAGCAGGAAATTCCGAACATGTGTACACAAATCCGACGGACAAAGTGCCACGCATGCTCAGAATAAATAAAGAGATGAAAGCTATTGGCCACTGCCCCATTTATAGTCCCGACGTACATGTTTTACGTCACCGCGTTTAGAACGATCGGATTTTCCGACAACTTTGTGTGACTGTATTTTGAGTTTTTTTTATCTCTTTTGAGGTGGGTGGATACAGAGATGCAGGTCCCTCGGATCACAGGTTTGTGTGCTTCCCATAGGAGGACAGGTAAGATTCCAGGTGTGGTGTTGAGTTGTAAATATTCTTTAAGGGCAAGTTGTATGTCAAAACAATATGACTGGTTGGTTAAATGGGCACTGGGATCAGTGAGGAGACCGTTGTGATTACTGCACAGTGGTCCGACCATGTTATTGGATGTATGCAGGAGTGGAGTAGGATTGGTGAGGAAGCTACTGGCACAAAAATTTGGTCAATTCTTGAGAAGGATTTGTAAGGATATGAGTATAAAGTGTAGTTTTTCTTAGAGGGATTGCATTCTCTCCAAGTGTCTAATAGGGAGGCTTGTTGGAATAATTTACGGAAGAAGAATATTGTTCAGGGGCGTATGGAGATTTTTCTAGATGTGGGTGCATTACTAAATTAGAATCTCTGCACATAAATAGCGTGCCTTTGCAATGAGTACGTACTACTTGCAAGAGGTGAGAAAAGAAGGGATTTGGATTATTATTGGGGGCGTAATATGACGCTATGGTGGTCTCAATGTCTCGGAGTGGCCCAACTAAAATAATATAACGGCCTCAGGGATCTTTAATTTCAGTTGTAGGAGAGAATGGTAAGGTATGATGGAAGGCAATTAAGATGCCACGTTGCTTAGTAGCAGCAGAGGCAGTAAACACTTGGGGGTACTTTGAGCTGAAATATTTAGGGGTTGCTTGGATTGAGAAATGGGTTTCCTGGAGGGCCACTATGCTGGCTTTAAGGGTTGCAAAAGTATGGAAGGCTTTAACCCTTTTATTGGGGGAGTTTAGCCCCTTAACATTAAGGGAGAGAATATTTAGGGGGGCCATTTGGGGGCTTGGGGTGAGATAGTGTTAAATGATAATAGGAGAACTATGCAACCTACCCGACCATGTGAAAAGCAAAAGAAGGTGTAGAGAGAAAAGAAAGAAAAGGAAAAGAGAGAAAATTCAAAGAGCAGGGTAAAAATATCGTAGAGCAGACAGTTAGGCAAAGAAGTAACAGGCGTGTTGTACTCAATTGCCCGACCATATAGTGTACCGACTTCCCAGCCAGCCAGCTGGCCGGAGAGCGTGTGCACCATGAAAGGGAGGAAGCAGTGACAGCTCCAGGCTGCAAATAATAAGAGTTAAACTCAGATAACCTTTTGAATTAACACAATATATTTACATTTGCAATAACATAATATAAATGGTCTGTGTCTGTGAGAGGCTCGTGGTACCATCCTCCTATTGCAGGAGAGGGAAGGGAGGAGGGAGGTAGGGGGTGGCGGGGGAAAGATATTGGGATAGGGGAGGGTGAGGTTGGGGGGGGTTGGGGAGGGGGGGGAAGGAGGGGAAGAGAGGAGAAGAGTGGGGGGAAATAAAAACAAGGGTGGGGAGAAAAAAAAGGGACAGGGGGGGTGTGGTAGAAGAGGAGCATTCACTATTGTTATGTCATAAATCACAAAAGAGAATTAGCGTTTCTAAAATTGGGCATCACAGTAATAACTGTTCAAGCAATATAGTAAGCACTAACGTGAAAAAAAAAGAAAAGGAAAATAGTGTGCTTACAACCTGTAACCATCAAAATATTAAGATAGGATAATAAAAAAAAAACAGTGTTAACCATTTTAACATAAAAAAATGACAGTTGGTTGAAAAAAAACAAAAGAAAAGGATCCGAACCTGTGTAACCCAATTAAGGGTTAGAGGGATCTGCGTAGGTTATATCCCACAATGGTGAGAGTACCTTAGTGCATTAGGAAGTTTCTGTTTGTATAACCAAGAGTTCACATTCAGCCTTGAGGAGAGAATTTAATAGTCGTTAACGTGTTCAGCGGGATGTGTGCGATTTCAAGTCAAAAAGGCCTGGCTGGCAGGATGTGGTTCCATTCCGGATCGAGGAAGGGCCCGGCTGATTCCGCTTAGGCGTGGTTGTTTATGTATGGGCGGCAGGGCGAGCCGGGGTGTGAGGTAACAAAGTCTCAGATTGTTGAGCCGGGGGCATCAGATGAAGAGATTCCAGGAGGTGTTGCAGGGTTTCTGGCAATGTGCAGGAGTGTTGCTGCCCTGGAAGGCAGCTGGAGAACTGGAGGGCAAAGGGAAAACGCCAGGCGTATTTTATCTGGTGCTGTATCAGAATTTGAAGTTGTGGCTTCATGGCTCATCGTTTAGCGATTGTGAGGGGTGCCAGATCAGAAAAAAGCTGTTAGGTATGACTTTGAAACAGGGAGTCTTTGTTACGGGCAGCAGTGAGCAGTTGCTCCTTTGCGTGGAAAAAATGCAATTTGATGATGATATCCCAAGGTGGGCCATCCGCTTGGCGACGAGTGAGTGCCCTTTCAATTGTATTGAATTCTAAACGTCCGATAGGTATAGAGGGGGAAAGTTCCTGAAAGAGAGCCGTGGTGAATGATTGGAGGTCATCGACCTTCTCAGGGATGCCTCAGAGCCTCAGATTGGATCTGCGGGAGTGGTCTCAGCATCCTCCAAACGTGAGAGAAGTGTGGCATTTTCTTCACGGAGTGCTGCCTGCTCCTGGGCTTGCTCCTGAACAGTAAGCTCTATATCATCTACTCTGGTTTCCAGGTCTGCCGTGCGTTGGCCCAGCTATCTTATCTCTCGTGACACTCTGTTTGTGATTTGGTCTGATGTGGTTTTCATGGCTCTCTGCAGCATTGTCTCCATGTGTTTTAGAAAGTCTGATTGAGACATACCTGATTGCGGCAGAGTAGGTGAGTCGCTGAAGATAGGATCCATCTCACGGTCTTCATCACTGTCAGCATGTCCTGATCTGGCTGGAGATGCAGCATGCTGCTTAGCAAGGGCTTTCGCTGCCATTTTGGAGGCAGCGTGGGCCAGGGCCTCTTTGAACGGTTTGGGATTGTGTTTACCACGGTAGCCTGTCAGAACCATCCCAGGTGAGGCACTGGTGTTGCGGGCGATGATCCCTGGTATTGTGGGGTTGCAGAGCGGTTTGGATGCTCTATCAAGTCCCGTGAGTGCAGCGGGGAGTGCGGAGCTCTAATGGGATGTGTCCTCCATGTCGAGCCTTGCGCATGCGCTGGTGAGCGCATCATTTGACTGATGGAGGGAACTAGTTATTTTCTCTGAAGAACACTGAATCCACGGAAGGGTGTGAATCCAGCCATTGCCACGGAGTGTTTTTTTTTTTGGCATGTACACTTTATGAATGAACTTGTTACATTAATACTACTGTCAGTTAGAGTTGCCACAAGGTGGCTACGTTCACTGTTGATTATTTATGCTGCATATTTGTTTCTTATCACATTAAGTCACTTTTATATTATTGCATTATATTATTATTGATTGAATTTGTAGGCGGTTCTCACCACTACTGTTGCAATATACGTTTTTAATTGCATATCCATGTTTGCAAATGGGTGGCACTACTATAACTGTCTAGGATGATTTAGTTATATGATTGATTTTTTTGAGGAGGTACGCTGTCATATTATTCATTTTTTTACATAGTTCATGTGGGAAAACTATTGGTGTAAAACAGCAATCTCATACACACTCTGATACAAGTGTTTGCATTTTTATTTTCACATACATATACACTTGTTATGATACTCATAGTAGCGCAGAAGTTAGATCATTATTTTGTGTTAGCTTGTGTTAAAAACACAAGTTTTGCAGCGTTTTTGCATTAGCATTTTGCCGCATTTTTGTTTTAGCTTTTTTTTTAGAAAAACTATGCTCCCACAAAGGCTGGAGGCTCAAAAACACCCATAAACACCGGATAGCCATATTTTGCCATGTTTTACTGCGTTTTTTAGCATTAGAGTGTTTTTACAGTTGAAAAACTCCTCTTCAAAAACAATAGTTCTGGGGGTTTTTTTTCCAGCCTGAAAACACCCTTCCCAAAAAACACTGATAAAAGCCTATGTGTGCATGGACATGCTGGGGAGTTTACTGGCTATAGAAAAAAATGCCCGATGCCCAAGACAGCAGCTGTAAAAACACCCAGTGTGCAGGAGGCCTTTAGCGATATTAAAAGCAGCAGATAAAAATACTCTACCACAAATCAGTCCAATAAAGTTTAAATATCTTTATTAATTCATTAATGTAAAAACTGGCTTAACAGAGTGACACATTTTTTTAGCAGATAAAATAGTTCACATGCATGTCTTTCACTTGTGTAAATATCTGTTTTGACTGGAGATCCGCTTTTTTTTCCTTTACAAGGTGTAACTATATTTTATTTATTTATTTTTTCCAACAACAGAGTAGAAGGATAAGACTAATGATATATTAGAAATGCAAAGTCTAACAAAGAGTTTACTGAAGAAAATTGGCAATTCCTTTATGAAAAATAACTTCATATGGCACAGGTGACAGATTTTTGCTTGTTTACATAATATATTAGCACAATTTTTCCCTCAGGTAAAGTACTTAAAAATTGGCTACATGTGATCTAGATTCAAAATCAACTTTCAGTGCAGGTTTCTATATTTATTTTAACAACTGTCATAAAGAGAGTGCAACAGACTTAATCACCTTCAATTAGTGTCACCATTCTTACTCTGTAATACTAGTATGCATCACATAATTTGATTTCTTTTGTACGAACAGTTTTTCTGACATAACATATTTAGTTAAATTATTTATTGTTACACATTTACATAACAAAGTCTGTCTAAGGTTAAAACAGAACTCCATTCTTTTGTAGCCATATATTTCTACGATATTAAAATTGAATTAAAGTAAAACCTTTCATTTCTTGGTTTTCTGTAATCAATGCAGATATTTTTTTTTTAGAAATTACTCTACATAATTTATTGTTGAACATTATTTTGAAATAATAAGGATGTACCACCACTGTTATAAATACAATAATGTGTGTTCAGTTAGAAGTTCCATAACCATTTAAAGTTATTGTAAAATCTTGTTTAAAAAAATAAAATAAATAACAAACATGTTATACTTACCTCATATGTGCAATGGATTTGTACAGGGCAGTCTGGATCCTCCTCTTCTCGGGTCCCTCTTCGCTTCTCCTGGCCCCTCCCTCCTGTTGAGTGCCCCCACATCTAGCAGCTTGCTATGGGGGCACCCGAGCCAAGCTGCAGCTCTGTGTGTCCATTCAGACTCTGAGCTGGGATTGCTGAGGGACTTGTGGACATCACTGGAGATTGATGGGGCTCAGGTAAGTATTAAAGGGTGCTGGGGTGGCTGCTACACACAGAAGGCTTTTTATCTTAATGCATAGAATGCATTAAGATAAAAAAAACTTCTGCCTTTACAACTTCTTTAATTGTATAAGACCATTGGTTACGTGTGTATTGAAATCCAGGTGATTTTCAGACTCTGTGGTGGATCAAGGTTCATTTCAAGAAAATTAATGTGGTCAAAACAGCCTTTCTTAATGTTTTTATCACAGAGAAACCCTTAAAGAAACTACTTTCAGCCACAAGATAATGTCAATATTCCCATCGTACCCTTTCCTGGATAAGGCTTAGAAATAACAGGTGCTGAAGCAACAACCAGCTGGAACTGGAGACATCACAGATCAAATGCACATATTCACCAGCACACTATGGATCATCCAATAAAGTCCAAAACTTTTATTGAAGAATGATCATATTACAGAGGACATAGTGCAACGTTTTGGAGAATTGCAGGTCCCCTTTGTCAGGAAGGCTATCACTAGACATGCACTGCCGAAAAATGTGTTTGTTTTAGTTTTTAATTTTTTTATTTTTTTTTTAGTTTTTGCGTCATTCGTTATGATCGCAACTTGTAAATTTGAAAATTCGTAAATTCAATAATTCATAAATTCATAAATTCGAAAATCCAAAAATAAGAAAGAAAATCTGAAAATTCTAAAGAATAACTGGCTAACTAACTAATAATAACTAACTAATAAATTATAGGTTTTGGAATTTCCTTTCAAATTTGGCTGTTAGTGAACGTAACGAATATGAATTTATCCGAAATAACAAATGCTGCATCTAAACAAATGGGACGGAATGAATTAATAATAAATAATAATAATAAAAATTTGTATTATTATTATTAATATTATTATTATCTATTATTTTTAATTAATTATGTTCCATTCGTTTAGATATGGCATTCGTTATTTCGGATAATTCATAACTTTGGATAAATTTGTATTTGTTACGTTTATTAACAGCCAAATTTTAAAGGAACTTCCAATACTTATAATTTAATAGTTAGTAATAGTTAAGCTATTATAAGTTAGTTATTATTTCAGATTTTCGAATTTTCATGTTTTTCGGAATTTCACATTTCCGATTTTCCGAATTTACGAATTTTCAATTTTCTGAATTTTCATATTTTCGAATTTACGAATTTACAAAAATTTGTTAAACGGGTTTTCATTAATTCGGATATTTCCGATATGTTAAAAAACAAATTCGGAACGAAACAATTTACACATGTCTAGTTATCACATGCTTGAAAAAGGGGTCCTGCATGGCTCCAAAATATAGTACTATGTCCTCTGTGATGTGATCATTCTTCAGTAAAGATTTTGGAACGTTAGTCAATGATCTATGATGTGATGATGAATATGTGCATTTGACTTGCTGCCACTCACATCACATCCAGTTCTGCAGCCGTTCTCCCTCTCCTTGCCTGCCAGGGAGGAGAGGAGGGGACAGCGTGATAAAACACTGAACAGTTCTAGGACAGTGGACAGCCACAGAGAGAGCCCAAGGAAAGCCTCGCCCACCACCAGGGAGAGCAGTGGAAGCTGTAATATAATGCTGTGCACCCTGGGAGAGGGTGCAACCTGCCAGGAGGAGCAAGCACTTGAGGGAGATGTAGTCCCCAGAGAGATTGAGTTTGTGCTGCAGTTTTTCTTTTGAACTACAAAGGCCAGCATTACCAGAGTTGTGCGGAGGAGGAAAAGGAATAACTGTTTCTGGGCTTGAGGCAATCATTGAGAGGACATTGCGGAACACATGCAGTGCAGCAGGCTGCAGAGAGGATGGTTCGCTGTATTGCAGTGAAGTTGAGTCATTGACATCAACTTGTCTGTCTGAAAGCCACTGTCAAGCTTGGTGTCACTGCCTGGTCATAGAGGAGTCATCATCCTACTGTTGGTGAGAGGCCACTGGCCAAATCCTACTGCATCACATTTAAAGGTACAGTATTGCTTGCTTGGGACACCACAACTTAGAAACTTATAAAAACTGGATTTGGGCCTCAATGCATTGCAGGGTTGAAGGAGGTTTTCCTGGACTGTTGGACCTCTATTCTTGCAGTGCCTCTTAGTCTGGACCCCCCTTAGTATTAGGATTAGGGGCAAAGTCATTGACCTGCTGTTATTTACAGAGCAACACATTATTTTGCAACTGTTTCCATATACTTGGTAAAGTTTCTATTCCATATTTTGACTGTTGATTTATTGTGTGTAGTTACAAAAAATATTCACCCTTCAGTCTTGGGTTATCAGAGGGTGTGCCAATGCTGAGAAAGCTATTGACATCCCAAGTCAGGGGACCCAAACATCAGCAGCTCCTTCAGGGGTAAGCACTACATTTACGTATTTAACTCAAAAGGCTTATCAACAGCAAAACAAAAATTCACATTCACAAAGGAAAACTCAAATGCTTCTTAATGGATGAAACAGAAAAAAAATGCTATTTTAGCCAGGAAAACTTCAATAGAGTCACAGTGAGTGGCACCACAGGGCCCAGCCAGCAGCAGATCTTCCTAAAATGTGTATCCAAACCAAACCAGGTACAGCATTTACCAACTTTCCCATCACTCTCCCTCTTTCCTCCCTACCTTCTTTTTTCTTATCAGCCCTCACTCATTAAAGCAGAATTCCACTCGTTTGTACGTTTAGTAAAAGTCAGCAGCTACAAAAGTGTAGCTGCTGACCTTTAATAAACAGACACGCACCTGACCCATGTTCCAGCCATGCAGGCCATCCAAAGCCTCGCCCCCTTCTCCCCCGCCTCTCTGCGGTGCCGGCATTGCAAGTGTGGACACCCGGCTGTGACAGCTTGCGGCTTCACAGCTGGGTGCGCACTGCCCATGCGTGAGTCCCGCTGCACTCTCTTAGTGGCCAGCCAATCTTCTGGACATGTGATGTGTCCTAGAAGATTGCAGAGAGGGACGGGGAAAGGAGGAGTCATCTAGGGGGAGAGGAGGAGTCGCCTAGGCCATGAAGGGAGCGAGAGCAGGAAGTGGGTACCTTCTAAACTAGGTGCCCGCTCGCCCCCCCCCCCCCCAAAATGACATGCCAAATGTGGCATGTAAGAGAGCAAGGAGTGCTTAAAGTGGAAGTTCCACTTTTGGGTGGAAGTCCGCTTTAAGCTATGTGGTGGCTCTTAAAGAGACTATTACCTGAAAAACAAAGAAAGGATAAATACAGTGCCTTGAAAATGTATTCATACCCCTTGAAATTTTCAACATTTTGTCATGTTACAACCAAAAATGTAATTGTATTTTATTGGGATTTTATGTGATAGACCAACACAAAGGAGCACTTAATTGTGAGGTGGAAGGAAAATGATAAATGGTTTTCAAAATTTTTTACAAATAAATATGTGAAAAGTGTGGCGTGCATTTGTATTCAGCCCCCTTTACTCGGCTACCCTTAACTAAAATCTAGTGGAACCAATTGCCTTCAGAAGTCACCTAATTAGTAAATAGAGTCCACCTGTGTGTAATTTAATCTCAGTATTAATACAGTTGTTCTGTGAAGTCCTCAGAGGTTTGTTAGAGAACCTTAGTGAACAAAAAGCATAAAGGCCAAGGAACATACCAGACAGGTCAGGGATAAAGTTGTGGAGAAGTTTAAAGCAGGGTTACGTTATAAAAAAATATCCCAAGCTTTGAACATCTCACGGAGCACTGTTCAATCCAGCTCAAGTGGAAGAATCCACAGGACAACTATTAGTTGAGCACTCCACAAATCTGCCCTTTATGGAAGAGAGGCAAGAAGAAAAGCATTGTTGAAAGAAAGCTATAAGAAGTCCCATTTGCAGTTTGCGAGAAGCCATGTGGGGGATACAGAAAACATGTGGAAGAAGGTTCTCTGGTCAGGTAAGACCAAAATTAAACTTTTTGGCCTAAAAGCAAAACGCTTTGTGTGGCGGCAAACAAACACTGCACATCACCCTGAACATATTATCCTCACCATGAAACATGGTGGTAGCAGCATCATGTTGTGGGGATGCTTTTCTTCAGCAGAGACAGGGAAGCTGGTCAGAGTTGATGGGAAGATGGATGGAGACAAATATAGGGCAATCTTGGAAGAAAACCTGTTAGAGTCTGAAAAAGACTTTAGACTGGGGAGGAGGTTCAGCTTCCAGCAGTAAAACGACCCTAAACATACAGCCAGAGCTACAATGGAACAGTTTAGATATTCATGTGTTAGAATTGCCCAGTCAAAGTCCGGACCTAAATCCAATTGAAAATCTGTGGCAAGAAATCTGCTGTTCACAGACACTCTCCATCCAATCTGATAGAGTTTGAGCTATTTTGCAAAGAAGAATGGACAAAAATGTCAGTATTGACTCAGGGGAGCTGAATACAAATGCACGCCACACTTTTCACATATTTATTTGAAAACATTTTGAAAACCATTTATCACTTTCCTTCCACTTCACAATTATGTGCCACTTTGTGTTGGTCTATCACATAAAATACCAATAAAGTACATTTACGTTTTTGGTTGTAACATGACAAAATGTGGACATTTCAAGGGGTGTGAATACTTTTTCCAAGGCACTGTACGTATACCTGCCATCCAGAACATATCACATTTGACCAGTACAGTAAGTCCCCTACTTACAAATGAGTTTGGTTCCAGGCAAGGATGGATCCAGAGTCTAGTCTCAGGAAGGGCACTGCCAGAAAATAAGGTGTTGCTTACAGAACTGTATTTAACGTATCATACAGTCCTAACCTTGTTTAAAACAGTGACACATTTAAAATGATGCTACTTCCTCTCAGCGTGGAGGAGGTAGGGAAGAATAGTGAGACCTGCCAACCACAGTGATGAAAGTGTTAAAACCAGCTATGACAGTGGCAGTGATCTTAACACTTTTATGAACTTCACTACATTACAGCGCACCTCTCCTGGACTCATGCCACTACAGCAGGGGTGCCCAACCTTTTGAGGAGCGAGGGCCACTTTAGCGACTTGGTAACTGGTCACAGGCCACCATGAGCATAATGGGCAGATGACAGGTCTGTGTCTGCTCTGCATATGCAGAGCAGACAAGGACACAGCCTGCTCTACTCTATGGGCCCTCCGATCGACCCAGACAGAAGGGGATGGATCCCCTTCTGTTCTTTAAGTGGATTGGATTGGAGATAGGCGGGTGTAAACAGACACAAAACAATTTTTATCCCCCACTCTGTAGAGGTGAATGGAGGGTCCGATTGGGTCCACCTGAAAAACAGACAGGCGGACCCGATCAGACCGATCGTGTGAAAGGGGCCTAAGGCTGCTTTCACACTGATGCACTGTAGTTTACCCATGCCTCAACTGACCTCAATCATCACCTCTTCCTCAGGAATCCGGCAGGTATCGCTGGCTGCTGCTGTCCCCCAGGCGGGTATGGTTGGTGACTGCTGCTAGCTGTCCTCCAGGGCTGGTACTGCTGGTGGGTTCTGCTGGTTGGTACTGCTGGTGGGTACTGCCGGCGGATACTGCTGGTGAGCACTGCTGGTGGGTATTGCTGGCCGGTATTGCTGGTGGATACTGCTGGAGGGTACTGCTGGCTGGTACTGCTGGTAGGTACTGCTGGCGGGTACTACTGGCTGGTACTGCTGACAGGTACTGCTGGTAGGTAATGATGGCATTGGGGATCCAGAACTCATGGAGGAATGGTATTCATTTTTTAATGGATGTGAAAACGAACTATTACACAAAATTATTAAAAGAAGAAAATTCAAATTAAAAGGGGTAGAGGCCCATATAACAGAGATTAACCACTTGACGACCGCCTCACGCCGATGTACGTCGGCAAGGTGGCACGGATAGGCAAAATCACGTACATGTACGTGATTTGCCTTCCGCGGGTGGGGGGTCCGATCGGACCCCCCCCGGTGCCCGAGGCGGTCGTCTTTTGTCCCACGGCGATTGGAGGTGAGGGGGAGGCCATCCGTTCGTGGACCCCCCTCGCGATCATCGCCGGCCAATCGAATCATTCCTTTGCTGCTGTATGCTAAACAGCAGCAAAGGAAATTATGTCATCTCTCCTCGGCTCGGTAATTTCCGTTCCGGCCCGAGGAGAGAAGACATCAATGTAAGTGCACAACACTACACACACACAGTAGAACATGCCAGGCACACAAAACACCCCGATCCCCCCCCCCCGATCGCCCCCCGATCCCCCCCCAATCACCCCCCCCTGTCACAAACTGACACCAAGCAGTTTTTTGGGTTTTTTTTCTGCATTGGTGTCAGTTTGTGACAGTTACAGTGTTGGGACAGTTACTGTTAGCCCCCTTTAGGTCTAGGGTACCCCCCTAACCCCCCCTAATAAAGTTTTAACCCCTTGATCACCCCCTGTCACCAGTGTCGCTAAGCGATCATTTTTCTGATCGCTGTATTAGTGTCGCTGGTGACGCTAGTTAGGGACGTAAATATTGAGGTTCACCGTCAGCGTTTTATAGCATCAGGGACCCCCATATACTACCGAATAAATGTTTTAACCCCTTGATGGCCCCCTAGTTAACCCTTTCACCACTGATCACCGTATAAGTGTTACGGGTGACGCTGGTTAGTTCGTTTATTTTTTATAGTGTCAGGGCACCCGCCGTTTATTACCTAATAAAGGTTTAGCCCCCTGATCGCCCGGCGGTGATATGCGTCGCCCCAGGCAGCGTCAGATTAGCGCCAGTACCGCTAACACCCACACACGCAGCATACACCTCCCTTAGTGGTATAGTATCTGATCGGATCAATATCTGATCCGATCAGATCTATACTAGTGTCCCCAGCAGTTTAGGGTTCCCAAAAACGCAGTGTTAGCGGGATCAGCACAGATACCTGCTAGCACCTGCATCAGCCCAGATACCTGCTAGCACCTGCGTTTTGCCCCTCCGCCCAGCCCACCCAAGTGCAGTATCGATCGATCACTGTCACTTACAAAACACTAAACGCATAACTGCAGCGTTCGCAGAGTCAGGCCTGATCCCTGCGATCGCTAACAGTTTTTTTGGTAGTATTTTGGTGAACTGGCAAGCACCAGCCGCAGGCAGCGTCAGGTTAGCGCCAGTAGCGCTAACACCCACGCACGCAGCATACGCCTCCCTTAGTGGTATAGTATCTGTACGGATCAATATCTGAATGAATGAACGGATCAATATCTGATCCGATCAGATCTATACTAGTGTCCCCAGCAGTTTAGGGTTCCCAAAAACGCAGTGTTAGCGGGATCAGCACAGATACCTGCTAGCACCTGCATTTTGCCCCTCCGCCCGGCTCAGCCCAGCCCACCCAAGTGCAGTATCGATCGATCACTGTCACTTACAAAAGACTAAACGCATAACTGCAGCGTTCGCAGAGTCAGGCCTGATCCCTGCGATCGCTAACAGTTTTTTTGGTAGCGTTTTGGTGAACTGGCAAGCACCAGCGGCCTAGTACACCCCGGTCGTAGTCAAACCAGCACTGCAGTAACACTTGGTGACGTGGCGAGTCCCATAAGTGCAGTTCAAGCTGGTGAGGTGGCAAGCACAAGTAATGTCCCGCTGCCACCAAAAAGACAAACACAGGCCCATCGTGCCCATAGTGCCCTTCCTGCTGCATTCGCCAATCCTAATTGGGAACCCACCCCTGTACTTCCCCCATTCACATCCCCAACCAAATGCAGTCAGCTGCATGAGAGGCATTTTCTTTATGTCCTCCCGAGTACCCCTACCCAACGAACCCCCCCAAAAAAGATGTGGTGTCTGCAGCAAGTGCGGATATAGGCGTGACACCCGCTATTATTGTCCCTCCTGTCCTGACAATCCTGGTCTTTGCATTGGTGAATGTTTTGAACGCTACTATGCACTAGTTGAGTATTAGCGTAGGGTACAGCATTCCACAGACTAGGACACACTTTCACAGGGTCTCCCAAGATGCCATCGCATTTTGAGAGACCCGAACCTGGAACCGGTTACAGTTATAAAAGTTAGTTACAAAAAAAGTGTAAAAAAAAAAAAATATATATATAATAAAAAAAAAAAAGTTATCGTTTTATTGTCCTCTCTCTCTCTATTCTCTCTATTGTTCCGCTCTTTTTTACTGTATTCTATTCTGCAATGTTTTATTGTTATTAGGTTTTATCATGTTTGCTTTTCAGGTATGCAATTTTTTATACTTTACCGTTTACTGTGCTTTATTGTTAACCATTGTTTTGTCTTCAGGTACGCCATTCACAACTTTGAGTGGTTATACCAGAATGATGCCTGCAGGTTTAGGTATCATCTTGGTATCATTCTTTTCAGCCAGCGGTCGGCTTTCATGTAAAAGCAATCCTAGTGGCTAATTAGCCTCTAGACTGCTTTTACAAGCCGTGGGAGGGAATACCCCCCCACCGTCTTCCGTGTTTTTCTCTGGCTCTCCTGTCTCAACAGGGAACCTGAAAATGCAGCCGGTGATTCAGCCAGCTGACCATAGAGCTTATCAGAGACCAGAGTGGCTCCAAACATCTCTATGGCCTAAGAAACCGGAAGCTACGAGCATTTTATGACTTAGATTTCGACGGGTGTAAATAGCGCCATTGGGAAATTGGGGAAGCATTTTATCACACCGATCTTGGTGTGGTCAGATGCTTTGAGGGCAGAGGAGAGATCTAGGGTCTAATAGACCCCAATTTTTTCAAAAAAAAGTACCTGTCACTACCTATTGCTATCATAGGGGATATTTACATTCCCCGAGATAACAATAAAAATGATTAAAAAAAAAAAACATGAAAGGAACAGTTTAAAAATAAGATAAAAAAGCAAAAAAAAAAAAAAAAAAAAAAAAAAAGCAACCCTTCCCCCCCCTGCTCTCGCGCTAAGGCGAACGCAAGCGGCGGTCTGTCGTCAAACGTAAACAGCAATTGCACCATGCATGTGAGGTATCACCGCGAAGGTTAGATCGAGGGCAGTCATTTTTGCAGTAGACCTCCTCTGTAAATCTAAAGTGGTGACCTGTAAAGGCTTTTAAAGGCTTTTAAAAATGTATTTATTTTGTTGCCACTGCACGTTTGTGCACAATTGTAAAGCATGTCATGTTTGGTATCCATGTACTCGGCCTAAGATCATCTTTTTTATTTCATCAAACATTTGGGCAATATAGTGTGTTTTAGTGCATTACAATTTAAAAAAGTGTGTTTTTTCCCCAAAAAATGCTTTTGAAAAATCGCTGCGCAAATACTGTGTGAAAAAAAAATGAAACACACACCATTTTAATCTGTAGGGCATTTGCTTTAAAAAAATATATAATGTTTGGGGGTTCAAAGTAATTTTCTTGCAAAAAAAAATAACTTTTTCATGTAAACAATAAGTGTCAGAAAGGGCTTTGTCTTCAAGTGGTTAGAAGAGTGGGTGATGTGTAACATAAGCTTCTAAATGTTGTGCATAAAATGCCAGGACAGTTCAAAACCCCCCCAAATGACCCCATTTTGGAAAGTAGACACCCCAAGCTATTTGCTGAGAGGCATGTCGAATCCATGGAATATTTTATATTGCGACACAAGTTGCGGGAAAGAGACAATTTTTTTTTTTTTTTGCACAAAATTGTCACTAAATGATATATTGCTCAAACATGCCATGGGAATATGTGAAATTACACCCCAAAATACATTCTGCTGCTTCTCCTGAGTACGGGGATACCACATGTGTGAGACTTTTTGGGAGCCTAGCCACGTATGGAACCCCGAAAACCAAGCACCGCCTTCAGGCTTTCTAAGGGCGTGAATTTTTGATTTCACTCTTCACTGCCTATCACAGTTTCGGAGGCCATGGAATGCCCAGGTGGCACAAAACCCCCCCAAATGACCCCATTTTGGAAAGTAGACACCCAAAGCTATTTGCTGAGAGGTATAGTGAGTATTTTGCAGACCTCACTTTTTGTCACAAAGTTTTGAAAATTGAAAAAAGAAAAAAAAAGTTTTTTCTTGTCTTTCTTCATTTTCAAAAACAAATGAGAGCTGCAAAATACTCACCATGCCTCTCAGCAAATAGCTTGGGGTGTCTACTTTCCAAAATGGGGTCATTTGGGGGGGTTTTGTGCCACCTGGGCATTCCATGGCCTCCGAAACTGTGATAGGCAGTGAAGAGTGAAATCAAAAATTTTCACCCTTAGAAATCCTGAAGGCGGTGATTGGTTTTCGGGGTCCCGTGCACCACTAGGCTCTCAAAAAGTCCCACACATGTGGTATCCCCATACTCAGGAGAAGCAGCTAAATGTATTTTGGGGTGCAATTCCACATATGCCCATGGCCTGTGTGAGCAATATATCATTTAGTGACAACTTTGTGCAAAAAAAAAATAAAAAATAAAAAAATGTGTCACATTCCCGCAACTTGTGTCAAAATATAAAATATTCCATGGACTCAATATGCCTCTCAGCAAATAGCTTGGGGTGTCTACTTTCCAAAATGGGGTCATTTGGGGGGGTTTTGTGCCACCTGGTCATTCCATGGCCTCCGAAACTGTGATAGGCAGTGAAGAGTGAAATCATAAATTTACACCCTTAGAAATCCTGAAGGCGGTGATTGGATTTCGGGGCCCCGTACGCGGCTAGGCTCCCAAAAAGTCCCACACATGTGGTATCCCCATACTCAGGAGAAGCAGCAGAATGTATTTTGGGGTGCAATTCCACATAGGCCCATGGCCTGTGTGAGCAATATATCATTTAGTGACAACTTTTTGTAAATATTTTTTTTTTTGTCATTATTCAATCACTTGGGACAAAAAAAATAAATATTCAATGGGTTCAACATGCCTCTCAGCAATTTCCTTGGGGTGTCTACTTTCCAAAATGGGGTCATTGGGGGGGGGGGTTGTACTGCCCTGCCATTTTAGCACCTCAAGAAATGACATACGTAGTCATAAACTAAAAGCTGTGTAAATTACAGAAAATGTACCCTAGTTTGTAGACGCTATAACTTTTGCACAAACCAATAAATATACGCTTATTGACATTTTTTTTACCAAAGACATGTGGCTGAATACATTTTGGCCTAAATGTATGACTAAAATTGAGTTTATTGGATTTTTTTTATAACAAAAAGTAGAAAATATCATTTTTTTTTTAATTTTCGGTCTTTTTCCGTTTATAGCGCAAAAAATAAAAACGCAGAGGTGATCAAATACCATCAAAAGAAAGCTCTATTTGTGGGAAGAAAAGGACGCAAATTTCGTTTGGGTACAGCATTGCATGACCGCGCAATTAGCAGTTAAAGCGACGCAGTGCCAAATTGGAAAAAGACCTCTGGTCCTTAGTGTCAGTACTAGGATCCCTTTAGGACCCAGCACAACTCACCTGACACAGCCTTTACCTGGGAAACAACAATGATTGGCCAGCTCACCTTTAAATAACATGCATCAGCATTCAATCATTGCTCGTGTTAGAGTTTACCTGTGTTTGATCCAGTTGATATCTGCTCTGTGTATTTCGTGTATGACCCGGCTCGTTTGACCCTGTTTGCTTGCTTCTGATTCGGTACCGTTTGGACTCTGATCTTCCTGTGTATGACCCAGCTTGCCTAGACTACGTTTTTGCCTGATACCACTAGTACCTTCATCTGCAGCAGTGAACTACAAGCACCAGACATCTATCCTCCACCTGCAGCGGTGAACTACAAACACCAGACACCATCAATCCTCATCTGCAGCGGTGAACTACAAGGTCCAGCAAACATCTACCTACAGCTACAGCGGTGAACTACAAGTCCCAGCTGACCTGCTCTGCTCATGGTATGTGCTCTTGTTCTTTGAACTCTTTGCATAATCAGAATACCTGAACTGTTACCTGTTATATGCTCTACCCTGACATTAACATACATAATAAAGGAAACCTATCATGGATCCTGAGCAGGCTCAGTTGTTTGCACAGGAACTTTGCCGCTTATCCCATCAAGTTCAGGAAATGGCCACAGAGCTCACCAAGGTGCAATCTCCTTCTATTAGCACTGCTACAAAAACTCCATCTGAACCAAAAATTCCTTTGCCTGACCGGTTTTCTGGTGACCGTAAAGGGTTTTGCAACTTTAAAAACAGCTGCAAATTATATTTCAAGTTAAGGCCATCCTCGTCTGGCCCTGAAACTCAGAGGGTTCAAATCATTATCTCTCTACTACAGGGTGACCCCCAGGCTTGGGCCTTTAACCTGGAACCAAACCATCCAGCCTTGCTAACAGTAGATGCCTTCTTTGAAGCCCTAGGGTTGCTTTATGATGATCCAGATCGTGCTGCTACTGCAGAATCAACTCTGCGTAACTTAAAGCAAGGAACTACCACAGCTGAAATGTATTGCTCAGAGTTTCGCAGGTGGGCCCCGGAATCTGGCTGGAATGATGCAGCACTCCGCAGCCAGTTTAGAATGGGCCTTTCAGATGCAATTAAGGATGCTCTGGTCAACTTCTCCTACCCAGCCTCACTGGAGGAGGCTATGAGTCTAGCCATTAGAATTGACCGCCGCCAGCGAGAGAGGAGACGAGAACAAACTACAGCTGTGGCAAACTATATACCTCCCTTGCCGCCTGACTATTCCACCTCCAGTGCCAAATCTGAGGAAGAACCTATGCAGATAGGTTCCACCCGGTTATCTGCCCAGGAACACACGCGCCGGCGTAACATGGGTCTCTGCTTGTATTGTGGCCTCAAGGGTCATATGCTCCGTTCGTGCCCTACACGTCCGGGAAACTCCAGGACCTAGGTAATTGCGGGGAGGTTACCTTAGGTCTGCTCTCATCTCCCCAGGGGGACAATCGTATTCTTTTACCCGCTGTCGTTCACTTTGGGACAGGAGCTCATGAACTGCTGGCCTTGGTAGATTCTGGAGCCGCTGAGAATTTTATTGATAAGACTCTGATTACCTCTTTGTCCTTGGAAACTCATGCTCTAGATTGCCCAGTCCGCCTGATTTCCGTGGATAATCGTCCTCTCTCACAAGATCTAGTGCTCCAAGCCACGAAGCCTTTCCAGTTACAATTGGGGGCTTTGCATTGGGAGAAGACTTCATGTCTTGTTATTGACTCTCCATCCACTCCTTTGATCCTAGGCCTCCCTTGGCTTCAGAAGCACAATCCTGTAATTGACTGGCGAACAGGAGATATTCTGGCTTGGTCCAATCAGTGTAAAAAGAACTGCATCCAGCACCCTGTTCGACTGGCTACCTGTCAAGTGGGAATGGAACAGATTCCACTTTGTTATAAGGACTTTCGGGATGTGTTTTCTAAAGGGATTGCTGACACTTTACCACCTCATCGCAGTTATGATTGTCCCATTGACCTCTTGCCTGACACTACACCTCCACGAGGGAGAGTCTTTCCACTGTCTGAGCCAGAGAATCTTGCCTTGCAAGAATACATCCAGGAAAACCTAGCTAAGGGTTTCATCCGTCCCTCCACTTCTCCCGCAGGAGCAGGATGCTTCTTTGTCCCAAAGAAGGATGGGGGACTGAGACTTTGTGTTGATTACAGAGGTCTAAATAAAATAACTGTTCCCAATCGGTATCCTCTTCCTCTCATCACAGAATTGTTCTCTCAAATCCAGGGAGCCAAAATCTTCTCCAAACTGGACTTAAGGGGAGCTTATAATCTGGTGCGCATACGTGCAGGCGACGAGTGGAAGACAGCCTTTAACACCAAGGATGGTCATTATGAATGTCTTGTCATGCCTTTCGGTCTCAGAAATGCACCAGCTGTCTTTCAGAACTTTATGAATGACATTTTCCGTGACATGTTGGGTCGCTTCATGCTTGTATATTTAGATGACATTTTGATATATTCTCCCAATCTTGAAATACATCAGAAACATGTCTGCTCAGTATTGGCCCGATTAAAGACTCACTCCCTTTTTGTAAAGCCTGAGAAATGTTCATTCCATGTTAAACAAGTACCTTTCCTAGGCTACCTAATTTCTGACACAGGCCTCACCATGGATCCAGCCAAGATTCAAGCCATTTTAGACTGGGCACCACCTTCAGACCTGAAGGCAGTTCAGCGCTTCCTGGGCTTTGCAAATTTCTATCGAAAATTCATTAAGAACTTTGCCACCATTGCACATCCCATCACCTCTCTCACCAGGAAGACTCCGACTACCTTTAAATGGACTACTGAAGCCCAGGCAGCCTTCACTCAGTTAAAGAAAGCCTTTACCTCTGCACCAATCCTACGTCATCCTGTTCCTGAGCTACCTTTTATTGTGGAGGTAGATGCATCTGAAGTAGGGGTAGGGGCACTTTTGTCACAAAAGGATCCTGTAAATGCCGCCATCCACCCCTGTGCCTTCTTGTCTCGGAAATATTCCCCAGCAGAGCGCAATTATGATATAGGCAACAGAGAACTTCTAGCCATAAAGCTCGCTTTGGAGGAATGGAGACATTGGCTGGAGGGAGCTCGCTATCCATTCATAGTTCTGACTGACCACAAAAACCTTGAATACATCCGTTCTGCTAAAAGACTGAACTCACGTCAAGCCAGGTGGTCATTGTTCTTCTCCAGATTTGACTTCACAATTTCATATTTACCAGGACCAAGAAACATTAAGGCTGACGCCTTGTCTCGCAGCTTTCTTTCAGAGTCTCCTCCTCCGCTTCCTCCACAACCCATTATCTCTGAGGATAGGATTTTGGCTTTCACCCAGACTGACATCTCTGAGGCCTTGTTACCTGCACAGGCTGAAGCCCCTCCCTCCACTCCCTCCGGTATGCTTTTTGTGCCCCTGGCTCTTCGTTTGCAGGTATTGCAGCAGGTACATGCATCAAAACCTGCAGCACATCCGGGGTTTAGACAAACTTTTGAGATTATCTCTCGCAACCTCTGGTGGCCATCGATTAGGCAGGATGTGTTAGCCTTCGTCCAGGCCTGTGAAGTTTGTGCCAGAAGCAAGAGCAGTACCTCTAAGCCGCCTGGTCTCCTACGTCCTCTACCAATACCTACCTGTCCCTGGACCCATTTATCTATGGACTTTATCACTGACTTGCCTCCGTCCCAGGGATGTTCCACGATCTGGGTGGTGGTAGACAGGTTCAGTAAAATGGCCCACTTTGTTCTGCTTCCGAAACTTCCATCTGCTAAAGAACTGGCATCTTTATTCATTAAACATGTTTTCAGGCTCCATGGGGCACCAATCAACATTGTCTCAGACCGTGGCTCTCAGTTTATAGCCCAGTTTTGGAAGGCCCTTTGCTCTCAGCTGGGGATTAAGTTATCATATTCTTCAGCATATCATCCTGAGACAAACGGCCAAACAGAAAGGACTAATCAGACTCTAGAGAAGATGGTACGTTGTCTGATGGCCAATGATGAGGTGGAGTGGGTCAACGTCCTGCCATGGGCAGAGTTTGCCTTTAATAATTGTGCCAGCACATCTACAGGGACCTCTCCTTTCTTCTGTGTTTACGGGTTGCATCCTCGTGTGTGCTCCTTTGATCTTCCACCCTCTGATGTGCCAGATGCCAACACCACAATAGAAAATTTCTCCAAAATCTGGTCCGATGTTAATCATGCTATTTCTCGCTCTGTGCTGGCTTTTAAGAAAATGGCGGACAAGAGGCGCTCAAAGGCACCAGGATATAAAGTTGGTGACAAAGTGTGGCTATCATCCAGGAATCTGTCCCTGCATGTTCCATCTAAAAAACTTGGCCCAAAATTCATCGGGCCCTATGAAATTTCGGAGATTGTTAATCCTGTATCCTATAGATTAAAACTCCCCCCATCCATGCGCATTCCAAATGTCTTTCATGTTTCATTGTTGAAACCTGTTCATTCCAGCCTCCAAGTAAATGAACCAGAACCTGTGGATGTGTTGGACAGTCAGGAATATGAAGTGGCATTTATTCTTGATTCCAGACGAGTGCGCAATTCCTTACAATATCTCGTTCATTGGAAAGGTTTCGGCCCAGAGGATCGATCTTGGGTCCCAGCTCGTGATCTTCATGCTGACCGACTTAAGAAGAAGTTTCATCTTCGTTATCCAAGTAAGCCTGGGGGTGCAGGAGCAACCCCTCGAGAAAGGGGGGGTACTGTCAGTACTAGGATCCCTTTAGGACCCAGCACAACTCACCTGACACAGCCTTTACCTGGGAAACAACAATGATTGGCCAGCTCACCTTTAAATAACATGCATCAGCATTCAATCATTGCTCGTGTTAGAGTTTACCTGTGTTTGATCCAGTTGATATCTGCTCTGTGTATTTCGTGTATGACCCGGCTCGTTTGACCCTGTTTGCTTGCTTCTGATTCGGTACCGTTTGGACTCTGATCTTCCTGTGTATGACCCAGCTTGCCTAGACTACGTTTTTGCCTGATACCACTAGTACCTTCATCTGCAGCAGTGAACTACAAGCACCAGACATCTATCCTCCACCTGCAGCGGTGAACTACAAACACCAGACACCATCAATCCTCATCTGCAGCGGTGAACTACAAGGTCCAGCAAACATCTACCTACAGCTACAGCGGTGAACTACAAGTCCCAGCTGACCTGCTCTGCTCATGGTATGTGCTCTTGTTCTTTGAACTCTTTGCATAATCAGAATACCTGAACTGTTACCTGTTATATGCTCTACCCTGACACTTAGGCAGCATAATGGTCCGGGGCTCAAGTGGTTAAAGATCAATTAATACCCTATGCAAATCAGAAGGAATATAAAGATAAGGAGAAAGAGCTTCAGGACATTATTAAAAAATATGACACTAACATACAAGCAAAGAAATTGAAGAAATATAAACGTGATGTGGTGGACTATAACAATACACAAGTATACAAATGGCAGATGGCCAACTTAGAGGTAGAAGATACAGTAGCGGAAGAACTACCTTATGAGGGGGATACCTCCATGGATACTTCTATGGATGCATCCGCCTACAATATTCCACAACTTACAGCTGGAAGCCACTCTCAACCTGCACATTATCCACCATATAGAACACCTAATAGATTCCCAGATAGACTAGAAAACAGAAGAACAAACTACCAGCATTATACTCAATATGGAACTCCACATACACCAAGATTCAGTATACCTACGCACAATAAATATTCTATATTGAGGGAGCGGAACTATCCCCACTATAAGAGAAGGAATGAAGAATATGGAGACTCTCAACATAGACAGAATTATGAAGATGGAAGGGTTTTTCCCAGGGGAGGCCCAAGGGACAGACCACCAGGGAAATGGAAGGCCCGAGTTCCCTACAGGAATCAGATGTGGAGAGGAAGGAATACGAACAGAGAAGGTTACGGAGGACCAAGGGAAGACCGCCATCAAGCAGAACATCAAGAACAGAGAACATATGGATACCCCAGGAAAGAGTGGGACAACCAACATGGGGGGAATACAGGACCTACCCAGAGATCCACCGTAAGAGGAAGCAGACCAGAGGAACAAGAGGGGGGAGAAAGAAAAAGGAGAAGGGAGTACTAGGTAAGGGCATCTACAACCTTAGTAAAATCCAATTTACCCAAGAGGAAATGAAGATCTTGGATCTAGGATTGAAGTATGCACCAGAAAAACCCTTGGATGAGTTCCAAATGTATATAGACCTTAAAAAATTTATGAGAAAGCTTAATCTCAAAAAACACTTTGCTGAAAATGAAGATACACGAACAAGCATGGAATCGGTCTACATACATACCCAACTTAAGAATAAATCTACTTTTAATCCGAATACCCCAGGAAATCAATGTATGGCAGCATTCGAAAAAAATGGTAGAAGATGTAAGAAAATTGGAAAAGAACAACAATCATAAAGCCAAAAAGATCTGGAAAACCATTAGGGCACTGAGTAAAAAGAATGAGGTGGTCATACGACCAGCAGATAAGGGGGGAGGACTGGTGATCCTTAATAAGGAAGATTACGAGGAGGAAATGAACAACCTGTTGCAAGTGGAGAACACATATAAGAAATTAAAAAGCAACCCCAAGAAGATGTACAAGAAAAAGCTTAAGGCCTTGTAGTGATCGAATATATGTATTGGGTGGATAGTATCGTGGTTATGATAATGAATTAGTAAGTACTCTTCCGCAGCAACCCAATTCTTCCAGAGAGATGCACTTTATTGACTTCCAACACAGAACAAAGTCCAAAGTCCACAGATGACAAAAAGATCCGACAGAGGAAATATAATTCAGAACCCCATGTTCCTAGGTCTGTGTGTTCCCAGCCATACACAGACAAGCCTAACTTAGAACTAAAAACCAGCTTGAATGTCCTCTATGAAATACTAGTCCACTAGGAGGGAGTTTCTGCTAGGTCAATCCAAAATACTCTTTGATCTTATTGTTACCCCCTCAAGTCTAATTACCATCAATAAATACTTCTTCTATGGTCCTTTAAACAATGTACCCTTAGATATGTGTAATTAGATTAGATTAACAGATACCACCTGAACACCCTTTGAAATGTTCAAATAGACTTGCATAAGATTAACACATCAAAGGGTCTTCAGCTGTCCCATTGCTATGTTAAAATTCAGTTGGACAAATCAGCCAGTCAATTGAATTCTGGCCTGGTCAATATTGACTGTATGTGTATATACATATAATAATGTCCCACATAAATCGGTGAACATATTACAACAGGCCTTTGTACAAAAAGGGAAAGATAGCGGAATACTCAACACCCAGGAAGCTGAATATTTTGTATCCAACTCTACAAAGACCCCTGTTATCTATTACACCCCCAAGATTCATAAAAGGCTGGAGAAGCCCCCCGGAAGACCCATAGTCAGTGGGATAAACTCTATCTTCTCGAGGTTGGGTGAATACTTGGACACATTTTTAAAACCAATGGTATGCAAGGGCAAATCCTATCTACGTGACAGCTCACAACTTTTGCAAGATCTACAGGAAATTAGTGGAGCTAATAACTACATACTTGCTACAATTGACGTCAATTCTCTCCACACCAGCATTGTGCAAAAAGATGGCCTACATGGTGTGGAGAAAGCCTTACATGAACACACGGAGATGAGACAATCACAGATCAACTATATACTGGAGGGTCTAGAGCTTGCAATGAGTTGCAACTACTTCTGGCACAATAACAACTATTATGTCCAACAGAAAGGAGTCGCAATGGGGGCACGCTACGCACCGAGCATAGCCAATCTCCTCATGAACATGTGGGAGGAGGAGTATTTATACACAGGAAACATCCCCCACCTCAAGTTCTATCGGAGGTACATTGACGACCTGTTCATAATTTGGGAAGGGACACCAGAGGAGTTTGAACAGTTTCTAAATAACCTCTAAGTTTCTAAGCAAGCTCTCAATAACAATAGATATGGCCTTACCTTTACTGGTAAATGGAATCACCAACATATTGAGTACTTAGATTTAGAGATCTTCAAGAATGGAGATAGATTACATACCAAGACGTACTTCAAGGCCACTGATAAAAATGGGTACATACCTATCACTAGCTGCCACCATCCACAATGGAAGGGAAACATTCCAAAAGGACAGCTATTGAGATTACGGAGAAACTGTGACAACATCGAAGATTTTATGGCCCAAGCAGACAGGTTGATTGAGCAATTCTGTGAAAAAGGCTATAAGAAGGACGAGCTGGTAAAAATAAAAACGGACGTAGCAAGTACGAATAGAAGGCAATTGCTCACAAAAAATATAAGAAAGAACAAATCAATGGACACAGCGTTCATAACAGGATTTAACAGCCAATATAAAAACCTAGAACAAATCGTCAGGAAGTATTGGCCTATCCTTAAGGAAGAAAGAGTGTTGGCCAAGATACTGCTGATCAAACCAAATTTTATCTACAGAAGAGCCCCCAACCTCCGTGATCATCTGGTCCACAATGTCATCAACCCCCCGAAGCAGATAGAGATCTTTCCTAATCTAAAGGGTTTTTACAAATGCCAGAGATGCCTACCCTGTAGGGTTAGTAAGAAGGTACCCCGTAGGAGAGAAACCTTTAAATCTAAGGTTGATCAGAGAGAATATAAAATCAGAAATCTGATCACGTGCCACAGCACTCATGTGACATACGTCATTGAATGTCCTTGCCACCTCCAGTACGTGGGCAGAACCACTCGGCCCTTATACGTGCGTATACGTGAGCACATCAAGAATATAAGGAAAGGCTTTCCTAAACACAATCTGTCACGCCATTTTGACCAAGTGCATAAAAGAGATCCATCAGGCCTAATTTTCTATGGCATTGACTCCATAAAAGACCACTGGAGAGGAGGCAACAAGACCACTCTTATCTTACAAAATGAAACAGCCTGGATATATAGGCTGAGGTCCCTAGCACCTAGGGGCCTCAACCTAGATATAGATCTCAACTGCTTTATAGCCGATCCATGATACAAATAAGAAAACACCCCCCTTATGGGGACATAACCATTTTCTCTGGGGGTATTCACGGCTATTGCCGTCTCCCCTACACTTTTGTCCTTCTCCCCTCCATGAGCTAACGCAAGCCCTTATACACACACCTCAAAAGTTTTGTAGTTATACCCATGATGTCTACATAGGCGCATAAATCTTTTATTTTCCACACCAGCATACCCATACTGGTACACTACTCACACTTAATTAGGGCTAATCGCACATTAACATATCATGGGTGGCCCATTATGTAATATGGTACTTAGCACTTTATAACTTACGTTTAATACTATCACTCACTACATTATGAGTTTAGCTCCCACCATGCAGAACTCCTAAACAGATCCTGCGTGGATATGGGAGAACTATAACGACCTCACATTATGCATGGTGGAGTCACCAATATATTAGTTGTAATAATCACTCACATTGGTCATATTAGCATTTGTTAATATTTATTACTCATTAATTATTATTATCTAATCCCTTATATAATTATTTTATTTGGAGTCTTCCACATATGACACCCATTTATGGGAGTTCTGGCTGTCATCAAATTTGGGAATGGCTATGTTTCCTGACCTGTTATATCATCCTATGACTAGTAATTATCCTGTAATATAGCTGTATACACAACAGGGCAGTTATTGTATGCCCAAACAACATTGTTGCCAATACGGTAGCGGGTGGGGACGCAATTGTACCTTTAGGTCTGTGTTTAATTATGATGCATAACTCTGTATGATGTACTGTGCAGATATCCTTTTTGCAGTAGTGGTATACTGAATCAACTCACTTGCTGTTTCACTTTGAACCAGCAGGGGGAGTCTGGTTAACTACCGTATTTATCAGCGTATAACACGCACTTTTTTCCCCTTAAAATCAGGGGAAAGTCGCAGGTGCGTGTTATACGCCGATCTCCTGCGATCCCGAGCTGTCAAAACTTAAAAAATCGCCGACCGCGATTTGAAAATGGCGCCGCCAGCACCGAAATACACAGAGCCGGTCCTCGGCTCTTTCCGGCGGCTCTCATTTCGGCTCCACTCGTAGTCCCGAGCGGAGCTATCCGAACCTACTCGGATAGCTCCGCTCGGGACTACGAGTGGAGCCGAAAGTGAACGAGAGCCGCCGGAAAGAGCCGAGGACCGGCTCTGTGTATTTTTCGGCGCCGGCGGCGCCATTTTCAAATCGCGGTTGGCGATTTTGAAGCCCAGGAAGCAGGGACACTGACAAGGCTGCACTGAGGAAGGCTGCACTGACAAGGCTGCACTGGGGAAGGCTGCACTGGGGAAGGCTGCACTGACAAGGCTGCACTGGGGAAGGCTGCACTGACAAGGCTGCACTGGGGAAGGCTGCACTGGGGCAAGGCTGCACTGGGGAAGGCTGCACTGACAAGGCTGCACTGGGGAAGGCTGCACTGGGGAAGGCTGCACTGGGGCAAGGTTGCACTGGGGAAGGCTGCACTGGGGCAAGGCTGCACTGGGGAAGGCTGCACTGGGGCAAGGCTGCACTGGGGAAGGCTGCACTGACAAGGCTGCACTGGGGAAGGCTGCACTGGGGAAGGCTGCACTGACAAGGCTGCACTGACATGGCTGCACTGACAAGGCTGCACTGACATGGCTGCACTGACATGGCTGCACTGACAAGGCTGCACTGACATGGCTGCACTGACATGGCTGCACAGACATGGCTGCACTGACAAGGCTGCACTGGGGAAGGCTGCACTGACAAGGCTGCACTGACATGGCTGCACTGGGGCAAGGCTGCACTGAGAAGGCTGCAATGATGGGCATTTAAATGTAAGTTTTTTTCCCTTCAACTTCCCTCCTAAAAGTTTATTTTTCCTTAAAATTCCCTCCTAAATTGGGGTGCATGTTATACGCCGGTGCGTGTTATACGCCGATAAATACGGTATATGGATTGTAAATGAATTTCTTCTGGTTTAATGGAGAGCGTTTCCATGATCCTTAGGTATAGGAATATGGACACATAAATCAGACATATAAATTTCATAATGTGACAGACGGGAGACCAATCTGGACCACATACATTTGAGCCTTAGCCCTGTAATAGTTACACATAATCCATAGCCCCGTAATTTGAGGGGCGGGCTTAGTATGGACGCTCTCTCCCTATAAAATCTCACAGATGGAGGAGTGTGGTACCGTTGCTGAGGACGTCATGTGACGAAGCGCGCACAACGGCACCACGCTCTGCACGTCACCTCCAGGGCATACGAGAGAGGAGTACGCTGTTCAGCGGCTGGTGGATACACATCCCCCACCTCATTTTTATGTTCTCTAGGAGGGACTTTCAAAACTTGTTCACTGTCTGGTAACTATTGATGTCCTATCCCATCCGGACTGGGTGGGAATACAATAGTGCTTGGACTTTTAATTAAAAAAATTTTTTTTTTTTATCTTTTGCTCACTTTTTGTCCATTTCGTTTATTTTTTTTTTATTTTTTCTGTTTAAAATCCCTGTTTTTGGGCACATTTGTTTTTAAATAAAGTGGTCATACTTTATTATGCCATGGAAGCTCTTTTTTCTTAATATATGAGGGGATGCAACATCTTCACGCATTGAGAGGCACAGGAGACATCCAGCACAAAACATAGCAGCACAGTGGTCTATTTTCCAGCACAAACGCACTACCCCGTATGGGGCTTTGGGAGCTGATAACATTACAAGTAGCTACCGGAGGAAGCAGCAAGCGAAGCAACCCAGCTTAATACACTACAGGCGAAATACCCCTGTTGGGGTTCCGGGAGCTGGTGAGTAGGCAACCAAAGGGGGAGCACTAGAGTCACCAGGCAATTGTTGCAGCACCAAAGTCACCATTGGGAATTTCACAAAGTTAATATAGTACCAACCTATGGGACTGTTATACTAGGTCTGAGATTTAATTGCTGGAATTTTTGTGCTAATATTTTCTGTTTTGTATACATGCAATTTTAATCCATGCTTGATTACACATATGGTTTTTTGATCAAGGCGGCATGATCTATATACATAGCATCTGTATTGTTATATGGATAATACCATCTCCATGATGTATCCAACTGTTTGATACGACTATAGATTTATATATAGAAATTAATTCATAGCATATGGTACACGGTTTCAATAAATGCACTTTATGGAATATAGCCTCTGGCTTTACCACCAGACACTGTAGGACAATTTCTTGTCGTGCGACACTTGATTGGCTGCAATATATTTCCCTCAAGTATACATCATTGTGTACACACCTATGGTTTTTGAAGTGTCATTCATAATATAAGGGGGACCTATTCCTAGATGCCTAATACCTTATAGATTTACAATCACTAGTAGGGGGTTATTACTCCTAGGCTATCCCACTTAAGTTTGTAGGTAGCGCCATTATACCCATACTTTAATTTTCAATACTGCTGGTAGGTACTGCTTGTTGTTACTGCTGGCGAGTACTGCTAGCTGGTACTGCTGGTGGGTACTGCTGGTGGGTACTTCTGGTGGATTCTGCTGGTTAGTACTGCTGGTGGGTACTGCTGGCAGGTACTGCTGGCTGGTACTGCTGGCGGGTACTGCTGGTAGGTACTGCTTGTGGTTAATGCTGGCGGGTACTGCTAGCTGGTACTGCTGGTGGGTACTGCTGGTGGGTACTTCTGGTGGGTTCTGATGGTTAGTACTGCTGGTGAGCACTGCTGGCGGGTATTGCTGGCGGGTACTGCTGGCTGGTACTGCTGGTGGGTACTGCTGACAGGTACTGCTGGCTGGTACTGCTGGTGGGTACTGTTGGTGGGTACTTCTGGCTGCTACTGCTGATGGGTACTGCTGGCTGCTACTGCTGGTAGGTACTGCTGGCGGGTACTGCTAGCTGGTACTGCTGGCTGGTACTGCTGGTGGGTTCTGCTGGCTGGTACTGCTGGTGGGTACTGTTAGTGGGTATTGTTGGCTGGTTCCTGACCCCCAATCCCAAGCATTAGTGTGACAGGAGCCGGTGCTAGAGGAAGCATGCAGCTCCAGGAGAGCGCAGAGACGATGCATCCTGTATCGCTCCTTTTACAGGCGGAGTACATTTGGTATCACTCCGCCTGTGACAGGAGCCAGAGCCATACAAGAAGCATCGGCTCTGCTTCCTCTAGTGCCGGCTCTGTTCTTCTCACTGATGCTTGGGGATGGTGGGTCGGGAACCCACAAGCTGGGCTTGCCGACCCACCATCCCAGAGCAGTAGTTGGTGCCAGAAGCCTCAGGGTGGTCCTCCCCTGGTTCTGGGAGCTTGTTCATAAGTCCAACAAAGATCAGTGCTTGCAGAAAATGGCTGAGAGCACTGATCACTGTGTTCTGGTGGGGGGAGTCAACTGTCAGAAAACAATAGCACAGCAGGGGAGATCACTGCACTGACAATGTGTGTGTTGGTACAGTGATCTCTCAGGTGTTTTTCATTCAGTCGGCTGGGTGTGTGTAACCAGCTTTACACAATTGGACATGTGAACACATGTTCGCATCTTTGAAAGTTTGCAAGTTGAACGATCGTATGTAAGGGACTTACTGTACAATATATTTATATTATATTCTGTAATTTCAATACCAGCATGATCATTAATCCAAAGCATTCTCAATTTAGAATAAATTTATAAAATCATTATTTGTGTGCAGATGTAATTATAATTATATAAATATAATACAGATTACATAAGTTAAAGCATAGTTTAGGTAAATCCTGATATTTTAGAGTTTAGCATTGTATTGGTTTTCCTAGCTACTGTTTTAATTTTCTTTTTCTTTTTTTTTTTGGACAGCTCTGTAAAGGCAGTCTGGTTCACTGCTTCTCCATACTAATGAGACTCATCCATCTGCCTCTGTCATTGCTAGCCTCTCCTTTCTGCTGGAAGTCAGAGATGAACGCTCAGGACAGGTCCTTTTCAGGCTGCGGTACTTAATCATTCTTAAACACGCTAGATGGCCTAAGGCACAGAAGGCAACAAGCATTTAACCCAGGTTTGCCAGCTAAAGACTTTCCACAGTCAGTTTCCTAGTAAAAAAAGGTCTGACTCTCCATCCTTATTATATTTAGCCAGATGGGCCACGTTTCATACAGTAGAGGCTGGGACATGACATTTTATGCAATTCTAAGCCTATTACTAGATGCAATTATGCATGCAAGGGCTATTAATATATCATTATAAATACTGTATATATATATATATATATATATATATAGATAGATAGATAGAGAGATAGAGAGATAGAGAGATAGAGAGATAGATAGATAGATAGATATACACAGTATGTGCAATAGAGACTGGTGATCTGCATCTGCACAATCACTGCAGGTCAGCAGGTACATAGCATATGGAATCAAATCTGTCATTCAATATATAGAAAAATAATAATTTCAGGTTTTCATCACAAAAAAATGAAACATTAAACTTTAAGACACAGCAAGCATGTCTATGACTAACAATAAACCATTAACTTATTGTATACATGAGGTCCAGAAATGACCTGGATACAAAGTAGCCAATAATGTTAAATAATAAAATGGACACCAGTAAATAGGATAATAATTCTGTCAATGAATGCTAAGGCCTTGTTCACATGGAGCAAATTGATCGGTGCCCCATGCAGGCCCTGGTGTACTGGAGTTCAGTGCATCCCAGTGGGGGTAGTCCCATTCATGCCTATTGGGATCCAGAAGCTGCATGGACACAGCTACTGTGTCCCAATCTGACACCCATGTGGGTGCAGGTACGTGCGGGTACATGTCCCTAAACTCACCATGGGTGCATTCAGTGTCTGTGCAGCCTCTGCATTTCAAAAGACAGTTTCCAGGGCTCCCAACAGTCTTGAGACAGGAACACATTGTAATGAGCAAGGCTGGTATAGATGACAGCCAGGCCAGGCACTCAGGAGGGACATGAAGTCAAATCAGAGACAGAACCATAGTCATAAGGGTAGCCAAGGTCAGAAGCGAGTGGGCAATGAGGCACAGAATCATCATCAGAGCGTAGTCAGGAATAGAGTCAAGCTCAGGAACAGGTATCAGAAGAGTAGCAGAATCCTTGGTCAGGTCAGTAACAAGCCTGGTCAGCAACAAAGATAATCACAAGATGCAAGCAGGAACAGCTGAAAGACCAGTCAGTGTGGGTGATAGCAGACTTCAATAAGCCATTTGGCACCAACGGGCAGTTTAAACATGCTTATGCATGTGTGCGCATTCCGGGCTGTCTGTTCCCCATTCTATGGGAAATGCCTCGTACAAGAGATTTCACAGGAATCCCCTGACAGTTCCCAATAACCTTCCTGTTTCAACTTATGAACAGCATCTATGATAATATATTTGAGTTGAGAGTTTATGTCTATATTGGATAAAATGTCTTGCAACAAGCAATTGCGTTTGTAAGTTCTTAATAGAATATTTGTACCCTGTGTGACAGTGTGAGGCTCTGCCACTGTGAAAATTTAGGAGAAAATGACACAGGGTTCAACATATGCAGAGTGCGGGACTCCAGAATGTCAGTTCTGAGTAAATAAAGGTGTTTTTCATCTTTCTCCAGGTTTTGTAACTCCTGAATTAGGGTCTGGAGCCCAGAGACTTCAAAGTACTTTGGGTGGGAAGAAGTCTCCAACCCAGTGTCCAGGTTTTGTGAAAGACCAGCAGGGTGTGTGTCCAGGTGCCCACAGCCCTTATAATGAAGGCTTGGGCATAGTTCGGGACTCCACCCGAGAGACAGGATGGTTTCCCTTCCTCAGGAGTCAGGGAGGCTACAGAATGTGTATGTTTGCACAGTGCAGGTGCTGTTGGTGACAGAACAGCAGGGAGCTACAAGATAACCAAGGTTTCAGGAGAACCCTTATCCAAAGGCCAGGTGTGGCCGTTCTGTTTAATAAAAGTTGGCTGCCATGGCCTAAAATACATTTTGGACTGACACAACTCACTGGAAAACATTTCTACCACATGAGCATAATCACTCTGACACTACCTAAGCTATTTGTTTCTTCGATTTTTGGGTGGTTTCACCCATATGGACATTTAACTATGTATATTTCGGAATTTTCTTGTGAAGAACTTTCTTTTAATGGCATTTATTACCCACTGGGTAAAAGACCAAACATTTTGAGAAAAAACAGTTTCACTTACCTTCTGTTATAAAATGCAGCAAATAAAAATTCCAAGACTGTATGAATGGCCTCAAAATGGCCGCTTTTATGAAAGTAGACACCCTTGGTGTTTTTTTATTTTTTTTGCCAAACATTTTTAAAATGGAGAAACATGCTGATATTGGGGTTGTATTGCTGTGGTAAAAACATGGAGTTAGGTAATAGTGGACTAAACACAGGAGTATCATAGATCATACACAGAGGTAGAAGATGAAGGGGTTAATGTACATATCACATACCTTTAGAGGATTGAGACGAAGCAGTTAATGTTTGATCAAATTTGCTTCATTAGGACTCATAAAAAACATACAGCACTCATCTGAAAAAGAAAAATATTGTTTACAACGTATATGCTGGATGTTTGTAAACACTACATAAATATTCAAATACATTGTATTATCTTTTTAACAATTGTTACTCAATAAATTTTATTATTTTATAAAATACTAAGTGTTCGCTCCTTGTCTGGCCTGTACAGTCCAAAATCCATTTGTTCTCCTTTCTGTATTTTAATAATTGTAAATACTCTATGGGAGTGGAGATTAAATTGGGCTACAAATGGAATATGGGGTATTTTTTTCCTCAGATCACCTTCCCATGAAGCCATATAACCACTCCACTTCATTTTTTCCATTTTCAGTTCATATAAAGGATAATCTATCTATTAGATATCTAGCTATTATTAAATTTGCTAATTATTGCAGATAGATGGGTCTCTCTATACGTGTCATAACTGACACTTCTTTTAACGCTCTAGAGCCACATTCATGCAGCTATATAAAACTGAATTTAAAATTATTTTTTATTTACGGTTCTGAATAGAGCTGCATTGCTTTCAATGGAGACATTCACACAGGGGCGTAAACATGCTCTGCACTCAGAACCGTAAAATCTAAAAATCTGCATCTGAGGATATGCATATGCAATCTGGTATTTAAAAAAGCATCAGGACATATTTACGCATTTGAAAACCAGATAAGTAAATAAATATATAAAATCAAGTATCATTTATGTAGGAACTTTTGTATCAGTAAAATGTTTTATGGCTGTATGCATGTAGTCTTGTAGCTAATTGAGTGGGATTGATTTAACATAGAAACAGTATGAAAGCTGAAACAATGCAAATTTATATCTATATGTTTATTATAACTGTCGTTCACCAAGGTACCATTAGACAGCATAAAGAGTGTATCTGAAAACTGTTTTTTTTTTTCAAAAGAACATTCCATATCAAACTGTAGTTCTGGAATATTGCCATTGAGATATTCATTTAATTAGCATGGGGCGGCAATGTCACCACCCCCATAAAGTAAATATATCTACAATAAATCTTAGTCACAAACAGCAATGTTCCACTAATAAACCAATAATATAAACATGTAGAAAACCCTACCATATTCATGTAGGCATTTGCATCCATGGGCCAACATTGTTACCAACCCTGCTACCTGCATATGTAAAAAATACTGATCATTAAATAACTAATAGTTATTATCAAGTATGATCTGCAATTATTCCATCAAGCAAATTTTTTTTTAGTATCATACAGATCAGATGTTTCCAGCAGTAAATGGTTGCTTTTTTCCACATTGTGTGATCAATTTAATTGTGCAAGCTGGATACATCCCATGTTACCAAAAGAGGATCAGCAGGTACATGAAAATTATTAAGCTTTATCACTCTTTAATAGCTTAGTTAGCTTTATAAATTTAGTATCTTTAGTAAATGAAACAGTCTTCATTACCAACATGTAAGCATTTTTTACAACAATTTGTAAAAAGGTATACATGCACATACATTGAGCACCACAATCCTGGTGGTCATGTGGGATGTTTATGTATTTTTACATAATATGTAAAATAATGGTCCAACAGGATTGTTTTGTATCACATAGACACTTGTATCTTTATCAATAATACCCTTGGCAAGTGCATTAAGCCGACCATACACAAGTAGATTTTCTTTGTATGAAATTTTAATCTGTTCATTTGAAGACTTGACAAATGTCGCTTGACAGCACTTCAAAATTTAAAGCGGAGTTCCACCCAAAAGTGGAAGCTCCACTTATTTGCCTCCCCCCTCCGGTGTCACATTTGGCACCTTTTGGGGGGGAGATCCCTCAGAAGTTCAGCCCCACTCCTCCTACCCCGCTGTCGGGCCATTCAGAAAGCACAGTGAGCTTCGCGCATGCCCAATAAGGAACCGGCTGTGAAGCCGCAAGGCTTCACTGACGGTTTCCTTTACAAGCAATGGCAGTGACAGCACCCGAGAGCCGATGGAAACATCAGCTGGGGTGCCAACATCGCTGTGTTCCAGGACAGGTAAGTGTCCTAATATTAAAAGCCAGCAGCTACAGTATGTGTAGCCGCTGAATTTTTTTTTTGTTGGGGGGGGCGGAACTCCGCTTTAATTTGCTTTTAATGGTTTTGCAATCAATGGACTTTCCTAAATGAAAAACACATTCACTGTTAAAAATTTGCACATTTGAGAAAAATTTTCTACCCTGCTCCTTTGGATTTTCTTGCTACTGCAGTTTAAAACAAATTCAATTTGACCCCACTAATGATTAGAAAACTGAATGAACTTTTTTTAAAAATTAGATTTTTAAACTACTTTCTACTACTTTATGGCCAGCTTAAGTTACAAATGTACATTAAAGGTTGGATTCAACAACAATTTTTATAAATAGTACTGTCAATCAGCTGTCTTAAAGGTGAGTTCAACCCAGAAATGGAACTTCGGCTGATCGGATTCCCCCCCACGTGGTGCCACATTTTAAGGGGGGAGCGGATACCTATCAAATCCACTTTGTGCGGAGAACTACGCAATGTCCGGCTCCTCCTCCTTCCCCCCGCTGTCTTCTGGGAGACACACAGGTCCTAGAAGACAGCAGGGACCATTCAGATCGCACAGCACGACTTGCGCATGCACAGTAGGAAACAGGCTGTGAAGCCGCAAAGCTTAAATTCTTGTTTCCCTTAGTAAGGATGTTGGCGCCTGCACCCAGGGCCAAGGGACAGGTTGGCTTTGGGTGTTGACATCCTGGGCTTCCTGGACAGGTAAGTGTCCATATATTAAAAGTCAGCAGCTGCGGTATTTGTAGCTGCAGACGTAATTTTTTTTTTCCCAGGCTGAACTCCACTTTAACATGTACTGTATATACAGTATATAAGTTTGAGGTTTATTAAATCTATCTTTGATGCTGCAAGCCTGAACTAATTCTTTGTATTTCCATTTGAAGACCAAACGGTATTTGTGCACCAGTTTTCAAATGCAATTTTTTGGAAAAAATACATTTAATGAAAAAAAAAACATAAAAAACAATATAAACCCCATTATTTGCATGATATAAAAGATGATGTTTTGCTAAGTAAATAGATAGCTAACATGTCACATTTTAAAATTGAGCACTTCCACCCTGGACCACCACCTTGATGTCACTCCGATCCTCCAAACCATAGAGGCAAACAAAGACGAACTAGTCTATTATCACCACTGTGGCCAGCCAGCCACACTGTCAGATAGTTTCCTAGGCGAGCCGCTGGAAACAATAAGCACGAGAAACCCTGGCAAGCGGCACAGGGGGGGTGTCCCCTACTGCCACTTCTCAATGCATTCCAGAAGCTCATGAGTAGGGATGAACCGAACACCCCCCTGTTCGGTTCGCACCAGAACATGCAAACAGGAAAAAAGTTTGTTCGAACACGCGAACACCGTTAAAGTCTGTGGGACACTAACATGAATAATCAAAAGTGCTAATTTTAAAGGCTTATATGCAAGTTATTGTCATAAAAAGTGTTTGGGGACCTGGGTCCTGCCCCAGGGGACATGGATCAATACAAAAAAAGTTTTAAAAACGGACGTTTTTTCAGGAGCAGTGATTTTAATAATGCTTAAAGTCAAACAATAAAAGTGTAATATTCCTTTAAATTTCGTAGCTGGGGGGTGTCTATAGTATGCCTGTAAAGGGGCGCATGTTTCCTGTGTTTAGAACAGTCTGACAGCAAAATGACATTTCGAAGGAAAAAACCCATTTAAAACTACTTGCGGCTATTGCATTGCCGGTCTGACAATACACATAGAAGTTCATTGATAAAAACGGCATGGGAATTCCCCACAGGGGAATCCCGAACCAAAATTTAAAAAAAAAATGACGTGAGGGTCCCCCTAAATTCCATACCAGGCCCTTCAGGTCTGGTATGGATATTAAGGGGAACCCCGGCCAAAATGTAAAAAAAAATGACGTGGGGGTCCCCCCAAATTCCATACCAGACCCTTATCCGAGCACGCAACCTGGCAGGCCGCAGGAAAAGAGGGGGGGACGAGAGTGCGCCCACCCCTCCTGAACCGTACCAGGCCACATGCCCTCAACATTGGGAGGGTGCTTTGGGGTAGCCCCCCAAAACACCTTGTCCCCATGTTGATAAGGACAAGGGCCTCATCCCCACAACCCTGGCCGGTGTTTGTGGGGGTCTGCGGGCGGGGGGCTTATCGGAATCTGGAAGCCCCCTTTAACAAAGGGACCCCCAGATCCCGGCCCCCCCCTGTGTGAAATGGTAAGGGGGTACTTACCCCTACCATTTCACTAAAAAACTGTCAAAAATGTTAAAAATGACAGGAGACAGTTTTTGACAATTCTTTTATTTAAATGCTTCTTCTTTCTTCTATCTTCTTCTTCTGGTTCTGGCTCTTCTGGTTCTTCCTCCGGCGTTCTCTTCCAGCATCTCCTCCGCGGCGTCTTCTATCTTCTTCTCCTCGGGCCGCTCCGCACCCATGGCATGGGGGGAGGCTCCCGCTCTTCTCTTCATCTTCTTCTTCTCTTCTTCTTTTCTTCTCTTCTTCTCTTCTTCATTTTCTTCTCCGGGCCGCTCCGCATCCATGCTGGCATGGAGGGAGGCTCCCGCTGTGTGACGGCGTCTCCTCGTCTGACAGTTCTTAAATAACGGGGGGCAGGGCCACCCGGTGACCCCGCCCCCCTCTGACGCACGGGACATGACGGGACTTCCCTGTGCCATTCCCCGTGACATCACAGGGAAGTCTTGTCAAGTCACTGTGCGTCAGAGGGGGGCAGGGTCACCGGGTGGCCCCGCCCCCCGTTATTTAAGAACTGTCAGACGAGGAGAAGCCGTCACACAGCGGGAGCCTCCCTCCATGCAAGCATGGATGCGGAGCGGCCCGGAGAAGAAAATGAAGAAGAGAAGAAGAGAAGAAGAGAAGAAGAGAAGAAGAGAAGAAAAGAAGAAGAGAAGAAGATGAAGAGAAGAGCGGGAGCCTCCCCCCATGCCATGGGTGCGGAGCAGCCTGAGGAGAAGAAAATAGAAGACGCCGCGGAGAAGATGCTGGACGAGAACGCCGGAGGAAGAACCAGAAGAGCCAGAAGAACCAGAAGAAGAAGATGAAGGAAGATAGAAGAAAGAAGAAGCATTTAAATAAAGGAATTGTCAAAAACTGTCTCTTGTCATTTTTAACATTTTTGACAGTTTTTTAGTGAAATGGTAGGGGTAAGTACCCCCTTACCATTTCACACGGGGGGGGGGCGGGATCTGGGGGTCCCTTTGTTAAAGGGGGCTTCCAGATTCCAAGAAGCCCCCCGCCTGCAGACCCCCACAACCACCGGCCAGGGTTGTGGGGATGAGGCCCTTGTCCTCATCAACATGGGGACAAGGTGTTTTGGGGGGCTACCCCAAAGCACCCTCCCAATGTTGAGGGCTTGTGGCCTGATACGGTTCAGGAGGGGGGGTGCACTCTCGTCCCCCCCTTTTCCTGCGGCCTGCCAGGTTGCGTGCTCGGATAAGGGTCTGGTATGAATTTTTGGGGGGACCCCACGTCGTTTTTTTTTTTTTGGCACGGGGTTCCCCTTAAAATCCATACCAGACCTGAAGGTCTGGTATGGAATTTAGGGGGACCCCCACGTCATTTTTTAAAAAAAATTTTGGCTGGGGTTCCCCTTAATATCCATACTAGACCTGAAGGGCCTGGTATGGAATTTAGGGGGACCCCCACGTCATTTTTTTTTTAAATTTTGGTTCGGGGTTCCCCTGTGGGGAATTCCCATGCCGTTTTTATCAATGAACTTTTATGTGTATTGTCGGACGGCAATGCAATAGCCACGAGTAGTTTTAAATGGGTTTTTTCCTTCGAAATGTCATTTTGCTGTCAGACTGTTCTAAACACAGGAAACATGCGCCCCTTTACAGGCATACTATAGACACCCCCCCAGCTACGAAATTTAAAGGGATATTACATTTTTATTGTTTGACTTTAAGCATTATTAAAATCACTGCTCCTGAAAAAACAGTCGTTTTTAAAACTTTTTTTGCATTGATCCATGTCCCCTGGGGCAGGACCCAGGTCCCCAAACACTTTTTATGACAATAACTTGCATATAAGCCTTTAAAATTAGCACTTTTGATTTCTCCCATAGACTTTTAAAGGGTGTTCCGCGGCATTCGAATTTGCCGAGAACACCCCAAATTGTTCGCTGTTCGGCGAACTTGCGAACAGCCAACTCGAAGCTCATCCCTACTCATGAGCCTCTCAGAACACTTTCAAGAGAAAACCAGCCACCAGCTGAAAAAAACAATACAGGGTTATGACTGATAGGGATGGGTGAAGGGTTCGGCCCGAGCATAAGTTGGGTCTGAACTTTCGTCTCGTCATTTGACCGTTTGTTCGGCCCCCGAACCAACCACAGTGCATTGCGGTGCTGAACAGTGCATTGCAAGCCCTGATTGGCTGAAGCAGTGAAAGCTTCAGCCAATCAGGGCACAGAGCACTGTCAGAGTCATGATTGGGCACATCATGACTTTATCCAATCATGGTTCATTCCAGCCAGGGGCGGATCCAGAGTCTAGTCTCGGGAGGGGCACTGCCAGAAAATACGTTTTTTGGGGGGAATTTATCAGGGAAATGGCTGGTGTTTGCGCTTCAATCACCACAGCACCATGGTTGTTATGGTGTCAGGATGATTGAAGCTCATTTTTTCTATTATTACATTGTTATATAAAATGAAATAGTTCAACTCACCATAATGCAGAATCAGTGGGAGCCCCAAGCGTGTCACTTGCCACGTTGCCTGCCACCAGATGCAGATTGTCACTTGCCACTTCACCTGCCACACGTTGCAGATTGTCACTTGCCATGTCACCTGCCCCCAGATGTGGATTGTCACTTTCCTGCTACAATTGTCACTTGCCACATCGCCTGCCACCAGATGTAGATTGTCACCTTGCCACGTCACCTGCCACACATTGCGGATTGTCACTTGCCACATCCCCTGTCACACATTGCGGTTTGTCACTTTCCACGTCACCTGCCCCCAGATGCAGATTGTCACTTGCCTGCTACAATTGTCACTTGCCACGTCACCTGCCACCAGATGCGGTTTGTCACTTGCCACGTCACCTGCCACCAGATGCGGATTGTCACTTGCCACGTCACCTTGCCACCAGATGCGGATTGTCACGTCGCCTGCCACACATTGCGGATTGTCACTTGCCACAACGCCTGCCACCAGATGCAGAGTGTCACTTGCCACGTCACCTGCCACCAGATGAAGATTGTCACTTGCCACGTCACCTGCCACCAGATGCGGATTGTCACGTCACATGCCACACATTGCGGATTGTCACTTGCCATGCCGCCTGCCACCCGTTGCAGATTGTCACTTGCCACATCATCTGCCACACGTTGCGGATTGTCACTTTCCTGCTACAGCTACAATTGTCACTTTCTGTTTCCCAGAGGGTGAGGCAGCAGATTACCAGTCAGGCAGCAGAGAGATGATGTAATCTCTCTGCTGCCCGTAGCTACAGTGAGGGCGGAACTGCAGGGATGCAGGGCAGGCAGTGAAAGATGATGTCATCTCTCTGCTCCCCCGCCCGCTGGCTCCCTGATTGGCCAGCAGCCCGGCCGCTCTCTAAATGTCACCCGCCCACTCTCTGACTGTCACCAGCGGCCAGCCCGGCCGTCCACTCTCATCCGCCCACCCCACTGTCAGGCTTAGACTGTCACCAGACCCCCCAGCCGTCCACTCTCTCACCCGCCCACTGTCAGTGACTGACAGTGGGCGGGTGAGAGAGCGGACGGCCGGGCTGGTGATACTCTGAGACTGACAGTCAGTCTCAGAGTATCACCAGCCCGGCCGTCCGCTCTTTCACCCTCCCACTGTCAGTCTCAGACTGTCACCCGCCCGGCCGTCCGCTCTCTCTCTCCCGTGGACCCAGCTGCTTGCCCTCTCCCCAGCATTCTCGGAGGGGGCAATTGACCCATTGCCCCCCCCCCCTGGATCCGCCCCTGATTCCAGCCCCACAGTATAAAAGTATTCTTTCAATGGCAGCCATTTTCAGTGTGATTTCGGCATGAGAGAGATAGAACAGGGCTCTGTTCAGTGCTATTAGTTAGTTAGTGTGCTATACTGTGCTATTTTGTCAGTGTAGAAACTAATCAATTGTCAGTGTAGAATATTAGTTTAGTGTCAGTCTAGGGATAGTGTGAGTGTAGTGATGGGGACCATCATTCAGCTTTGCACAGTGTGCAGTTAAAGTAAGGACAGCTCGGATAGTTTGTGTGGTGAGACCGTGTCAGTAATCTTTACATTAGTTTATAGCTAGAGTAGGGACAGTTCAGATAGTGTCAGTGTAGTGACAGCTGAACACCGTCTATTTGCTTGCGTTACTGCCAGTTTAACACCATTTACTTCTGTGTGCATTACTTCCAGTTTAACGCCATTTACTTCTGTGTGCGTTACTGCCAGTTTAATGCCATATCGTTTTGTGTGCGTTACTGCCAGTTTAACGCCATATCGTTTTGTGTACGTTACTGCCAGTTTAACACCATATAGTTCTGTGTGTGTTACTGCCAGTTTGACGCCATATAGTTCTGTGTGCGTTACTGCCAGTTTAACGCCATATAGTTTTGTGCGTTACTGCAAGTTTAACGTTATTTACTTCTGTGTGCGTTACTACCAGTTTAACGCCATATTGTTTTGTGTGTGTTACTGCCAGTTTAACGCCATATATTTCTGTGTGCGTCACTGCCAGTTTAACACCATATAGTTCTGTATGCGGTACTGCCAGTTTAACGCCATATAGTTTTGTGCATTACTGTAAGTTTAATGTCATTTACTTCTGTGTGAGTTACTGCCAGTTTAACGCCATATAGTTTTGTGTGTTACTGCCAGTTTAACGCTATATAGTTCTGTGTGCGTTACTACCAGTTTAACACCATATAGTTCTGTGTCTGTTACTGCAAGTTTAACGCCATTTACTTCTGTGTGCGTTACTGCCAGTTTAACGCCATATAGTTCTGTGTGCGTTACTGCCAGTTTAACGTCATATCGATTTTTGCGTTACTGACAGTTTAACGCCATATAGTTTTGTGCGTTACTGCCAGTTTAACGCCATATAGTTTTTTGAGTTACTGCAAGCTTAATACCATTTACTTCTGTGTAAATGGTAAACTACAGCTATGTGCCGTTCTAACCCAGTTGTGATAGCTCAGAACAAACACCAGGCAGGCTGTATGTAAGTTCAACCAGGAATCTCCTTTATTGCAAAATACAGGCTCTTTTTATACACTAAAAGTGGAGGTGCAGACCTCCTGCTCATATTACTCTAACAATACAGCTGTAACCTAATTACCTAATTAACATGAGCTAATTAACTAATCCCTTTAGACAGCCTAGATGACTCAGACAGGACATTTAGGCCAGTCTGGCCATCTTGTAGCTTAGAACCCCCAATCAACATTATCACAATAACAGAGTTAATTAAACACAAACCACAATGGGGATCTAATGACTCTTAGATCCCATACTAGAGATTTACAATACACATTTTAGCAGACAACAGACAGGTAGCTGGAATTGATGACATTAGCATTTAACAGTAGGAGTCCCAACGGTATGAATCAGTCACTATTCCAATATGGCAAATCCAGGGTCCCCAGAGTCTGTGTGTCCTGGGGAACCAGGACCCGAATCCACAGTAATACCACCTCAAGGGTCCCCAGGCATACAGCTCACAATGAACACCGTTCCCCCAAATGCCAGGGCCCACAATCGATCGGCAAGAGGCTAGCATACAGTCCCCTCCAAAAGTCTCTCTCCCGGCTAGGTCTGTCACATTAACGTCATATAGTTTTGTGCGTTACTGCCAGTTTAACGCCATATAGTTTTGTGTGTTACTGCAAGTTTAACATCATTTACTTCTGTGTGCGTTACTGCCAGTTTATCGCCATATTGTTTTGTGTGCATTACTGCCATTTTAACGCCATATAGTTCTGTGTGCGTACTGCCAGTTTAACGCCATATAGTTTTGGGCGTTACTGTAAAGTTAACATCATTTACTTCTGTGTGCATTACTGCCAGTTTAACACCATATAGTTTTGTGTGTTACTGCCAGTTTAACACTATATAGTTCTGTGTGCGTCACTGCAAGTTTAATGCCATATAGTTCTGTGTGCGTTACTGCCAGTTTATCGCCATATTGTTTTGTGTGCATTACTGCCATTTTAACGCCATATTGTTCTGTGTGCGGTACTGCCAGTTTAACGCCATATAGTTTTGGGCGTTACTGTAAAGTTAACATCATTTACTTCTGTGTGCATTACTGCCAGTTTAACACCATATAGTTTTGTGTGTTACTGCCAGTTTAACACTATATAGTTCTGTGTGCGTGACTGCAAGTTTAATGCCATATAGTTCTGTGTGTGTTACTACTAGGGATGAGCTTCGTGTTCGAGTCGAACCCATGTTCGACTCGAACATCGGCTGTTCGACCGTTCGTCGAATTGCGAACGATATGGGCCGTTCGCGCCAAATTCGTGTGGCGCGTCACGGCCCATAATTCACTGCGGCATCGCAGTGCATTGCTGGCTGATGATTGGCCAAGCATGCACTATGACCCGAATGCTTGGCCAATCACAGCGCCGCCTGAACAGAGAGCCGTAATTGGCCAAAGCCAAGGAGGCTTTGGCCAATTATGGCTCAAGGGATTTAGTACACACCCCACACTATATAAGGCCGCCTGCACGGCGGCCCTGTGTAGTGTGTGTTCCGGTGTGCTGAGAGATAGAGAGAGAGAGAGACAGTGTCATTTCATTTGAGTTAGATAAATTAGGCAGAACAGTCAGTCAGTTAGCTGCACTTACAGTGTATTGTGTATATATATGCATCCCAGGTGTTGCATATATATATATATATATATATATATACACTGTATTCAGTTTAGCTAGATCCGTTCCTGTTATCTTCTAGACTATTTACATTTAGTGCAGTGCGTCCTGCTCACAGTGTTCAGCTAGATCCGTTCCTGTTATCTTCTAGACTATTTACATTTAGTGCAGTGCGTCCTGCTCACAGTGTTCAGCTAGATCCGTTCCTGTTATCTTCTAGACTATTTACATTTAGTGCAGTGCGTCCTGCTCACAGTGTTCAGCTAGATCCGTTCCTGTTATCTTCTAGACTATTTACATTTAGTGCAGTGCGTCCTGCTCACAGTGTTCAGCTAGATCCGTTCCTGTTATCTTCTAGACTATTTACATTTAGTGCAGTGCGTCCTGCTCACAGTGTTCAGCTAGATCCGTTCCTGTTATCTTCTAGACTATTTACATTTAGTGCAGTGCGTCCTGCTCACAGTGTTCAGTTAGATCCGTTCCTGTTATCTTCCTACTGACAGACAGGCTTGTCTGGTTACAGTATATAAAGCTACCTGAAGAAAATTACTGGTGTTCTATTTGATCCTATTAGTACCACGGTCAGGCAGCTAGACTATTTACATTTAGTACAGTGCGTCCTGCTCACAGTGTTAAGCTAGATCCGTTCCTGTTATCTTCCTACTGACAGGCAGGCTTGTCTGGTTACAGTATATAAAGCTACCTGAAGAAAATTACTGGTGTTCTATTTGATCCTATTAGTACCACGGTCAGGCAGCTAGACTATTTACATTTAGTACAGTGCGTCCTGCTCACAGTGTTCAGCTAGATCCGTTCCTGTTATCTTCCTACTGACAGGCAGGCTTGTCTGGTTACAGTATATAAAGCTACCTGAAGAAAATTACTGGTGTTCTATTTGATCCTATTAGTACCACGGTCAGGCAGCTAGACTATTTACATTTAGTACAGTGCGTCCTGCTCACAGTGTTCAGCTAGATCCGTTCCTGTTATCTTCCTACTGACAGGCAGGCTTGTCTGGTTACAGTATATAAAGCTACCTGAAGAAAATTACTGGTGTTCTATTTGATCCTATTAGTACCACGGTCAGGCAGCTAGACTATTTACATTTAGTACAGTGCGTCCTGCTCACAGTGTTCAGCTAGATCCGTTCCTGTTATCTTCCTACTGACAGGCAGGCTTGTCTGATTACAGTATATAAAGATACCTGAAGAAAATTACTGGTGTTCTATTTGATCCTATTAGTACCATGGTCAGGCAGCTAGACTATTTACATTTAGTACAGTGCGTCCTGCTCACAGTGTTCAGCTAGATCCGTTCCTGTTATCTTCCTACTGACAGGCAGGCTTGTCTGGTTACAGTATATAAAGCTACCTGAAGAAAATTACTGGTGTTCTATTTGATCCTATTAGTACCACGGTCAGGCAGCTAGACTATTTATATTTAGTACAGTGCGTCCTGCTCACAGTGTTCAGCTAGATCCGTTCCTGTTATCTTCCTACTGACAGGCAGGCTTGTCTGGTTAGAGTATATAAAGCTACCTGAAGAAAATTACTGGTGTTCTATCCCAGCTTAGTGCAGCTACAGGCCATTAGTATGTCTGGAAGGCCAAGAAGGAGAGGCAGACAGTCACAAGCCAATAAGAGAGGGCAAGCAGGCTCTGTGTCTAGTGCTGGTTGTGGAGACGGTGCATCCTCATCAGCACGTGGCCATGGGACACGCTTGGCCTTTTTTTCGGCAACTGGCCGTGTTGAGCCGCAACATGCGGAAGACTTGGTCGAGTGGATGACCAAGCCGTCCTCATCCTCCTCATCCTCTCTCACCCATGCCCAGGGTGCTTTGTCTGGCAAAGCAGCGGCCTCTTCCCTCAGCTCAATGTCATCAGTGACTCCGACCCTAGCTCCACCATGTCCTCCTGAGGAGTCCCTCGAACTGTTTGACCACAGTGTTGGGTACATGCTCCAGGAGGATGCCCAGCGTTTGGAAGGCTCTGATGATGATACTGAGCTCGATGAAGGCAGTAACATGAGCACGGACAGAGGGGGTGCCCTAGAAGGACAGCAATCTGGCAGTCATGCTCCCCCTGCTGCAGCATACTGCCAGGTTTGCTCCAGTGATGAGGAGGGAGGGGATGATGAGGTCACTGACTCAACGTGGGTGCCTGATAGGAGAGAGGAGGAGGAGGAGGAGGAGGAGGAGGCGGCACATCACCAACGAGGCAGGATGCCCTCCAGGGGCCAGCCTAAGGGCAGCACATTGACTGCATCACACCCCAAAGCTCCACATGTGCAGGGCGCTGCAGTCTCTGCGCGTTATTCAAAAAGTTCTTTGGTGTGGGCCTTTTTTGAGACGAGTGCATCAGATCGCACTGCTGCTATTTGCAACATATGTCTCAAGCGTATCTCACGTGGCCAAAACATCTCCCGCTTGGGTACCACATGCTTGACCAGACATATGTTGACCTGCCATGCAGTTCGTTGGCAAGCGTATCTAAAAGACCCACACCAAAGAACAAAGAGGATCTCTCCTTGCTCCTCATCAGCTGAGATTTCCAACCGCACTAGACCTCCAGTCCTCTCTGAGACCTGCAGTGAGAGGAATGAAGGTGTAGAATTAGGTGTGTCACAGCCAAGTACTTGTGGGCAATCTGCTTTTGGTACACCGACGTCAGATTGTACCAGGCAAATTTCCCTGCCCCAGCTGCTGCACCGCCAAAAGAAGTTTGCTCCCAGCCATCCACATGCCCAGCGGTTGAATGCTAGCTTGGCAAAATTGCTAGCACTTCAACTGCTGCCTTTTCAGTTGGTAGACTCTGCCCCCTTCCGTGAGTTTGTGGAATGTGCGGTTCCTCAGTGGCAGGTACCCAAACGCCACTTTTTCTCACGGAAGGCGATTCCGGCTCTCTACCGGCATGTGGAAGGCAATGTCCATGCCTCGCTGGACAGGGCGGTCAGCGGTAAGGTGCATATTACCGCTGACTCATGGTCCAGCAGGTATGGACAGGGACGTTACCTAAGTTTCACGGCGCATTGGGTGACTCTGCTGGCAGCTGGGAAGGATGCAGGACAAGGTGCAGTAGTGTTGGAGGTTGTTCCGCCACCACGCCTCCAAAATGCTGATTGTGACACACCTCTCTCCTCCACCCCCTCCTCTTCTTCTTCCTTCATGGCCTCTTCCTCTGAACCAGCGGTGCTCCGTAGTCGTTCAAGGGGCTACGCAAGTACGCAGGCCAAAAGATGCCATGCGGTGCTTGAGCTGGTGTGCTTGGGGGACAGGAGCCACACTGGGGCAGAGGTTCTGTCAGCTCTGCAGGGGCAGGTTCAGAGGTGGTTGACGCCACGCCAACTTAAGGCAGGAATGGTGGTTTGCGACAATGGCACCAACCTCCTCTCTGCCCTCCGACAGGGACAAATGACCCATGTGCCCTGTTTGGCTCACGTCCTTAACTTGGTGGTGCAGCGGTTCTTGGGCAGGTACCCGGGCTTACAGGATGTCCTGAGGCAGGCCAGGAAAGTCTGTGTGCATTTCCGCCGGTCATATAATGCCAGTGCTCGGCTGACGGACCTCCAAAAGGAGTTTAACCTGCCCAAGAACCGCCTAATCTGTGACATGCCCACCAGGTGGAACTCAACGTTGGCCATGCTGCAGCGGTTGCACACGCAGCAGAGGGCCATCAATGAGTACCTGTGCGACTATGGCACCAGGACAGGGTCAGGGGAGCTTGTTTTTTTTTCCCCACGCCAGTGGGCCATGATCAGGGATGCATGCACTGTCCTGTCACCATTCGAGGAGGCCACGAGGATGGTGAGCAGTGACAGTGCATGCATCAGTGACACTGTCCCCCTTGTCCACCTGTTGGAGCACACGCTGCGTGGAATAATGGACAGGGCACTTGAGGCAGAACAGAGGCAGGAAGAGGAGGACTTCCTTAGCTCTCAAGGCCCCCTTTATCCAGACAGTGTTCCTGCGTGCCCGCCGATCACACAGGAAGAGGACGAGGAGGAGGAGGAGGAAGATTGTGTCAGTATGGAGGTGGAGCCTGGCACTCAGCATCACCAGCAGTCTTTAAGGGATCAGTCCCAAGAAACACATGGACTTGTACGTGGCTGGGAGGAGGTGGCTGCGGACGTTGTCGTCCTTAGTGACCCAGAGGACTCTGGACCGAATGCCTCAGCAAACCTACGCTGCATGGCCTCCCTGATCCTGCAAAGCCTGCGTAAGGATCCTCGTATTCATGGTATCAAGGAGAAGGACCAATACTTGCTGGCAACCCTCCTTGATCCACGTTACAAGGGTAAGGTTGCGGACCTTATCTTCCCATCGCAGAGGAAGCAGAGGATGAAACATCTTCGGGAGGCCTTGCAGAAAGGTCTGTGCAATGCGTTCCCAGAGACTGGGAGGTTACAAACTCCTGTTTCTGGACAACGTGTTGCTGAGGCTTCGGTCAGTCAAAGAAGGAGCGGTGGAGAAGGTGGCCATCTGACCGATGCGTTCAGACAATTTTTTGGTCCGCAGCCCCAAGGTATGATCGGTTCCAGCAACCATCGCCAGCGTCTGTTTTACATGGTGCAGGAATACCTAGGGGCAAGATCAGACTTGGACACCTTTCCCACCGAAAATCCTCTGGGTTACTGGGTCTTGAGGATGGATCACTGGCCAGAGCTTGCACAGTATGCAATTGAGCTACTGGCCTGTCCTGCATCCAGCGTTCTTTCGGAACGCACATTCAGTGCTGCTGGAGGCGTGGTAACCGATCACAGGGTGCGTCTGTCCACCGACTCGGTCGATCGGCTGACCTTCATAAAAATGAATCAGTCTTGGATCACCACCAGCTACCAAGCACCTGATGCTGATGTAACCGAATAATTTTTTTTGAAATCTCAGATCCCTTCAAAGACTGCCTATGCTGATGCTGAGTGACTATCCCTGAGTAATTATCCTCTTCCTCCTCAATCATCACGCTGATAGCTTGTAAGAACATTTTTGGTTCTGGGCGCCACCACCAGTGCCTAAGGCCCAATTTTTCTGCCCCTGTCTAACAGGGGCGTGTAATTACAATTTTTGATGCAATACTTTGCAGCAGGGCTCGTTCCTGCATTCCAACTAGAGTGTCTGTGAGGGGTTGCAGTGTTGTGGCACCAGCACCAGTGCCTAAGGCCCAATTTTTCTGCCCCTGTCTAACAGGGGCGTGTAATTACAATTTTTGATGCAAAACTTTGCAGCAGGGCTCGTTCCTGCGTTCCAACTAGAGTGTCTGTGAGGGGTTGCAGTGTTGTGGCACCAGCACCAGTGCCTAAGGCCTAATTTTTCAGCTCCTGTTCAACAGGGGCATGTAATTACAATTCTTGATCTAATATTTCACAGCAGGGCCCTGTGAGGGCTTACAGTGTTGTGGCCACAGCAACACCTAAGGCCCAAATTTCTGCTGAGTATATAGGGCAGGACCCTACTTTCAAACATCTAACTTACAAACGACTCCTACTTGCAAACGGAAGGAGACAACAGGAAGTGAGATGAAATCTACCCCTAGGAAGGGAAATTCTCTCCTGTAAGAGTTAATATGGGAAAACAATTTCTCCTTTCCACTGATGCTTTCCAATCCTTGTTCCACAAAAAACCCAAATTTTCAAAAAACATTTTTCATTGGGACAAAAAGTGAGGTGAAATCTTCTGAAGAGGAGGAAAGACAGCAAAACAAATGTCACAGGGGTGATAACCTTTCCCTATGTTTTCCAAAAAGCTTAAAAAAGATTTTTTGGCTGGAGCTAAACACGTTAAAAATGTACCCGTTCTGTATACTGCTGTTCAGAGTATATAGGGCCTTTCCTTATTTTAATTTGGGTGCGGGGTTCCCCTTAATATCCATACAAGACCCAAAGGGCCTGGTAATGGACTGGGGGGTACCCATGCCGTTTGTCTCACTGATTTTCATCCATATTGCCATGACCCGACATGACATTAAACCCCCAAGCAGTTTTAAATGACATTTTTTCCTTTAAAAATGACATTTGGTGCAGGGACTGTTCTAAACACGGGAAACACGCGTCACTTTACAGGCATACTATAGACACCCCCCAGGTACGATATTTAAAGGAATATTTCACTTTTTTTTTTTTTTACTTTAAGCATCATTAAAATCACTGCTCCCGAAAAAACGGCCGTTTTTAAAAGTTTTTTTTGCATTGATACATGTCCCCTGGGGTAGGACCCGGGTCCCCAAACCCTTTTTTAGGACAATACCATGCAAATTAGCCTTTAAAATGAGCACTTTTGATTTCGAACGTTCGAGTCCCATAGATGTCAATGGGGTTCTAACGTTCGTGCGAACTTTCGGTCCGTTCGCAGGTTCTAGTGCGAACCGAACCGGGGGGTGTTCGGCTCATCCCTAGTTACTACCAGTTTAACACCATATAGTTCTGTGTCTGTTACTGCAAGTTTAACATCATATTCTTCTGTGTGCATTACTGCCATTTTAACGCCATATAGTTCTGTGTGCATTACTGCCAGTTTAACGTCAAATAGTTCTGTGTGCGTTACTGCCAGTTTAACACTAAGTTTAACGGCATTTACTTCTGTGTGCGTTACTGCAAGTTTAACGCCATTTAGTTCTGTGTGCGTTACTGTAAGTTTAATGCCATATGGTTCAGTGCGTCACTGTATGGTTGGCGCATTATATTGCATAATATTATAGTGTATCTGTGGAGTGTGTCTGTGTAGTGTGAGTACTCAAATTAAAGTGCAGTAAACACCACTTTACATTGATTAAAGTGCATCTAGGTACAGATTTCCACTTATTCTTTACATTTGCTTATAAGCACCACCCCCTCCCTCCCAATAATGTCTGGGAGTACAACAAGGAGAGGCAGATGTTTCCTTGGCACTGTAAGGGGGCCAGCAACAAATGTGTCCATAGCAAAGGTGGACATGGTGGTCACTCCTCAGGCAGGGCATCATTTCCTCTGTTTAGTAAGTTTGCCTGTGCTATCCAGCCACAACATGCAGAGGAGGTGGTGGACTGGCTTACTAAACCTTCTTCATCCTCTGTCACGCAAGCAGAGACAAGTGTGCAGCCCACTGCAGTTGCCAGAGTGGATAAGCTCGCCTCCTTGTCCACATATATTCCTGCCATAGCCCCAACATCAGCCATGAAGGAGTCAACTGAGTTATTTGACCACAGTGTCAGCCACTTGCTACTTGATGATGCCCAGCCATTACTGGATTCAGATGTTGGTTCTGAGGTTGAGGATGATAGGAACATGAGCCTAGAGAGAGGGGAGAACACTGGTAGACAAATTGGCATTCATATTCCCCCAGCCGCAGCGTATTGCCAGGTTGTCTCCAGTGGTAAAAGATGATGATGGAGGAGATGGAGATGATGATGATGATGATGATGATGAGGTCACTGATGCGACTTGGGTGCCAGAGAGAGCAGAGGAGGAAACTGAAATTGAGGGTCACAACCCCAAGGAGGCCGACATCAAGAAAGAGTAGAGAGCAGCCACCCTATTCCATCATATTCTGCAAGTGGTACCTCCTGGCCCACTCCCCAAAGCTCAGCTGTCTGGGCCTTTTTCAGCACATCTGCAGCAGATCGCACTGTTGCTATCTGCAAACTGTGTCTCAGGCACATCAAACATGGCAAAAACAACAGCCATTTGGGTACCACATGCTTAACAGGGCATTTAACATCCAACAACAGCCTGTTGGCAAGAGCACATAAAAGCCACACAAAAGGGGTACAAATCTGTCCCTCCTCCTCCTCCTTACCCACTTCAGCCTGCCCTTGCTATACCGAGTCATTACCTCTCAGCAGCCTCCACTGTCAGGAATGATGGTATAGCACAGGATGTCCCAGGTCCTTGCAGCACATCTGCCAGCAGCACACCACCAGCTGTAGACTGTATCCGGCAAATTTCTCTGCCCCGTCTGTTGCAGCGGAAAAAAAATCCAGTCCATGCCACCCACATGCCGAGCATCTAAATGCAAGAGTGTCAAAGCTGTTGGCTCTCCAACTTCTGCCTTTCAGCCTGGTGGATTCTGCCCCCTTCTGTGAATTCGCACAATGTGCTGTACCACAATGGCAGGTTCCCAGTCGCTACTACTTTTCACGTAAGGCCGTTCCATCTCTCTACCATCACGTGGAAGGAAATGTTCTGGCATCATTGGGAAAGGCAGTCAGCCATAAAATCCACCTTACTGCTGACACATGGTCCAGCAAGCATGTTCAGGGATGATATATATTGCGTTCACAGCACACTGGGTAACGCTGCTTGCAACTCAAAAGGATGCAGGACAGGGCTCGGTGCACATCTCCATACAGCTGGTGATGATGATGCCAGACCTGTGAGCTCTACCCTCTCCTCCTCCACCACCTCCATGCCCTCCTCTGCAGAATTGTCCTATGACAATGTAGAGCTCGCTACATGTGGGCAACATCTAAGAGGTTAACAGTGAGGAGACCACTTACATTGCAGACAAGGAGACACTTGGAGAACACAGGACAGGACGTTTCCTCCCACTCCACAGGCTGCACAGTGGCTCATATTGTGAAGGTGAAATACCTCCTTGTGGGGTAAATAATAGCGGTGAGTGTGTTTCTTATGGGGCACTGTTTTCCAAGAAGCACAGAACAATTTGAAGGAGCACATTGTCACTTTATTGGATTTTTTTTATACACCAGGGTTTAGGACTATATGCATATTTCTGAACCCAGTTTCACAGCAACAATATACACCAGTCATATATGTTGGATTTTTTTGCACAGAAATGTCACTTTGAATTGCAGGTTTTGCACAGGATTGTATTTTCATTTGAACATAACAATATGCATTAAATATAAGCAGTTAGGTAGTTTACACAGTAGGATTTTCTTGTGGATTTTTGTGAATACACAAATATTTATTTTCTGCACCTTTATTGTCACTTTTTGCACTAAATGCACCCGTGACTAGGGATGAGCTTCGTGTTCGAGTCGAACCCATGTTCGACTCGAACATCGTCTGTTCGGTCGTTCGCCGAATTGCGAACGATATGGGCCGTTCGCGCCAAATTCGAGTGGCCCATAATTCACTGCGGCATCACAGTGCATTGCTGGCTGATGATTGGCCAAGCATGTATTATGACCCGCATGCTTGACCAATCACAGCGCCGTCTGTACAGAGAGCTGTAATTGGCCAAAGCCAGGGTGGCTTTGGCCAATTATGGCTCAGTTGGTTTAGTACACGCCCCACACTATATAAGGCCACCTGCACGTCGGCCCTGTGTAGTGTGTTCCGGCGTTGAGAGACAGAGACAAAGAGACAGTGTCATTTGATTTACGTTAGATAGATTAGGCAGGACAGTCAGTCAGTTAGCTGCACTTACAGTGTATTGTGTATATATATGCATCCCAGGTGTTGTATAAATATATATATATATATATATATATATATATATATATATATATATATATATATATATATATATACACTGTATTCAGTTTAGCTAGATCTATTCTTGTTTTTCTCTTCCTACTGACAGGCAGGCAGGTGTTGTTACAGTATGTACAGCTACCTGAAGAAAATTGCTGGTGTTCTTCTGATCCTATTAGTACCACAGTCAGGCAGCTACAGTATTTACAGTTAGTGTAGTGCATCCTCTGCAAAGTGTTCAGCTAAAGCTACCTGTAGAAGATTGGTGGTGTTTTTCTGATCCTATCACTACCGCAGGCAGCTACATTATTTACAAGTTAGTGTAGTGCGACCTCTGCACAGTGTTCAGCTAAAGCTACAAGTTAGTGTAGTGCAACCTCTGCACAGTGTTCAGCTAAAGCTACAAGTTAGTGTAGTGCAACCTCTGCACAGTGTTCAGCTAAAACTACAAGTTAGCGTAGGGCTACCTCTGCACAGTGTTCAGCTAAAGCCACCTGTAGAAGATTGGTGGTGTTTTTCTGATCCTATCACTACCGCAGGCAGCTACATTTTTTACAAGTTAGTGTAGTGTGACCTCTGCACAGTGTTCAGCTAAAGCTACAAGTTAGTGTAGTGCAACCTCTGCACAGTGTTCAGCTAAAGCTACAAGTTAGTGTAGTGCGACCTCTGCACAGTGTTCATCTAAAGCTACAAGTTAGTGTAGTGCGACCTCTGCACAGTGTTCAGCTAAAGCTATCTGTAGAAGATTGGTGATGTTTTTCTGATCCTATCACTACCGCAGGCAGCTACATTATTTAAACGTTAGTGTAGTGCGTCCTCTGCACAGTGTTCAGCTGAAGCTACGAGTTAGTGTACTGCGACCTCTGCACAGTGTTCAGCTAAAGCTACAAGTTAGTGTAGTGCGACCTCTGCACAGTGTTCAGCTAAAGCTACAAGTTAGTGTAGTGCGACCTCTGCACAGTGTTCAGCTAAAGCTACAAGTTAGTGTAGTGTGACCTCTGCACAGTGTTCAGCTAAAGCTACAAGTTAGTGTAGTGCGACCTCTGCACAATGTTCAGCTAAAGCTACCTGTAGAAGGTTGATGGTGTTTTCCTGATCCTATCACTACCGCAGGCAGCTACATTATTTACAAGTTAGTGTAGTGCAACCACTGCATAGTGTTCAGCTAAAGCTACAAGTTGGTGTAGTGCGACCTCTGCATAGTGTTCAGCTAAAGCTACAAGTTAGCGTAGGGCTACCTCTGCACAGTGTTCAGCTAAAGCTACCTGTAGAAGATTGGTGGTGTTTTTCTGATCCTATCACTACCGCAGGCAGCTACATTTTTTACAAGTTAGTGTAGTGCGACCTCTGCACAGTGTTCAGCTAAAGCTACAAGTTAGTGTAGTGCAACCTCTGCACAGTGTTCAGCTAAAGCTACAAGTTAGTGTAGTGCGACCTCTGCACAGTGTTCATCTAAAGCTACAAGTTAGTGTAGTGCGACCTCTGCACAGTGTTCAGCTAAAGCTACCTGTAGAAGATTGGTGATGTTTTTCTGATCCTATCACTACCGCAGGCAGCTACATTATTTAAACGTTAGTGTAGTGCGTCCTCTGCACAGTGTTCAGCTAAAGCTACAAGTTAGTGTAGTGCGGCCTCTGCACAGTGTTCAGCTAAAGCTACAAGTTAGTGTAGTGCGACCTCTGCACAGTGTTCAGCTAAAGCTACCTGTAGAAGGTTGGTGGTGTTTTCCTGATCCTATCACTACCGCAGGCAGCTACATTATTTAAACGTTAGTGTAGTGCGTCCTCTGCACAGGGTTCAGCTAAAGCTACCTGTAGAAGGTTGGTAGTGTTTTCTTGATCCTATCACTACCGCAGGCAGCTACATTATTTAAACGTTAGTGTAGTGCGTCCTCTGCACAGTGTTCAGCTAAAGCTACCTGTAGAAGGTTGGTGGTGTTTTCCTGATCCTATGACTACCGCAGGCAGCTACATTATTTAAACGTTAGTGTAGTGCGTCCTCTGCACAGTGTTCAGCTAAAGCTACCTGTAGAAGGTTGGTGGTGTTTTCCTCATCCTATCACTACCGCAGGCAGCTACATTATTTAAACAGTAGTGTAGTGCGTCCTCTGCACAGTGTTCAGCTAAAGCTACGAGTATATATATATATATATATATATATATATATATATATATATATATACACTATATTCCGTTTAGCTAGATCTGTTCTTGTTATTCTCTTCCTACTGACAGGCAGGCAGGTGTAGTTACAGTATGTACAGCTACCTGAAGAAAATTGCTGGTGTTCTTCTGATCCTATTAGTACCACAATCAGGCAGCTACAGTATTTACAGTTAGTGTAGTGCGTCCTCTGCAAAGTGTTCAGCTAAAGCTACCTGTAGAAGATTGATGGTGTTTTTCTGATCCTATCACTACTGCAGGCAGCTACATTATTTACAAGTTAGTGTAGTGTGACCTCTGCACAGTGTTCAGCTAAAGCTACAAGTTAGTGTAGTGCAACCTCTGCACAGTGTTCAGCTAAAGCTACAAGTTAGTGTAGTGTGACCTCTGCACAGTGTTTAAGCTAAAGCTACCTGTAGAAGGTTGGTGGTGTTTTCCTGATCCTATCACTACCGCAGGCAGCTACATTATTTAAACGTTAGTGTAGTGCGTCCTCTGCACAGTGTTCAGCTAAAGCTACGAGTTAGTGTAGTAAGACCTCTGCACAGTGTTCAGCTAAAGCTACAAGTTAGTGTAGTGCGACCTATGCACAGTGTTCAGCTAAAGCTACGAGTTAGTGTAGTGCAACCTCTGCACAGTGTTCAGCTAAAGCTACCTGTAGAAGATTGGTGGTGTTCTCATACTAATAATACTACAGGCAGGCAGTTGATTTTGCTAGCTGCAGTATTAGTATATATATATATATATATATATATATATATATATATATATATATATATATATATATATATATCCCAGCTTAGTGCAGCTACATCTCACTGCAGGCCATTAGTATGTCTGGAAGGCCAACAAGGAGAGGCAGCCAGTCACAAGCCAATAAAAGAGGGCAAGCAGGCTCTGTGTCTAGAGGCAACGGTGCTGGTCATGGACACAGTGTATCCTCATCAGCACGTGGCCTTTTTTTCGGCAGCTGGCCATGTTGAGCTGCAACATGTGGAAGACTTGGTCGAGTGAATGACCAAGCCTTCCTCATCCTCCTCATCCTCTCTCAACCATGCTCAGGGTACTTTGTCTGGGAACGCAGCTGCCAAACCGGCCTCTTCCCTCGGCTCAATGGAATCAGTCACTCCTTCCCTAGCCCCACCATGTCCTCCTGAGGATTCCCCCAAACTGTTTGACCACAGTGTTGGGTACATGCTCCAGGAGGATGCCCAGCATTTTGAAGGCTCTGATGATGGTACTCAGCTAGAGGAAGGCAGTAACGTGAGCCCAGACAGAGGGGGTGCCCAAGAAGGACAGCAATCTGGCAGTCATGTTGACCCTGCTGCAGCATACTGCCAGGTTTGCTCCAGTGATGAGGAGGGAGGGGGTGATGAGGTCACTGACTCCACATGGGTGCCTGATAGAAGAGAGGAGGAGGAGGAGGCACATCACCAACGAGGCAGGATGCCCTCCAGGGGCCAGCTTAAGGGCAGCATACTGAATGCATCACCCTGCAAAGCTCCGCATGTGCAAGGCGCTGCTGTCTCTGCGCATTATTCCAAAAGTTCTTTGGTGTGGGCCTTTTTTGAGACGAGTGCATCAGATTGCACCGCTGCTATTTGCAACATATTGTGGAATGTGTGGACAATAAAAAACCCGCCTCTGCCTCACATCAATCCGCGCCTCAGAATCACTCCGCAATCAGATGCAGCAGACCCAAGCCGCTGCCTTAAAAATAGAACATGTAATGAACAATAAGTCTAAAAATCATAAAAATGTGCGTGCCAAGTCCTTGATTTGTTGTACTTATTGAAGCAGCGCTAAGTGTCCGATGTTATAAAACACTGTATATAGAACAAAAGTTTGAAGAGACAGGAAAGTTCAAAAATAAAGATGCAGTCTGTGGATGTGAAGGTAAACGTGGAAATCCTTTCACCAATAGCGATCACCGCGTGAGGGGGTCACCCCCCCGTGAGATTGCACTCACCACAATATCAGTAATCACAGGCCTTTGAATAATGATCTTTAAAACTTTTCCATCTCCTTAATTCAACCACCAGGTGGTGCAAGACCCTCTCGGTATGTATAACATGGGGAGAAAATGAGATGCCATATAGCGTAATATTGCTTAAGACCGTTTATTAAACAATACACAAAACCAAATTCCCCTTTTAAAATATGCGTACCAGATATTAAAGGTTTAAAACGAGCATTGAAAAGTGCACTGTGCCTGTATAAGCGTCCCCCGGGAGGAGTTCCTGGATGCGAGCTGTACACGGCTAATCCGTTCGCTTCCTGGTTACCTTCTGTGGAGCGCAAACGTCACTTCCGGTAGATTACGACCCTGACGCGTTTCGTCACTTCCAGACGTCATCTGAGGGCGTAATCTACCAATCATGAGGCCGGCTTTATATGACAATGATAAGTTTCAACAGCGAATGAGGGAGGCAGAAATACCGGCCACTCCCACTGCTCTATCAAGGCTCACAGAGCTGTCAGCAGAGGAGGACTCTGGCTCGTGATACACTGACACTGTTTTGAAACTGATCATGCCGACATTGTTAAAAAGATAGTGACTCTTACATCTTGCTTCAGGATTTTTTCCTTTTTACATATTTATATCCTATGTGGCATTCCAATACATTTTCTTTATATAAGTAAGGTGCAAAAATATGTAATAAATATGCCAGGCATATATACATTCTTAATGGTGGGAGAAAAGAACAATAAAATGAAACAAAATGAAACGAAACCAGGAAAAATAAACCAAAGTCAGCAGAATCACCAACATCGTCCTTTGTATTTACCCTCTATCATTACCATTTGCTGACACCCATCCAGGGTGTAAGCCCTCAACGCGGATATGAATGGATAAATATAATTTATTAAAATAAATAAATTATTAAACAAATTTACTGTATTAATGGATTAATCTAATCTTCAAAACTTTTGAAAAAAATATATATGTTAATTAAAACCATATATATTATTTATTATACCAGGAGGATGTGTTGAAATGGCTTTGTATTCCTTTATGAGATTCAGATTTCGATCATTGCAACTACTGTTCAAAATTGACTAAACTCTAATAAAATGATAAAATATGTGTATATAAAATCATTAAATGGTATTAGTTCTAAGACATGTAAAATATATAAATATATCTAAGTACATTCTTAATGTGATATTTAAAATTTATATAGTTAAAAAATGGAATTTAAAATTAATAGAATATTAAATATATCAACAGGGAATATATGTACCTACACTGAAAGATAGCAAAATGTGTATTATGTATCACTAATAAAGCAATTAATGTCTAGCTCTATGTTTAGGCCTCGGGGGGAGAGCACATCTACGGAATAGATCCACCGGGTTTCGTGTTTTGACAGTTCACGAATACGGTTAATACCTCTCCAGTGGGTTTGGAGTTGCTCTATCCCCCAAAATTCCAACCCCTTGGGGTCCCTGTTATGTTTCAACCTGAAGTGCAGAGACACATTATGGTCTTTATAACCATTTTTTATGTTGTTAATGTGCTCTGCAATCCTAACACGTAACAGCCTTTTGGTCCGCCCTATATACAACAGACCGCAGGGACACCTTAGCGCATAGACTACATAAGAACTGTTACACGTGATGAATTGCTTTATATCGAAAGAGCGCTTGTTCACTGGAGATATAAAGTTATTGATGCCCCTCAGAGGTCTGGTGACTTCCCTGCATGCTTTACACTTTCTGCACGCAAAGAACCCGTTGCGGTCCCAGAACGTCTGTGGTTTTGGGGGGGGGTCTAAAATTTTTTTAACAATTCTATCTCCAAAATTCACAGACTTTCTGTAAATGAACTGCGGTACAGGTGGAAGCACATTAGTCAACTTTTTATCCATTAGGAGGATGTGCCAGTGTGCTTTGAAGATGTTTTCAACTTCTTTATATTGAGAATGGAATTGTGAGATAAATCCCCATTCATTATTTCGCACACTTTCTTTCTTTAAAAGCTTCTCCTGATTTAATTCTTGTAGGCACTCAGTTCTGGGTAAGGCTGCCACTTCCTCTACTACTTTCTGTAGTATTTCTGTTTTATAACCTCTAGCCTCAAACCTTTCTACGAGAATCCTTGATTGTAGATGGAATTGCGTATCTTCAGAGCAGTTTCTTCTCACCCTCATGAGCTGTCCTTTCGGAATATTTTTAAGCCAAAGAGGGTGGTGGCCACTGGTGATAGGTAGATAGCTATTCCTATCGGAAATATTCCCTGTTGATATATTTAATATTCTATTAATTTTAAATTCCATTTTTTAACTATATAAATTTTAAATATCACATTAAGAATGTACTTAGATATATTTATATATTTTACATGTCTTAGAACTAATACCATTTAATGATTTTATATACACATATTTTATCATTTTATTAGAGTTTAGTCAATTTTGAACAGTAGTTGCAATGATCGAAATCTGAATCTCATAAAGGAATACAAAGCCATTTCAACACATCCTCCTGGTATAATAAATAATATATATGGTTTTAATTAACATATATATTTTTTTCAAAAGTTTTGAAGATTAGATTAATCCATTAATACAGTAAATTTGTTTAATAATTTATTTATTTTAATAAATTATATTTATCCATTCATATCCGCGTTGAGGGCTTACACCCTGGATGGGTGTCAGCAAATGGTAATGATAGAGGGTAAATACAAAGGACGATGTTGGTGATTCTGCTGACTTTGGTTTATTTTTCCTGGTTTCGTTTCATTTTGTTTCATTTTATTGTTCTTTTCTCCCACCATTAAGAATGTATATATGCCTGGCATATTTATTACATATTTTTGCACCTTACTTATATGAAGAAAATGTATTGGAATGCCACATAGGATATAAGTATGTAAAAAGGAAAAAATCCTGAAGCAAGATGTAAGAGTCACTATCTTTTTAACAATGTCGGCATGATCAGTTTCAAAACAGTGTCAGTGTATCACGAGCCAGAGTCCTCCTCTGCTGACAGCTCTGTGAGCCTTGATAGAGCAGTGGGAGTGGCCGGTATTTCTGCCTTCCTCATTCGCTGTTGAAACTTATCATTGTCATATAAAGCCGGCCTCATGATTGGTAGATTACGCCCTCAGATGACGTCCGGAAGTGACGAAACGCGTCAGGGTCGTAATCTACCGGAAGTGACGTTTGCGCTCCACGGAAGGTAACCAGGAAGCGAACGGATTAGCCGTGTACAGCTCGCATCCAGGAACTCCTCCCGGGGGACGCTTATACAGGCACAGTGCACTTTTCAATGCTCGTTTTAAACCTTTAATATCTGGTACGCATATTTTAAAAGGGGAATTTGGTTTTGTGTATTGTTTAATAAACGGTCTTAAGCAATATTACGCTATATGGCATCTCATTTTCTCCCCATGTTATACATACCGAGAGGGTCTTGCACCACCTGGTGGTTGAATTAAGGAGATGGAAAAGTTTTAAAGATCATTATTCAAAGGCCTGTGATTACTGATATTGTGGTGAGTGCAATCTCACGGGGGGTGACCCCCTCACGCGGTGATCGCTATTGGTGAAAGGATTTCCACGTTTACCTTCACATCCACAGACTGCATCTTTATTTTTGAACTTTCCTGTCTCTTCAAACTTTTGTTCTATATACAGTGTTTTATAACATCGGACACTTAGCGCTGCTTCAATAAGTACAACAAATCAAGGACTTGGCACGCACATTTTTATGATTTTTAGACTTATTGTTCATTACATGTTCTATTTTTAAGGCAGCTGCTTGGGTCTGCTGCATCTGATTGCGGAGTGATTCTGAGGCGTGGATTGATGTGAGGCAGAGGCGGGTTTTTTATTGTCCACACATTCCACAGTTTGTTTAAAATTTTCCTCTGCTGCCATGGATGTTCTCCGTTATCTAAGCAACAGACATATAGACGTAAATGCTTTATTTACTTGCAATGAACCCACCACCATAGAGGTTAATTACAATGGAGCTTTGTCTGCATTAAGCCATATTTTAGAGAAACAGGTACGCACTTGGTGGGATATTTGCACTCTAGAGCAATACATCAAAGAGAAAATCATCATAAGGAGCCTAAGGTGGGACATTGCTCCACAGGATGGGCTGGATGATGTAGGCTCAGCTCAGGAGTGGTTGGATTTCTTCAATGGAGTGGGTTTCAAATTACAGGAACTAGTGCTCCAAAGGAAGAAACGTAAAATGGTAAATATTGAATTAAAAATTACTGACTTACAACAACAATTAGAGCCCATTAAAGATAGTCAGTTAATTATTGATTTTAACAATAGAGTCCAAAAAAGATTAGAAAAAGTAGATAGAGAAACACAAAAAAAGAAAATTAAAAAATATTACAGGGATCTGGAAGATTTTAAAACTAATCATATGTATTCTTGGCAGCCGGTTCCCAACAATAAAGAAGGGACATCTGCACCTATTCAGGGATTACAGGTCCCCACGCAAACAGCTAATATCCCCAATCCCTTGTCTAACAATTATCATGTTTATGAAAATGATTTTATAGAAGACATTACATATTCTCCGAAAACCTCCACTCCTAAGTTTTCTACCCCCATACAAAGAAGGGGAGGAAAAGGAGGAGGTTTGAGGAAATATGGTAAACAAAGGGGAAATAATCAAAAGGATCATCAGTTACCTGGGCTGTCTAATGTACCATTACACAACAGATTTCAGCCATTACAAGGGTACCAAACAAACCCAGATTACTATGATCATCAACCTCAAACCCGTCCTTTTTTAGGAAGAGGGAGGGGCTCCAAATGGAGGGGACGAGGGGGACCTCCACACAGAGGGAGACCCCCTTCGTACCCTCAAAGCTCAAATCAGTACAGGAATCCACAACCATCACCTCAGTACAGAGGCCCTCAACCCCCAACTCAGCACAGAGGACCACAACCCTGGAATTATCAAAAAATGCCTTATTGGAAGGAACAGCAATTACAAAAGAACCACCCTCAGCAATCAGCCATGGACAAAAACAACACAGAGGCTGTAGGGCAGGATCTAGAATCCAAAAAAAGAAGAAGGGGGTCCGAGTAGGGGGTATTTTCAACTTATCCAAAGTACAATTAACACAGAAAGAAACTAATATTTTAAACCTTGGTCTCAAATGTGGCCTGAAAAAGCCCATTAATAAGTTCGACGTCTTCATTGATGTTCACAAATATATTAGAAGATTGAACATCAAAAAATACTTCTTGGGTAGTAACCCTCCCCCTAGCACCACTATTGTACGTAAACCCAACGAAGTGATTAATAGTGGCTTGAAAAATAAGTCTCTGTTTAACCCTCTAAACAATCCAAATCATCAAGTGGAGGTCTTTAAAGGACTGATCTTACGTGATTTGGAACATCTTAAACCAAAGAAAGAAATAAACATGAGACACATCAGCGAAGGCATTTCCAGCCTGGAAAAAAGGAAAGATATTATTATAAGGCCTGCCGATAAGGGAGGAGGAGTGGTGATACTCCCGAAGGAGGTGTATCATGGTCAAATCATTGAGATGTTGTCTGATCAAGTGACGTACAGGCCTTTGGAGAAAGATCCAACTAAAGCTTATAAAGATCAATTAAAAACCCTTGTGGAGATGGGGTCGAAAAGTGGGGTTTTGAACGAGAAAGAGAGGAGATATTTGGTACCATCAAGCAATCGTATACCCACTTTATACACTTTGCCCAAGATCCATAAAGACCCCATTAATCCCCCTGCAAGACCTATAGTAAACAGTATAGAGTCAGTCTCTGCAAGAATGGGGCAGTATCTGGATTGTTTTCTGCAAAAAAGCGTGGTGAATACTCGGTCGTATCTGAGAGATACAAAAAGTTTTTTGAATTTTTTGCAGGCGGTGGATTTGACGGACAAACCACAAGTTTTGTTGGTAACAGCCGATGTAGCGTCGTTGTATTCTATAATACAACATGACGATGCTTTATTGGCATTGAATTGGGCCCTCTGCCAAAGAGATGATCTACCTTTTAATCAAAAAGTCTTTTTAAGGAATGCTCTCGACTTTTGCCTCGGTCATAACTATTTTTGGTATGACAATAAATTTTATACACAACAGAGAGGCGTAGCAATGGGCGCAAAATTTGCGCCGAGCATTGCAAACCTATTTATGGCAGAGTGGGAAGATAAGACCATTTTTAAAGACCAACGTCCGGAACTGATTTTTTATAAACGTTTTATAGATGATCTGTTTTTTATTTGGGCAGGATCAATAGAGTCACTTGAACAGTTTTTACAAGTTTTAAATTGCAATGACAACAATATTAAATTAAGTTCGAACTGGCACAATGAAACGATCAATTTTTTAGATGTTACTATATACAGAAAGAATGACAAATTGGAGACCAAGGTATTTTTTAAAAAAACCGATAGGAATAGCTATCTACCTATCACCAGTGGCCACCACCCTCTTTGGCTTAAAAATATTCCGAAAGGACAGCTCATGAGGGTGAGAAGAAACTGCTCTGAAGATACGCAATTCCATCTACAATCAAGGATTCTCGTAGAAAGGTTTGAGGCTAGAGGTTATAAAACAGAAATACTACAGAAAGTAGTAGAGGAAGTGGCAGCCTTACCCAGAACTGAGTGCCTACAAGAATTAAATCAGGAGAAGCTTTTAAAGAAAGAAAGTGTGCGAAATAATGAATGGGGATTTATCTCACAATTCCATTCTCAATATAAAGAAGTTGAAAACATCTTCAAAGCACACTGGCACATCCTCTTAATGGATAAAAAGTTGACTAATGTGCTTCCACCTGTACCGCAGTTCATTTACAGAAAGTCTGTGAATTTTGGAGATAGAATTGTTAAAAAAGTTTTAGACCCCCCCCCAAAACCACAGACGTTCTGGGACCGCAACGGGTTCTTTGCGTGCAGAAAGTGTAAAGCATGCAGGGAAGTCACCAGACCTCTGAGGGGCATCAATAACTTTATATCTCCAGTGAACAAGCGCTCTTTCGATATAAAGCAATTCATCACGTGTAACAGTTCTTATGTAGTCTATGCGCTAAGGTGTCCCTGCGGTCTGTTGTATATAGGACGGACCAAAAGGCTGTTACGTGTTAGGATTGCAGAGCACATTAACAACATAAAAAATGGTTATAAAGACCATAATGTGTCTCTGCACTTCAGGTTGAAACATAACAGGGACCCCAAGGGGTTGGAATTTTGGGGGATAGAGCAACTCCAAACCCACTGGAGAGGTATTAACCGTATTCGTGAACTGTCAAAACACCAAACCCGGTGGATCTATTCCGTAGATGTGCTCTCCCCCCGAGGCCTAAATATAGAGCTAGACATTAATTGCTTTATTAGTGATACATAATACACATTTTGCTATCTTTCAGTGTAGGTACATATATTCCCTGTTGATATATTTAATATTCTATTAATTTTAAATTCCATTTTTTAACTATATAAATTTTAAATATCACATTAAGAATGTACTTAGATATATTTATATATTTTACATGTCTTAGAACTAATACCATTTAATGATTTTATATACACATATTTTATCATTTTATTAGAGTTTAGTCAATTTTGAACAGTAGTTGCAATGATCGAAATCTGAATCTCATAAAGGAATACAAAGCCATTTCAACACATCCTCCTGGTATAATAAATAATATATATGGTTTTAATTAACATATATATTTTTTTCAAAAGTTTTGAAGATTAGATTAATCCATTAATACAGTAAATTTGTTTAATAATTTATTTATTTTAATAAATTATATTTATCCATTCATATCCGCGTTGAGGGCTTACACCCTGGATGGGTGTCAGCAAATGGTAATGATAGAGGGTAAATACAAAGGACGATGTTGGTGATTCTGCTGACTTTGGTTTATTTTTCCTGGTTTCGTTTCATTTTGTTTCATTTTATTGTTCTTTTCTCCCACCATTAAGAATGTATATATGCCTGGCATATTTATTACATATTTTTGCACCTTACTTATATGAAGAAAATGTATTGGAATGCCACATAGGATATAAGTATGTAAAAAGGAAAAAATCCTGAAGCAAGATGTAAGAGTCACTATCTTTTTAACAATGTCGGCATGATCAGTTTCAAAACAGTGTCAGTGTATCACGAGCCAGAGTCCTCCTCTGCTGACAGCTCTGTGAGCCTTGATAGAGCAGTGGGAGTGGCCGGTATTTCTGCCTCCCTCATTCGCTGTTGAAACTTATCATTGTCATATAAAGCCGGCCTCATGATTGGTTGATTACGCCCTCAGATGACGTCCGGAAGTGACGAAACGCGTCAGGGTCGTAATCTACCGGAAGTGACGTTTGCGCTCCACGGAAGGTAACCAGGAAGCGAACGGATTAGCCGTGTACAGCTCGCATCCAGGAACTCCTCCCGGGGGACGCTTATACAGGCACAGTGCACTTTTCAATGCTCGTTTTAAACCTTTAATATCTGGTACGCATATTTTAAAAGGGGAATTTGGTTTTGTGTATTGTTTAATAAACGGTCTTAAGCAATATTACGCTATATGGCATCTCATTTTCTCCCCATGTTATACATACCGAGAGGGTCTTGCACCACCTGGTGGTTGAATTAAGGAGATGGAAAAGTTTTAAAGATCATTATTCAAAGGCCTGTGATTACTGATATTGTGGTGAGTGCAATCTCACGGGGGGTGACCCCCTCACGCGGTGATCGCTATTGGTGAAAGGATTTCCACGTTTACCTTCACATCCACAGACTGCATCTTTATTTTTGAACTTTCCTGTCTCTTCAAACTTTTGTTCTATATACAGTGTTTTATAACATCGGACACTTAGCGCTGCTTCAATAAGTACAACAAATCAAGGACTTGGCACGCACATTTTTATGATTTTTAGACTTATTGTTCATTACATATTTGCAACATATGTCTCAAGCGTATCTCGCATGGCCAAAACATCTCCCGCTTGGGCACCACATGCTTGACCAGACATATGTTGACCTGCCATGCAGTTCGAAGCAAAGAACAAAGAGGACCTCTCCTTGCTCCTCATCAGCTGAGATCTCCAACCCCACTATACCTTCAGTCCTCTCTGAGACCTGCACTGGGAGGAATGAAGGTGTGTCACAGCCAAGTACTTGTGGGCAATCTGCTATTTGTACACTGACGTCAGATTGTACCAGGCAAATTTCCCTGCCCCAGCTGCTGCACTGCCGAAAGAAGTTTGCTCCCAGCCATCCACATGCCCAGTGGTTGAATGCTAGCTTGGCAAAATTGCTAGCACTTCAACTGCTACCTTTTCATTTGGTAGACTCTGCCACCTTCCGTGAGTTTGTGGAATGTGCGGTTCCTCAGTGGCAGGTACCCAAACGTTACTTTTTCTCACGGAAGGCAATTCTGGCTCTCTACCGGCATGTGGAGGGCAATGTCCATGCCTCGCTGGACAGGGCGGTCAGCGGTAAGATGCATATTACCACTGACTCATGGTCCAGCAGGCATGGACAGGGACGTTACCTAAGTTTCCTGGCGCATTGGGTGACTCTGCTGGCAGCTGGGAAGGATGCAGGACAAGGTGCAGTAGTGTTGGAGGTTGTTCCGCCACCACGCCTCCAAAATCTCACTACCAATGATTCTGACACACCTCTCTCCTCCACCCCCTCATCTTCTTCTTCCTCCATGGCCTCTTCCTGTGCTTTGTCCTCGGAACCAGTGGTGCTCCGTAGGCATTCAAGGGGCTACGCAACTACGCAGGCCAAAAGATGCCATGCAGTGCTTGAGCTGGTGTGCTTGGGGGACAGGAGCCACACTGTTTGGCTCACGTCCTTAACTTGGTGGTGCAGAGGATCTTGGGCAGGTACCCGGGCTTACAGGATGTAATGAGGCAGGCCAGGAAAGTCTGTGTGCATTTCCGCCGGTCATATAATTTTTTAGTCCGCAGCCCCAAGGTATGATCGGTTCCAGCAACCATCGCCAGCGTCTGTTTTACATGGTGCAGGAATACCTAGGGGCAAGATCTGACTTAGACACCTTTCCCACCGAAAATCCTCTGGGTTACTGGGTCTTGAGGATGGATCACTGGCCAGAGCTTGCACAGTTTGCAATTGAGCTACTGGCCTGTCCTGCATCCAGCATTCTTTTGGAATGCACATTCAGTGCTGCTGGAGGTTCTGTAACCGATCACAGGGTGCGCCTGTCCACCGACTCAGTCGATCGACTGACCTTCATAAAAATGAATCAGTCTTGGATCACCACCAGCTATCAAGCACCTGATGCTGATGTAACTGAATAATTTTTTTTGAAATGTCAGATCCCTTCACGACTGCCTATGCTGATGCTGAGTGACTATCCTGTTATGCTGAGTGACTATCCTCTTCCTCCTCAATGATCATGCTGATAGCTTGAAAGAATATTTTTGGTTCTGGGCGCCGCCACCAGTGGCTATGGCCCAATTTTTCAGCCCCTTGCATGTAAATACAATTTTTGATGCAATATTTTGCAAGGAATGTTCGTTGCTGCACTCAACTAGAGTATTTGTGAGGGGTTGCAGTGTTGTGGCACCAGCACCAGTGCCTAAGGCCCAATTTTTCAGCCCCTGTTTAACAGGGGCGTGTAATTACAATTTTTGATGCAATACTTTGCAGCAGGGCTCGTTCCTGTGCTACAACTAGAGTATCTGTGAGGGGTTGCAGTGTTGTGGCACCAGCACCAGTGCCTAAGGCCCAATTTTTCAGCCCCTGTTTAGCAGGGGCGTGTAATTACAATTTTTGATGCAATATTTTACAGGAGGGCTCATTCCTGCGCTCCAACTAGAGTATCTGTGAGGGGTTGCATTGTTGTGGCACCAGCGCCTAAGGCCCAATTTTTCTGCCCCTGTTCAACAAGGACATGTAATTACAATTCTTGATCTAATATTTCACAGCAGGGCCCGTTTCGGCGCCCACCAAGAGTAACTGTAAGGACTTACAGTGTTGTGGAACCAGCACCACCACCACCACCACAAAAGGCCCAATTTTTCTGACCCTGTTCAACAGGGGCATGTACAGGCATACCCCACTTTTAGGTACACAATGGGGTTTATTTACTAAAGCTGAAAAGTGCAAAATCAGGCTCACTTCTACATAGAAACCAATGAGCTTCTAACCCCAGCTTGTTCAATTAAGCTTTGGTAATAAAACCTGGAAGCTCATTGGTTTCTATGCAGAAGTGAGCCTAATTTTGCACTTTTCAGCTTTAGTAAATAAACCCCATTGTGTACTTAAAAGTGGGGTATGCCTAGAATTACAATTCTTGATCTAATATTTCACAGCAGAGCCGTTCCTGCACCCACCAAGAGTAACTGTGAGGGCTTACAGTGTTGTGGCAACACCAACACCTTAGGCCCCAATTTCTGCAGAGTATATAGGGCAGGCCCCTACTTTCAAACATCCAACTTACAAACGACTCCTACTTGTAAATCTACCTCTAGGAAGGGAAATTCTCTCCTGTAAGAGTTCATGTGGGAAAAACATGTCTCCTTTCCACTGATGCTTTATCACCAATCCTTGTTTCACTAAAAACCCCAAATTGTCAAAAACATTTGTCATTGGGACAGAAAGTGAGGTAAAATCTTCTGAAGAGGTGCACAGACAGCAAAACAAATGTCACAGGGGTGATAACCCTTCCCTATGTTTTCCAAAAAGCTTAAAAATAGATTTTTTGGCTGGAACTACACTTTAAAAATGTACCAGTTCAAAATTACAAACAGATTCTACTTAACAACAAACCTACAGTCCCTGTCTTGTTTGCACCGCCTGTATACTGCTGTTCAGAGGGCCTGGGGCCCCACGCCTTTCCTTTTTTAATTTGGGTGTGGGGTTCCCCTTAATATCCATACAAGATCCAAAGGGCCTGGTAATGGACTGGGGGTGGGGGGGTACCCATGCCATTTGTCTCACTGATTTTCATCCATATTACTGGGACCGGACATTACATTAAAGCCGTAATCAGTTTTAAATGACTTTTATTCCTTAAAAAATGTCATTTTGTGCAGGGACTGTTCTAAGCACGGGAAACACTCGCCACTTTACAGGCATACTATAGACACAGCCCAGGTACAATATTTAAAGGAATATTTCACTTTTTTTTCACTTTAAGCATCATTAAAATCAATGCTCCCAAAAAAATGGCCATTTTTAAAACTTTTTTTTGCATTGATATACGTCCCCTGGGGCAGGACCCGGGTCCCCAAACCCTTCTTAGGACATTAAAATAATAATAAATGTGCCTGCGCTGAAAAATGTGCTAAAATAACGTGCATATATAGTAAATTAATCCACTGTAAATGAACTGTAAAATCATATATGTATACTATAAAAGTGCAAAATTAAGCCTCAAAGTGCATATAACATTGTGCAAAAAACAATATAACCCATTGAAAGTGCACCATGCATAAATAAAACAACAACAGGTGCTCAGATATCCTGTGTGATACAAGTGTCCATCTCAATCCACGGGTTAAAATCCAAATAAATGTATGTAAACAGTGTCCATAAGAAAAAAGTTCCTCCGAGATCTTCTAAAAAGGTGCTCAAACCACAGCAAACAATATGTGCTCTCCCGTGACACCCCACATGTGCTTGCGCTCACCTCTACTCGTGTGACCCAGTATTTAAACTGTGTCAAAACACGCAGTGGGGCCAATCCTGGGCTCCCTCAGGGTGGAGTAATAGGAGTACAATCCTCACAGGTGCAGTCAGTATCCACATGTATAGGAGAGAAGTAAGAACTCCATAGTGTAGTAAAGCAGGGATATTTTATTAAACCAAAAGAAAATCCTCCAGGAGGGTACTCACATTCAGTAGGTGCTTCAGTGCACCAAACTTAACAGGCATATAAAACAAGCTGCGATCCAGATGGCGTGCGGTGTGGTGTGTAATGTCTCCTCCACTGCTGACAGCTCCGTCCTACCCCTCCCCGACGCGTATTCGGCACAGGGATTGCGTGCCTTCCTCTGGGGGATATCCTTCTTAGGACATTACCATGCAAATTAGCCTTTAAAATTAGCAGTTTTGATTTCGAACGTTTGAGTCTCATAGACTTCAAAGGGGTTCTAAAGTTTGCGCAAATTTTTGGTCCATTCGCAGGTTCTAGTGCGAACCGAACCGGGGGGGGTGTTCGGCTCATCCCTACCCGTGACACACACCCCTCAAATATTTAGAGGTTGTAGGTCACCTCTTAATAAGAGCAGCACCATACCTATCCCCTCTTTTTCACCTTATGCCCCGTACACACGGTCGGATTTTGTTCGGACATTCCGACAACAAAATCCTAGGATTTTTTCCGATGGATGTTGGCTCAAACTTGTTTTGCCTACACACGGTCGCACAAAGTTGTCGGAATTTCCGACCGACAACCACGCGGTCACGTACACCACGCACGACGAGACTAGAAAAGGCCGGTTCAGAACCAAGTGCGGCACCCTTTGGGCTCCTTTTGCTAATCTCGTGTTAGTAAAAGTTTGGTGAGAGACAATTCGCGCTTTTTCAGACTCGTGGCTTTCAGACCGTTTTCTGCCGTTCAGTTTGTGCTTGTGGGTTTGTATCTGCTCTTCAGTGCGTGCAAGCAAGTTCCGCGTGACTTTAGTCACTGTATTCTTGTTCGTTCGTTACTGGTTTTCAGGTCGCTCTTCACAGGCCTTGCTGTTCTTCAGTGCATTCTGTTACTTCGTTCTGAGCAGCCGACCGTTTTCTAGCCATGTTTCGTATGCGTACTCCTCGTAGAGTTCGTACTGTGCGGGGGCTTGGTGTTGGGGTCCTGACCTTGACACAAGTCCAGTCCATGAACAGGGTGGGGAGGAGTTCATGGACCAAGAATTGGTTGCTTCAGCGTGACCAGTTCTGTCATATGCCTTTGCTCCGTGAGATCCGTGAGAATAATCCTGATGATTTCAGGAACTTTCTCAGGATGACGGACCCCGTGTTTCACCGTCTGTTGGCTTCGCTGACCCCCTATATCAGCAGGCAGGATACCTGCATGAGGCAAGCCATCACTCCGGAGCAGAGGTTGGTCGCTACCTTGCGGTATTTGGCCACAGGGAGAAGCCTGCAGGACCTCAAGTTCTCGACAGGCATCTCCCCCCAGGCTCTGGGGATCATTATCCCAGAGACTTGTTCTGCCATCATCCAGGTCCTGCAGAAGGAGTATATGAAGGTAAGGTTTTTATCCTTTAATATCACATTTTATTGTATTGAATGTTTGCTAATATATTGTATTTCTTTCCTCATTCCCTAATTACCATGATTGTAATATGCTGTGAATGTCCCCTTTGTCCTCATGCATGCTGGATTTTTATATAATTATTATTTTAGGTCCTTCATACATATTTGCCCTTCAATAACCTCCCCAGCATGGTGTCTCCTGGCCCTATATTCACCTCATGTAGTCACTTAACAATGTATTTTTTCAGCTCCATAGTAGTGCTTTACCCCAAACACCCCCTAAAATGTTTGGAAATGTTATTTTTTATTTAAATTCAGGCAGAGGGCCAGAGGCTTTTTTTTGTGGTGTCCCCAAATTTTTTGTAACCCTCCCTCCCCCAACTGCTAAGTCAGCTGATCCCAATTCTCTATCTATCCTCAATCATCTATCTGCTGACTTTGCCAAACCCATACACACTATACCCATCTCTTTAGTGCTCAGATTTATGGATGAATTGCCCAAAGCATGTAGTGCAAGGGCCTGCCTGTATACTTTCCAATGGTACTGTTTAAAGTTCTTGTATCCTATTATGATCTTGATAGGTAATAGCAGAATGTCCAAATGTGCTCAAATGTGTACAGTGTGTATTTATATCTTTGTATTATGACACTTCTTACCTGTCCAGTGGGCTGCCAATAGTGTAACTAAGGAGGGGCTGTTCCAAGTAATACCCATTATTTAGGCATTCATCTCTAAATGAAGTGAAGAGGGTTACCTGTCCAAGAGTTCCCCCCCTATAATGTTAGAAATGGCCCATGAGAGGGGGGGGGGAATATGATAGGTGTACCTTATACTTTGTTGTTGTTAAATTCCCCTTAATAAATGCTATCTGGAGGTTGCCCCATAATGTTTGTGTCTAATCTGCTTGCCATGTTTCTGTGAAAAAATAGTAATGTTTATTGTTTTTTCCTCAACAGTTTCCTTCCACGCCATAGGAATGGCAGACTGTGGCCTCCCACTTTGCCCAGCGGTGGGACTTTCCTAACTGCGGAGGGGCAATTGATGGGAAACACGTCCACATCATCCCACCACCCAACTCGGGGTCGTACTATTATAGTTACAAGGGGTTTAATAGTATAGTGATGTTGGCGGTGGTGTCGGCTAATTACGAGTTCTTGTATGTGGATGTGGGGAAGAATGGCCGGATGTCCGATGGTGGAGTGATCGCCCAGACGGAGTTCTACAGGCGTCTCCAGAATGGCAGCTTGGACTTACCACCTCCAGAGGACAATGTTGAAGGTCTCCCATTTGTGTTCGTTGCTGATGAAGCGTTTGCGCTGGGGGACCACCTGATGCGGCCATTCCCGATGAGGACCCTCACCCCGGAACGGAGGGTTTTTAATTACCGGCTGGCCAGAGCCCGAAGAGTGGTGGAGAACACATTTGGAATCCTGGCCAGCCGGTTCCGATTATTTCTGACACCCATCCATATGGCGGAGTATAAACTGAACCATATAATACTTGCCTGCTGTGTTCTCCATAATTTTCTACGAAAACATTCAGCCAACTATGCTGGCTCAGTTGGGCCTGAGGCCGGAATCCCAAATCCATCAACACTGACGGCGCTTGAAAGCGGCCGTCCTGGCTTGCCCTCCCTGAATGCCCGTGATGTCCGGTTACGATACCTGGAGTTCTTTGCGGGTAGGGGGGCTATCAATATGCCAGACAATCTGTGACACCTTTTTCAAATAAAAAACAACCAAAAGAAATTCTTTGTGGTCATTTACTGCTTGTGTTTGTTTTAGCTGACCCTGACAGAAATGTGTGGAGTGCATAAAATGGCGTGATTGGGTAACCTTATAAAAAACACTGTTGGCTGGTACTTCCTAAATGCAAAAACACATTTCACTACAAGTGCACTTGCAACTGCACTGAACCTGCACTTGTAGTGCAAAGTGTATTTTCCCTTAGGAAATAACCCCCATTTTTGCATAAAACAGCAATTACATCACCCCAAAAGTGTTGTAGTGTTGAGACAATAATCCACACATTCTTGAGTAAGGCACTTTTTTATACCTGCACAATCACATGTGCATTTACGAAAGGTTTTTAAAACAAACCAACATGTTTGTTGTATAACAATTTTTGCAGTAGCATTATCAAAACTCGAAATAACCATTTCAGATAAAACAGGCCTGTGTAAAACCAACAAGAAAGCCAAAAAACTTGAACTTACAAAGTTCACATATGGTAAAACCTGAAGGCTATATCAGACATCAGTATTTAGGAACTGGGTTTGATATAGCGTTCAGATGGGGGGAAATCACCCCTGGAAAAGCCAAATTTGGAAGATGCACACCAATTTACGAATGTCAACATGTGCTATCTGCCATCACGGGGGATCAAGGGACGTGTTTTGGGGGAGCAAGCCCTTCCTCAACGCTACTTTATAATTGAGGAAGGTGTTGCACCCCCAAAACGCGTCCATTGATCTCCCGTGATGGCAGATAGCACATGTTGGCACACTGTGTGCATCCTCCAAATTTGGCTTTTCTAAACATTTTATAAATTTTTGGAAGATTGGACCACATTTTTTTTTTTAATAACATCACTGATTTGTTTCTGGATGTTTTGCAATTGGAGATTACACCCCATGATCTCCCCGATCAGGATCTGGGCACTTTCTGAAGTAAAGAGTTCAGGATCCCTCACATCACGATCACCTAAAAAGAGATAAAGAACAAAAAAAAGGTCTCAAAAATCTGCCACCATCCATCTCGTTTACCTGAGCCTGTGGTCGCAGACACTCACCTGTTGTGGTGCCAATCTCCACCACGTCTTCTTCTTCCTCCTGCTCTTCTTCTTCGTTTGGGGGTATTTCACCTTCTTCCATAGGTGGGGGTCTGTGGTCTCCTCAGATGAGGGGTGTCCTCCGAGTCTTTTCTCCCCTATGTAAAGCAAAAATGGTATACTTAGCACACAGATATTTGATGGCAGAACTAGAAATAGGAAACATTGCTTGGAAGTGGGGTACAATTGTCAATTTTAGCCGAGTTCCAAGATGTATATTTTTTTTATTGCCCTTTGTCAAGCTGCAATACTTTACCTGTTTGGTACAAGCTTCACAGATGGAGACCCCCCTATAGTATACACTGGAGCACCTGTGTGCCCCCCCTAATAAAAATGGTGTTCTGGGGTCCCACACTGCTCCAGTGTCCAGATGTGAAAACAGCTGCTCTGTGTCCTCTCCTTACACAGAATCTAGTTGTCATTTCATTCTAGTAACAAACCCATCTACACAAACAAATATTTGGCATCCAAGTAGGCCCCAAAAAATGTGTGAAAATGCATATGGCCTAAACAATGGTGTTCTAGAGGCCGAAATAAAAATGTTTGATACGAACGAATAATGGGCCCATGAACATTAAAGTTACCCTTTTAAACGTTACAATTAATAAAAGCATATGGAGCAGAACGAACGTAATAAAGACAGAAAGAATAGGAACACAGCACAACTACTTACTTTTTTGCAGCACTCTCCGGATCTTTTCGGTACTGCTCTGGCTCTCTCAACTTCAGGTCCGACCACCGCTTCCTGAGCTGATCTTTAGATCTTCGTACCCCGAAATTCCTCTCCAGACTCCAGACCACTTTACCAATGATTTTGGCCTTTCGGATGTTGAGGAGGGGGTAAGGCCCATATTTTCCGTCATAGTCGGACTTCCTCATGATGTCTACCATCTCCAACATCTCCCCAAACGACATATTTGTGGCCTTAAAACGTCTCCTTCTGGATCGGGACGTGCCTGGATCCGGCCTATCCTCCTCCTCGTTGCTAGAATTAGCATGCACCTGCTGTAACTCTGCCATCATGCTCTTCACCCACTGCGCCGAACGAAAAGGGGCGGGGAATAGACTAGAAAGAACGTCAGGGGCGGGCGGAGTTACACGCATGCGCAGTGTGTATAAAGCGTAACACGCGTGCGTATTACGTGCGATCTGTGAGCGGAGGAAGGAGCATTGCACGCGCCGATCGTAAAAACGAAGGTAAGAGACAAACTTGTGCCTATACTGCTTCTAGATTGAGGCCTATATTGTAACAAGATTAGGAGAGTTTTGTCTGACATTAGGCTTTGTCTTGTGTTGTGTCTTGCAGTGAACATGGATATCTTATTAAAAGATACTGACTTCGTGTCATTATTCCTCGAGATGCTAAGGGAGCTGCCCTGTCTGTGGGAGATTACCCACCCCCATTTCAAGAACCAAGCAAAGAGGAAGGCAGCACTGGTGCAATTGTGTGAAATTGTGAAGCAGGTGATCCCCACGGCAGACATCAACTATTTAAATCAATTCATTGGTGGCCTGAGGAGCACATATCTGAGGGAGCGCAAGAAAGTCCTGGATTCACAGAGATCCGGAGCAGCAGATGACATCTATGTCCCCAGGATTGTTGTACTACGACAGGCTGCACTTTCTGGCAGGCCAGACTGAACCCAGGCCATCCCTCTCCAGTCTTCCTTCCACGCTTCCTTCCCCCCCGGCTGAGGCTTCTGATGCCCAACCTGGGCCTTCCAGGCCATATGTGGAGGAGCCCAGATTGAGCCAGGTATAGCATTCCTCTAAATATTTCTGCTTGTCCAATCAATGATGTTAACTAGATGTTAGTTGGGAGTACTAATTTATGATTGTGATTGATGATGCAAAAACTAAAACCATGTCTCTTTTTCATACACAGGGAAGTCTCAGCCAGGAGGTGGCCGGGCCGAGCCGGCTGGCTGATATCAAGGTCCCTCCACCCCCCCTGAAAACAGAAAGTGGCAGTAGGAGGAGTACCCTAGAGGAGGCTGCTATCAGATTCTTTTGGAGGGCTACAGAGGTCCTGGGAGCACCCCACACCATGCAGGAGGACATTGCTGCCTTCATAGCATCTAAAATGCAGAGGATGGAGGAGGGCCAAAAAGTAATGTGTCAGGCCCTCATATCGGAGGCTCTGGAGAAAGGTATGAGGGGCCAAATTACACCTCAAACACACCTTTGCGATGGTCCTCCTCCTCCTCCTCCTCCAGGTCCTCCCAGTCCTCCTCCTCCTCCAGGTCCCACTCCTCCTCCTGCAGGTCCTCCTCCTCGTCCTCCCTCTCCTCCAGGTCCTTCCAGTCCTCCTCCAGGTCCTACTCCTCCTCCTGCCACATCTCCAACTGCACAGCCACAGCCGGGAAGGAAGCGTGAAAGGAAGACCAGAAAGTGAGGACCCTGGATCCAGTCTGGTCGGCCAAAAAATGCAGCCTCTTGTGGTACCACATCCTGGGGACACAGATGTCATCTGCTGCTATCCGGATCTCTGTGAATTCTGGACCAGACTGCCCTCCCTTATATATGGACTCCTCAGGCCACCAATTTTGATGTTGAAGAATTGATGTCTGCCGTGGGGGTCCCAGGCTTCGCTAATTTCTCCTGTTGATCCAGTGTTGCCTTCCTCTTTGTTTGGTTCTGATCCCTTAATAAAGGATTTTTGTTTTGAATTATACTCTCCTATGTGTTTTCCTTCAAAAATGACAGTTTGTTTGTGAGGATTCAGGTACATTTCAAATATACAATGTGAAATGGACAAGGGACACCGACAACAAACAATCTCCTGGAGATTAAATAATAAAAGATAATAATGGTGTTGGGGTAACTTGACACACAAAACACACACAAAAATATTCTGGAGTAAAAATAAAAATAACATTGAACAAAGATCAGCCTTGGAAAAAATCCAAACATTAAAGAAAAAAAAGGCTTAAAATACAAAAAAAACCCATAAAAAATATAAAACTGTCAGATGTGACAACTAATAACAATATATTGAGGGAATCCCACTAAAAAACACAAAGAAAAGTTTGTGAGAAGTGTGTGTGAATATGAGCATCAAAACTACTTAATTCTTGTCACATTATAAAGAAGAAGAGAGTGCGCTGTATTAAACCATTTTGAACATAGCAGCGTGACGAAAGTGCTGTATCCATTGCGAACGCTAAGTTTACCAGAACGAGCTGTCCTGTGTCGGAATTTCTTCTGAGCATGCGTGGCACTTTGTGCGTCGGAACAGGCCACACACGGTCGGAATTGACGCGATCGGATTTTGTTGTCGGAAAATTTTATCTCCTGCTGTCCAACTTTGTGTGTCGGAAAATCCGATGGAAAAGGTCCGATGGAGCCCACACACGGTCGGAATTTCCGACAACACGCTCCAATCGGACATTGTCCATCGGAAAATCTGACCGTGTGTATGGGGCATTAGGGTGAATTTATTGATAGAGGCTGCAGCTCCTCATTTTTCATTTTCACCATAAGCGCGGGGGTCTAATAATTTTTTTCACTATTTCCTAAATACGTACCCAGGATTGCAAGATGTGCTAAAGCTGGCCAGAAGAGTCTGCAGCCATTTCAGGCGGTCATACACAGCCAGTGCTTGGTTGGTTGAAATTCAGTGGGAAATCCACCTGCTCGTAAACTGCCTGATTTGTGACATGCCCACCAGGTGGAACTCGACTTTGTCAATGCTGCAGCGGCTATATATGCAACAGAGGGCCGTCAACGAGTACCTGTGCGAATACGGCATGACGACAGGCTCAGGTCACCTCGGCTTTTTTCCCCATGCCAATGGCTAATCATTAAGGATACATGCACTGTATTGTCACCATTTGAGGAGGCCACAAGGCAGGTGAGTCGTGACAGTGCATGCATCAGTGACACAACCCCTGTTGTGTTCTTGCTGGAGCAGAATCTGCGTGGCATTATGGACATGGCACTGGAGGCAGAGCAACAGGAGGAAAAGGAGGACTTCCTTTCCTCTCAAGGCCCACTTTATCCAGACACCATCATTCCTATGTCACAGAACACACAGGAGGAGAGAGGGGAGGAGGATGAGGAGGAGGATTCTGGCACTTTCATAGGCTTCGAAGAAGAGGTAGACATGCGTCAATCTGTAAGCGATGGCTATCCAAACCCAGGACCCTTGAAAGTAGTACATGGTTGGGAGGAGGAATTTCCAGATGCTGTCATTCTGAGTGACCCCGAGCAGTCTGCTTCTCAAGCCTTGGAAAATTTGATGAGCATGGGCAACCTCATGCTTCAAAGCCTGCAAAAGGACCCAAGAATATGTGGCATAAAGGAGAAGGATGATTACTGGTTGGCAACCCTCCTTGACCACCGTTATAAGATGAAGGTCTCAGAACTCATCACACAGAGAGTGCAGAGTCCCTCAGGGCTGCAAGCTTCCACTTCCCATCAGCAGCGTTTGCATCACATGGTGGACTATTACCTCGGGGCCAAAACAGAGATGGAGAGCTTTCCAGCTGACGATCCACTGACTTACTGGGTCATGAGAATAGACCACTGGCCAGAACTTACAATATAAAAAGTGCAGAGCTGAAAATATGAGAATCTCAGATATACACTGAGAATAATGAATTTAGTTAGCCAGTGACTGTACAAACATTATGCAAAAAAAACATAAAAATAAAACATAAATAATATATAAATCCAAAAACGTGGTGTGTACACAATATTGGTATAAGTGGAAAATCACTAGATAGTGGAATTGTCATGAATGACATATATAGTAGTCACAATCATATTGTAGTAGTCCATAAAGGAAAATGCCGGAAGTGACCCAAATAGAGTGAAGATATAGAGATTCTCATATTTTCAGCGCTGCACTTTTTATATTGTATGTTACTTTTTGCATGAGTTGATCTTCTGCTGTGCTGGCTGCTTTTATTGTCTTAAGGGGACAGCGCGGTATATATATACCCTTTTTTTCCACTGGCCAGCACTTACCCAGTATGCTATTGAGTTGTTGGGCTGCCCTGCATCCAGCGTGCTTTCAGAATGGGCATTCAGTGCTGAAGGTTTCATTACTGATCATAGAACGTGTCTGTCCACAGACTCCGTGGACTGTTTGACTTTTAAAAAAATGAATCAGTCCTGGATTACCAGCTATGAAGCCCCTGATGCCAATGTCACTGATTAAGTCTTTTTGGGATGTGGAATCTCTGCAGGACTTCGAGGCTGCCTAGCTTTGAGGGTTTTCAATCATTTCATCTGGAAAAATGTTTTTGGTACAGGTTTCATGGGCACAATTAACACCCAGGCATGACAGGTGCATATCATTGCAATTTTTTTGCCTTTATCAAGAGCACCTCTATAGAGTTATGGTGGGAAGACGCCCCCGTCACCCAAAATTAAATTTTTCTGCACCTGTTTGACACATGCATATCACTGCAATTTTTTACAGCAAGGCCAATTCTTGCTTTCATCAAGATTACTTCTATAGGATTACGGTGGGAAGGCGCCACCGACACCCAAAGACAAATTTTTACTCACCTGTTACCTCTATCCAAAATCAAAGTGACACCAGAATGTATCCAAAAAATCTCTAATCTTGTTCCCAGTGCACTACATTGTGGCCTCATCATACACACTGGGTCCCCAGCTGTTGCTAAGCAAAATAAAGGCATGTTGCAGGGAAAATGTCATTTTTTTGGGCTTTATAAATGCAATTATTTCTGCAGCAGATTCTAGACATGGTACTGATCTTCCACTTTACAGGTAGACTGAGGGGACCCCCCAGGCACTATATTAGAAGGAATTTTTATTTGTTTATGCCTTCACTTTAAAAATCAAAAAATCACTGCTCATTTAAAAATGACGTTTTTCACAAACTTTTTTTTTTATTGATACATGTCCCCCAGGGCAGGGCACGGACCACTATAACCATTGTATGCCCAATTACTTGCATATAAGCCTTCAAAATGGGGACTTTATAAACCTTACTATGGTTCTGGGTTCAGCTCCGAACTTTTCGCAGTGTTTGAAAGTTCTGGTCCGAACCAAACAGGAGTCTGTTTGGCCCATTCCTAATGACTGATAGCTTCAGCCATAATCCCAGTAAACCACTTGCAAATCACAACGTTTTTATACGTATTGTGGTCGGCAAGTGGTTACTGTATATGATACAAGGAATGATCCTTTGCTGTGGACTTGACCTGCAGTGATTGTGAGGACCATTATTATTTATTGGACATACAGTATATTGCCCACAAGGAGCTGCACCATTAATGGCTTTGGGACTCTTTTCATACCCAGAGGAAACATTATAATCACAAAATTATGGGTTCTTGTGACACGTCTGCTACAAAAGCATGAGAAACATGCCAACATTGCTTTCCAGAAAAAAATTATCAAAGAACATTTTGCCAATATTTTGAATAATTGTTATTTAACTTAATGACATTGAGTTCAACTACATACGAAAATAATTTTCCACTTTAATACAACAGATAAGCCAATTGGAAACATCTGTTACTAATCTGGGTGCTTAGTAATGGTGAGCTCAAGAGATTCCCTTTTTCATCCTCTTAAAGTAAAAGCATCCATATAAGAGGTTTTTACAAATGTGAAAGTGACCTTATAATCTACATAGTTAAATATCTAATTGGCGAGTACTATGTGGGTGAAACCACCCAAAACAGCTAAGGAACAATTGCGCTTCCCAATTTATCTCCTGCCTCTGTATGGTAGGCTCATTGACCCCAAGTTTAACAAAAAATGTTTTAAAGTACATCAGGAATTATGTATCAAAATTGGTAGATGAAATATTTTACACAAAACTACTGGAGACCCACTCCATTTCTACAAGTTGATTAACCAACTTCAGCTCCGGAAGGTTTTACCCCCTTCATGACCAGGCCATTTTTTTGCTAATTGGCACTGAGCTATTTTAACTGGCGATTGCGTGGCCATGGAATGCTGTACCTAAACAGAAAGTATATAATTTTTTCACAATTATATAGAGCTTTCTTTTGGTGGTATTTGATCACCACTGTTTTTTTTTTATTTTTTGCGCTATAAACTAAAAAAGGCAGATCATTTTGAAAAAAAAAAACAATATTGTTTACTTTCTGCTATAAAACATATCCAATAAAAAAATGTCAAAAATCAAATTTCTTCATACATTTTGGCCAAAATGTATTTTGCTACATGTTTTGGATAAAAAAAATCCCAATAAGTGTTTATTGATTGGTTTACGTGAAATTTCGTCTACAATCTATGGTATATACTTTATACTGGAGTTCCTCTTTTTTTAAACTACTAATGGTGGCAATCAGTGACTTATAATGGGATTGCGATACTTTGGTGGTCAATCTGACACTAACTGGTGCTGGAGGGGAACTTACTAATTGCCACTGACATTAATGCAGTGATCATAATACTATACACTGTCACTGTACTAATGACACTGGCTGGGAAGGGGTTAACATCTAGGACAATCAAGAGGTTAAATATGTGCCTAACTATATGTAATGTGTGTGTACAGTGTGCTGCCTTTACTATCTGATCTCTCAGTTTCTCAAAGCAGGGATGAGAAACTGAAAGATCATTCCCTTCCTACAGAACTCTGTGTTGTTTACACAGCCCATCAGAAAGTCCAAGTCATGAATCATTGGCTGGAACTTGCTGACAGGCTCCGGCATGTATGACCTAAACCCGGAAGTAGGCAGCGATGTATGGGTACATTGCTTTGCCTACAGCTGCAGCTTGCCTGCGTGACATTATGGGCACACGGTTGTCAATAATATCTATTAAAATGAATTTTCAAACCTACCACTAAATCTGCATTCAACATTGTTATTCTGTGATATTATAGGTTAAAATGGCTATTCACTAGTAGATTTTTGTTAAGCTTTTATTTACCTCTGTGCTTCGCTATCTAACCTAAAAATCTTAACTATCACCAGTGATGCTAATAAATGAAAGTAGATTTTTAACCACTTGCCGACCGCCTAACGCAGATATACTGCGGCAGAATGGCACGGGCAGGCAGAATCACATTCCCATACGTGATCTGCCTCCCGCGGGTGGGGGGTCCGATCGGACACCCCCCCCCCCCCGGTGCCAGCGGCGGTCGGCTTTTCACTGGGAGCGTTGGGAGGCGAGGGGGAGACCATCCGATCGTGCCCCCCCCCTCGCGATTGCTCCCAGCCAATCGGAATCCTCCCCTGCCTGTGTGTAGTTTCACACAGGCAGGGGATGTGATGTCATCTCTCCTCGGCTTGGCAGTTTCCGTTCCAGCGCCGAGGAGAGAAGACATGTGAGTGCACACAACACAAACACACACAGTAGAACATGCCAGGCACATAAAACACCCCCGACCCCCCCCCCCCGATCGCCCCCCGATCCCCCCCAATCACACCCCCCCCTGTCACAAACTGACACCAAGCAGTATTTTTTTTTTTTTTCTGATTACTGATTGGTGTCAGTTTGTGACAGTTACAGGGTTAGGGCAGTGAGTATTACCCCCTTTAGGTCTAGGGTACCCCCCTAACCCCCCCTAATAAAGTTTTAACCCCTTCATCACCCCCTGTCACCAGTGTCGCTAAGCGATCATTTTTCTGATCGCTGTATTAGTGTCGCTGGTGACGCTAGTTAGGGAGGTAAATATTTAGGTTCGCCGTCAGCGTTTTATAGCGTCAGGGACCCCCATATACTATCTAATAAATGTTTTAACCCCTTGATTGCCCCCTAGTTAACCCTTTCACCACTGATCACCGTATAACCGTTACGGGTGACGCTGGTTAGTTCGTTTATTTTTTATAGTGTCAGGGCACCCGCCGTTTATTACCGAATAAAGGTTTAGCCCCCTGATCGCCCGGCGGTGATATGCGTCGCCCCAGGCAGCGTCAGATTAGCACCAGTACCGCTAACACCCACGCACGCAGCATACACCTCCCTTAGTGGTATAGTATCTGTACGGATCAATATCTGATCCGATCAGATCTACACTAGCGCCCCCAGAAGTTTAGGGTTCCCAAAAACGCAGTGTTAGCGGGATCAGCCCAGATACCCGCTAGCTTCTGCGTTTTTCCCCTCCGCCCGGCCCAGCCCAGCCCACCCAAGTGCAGTATCGATCGATCACTGTCACTTAGAAAACACTAAACGCATAACTGCAGCGTTCGCAGAGTCAGGCCTGATCCCTGCGATCGCTAACAGTTTTCTTGGTAGCGTTTTGGTGAACTGGCAAGCACCAGCCCCAGGCAGCGTCAGGTTAGCGCCAGTACCGCTAACACCCACGCACGCACCGTACACCTCCCTTAGTGGTATAGTATCTGAAGGGATCAATATCTGATCCGATCAGATCTATACTGGCGTCCCCAGCAGTTTAGGGTTCCCAAACACGCAGTGTTAGCGGGATCAGCCCAGATACCTGTTAGCACCTGCGTTTTGCCCCTCCGCCCGGCCCAGCCCACCCAAGTGCAGTATCAATCGATCACTGTCACTTACAAAACACTAAACGCATAACTGCAGCGTTCGCAGAGTCAGGCCTGATCCCTGCGATCGCTAACAGTTTTTTTGGTAGCGTTTTGGTGAACTGGCAAGCACCAGCCCCAGGCAGCGTCAGGTTAGCGCCAGTACCGCTAACACCCACGCACGCAGCATACGCCTCCCTTAGTGGTATAGTATCTGATCGGATCAATATCTGATCTGATCAGATCTATACTAGCATCCCCAGCAGTTTAGGGTTCCCACAAACGCAGTGTTAGCGGGATCAGCCCAGATACCTGCTAGCACCTGCGTTTTGCCCCTCCGTCCGGCCCAGCCCAGCCCACCCAAGTGCAGTATCGATCGATCACTGTCACTTACAAAAGACTACACGCATAACTGCAGCGTTCGCAGAGTCAGGCTTGATCCCTGCGATCGCTAACAGTTTTTTTGGTAGCGTTTTGGTGAACTGGCAAGCACCAGCGGCCTAGTACACCCCGGTCGTAGTCAAACCAGCACTGCAGTAACACTTGGTGACGTGGCGAGTTCCATAAGTGCAGTTCAAGCTGGTGAGGTGGCAAGCACAAGTAGTGTCCCGCTGCCACCAAAAAGACAAACACAGGCCCGTTGTGCCCATAGTGCCCTTCCTGCTGCATTCGCCAATCCTAATTGGGAACCCACCGCTTCTGCAGCGCCCGTACTTCCCCCATTCACATCCCCAACCAAATGCAGTCGGCTGCATGAGAGGCATTTTCTTTATGTCCTCCCGAGTACACCTACCCAGCGAACCCCCCCAAAAAAGATGTCGTGTCTGCAGCAAGCGCGGATATAGGCGTGACACCCGCTATTATTGTCCCTCCTGTCCTGACAATCCTGGTCTTTGCATTGGTGAATGTTTTGAACGCTACCATTCACTAGTTGAGTATTAGCGTAGGGTACAGCATTCCACAGACTAGGTACACTTTCACAGGGTCTCCCAAGATGCCATCGCATTTTGAGAGACCCGAACCTGGAACCGGTTACAGTTATAAAAGTTAGTTACAAAAAAAAGTGTAAAAAAAAAAAAAAAAAACACATACAAAAATATAAAATAAAAAAAAAAGTTGTCGTTTTATTGTTCTCTCTCTCTCTATTCTCTCTATTGTTCTACTCTTTTTTACTGTATTCTATTCTGCAATGTTTTATTGTTATTATGTTTTATCATGTTTGCTTTTCAGGTATGCAATTTTTTATACTTTACCGTTTACTGTGCTTTATTGTTAACCATTTTTTTGTCTTCAGGTACGCCATTCACGACTTTGAGTGGTTATACCAGAATGATGCCTGCAGGTTTAGGTATCATCTTGGTATCATTCTTTTAAGCCAGCGGTCGGCTTTCATGTAAAAGCAATCCTAGCGGCTAATTAGCCTCTAGACTGCTTTTACAAGCAGTGGGAGGGAATGCCCCCCCCCAACGTCTTCCGTGTTTTTCTCTGGCTCTCCTGTCTCAACAGGGAACCTGAAAATGCAGCCGGTGATTCAGCCAGCTGACCATAGAGCTGATCAGAGACCAGAGTGGCTCCAAACATCTCTATGGCCTAAGAAACCGGAAGCTACGAGCATTTTATGACTTAGATTTCGCCGGATGAAAACAGCGCCATTGGGAAATTGGGAAAGCATTTTATCACACCGATCTTGGTGTGGTCAGATGCTTTGAGGGCAGAGGAGAAACCTAGGGTCTAATAGACCCCAATTTTTGCAAAAAAGAGTACCTGTCACTACCTATTGCTATGATAGGGGATATTTACATTCCCTGAGATAACAATAAAAATGATTTAAAAAAAAAAAAAATGAAAGGAACAGTTTAAAAATAAGATAAAATAATAATAATAATAAAGAAAAAAAAAAAAGCACCCCTGTCCCCCCTGCTCTCGCGCTAAGGCGAACGCAAGCGTCGGTCTGGCGTCAAATGTAAACAGCAATTGCACCATGCATGTGAGGTATCACCGCGAACGTCAGATCGAGGGCAGTAATTTTAGCAGTAGACCTCCTCTGTAAATCTAAAGTGGTAACCTGTTAAGGCTTTTAAAGGCTTTTAAAAATGTATTTAGTTTGTCGCCACTGCACGTTTGTGCGCAATTTCAAAGCATGTCATGTTTGGTATCCATGTACTCGGCCTAAGATCATCTTTTTTATTTCATCAAACATTTGGGCAATATAGTGTGTTTTAGTGCATTAAAATTTAAAAAAGTGTGTTTTTTCCCCCAAAAAAATGCGTTTGAAAAATCGCTGCGCAAATACTGTGTGAAAAAAAAAAAATGAAACACCCACCATTTTAATCTGTAGGGCATTTGCTTTAAAAAAATATATAATGTTTGGGGGTTCAAAGTAATTTTCTTGCAAAAAAAAAATATTTTTTTATGTAATCAAAAAGTGTCAGAAAGGGCTTTGTCTTCAAGTGGTTAGAAGAGTGGGTGATGTGTGACATAAGCTTCTAAATGTTGTGCATAAAATGCCAGGACAGTTCAAAACCCCCCCAAATGACCCCATTTTGGAAAGTAGACACCCCGAGCTATTTGCTGAGAGGCATGTCGAGTCCATGGAATATTTTATATTGTGACATAAGTAGCGGGAAAGAGACAATTTTTTATTTTTTTTATTTTTTTTTGCGCAAAGTTGTCACTAAATGATATATTGCTCAAACAGGCCATGGGAATATGTGAAATTACACCCCAAAATACATTCTGTTGCTTCTCCTGAGTACGGGGATACCACATGTGTGAGACTTTTTGGGAGCCTAGCCGCGTACGGGACCCCGAAAACCAAGCACCGCCTTCAGGCTTTCTAAGGCCGTAAATTTTTGATTTCACTCTTCACTGCCTATCACAGTTTCCAAGCTATTTGATGAGCGGTATAGTGAGTATTTTGCAGACCTCACTTTTTGTCACAAAGTTTTGAAAATTGAAAAAAGAAAAAAAAAATTTTTCTCGTCTTTCTTTATTTTCAAAAACAAATGAGAGCTGCAAAATACTCACCATGCCTCTCAGCAAATAGCTTGGGGTGTCTACTTTCCAAAATGGGGTCATTTGGGGGGGGTTTATGCCACCTGGGCATTCCATGGCCTCCGAAACTGTGATAGGTAGTGAGGAGTAAAATCAAAAATGTACGCCCTTAGAAATCCTGAAGGCAGTGATTGGTTTTCGGGGCCCCCTACTCGGCTAGGCTCCCAAAAGGTCCCACACATGTGGTATCCCCATACTCAGGAGAAGCAGCTAAATGTATTTTGGGGTGCAATTCCACATATGCCCATGGCCTGTGTGAGCAATATATCATTTAGTGACAACTTTGTGCAAAAAAAAAAAAAAAAAAAAAAAACATTTGTCACTTTCCCGCAACTTGTGTCAAAATATAAAACATTCCATGGACTCAACATGCCTCAAAGCAAATGGCTTGGGGTGTCTACTTTCCAAAATGGGGTCATTTGGGGGGGTTTTATGCCATCTGGGCATTTTATGGCCTTCAAAACTGTGATAGGTAGTGAGGAGTAAAATCAAAAATGTACGCCCTTAGAAATCCTGAAGGCAGTGATTGGTTTTCGGGGCCCCGTACGCGGCTAGGCTCCCAAAAAGTCCCACACATGTGGTATCCCCATACTCAGGAGAAGCAGCTAAATGTATTTTGGGGTGCAATTCCACATATGCCCATGGCCTGTGTGAGCAATATATCATTTAGTGACAACTTTTTGTAATTTTTTTTGGTCATTATTCAATCACTTGGGACAAAAAAAATGAATATTCAACGGGCTCAACATGCCTCTCAGCAATTTCCTTGGGGTGTCTACTTTCCAAAATGGGGTCATTTGTGGGGGTTTTGTACTGCCCTGCCATTTTAGCACCTCAAGAAACTACATAGGCAGTCATAAATTAAAGGCTGTGTAAATTCCAGAAAATGTACCCTAGTTTGTAGGCGCTATAACTTTTGCGCAAACCAATAAATATACACTTATTGACATTTTTTTTACCAAAGACATGTGGCCGAATACATTTTGGCCTAAATGTATGACTAAAATTGAGTTTATTGGATTTTTTTTAGAACAAAAAGTAGAAAATATCATTTTTTTTCAAAATTTTCGGTCTTTTTCCGTGTATAGCGCAAAAAATAAAAACAGCAGAGGTGATCAAATACCATCAAAAGAAAGCTCTATTTGTGGGAAGAAAAGGACGCAAATTTCGTTTGGGTACAGCATTGCATGACCGCGCAATTAGCAGTTAAAGCGACGCAGTGCCGAATTGTAAAAAGTGCTCTGGTCAGGAAGGGGGTAAAACCTTCCGGGGCTGAAGTGGTTAAATGAATGTGTGCACAAATATTCTGACAAACCTTTAAACATAATTTTTTGTACATTGGATGAATGGACAAATGTCATTTGAAAGTACTTCAAAATTTTATTTGCTTTTACCATTTGATTTTGGAACAAATGTTATCTCCCAAAACGAAAACCACGTACACTTAATTTTAATGAACATTCTAATAGGGAGTACACACGGTCAGACTTTGTTCGGACATTCCGACAACAAAATCCTAGGATTTTTTCCGACCGATGTTGGCTCAAACTTGTTTTGTCTACACACGGTCGCACAAAGTTGTCGGAAAATCCGATCGTTCTAAACGCGGTGACGTAAAACACGTACGTCGGGACTATAAACGGGGCAGTGGCCAATAGCTTTCATCTCTTTATTTATTCTGAGCATGCGTGGCACTTTGTCCGTCGGATTTGTGTACACACGATCGGAATTTCCGACAACAGATTTTGTTGTCGGAAAATTTTATCTCCTGCTCTCCAACTTTGTGTGTCGGAAAATCCGATGGAAAACGTCCGATGGAGCCCACACGCGGTCGGAATTTCTGACAACACGCTCTGATCGGACATTTTCCATGGGAAAATCCGACCGTGTGTACGGGGCATTACTGTGAAACATTTTGAACAAATTCTACTATTGGACATGAGCGGGGGGACCCATACACCATTTTTTTTCTTAATTTAAAAAAAAAAAAATTCTTAATTTTTCATTGCCCCGCTGATAGCTGCTGACTCATTGGTTGTTAAGGACGCTGGCAGCCACCTGATCCTTAGCAACCCGCTATTTACAGTCTGTGTTAAGGTTGCCGGCTTCACTACTAAAATACCGCATGATTTCATAAAATAACTCATGCGGTATTTTAGTAGTGCTTTTTAGTGAATGGCAAAAAACGCTGTGCTGTATACTCGGATGCAGTAAGATACCACTTTGAGAATGGAGCCCAATGACCCTAATTTAATTTATTTTCTTGTATTTTTAATATTTTGTTTTAATTGCTCCCTTATTAGATCTCTAATGAGCAATTAATGAAAAACGGCACACTTGATAACTGATAAGTATTATAAATAAGTTACTAAAAGCTTTGGTAGGGCTGTTTACAAGGTAAAAAAAAATATTGTGCAAGCTATATTTTTATTAATTGGTCAGCATTTGAAACTAAACATTTTCTTTCATTTTTTTTATTCTATAAATATGTTACTGATTTGCTGCTTTTGTCCTTTATCTCATCTGTCTTTTGTACTTGAATATTCTTTTCTTCCTGACCTCAAAAAACAAAAGATGGATGTGTCTGCATATGAGCGTCAATCAAAATCACAGTTTTCAGAAGCCTGAATTTTTTTTTAGATAGTCGATGTTTCTCAAAAGATTGCATTTTCAAGGTTGAATATATATGCTATTATGCTTCATTTTGGTGCTATTACCATCTTTTCAGAGGTTTCACATGTCTGCTCTCTAGATACATTATATTGTCAAAAGTATTGGGACACCTGCCATTACACGCACATGAACTTTAATGGCCCACCCTTTGCAGCTATAACAGCTTCAACTCTTCTGGGAAGGCTGTAGAGAGGGAGGTGTAGTAAGAACCTGCAAGGTGCTTTGTGGGGAGAAAAGTCTTCTTCTCCTTTGTGTGCCTTTGAGAGGGTGATTAGGTACACCTGATTAAGTTTACATCTCATTTTCAGGAGGGGGGTAATCCTTTTTCCAACTCAGTAATTCTGTTTTTGTTTTATTTATTTATTTTCTGACATCTGGCATGTTGGTGTTATATCTTTCACTTGGATGTCATAAGTTGCACTGAGTAGATATAGCTGGATAAAACAAAAACTGTGTCTGTCTTCATATCAAGCTGCAAAGCAACAAAATGTAATTATTTTATCAGGGGTGATTCTTTTCTATACCCATTGTATATATATGCTACATAAAGCTATTCTATGGGCTTAAAGTGGTTATAAAAGCGCACACACAACTTTATTGTATTCTAATCTTCATAAAAAAATACTAATTATTGCTGCTTGCAACTGTCTCCTTACCTGTTTCGTTTTGTTGTAATCCCACCTGTTATGTTTACTGACGTCACTGGCACATGCGCTTCCCTTCCCCTCGTATACGGCATGCTCTGTGTGTAGTCCGTCCATTGACAGGGTGCCGTGAATGGGATTTCCTCTCCCAGCAGCACAGCTATTCAATTTCGCAAGACTGCAAAGTTTCTCCTAGCATCCTGGAACTCCCCATGCTACCGCGTGATGTCACATGGGGAGTAAACCTACTACATCCAAGAGCGCGATTTGTAAAAAAAAATGCAACACCCACCATTTTAATCTGTAGGGCCTTTGCTTTAATAAAATATATAATGTTTGGGGGTTCAAAGTAATTTTCTAGCAAAAAAAAATATTTTTTCATGTAAACAAAAAGTGTCAGAAAGGGCTTTGTCTTCAAGTGGTTAGAAGAGTGGGTGATGTGTGACATAAGCTTCTAAATGTTGTGCATAAAATACCAGGACAGGTCAATCCCACCCCCCCAATGACCTCTTTTTGGAAGGTAAACACCCCAAGCTATTTGCTGATAGGCATGTTGAGTGCATGGAATATTTTATATTTTGCCACAAGTTTGTGGTATGTGGTATCCCCGTACTCAGGAGAAGCAGCAGAATGTATTTTGGGGTGTAATTCCACATATAACCATGGCATGTGTAAGCAATATATCATTTAGTGACAACTTTGTGTATTTTTTTTTTTCAATCACTTGTGACAAAAAAAAAAAAGAATATTCAATGGGCTCAACATGCCTCTCAGCAATTTCCTTGGGGTGTCTACTTTCCAAAATGGGGTCATTTGGGGGGCGGGGGTTGTACTGCCCTGCCATTTTAGCACCTCAAGAAATGAGATAGGCAGTCATAAGCTAAAAGCTGCGTAAAGTCCAAAAAATGTACCCTAGTTTGTAGACACTATAACTTTTGCGCAAACCAATAAAAAGACATGTGGCTGAATACATTTTGGCCTAAATGTATGACTAAAATTTAGTTTGTTGGATTGTTTTATAACAAAAAGTAGAAAACATAATTTTTTTTCAAGATTTTCAGTATTTTTCCTTTTTTTATCGCAAAAAATAAACATCTCAGAGGCCATCAAATAATATTAAAAGAAAGCTCTATTTGCGGGAAAAAAAGGACGCAAATTTTGTTTGGGTACAGCATTGCATGACCGCGCAATTACCAGTTAAAGCAGCGCAGTGCCAAATTGTAAAAAGTGCTCTGGTCTTTGAGGGGCCAATTCTTCCAGGGCTGAAGTGGTTAAATCATATACAGCATTGCTAAAAGCTTATAACGATTCAATACTGTGTTGGGAAATTATTAATTGCAATTCTAGATCAACAGAAAATAAGGGTACAATAGGATATTACTTTGTTAATCATTTTAAAAACCGAACTATTTGTAAAAAAGAGCATAGAAAAATACATCTACTGGATTCTAGCCATCGGTGGTTCCATATAGCCGTGCATTATGCATTTACATATTAAAAGTTGTGCTTTTATGAAAAGGACATTTACTTTATCTGTTATACAGTTTCTAAATATGCTTTTCTATAAATATAACTATTATGAATTACTTTGAAGGGCTTGTGTACTGATTACATTAAAGCTATAATTAGCTTATGTTTTTATACCAATGTGGAATTCTTATAGAAATCGAAAATTTTTAGTTTAATCTGTTTGTGAGCAGTCAACATCCAGTGTTCTCAAAGCGCCACTAGCACGAATGTAACGATAATAAAGTTAGCAGCTTTCTAATTAATGTGAGCAGTATTGCTCCCTGTGCTCAGTGGGCCCATTGTTTAATGAATTGCTTAATGTGCTTGATTACTGTTACATTGTAGACTGAAGGAAATGGGCAGAGAGATTTCAAAAGCTCACTGGAGGATATGATGAAAATGAATTGGATCAATAAGATCTCCTTGCTCATCTCTGAACAGCCTATTACAGGCTTTACTGTCAAAACTGGAGATAATGTAATTCTTTGGCTTGTTTTCTTTTTGTAATTTACAAATATAAATCTCCGATGACACTGCATTTTAGGACTGGCCTTCCTGGAGTTATAAATGATCCCCAGGCTCCAGTCTTGGTTACACACATAGACAGATAAATTAATTAGGAAAACTTTTATGCCAATTACTTTATGCCCTTGGCTTTCAGTTGTTTCTGAAGAGCAGCAGCTAATTAAAGATATGATTCATAATTACTGGTCGATCGAGTAGCTGAGTAATGGAATCAGGCACTAGTCCAAAAAATTATCTATCAAATCGTTACAAATTGTTACATAATATCAAATTGTAAAATCCAATGTATTGATTTCTAGAACATACACTTATTCCCTTGTGTTGAATGTCACCTGCTGTTTTATGAAGCGCTCCACCACAAGAATTGGAATTTACATGGCTGTTTATTTGTGGTCTGCAATGATATGCATATATTTTATGGATACAATGTTGCGCATCCTTGCTAGTCTTCATTATCAAATGGCATTAAAAAACACACCATATTGCATATCAATTACTGACCCAACTGGGTCAGTAATTAACAAGCAAAATAGTGTGTTTTTTTTTTTAATGCCAGTTGTTAATGATTGTGGAGAAGACAAGCAAGGATGCGCAACATTGTATCCATGAAATACCCTATATTGCATCCCAGTTCATAGGGTTCAATATTGAGTTGGCTCACCCTTTGCAGCTATAACAGCTTCAGCTCTTCTGACAAGGCTGTCCACAAGGTTTAGGAATGTGTCTATGGGAATATGTGATCATTCATCCAAGTGCATTTGTGAGGTCTGGCACTGATGTTGGATGAGAAGGCCTGGCTCGCAGTATCTGCTCTGATTCATCCCAAAGGTGTTCTATCAGGTTGAGGTCAGGACTCCGTGCAGGACAGTCAAGTTCCTCCACCCCAAACTCGCTCATCCATGACTTTATGGACCTTGCTTTGTGCACTGGTCCAAATCATTTGGTGGAGGGGGGATTATGGTATGGGGTTGTTTTTCAGGGTTTGGGCTTGGTCCCTTAGTTACAGTGAAGGGAACTCCTAAGGCGTAAGCATACCAAGACATTTTGGACAATTTCATGATCCAAACATGGTGGGAACAGTTTGGGATGGCCCCTTCCTTTTCCAACATGACTGTGCACCAGTGCACAAAGTAAGGTCCATAAAGACATGGATGAGGGAGTTTGGGGTGGAGGAACTTGACTAACCTCAAGCCAATAGAACACCTTTGCGATGCCATTAAAGTTCAAGTGCATGTAAAGGCAGAAGTCCCAATACTTTTGGTTATATAGGGTATATGCATACCATTGCAGACCAGAAATAAACAGCCATGTACCAGATTCTGTGTGCACTGGTTTTATTAAATGCCCCAATATTTTCAAGCAACTTTATATAATGTAATCATCTTACAATAGGTACATTTGCTTTTTGCTTTACATAAGTACCAAAAAAATTTTTAATAAAGAAACTCATGACTTTTAGAACAATCATATGGCAGTATTATATAGCAAAATCATGTATTACGAGGCACTAATAAATCTCACTATTCTGATAAGTCAGTGAATTTGATTTACCGTACTAAAGAGAATAAATGCTTGACTTACTGAAAAAGATGATGCTGTGCTGAACTGTGCCAGAGGATGATACAATTTAGATCTTGACTACCTTAATTAATGATAACCATCAAGGACTTTCTGGTGTGCACCTGAAATGTTTTCCTTTACTACTGTTAGGTTTATCATTTTGAATCTTGTTCGAGGTGTATGTATAGTTGCAAAGTTCAACCTATAGCAGCTGCCTAGAACATGGACCCACCCCAGCAGGCCCGGACTGGCCATAGGGCATACCGGGCATTTGCCCGGTGGGCCGGGGCCGTCGGGCTCAACTTCGGGGCCGTGGTCTGATGTCTGTTGATGACCGGGCCGCACAGCGAGAGGTAAGCGGCAACCGCGGCCTGGAGAGGGTTAACACAGGCCGTGGTCGCCACCCTCCCGCTATGCGGCCGTGCCTGTGTCTCCTCTCCAGGCTCTCCTGCCCTGCCTACGATGTCATCTATCAGCAGAGCAGGGGCGGGAGGAGCCGGAGATCTGTACACTAAGTGCAGGGATCCGTGGTTGCTAGGCAGCAGGTCGGATCCAATCAAAACAGCTATCGCTGCCCGCGCACGCGCGCTGCGGCAGGCGATAGCTAGGCTGGGGCTGCTGATGTCATCGAAACGTATGGCGTCAGGAGACCCCGCCCACCTAGGCAGATTACAACCATTCAAAAAACAAGGGGAGCGAGAGTTTAAGTACACAGAGAGAAGTGAAGCCGTCAGATCAGGCGTGCATACAAGGAAAGAAGACACAGAAGGAATCCAGGTAAACGAGAAAAGGCAGACCAAGGAGTAATGGAGGACATAGGAAAGTGTAAATAGATAAAGATGAATGGCGGGAAAAAGGAGATAAGGAAGGGGATGGAGGGAAGAACGTATAGAAAAAAAGGGGGGATATATAAATAGAAAAGAAGAGAAAGAGAGAAAAAAGGAAAAAAGAAACAGAAAAAGAGAGACAAAGGAGAGGAAATTAACCTCTTGCGTACTGGGCACTTAAAGAGGGAGTCCACCTAAACCACCTAAAAAAAAAAATATTAAAAGCCAGCAGCTACAAATACTGCAGCTGCTGACTTTTAATAAATGGCCACTTACCTGTCCCAGGGTCCAGCGATGTCGGCAGCCGACGCCGAGAACCCGCTCGGTTCTCGGCAGCTGCCGCCGCCATCCTAGGTGAGGGAATCAGGAAGTGAAGCGTTGCGGCTTCACTTCCCGGTTCCCTACTGCGCATGCGCGAGTCGCGCTGCGCATCGTAACTGGTCCCCGCTATCTCCTGGGACCTGTGTGTTTCCCAGGAGACAGTGCGGAGGGACAGGAAGAGGCATAGACTCCCATGGGAGTCTATGCCGGAAGTGGGTGCAAATACCTGTCTTAGACAGGTATCTGCACCCCCCTCCCCCCTGAAAGGTGCCAAATGTGACAACGGAGGGGGGGAGGGTTCCGAAAAGCGGAAGTTCCATTTTTGTGTGGAACTCCGCTTTAAACCCCCTTCCTGCCCAGACCAATTTTCAGCTTTCAGCGCTGTCACTCTTTGAATGACAATTGCGCAGTCATGCTATAGTTTACCCAAATTAATTTTTTATCATTTTTTTCACACAGAGAGAGCTTTCTTTTGGTGGTATTGCTGCTGGGTTTTTTATTTTTTGCTAAAAAAAAACAAACAAAAAGGGACCAAAATTTTGAAAAAAAAACAAACAAAACTGTTTCATAGTTTGTTATAAAATTTTGAAAACAGGTAATTTTTCTCCTTCACCGATATGTGCTGATGAGGCTGCACTGATAGGCGGCACTGATGGGCACTGATAGGCGGCACTAATGGGTACTGATGAGTGGCACTGATGGGTGGCACTGATAAGCGGCACTGATAGGTGGCACTGATAAGCGGCACTGATAGGTGGCACTGATGGGCACTGGTAGGCACGACTCCATGATTATCCCGTCACCAACCACCCTCGCGAACGGGCGGTTGCTGGAAAATGGGCTGCTCAGTCTAAATTGCCCAGGCCTATTTTTTGTCCCAGTCCGGGCCTGCACCCCAGCAACCCAGAAAGAGAGAGTATCATATTAGATAGCTGGAAGATGGCAAAGCTCAATGCAGTTACAAGGAGTGAACAAGACTAGTGACTGGTGAGTCGCTGAACTAGCAGTGGTCTGTGCTAATAACACATAGTATCCAGGCAAGAGGTCTAGGGAAGGTGGCAGTCTAAAGCCCTGTACACACGATCGGACTTTTCGACAATAAAACCGTGGATTTTTGTTTGAAGGATGTTGGCTCCAGCTTGTCTTGCATACACACGGTCACACAAATGTTGGCCAACAATTAAGAATGTAGTGACGTACAGACATACGTGATATCTCCATTACGAATGCTAGTTATATCTCTGGCTCGTACTTGATTCCGAGCATGCGTGGACTTTTGTCCGACGGACTTGTGTACACACAATCGGAAAGTCCGACAACAAACATTTGTTGGCAGAAAATTTGGGAACCTGCTAGCCAACATTTGATGGCAGAAAGTCCGCCAACAAATGTTCGATGGAGCATACACACGGTCGGACTTTCCGCCAACAAGCTCACATCCAACATTTGTTGTCGGAAAATCAGATTGTGTGTACGGGGCATAAGAGTATTAACACTATAGTACCAAAAGTATTGGGACACCAGCCTTTACACGGACATGAGCTTTAATGGCATCCCAGTCTTAGTCCCTAGGGTTCAATATTGAGTTGGCCCACCCTTTGCAGCTATAACAGCTTCAACTCTTCTGGGAAGGCTGTCCACAAGGTTTAGGTGTGTGTCTATGGGAATGTTTGTATATAAAAGGGAAAAGGATCCTGCGCTAATCCACCTAAACCGTGTGATAAAACAACAACACTAATGAACCTAAAAATCAATTGATATGTAATTAACACATCCCACAAATCATGTGTATGAGAGCCGCTATGTAGTAGAGTCTGATCGTATTCCAGAGACAGAAAACTCAAACACACAAACAAAAAAGAATTTCAATACAAACTGGGTGGGCCAACTCAATATTGAACCCTACAGACTAAAGCCTCATACACACAATCGTATTTTCCAACGAGAATTATGTGATGACAGACTGTTGGCGGAAAATCCGACCATTTGTACACTTCATCGGACAATTGTTGTCGGACTTTCTGCAGACAAATGTTGGATGGCAGGCTTATAAATTTTCTGCGGATGGTTGTCCATTGTCAGATTTTCCAATCGTGTGTACACAAGTCCAACACACAAGTCACACAAAAGTCCAAAGTACAAACACGCATGCTCAGAAGCAAGGACGAGCCAGAAGCGGTCGGTCTTGTAAACTAGTGTTTGTAATGGAGAATTAACATTCGTGACACGGCAAATTATGAAATCTCGAAATGCAGCGCACATTCTCTTCTTCTTTAATGGGATAATAATGAAGCTGCTTTGCTGGTGATACTGATGAAGTTCTGCCAAACGTATTTTAAAAGGCTTTTATTTTCTAGTGATATCAAGAATAATATTATTATGCTTTTTTTTTTTTTTGCTTTTTTTTTTGGGCAAGTTACCACAAAACCATTATCATGTAGTTTTAAAGATCAAAGATACAAGTATGTTGGGGTCCCTTGTTAATTTTACATTGTTTTTTTTTTTTTTTTTTCATGTAACTGCCTACTCCCAATTGTCATTTGAAGTACACATAGCAAGTATTATTCCCCACAATTATTTTATTTTGTGCATTAAAAAAAGAAAACAAATAAAATTAGACATGCTATCTGCCAAAAGAACTCAACCAAAAAGTGCATTCTATGCATCCAAAAATATAGAAAATATACCAAATCAAATCATTATTCAACCAAAAAATAAAATAAAAGCCTCATGCATGTGTCCTGCTTCTTAATATAGGGAGTCAACAATGCCAAGAGTTGGTGAAAGCAGGGGTCTGCCATCCAGGGATAATTCCGAAAATCATCCGGATTATTCTCCTGGAGCTCCCGTAAGCAATGGCATATGACATAATTGGTCATGATTAATAAAGCAACCAATTTTTGGTCCAAGAAATCCTCCTCCCCCTATTCCTGGAATGGACTTGGGTCAAAGCAATAACTCCAAAGCCAATAATAGATAACACGTTATCTCCTCCGATTCCGCAACATGTCTGGTTGGCGAACAGCCGTTCAGAAACGAACTGAAAAGCATGAAATGAAAAGCGCAAAATGAAAGCGCAAAATGAAAAGCGCAAACTGAAAAGCGCAAATCAACACTCACCAAACTTCTACTAACACAAAATTAGCAGAAGGAGCCCAAAGGGTGGCGCCTGACAATTGAACTTCCTCTTTATCGGCTCGTAGTACGTCTAGTACGTCACTACGTTCAAGTTTGTTGGCCGACAATTCCTTGCCATTTGTATGCAAGACACGTTCCTGGCCAACGCCCTTCAGACAAAAGTCTGACGTTTTGTCTGCGGAAAATCTGATTGTGTGTACAAGGCTTTAGACTGGGATGAAATTAAAGTTCACGTGCGTGTAAAGGCAGGCGTCCCAATACTTTTGCTAATGTAGTGTATATCCAGGCAAGGGGTCAGGACAGGCAGCTATCAGAAGTGTATCCATATCTGGACAAGGGATCAGTAACAGAATCAGTGTCCAGTGTTAAAGGATCAATAAGCCCATATCATTAAAAATTGTCAGTAGATGCTGTATTACATGTTGTTCATACACACTCAGTCACTGTGGGATTTGTTTTCTGAATTCTACAAAAAAAAACAACTAGTTAATCTTGCTGTGCAATGTCCCTTCCTCCCTCCTTGTCTTTGTCCCCACTGCAGCCTGACATTGTGTTGACTAGGCATTGCCACATCTACTGAGCATGCTCCAGTTTCAGTTCCATTCTAAGCTGTTCAGTGCCTCCTTTTTCTTATTTGTGCAGCCCACATGACTATAGAGTCAAACATGTGGGTATATACACTGTGGGTGAATAGCAGCCCACTCCTTCACTCCACCTCCATGCCCAGTAAACAGGTCTACGCTATGGGGGCAGGATAATACATGTTAATTGCTGGAGGCTTCACCTCCCTGCAATTCTAAGCACATACAAACAATAGACATAGGTTGGAGGGGTGTGAAATAGTATCTATTTTTCCTCTGTATTCTGAAAGCTGTTTTTTTTTTTTTTTTGCTTATGTTGAATATGTGATCAGCAGCAGAGGAACTAGAAGCTCCTCGGCCGATGTTCCCATGTCTGGGAAAAAGAGCTGGGTTACGTGACAGATGTATATTGATTATGAAAAAGGTACTCATCGTACCAAGATGGACGTGTAGTTCTGGCTCTCCCGTTCACGAGGCCCAGCAACATTAGCACTCGGCTAACACACAAACCCACCGCCGCTAAAAAATGGAGAGAACACCCAGGAGTATGTCAGCGACAAGATACCGCTCTCCGCGGGAGCTAGACACACAGATCAGCCGCCAAATCCCCGAGATATTTCGGACACGGCCTAGAGGCGGGATGCAGGCCTCTCAAGACACCTTCCCTTGTGAGTCCCGTTCTCACAGCAGGAGCCCGCAGCGTGGTAGGGAGAAATCGGAGACCCGTACATCCCCAGCACTGTGCCTTGACGATCTCCGCAGTGTTGCCTCAGACATAAAGAACACTCTCTCTGCTGCTATCTCGGATTTAAAAGCCGATATTCAAGCTATAGTTCTGAGAGTGGAGGAGGTGGAAATAACGCAGGCCCGCCATGATGTCTCTCTCTGCCAAGTGCAGCAGCTAACTGAGTCACACGCCATGCATCTAAGGGAGATCAACCGCCACATGGAAGACCTCGATAACAGAGGGAGACGCCACTACCTTAGGGTAAGGGGGATCCCCGAATCTATAGACCCCAGCCAGCTCTCCCAAGCAGTCACCAATATCTTCAATGATCTACTAGAAAGACCCCCAGATACACCGATCGCTTTTGAGCGCATACATAGAGCGCTCCGCCCGAGGGGTAAAGACACGGACCCCCCCAGGGATGTGATATGCTGCCTGACGGATTTCCCATTAAAGGAGGAAATTCTTTATAAAGCAAGAGCCAGAAACCAATTATCTTTCTGGGGATCCAACATTAAAATCTTTCAGGATCTGTCTAACATTACCCTGCAGCGCAGAAGGGAGCTGAGGCCCCTTCTTGACACACTACGGGCGAGATCAATCATGTACCGCTGGAAGTTTCCCTTCTGCCTGTCAGTAACACACCAGGGGCGTACAGCAAACCTCAGAGTTCCTGAAGATTTAGAGCACTTCTGCTCTATCCTGGATCTACCACCTATAGACCTACCTGATTGGTACAGCGACTTCAGACTCCCATCAATCAACAAAGCAACATCCATGGACGGAATTGATGAAGCAGGAACCTTCAGCATAAGACGCCGCCGCCACACGCAGCATCCGGCTCTACCACACTCTCCTCTGGCAGCCTCAGAAATCCCAAGGAATGGAAGCCCCACAGCTTCTCCGGCACACTGCAGAGCACGAATCCTTTAATCAGGTAAAATCTACTCACCTCAGCACTTACATGACACAAGAACTTCCTTAGTTCAGTTTGCCTCCATATACCTGTCTGTGATGGGCATCACTACAATTACACCCTTATATACCTACCTACATTGGAACCTCAGTTCTTACGCAACAAAGCTCCCATGGCGTACCTCTCACGAGGTAAACATACCACCGGTTAAGCTGCCACAGAATCGGGACATACAATATCTGCCCCACTCACAATTAGGGAGAGACGATCGAAACGTGATGCACAGAATATACCTGGGCTAAGCACAAATAATGTTTCTTCCAAAGCTCAACCTTATCAACCTGAATATCTTGACTCTCCCCAGAAGCACACCAAGGACTCTTGATATTAATCCCAAGTGTAATGCTTACCACCCATACCTACAAATGCGGAAGTACCTCATGAATGAATGAATGAATGAATGAATGAATGAATGAATGAATGACTTGTATAGCGCTACCTATGCGAACTGAATCGCCTCAGGGTGCTTTTATCCTACCAGCATGTCTTTGGAGTGTGGGAGGAAACCGGAATACCCGGAGGAAACCCCAGTCAGGTAGTGTCGTGGTCGGGATTTGAACCAGCGACCCTATTGCTGCTAGGTGAGAGTGCTATCCACTACACCACTGTGCTGCCCTCATCTATGTCATACCAAGGAGCTGAAATATACAGAAGCCTGACGAGCTTCCTTCATCCACCACCTGAGACACTAACTGAACAGCCCAATGGGGACCGAAACACTTCACACCCCATTACGCATGAGCCTATAACCCCTCGCTGTGCCCCATGATCCCTACCTCAAGATGTCCCGGCTGAAGCTGGCCATAGCAGATCTTCTCCACCCTAGAGACTCCCCCAGCTTCTCATTACTATGATTCCCCCATGAACATCTAGAGCATGAATACTTTCCTCACCAAACTATACATGTGGAGACTTGAAGCTCAAAACCCATAAACAATTATGGATGAATGGAACAATCAAGGTGAACTTTTTTCTTTTTCTTTTTTTTTTTTTAATATATATTTTTATGCTTGTTCCTTTGCCATATAACAGCCTACCGATATTGCCCTTACCATCCAAGAATGGGAAGTCAAGTATGCTCTAACCTTTACCCACCTCTTAACTATACTATCTCCTCTGTACACCTGATTCACCACTCTTCTTACCTACTTACTGTTTCCCAACTACCACTCTCACCTACCTACTATACCCTACACCTCCTCTATTATTCCCTACTCTCTTTGATTGCGATCTGGGCAGTATTGTATCACAAGAAGACTTGATAAGAGGTTTCCCTATATTCTGGGGGAGCACAGACTGAGGGATCCCGCTGACTCTATACAATCCCTTGTCTCACCTCGGGCGACCCAAGATGGAGGTGTCCAGATGAAAGTCTCCCATTTCCCACAAAATACACGACAAGAGGAGTACAGGATCATACTTAACCTACTTAAAAAAAAGACATCTAGCCTATACGCTCTGCCTTTCCCACATTGGGGCCGATGTTAATAACCTATAAAAGTCGAACTATCTGCTCAAAGGCTGGACACCCCCATCTGGGACCCTGAGAGTCCACATTCTTTAACAGCAGGTATTTTAGTTTTAGTAATAGTTACCATGATTGTTAATTTCATGTGGTTTTCTTTATGTTAAGTGTCATGTAAAAGTTAAAATTCTACGTTGCTCAGTGATCTGTTTCTAAGAAAGTCATTAATCAAACCTGTAACACCAAGGGTACACTCTACTTCATAAGCTAGCTCAAACCCCTCACGAAGAGCAGTTCTCACTTCAATAGCAAATGAGTCCCCTCCTAGATACACCCCTGTCATAATATTTCCCCATCATCACCTCAGAGACATGTCCTCTAATCAGATGACAGTACTTCTTGAGTAAGCTCTACTCTACTCTCCTATCCGATATTGAAAGCCCACTCGTATTTAAATACTAACATTATTCCCAAATGTAGTGGAATGGTCTCAGAAAAGGAGGAGGGTACACCCTTCCTCCCACAAACCACAGATAACATTCACAACTTGCCGAACACTTACCCCCTTTGGCCTCATAGGAACACAGAGCACACACCTCTTGTGCTACCTTACCTACTACCCCCACACAACAGGCTCTGGTAGTCTTCGTTGACCGTACCGGATATCCACCCCACTATATAGAGGGCTGACAGGTTCAACCCTTTAACCGGTACTACCCCCTGATACTCACCCTCCCATACCCAATCCTCCTCTCCTATCTAACCTCCCCCAACTCTCCCCTCCCTCTCTTCTTTTTTTTTTTTCTTTTTTTTCTCTTTCTCTCCGACCTTCCTCCCCAACCCCCAGCCCACCCAACTCTTCCACTCCTTCTCTGACTCCTCCCTTCCAAAGTACTACCATCACGTCCCATCTCCCTACTGCCGTCACCATGGATTCACCAAAAACGCAAATCACTAACTCCAAGCTGAAACTCATATCTCTGAACGCAAAAGGCTTGAACACTCCCGAAAAACGCTCACAAATACTAAACAGCATGCGATCCATGAAAGCAGACATAGTTTTTTTGCAGGAAACGCACTTCTGTACGAAATCAATCCCCAAGCTGGCCAACCATTCCTTCCCCCACAGCTTTCACGCAACATCCCTCACCACAAAATCTAAAGGAGTTTCCATACTTCTTTCCAAGAATACACCTATCCAAATATCCGATACTCTTATAGATGACCAAGGCAGATTCCTTTTTTTAAAAGGATAACACTAGCAAACATATATAGCCCCAACACATCCCAAGTCCCTTTCATCCGAGACATAGTTCGCAGACTATCCACCTTTCAAGAAGGGACACTGATCTTAGGGGGTGATTTGAACGTCCCGCTGGACCCTCTCTTAGACACCTCTTCAGGTACCTCTCATCTTCCTTTTAGAGCCATCAAACAAATTAGGAAATGCCTACAAGACTTATTACTCCATGATACTTGGCGAACTCTCAATCCCAAAGAAAAGGACTTTACCTTTTTCTCCATTCCCCATAACAGATACTCCCGCCTGGACTATCTCTTTATCACGCAACAAGACCTTCAACATCTGACTAATGCAACAATAGAACCCATGACATTTTCCGACCACCATCCTATCTCGGCCACATTTATCTTTCCAGACAAAATAGCACATACAAACATCTGGAGACTGGACCCGACTATCCTGACAGACAAAACTAGGAAACGGAGATCCGTACATGCTTAATACAATATTTTACCGAAAACAACACCCCTGATGTTTCACAGCTGACAGAATGGGAGGCACACAAGTGTGTAGTACGAGGCAGACTAATATCTCTAGCTGCGGCAATCAAAAAAGAGAAATCGGCCAAACTCTCAGACCTATTTACAAAACTGAAAACCCTAGAAGCGACACATAAGCGCACATTAGCACAAAACACCCACGCAGAACTTACCGAGCTTCGCTTACACATACAAGAAGAACTAGGCCGTAACCTAAAAAGAAAATTCATCCTCTCTCAGAAACTCTTCTACGAGTATGCCAATAAATCAGGTCATCTATTAGCTCAGGCTCTTCGCTCGAAAAGAGCCAAGAATACCATACACCAAATACACTCCCCGACGGGTACTACATACATGAAGAACATGGATATCGCACAGGAATTTGAACACTATTATGCATCACTATATAATCTTAATAAGACCAACAGCAACAACCCCCCCCCCCTTCCCGACACAGACAAAAAGAAATACAAAATTTCCTAAACGACTTTGTCACAGAGAAAATCCCGACAGACATAGCCGAAACACTTGAATCCCCAATCACCCCAGATGAATGGTCACAAGCAGTAAAGCAATTAAAACCCGGCAAGAGCCAGGGCCCTGACGGACTATCCACGGCATACTATAAACTATTTGCAGAGACTCTTCAATCCCCCTTTCTCAAAGCATTTAACTCACTCTCCCCCTCAAAGACACTTACCCACGGACTATTAGAAGCCCACATAACAGTCATCCCTAAAGAAGGCAAGGACCCTACCAATACAGGAAATTACAGACCAATCTCTTTATTGAACGTTGATGTCAAGATATTTTCAAAGATTTTAGCAAATAGACTTCTCCCTCTTCTCCCCTCCCTTATCACTGCGGACCAAGTGGGATTTGTTCCCGGACGCGAAGCTAGGGACAACACTATAAAGGCCATCAATCTACACTATCTGATGACACAAACCGGGAAAAAAGGCTTTTTCTTGTCCCTGGACGCGGAGAAGGCGTTTGACAGTGTGGCATGGGATTACATGGAAGCAGTACTTCAGGCCATAGGATTGGGACCTCGCATGTTAAACTTTATCCTATCCCTGTACTCCAACCCAACGGCCAAAGTCAGGGACAATGGCACTCTGTCAAATGCCTTCCCCATCCGCAATGGTACGAGACAGGGGTGCCCCCTATCCTCCATCCTTTTCATTCTCACTTTGGAGCCCTTCCTACGGAAATTAAGACTAAATCAGGACATAAGGGACTCCAAACCTCTAATAAGGAATACAAATACGCCGCCTTTGCGGACGATATATTACTGTTTCTCACAGAACCCCTAACTACCATACCTGTCCTACTGTCCGAATTTCAACACTTCCAATCCTTATCCAATCTCAAGATTAACTTCTCTAAATCATACGCTCTCAGCATATCACTCCCACAAGAAATAAAAACACAATGCATAGACAACTTCCCATTTCATTGGAAAATTGACTCTATTACATACTTAGCCATTCAAATCCCTTCCAAATTATCTGACCTATATACAAAAAAACATTTATCCCTGCTAAATGCACTTACTACAGACCTTAAAAACTGGAATAAACCTATATTCTCATGGTTCGGCAGGGCAGCAATCCTAAAAATGAATGCTTTACCAAGAATATTGTATTACAAACGATCCCAATCCACGTCCCAAAAATCTTTTTTAAGGCACATAAAAGCATGTGTTCCAGATTCCTTTGGGGAGAACGGAAGCCCAGAATCAGCTTTCAGCAACTCTCCCGACCAAAGCGACTAGGGGGAATTGGCCTCCCAGACATCCACAACTATTTCACAGCTACACACCTGTCCAGAATAGTCGACTGGAATATTCACTCCCCACACAAAGAGTGGGTCCCCATAGAAGAATCCTTCACCTCTCTCCCCCTAGCTTCTCTTCCCTGCATGAATCCTAAACATATCCCATCGACAATTCAACAACACCCATTCATTGGACCAAGACTACTGTGCTTCCAAAAACTATGCACCCACACGAATATATCCTCCATACCAGGACCACTAACTCCAGTTAAACTAAATCCCGACTTCCCTCCCGGAATGTCCCACCAATTTCTCGCAGACAACTGGTCACAGAATCAAACCCGAACACATCAATTCTTTAACGCAGGGAAACTCCTTTCACCCTCTAAACTAGCTGACCAAATGAATAGGCTACCCATCCCACCCTGGACATATCTAATGATCTCCCATTTCCTCAAGTCACTGGACAAAGATCTACAGTGCTCGAGACAACTAACATCCGTTGAAAAACTGCACCCAAAAATCCCCCCAGCGGCACCTAATAGCTTACGCACACAACCTCCTTTTTGAGAACATACGCCCCAACACCAGCAAAGCTTGCTCACGTTGGGAAGAAGACCTTTCCCTTTCTCTCACAGACGAACAATAGGAATACATTTTTCTAAACATTCATAAGGGCTCATTAAATGTCAGCACACAAGAAAACGGCTACAAGATTCAATCTCGATGGTACCGTACACCTGCATTGCTGAATAGACTTTACCCTTCCACACCAGATAAATGCTGGAGATGCCATAAAGACAAAGGAACACTTTTGCACATCTGGTGGTCATGCACCCCATTACAAACTTTCTGGAAAGAAGTATGTCGAATCACCTCCCAAGTAACCTCTTACAAACTGAACCTAACTCCAGCCCAGTTTCTCCTTCATCACTCCCCACAATCGCATAGAACATACCATAAGTCCCTGACAATGCATATGATCAATGCTGCACGGCAATGTATCCCTATACACTGGGGTTCCTCCCAAGTACCCACAGCCAAAGAATGGTTCCACAGAATATGTAAAACTGCTGAGATGGAAGAGCTAATTCACATCTCGTGAGACACACCCTCGAAATTCAGTACAAAATGGGAATGCTGGATACATTTTCAGACTACACCTGCATACCACAGAGCCCTTGATACACTACCATAAAGTAACAGGGAGTATTTAGACAACCTTAGTTAATCCCATGCAAGGGTAGGGGACAGAGAAGGAAGAGGAGGGGACATCACCAGAAACACAGAATGGGGCGGGGGGGCTACAGTTACAGCTAAAACACTGCATAAACTATAATACTCTCCCATGACTACCCCCTGACACCCTAAAATAAACCCATATGGTAAATAGAAACAGAAACCCTTACTTTCCCATATGACTCGGACAGAGGAGTCAGAGACAGAACCCCCCCCTGCAGTATTGTTATGCCAACACCTGTACGTGTTTCCGTGATATTTGAGATTTCTGTATTTGTTTTCTTTCAAAATAAAAAATGTAAATTTAAAAAAAAAAAAAAAAAAAGAAAAAGGTACTTATGCCCCGTACACACGATCGGATTTTCCGACAGCAAATGTTGGATGTGAGCTTGTTGGCTGAAAGTCCAACCGTGTGTATGCTCCATCGAACATTTGTTGTCGGGCTTTCCGCCAACAAATGTTGGCTAGCAGGTTCTCAAATTTTCCGCCAACAAAACTTTGTTGCCAGAATTTCCAATCGTGTGTATACAAGTCCAACGCACAGAAGTTCACACGTGCTCAGAACCAAGCAAAAGGAGCCGCACTGGCTATTGAACTTCCTTTTTCTCGGCTCGTCGTACGTCTTGTACGTCACCACATCACCACGTTCCCACGTTCGTAATTGTTGCCCAACATTTGTGTGACCGTGTGTATGGAAGACAAGTTGGAGCCAACAACCTTCGAACAAAATTCCACGGTTTTGTTGTCGGAAAGATTTTTAATTAAAATAAACACAGTGCTATCATAAATATACATAAAGAGAAGGGATAATGTAAATGAAACAGTGTGTGTTTAGCGTGACTTTAATGCAAGGTGAGGCAAATCAAAGCACAAGGCAGAAGCCAGATATCTAATGCTATAAAAAGCACTGGGCTTGTGATGTTTAAAATGGTTGTAAACAAGACATGAAATATGAACAAAGTACATCCCTCAATAGTGTGTACTGTATTTATTGGTGTATAATACGCACTTTTTCACCCTGAAAATTGGGTGCAAATAGTGTGTGCATGTTATACGCCAATACTTAAATTTAAGCTGCCTCGGAGGGGTCAGGGAGGGGGCGGGACGAGCGCCGTCAGATTACATACAGTGAGAATCTCCTGTTTACTTGGCGGCCTCTGTAATAGGAAGTCCTGTCTCCTGGGCCGCCATTGGACCACTGTTCTGTCTATCATAGGAGATTCTCACTGTATGTAATCTGTATGTAATCTGTTGGCGCTCGCCCCGTCCCCCTCCTTGTCCCCTCTAGGCTACTGATGGGCATTGATCAGGCTGCACTGATGGTAATGGTGAGGCTGCTGCATTGAAGGCAATGGTGAGGCTGCTGCATTGATGGCAATGGTGAGGCTGCTGCATTGAGGCAATGGTGAGGCTGCTGCATTAATGGCAATGGTGAGGCTGCTGCATTAATGGTGGCTGCTGCATTAATGGCAATAGTGAGGCTGCTGTATTAATGGCAATGGTGAGGCTGCTGCATTGATGGCATTTGTGAGGCTGCATTGATGTGGACTGATGAGGCTGTATTGATGGCACTTGTGAGGCTGCAGATGGGCAATGATCAGGCTGCATTAATGACAATGGTGAGGCTGCAGAAGGGCACTGACCCTTATTTTGCTTTAAAGTTCCTTATTTAAAATGTAAGTTTTTTTCCTGAAACTTCCCTCTTAAAATGAATGTGCATGTTATACACCTGTGCGTGTTATACGCCGATAAATACGGTACTTGTTTCTATACAGAGCACAAATTGTAATTTCTGTCTGCTGCCCTATTCCTCTGCTATCTGCATGAGTCACTTGTGACAACTTTTCCTGACACCAAAAAAAGGGCCCTCAGCAAATTGACAGCCTCAGGTCTGTTCCTGTGTGCTGTGTGAAAGGGTGTGTGTCCCTTCCCCCGGTCAGCTCTCAGAGCTCTCACTGAGCTCTGCAAGTCTAATTTCAGCTCCCTGCCCCCTGTTTTCTGAAAGCTCAGGCAAGCTTCAGAAATTCTAGACATTGAACAGGTACAACTTATGTAGAAGGATTTGTTTCAATGCTGTGTAGCACCTGAGGCCAGTCACTTCACTGAGTATATGTAAGGGTTTACAACCACTTTAACCACTTTAGTACTGCTCTATAGCCAAAAGACAGCTACGGTGCAGTACTATATTTGTCCATAGATGTCCTCCCAGAACCTGCCCCCCTCCAGGATGCAGCAGGCACACTCTGTCATCACTGTGTCCTTTGGACACAGCTGATCACAGATCGGGGTAAAGGGGTCAATCACAGTTGATCACATGTAAACAAACTTCCTGGTTATCGGCAGTCCTTTCCTCACAGCTGTGTCTGTATGAGAAAAGGAGTGCTGATAACTGGCAAGCCTGTCAAAACACTGTCTACACTAATAATCAGGGCACTGATCATCAGTGTCCTGATCATCAGTGCAGCCCCATCAGTGTCCATCAGTGTAGTTTATCAGTGTCCATCAGTGCTATCCATCAGTGCCATCTAACATTGATCATCAGTGCTGCCTGCCAGTGCCCTTCAGTGCTGCCTCATCATTTCCACCTCATCTGTGCCCATCGGTGCCCATCAGTGCTACTTATTAGAGCCCATCAATGCAGCCTCATCAGTGCCCCACAGTGCTATCTCATCAATGCAGCCTCATCAGTGCCACCTCATAAGTGCCCATCAGCGGTGCTTATCAGTGCCCATCAGTGCCATCTCATCAGTTCAGCCTCATTAATGCCCATCAGTGCAGCCTCATCAGTGCCAATGAGTGCAGCTTCATCAGTGTAGCCTCATGATTGCCCATCATTGGAGGAGCATAGCCAACAGTGCAGGGCTTTTACCTGGTGATCGCTGTTGCTCAAGCCAGGAGAAAGCAGCTGGACAGTGACTACAGCAGTGTGTCTCAAGCTCCTAACAACTGCCATAGGTCATTACAAAGCATTGAAATCTATCCATATTACCAACTGATTAACCTTTTTTGAGCTATAGTAAATAAATATTCCCTTGGAAGGTTTTCGATATTGAAAAGGCATTAATAAATATTAATAGCCTCAGGTCTTCAGCGGTAGTTTGGGAACTACACTGTAGGTGGGGTGCCTTGTGATGCAGCAACAATAATTCCACACAGTCAGGTACAATAACTTGTATTGAAACAGTGCAGCAACAGTTCACAACAACCCAGTGAATAGACTGTCCAACCAGGTGCACTCGGGGTTACAGAAATGTCAATCTCTGTGTCAATTAGGCAATGGACATCTTGTCATATCCACTTCTTCTTGTTCTTGCACCACCGCTTCCACCACTGCATTACGGAAGGAGATGGTTGGTTGTGCCCTAACTTTCTCTTTCAGGTCCCTGGTTCTGCATTCAGACCGGTAAATAATTGGTTCCTCAGTTTGTCTTCGGAATCAGCGATGTTAGCATAGCCTTGGATGTCACTTTTCTCTAGGGGTCTCCAGAGGTTCTGCATGGCCACATATAGTGAGTGAGGCTCTCATCCCCCTGTGTTTCTATAGGAAGAACTTTTTCTGCCATTCCATCAGCAGTAGCTTCTCCTCAAACAGGCCCTCCATATGTTACATGATCTGTTCTAAAGTAGCTAGTTCCTCCTGGCATCACCGTGTGGTGGGAGGGAGCAGGACCTGGTACAGGCACGCTGCACTCTCCAGTCGCTCATCCCACTCTGCCAGAGGAATGAAACCATTGAACTTGGGTATTAGGGCTAAGGCCGATGCTAGCAGAGCCATGATGGAGCCCAGTCCTCCTTCTGCACCTGCTGCAAAGGACATATATTTCAGACTGCTGTCAAGTGTAGGTGGGGTGCAGCGTGGTGAGGCGGCAATAATTCCACAAAGTCAGGTGCAATTACTTGCATTGAAACAACAGTTGCACTCATGGTTACAGCAACGTGAAACGAGCGGATTCCAGTGACAGCATCTGTGGAGTAAGGCAAAATTATGCCTGGCAGTTTCCTGCTTAATCAGGAAAATGTCCAGGAGAGATGCAACCCTACGGTTTCCCTTCTTATCAGGAACATTTTTCTACCACTGGTACTGTCCCTAGCAGACAGGGGTTCCTTTGCCTATGCTACCCACACAAAGCACACCAAAATCCAGGAGGCAGGGCCTTAAATAGGCTCTGTTTCACCCAAGATGGCTTCCAGAGTCACATGGGGCCACAGCATCCAACCAGATCACTCTCCCAGTGACCCACAAAACCATAAAGGAAAATGGGTTGCTCCTAACTTCCTCTCCAGCTGCAGAGCCGCTGTGTTGAGCACCACCTGTAGTGGAAAAAAAAAGTGCACCTGCCTACAACTCTCTGTTGTTTCTTATAATCAGTAGATCAGGAAATTATTGAAATCACTTTAAAATATCAAACTTTTCCAAAATTGAACAAAATTCAATCACACTTTGTAAAAGTTGTCAGCTCCAATAGCAGGCTGCAGTTTTAAAATAACTTTATTTTGAATATTGGGGTTTTCTTCATTAGCATGGTATAAAAATTTCTGCTAACTGTGATTCCTGCAACTTTCTGCATTTCGTGGCTTTTGTAAATTCATTTTTCCACAATGCCTATACATACACATGTGATGAGGGCTTGTTTTAAAGTGTTTTTATATATACCGTATTTATTGGCGTATAACACGCGCCGGCGTATAACACGCACCCCAAGTTGAGTAGGGAATTTTAAGGAAAAAACATTTAAATGCCCATCAATGCAGCCTTATCAGTGTCCATCTGCAGCCTTTCACAGCGTTCATCTGCATGCTTGTCCAGTGTCATTTGCAGCCTTGTAAGTGTCATTTGCAGTCTTTGCAGCCTTGCCAGTGTCATTTGCAGCCTTGCAGCCTTGCCATTGTCATTTGCAGCCTTGCAGCCTTGCCATTGTCATTTGCAGCCTTGCCAGTGTCATTTGCAGCCTTGCAGCCTTGCCAGTGTCATTTGCAGCCTTGCAGCCTTATCAGTGTCCATCTGCAGCCTTGCAGCCTTGTCAGTGGTGTCCATCTGCCTCCTTGTCAGTGACATTTGCAGTCTTGCCCAGGCTGCAGTTAAACTGCAGTAACTTGTCAGTGTCACTGCAATTTGAAAATGGTGCCGCCGAGATACACAGAGCCGGTCCTGTGTATCTCGGCTCCTCTCGTAGTCCTGCCCAGTCCCGCCCTATGATGGACATAACACAGGTCTAATGGCGGGACTGGGCGTGACTGTGAGCGGAGCCGAGCGCCGCCCATATGCATATATAGCCAAGTGTACTCGGCTAGGTTCGGCAAGCTCCACTCACAGTCACGTCTAACCCCTGTGTTATGTCCATCATAGGGTGGGACTGGGCATGACTGTGAGCGGAACTAGCCTTGCCGAGTACACTTGGCTATGTATGTATATCGGTATCCGGCGCTCGCTCCGCTCACAATCAGCGGGGGATCGGCGGGGATCGGCGTATAACACGCACCCACAATTTTCCTCTGATTTTAAGGGGAAAAAGTGTGTGTTATACACCGACAAATACGGTACACATATATATATATATATATATATATATATATATATATATATATATATATATATATATATATATATATATATATATATATATATATATATATATGTAACTAATTTAGTGTGAATAGTATTTTATATTATTTTTAGATTGCATTTTCATTTTAGATAGGGGGGGGTAATTAAGGATTTTTTTTTTTATTTATTAGTGGGAATGCAGTCCCACTATTGTTATTCGATTTTATTTATTTTTAATTTTATTCCGTACGTTTTTTGGCTCTGCGTAACTTCTGCATACTTTCAGCTAATAAAACCATTCAACTATTAAAATGTTCGTCGCTTTTAGCTGATGTGTGCTCTTTTTCAACTTTTTTTCTACCATTTATACTTTTTAAAATATTAAGCTTTTTAACACTTTTTTTAACATTAAAGTCAATGGGAGCATGCTTCAGATCCTTAAAATCTTCTTCCGCTCCCAAAAGTTTCACCTACAGACGCCAAACAAACTTTATTATTCAGCTATCTGGCTATAGCTTTTCAGTTTGATATCTTTTACAGTTTTTGAGAAAAAGCTTTTTGTTTAGAGGTCATTTCAGGAAATTTTAGCCATTAATCAGAGTGTACTGTGTTTGTTTTGTTGCCAGGGTTACCTACAGTTTTTGAGAAAAAGCTTTTTGTTTAGAGGTCATTTCAGGAAATTTTAGCCATTAATCAGAGTGTACTGTGTTTGTTTTGTTGCCAGGGTTACCAAAGCTTCTGTTATACACGGGGGAGGTGGCTGGAGAATCTCAGCTCTGATTACAGAGCTCGGGGGAGGGGACAGACACACCATGTACTGATTTATAATAGAGGAATATGATGGGGCAGTTTTGATGGGACAATTCTGATGGGGCAGTTTTGATGGTGGCAATATGATGGGGCAGTTTTGATGGGGCAATTCTGATGGGGCAGTTTTGATGGGAGAATTCTGATGGGGCAGTTTTGATGGTGGCAATATGATGGTGCAGTTTTGATGGGGCAGTTCTGCTGGGGCAGTTTTGATGGTGGCAAAATGATGGGGCAGTTTTGATGGAGACAATTTTAATGGAGCAGTTTTAAAGGTGGCAATATGATGGGGCAGTTTTGATGGCGGCCATTTTAGCAATTTAGCTATTCAGCATTCCCACGCATTTTCCCCAGGAAATGCATTTTCTAGTTTATTTTGTGCTGTGTTGCATCAGGAGGTGTTCCCTTCACTTCCTGGCCCAGCAACCCAGCAGGAAGTAAAGACACAAACTGTTGGTAGCATCCTATAATCCCTAATAAGGCTGCAATTTTTTTTTTCTTTTTTAGACTAGACTAGCCTAAATATCAGGCTTCTTCCAGGCCTAATGTGCACTACTTTGGATTGACTATGAACCCAGCATTACAGATGGATAGGGATGAGCTTCGTGTTCGAGTCGAACCCATGTTCGACTCGAACATCGGCTGTTCGACCGTTCGTCGAATTGCGAACGATATGGGCCGTTCGCGCCAAATTCGTGTGGCGCGTCACGGCCCATAATTCACTGCGGCATCGCAGTGCATTGCTGGCTGATGATTGGCCAAGCATGCACTATGACCCGCATGCTTGGCCAATCACAGCGCCGCCTGAACAGAGAGCCGTAATTGGCCAAAGCCAAGGAGGCTTTGGCCAATTATGGCTCAGGGGATTTAGTACACGCCCCACACTATATAAGGCCGCCTGCACGGCGGCCCTGTGTAGTGTGTGTTCCGGTGTGCTGAGAGATAGAGAGAGAGAGAGACAGTGTCATTTGATTTGAGTTAGATAGATTAGGCAGAACAGTCAGTCAGTTAGCTGCACTTACAGTGTATTGTGTATATATATGCATCCCAGGTGTTGCATATATATATATACACTGTATTCAGTTTAGCTAGATCCGTTCCTGTTATCTTCTAGACTATTTACATTTAGTGCAGTGCGTCCTGCTCACAGTGTTCAGCTAGATCCGTTCCTGTTATCTTCTAGACTATTTACATTTAGTGCAGTGCGTCCTGCTCACAGTGTTCAGCTAGATCCGTTCCTGTTATCTTCTAGACTATTTACATTTAGTGCAGTGCGTCCTGCTCACAGTGTTCAGCTAGATCCGTTCCTGTTATCTTCTAGACTATTTACATTTAGTGCAGTGCGTCCTGCTCACAGTGTTCAGCTAGATCCGTTCCTGTTATCTTCTAGACTATTTACATTTAGTGCAGTGCGTCCTGCTCACAGTGTTCAGCTAGATCCGTTCCTGTTATCTTCTAGACTATTTACATTTAGTGCAGTGCGTCCTGCTCACAGTGTTCAGCTAGATCCGTTCCTGTTATCTTCTAGACTATTTACATTTAGTGCAGTGCGTCCTGCTCACAGTGTTCAGCTAGATCCGTTCCTGTTATCTTCTAGACTATTTACATTTAGTGCAGTGCGTCCTGCTCACAGTGTTCAGCTAGATCCGTTCCTGTTATCTTCTAGACTATTTACATTTAGTGCAGTGCGTCCTGCTCACAGTGTTCAGCTAGATCCGTTCCTGTTATCTTCTAGACTATTTACATTTAGTGCAGTGCGTCCTGCTCACAGTGTTCAGTTAGATCCGTTCCTGTTATCTTCCTACTGACAGGCAGGCTTGTCTGGTTACAGTATATAAAGCTACCTGAAGAAAATTACTGGTGTTCTATTTGATCCTATTAGTACCACGGTCAGGCAGCTAGACTATTTACATTTAGCACAGTGCGTCCTGCTCACAGTGTTCAGCTAGATCCGTTCCTGTTATCTTCCTACTGACAGGCAGGCTTGTCTGGTTACAGTATATAAAGCTACCTGAAGAAAATTACTGGTGTTCTATTTGATCCTATTAGTACCACGGTCAGGCAGCTAGACTATTTACATTTAGTACAGTGCGTCCTGCTCACAGTGTTCAGCTAGATCCGTTCCTGTTATCTTCCTACTGACAGGCAGGCTTGTCTGGTTACAGTATATAAAGCTACCTGAAGAAAATTACTGGTGTTCTATTTGATCCTATTAGTACCACGTTCAGGCAGCTAGACTATTTACATTTAGTACAGTGCGTCCTGCTCACAGTGTTCAGCTAGATCCGTTCCTGTTATCTTCCTACTGACAGGCAGGCTTGTCTGGTTACAGTATATAAAGCTACCTGAAGAAAATTACTGGTGTTCTATTTGATCCTATTAGTACCACGGTCAGGCAGCTAGACTATTTACATTTAGTACAGTGCGTCCTGCTCACAGTGTTCAGCTAGATCCGTTCCTGTTATCTTCCTACTGACAGGCAGGCTTGTCTGGTTACAGTATATAAAGCTACCTGAAGAAAATTACTGGTGTTCTATTTGATCCTATTAGTACCACGGTCAGGCAGCTAGACTATTTACATTTAGTACAGTGCGTCCTGCTCACAGTGTTCAGCTAGATCCGTTCCTGTTGTCTTCCTACTGACAGGCAGGCTTGTCTGGTTACAGTATATAAAGCTACCTGAAGAAAATTACTGGTGTTCTATCCCAGCTTAGTGCAGCTACAGGCCATTAGTATGTCTGGAAGGCCAAGAAGGAGAGGCAGACAGTCACAAGCCAATAAGAGAGGGCAAGCAGGCTCTGTGTCTAGTGCTGGTCGTGGAGACGGTGCATCCTCATCAGCACGTGGCCATGGGACACGCTTGGCCTTTTTTTCGGCAGCTGGCCGTGTTGAGCCGCAACATGCGGAAGACTTGGTCGAGTGGATGACCAAGCCGTCCTCATCCTCCTCATCCTCTCTCACCCATGCCCAGGGTGCTTTGTCTGGCAAAGCAGCGGCCTCTTCCCTCAGCTCAATGTCATCAGTGACTCCTTCCCTAGCTCCACCATGTCCTCCTGAGGAGTCCCTCGAACTGTTTGACCACAGTGTTGGGTACATGCTCCAGGAGGATGCCCAGCGTTTGGAAGGCTCTGATGATGATACTGAGCTCGATGAAGGCAGTAACATGAGCACGGACAGAGGGGGTGCCCAAGAAGGACAGCAATCTGGCAGTCATGCTCCCCCTGCTGCAGCATACTGCCAGGTTTGCTCCAGTGATGAGGAGGGAGGGGATGATGAGGTCACTGACTCAACGTGGGTGCCTGATAGGAGAGAGGAGGAGGAGGAGGAGGAGGAGGAGGCGGCACATCACCAACGAGGCAGGATGCCCTCCAGGGGCCAGCCTAAGGGCAGCACATTGACTGCATCACACCCCAAAGTTCCACATGTGCAGGGCGCTGCAGTCTCTGCGCGTTATTCAAAAAGTTCTTTGGTGTGGGCCTTTTTTGAGATGAGTGCATCAGATCGCACCGCTGCTATTTGCAACATATGTCTCAAGCGTATCTCACGTGGCCAAAACATCTCCCGCTTGGGTACCACATGCTTGACCAGACATATGTTGACCTGCCATGCAGTTCGTTGGCAAGCGTATCTAAAAGACCCACACCAAAGAACAAAGAGGATCTCTCCTTGCTCCTCATCAGCTGAGATTTCCAACCCCACTAGATCTCCAGTCCTCTCTGAGACCTGCAGTGAGAGGAATGAAGGTGTAGAATTAGGTGTGTCACAGCCAAGTACTTGTGGGCAATCTGCTTTTGGTACACCGACGTCAGATTGTACCAGGCAAATTTCCCTGCCCCAGCTGCTGCACCGCCGAAAGAAGTTTGCTCCCAGCCATCCACATGCCCAGCGGTTGAATGCTAGCTTGGCAAAATTGCTAGCACTTCAACTGCTGCCTTTTCAGTTGGTAGACTCTGCCCCCTTCCGTGAGTTTGTGGAATGTGCGGTTCCTCAGTGGCAGGTACCCAAACGCCACTTTTTCTCACGGAAGGCGATTCCGGCTCTCTACCGGCATGTGGAAGGCAATGTCCATGCCTCGCTGGACAGGGCGGTCAGCGGTAAGGTGCATATTACCGCTGACTCATGGTCCAGCAGGCATGGACAGGGACGTTACCTAAGTTTCACGGCGCATTGGGTGACTCTGCTGGCAGCTGGGAAGGATGCAGGACAAGGTGCAGTAGTGTTGGAGGTTGTTCCGCCACCACGCCTCCAAAATGCTGATTGTGACACACCTCTCTCCTCCACCCCCTCCTCTTCTTCTTCCTCCATGGCCTCTTCCTCGGAACCAGCGGTGCTCCATATTCGTTCAAGGGGCTACTCAAGTACGCAGGCCAAAAGATGCCATGCGGTGCTTGAGCTGGTGTGCTTGGGGGACAGGAGCCACACTGGGGCAGAGGTTCTGTCAGCTCTGCAGGGGCAGGTTCAGAGGTGGTTGACGCCACGCCAACTTAAGGCAGGAATGGTGGTTTGCGACAATGGCACCAACCTCCTCTCTGCCCTCCGACAGGGACAAATGACCCATGTGCCCTGTTTGGCTCACGTCCTTAACTTGGTGGTGCAGCGGTTCTTGGGCAGGTACCCGGGCTTACAGGATGTCCTGAGGCAGGCCAGGAAAGTCTGTGTGCATTTCCGCCAGTCATATAATGCCAGTGCTCGGCTGACGGACCTCCAAAAGGAGTTTAACCTGCCCAAGAACCGCCTAATCTGTGACATGCCCACCAGGTGGAACTCAACGTTGGCCATGCTGCAGCGGCTGCACACGCAGCAGAGGGCCATCAATGAGTACCTGTGCGACTATGGCACCAGGACAGGGTCAGGGGAGCTTGTTTTTTTTTCCCCACGCCAGTGGGCCATGATCAGGGATGCATGCACTGTCCTGTCATCATTCGAGGAGGCCACGAGGATGGTGAGCAGTGACAGTGCATGCATCAGTGACACTGTCCCCCTTGTCCACCTGTTGGAGCACACGCTGCGTGGAATAATGGACAGGGCACTTGAGGCAGAACAGAGGCAGGAAGAGGAGGACTTCCTTAGCTCTCAAGGCCCCCTTTATCCAGACAGTGTTCCTGCGTGCCCGCCGATCACACAGGAAGAGGACGAGGAGGAGGAGGAGGAGGAGGAAGATTGTGTCAGTATGGAGGTGGAGCCTGGCACTCAGCATCAGCAGCAGTCTTTAAGGGATCAGTCCCAAGAAACACATGGACTTGTACGTGGCTGGGAGGAGGTGGCTGCGGACGTTGTCGTCCTTAGTGACCCAGAGGACTCCGGACCGAATGCCTCAGCAAACCTACGCTGCATGGCCTCCCTGATCCTGCAAAGCCTGCGTAAGGATCCTCGTATTCGTGGTATCAAGGAGAAGGACCAATACTGGCTGGCAACCCTCCTTGATCCACGTTACAAGGGTAAGGTTGCGGACCTTATCTTGCCATCGCAGAGGGAGCAGAGGATGAAACATCTTCGGGAGGCCTTGCAGAAAGGTCTGTGCAATGCGTTCCCAGAGACTGGGAGGTTACAAACTCCTGTTTCTGGACAACGTGTTGCTGAGGCTTCGGTCAGTCAAAGAAGGAGCGGTGGAGAAGGTGGCCGTCTGACCGATGCGTTCAGACAATTTTTTGGTCCGCAGCCCCAAGGTATGATCGGTTCCAGCAACCATCGCCAGCGTCTGTTTTACATGGTGCAGGAATACCTAGGGGCAAGATCAGACTTGGACACCTTTCCCACCGAAAATCCTCTGGGTTACTGGGTCTTGAGGATGGATCACTGGCCAGAGCTTGCACAGTATGCAATTGAGCTACTGGCCTGTCCTGCATCCAGCGTTCTTTCGGAACGCACATTCAGTGCTGCTGGAGGCGTGGTAACCGATCACAGGGTGCGTCTGTCCACCGACTCGGTCGATCGGCTGACCTTCATAAAAATGAATCAGTCTTGGATCACCACCAGCTACCAAGCACCTGATGCTGATGTAACCGAATATTTTTTTTTGAAATCTCAGATCCCTTCAAAGACTGCCTATGCTGATGCTGAGTGACTATCCCTGAGTAATTATCCTCTTCCTCCTCAATCATCACGCTGATAGCTTGTAAGAACATTTTTGGTTCTGGGCGCCACCACCAGTGCCTAAGGCACAATTTTTCAGCCCCTGTTTAACAGGGGCGTGTAATTACAATTTTTGATGTAATACTTTGCAGCAGGGCTCGTTCCTGCATTCCAACTAGAGTGTCTGTGAGGGGTTGCAGTGTTGTGGCACCAGCACCAGTGCCTAAGGCCCAATTTTTCTGCTCCTGTCTAACAGGGGCGTGTAATTACAATTTTTGATGCAATACTTTGCAGCAGGGCTCGTTCCTGCATTCCAACTAGAGTGTCTGTGAGGGGTTGCAGTGTTGTGGCACCAGCACCAGTGCCTAAGGCCCAATTTTTCTGCCCCTGTCTAACAGGGGCGTGTAATTACAATTTTTGATGCAATACTTTGCAGCAGGGCTCGTTCCTGCGTTCCAACTAGAGTGTCTGTGAGGGGTTGCAGTGTTGTGGCACCAGCACCAGTGCCTAAGGCCCAATTTTTCTGCCCCTGTCTAACAGGGGCGTGTAATTACAATTTTTGATGCAATACTTTGCAGCAGGGCTCGTTCCTGCGTTCCAACTAGAGTGTCTGTGAGGGGTTGCAGTGTTGTGGCACCAGCACCAGTGCCTAAGGCCTAATTTTTCAGCTCCTGTTCAACAGGGGCATGTAATTACAATTCTTGATCTAATATTTCACAGCAGGGCCCTGTGAGGGCTTACAGTGTTGTGGCCACAGCAACACCTAAGGCCCAAATTTCTGCTGAGTATATAGGGCAGGACCCTACTTTCAAACATCTAACTTACAAACGACTCCTACTTGCAAACGGAAGGAGACAACAGGAAGTGAGATGAAATCTATCCCTAGGAAGGGAAATTCTCTCCTGTAAGAGTTAATATGGGAAAAAAATTTCTCCTTTCCACTGATGCTTTCCAATCCTTGTTCCACAAAAAAACCCAAATTTTCAAAAAACATTTTTCATTGGGACAAAAAGTGAGGTGAAATCTTCTGAAGAGGAGGAAAGACAGCAAAACAAATGTCACAGGGGTGATAACCCTTCCCTATGTTTTCCAAAAAGCTTAAAAAAGATTTTTTGGCTGGAGCTAAACACGTTAAAAATGTACCCGTTCAAAATTACAAAGAGATTCTACTTAACAACAAACCTACAGTCCCTGTCTTGTTTGCACCGCCTGTATACTGCTGTTCAGAGTATATAGGGCCTTTCCTTATTTTAATTTGGGTGCGGGGTTCCCCTTAATATCCATACAAGACCCAAAGGGCCTGGTAATGGACTGGGGGGTACCCATGCAGTTTGTCTCACTGATTTTCATCCATATTGCCATGACCCGACATGACATTAAACCCGCAAGCAGTTTTAAATGAGATTTTTTCCTTTAAAAATGACATTTGGTGCAGGGACTGTTCTAAACACGGGAAACACGCGTCACTTTACAGGCATACTATAGACACCCCCCAGGTACGATATTTAAAGGAATATTTCACTTTTTTTTTTTTTACTTTAAGCATCATTAAAATCACTGCTCCCGAAAAAACGGCCGTTTTTAAAAGTTTTTTTTGCATTGATACATGTCCCCTGGGGTAGGACCCGGGTCCCCAAACCCTTTTTAGGACAATACCATGCAAATTAGCCTTTAAAATGAGCACTTTTGATTTCGAACGTTCGAGTCCCATAGACGTCAATGGGGTTCTAACGTTCGTGCGAACTTTCGGTCCGTTCGCAGGTTCTGGTGCGAACCGAACCGGGGGGTGTTCGGCTCATCCCTACAGATGGAATACAAAGCTGCCTGGACCCTCTGTAGATTTGGAATCCCAGTCAAGACTGAACACCTAAGCATATGTTTTTTGGAGCTTAAGAATGCAGTCCATTACTTTTTACAATAGGGTGACCAGACATCCCCAGACCAACTCTGCCCCCCGTTTTGTCCTCGGATTCAGGGCCAGAGGGCATCCCATGCTGGCTAAGAAACAGCCTGGTGCAGGGGCGGGCTAACCACTCGAGCCCCAGAGGCTCCTGGCAGAGAGAAGATCAGCAGGGTCATTGTGCAGTGATCACAAGGATGGCAATGCTGATAGGAATTGCAGGGAAAGAAGTGCTGAAAGTGGCCGGAGAAGTTGCAGAAGTCAGACATTTTCTGCACTTAACGCAGCCTAGCTACAGTGCCCCCTGGCCATGCGGTACACTGTGCCTCCCTCGCCAATCTCCACTATGGACTTGGTGCAGCGTGCTGTGTCTCTCCGCTCAGTGTAATGAGAAGTGACAGAGGGAGTGGAGAGGGTTGCGATGGTGCCCAGCTCTATGGAGGCAGCTGAGGACAGTGTGTGCCATGAAAACCAAACCGCTGGTGTCCACCTATGTCATCCTGAGCGGGATGAGTAACACCCTGTGCCTGCTCTGTGTGGGCTGGGTGACCAATTACATTTCATGTCTTTGTACAGAGCATCTATCCATTTATCTGCAGTACAGCTAATGTTGTAGAGAAAAAGAATGAGTCCTCTTTGTGCTCAGACCCTTTCTTTGTTTCAAAAAAGACTCCTCTCTTAAGACCCCTGATAACCACCCCCCCCCCAAAAAAAAAGAATATTAAAAATAACATTATAAAAGTAAAAAAGAAACATAGTGAGGTCTTGCTCACACAGGGCATACTACAACATATACAGGATGCACAGTTTTCCCTGCAGCCCCATGCAGGCAGTTCCATTCATGTCATGCAGCAGCTGAATGTACAAAGCCTCTACTCCCAATTTGACATCTGTTTGGGTGCATGTCCCTGAACTCACACTGTTTATGTTCGGTCTGTGCACTCACACCCACATAGATGTCAGATTGGGAGCAGTGGCAGATTGGGTAGCAGTGTCTGTGCAGCCGCTGCATCCAAATTGACATGAATGGAAATGCCTGCACAGGGATGCATGGAACACCTGTACATCCCCATGCTTGTAACACACAGCCTTCATGCTTTAGTAAGTCCCATGTGAATGAAACCTTAGTAGGAATTTAATAGGAATTTTGTACATTATGTTGTGCTGATGTGTGATAATAAAGATTTTAGTGTAACAGTGATTTGATAAATATTTGCACAACTATTGCGGGGCCTAAAAAAAACAACTATTGCCAAGATTGTACCGGAGGTCAGTGTGTCCCCCAGTACAATCTCCCTAGGTCAGTCTGACTTGGGGGGATTGTACAGGGTGACAGACTGGCCTGGGGGGGATTATAATACGGGGGGGTGGATATTGGCCCGGGGAGGATTATACTAGGGGACAGGCTGACCTGAGGGGGGGGATTATACTGGCGAACAGACTAACCTGGGGGGAAAGGTGTTCCAGGGATTTTACAATCCTAGCAACACCCCTGGCACATTGAAAACCATCCCACTCTTCACTATGGTGTACTAAGCACTATGATCTTGTGGCCTAGTGTCTCAGATGTCGACGCCCCCTGCTGGGCGATTACATTGCCACTCCTGCTGCTGTTCAGTGGAGGAGGGGCAGAGCCAAAAATTTACTGTGTAGAGGGCTGAGATCGGGAGATGAGAAGATGATGGGGGGGGGTCTGTTTGTACACAGGTAAGGGCAGTGGGGGAGCAGGGGTCACAGCTGATGCAGCTGCATGGAGAGATGGAAACTTTAGCTACTGTGGGGGAAGGACTAAGAGGTGGCCGCAGAGATAATCTGTGAGAGAAGGGTGCAGAGGTGAGCTATGGATGTGGGGGCAGAAATGTCCTCTGTGCATAGCAAACCTCTAAACCCTGCACTCTATGCCTAACACCATCCTGTATATTATGTAGTCCTGTGCCCAGCGCTCTGTGTATTATGTAGTACTGTGCCCAGCGTTCTTTGTATTATGTAGTCCTGTAACCAGCGCTCTGTGTATTATGTAGTCCTGTGCCCAGCTCTCTGTGTATTATGTAGTACTGTGCCCAGTGACCTGTGTATTATGTAGTCCTGTGCCCAGCGCTCTGTGTATTATGTAGTACTGTGCCCAGCGCTCTGTGTATTATGTATTCCTGTGCCCAGTGCTCAGAGTATTATGTAGTCCTGTGCCCAGTGCTCTGCGTATTATGCGGTCCTGTGCCCAGCGCACTGTGTATTATGCAATCCTGCTCCCAGCGCACTGTGTAAGGGATGGGTAAAATAAGACATGAAAAGAGACATGACCCAGAGGTCACTTTGGTAAAGTATTCTGTACAGCTTTGTGTAAAATCCCAGCACTACTCAACAGAATGGGTGGGTCAACTGACCCATGAGGAGCAGAACCAGAATCAAATACTGAGAACAGATCTAATCAAATAGGAGCAATATAAATTCAATAATAACAGATGAGCTGATATAATCAGTGCTTAAAAAGAGTTGGTACAAGGAAACATTCCCTATAACAGAAAAGTCAACCAGTTCTCTTAATTTAGCAGATAAGAAACAGAAGGTGAATATGAGGTACTGTAAGAGGAGGGGGAAGAAAAAAAAAGAAGGGTGAAGAAGGTACAGGCTGCTCTCCATGAGGATACAGCAAACAGGACCTTTAAAGAGGCTAGGAAAAGGTGATATGGCTCAGCTCGACTCTGACTCAGTGCTCAGAGTATTATGTAGTCCTGTGCCCAGTGCTCTGCGTATTATGCGGTCCTGTGCCCAGCGCACTGTGTATTATGCAATCCTGCTCCCAGCGCTCTGTGTAATTTGTGGTCCTGTGCCCAGTGCTCTGTGCATTATGCAGACCTGTACCCAGGGCTCTGTGTATTGTGTAGTCCTGTGCCCAGCACTCTGTGTATTATGCAGTCCTGTGCCCAGCGCTCTATGTATTATGCAGTCCCGTACCCAGCACCATGTGTATTATGTAGTCCTGTACCCAGAGCTCTGTGTATTATGCAGTCCTGTGCCCAGCGCTCTGTGTATTGTGCAGTCCTGATCCCAGCGCTCTGTGTGTTATGTAGTCCTGTGCCCAGTGCTCTGTGTATTATGCAGTCCTGTACCCAGAGCTCTGTGTATTATGCAGTCCTGTACCCAGCGCTCTGTGTAGTATGCAGTACTGTGCCCAGCGCTCTGTATATTATGCATTCCTGTGCCCAATGCTCTGTGTATTATGCAGTCCTGTGCCATTTGCCAATAAAAAGAAAATATGCACCAGACTTAATCTTAAAAATCTGGTCACCTTACCTTAGAATGAGGCTTGGGCCCCATGTAAATCAAAATGGAGGACTGCATACTGGTACAGCCTCTTGGTGTCACAAACCTGTCAATACTCCTTAGTAAGAATGAGGGTGGTAATGAACCTGAGAGGGCCAAACCTTTCTATGAACTCACCCACCTGGAGTATAGGATAAGCATTAAATCTGAATATTTAATTCAGTTTTCTGAAGTCACTGCAGAACCTCCGTCTGCCATCCGGGATGATCACTATTGGACTTGGCCACTCACTGTTAGATTTTTCCAAAACCAAAAGGGCTTTTTTTCTGCACCTGTTTTTTTTTTTAATCTGATTATTTTGGCAACGTTTCTCATATACATCATGTCAGGACATCAACAGCCATGTATATTTCCAAAGCCAACATAAAAGCATAAAAACTTCATGTAAGGGATGGGTAAAATAAGACATGAAAAGAGACATGACCCAGAGGTCACTTTGGTAAAGTATTCTGTACAGCTTTGTGTAAAATCCCAGCACTACTCAACAGAATGGGTGGGTCAACTGACCCATGAGGAGCAGAACCAGAATCAAATACTGAGAACAGATCTAATCAAATAGGAGCAATATAAATTCAATAATAACAGATGAGCTGATATAATCAGTGCTTAAAAAGAGTTGGTACAAGGAAACATTCCCTATAACAGAAAAGTCAACCAGTTCTCTTAATTTAGCAGATAAGAAACAGAAGGTGAATATGAGGTACTGTAAGAGGAGGGGGAAGAAAAAAAAAGAAGGGTGAAGAAGGTACAGGCTGCTCTCCATGAGGATACAGCAAACAGGACCTTTAAAGAGGCTAGAAAAAGGTGATATGGCTCAGCTCGACTCTGACTCAGATTGGGCCACATCCTGCAGGTAGACATCCATGTAGGCGAAATACCTCTGGGGCCTCCACCTATCCCTAAGCTGTTATGTAATAAGGTTTTAACTTTTCTTTATTATGAGGCTCCACTATAATGTCATAGTAAATTACATTAGTTCATCCCGGTCATTCTGAAAACACCTCTCAATTTTTCTGGGATCCTAACCTTGGGAATGTCTGGGTATAAGTATTTGGTGATACTTTAGGGTTGTTATCTGCTGAGAAGGCCTGCCTCCTAATCCTTTCAGGATTTTAATAGGTTAACATGATATATCTGGAGGGGTTTTTTCAACTTGTTTGTATGTGTGGTAGTGGACACTGATCTATCTGATCGAGTAAGGGTCATGCCATTTTGCTAGAAATGTACTTTCTACTGTTGCAATCAAAACCAAGACACTCATGATTTAAATATTCCTATTTTATCAGAGCAGTTATAGACTCTTTGCTTTGTGCCTCTTAAACATTCTGCATAAGTTCTCAAACTATGAGCATACCTGCCACTAACCTATCCTGAAACTGAGCAATATTTTGTAATACATTTTTATGAGGTTTGGCTTCTTGCCTCCATATTTCCCTGGCTATATCCAAGAGTCCCCAAGGACATCTACCTTACAAAACTTTAAATGGGGAAAACCCTGTAGAGGTTGAAAATACTGATGGTGTGGTAACAGGTAATCCCAGTCTTTTAAATTATTTTTAACCATTTTTTAGCATACCATTTAGGGTTTTAATGAATTATTCTACTAGCAGTTTTATGCCCTGTACACACGGTCGGACATTGATCGAATATTCCGACAACAAAATCCATGGATTTTTTCCGACGGATGTTGGCTCAAACTTGTTTTGCATACACATGGTAGCACAAAGTTGTCGGAATTTCCGAACGCCAAGAATGCGGTGACGTACACCATGTACAACGAGACTATAAAAGGGCAGTTCAGAGCCAAGCGTGGCACCCTTTGGGCTCCTTTTGCTAATCTCGTTTTAGTAAAAGTTTGGTGAGAGACGATTTGCGCTTTTTCAAACTCGTGGTTTTCAGTTCGTTTTTCTGGTGTTCAGTTTGTGCTTGTGGGTTTGTATCTGTTCTTCAGTGCGTGCAGCGAGTTACCATTGACTTTGTCATTGTGTTCTTGTTCGTTCCTTACTGTTTTTCAGGTCGCTCTTCACAGGCCTTGCTGTTCTTCAGTGCGTTCTGTTACTTCGTTCTGAGCAGCTGACCGTTTTTTAGCCATGTTGCATGTACGTACTCATCGTAGAGTTCATGCTGTGCGGAGGCTTGGTGTTGAGGCTCTTACTTTGCACAAGCCCAGTCCATGAACAGAGCGAGGAGGAGTTCATGGACCAAGAATTGGTTGCTCCAGCGTGACCAGTTCTGTCACATGCTTTTGCTCCGTGAGATCCGTGAGAATAATCCTGACAATTTCAGGAACTTTCTCAGGATGACGGACCCGTATTTCACTGTTTGTTGGCTTTGCTGACCCCTTATATCAGCAGGCAGGATACATGCATGAGGCAAGCCATCACTCCAGAGAAGCCTGCAGGACCTCAAGTTCTCAACAGGCATCTCCCCCCAGGCTCTGGGGATCATTATCCCAGAGACCTGTTCTGCCATCATCACATTTTATTGTATAGAATGTTTGCCAATGTATTGTATTTCTTACCTCATTCCCTAATTATCATGATTGTAATATGCTGTGAATGTCCCCTTTGTCCTCATGCATGCTGGATTTTTATGCTATTTTTTTTTGTCCTTCATACATATTTGCCTTCACTTACCTCCCCAGCATGCTCTCCTGGCCCTATATCCACCTTGTCTACTCAATTTACAATGTATTTTGTCAGCTCTATAGTAGTTCTTTACCTTAAATACCCCCTAAAATGTGTAAAATTGTGATTTGTGCTTTAAATTCAGACAGAGTGCCAGAGGCTTTTTTTTGGGGGGTCCTAAAATCATTTGGAACCCTCCCTCCTCCCAACTGCTAACTCAGCTGATACCAATCCTCTAGCTATCCTCAATCCTCTATCTGCTGACTTTGCCAAACCCATACACCCATGTCTTTTGTGGTCAGATTTATGGATGAATTCCCCAAAGCATGTAGTGCACGGGCCTGCCTGAATACTTTCAAATGGTACTGTCTAACGTTTTTGTATCCTATTATTATCTTGATAGGTAATAGCAGAATGTAAAAAATGTGCTAAAATGTGTACATTGTGTATTTATATCTTTGTATTATGACACTTCTTACCTGTCCAGTGGGCTGCCAATAGTGTAAGTAAGGAGGGGCTGGCCAAAGTAATATACATTATTTATGCATTCATCTCTCAATGAAGTGGAGAGGGTTACCTGTCCAAAACACCCCCCCCCCCATGAAATTTCTAAAATGGCCCATGAGAGGGGGGGGGAGAAATCTGACAGGTGGACCTTATACCCTTGTCTTTAACCACTTCAGCCCCGGAAGGTTTTACCCCCTTCCTGACCAGAGCACTTTTTACAATTCGGCACTGCGTCGCTTTAACTGCTAATTGCGCGGTCATGCAATGCTGTACCCAAACGAAATTTGCGTCCTTTTCTACCCACAAATAGAGCTTTCTTTTGATGGTATTTGATCACCTCTGCCGTTTTTATTTTTTGCACTATACACGGAAAAATACCGAAAATTTTGAAAAAAAATGATATTTTCTACTTTTTGTTCTAAAAAAAATCAAATAAACTCAATTTTAGTCATACATTTAGGCCAAAATGTATTCGGCCACATGTCTTTGGTAAAAAAAATGTCAATAAGTGTATATTTATTGGTTTGCGCAAAAGTTATAGCGCCTACAAACTAGGGTACATTTTCTGGAATTTACACAGCCTTTAATTTATGACTGCCTATGTCGTTTCTTGAGGTGCTAAAATGGCAGGGCAGTACAAAACCCCCACAAATGACCCCATTTTGGAAAGTAGACACCCCAAGGAAATTGCTGAGAGGCATGTTGAGCCCATTGAATATTCATTTTTTTTGTCCCAAGTGATTGAATAATGACAAAAAAAAAAATTACAAAAAGTTGTCACTAAATGATATATTGCTCACACAGGCCATGGGCATATGTGGAATTGCACCCCAAAATACATTTAGCTGCTTCTCTTGAGTATGGGGATACCACATGTGTGGGACTTTTTGGGAGCCTAGCCGCGTACGGGGCCCCGAAAACCAATCACTGCCTTCAGGATTTCTAAGGGCGTACATTTTTGATTTTACTCCTCACTACCTATCACAGTTTTGAAGGCCATAAAATGCCCAGATGGCATAAACCCCCCCCCAAATGACCCCATTTTGGAAAGTAGACACCCCAAGCTATTTGCTTTGAGGCATGTTGAGTCCATGGAATGTTTTATATTTTGACACAAGTTGCGGGAAAGTGACAATTTTTTTTTTTTTTTTTGCACAAAGTTGTCACTAAATGATATATTGCTCACACAGGCCATGGGAATATGTGGAATTGCACCCCAAAATACATTTAGCTACTTCTCCTGAGTACGGGGATACCACATGTGTGGGACTTTTTGGGAGCCTAGCCGCGTACGGGGCCCCGAAAACCAATCACTGCCTTCAGGATTTCTAAGGGTGTAAATTTTTGATTTCACTCTTCACTGCCTATCACAGTTTCGGAGGCCATGGAATGCCAAGGTGGCACAAACCCCCCCCCCCCAAATGACCCCATTTTGGAAAGTAGACACCACAAGCTATTTGCTGAGAGGCATGGTGAGTATTTTTTTCAGCTCTCATTTGTTTTTGAAAATAAAGAAAGACGAGAAAAAAAAATTTTTTTTTCTTTTTTCAATTTTCAAAACTTTGTGACAAAAAGTGAGGTCTGCAAAATACTCACTATACCTCTCATCAAATAGCTTGAGGTGTCTACTTTCCAAAATGGGGTCATTTGGGGGGGGGGGGGTTTGCCACCTGGGCATTCCATGACCTCCGAAACTGTGATAGGCAGTGAAGAGTGAAATCAAAAATTTACGGCCTTAGAAAGCCTGAAGGCGGTGCTTGGTTTTTGGGGTCCCGTACGCAGCTAGGCTTCCAAAAAGTCTCACACATGTGGTATCCCCGTACTCAGGAGAAGCAACAGAATTTTTTAAATTTTAATGCACTAAAACACACTATATTGCCCAAATGTTTGATGAAATAAAAAAGATGATCTTAGGCCGAGTACATGGATACCAAACATGACATGCTTTAAAATTGCGCACAAACGTGCAGTGGCGACAAACTAAATACATTTTTAAAAGCCTTTAAAAGCCTTTACAGGTTACCACTTTAGATTTACAGAGGAGGTCTACTGCTAAAATTACTGCCCTCGATCTGACCTTCGCGGTGATACCTCACATGCATGGTGCAATTGCTGTTTACATTTGACGCCAGACCGACGCTTGCGTTCGCCTTAGCGCGAGAGCAGGGGGGACAGGGGTGCTTTTTTTTTTTTTTTTTATTATTATTATTATTTTTTTTATCTTATTTTTAAACGTTCCTTTCATTTTTTTTTTTTTTAAATCATTTTTATTGTTATCTCAGGGAATGTAAATATCCCCTATCATAGCAATAGGTAGTGACAGGTACTCTTTTTTGAAAAAATTGGGGTCTATTAGACCCTAGATTTCTCCTCTGCCCTCAAAGCATCTGACCACACCAAGATCGGTGTGATAAAATGCTTTCCCAATTTCCCAATGGCGCTGTTTACATCCGGCGAAATCTAAGTCATAAAATGCTCGTAGCTTCCGGTTTCTTAGGCCATAGAGATGTTTGGAGCCACTCTTGTCTCTGATCAGCTCTATGGTCAGCTGGCTGAATCACCGGCTGCATTTTCAGGTTCCCTGTTGAGACAGGAGAGCCAGAGAAAAACACGGAAGACGTTGGGGGGGGGGGCATTCCCTCCCACTGCTTGTAAAAGCAGTCTAGAGGCTAATTAGCCGCTAGGATTGCTTTTACATGAAAGCCGACCGCTGGCTGAAAAGAATGATACCAAGATGATACCTAAACCTGCAGGCATCATTCTGGTATAACCACTCAAAGTCGTGAATGGCGTACCTGAAGACAAAAAAATGGTTAACAATAAAGCACAGTAAACGGTAAAGTATAAAAAATTGCATACCTGAAAAACAAACATGATAAAACATAATAACAATAAAACATTGCAGAATAGAATACAGTAAAAAAGAGCAGAACAATAGAGAGAATAGAGAGAGAGAGAACAATAAAACGACAACTATTTTTTTTTATTTTATATTTTTGTATGTGTTTTTTTTTTTTTTTTTTACACTTTTTTTTGTAACTAACTTTTATAACTGTAACCGATTCCAGGTTCGGGTCTCTCAAAATGTGATGGCATCTTGGGAGACCCTGTGAAAGTGTGCCTAGTCTGTGCAATGCTGTACCCTACGCTAAAAGTGAGACTGTAAAGCCCTCGCGCTACTATGATAAATAAGTGCAAAAATAAAAGTGATATATAAAGTGATCAAACCATAAAGTGCCTATATTGCATATAGTGTTGACATAAATAATCGTGCCTGCCTGCAGCAGAACCTGAAGTGTATCACAATCCACTCACAGTAATGGTAAACAAGTGATTCCGCGCTACAGTAAAATTAGGATCAAAAATAAAAAATAGTCACAAAGTGCATCAATCAATAAAGCATTGAAACCTCACATGAGGAATAAATTAATGTAAATAATATAACAATTCATAAATTAAACTGGGCCAATGGTTAAGAGTACGTGTAGTCTCTAAAACAACCTCAACAAGAAGGAAAATGAACTGGAGTTGTGTCCTAAAATAATGTTTAAAGTGGTCTTAGGCAAGTGGTAGACACAGAGCTCTCACCTTCATAAAATGTCCAAAGGATAAATAAATTGGTGATCTAAAATCCGTTATTTAAAGTCATTTATACTTCCACCACTAGGGGGTCCTCTGTGCCGACATCCATGCAATAAAACTCAATCCAAAATGTCAGCATTTAGCCATAAGTATAAAGATGTCATTCGCGGATATTTATTTCCACCACTAGGGGGTCCTCTCCTTTATCCACAAAGTCTCCCAGTCAGTGCTGCACTTCCAAGCCTCTTCATATACCTCGTAACCTCCGTAAAAAAGTGGGGGGGGGGGGGCAGCAGCAAACAGAGGTGAGAGAGAAGGGGAGAGAGAGACAAAAAAAATCCCAATGGTGTAGTATGATTAAAGTAACACAAGCTTTAATAAAGAAAGCTAAAATGGACTCTTACAATAAAGAACAAGGAAATAGGCATAAACAGTTGCTAAGGCGTCTGAACGCCGCTCTCACTTCACTTCCTGGTATCGCTCAGTCTCTCCGGCCACTCCCTACGCGTTACGTCATCACGTGACTTCTTCAGGGGATGCTGATTGGCTGAGGCGATATTGTTTATATTTCCAAAAAACGGAAATGAGCTAGCGGCCATTTTCTTGTGGTCCGCTCTATTTGCCGACGGTGGCCATTTTATTGTGGTACATTGCTGTTTCAATAGCGGCCATTTTCCGGAGAAGTGTATCTCTGCTGACACTTCTACGATAGATGCTTTAATTACTGGCCAGACGCAGAGGATGTGTCTCGAAACACTCGTGACACCACCTCGTCTAAAAATACCTCTTCCGTTTCATTAAAAAGAGTGTGTAGAGTTTGAAATATGTATTTAAAAACTTCTGGCATAAACATTTTAATAGAGCAACGTTTAAAAATATCATAAATCATGTAAGTGCTCCTACATTGATAAAAAGATGGATTCATGACTCAAAAATGAAGATAATAAACGTAGAAAAAAAAAATAAAAAACAAAAATAAAAAATAATAAAAACAAAAATGAAAAATAAAAAAATAAAGATGAAAAATAAAGAATAAAGAATAAAGATAAAGAATAATCAAAAATAAATAAATAAAGATAAAAATAAAAATAAAAATAAAATGAAAATAAAACTAAAAAATGAAAAAAAATTGAAATAAAAAATAAATAATAGAATATAATAAATCAAAAAATAAAATTAAATAAAAATACAAATAAAAATACAAATAAAAATAAAAATAAAAATAAAGATAAAAATAAAAATAAAAAATAAATAATAGAGAGAAATAAAAGAAAATTATTATATTAAATAAAAATAGAGATGAAAAATAGTGAAAAAGATATTAAAAAATTAACTAACGAAAAATAAAATAAAAATAAAAATAAATATAAATAAAAATAAAAATAAAAAATAAAGAATCAAAAAATCGAAAAAAAATGTGCTTAAAAATATTTAATCATCTAAAATACTAATTGACTTAAAATGCGGGGATCTTAAAGTAAAAAATGTCCAATCATCAGAAAATATATTAATCTAAAATTGGGGACCTGGTAGCTCCTCATATTAATATTAAAAACTATTATTAAAAAACATATATATAATCAAAAGGTATTAGCCAACCCCATAAAAATGGCTACTGGTAAAAAAAGAGAGTTTGTCAGACGAACCTATATCAGGAATTGAGGGAGAGCCACATTTAGATCAACATTGAAATACATAAATAAAGGCAAAAAATAAATCCCAATGCATTAAAAATTACTTAAAAAACAGTTGAGATCAAATTCGACATTTAAGCCACCTGGTACTAAATATATATATATAATATATATAATGAAAAGTTTAGTACCAGGTGGCTTAAATGTCGAATTTGATCTCAACTGTTTTTTAAGTAATTTTTAATGCATTGGGATTTATTTTTTGTCTTTATTTATGTATTTCAATGTTGATCTAAACGTGGCTCTCCCTCAATTCCTGATATAGGTTCGTCTGACAAACTCTCTTTTTTTACCAGTAGCCATTTTTATGGGGTTGGCTAATACCTTTTGATTATATATATGTTTTTTAATAATAGTTTTTAATATTAATATGAGGAGCTACCAGGTCCACCATTTTAGATTAATATATTTTCTGATGATTGGACATTTTTTACTTTAAGATCCCCGCATTTTAAGTCAATTAGTATTTTAGATGATTAAATATTTTTAAGCACATTTTTTTTCGATTTTTTGATTCTTTATTTTTTATTTTTATTTTTATTTATATTTATTTTTATTTTTATTTTTATTTTTATTTTATTTTTCGTTAGTTAATTTTTTAATATCTTTTTCACTATTTTTCATCTCTATTTTTATTTAATATAATAATTTTCTTTTATTTCTCTCTATTATTTATTTTTTGTTTTTATTTTTATTTTTATCTTTATTTTTATTTTTATTTTTATTTGTATTTTTATTTGTATTTTTATTTAATTTTATTTTTTTATTTATTATATTCTATTATTTATTTTTTATTTCAATTTTTTTTCATTTTTTAGTTTTATTTTCATTTTTATCTTTATTTATTTATTTTTGATTATTCTTTATCTTTATTCTTTATTTTTCATCTTTATTTTTTTATTTTTCATTTTTGTTTTTATTATTTTTTATTTAGATTTTTTATTTTTATTTCTACGTTTATTATCTTCATTTTTGAGTCATGAATCCATCTTTTTATCAATGTAGGAGCACTTACATGATTTATGATATTTTTAAACGTTGCTCTATTAAAATGTTTATGCCAGAAGTTTTTAAATACATATTTCAAACTCTACACACTCTTTTTAATGAAACGGAAGAGGTATTTTTAGACGAGGTGGTGTCACGAGTGTTTCGAGACACATCCTCTGCGTCTGCCCAGTAATTAAAGCATCTATCGTAGAAGTGTCAGCAGAGATACACTTCTCCGGAAAATGGCCGCTATTGAAACAGCAATGTACCACAATAAAATGGCCGCCGTCGGCAAATAGAGCGGACCACAAGAAAATGGCCGCTAGCTCATTTCCGGTTTTTGGAAATATAAACAATATCGCCTCAGCCAATCAGCATCCCCTGAAGAAGTCACGTGATGACGTAACGCATAGGGAGTGGCCGGAGAGACTGAGCGATACCAGGAAGTGAAGTGAGAGTGGCGTTCAGACGCCTTAGCAACTGTTTATGCCTATTTCCTTGTTCTTTATTGTAAGAGTCCATTTTAGCTTTCTTTATTAAAGCTTGTGTTACTTTAATCATACTACACCATTGGGATTTTTTTTGTCTCTCTCTCCCCCTCTCTCTCACCTCTGTTTGCTGCTGCCCCCCCCCCCCCCACACACTTTTTTACGGAGGTTACGAGGTATATGAAGAGGCTTGGAAGTGCAGCACTGACTGGGAGACTTTGTGGATGAAGGAGAGGACCCCCTAGTGGTGGAAATAAATATCAGCGAATGACATCTTTATACTTATGGCTAAATGCTGACATTTTGGATTGAGTTTTATTGCATGGATGTCGGCACAGAGGACCACCTAGTGGTGGAAGTATAAATGACTTTAAATAACGGATTTTAGATCACCAATTTATTTATCCTTTGGACATTTTATGAAGGTGAGAGCTCTGTGTCTACCACTTGCCTAAGACCACTTTAAACATTATTTTAGGACACAACTCCAGTTCATTTTCCTTCTTGTTGAGGTTGTTTTAGAGACTACACGTACTCTTAACCATTGGCCCAGTTTAATTTATGAATTGTTATATTATTTACACTAATTTATTCCTCATGTGAGGTTTCAATGCTTTATTGATTGATGCACTTTGTGACTATTTTTTATTTTTGATCCTAATTTTACTGTAGCGCGGAATCACTTGTTTACCATGTACCCTACGCTAATACTCAACTAGTGAATGGTAGCGTTCAAAACATTCACCAATGCAAAGACCAGGATTTTCAGGAGAGGAGGGACAATAATAGCGGGTGTCACGCCTATATCCGCGCTTGCTGCAGACACAACATCTTTTTTGGGGGGGTTCGCCGGGTAGGGGTACTCGGGAGGACATAAAAATGCCTCTCATGCAGCCGACTGCATTTAGTTGGGGATGTGAATGGGGGAAGTACGGGCGCTGCAGAAGCGGTGGGTTCCCAATTAGGATTGGCGAATGCAGCAGGAAGGGCACTATGGGCACGACGGGCCTGTGTTTGTCTTTTTGGTGGCAGCGGGACACTACTTGTGCTTGCCACCTCACCAGCTTGAACTGCACTTATGGGACTCGCCACGTCACCAAGTGTTACTGCAGTGCTGGTTTGACTACGACCGGGGTGTACTAGGCTGCTGGTGCTTGCCAGTTCACCAAAACGCTACAAAAAAAACTGTTAGCGATCGCAGGGATCAGGCCTGACTCTGCGAACACTGCAGTTATGCGTTTAGTGTTTTGTAAGTGACAGTGATCGATTGATACTGCACTTGGGTGGGCTGGGCCGGGCGGAGGGGCAAAACGCAGGTGCTAACAGGTATCTGGGCTGATCCCGCTAACACTGCGTGTTTGGGAACCCTAAACTGCTGGGGACGCTAGTATAGATCTGATCGGATCAGATATTGATCCGTTCAGATACTATACCATTAAGGGAGGTGTACGGTGCGTGCGTGGGTGTTAGCGGTACTGGCGCTAACCTGACGCTGCCTGGGGCTGGTGCTTGCCAGTTCACCAAAACGCTACCAAGAAAACTGTTAGCGATCGCAGGGATCAGGCCTGACTCTGCGAACGCTGCAGTTATGCGTTTAGTGTTTTGTAAGTGACAGTGATTGATCGATACTGCACTTGGGTGGGCTGGGCCGGGCGGAGGGGAAAAACGCAGGTGCTAGCGGGTATCTGGGCTGATCCCGCTAACACTGCATTTTTGGGAACCCTAAACTGCTGGGGACGCTAGTATAGATCTGATCAGATATTGATCCGTTCAGATACTATACCACTAAGGGAGGCGTATGCTGCATGCGTGGGTGTTAGCGGTACTGGCGCTAATCTGACGCTGCCTGGGGCGACGCATATCACCGCCGGGCGATCAGGGGGCTAAACCTTTATTCGGTAATAAACGGCGGGTGCCCTGACACTATAAAAAATAAACGAACTAACCAGCGTCACCCGTAACACTTATACGGTGATCAGTGGTGAAAGGGTTAACTAGGGGGCAATCAAGGGGTTAAAACATTTATTAGATAGTATATGGGGGTCCCTGACGCTATAAAACGCTGAAGGCGAACCTAAATATTTACCTCCCTAACTAGCGTCACCAGCGACACTAATACAGCGATCAGAAAAATGATCGCTTAGTGACACTGGTGACAGGGGGTGATCAAGGGGTTAAAACTTTATTAGGGGGGGTTAGGGGGGTACCCTAGACCTAAAGGGGGGTAACACTCACTGCCCTAACACTGTAACTGTCACAAACTGACACCATGCAGTAATCAGAAAAAAAAAATACTGCTTGGTGTCAGTTTGTGACAGGGGGGGGTGATTGGGGGGGATCGGGGGGCGATCGGGGGGTTGGGGGTGTTTTATGTGCCTGGCATGTTCTACTGTGTGTGTGTGTGTGTTGTGCACTTACATGTCTTCTCTCCTCGGCGCTGGAACGGAAACTGCCAAAGCCGAGGAGAGATGACATCACATCCTCTGCCTGTGTGAAACTACACACAGGCAGAGGAGGATTCCCATTGGCTGGGAGCGATCGCGAGGGGGGGCCATGATCGGATGGTCTCCCCCTCGCCTCCCGACGCTCCTAGTGAAATGCCGACCGCCGCTGGCACCGGGGGGGGGTCCGATCGGACCCCCCGCCCGCGGGAGGCAGATCACGTATGGGAACGTGATTCTGCCTGCCCGTGCCATTCTGCCGCAGTATATCTGCGTTAGGCGGTCGGCAAGTGGTTAAATACTCCCTAAAATAAATGTTATACTGATGTTGGCCAAGAATGTTTGTGTCTAAGCTGCTTTCCATGTTTATTTGCAAAATTATTAATTTATTTTTCTTGTTTGACTCCACAGTTTCCTTCCAACCCAAAGGAATGGCAGACTGTGGCCTCCCACTTTGCCCAGCGGTGGGACCTTCCTAACTGCGGAGGGGCAATTGATGGGAAACACATCCACATCGTCCCACCACCCAACTCGGGGTCATACTATTACAACTACAAGGGGTTCAATAGTATTGTGATGTTGGCGGTGGTGTCGGCTACTTACGAGTTCCTGTATGTGGACATGGGGAAGAATGGCCGGATGTCAGATGGTGGAGTCATCACCCACACAGAGTTCTACAGGCATCTCCAGAATGGCAGCTTGAACTTGCCACCTCCAGAAGACAATGCGGAAAGACTCCCATTCGTCTTCATTGCGGATGAAGCGTTTGCGCTGGGGGACCATCTTATGCGGCCATTCTCTATGAGTGAGGACTCTCACCCCGGACCAGAGGGTTTTTAATTACCGGCTGGCCAGAGCCAGAAGAGTGGTGGAGAACACGTTTGGAATAATGGCCAGCCGGTTCCGCCTATTTCTTACACCGATACACATGGCGGAATATAAACTCAATCACATCATCCTAGCTAGCTGTGTTCTCCACAACTTTTTAAGGAGAAATTCTGTGAACTATGCTGGCTCAGTTGGGCCTGAATCGTAATGAACCAACCCTGTCGGTGCTTGAAGCTGGCCATCCTTGCTTGCCCCCCCAGAGTGCACGCGAGGTCCGTCTAAGATACATGGAATACTTTGCGGGTGGGGGAGGCCATCAATATGCCAGACAATGTCTGAGACATTTTTTAAATAAAAAAAATATTTTAAACTGAACAAATATTTGGTTTGATTTACTGCTTGTCTTTCTTTTAGCTGACCCTGACTGAAATTTTGGGAGTCCTGAAAATGGCGTGATTGTGTCAAATTAGAAAGCACATGTTGGGTATTATTTACTAAAGGAAAATACACTTTGCACTACAAGTGCACTTGAGACTGCACTGAAACTGCACTTGTAGTGCAAAGTGGATTTGTCTTTAGTAAATAACACCCATTGTCACTGAAAACACCAATTTTACAACACAAAAATGCTTTTGAGCATTGAAAGAAGAAGCCACACATTGTTGAAACTCAATCTTTTTAATCAAAGCACAATCACATGTGCATTTATAAAAGGTTTTTAAAACAAACCAACATGTTTGTTGTATAACAATTTTTTAAGTGACATTAAAAGTAGAAATGTCCTTTTAAGGTAAAACAGGCATGTTTAAAACCAACAAGAAATACACAAATCTGGAACTTACAAAGTTCAACTTTTGTAGAAATTGAAGGCAATATCAGACATGAGTATTTATAAACTGTGTTTGATATTGCGTTCAGATGGGGTGAAGTCACCCCTGGAAAAGCCAAATTTTGAAGATGCACACAAATTGCCGAATGTCAACATGTGCTAGCTGCCATCATGGGGGATCAATGGACGTGTTTTGTGGGTGCAACCCCTACCTCTCAGCTACTTTATTATCGAAGAAGGGGTTGTACCCCCAAAACGTGTACCTTGATCTCCCGTGATGGCAGATAGCACATGTTGACACATTGTGTGCATCTTCAAAATTTGGCTTTTCTAGAATATGTCAAAAAATGTGCAAAAAATGTAAAGAAAAATAAAGCAGAACTCTCCCTAAAACATCAATGATGTTCTTCATTTTGTTTTGAACATCATTGATGTTTTGCTTGTTGTTTTCCAAGTCCCTATTCTACCCCATGATCTCCCTGATCAGGAGCTGGGCACTTTCACTGGTGAAATGACCTTCATCCACAACATCACAATCACCTAAAAATATAGAAAACAAAACACACCATGTATTATAAATATGCCAGCATCCATCTCTTACCTGAGCCTGTGGACGCAGACACTCACCTGTTGTGGTGACAATTTCCACCACGTCTTCCTCCCCTTCCTCTGCTTGGCTTTGGGGGATTTCCACCTCTTCATGAGGTGGGGGGTCTGTTGTCTCCTCTGATGAGTGGTTTCCTCCAAGTCTTTTCTCCCCTATGTAAAAAAAAAAAAAGTATACTTAGCACCAAGATATTTGATGGCAGAAATAGGAATATGAAACATTGCTTGGAAGTGGGGTACAATTGTCTATTTTGGCAGAGTTCCAAGATGAAGAAATATTGTTTTCCTTTGTCAAGCTTGAATACTTACCTGTTTTGTACAAGCTTCACAGATGGAGACACCCCTATAGTATATACTGGAGCACCTGTGTGGGACCCCCTAATAAAAAGGGTGTTCTTGTGTCCCACACTAGTGCTCCAGCGTCCAGATGTGTAAACAGCTGCTGAGTGTCCTCTCCTTACACAGAATCTATTTTGCTTTTCATTCTAGGTGTAAACCCATCTAGACACCAAAATTATTTTAAGAGAAGTAGGCCAGAAAAAATGTATTGAAATGCATCTGGACAAAACATGGTGTTTTATTGGCCATACGAACAATGTTTCCTACGAACGAAGAATGTGTCCATGAACATGAAAGTTGCCATTTTAAACTGTACAACAGTAAAGAAAAGCACATGGAGCAGCACGAACGTTATAAAAATAACGAATAGGATCACAGGACAACTACTTACTTTTTTGCAGCACTCTCCTTATCCTTCTATACTGATTGTGCTCCCTTAGTTTGAGGTCTGACCACCGCTTCCTCAGTTGATCCTTGGATCGCCGTACCCCAAAATTTTGGTGCAGACTCTTCACAACTTTCGCCATGATCTTGGCCTTTCTGACATTGGGGTTGGGGTAAGGTCCATACTTCCCGTCATAGTCGGTTCTCTTCAATATGTCGACCATCTCCACCATCTCCACAAAGGACATATTTGATGCCTTAAATTGTCCCCTTTGGGATCGTGACGTTTCTGGCTCCGGGCTTTCCTCCTCTTCGTTGCTGTAATTAGCACGCACCTGCTCTGTCTCGGCCATGTGCTCTTCCCCACTGCGCCAAATGAGAAGGGGCGGGGAATAGACTAGAAAGAATGTCAGGGGCGGGCGGAGTTTCATGCATGCGCAGTGTATATAAAGCGTAACATGCGTGCGTAGTACGTACGATCTGTGAGCGGAGGGAGGAGTATCAGAATCGGATCGTGATAAGGAAAGTAACATTTAAACTTGGGCCTATACTGCTTATAGATTGAGGCCTATATTGGGACAAGATTAGGAGACTTTAGCCTGACATTAGTGTTTGTCTTGTGTATTGCAGATAAAATGGATGGCTTCAATGACCACAACTTCCTCCCCCTGTTCATAGACAAATACAGGGAGCTGCCCTGTCTGTGGCAGGTGAAACACCCGTTTTATAATCATAAACAAAAGTGGCAGTCAGCCCTGGAGAAACTGCTGGGGTTGGTGAAGCCAGTGGTCCCCATGACAACCATCCCCTATTTAAAAGCCAAAATTGGTGGCCTGAGGAGCACTTATCTTAGGGAGCGCAAGAAGGTCCAAGACTTCCAGAGATCAGGAGCTGCAGCAGATGACATTTATGTCCCCAGGCTGTAGTACTATGAGAGACTGCGATTTCTGTCAGACCAGACTGAAGTCAGGGAATCCCTCTCAACCCTTCCTTCCACTCTTCCTTCCACCCTATCTTCCACCCCAGCTAAGGCTTCCGATGTCCAACCTGGGACTTCCAGCCAGGAAGAAGTGGAGGAGCCCAGCTTGAGCCAGGTATAGCATTGTTCTACAGATTTCTGGTCAATAAATAAATGACGTTTACTAGACGTTACTATTGATCACTAATTGCTGATTTAATAAAGTGTTTTACATATCAATATACAGTAGTGGGCAAAAAGAATTGGGACAAGAATGAAAAATGCTGGGCTCAGAATGATAATCTGTCATATTTGTTAACATTTCATTTGCAACAGTCATGAGGTGAAAATTGTGTGTGATTGATGAAGAAAAAACTAAAACTATGTCCCTTTTTCATACACAGGAAGACCTCAGCCAGGAGGAGGCTGTAGAATGTGGCACACAGGAGGAAGCTGTGGAATGTGGCACACAGGAGGAGGCAGGGGTTAGTGGCAGCCAGGATGAGCCGGGGGTAAGTGGCAGCCAGGAGAAGGCCGGGCCCAGTAGGAGCCTCACAGAATTGCAGGTTCCTCCCCTCCGCCTTCCAAACAAAAGACCTAGGAAGGGGAGTAACGTGGAGGATTCAGCACTCAGGCTGATTCAGGAGGCTTCTGCATCCCTCAGAACCACCCCCACTCGTGAAGAGGCCTTTGCCTGCATGGCTGCCACCAAACTGCAGGACATGCAGGAGGGCCAATGCCTCATGTGTGAGGAACTCATTTATAAAACATTAAATAAGGGGTTGAGGGGCGAAATCACACCCAATACCCACCTGAGTGAGTTGACCATCCTCCTCATCCTCCTCCTGCCACAACTCCACCACCACAGACACGGCGTTGAAGGAAGCATGGAAGGAAGACAAGAGAGTGATGGCCTGGGTTCAGTCTGGTCTGACAAAAGATGAAGGCTCTTGTATGACCACAGCCTGGGGACAATACATGTCATCTGCTGCTGTTCATGATCTCTTGGACTTCTGGACCAGATTTTACTCCCTTATATATGGACTCCTCAGGCCACCAATTTTGCAGTAAAATAGTTGATGTGTGCCCTGGGGGCCAAAGGCTTCGCCAATTTCTGCTGTTTCTCCAGCGTTGCCTCCCTCTTTCTTTGGTTATGAGCCCTTAATAAACTTTTGGTTTGATTTATTATACTCCCCTATGTGTGTTTTCCTTCAAAAAGGACAGTTTGTTTGTGAGTAGGCAGGTACATTTCAAAAATACAATGTGAAATTAACAAGAGACACCAACACCAAGCAATCTCCTTGAGATTAAATAATACAAGATAATAATGGTGTTGTGGTAACTTGACACACAAAACACACCCAAAACTATTCTGGAGTAAAAAAAAAATTAATAAAAAAAAAAACAGGAGATCAGGATTTTAAAAAACTAAAACAAAATAATACAAAATCTAAAAACAAAAAAAAAATATTTTCGGGACATGTGACTAATCAAAATATTATATTCATGAAATTAATATAAAAACATCCAAAAAATAATATTTTTTCGGTAGATGTGACAAGTAAAAATATTATATTGATAAATCACGATAAATAATAAAGAAAGAAGTTTGTGAGACGTGTGTGTGAATATGAGCAGCAAAACAACTTCATTCTTCTAGCATTATAAAGAAGAAGAGAGTGCACTGCATTAAACATTTTAAAACATTGCAGCGTGACGAAAGTGCTATACCATTCAAAGCGCTAATTTTACCAGAGCGTGCAGTTCCATCTCGGAATTTATTCTGAGCATGCGTGGCACTTTGTGCGTCGGAATTGTCCACACACGGTCGGAATTGACACGATCGGATTTTGTTGTCAGAAAATTTTATAGCCTGCTCTCAAACTTTGTGTGTCGGAAAATCCGATGGAAAAAGTCCGATGGAGCCCACTCACAGTCGGAATTTACGATAACAAGCTCCGATCGCACATTTTCCGCCAGAAAATCCGACCGTGTGTACGGGGCATTAGAGTGGAAACTAAGGTGTGTAGGTGAGTAACTTTCAACAACAGACACAGCCGTTTGGTTACCTTTGAACCAAAAAACCGGTGGAACATCTTTTTCACTATAACCTTACAGGATGTGTTTCTGAGAGATATTGCTTTTGAATACTTGGCAGTATACTTGAAGACTACTGATACGTGCTGGTGCCCCTGACAGACATCAGCTGTGGTCTAACCTGATTCATAGCAACCTCTCCTTACACAGAATCTATTTTTCTTTTCATTCTAGGTGTAAATCCATCTAGACACCAAAATTATTTTAACCACTTGCCGACCGCCGCACACAGATGTACGTCGACAGGGCGGCACGGGCAGGCAAAAGGGCTTACCTGTACGTCCCTGCCTGCCCGCGGGTGGGGGGTCCGATCGGACCCCCCCCGGTGCCTGCGGCAGTCGGCAAATCTTCCCCGGCGATCGGTGGTGAGGGGGAGGCCATCCATTCGTGGCCCCCCCCTCGCGATCGCTCCCAGCCAATGGGATCATTTCCCTGCCTCTGTATTGTACACAGAGGCAGAGGAAATGATGTCATCTCTCCTCGGCTCTGTATTTTCCGTTCCGGGCCGAGGAGAGAAGACTGGAATGTAAGTGCACAAACACAACACAAACAGTAGAACATGCCAGGCATACAAAACACCCCGACCCCCCCCCCCGATCACCCCCCGATCGCCCCCCCAATCACCCCCCCCTGTCACAAACTGACACCAAGCAGTTTTTTTTTTTTTTTCCTGATTACTGCATAGTGTCAGTTTGTGACAGTTACAGTGTTGGGACAGTGAGTATTACCCCCCTTTAGGTCTACGGTACCCCACTAACCCCCCCTAATAAAGTTTTAACCCCTTGATCACCCCCCGTCACCAGTGTCACTAAGCGATCATTTTTCTGATCGCTGTATTAGTGTCGCTGGTGACGCTAGTTAGGGACGTAAATATTTAGGTTCGCCATCAGCGTTTTATAGCGACAGGGACCCCCATATACTACCTAATAAATGTTTTAACCCCTTGATTGCCCCCTAGTTAACCCTTTCACCACTGATCACTGTATAACCGTTACGGGTGACGCTGGTTAGTTCGTTTATTTTTTATAGTGTCAGGGCACCCGCCATTTATTACCGAATAAAGGTTTAGCCCCCTGATCGCCCGGCGGTGATATGCGTCGCCCCAGGCAGCGTCAGATTAGCGCCAGTACCGCTAACACCCACGCACGCATCATACGCCTCCCTTAGTGGTATAGTATCTGATCGGATCAATATCTGATCCGATCAGATCTATACTAGCGTCCCCAGCAGTTTAGGGTTCCCAAAAACGCAGTGTTAGCGGGATCAGCCCAGATACCTGCTAGCACCTGCGTTTTTCCCCTCCGCCCGGCCCAGCCCACCCAAGTGCAGTATCGATCGATCACTGTCACTTACAAAACACTAAACGCATAACTGAAGCGTTCAGAGTCAGGCCTGATCCCTGCGATCGCTAACAGTTTTCTTGGTAGCGTTTTGGTGAACTGGCAAGCACCAGCCCCAGGCAGCGTCAGGTTAGCGCCAGTACCGCTAACACCCACGCACGCACCGTACACCTCCCTTAGTGGTATAGTATCTGATCTGATCAATATCTGATCCGATCAGATCTATACTAGCGTCCCCAGCAGTTTAGGGTTCCCAAAAACGCAGTGTTAGCGGGATCAGCCCAGATACCTGCTAGCACCTGCGTTTTGCCCCTCCGCCCGGCCCAGCCCACCCAAGTGCAGTATCGATCCATCACTGTCACTTACAAAACACTAAACTAAAGAGTCAGGCCTGATCCTGCGATCGCTAACAGTTTTTTTGGTAGCGTTTTGGTGAACTGGCAAGCACCAGCGGCCTAGTACACCCCGGTCGTAGTCAAACCAGCACTGCAGTAACACTTGGTGACGTGGCGAGTCCCATAAGTGCAGTTCAAGCTGGTGAGGTGGCAAGCACAAGTAGTGTCCCGCTGCCACCAAAAAGACAAACACAGGCCCGTCGTGCCCATAGTGCCCTTCCTGCTGCATTCGCCAATCCTAATTGGGAACCCACCGCTTCTGCAGCGCCCGTACTTCCCCCATTCACATCCCCAACCAAATGCAGTCGGCTGCATGAGAGGCATTTTCTTTATGTCCTCCCGAGTACCCCTACCCAATGAACCCCCCCAAAAAAGATGTTGTGTCTGCAGCAAGCGCGGATATAGGCATGACACCCGCTATTATTGTCCCTCCTGTCCTGACAATCCTGGTCTTTGCATTGGTGAATGTTTTGAACGCTACCATTCACTAGTTGAGTATTAGCGTAGGGTACAGCATTCCACAGACTAGGCACACTTTCACAGGGTCTCCCAAGATGCCATCGCATTTTGAGAGACCCGAACCTGGAACCGGTTACAGTTATAAAAGTTACAGTTACAAAAAAAAGTGTAAAAAAAAAAAACACATACAAAAATATAAAATAAAAAAAAATAGTTGTCGTTTTATTGTTCTCTCTCTCTCTATTCTCTCTATTGTTCTGCTCTTTTTTACTGTATTCTATTCTGCAATGTTTTATTGTTGTTATGTTTTATCATGTTTGCTTTTCAGGTATGCAATTTTTTATACTTTACCGTTTACTGTGCTTTATTGTTAACCATTTTTTTGTCTTCAGGTACGCCATTCACGACTTTGAGTGGTTATACCAGAATGATGCCTGCAGGTTTAGGTATCATCTTGGTATCATTCTTTTCAGCCAGCGGTCGGCTTTCAAGTAAAAGCAATCCTAGGGGCTAATTAGCCTCTAGACTGCTTTTACAAGCCGTGGGAGGGAATGCCCCCCCCAACGTCTTCCGTGTTTTTCTCTGGCTCTCCTGTCTGAACAGGGAACCTGAAAATGCAGCCGGTGATTCAGCCAGCTGACCATAGAGCTGATCAGAGACCAGAGTGGCTCCAAACATCTCTATGGCCTAAGAAACCGGAAGCTACGAGCATTTTATGACTTAGATTTCGCCGGATGTAAACAGCGCCATTGGGAAATTGGGAAAGCATTTTATCACACCGATCTTGGTGTGGTCTGATGCTTTGAGGGCAGAGGAGAAATCTAGGGTCTAATAGACCCCAATTTTTTCAAAAAAGAGTACCTGTCACTACCTATTGCTATGATAGGGGATATTTACATTCCCTGAGATAACAATAAAAATGATTAAAAAAAAAAAATGAAAGGAACAGTTTAAAAATAAGATAAAAAAAAATAAGAATAATAAAGAAAAAAAAAAAAAAAAAAAAAAAAGCACCCCTGTCCCCCCCTGCTCTCGCACTAAGGCAAACGCAAGCGTCGGTCTGGCGTCAAATGTAAACAGCAATTGCACCATGCATGTGAGGTATCACCGCGAACGTCAGATCGAGGGCAGTAATTTTAGCAGTAGACCTCCTCTGTAAATCTAAAGTGGTAACCTGTAAAGGCTTTTAAAGGCTTTTAAAAATGTATTTAGTTTGTCGCCACTGCACGTTTGTGCGCAATTTTAAAGCATGTCATGTTTGGTGTCCATGTACTCGGCCTAAGATCATCTTCTTTATTTCATCAAACATTTGGGCAATATAGTGTGTTTTAGTGCATTAAAATTTAAAAAAGTGTGTTTTTTCCCCAAAAAAGATGCGTTTGAAAAATCGCTGCGCAAATACTGTGTGAAAAAAAAAAATGAAACACCCACCATTTTAATCTGTAGGGCATTTGCTTTAAAAAAATATATAATGTTTGGGGGTTCAAAGTAATTTTCTTGCAAAAAAAAATTATTTTTTTATGTAATCAAAAAGTGTCAGAAAGGGCTTTGTCTTCAAGTGGTTAGAAGAGTGGGTGATGTGTGACATAAGCTTCTAAATGTTGTGCATAAAATGCCAGGACAGTTCAAAACCCCTCCAAATGACCCCATTTTGGAAAGTAGACACCCCAAGCTATTTGCTGAGAGGCATGTCGAGTCCATGGAATATTTTATATTGTGACACAAGTTGCGGGAAAGAGACAATTTTTTATTTTTTTTATTTTTTTTTGCGCAAAGTTGTCACTAAATGATATATTGCTCAAACATGCCATGGGAATATGTGAAATTACACCCCAAAATACATTCTGTTGCTTCTCCTGAGTACGGGGATACCACATGTGTGAGACTTTTTGGGAGCCTAGCCGGGTACGGGACCCCGAAAACCAAGCACCGCCTTCAGGCTTTCTAAGGCCGTAAATTTTTGATTTCACTCTTCACTGCCTATCACAGTTTCGGAGGCCATGGAATGCCCAGGTGGCAAACCCCCCCCCCCCAAATGACCCCATTTTGGAAAGTAAACACCCCAAGCTATTTGCTGAGAGGTACGGTGAGTATTTTGCAGACCTCACTTTTTGTCACAAAGTTTTGAAAATGGAAAAAAGAAAAAAAAAATTTTTTTTTCTCGTCTTTCTTTATTTTCAAAAACAAATGAGAGCTGCAAAATACTCACCATGCCTCTCAGCAAATAGCTTGGGGTGTCTACTTTCCAAAATGGGGTCATTTGGGGGAGTTTTATGCCATCTGGGCATTTTATGGCCTTCAAAACTGTGATAGGTAGTGAGGAGTAAAATCAAAAATGTACGCCCTTAGAAATCCTGAAGGCAGTGATTGGTTTTCGCGGCCCCGTACGCGGCTAGGCTCCCAAAAAGTCCCACACATGTGGTATCCCCATACTCAGGAGAAGCAGCTAAATGTATTTTGGGGTGCAATTCCACATATGCCCATGGCCTGTGTGAGCAATATATCATTTAGTGACAACTTTTTGTAATTTTTTTTTTTTTTTTTAGTCATTATTCAATCACTTGGGACAAAAAAAATGAATATTCAATGGGCTCAACATGCCTCTCAGCAATTTCCTTGGGGTGTCTACTTTCCAAAATGGGGTCATTTGTGGGGGTTTTGTACTGCCCTGCCATTTTAGCACCTCAAGAAACGACATAGGCAGTCATAAATTAAAGGCTGTGTAAATTCCAGAAAATGTACCCTAGTTTGTAGGCGCTATAACTTTTGCGCAAACCAATAAATATACACTTATTGACATTTTTTTTACCAAAGACATGTGGCCGAATACATTTTGGCCTAAATGTATGACTAAAATTGAGTTTATTGGATTTTTTTTAGAACAAAAAGTAGAAAATATCTTTTTTTTTCAAAATTTTCGGTCTTTTTCCGTGTATAGCGCAAAAAATAAAAACGGCAGAGGTGATCAAATACCATCAAAAGAAAGCTCTATTTGTGGGAAGAAAAGGACGCAAATTTTGTTTGGGTACAGCATTGCATGACCGCGCAATTAGCAGTTAAAGCGACGCAGTGCCAAATTGTAAAAAGTGCTCTGGTCAGGAAGGGGGTAAATCCTTCCGGGGCTGAAGTGGTTAAGAGAAGTAGGCCAGAAAAAATGTATTGAAATGCATCTGGACAAAACATGGTGTTTTATTGGCCAAACGAACAATGTTTCCTACGAACGAAGAATGTGTCCATGAACATGAAAGTTGCCATTTTAAACTGTACAACAGTAAAGAAAAGCACATGGAGCAGCACGAACGTTATAAAAATAACGAATAGGATCACAGGACAACTACTTACTTTTTTGCAGCACTCTCCATATCCTTCTATACTGATTGAATACTTGGCAGTATACTTGAAGACTACCGATACGTGCTGGTGCCCCTGACAGACATCAGCTGTGGTCTAACCTGATTCATAGCAACCTCTCTAAAGGCAGGGGCACAAGCTGACTTTGAAAATGTAATGCCCCGTACACACGGTTGGATTTTCCAACCGAAAATGTGTGATAGGACCTTGTTGTCGGAAATTCCGACCGTGTGTAGGCTCCATTACACATTTTCCATCGGATTTTCCAACACACAAAGTTTGAGAGCAGGATATAAAATTTTCCGACAACAAAATCCGTTGTCGGAAATTCCGATCGTGTGTACACAAATCCGACGGACAAAGTGCCACGCATGCTCAGAATAAATAAAGAGATGAAAGCTATTGGCCACTGCCCCGTTTATAGTCCCGACGTACGTGTTTTACGTCACCACGTTCAGAACGATCGGATTTTCCGACAACTTTGTGTGACCGTTTGTATGCAAGACAAGTTTGAGCCAACATCCGTCGGAAAAAATCCTAGGATTTTGTTGTCGGAATGTCCGAACAAAGTCTGACCGTGTGTACGAGGCATTACACTTAGCACAATATTTGCAATATTTCTCTTTGCAAATACCAGGCCAGAAAAAAATGTTGCTCAGTTTATTTTTTATTTCGCTTTCTCTACCCCAAAATGACCACCCAACATATGAGAATGGGCCAGATTCAATAACAATACAGTCCTTGCGAGAGATGGGGATACAAGCAGTTGAATCACAACTTGCTCCATATCTTTTTTTACATACTGCAAAATGAGGGTATACTAGGCAAATTTTTGGTTTTCTGGACTCCCCATCTATCACCTTTTTTTCAATGCAATAGCCAACTGGGATCCTGAAATTGTGCTATTGTTTGTACCCTGACCCCCCTTCCCCCAACTCCAGAGATGCTTTTAGCCAATGGATACAGCACTTTAATGTCCTAATATCATCTTTCATGTAGTTCTGCCATGTTTTCTGGTGCAGCAGATTTCTGTGAAACTCTCTTAGAAGTGACCCTGTCATTCTATGTGATACAGCTGATTACCAAGATATATGATGAACCCATGTCTGGGAATCTGGAAATATTTGCATTGATTAAACAGTGAGAAATAACACATGTATGCAAATTGGATGCGCCTTGAATCGCATCCAATTCGCATGACATGTGAACCGGCAGCCTTCTCTATGAAGCCGGTTCACATATCTGTGGACCGACCGCGGTCCGTTATTAAAATGAGTCCTGTGCATTTTTCATTCTGGTTCAGGTGCAATTTCAAGTAAAAAAATTGCACCTAAATTGCCCTGGACTCCTTTTAAAAAATGCAGGGAAACCGTGGGCAGACATATTAACAGAGCCTTAATGTTTTGTGAGAAAGACTTTATGGCGCTCCAAATGTCTTTCCAAGAGTTGATTCCCACTGAGATTCTAAGACCACCCTCCCATTTAGCTGCAATGGAAGGAAGAGCAAAGTCAGGCTTCACATATAATTGGGAATACAGGATTGAGATAAGGCCCCTAGCATGGGGATCCCACCTACATACCCGTTCAAAATGTGTCATATGATTTAACGATGTTCCAGCTTGTAGATATTCCACCTAAAGCTCTATAATGTCTCTAGGCTCCAGGGCTCAGCCCATAACTTCTAACTCCAGCTTTACCGTCAGTCTTGCACATTTTTTTTACAGGCTTCTCTTCTGTACTGAAATTGCTTACCTTGATATTACTGCACGCTGTAAACTTCTCACAGTGTACATTAAATTCTGCAGCAAGTCATATAGAGGCCAGCTAACTTCTTTTATCTAGGGAAGTCTGTATGCAACTACAGTCTTGCTAGGAATGCCCACTACTCCAGATTGCCACCCTGCTAGTCCCTCCTACCAGTCATCGTCTGTCTGCATTGCATAGCAAATCACAGAGACCCAGAAATAAAATCCTTTGGGTATAAAATAAGGTATATAATGTAAATGGAGGCGTTTACATTACAGATTTTATTAGCATTTGAATGAAGGGGACAAGAAAGATCTAGGGTAAGTAAGCATATTAACCAGCAGTTTTAAGATCCCCCCCCTCAAAAAAAAAAAAAATATTTCTCCACAAAAAGCACAAATCCTGAAGTCCATCACATGTGTAGGTGAGAAACCTAGGAGTCACTGCCGACATTCCGGCCAGCCAATGCCTTGCTATATATATATATATATATATATATATATATATATATATATATATATATATATATATATATATATACACCATATTACCAAAAGTATTGGGACGCCTGTCTTTACATACACATGCACCTTAATGGCATCCCAGCCTTAGCCTGTAGGGTTCAATATTGAGTTGGCCCACCCTTTGCAGCTATACCAGCTTTAACTCTTCTGTGAAGGCTGTCTACAAGGTTTACAAGTGTGTCTATGGGAATCTTTGACCATTCTTCCAGAAGCGCATTTGTGAGGTCAGGCACTGATGTGGACGAGAAGGCCTGGACTCTGTGCAGGCCAGTCAAGTTCCTCCACCCCAAACTAGCTCATCCATGTCTTTATGGACCATGTTTGTGCACTGGTGCGCAGTCATGTTGGAACAGGAAGGGGCCATTCTCAAACTGCTCCCACAAAGTTGGGAGCATGAACTTGTCCAAAATGTTTTGGTATGCTGACGCCTTAAGAGTTCCCTTCACTGGAACTAAGGGGCCAAGCCAAAACCCTGAAAAGCAACCCTGCACCATAATCCCCCTCCACCAAATTATTTGGACCAGTGCATAAAACAAGGTCCATAAAGACATGGGTGAGCGAGTTTGGGGTGGAGGAACTTGAATGGCCTATACCCAAGTCAGAGTCCTGACCCCAACTCGATAGAACACCTTTGGGATGAATTAGAGCGGAGACTGCAAGCCAGGCCTTCTCGTGCACAACAGTGCCTGACCTCACAAATGCGCTTCTGGAAGAATGGTCAAACATTCCCAAAGACACACTCCTAAACCTTGTGGACAGCCTTCTCAGAAGAGTTGAAGCTGTTATATCTGCAAAGTGTCCTACGAACGAAGACTGGAATGCCATTAAAGTTCATGTGCATGTAAAGGCAGGTGTCCCAATACTTTTGGTAATATAGTGTGTGTATATACACATACACACACTATATTTACTATATATATATATATATATATATATATATATATATATATATATATATATATATATATAAACACACATGCATAATAATACTTATCTATAATGTATTATGTTTTTTTTATTTCACTAAAAACATAAATGTCAATTCTACGAGCAATTTTTGCCACCACAGAACGTTTTTTTAACTTCGCTAAATATGCTGTGTAACATTTATATTTTTCTTAAGAGAACATTCTTCACTTTCTAAAGTAGTATCTTAGAATTTAGTGCCTATTCTTTTTCTAGTAATAGTAATGTCACCCTTCCATGAAAATTATACTGCAAGTGTAAAATGGTAAGTGATACTGGCTTGTTGGATCTGAACAGGAAATACCAGGACAAATTGAGATGGACTTTTTCTTTGTATCCATCCTTCTCCTCTTTTCAAACAAGAAATACGATGCCTCCAATTTCACTGATTACTAGTCTCAGTATCCTTCTTATCTGGACAATCATAGTCCTTCTACAAATGTTCTTCTAATGTTATTTTTCTAACAATAGTAGGCGCTGACCCAGAGTCGATGGAGACGTTGGAGGAGAATATATCGTATTTGTCTGCTATCTGTATTTGGCTTGATAGCTAGATGGTTAAATTAAGTAACTGAAGGCCTTTATCCAAAAAGAATAGCAAAAGTGTTCAGATACTAAAGCTCACTGTGTTCTTATCAAAGCTGTAAGTCATTTACATCTGACTTATTCAGTTTGGGCAACTGATATCTGCATCATGGATAAAACTCATTCGATACATAAACTATGTTGAGAAAATGGATAGAGCACTGTGCTGGGAAAAAAAAACCTTGTTGGACTATAATGGAGGTGAGTTTGCTTCTAAGGTGCTAATGTTCAAGTCATGATTGTCTGTCTGAAAAACTAGTAAAATATGAAAGGTCTATTAGTTTTCAATCAGCCACAGCCATTGGCTAATAAATGTGCCTTTATACCAAGGTATTTACATAAATTGTTTGTCATTCACGTATAGAACCTCATATCACACTGCCAGAGTAATTTCAACTTTTTTGTCCTTCATTTAATTTGTTCTGAACAAGATCTTCTGCTAATAAAGAGCAATTTTTGTTGGAAAAAGGAGCTATCAGTAACATGTGAAAATTGCATTTTGTCTATGATTGTGAGATTATTAAATAGTTTGAGAGAGAAAAAAGTTGTGAAATCTATATGAACTGACTATTGAATGTACTTTTCCATTAGTGTCCCTACCAAAAGGAATACCATGATATATCTTATAAAAAGTTTTTTTCATAACAGACCTATGTTATATTTAAATAATTTGTATTTTTTAACCTTAGGAGGACAGAAGTTTCCAATGTATGTGGATCCCGAACCAGGCATTAAGACTACAAAATTAACAAAAAGAGAAAATTAATGACCTATGGGGCAGTTTGTCACACATAGACACATCCAATTTCACTTTCCCTTTGAAATCTATATAGCTGTTGCTAATAAATTCTTCATCTTATTTTTCCATGTAAACTAATACACTTTTAAAACTGCATGTTTGCATGCATGTCGTGCATGGTAATTTTGTGGGGCACCATTTTAAGGAATACTAGTTCTATACAAGACTTCATGCAATGATACAGACAGGTTCCTGTTGAGATTTCACTAGATCTTAGGACAGGTCATATATGGGACTACTATTTTTCCCTAAGTTGTGAGTAAGTCCCATAGCAATGGGGCAAAGAGGCAACCCGACATTCAACTGTAAAATGCCGGAGACTTTACTGCCCATTGAAGAAACTGTCTTTTGACAGCTGAGTGAAAGAGGTGGGGCATTGGATTCAACAGGAAGAATAATACAGGTCATTTCTGGCTTAAATGGGATTTGCACTTCCATGCTGATGTTGCTCTAGAATCTTTTGGTTGCCACACTTTACATGTTATTCTCAGTTATACATTTGGGAAGATTTGGAATGTCTGCCTTTTTATTGCTCTCTGTCAACGTTGGAGACCGTTCCATTTTATTTTTGTCCTGGTGATCATAGATTAAGTGAAAGTATACTCCCAAATAGGAATACAGACCCATATAATAATATTACAATTTTAACCACTCTGTCGAGAAAAAGAAGAAAAAAAAAAGAAACATTTTGGCTGATGTTGGTCACCAAGGGTTCTCATGAAATATTATTGAAATATTATCCTTTAAACGAAGAGTAGACTGGAGCTCAGCTAAACTGTAAAAAGGACAGATTGAGTTCTGACAATAAATGGTAAACAGTAGGTGAATGTCCTATCATCGAAGTGTACTATTAAAGTAATAATAAACCTTCATCAAAAATATTAAATTTTATTTTGAATATACTGGTGTACCTGCACTTCTGCAAACTTCCAGACATGGAGCACACAGAAGAAACACCTGATTCTGGGACTACACATCTTGCAATCTTTTTTGCACCTATTGTACTGCACAGGGAGGAGAATGCTACTGATGATAGTAGATGGAGCAGCCATTCTGTTTCTGAGCAGTCTTACTGTGCCACCTCGATAGCTGAAGCCCTGGATGGGATTTTGCACATCAGAAAGACATCAGATAGACCCCTCAAGGCAGTGGAGCAATCCCATAGAAAGAAGTAAAGTGTACAATTTCTTAAACTTGACAGCCCAGAGAAGGAAAACAATGATCATATATAAAATGATACAACATTATACACTGAGCATAATTATAAACGCAACACTTTTGTGTTTGCCCCTATTTATCATGAGCTGAACTTAAAGATCTAATACTTTTTCTATGTGCACAAAAGGCCTATTTCTCTCAAATATTGTTCACAAGTCTGTCTAAATCTGTGTTAGTGAGCCTAAGCATCTTGATATGCCACACTTGTTAGGTGGATGGATTATCTTGGCAAAGGAGAAGTGCTCACTAACACAGATTTAGACATAGTTGTGAACAATATTTGAGAGCAATAGGCCTTTTGTGTACATAGAAAAACATAAAAGTGTTGCGTTTATAATTTTGCTCAGTGTAACTATTGTTTGACTTAAAGGGGTTGTAAAGGTAAAAGTTTTTTCACCTTAATGCATTCTATGCATTAAGGTGAAAAAACATCCGACAATACCGCCCCCCCAACCGGTAAAGTCCCGTGCTCGCCCCCGACATCCTCTTCGCCGCTCAGCCTGGCTGTTGATTGGTTACAGTGGATGGATTGACAGCAGCGCAGCCATTGGCTCGCGATGCTGTCAATCACATCCAATGATGCCGGGGGGGCGGGGCTGAGTAATACAGTGAGCGACTATGGCCGCTGGCTGTATCACGGGAGCGCGCCTGCAAGCACTCAACATCATGAGAGGGAACTCGCATGAAGGTGTTGAGTTCTTGCGGGGGGGGGGAGCCAAGACAGCCGCCGAGGGACCCCAGAAGACCAGGTTCGGGGCCACTCTGTGCAAAACGAGCTGCACAGTCGAGGTAAGTATTACATGTAAAAAAAATAAAAAACACAGAGATGATCAAATATCACCAAAAGAAAGCTCTATTTGTGGGAAAAAAGGACATCAATTTTGTTTGGGTACAATGTTGCATGACCACGCAATTGTCAGTTAAAGTGACACAGTGCCATATTGTAAATAATGGCCTAGTCAGTAAGGGGGTACATTTTTCCAGGGCTGAACTGGTTAAAGGGGTTTCCAGATTCCAATAAGCCCCCTGCCCACAGACCCCCACAACCACAGCCCAGGGTTGTGGGGATGAGGCCCTTGCCCGCTCCTTAACCACCAGCTATTCAATGTAAACCTGGGCCCAATCAGGGCCCAGCGCACAGTGCATTGCAGGGCATTTGGTGGGGCGAACACCCTGCAAATTGGAGTGTTAGCCAAACAGGCGATGTTCATGCCGAACTTTTGCTCGGCCCAACCCTTTCGCCCAACTCTACTAGAGAATAAATTGGTGGGTTTTGCAATTTTTTATGTATTTGCACAGATTTGTGGGTGCGCCCCCACCCCAAAGCACCTTATCCCCATGTTGATGGGGACAAGGGGCCTCTTCCCGACAACCCTGGGCTGTGATTGTCCGGGTCTGTGGGCGGGGGGCTTATCAGAATCTGGAAGCCCCCTTTACCAAGGGCCCCCCAGATCTTGATCCCCCCATGTGAATGGGTAGGGGTACATTGTACCCCTACCCATTCACCAGAAAAGTGCCAAAAAGTAATAACCACAAGAAACTGTTTTTGACAAGTTCTTTATTAAAAAATAAAACTGTAAATCCATTGTCAATCATGATGCCTGAAAAATAGAAAAGAAGAAAACTCTGCCTCCTGGAAGGCTTCCCGCTGACTGCCCGCTCTGCGCTTTGACAGTTCTAATATAGGCAAGGGCAGGGCCACCTAGCTACGCCACTCAGTGGCACTGCCCCCTTCTGACATCATGTGACATCAGAAAGGGGCAGTGCCACTGGGTGACATAGCCGGGTGGCCCCTCCCCTTACCTATATAAGAACTTTCAAAGAGCAGAGTGGACAGTTGGCAGGAGGCCTCCCAGGAAGCAGAGTGTTTTTTTTAATATTTTTCCGGTCTGGTGGGATTGCCGATGGATATACATCGAGGGACACTATTTTTCATTTTTTTAATAAAGGACTTGTCAAAACTGTTTCTTGTGATTATTACTTTTTGGCACTTTTTGGTGAATGGGTAGGCGTGCGACGAACCCGATACCCATTCACATGGGGGGGTCGGGATCTGGGGGCTTACAGATTCCAATAAGCCCCCCAAACGCAGACCCCGACAACCACAGCCCAGGGTCATTGGGAAGAAGCCCTTGCCTCAAAGCACCCACACCCCAATGTTGAGGGCATGTGACCTGGCATGGTTTAGGAGGGGGGCTGCATGCTCGGATAAGGGTCTGGTATGAATTTTGGGGGGACCCCACACCATTTTTTTAAAATTTTGGCATGGGGTTCCCCTTAAAATCCACACCAGACCCCATGCCATTTTTTCTTTCTTTATTTTTTTCTACCTGCTCTTTTTTTTTATTCAGCTGTCAGCGGGGAAACCCATTGATAGCTGATGACTCATCAGTTAAGGATGCGGTGGCCGGCTTCCTGGCCCTGCTCCTTAACAACCAGCTTACACTGCGCTCTGATTGGGCAAAGCTTTACCCAATCAGGGTGCAGAATGCACTGTGAAGTGCATTGCAGAGTGTTCGTCGGGGGCGAACACCCTGCAAATTCGGGTGTTCAGAAAACGGCCGAACAGACAAATGTTTGGCCTGAACTCATGCTTGGGCCGAACCATCCCTACACATAGCCCCATTGGAATAAATCCTAACCCAGCAACTCACCTAGATGAACTTCTAGTCACCATTAAATATAAGCACCTTAAAAAGTTCAGAAGCTAAGTTTTTAATGGAGGTTTGAGTGTATACAATAGGCCATTTCAGCTGCTATCTATTGTAGGCAAAGGAGACACCTAGTAGTTTTAATCTATATGATTGCTAAGCAGGAAGTTGGCTGTGTATTATGTAGCTCTCCATGACACCAACTCCATTTGGAATATTACAATCCCCCCTTAATATTTACATCTTTTGTTTAATGTTATAAAAGTCTCTTTGTAGAAGCTAGATAATCAAGTATATTTTGTAAACTTTACTAAATAAACAGGCTGAATGAAATGGTAACCACTATCCAGTTGCTGGCCACAGTCTATTATATTTCTATACGTGCCATATGCATTGGTAAACTACATATACTTTAAATGTAACTTTGTAAAAAAAAAATGAAATATATGCAATCCAAAAAAAGACTTCTTCTTCCTATAAGTTCAATAAAACAGCACACAGAATTCTTTATATGAGACACTAGCCATTGATGTGTCAGTATCAGAGTGTGCTTATACTGTAAAAATTGGTTAACTGTAGTACAATAAAAGGCAGAGCAGTTGTGGCAAATATTTCCGATGAATAACACTATAAACTGAACCTACCTAGTACAAAATGCAAAGTATATTGGATCACTGATACAATATACCCTATAATAGTAAAGTAGGTGCTGTATTAAAGCAGAGTTCCACCCAAAAGTGGAACTTCTGCTTATCTTATTCCTCCCCCTCCGGTGCCACATTTGGCACCTTTCGGGGGAGAGGGCAGTGGGTACCTGTTTTTGACAGGTATCCTGTCCCCACTTCCATCGGACCTCACCTCCGAGGTACATCAGAAGTTCGGTCCCCTCCTCCTTCCCCTGCTGCCAGGCCAGTAAGAGAGCGCAGCGAGCTTCACGCAAGTGCAGTAGGGACCTGGCTATGAAGCTGCAATTTTTCACTAATGTCGGGTTCCCTTGCCGGCAATGATGGCGGCAGTATCTGACAGCCGATGGAAACATCGGCAGAGGTGCCGCTATCGCTAGATTCCAAGACAGGTAAGTGTTCTAATATTAAAAGTCAGCAGCTACAGTATGTGTAGCTGCTGACTTTTAATCTTTGAAATTTTAAAACTTTAAAAAGCTTTAAAACTTTAGAAATTCTTTGCTTGTTTATTTCTCCTCACTTATATTTTACATTTCTGTCTGCATTGCCTCGTGCATAACTCAACAAAGCACTTCGAGAATAATTTACACGTTGTTAAAACTTAAAACTACTGTATATCTGTAATTATTTTCTCTGGTTCAATAAGATTTGAAAGTTTTAATCATATAAAATAAATCTCCATGGTCTTGTGATAAAGCTGTGTTGTGTAAGGCTTCAAACTGTATCTGTACACAAAAGGGCAGTGATGCTCAAGATATCATTGACTTAATGTGACTACCAAGCCATATTGCCAGTGACCTAATATGTCCATCCCAGATAGCAAGGATAACTTGCCACAAGTTTGTGGCAGTGTTGAATTGTAAGCCTGTTAACTTACCGCACATTTTCACTGACAAGTTGTACGCTTGCAGAGCACTTGAAGCACAAGTTCTAGTTGACACGTTTCAAATTTGTAGCACATTTACATAGCAAGTCTCTAGCAAGAGTAAAGTTGCAGGGTAAGTCTATAACAAGAGCTCTGCAAGTCTACAGCATGAAAATTCAGCCACAGTGACCCCTGTGGTGGGATGACTATTGCACAACATAACCGAACCAGAATTTGCAGCATACTTGCACAGTTTGCAAAGAAAGTTGATCTGGAATCATGTACAAACTTGTGAAGCCTGGCAAGTCTAGCAAAAGCTTGGCAAGTCATTTTCAGGTCTCATGCACACTGGACGTTAGAATAACATTATATAAATGCCAGTAGCTTTGCAGTGAGTTTTTCAATGTTCAACTTTTTTTTAAACGTTTTTGCAATAGCATTTTTTAGCGTTTATTGGCGTTTTTAGCATTTTTCGCGTTAGCGATTTTTGGTGTTTTTTTGTTGAAAAAATGTATGTATTTATTTATTTTCAATGGATTAAAAACATCAAAAAATGCTGGTGAGCAGCGTTTTTGAGGGTTTACCGGCGTTTATCAGCCTTTTTTGACATTAGAGCGTTTTTACAGCTGAAAACAGCTGAAAAACTCCTTTCAAAAACTCGCTAGTTTTGGGGGTTTTTTTAAAAGCCAAAAAATGCCCAAGCCAAAAACTGCGGATAACAGCCTGCGTGTGCATGGACATATAGGATAACATGATGGGGAGTTTATTGGCTGTAGAAAAAAACATCTGAAGCCAAAAACAGCTGCTGTAAAAACATCCAAAAACGTCCAGTGTGCATGAGGCCTCAAACTTGTAGCACAACTGCTTTCTATCTGGGATGTGGCCCTATTAGGTCAAAAATGTCATGAACATCCCAGACAATTTGTGTACGTGCAACTGCAGGTCGGGGAATGCCCTGAGTCCTTGGCTGATTGAGCTGGAAGTGACAGCTTACTTCTGAGTTCAGCCAAATATGGCTTCAGACTAAACCCAAACGCATCCCAACTCCGTATTTTTGAGTGTGTTAGACATAGGTGTGCGCAGCCTTTTGCATTAGGGTGTGCACCCCAAAGCTCAAATACATATGCATGTGTATATGTACTGATGGTGTCAGTAGGGCAGTGGACAGTGTCAGTAGTTTTATTTTGATTCTTTTTAAATTATTTTATTTTGTAACATTTTTTTTTGGAATGAAATATCAGTGCTCTAAACAGGGGGGAATATGCACCACACAAGGCGATTAGGGTGTGCCCATGCACACCTGGCACACCCTGTGCGCACGCCTATGGTGTTAGACAAGACAGGATGTCTGCTTAAAAAATAAACTTGACAGGAAAATTTCCTCAGTGGGACACTACAGCATTTCTAATCCCTTTCCACAAAAAAAAAAGGGTTTTGGCTGGTTCTTAGAATGCATTAAATTTATTCGGCAAGGCTTTAATGCAATTATAATGTTTGATTTTCTCCAAATTAAGCTTCCAGGCTACAAAATGTATCATTACAATGAGTTTAAAAATAAATAAATATTGACATTCTGTATTTATTTTAATTAATCCATGTTATCATTCTAATTATAACACAAATCACTAATTTAAAATGTAGTAATAATGTAGTAATGCAGAACTTTAGTGCTTAAATCTGACATACTGTATTTTGATCCTTAGAGCTGGCATATCTGTTATCTCACTAAAAATGACCCTGTCACCACAGGGTTACTTGTATGCAAGGAACACATTATAAAAGAAGAGGTAGTATTCCTACCAGTAGTATTTCTTTACCGTTGTTGTGTGTTAAAATGCCACCACTTTGCTTATTTCTCCAGCTACAGTAGATATTCTACACTAATGGGTGTGCAGAATACCTGCTACCCCATTGCACACTGTGATCCCCCCATTGGTTCCTGCAGCATTACAGGACATGTGAACCTTCAGTTGGAAACATTGGATGGGGCAGGGGCTGTTAGAATTTTTAAATATGTAAATTATGTAAGATTAAATCTACATTTAGTGAGCTCTATTAAGGAAACCTCGGTATATGAAAGGCTATTGTACAAGATACCATATGATGGTACTTTTTTTTCTATGACACACAGTGTACAGGTTTTCTTTACATGCTGCTTACTTTAATGAATGTAAATGTTACTGTTTGACAGGCCAGCACTTTTTTTTTTTTAACTTTAATTTAATTAAATTTAATAAAAATGTTGAAGCATTCTGAAGAGCACCTTAAGGGAGCAGGAAGGCATAAAAGTCATATTTTTCACTTTTTTGATTGTTTGTTGCTTGCTTACAGAAGGTTTTAACAGTGGACCATGCATCCATAATGTGTGTTAAAGAGGCCTTTTATAGTTTCTATTTCACAGGGTGGCAATGTAAAAGCACAACTGGAAAACAATGACAGAGAAGTGTCACCCCATAACAGAAAGTGCCTGGACAAGGACCAAAGTGTAATTTTCTTTTGTTTGTTTTTTGTTCCATGAGTATTGTATTTCAACTTTAGAGGTACAGTCATCATCAAAAAGATCTCCATTCCCAGTAGATGCTTTTTATAGAGAAACATGTCGGTGGGAGATAGTCTTTAGACGTCACCACATATCAGCAGGCTACCTGAACACTAGCAGCTGTTTTTAAGATTTTAAAAATTTGTTTTCATTTTGCTGTCCTTTAAGGAATTTTTTTTGGGAATAAAGCACCATTTGCTTACTGCACTATGAAGTTCTCCTCTTTTTGTTTCAACATTGCATTTTCTACCTAATGAACTTCTTTGAGTTGAATGCTCACGGAGTGTCAACATTCAATTATCAGTACGGAGGAATTAGAGCAGCTGATCAGAAGTGAACAACCAGATACCCCCCCCAAAGGCTACACCATACAAGTGATCCCTGTATGGAGGTGTCTGTGTAACAGACTGGCTGTCGATATGAACATCTGAAGCCGTTTTTCTCTCTTGGCACAAGGCGATTTTGACTCCCGTGATAGGAGTCCACCATTCCCGGTAAGGGGCCATCCGGCTGTCTATATCACTCTCTCTCTTGAACGGGGTATAACATTGGAAATGTTGAAACTGATCTATGGTCAAATGCATAATATCTGATATGTATGGATTATCCCACATAAGCAGTCTGTATGACAAGTGAATAGCGCTGCACTCTGGAGACTGTTACAACTTTGATAGTTGTCAGAATTACAACAGCATATATGGATGTTTTTTATCCTCTTAATGAATTGTGTTTCTAAACACTGTTAAAACACTGTTTTTGCGGGACTATATATACAATTTTTTTTTTCTAAAGAACATTTCACTATTTGTTTTTTTTTTGTGTTTGACCCTCCCCCCCATTTTTAGTTGTATGTTTGGAGATAAACACAAAGGGTAACGTTTTTCACCATATTTAGAATTAGTTGTTATACTGATTTTAAGTCAGTGTTCAATCACTTGATTATTCATTTGCAATTTGCGCATCTTTTTTGTTTTATGTCATCAAAAAGAGTCTTAAACAATAAAAAAGGGGCAGGCATGATACAGATCAGACATTACAGAGTAGGGTAAAAAAATCCATATACAAAAATAGTTGTTAAGGGTAGACACAGAAAGTCCTCCAGAAAGGTAGGTGTTATGGTACTATAAGTGGGCAAGTAACTATATGCTAATTGTGTGCAGGTCTCTTAGGTCTTTTTGAGAACACTGTGTAGGGTCCTAATCATATTAGGTGGCTAGGAGACTTTATGACTAATTACCAAGTAAGGCCCAACTTCATAGATTTAGTGTTGTATGATGGTAACAGAGCACCTGTGAGCTTGGATGTATATAAGGGGTGCAGGGTAGAAGAGTACAGGGTGAAAGGGATACCAAGTGTGGGAGGGAGTAGCAGGGAAGGGGGTGGGCAGATGAGTAGAGAGTTTGGGGTAAAGAGGGCAAAAGGGACAGAATAGAGGGGATGAGTATGAATTAAGAGCAATAAAGAGTAGGGGACTGTAGTAGGTTGTTGTCCACTCTCCAACTCCTGTCTCCCATTACTGAGAAAGAAAGCTTTTCTCCCCAGGGGGTCGGGAAAAAACATTGTCTGTTCAATGTCTGATTTAATAAGCTTGTAGTAGGACTCACATGAATCCAAGTTCACATCTCAACTAAACTCATTGAATTAATCAGGGTCTAAGTTAAGGTTCTGATAAAGTGATATTGTTTTAAAGAAGATCCAGCAAGACCAGGTAGTCGTGAATTTGGTAAGGTTATCTTGTGTAGCATGGATCAGCTCTTCCATCTCTGTTATTATATTGATTCTATTAAACCATTCTTTAATGGTAAATGGTTGTGTGGATTGCCAATGTGTGGGCATACATGCCTAGTGGTATTAACCAGGTACATGGCCAGTAATTTGCAGTATGATTATCTAGGTGAAGATGGGTGGTAAAAACTCGGTCAGAGTAAATTCTTGAGTGTGTGTGGAAACTTCATATATGATATGGTAGACTTTCTTTTAGGTTTAAAAATATTGAAACTGACTTTTAAAATGATATTAACATGTTAAAGTTTATATGAGTTTTTTTTAATGGGCTTACATATACTATAAATTAATTGTACTTTTTGACTTTTAACACAGTTACAGGATAACTGAAAGACTTCACAGGCTAAATGAGAGAAATACTGAAATTATTTAAAGTAAAAATTATTTTAAAACATGATTCCATGCAAATACAAATAAAACAATCCAGTAATATAATAAATAAAAGTATTTAAAACCAACTTCAGGCTAATATTTTTTTTTATCAATAATTTTTATTCAATTTCACAGTTGAACAAAAGGTGAATAACATGTATCATTAGTGCAATATCGGTACAGGTGTAGATGTCCATGTTCTAGAGTTACAGGTTTTTATATTAGTCAAACTTCTGTATACATAATAACTGGTACTCTACAACTAGTGAGTTGTAGAGTTTGTTTTCTCAAGAATAAATTTATTATTGAAAAAGTTATAGAATAGTGATATTCTGCCTCTGTGATTTCCTTTAGCAGTAAGGTATATGTGTATTTTCCAGAACAAATTGTAGTTTGTGGAGTTTCTACCTTTGAGATAAGAAGTTACCCGTAAATAGTTGAATTGTTCAGAAGTTGAGAGGCTAAATTCTATTTGTACATGTGTGAAATATTTCAGAGTGTTGTCTATGAACAGATCTGAAATCCATTTTATTCCACCGGATACCCATTTGGTCAAGTTAAGGTCAGGTATTATCAGTGCTATTGTGGTGATTGGTATTGCAAGGCAGATATTAGTTGTTAAGAGAGATTTAAATAGCACTAATTTTTTTTCCAATAACCCAAAGTTACTAAGATTAGGGGAGAGACATTTGTGGATTTTGTATTAAGAGAGGGGTAAACTAAGATGTAATCATGTAGATCTCCCCCCAGTATTTGAGTTTGTTCTATGAGGCTCCATAATGGCTCCATAATGGCGTGGGTTGGTTTGGGAACCATCCTCTGGCCTGTGCTAATATTGCGGCTATATGATAGTCAATGAAGACTGACACGCCTGCTCCTCCCACCCTCCTAGTCTTGCTAAGTTTAGAAAAAGCTCTTCTTGCTTTTTCCCCTCCCATAGGAAGTTGGAGAGTATGCGTTGTAGAATTAAAAAAAAAAAATTGGGGGCAGGTATGGGGATTGTTCTGAAGACGTATAATACTTGAGGTAGTATCTGCATTTTAAAGACTGCTAACCTTTCTGACCTTGCTTAATTTCTGTGTTCCTTCTTTTACTTTGCTTTCAAGTGGTAGGTAATTAGCTTTAAAAAGCTGTTCGGGATGAGAAGTAAGGTTAATCCCTAGGTAGTTAATTGTATGATTATTCCATATGTATTGGAATTTAGCTTGCATGTCCAATTTGTCTTGTGGAGACACCCCTAGATCCAAGAAGTAAACAAGATACTTTTTCCAGGGAAGACACTGGATTTGTGAGCATTAGGATTACATCATCAGCAAAAAGACTAATGACATGTTTTCTGTTGTTGATCATGAAACCCTGTGTTTCAGGTGTTTGTCTAATGATTGTCCCTTTTGTAAAGCCTGATTGATCTGGGTCAATCAGGGTGGGTAAAACATCAACCAGTCTCAGTGCTATCATTTTGTTGTAGGTCTTAAGATTGTTATTTAATAATGATATAGGTCTAAAGTTTTGGGGTATATCCGGTGTCTTCCCAGGTTTAGGCAGCGTGACAATAAGTGCTTCTAACATTTCGGGTGGAAAGGAAGCAGAGGCAGCCGCACTATCAAACACTCTAAGGAGGTGCGGTCCTAAAATCTTTTGGAAGCTTTTATAATATTCTCCTATGAGTCCATCTGGGCCAGGAGATTTGTTACTTGATAGTGTCTTTATGACCTGTTGTAGTTCAGTCAAGGAGAAGGGAGAATTTAGTTCTTGGAGTTGTGCTGGTGTGAATGTGGGTAGTTTGATGTCTGATAGGAAGTATGTTATGTTTGTTGGAGTAGGTTGTGCTGTGAGATTGTCTTTGTTTAAGTTATAAAGAGAGCTATAATAGTCGCTGAAAGCATCTGCAATGCCTTGAGGGTCATACACTTTTTGTTTACTTTTAGGGTGAATAAGATGAGCTATTTTGGCCTTGAAGCGTTGCCCTTGTATTTTTCTGGCGAATGCTTTCCCTGCTTTGGTACTAGTGGAATAGAAGGACATTTTCATCTTTTTCTCTGTTTGTTCAAAAGCATGGAGTAGAATTAGCCTGAGGCCATGTCTTAGGGTGGTAAGTTTTGCACTAGTAGAAAGAGTAGGATTGTTTTTGTTAAGGGCTTCCAGTGTGTCAATTTTTGTCTTCAAGGTAGTGATTTTCTGCTGCCTCTGCTTCTTAATCCTAGTCCCTAGTTGGATAAATATACCTCTTATATAAGCTTTGTGGGCATTCCATAATAAAAATGCATTATCAGTGGATGAGGAATTGATCCGGAAGCAATCGGACAAGCAGTCCTCCAAGGTTTTCTTGGTGGTTGGGTTTTGTATAATTTGCAAGTTAGAGCGCCATATATAGGCAGTGGTGCTAGGCTATGAGTCCCTTAGTGTGAGGAGAATGGGAGCATGGTCTGACCATATTATTGTGTCAATTTTGGCTTGGTTTACCCTTTGGAGCAACCATTTATCCATCAAAAACAGATCAATCCTCGTGTACATACAATGTCTATGAGAGAAGGAGTAGTGTCTTTCATTGGCATGTGTACAACGCCAGGCATCATACAGTTCATGTGAACTTAAAAAGTTTGCTAAGGATGGTGTTTTTTTGGAAGGTGCTGTAGTGGAATCCATTTTTGGTTTAGGAACAATGTTAAAGTCCCTGCACACTATGAGAGATCCTTGCTGTATCTTCTTTACTTTCCGCATGAGTCCATTTAGAAATTTAATTTGATGTTTGTTAGGAACATAAACATTCACCAGAGTGTAGCGTACATTGTTGATGTCACAAATGATGATAAGGTATCGGTCTAATAGGTCAGTTGAATTGGAAAGTAGGTGGAAAGAAATTGTATCCTTAAATGCAATCATCACGCCTCTCTTTTTGGCTGTCATGTTGGAGTAGAAATAGTGTTGAAAGGATTTGTGAGTATACTTAGGCGGTGTTTTATGGTGGAAGTGTGTTTCTTGAACACATAGCACATCGCACTTAGAGGAGTCAGCTTATCTCCAGAGTGATGACCTCTTAGCTGGGTGATTCAGCCCATGTGTGTTTATTGAGAGTATTTTAACTGGCATAGTGTATGTTAGGTGGTGTTTTTTGTGTCAACTAGCAGGTGTACTCACAGTTAGGTCCGTATGTAGGCGAGGTGTGGGAGTTGATTGCTTGATGTTTCCGGTTGTGGAAGCTTGGGAAGGGTCTGTTGTTGTCTTGTTTGGCAGGTTGATCATGGTTGAAAAGTCCTGAGTAGAGTGGCAGGTATAGTTCCTGTAAGTAAAACAGGTAAAGAAAAAAAACCCCAGCATAAACTTGAACTTAAAAGGAGGGTAGTCATAACCCAGGTGTAGTTCATATCTGCTCAGGTTTTTGGGAGCTTGTGGTGTGGCAAGAACTCCAAAAGGCGGGGCCCTCTGTTATGGCAGGAACTTAAAGGCATCATGGCAGAAATCTATAGATCTCTTGGTTTATGTGAAACCAACCTGAGTGGAAACAGAAACCTGTTTCCACTCAGGGGGGATTTTGCTGAGGTGGGGTGATCATCTGGTATGATCTTCCATTTTTGGAGTAGCCTTTGGTTGGGGAAGTGATCACGTGGGTCACTCTATCTTTAGTAACAAACAGTTTGGTTGGGTACCCCCACCTGTAATCAACATTGTGATTCCTTAAAGCAGGGGTTCACCTACACCGCCAAAAAAAAAAATATTAAAAGCCAGCAGCTACAAATACTGCAGCTGCTGACTTTTAATACATGGCCACTTACCTGTCCCAGGGTCCAGCGATGTCGGCAGGGGATGCCGAGAACCCGCTCGGTTCTCGGCAGCTGCCGCTGCCATCCTAGGTGAGGGAATCAGGAAGTGAAGCGTTGCGGCTTCACTTCCCGGTTCCCTACTGCGCATGCGCGAGTCGCGCTGCGCATCCCAAGTGGTCCCCGCTCTCTCCTGGGAGCTGTGTGTTCCCAGCAGACAGCGCGGTGGGGATGGGAAGTGGCGTAGACTCCCATGGGAGTCTATGCCGGAAGTGGGTGCAAATACCTGTCTTAGACAGGTATCTGCACCCCCCTCCCCCCTGAAAGGTGCCAAATGTGACACCGGAGGGGGGGAGGGTTCCGAAAAGCGGAAGTTCCATTTTTGTGTGGAACTCCGCTTTAATGCTTTTGTGACGTTGTTCAGATTCTTGCGAAGTTGCAAAGTGAACTGCGACAGGTCCGCATAAAATTGCGATGTGGAATAATCAGTATTGCGGTGTTCCCCTTTGCATATGATTAACATCAAGCGTTCTTTAGTTTGATAAAAAATGCATTCAGAATAGAACATCCCTGGGGGCATTTTCTGGTATGAATGAGGGCTTTGGTAAACGGTGTATCCTGTCAATGGATAGCTCAATGGCAGGGAGATCAGGCATTAGGGTAGCTAACATCGCAGTAGTATAGGAGCGCAGATCAGAAGGTTGTACTATTTCTGGGACGCCTCTTATTTTGACATTATTCCTTCTGGATCTGTCTTCTAAATCTGCTAATTTTGCTTTGATCAATGTTTGTTCTTCTTCTGCTGTGTCATGTGCATCTACCAAGTCATTAATGGTTGTGGCGTATTCCCCCATTCTGGTTTCAATATGATCAATTCTGTCACCCACTGCTATTAGTTCTGTATTAAATTTCCCCATACATGCCATCATGTCAGTGTGGATAGTACTTCTTAATGAGATAAGAATATCTTTGAGTATTGTATCCAGCACTGGCTGGTTCGGCGTGGCAATGAGACTATGGAGTCAGGGAGCTCTCTGGTGTCTTCTTGTGAGTCTGCATTAGCTCTTAGTTCACATTGCTGCAGCCCTGAATCATTCATCCTAAAGCTCGCTTTAGCTGGGCTCCTGTTGAGGGGTGAGGAGGTTTTTGATGTTTCCCCAGGATCAAAAGCTTGCCTTAATGCCTGGTCATTGTGGCTCTGTGGATGCCTGTGAGCCGTCCGTGGAGAAGGAGAAGAGCCGGCGCCATCTTGCCCACAAGGCAGCGTAATCAGTCAATTTTTTCGAGCGATGTTCTGCTTGTCGCTTCCTGGGCATGCTGTTGGAATGTTGGGGATGCAATCCGCCAATTCAGGGGTTATTTGTAGTGCCTCTGGTCGTTGTGGGCCACTATATTATCCCGCTGTGTGCTGGAGCTCAGGAATCACACCGCCATCTCAGTGGAGTCCAAGCCACACCCCCAGGCTAATATTTTTTTAATCCTCTCAGAGGGTTAAATAAAAACTCACTTCTATAGCTGCAATTACCTTTAATCTGGAGCTGTTCCTCACAGTACATCTCCTCAAAAGATGTTCCCCAGTGAATGTTTGGTGAAAGTCAAATGAATGGCTTTATAAATATGCATTCTAGTGATACTCAATATAAAAGACTGAAGACAGATCAGGTTCAAGGCATCCTGGCCTAATCCACTGATGGGGCATCATCATGGGGACCTGTGTGACATGCATTGCTTACTACAACATCCGAGACCACTGACCACTGTCAGAAAATCATAGTGGGCTCTGCACTCAGCTGTGGTCAGTAACCAGCTAGAAGACGATAAGTAGAAAAAAAGTATAAGATACTGTCAGTGACCACTGGAGAGAGGTTGCACAGTTACCTCTGTTGTGCTTTAATTGCAATTTAAATGTAATCTTATAAACTCCTAAACCTGTCTTTAGATCAGCACATTGTTGGGCCTGGTGTACCATTAGACACAGTAAGCATGTGCCTATAGGTAGCAGAGGTAATAGAGGCAAAGAGCTTTATTCAGGACACACCTTTTTTTCATCCTATGTTAGAAATATAGTCAACCCTTATGAACTTGTATCTATGTTTTTCCATAGCATAAGCCAACTAAACAAGACCATTTCCTGTACAAAAAGGTGATCCTAACATGGGGAATATATTTAGTCCATAGGTGTGCTATTGCATTAGGGTGTGCACCGCTCAAACACACAAGGCATTCTCTGTAGCCTCAGCTTCACCTGACAATATATTAATTGTAAGTGCTCTGTGTTGAGTGGCTTCCTATTCATTCACAAACTGAAGCATACTAAACACAATTTAGTATGCTTCAGTTATGAATGAACACAGTGAGTGAGTGTGTTTATCAGATTCATTTAGAAAAGAAAGGCACAAGTAAAAGACATGTTTACTAGCCCCTTTGCTCACTCTCCATCCTGAAACATTCCCCGCAGTAGCCGGGGGGGAGAAGAGAGAGGATAGCCAGAAGCACTGTGAGGCAGGGGGAGAAGCCTGGGATGTAGGGTTAATCGCCACCGCACACAGTGATTAGGCTGTGCTCAGGCATACCTGGCACAGCCCCCTGTGCACAACTATGATTTAGTCAAAGGCTATAAGCTCCAATGATAGTAATCTGGACCTGACTCCCTTTAGTTTTCTCTATAGCAGAACCGGAAAAGGGAGATTTAGGGCTCAGAGGCAAACAGGCTCTTTTGTTTTGTACAATGCTGTAACTTTAACACTGGAAACATGTTTATAGCAACAAGGGGAGGGGTGACCTCATCAATGTGCTTCCACAGCAGGCAGGTAGGGAGGAGATAACTAAGGAAGCAAATTTTCAGTATCATTTCACATTGAAGGGTGCAAAACTATGCACATAAAAGTTGTTTGCAGCTATAAGTGAAAGATATGACATTTTTTCATGGAGCTCTGCTTACATTTTAGAATAGTTGGCATTCTTTATCACATTACATTATTTTACAAGTTTTTTTAATTGTGGTGTTTCACTGGAAAGCACCAAACATAACAAATAGAAGCTCTAAATATTCCTTAAAATGCCACTTCCTCATCCATATATCACATTATGCTGCCGTGCCCCAACCACATAAGATAAACCTTTCATGCACAGATATAGCGAATTAATATTACAAATCTGTCTGTATTACCAATCCTTGTAAATGTAATCTACTGGGGATGTTTAAGTTGTTACTGTGTCATAAATATATATTAATAAATGGATTTGGTTGAAATATGGTTTGTCAGTCTATTCAACATATGCTCCAGTGCTGCTTTTTAACAAACGCTTCTGCATAAACATCCCAATGAACTCAGCATACAGACATCAGGGAAGATGAAAATAAAGCTGTGTAGCAATTTGCCCATTTTAAACAACATATGCAGTTGGTGAAGAACATGCACTGTTTATTTACAGCAACATAAAGCATGAGCTTCTAGAAAGAAAATAGCTGTGTGGCTGTGCCGACTCTGTCACATAAATATTTTATATCTCCTATACCTCTAGGGGCTGGTATTGGATGATATTGAGTCTGAACCAATAAATAATTTATGCTAAGTAGCAATTTAGTTGTTTGGCTTGGGGTAAAGAAATATAAGAAATTCATAAATAAAGTTGCCATTTTTTTATTCAAAAGTTAATTTATGTTTTTCTACAATTAACTAACATAGAGGCAAAAGGGAGAATAAACATATGACAGTCCTAAGGTAGAAACACATGATCATAAATTTGCTATATGTTACAAAATGCTAAACAAGCCATGCATATAAAACCCTTAATTGCGTTCATGTAACTTTTGTTACTTTATCTTGTTATAGTTTTGTAAACAGTTTATAAAAAGAACACCACACTAAGCTCTATGTACCTATAGACTTACTAGGCATTAGCAAACTGATATGTGCAAGTCAGAGTTCATGGGTTGACACAGATGCATGAGGATAATGAGTGACCCACGCTGCCATCATTTGCATCATTTTGATTCCTTTTGTGCTGTTGTTGTGACATTGGCAGGCCTCACCATAATCCCCAGCATACCCTCTTACCCATCTTATCACTCCCTATAGTAACAGGCAGCAGATACAAAATGTACCTGATCATCACTGTAATAGAGTTTACATTATGTGTAGATCAAAGGACAAGCTTTTAATTTGCACATAAAAACAACAGGAAAAAAACATTAGAACAGTATAGTGACAGTGTCTTTAAAGTACAGTAAAACCTTGGATTGCGAGCATAATTTGTTCCAGAAACAAGCTTGTAATCCAAAGCACTTGTATATCAAAGCAAATTTCCCTATAAGAAAAAATGGAAACTTAAATGATTCGTTTCCACAACCATTTATTCATAAGTCCTTCAGTTTATAGTCTATAGAAAAAGATTATAGCAATTTGATGAGTTGTGCAACCATAAAATGCCCATCCACAAATGTCCGCCTCCACAAGGGGATTAGAAGCAAAATCCAGCAGGAGCTACAGAGTATAAAAGAGAAGGGAGGCGCCTCTAATGCCCCGTACACACGGTCGGACTTTGTTCAGACATTCCGACAACAAAATCCTAGGATTTTTTCAGACGGATGTTGGCTCAAACTTGTCTTGCATACACACGGTCACTCAAAGTTGTTGGAAAATCCGATTGTTCTAAACGTGGTGACGTAAAACACGTACGTCGGGACTATAAACGGGGCAGTGGCCAATAGCTTTCATCTCTTTATTTATTCTGAGCATGCGTGGCACTTTGTCCGTCGGATTTGTGTACACACGATCGGAATTTCCGACAACGGATTTTGTTGTCGGAAAATTTAATAGCCAGCTCTCAAACTTTGTGTGTCGGAAAATCCGATGGAAAATGTGTGATGGAGCCCACACACGGTCGGAATTTCCGACAACAGGGTCCTATCACACATTTTCCGTCAGAAAATCCGACCGCGTGTACAGGGCATTAGTGTAGCAATATGTTGCTAAATGTTGTACCTTCATTAACCGCTTCAGCCTCGGAAGGATTTACCCCCTTCCTGACCAGAGCACTTTTTGCGATTCGGCCCTGCGTCACTTTAACTGACAATTGCGCGGTCGTACCACGTGGCTCCCAAACAAAATTGACGTCCTTTTTTTCCCACACCTCTGCAATCACCTCTGCGATTTTTATTTTTTGCGCTATAAACAAAATAAGAGCGACAATTTTGAAAAAAAAACGCATTATTTTTTACATTTTGCTATAATAAATATCCCCCAAAAATATATAAAAAAACATTTTTTTTCCTCAGTTTAGGCAGATACGTATTCTTCTATATATTTTTGGTAAAAAAAAATCGCAATAAGCGTTTATTGATTTGTTTACACAAAAGTTATAGTAATAATGGCGGCGATCAGCGATTTTTATTGTGACTGCGACGTTATGGCGGACACATTGGACATTTTTGACACATTTTTGGGACCATTGTCATTTATACAGCGATCAGTGCGATTAAAAATGCACTGATTCCTGTGTAAATGACACTGGTAGTGAAGGGGTTAACCACTAGGGGCGGGGAGGGGTTAATCAGTACTAGGGGAGTGTTTTCTAACTGTAGGGGGGAGGGGCTGTATGTGTCACTAGACTGATCACTGCTCCCGATGACAGGGAGCAGTGATCAGCGACACTTGTCACTAGGCAGAACGGGGAGATGCTGTTTACATCAGCATCTCCCCGTTCATCCTCTCCGTGAGGCGATCGCCGGTATCCCCGCGGCGATCGAGTCCACGGGACCCGCGACCCGACTCACAGAGCTCCCAGCCGGCGTGCGCACGCAATGGCATGGCGGGGAATTCAAATGGACGTACAGGTACGTCGATTTGCCCAGCCGTGCCATTCTGCCGACGTATATCGTCAGGAGCCGGTCGGGAAGCGGTTAAATGTAACCATATTGCTACACTTAGAGGCGCCTCTCTTCTCTTTTATACTCATTTGTGACATGACGCTACTTGTATATCAAAACATCGCTTGTATATCAAGTCAAAATTTATTTAAACATTTTATTTGTCTTGCAAAACGCTCTCAAACCAAGTTACTCTCAAACCAAGGTTTTACTGTATATGTAAAGCCAAGTGCTAAAATCACAAACTGTAAGCTTTAACAAGCTTTAATGTCACTCCACATGTTTTATTGCAACCTTCTATGGACTGTATACCTGCAAATGCTGGTAAAAACAATCCATCTGACTACTTGAGAGATTACTATACAGTTCTTGCATCTTTTAAATCACCAGATTCCCAGCTGGCAATGAGATATCTGTGTTCAAGCTGTTTATTTTTTTGGATATACAGTATATTGACTTGCCATTGTGTGTTTCTAATTGACCAAGAATTTTCATGATATGTTGGTTTAGGATTATATGGCTTATCTTTTGAAGTGGTTAGTGACTCCTTATTGTCTCACTTACTCTTTATTGTCTCAATTATTATTTGAAGTTGACAAAGCATTGCACTGTATAGTCGCATAACATACATACACATATAAACATAACATGCATACATATAACTACATACAAATATGTCACTGATAAACTGAACTGATTATTTCATGCCAGCAAATTGTTTACAATAAAAACTGAAGTTTCATACACCAATAGACCCAAGATTGTAACCCCCCCTTCCCTCCCCCCCTCTTCTTCCCGATAAACATTTGGCTATGAATAGTATATTTTCATTATCATTATCATTATTGGAATTTATTTATGTTGATTATTTTTAAATTCAAAGAAACATTCCTCTCTCTCGTAGTAATGTGTACAAAACTGTCATTATTAGTGGTTTATATTTAATTATATCATACTAAAAATGAATTACCACATAACCTGTGTATATTGTCAGTTAATTCATGTGTGTTTTTTCTCCCCTTTCGTTATGCTTCTACACGTATTGATTCATGTCTCTTTGTAAGTGCATCTGTGTCTCCCTTTTCTATGGCTACGCATTTCCCCCCAGCGTCTTTCCATCTTGAGCTCTGCCTGTGGTTTGCCCCTCTGGTTTAGGGGTACACCCTGCTTGTCATGGCCCTTATGTGCATTTTTGGGTGACCGTATGGACGCCCAGGGTGCCGCTGCTCCACTAGCGCGAGCGTTGCCTTGCTTTAGAAATTTTGCTTGTTTCATGACAAGCTGGTTTCTTTCCTCCCACCACCAGAGGGACCCTTTCTGCTATTTCTTAGCTTTCTTAGTACTCGGCGGAGGTGAAAGGCGTCCTTTGTCATGGCAAAGCGTGCGCATGTGCAGTGCAGCCATTATGTCCGCATCCGGTCCTATGGAACGGATGAACGGTATAAATAGCCACCACTAGCAGCATGGAGACGCTGCAGGATTCGTGGGACCCATGCACACCAGTTTGTTCCATCAAGGTAACCATCTCAAGCTATTTTACCCAGATTATTCACAGAAGCTATCTGTAAAAATTTCCTTTTCCCTTTTTCTATGGTGAAGACTATGTCTTTGTCCCACTGTTGTTATACAGCGGGTTACTATTCATTTATTTTTTGCCTCATGTTTTTTTCACCAGATATGCTCACTTAGTGATCCATTATCTGTTGGTGTGTTGGCCCATAGTATCAAGCTAACTGCTACATCTGCCTTTGTAAGTTTTTTTTAATTATTATGCTGTATGCCCCTATTTCTAGGAGGCCACTCCACCTCCTCCATAGCTAGTAAGGGTTAGTACTGTTTTATTTTTCGTTTATAGTTGGTCTATTTTGCCGTCTATGGTCATCTGTAGCATATGGGCAATTTGACGTAGCAGTTACCACTAGTCATCCTGGCAGTAGCAACTTGTCCCCTACCCATAGGAGATACGGGTAAGCAGCGGTGCCCTACTTTTTGGAGACACACTTGCATATATATTTCTGTATTATTTTGTCAAATGTTAATCACATGTATAGACCTTTGAACCACTCTAACTTATTCAATTGTCTACTTATTTCTTGCCAGAAGGCACTGTACCCTGAAGAAGCGCGATATAGGGGCGAAACATTTAGGGAAGTCCATCTTGTATTGCTGCATCACTGTTTATGTACTAAATTGTACCTGCCATAATTATTTCCTATTTGGTGTTTTTACTGGATGAATTTCTATTTTTCTACTTTTCAAATAAATATATATTTTATATATAATTGATCATTTCCATTTTTCTGCACCTTAAAAATCCCACAATTCCTCCATCTACTATTTGAATAATCATAATGTCAACTCCATTGACAGTTTTGCACTTGCTTGTATTTAGGATCAATGCACTTGTGAACCTCTCATTGGAATAAAATCTACACATGATCTTTTATACTTCTTCCCTTTAGAAGCAGGAAATCACTGCAGTAGACGCCACTACTTCAGTATTTCCACGAGCTTGCAGGTGGCTACCCTACTGCATTGTGAAACATAGGACTTTGACCAATTATGACAGGCATCTTTCAGAGATTGCTTCACATTTTCAAAAAGAATGCAATCTAATGAATGAGTTCTCTGATCAGATGAGGTGGATGGTGATGTCACACTTTCCATTTTGTTCAATAGGAGAATACTTTGCATATTTATAGTTACAAGCTGTCGCTGCTCCCAATCTAACATCTGTGTGAGTAAGGATAAACAGCCCAGAATACAGACGGTGTAAGTTCAGGGACATGTACCCGCACGCACACAGTTGTCAAATTGAGAGCAGAGGCTTTGTCCATGCAGCCACTGCGTCCAAATTGACATGTTTGGGACTGCCTGTACAGGAATGCAGGGAACGCCTGTGCATCCCCATGCCCATAAACACATCCTGCCCACAGGTGTAAGTCCCATGTAAATTAGGACTTAGTATGAATTTAACAGGAATTTTATAAGGTATGTTGTGTTTATGTGTGCTAATAATAATTTAAGTGTATGTTTAATGCAAATAGTGATTTGATAAACATTTGGGCAATTATTGCGGGAATTATATTGGCCCCCTGACTTTTTTTATACTGCACCCCGTGTTCAGAGAGGCTAGATTCAGCTCTAGTTTTATTCATTTTTTTGGTACTATTATCTAATGTCTCTTTTATGAGACAGAGAATGGGACTGAAGAGTTCTCATTCCCTTTATTTCCAGCCTCAGCTGCAATGCAGATGAATGAATAGAAGCCTCTGTACAGAAGCTCCTATTCATTTGCAAACTGAAGCATAGCAAACTGTTTAATATGCTTCAGTGATGAATGAACACAGGAACGATTGTTACAGATCATGACAAGTTTACCAGCCCCCCACGGCTCTCCATCCTGACACCGATCTCCCTCCTTGGCAGCAGATGTAGCTGGCAGGAGGGGGAGGAGAGGCTTGCCAGCAGTGCTGCAGGGAGGAGGAGCCAGTGGATTGGTGAGATGGGTAGTACAGGGGGTTAGAGCAGCTGAGGGAGATCTATTTGTAGAGTTAAGTCCTGTTGCGGGAAGGGGGAGTTATTGGCAGTGCTGCGCCATGTAGAGTACGAAGCAGACAACCTCCTTCTGACCATTCTGCTTCCCCAAGCTCTGTGTGCACTGTGGGAATCCTGCAGCACAATAGTCAAGGGAAGGAGTGCTTAGCACACCCCAGTGTCCAGAGCAGCCTGGGGGTGCCAATTAAATCTGGGGGGTCCAGTACAGCCCTAGATCCGCCCATGTGTAAAACTCTTTAAAATCTCTTTGAGATGTACTGAGGTGTGTCTAGAAAGATTCTGCAGAAACCCTGTACCAAAGTAGCAAAATATAGAAACATAGAAACAGAAAAGTGATGGCAGAAAAAGACTGAGTAGTCAATCAAGTCTGCCCATTTTATTATTTTTTTGTTTTTGTTTTTTTGTGTTTTCTTTCTTTTTTTTTTATTATCTTGTTGTCTGACTATAGATCTATGTTTATCCCAAGCATGTTTGAAGCCATTTACTGTTGACTGTCTCACTACCTCTGCTGCTAAGGATGAGCCGAACACCCCCCGGTTTGGTTCACAGCAGAACATGCGAACAGGAAAAAAATTTGTGCGAACACCGTTAAAGTACTGTATATGGGACGCGAACGTGAAAAATCAAAAGTGCTAATTTTAAAGGCTTATATGCAAGTTATTGCCGTAAAAAGTGTTTGGGGACCCGGGTCCTGCCACAGGGGACATGTATCAATGCAAAAAAAAGTTTCAAAAATGGCTGTTTTTTTGGGAGCAGTGATTTTAATAATGCTTAAAGTGAAATAATAAAAATTTAATATTCCTTTATATATCATGCCTGGGGGTGTCCTTAGTATGCCTGTAAAGTAGTGCATCTTTCTCATGTTTATAACAGTACCACAGCAAAAATTATAAATACCACAGCAAAATTACATTTCTAAAGGAAAAAATGTAATTTAAAACTGCTCGCGGCTGTAATGTATTGTCGGATCCCGGCAATATAGATAAAAATACCAAAAATATATTTTTTAAAAATGGCGTGGATGCCCCCCCCAAAAAAAATCCATACCAGGCCCTTCAGGTCTGGTATGGATATTAAGGGGAACCCCGAACCAAATTTATTTTTTAAATGGTGTGGGGGTCCCCCAGGCCCCCCAGGCACTATATGCTCTGAGCAGCAGTATATATACTATACGTTCTGCCCTATATACTCTGCAGAAAAACTGGGCCTTAGGTGTTGGTGGTACCAGAACACTGTAACCCCTCACAGTTACTCTTGTTGGGGGTAGGAATGGGCCCTGCTGTGAAATATTATTTAAAAAATGTAAATTAAATGGCCCTGTTAAACAGGGGCAGAAAAATTGGGTCTTTGGTTTTGGTGGCACAAGCACACTGTAAGCCCTCACAGTTACTCTTGTTGGGGACAGGAACAGGCCCTGCTGTGAAATATTATATCAAAAATTGTAATTGTCACGCCATGTCCAGGATTCGAGAAAACGAGTGGCCTCTATGGTAGGTAAATAAAGTGGTCATTGTTAGAGACTTGGACCATCATCCAGGAATCTAGAATTGATAAAGTTGGGAGCCTGGTCCCCAATTAGGCTGCTAGAAGTACAATGACATGGTAGCAGTTAATGACTCCAATGGTGATATACCTGTACTGCTACCATGTTCTATTGTGTAACTGATGATTTGTTTTTTTGCATCAATAAAATCAACTGTATAATTTTTACATTATTGTTTTATCATTTAATATTGTAATATATATTTTTTACTGTACCGCAATAGTCCAAAATGCCCTCATGTCCTTCTGGCAGCCTGATTGGGGACCAGGCTTCCAACTTTGTCAATTCATGTCCAGGATTTGATCCTGGTACCTGGGGATGGTTCCCTACTGCCTGAGCAACTGGGAAACTTCCTTCTGTGTAGAGCCCTTGTTATACCCTGCTCCTTGATCTTATACCCTGGCCCCACCCAGTGCCCAGCTGTAGGCACACGATTTAGTGTATAAATCATCACTTCCCCTTCCTGTCTTTGCCCTAGTACAGGGGGTCCCCAGGTTACAAACAAGTTAGGGACTTTAGGTTTGTTCTTAAGTTGAATCTGTTTGTAAGTCGGAACAGGTCCATTTTTTAAGTGTAGCTCCAGCCAAAAAAAATATTTTTAAGCTTTTTGGATAGCATAGGGAAGGGTTAACACCCCTGTAACATTTGTTTTGCTGTCTGTGCCCCTGTTCAGAAGATTTCACCTCACTTTCTGTCCCAATGACAATTGGATTTTGAAAATTTGGGGTTCTTGTGGAAACAAGCCTTGGTGATAAAGCATCAGCGGAGGTGCCTTTTCCCCATAATAGCTCTTACAGGAGTGAATTTCCCTTCCTAGGGGTAGATTTCCTCTCACTTCCTGTTGTCTCTCTCCGTTTGTAAGTAGGAGTCGTTTGTAAGTCGGATGTTTGTAACTAGGGGACCCCCTGTATAGGTTTCTGTTCCTTGGTGTATGATAGTGTGTTTCTGGTTGCTGACTTTGCTTGTTTCTGACTCTGCTTCTGGGATTACCCCTTGGATTAACGCTGATTTTGTTGCCAACCCTGCCTGTTCCCGATGCTGCCTTCTGGTTGACCCCCATGTACTTCTGCCTTGGTCAGCTGACTTGGATCATTTAGAATTGCCCTTTCTCCCACCTGGTTCCTGTCTTCGACATCTACTAATCGTTATTTTTTTTGCTGGTGGTTCCTTGTTAGGCGGTTTGCACCTTCTATTGTGGTCCCTTAAAACTGGCTGCAGGATCTCAACCGTCCCTCCACCTGATACTGGTATAACAAGACTACCGGTCAGGAAACCGGTGTGACGGTTGGAATCTCCTGGCAGACCTGACATTATACTAGGGCCAGATGGACCTCAGCAAGCTGGTGCAGGCAGTCTCTCTTCAGGGACAGGTGTTGGGTGAGCAGGCCAATCGTGTACAGTCATTGGAGGAGAAATTAGATGCTATCACAACTATGTTATCCTCTTTGTCTACTGCACGTGGTGCTAGTCCTGCTACATCTAATAACCAAGAGTCTGGGGCTGGGGAACCTGTTGTCGTGTTTAACCCCCAGGGTTCTCCTGCTCTTAAGATACCTCTCCTTGAGAAGTATGATGGGAACCCCTTGGATTGCAGGGGATTTCTCAACCATTGCCGGTTGCATTTTAGAAATCAACCTTCTGTGTTTGCCTCTGCTCAAGCCAAGGTGACATTTATTATTTCCTTGCTAAAGGGCAGAGCTTTGTTCTGGATGTCACCTCTTCTTGAGAAAGATTCTCCTATACTTACCGACTACCCCATGTTTATGAAAACCTTTGAGAAAATATTTCCTGGCAGAGTAGCTGCAGCTGAGTCCTGTATTTTCAATTTACATCAAGGTAAAGGAACGGTAGCATCTTATGCCATTGAATTCCGCATGCTTGCAGCAGAAACTACCTAGGATAATTGCTCCCTTAAGGCCGCTTTCCGCAAAGGTCTTGTGGAACGCATAAAGGACGAATTAACCTACCGTGAGGTCCCAGTGGCCTTGGAGGATTTCATCAATTTGTGTATCCTGGTGGAAACTCACTTCTCTTTGCACCAGTTAGAGAGAGGGCGCCAGAGACAATTTATTCCTCACAGATTTGATGCTAAATCTCCCCCTTAGCAATTACTTGCCCCTTCTGTCCCTTCTACTGTCAGGTCTGAGGAAGAACCCATGTATGTAGGGGCTGGACGTTTGAACGTACTAAACGCAGGACCCTAGGCCTCTATCTATATTGTGGAAAGCCGGGTCACCTCCTGCTTTCTTGTCCGGTGCGGCCGGAAAACTTCCTGGCTTAATGGGTGATCGTGGAGCTCCATTAGGCCATGCTGTTTTGAATCCTCCTCAAGAGAGACTAGTAGTCTCTATATCCTTGTCCTGGAATGATAAGGGCTGTTCCGCAGTTGCTTTTATTGATTCCGGTGCTGGTGGGGTATTTCCCTATGCAGCGCTGGTTAAGAGTGTTTAGATCCCGACTGTTCCTAAAGATCCACTGCTCTGTGTAACTACTCTTAGCGGAGACCCTCTTGGTGATGGACTTATCACTCACGAATCCAAGACTCTTTCCGTCCTGTTGGGTGCTTCGCATTTTGAAGTCTTATTGTTTGAAATCATTCTGTCTCAGTACCCAGTAATTCTCGGTTTTCCTTGTTTATGTAAACATAACCCGTCTACTGACTGGTCCTCTGGTTAAATCTCTGCCTGGAGCACATTCTATCATGTCAACTGTCTCCAAAAGGTAGTACATGATGATGTGTCCATTCATATGGTGACTATTGCCCCTGAATTACCTGAGGCCTATGCAGATTTTTCTGACGTGTTTTCTGAAAAGAAAGCGGAGGTTCTCCCTCCCCACCGCCCTTATGACTGCTCTATAGTTTTGCTACCCGGGGCTCCCCTACCTAAGGGAAGAACCTATCCTCTCAGCCTCGCGGAGACTAAGGTGATGAAAGAATACATCAAAGACAGTCTAAGGAAGGGTTTAATTCACCCTTCCACCTCTTCCATGGGGGCAGGGTTCTTTTTTGTGGAGAAGAAAGATGGAGGACTTAGGCCCTGCATTCACTATAGGGCTCTTAATTGAATTACTGTAAAAAATCGGTACCCTCTCCCTGTAATTACTGAGCTGTTTGACTGTCTTCAAGGATCTAAGATCTTTACCAAACTGGACCTTCATTCTGCCTACAATCTCATCAGAAACAAAGCAGTCGAAGAATGTAAGACAGCTTTCAATATTCGTAGGGGGCATTATGAGTGTCACGCCATGCCATTTGATCTTTACAATGCCCCAGCTGTGTTCCAAGAGTACATAAATTACATTTTCAGAGATCTACTGAACACTTTTGTTGTCGTCTACTTGGATGATATTCTCATTCACCCTAATGCCACATACACACGATCAGATTTTAAGACAACAAATGTTGGATGTGGGCTTGTTGGCAGAAAGTCCGACCGTGTGTATGCTCTATTGAACATTTGTTGTCAGACTTTCTGCTGGCTAGCAGGTTCTCAAATTTTCCACCAACAAATTTTTGTTGTCAGACTTTCCGATCGTGTGTACACAAGTCCGTCACACAAAAGTCCACACATGCTTGGAATCAAGTATGAGCTGGAAACGCTCGGTCTTGAAAAACTAGCATTCATAATGGAGATATCACATGACTAATGAACTTCCTTTTTATTGGCTCGTCGTACGTCTTGTACGTCACCACGTTCGAAATTGTTGGCCAACATTTGTGTGACCGTGTGTATGCAAGACAAGTTAGAGCCAGCACACTTCGAACAAAATTCTATGGTTTTGTTGTCGGAAAGTCTGATCGCATTTATGGGGCATAAGGATTTACAGCATCATGGTTGCCATGTACGCACTATTTTCCAACATATAATAGATCATAGGTTGTACGCTAAACTTTCCAAGTGCTCCTTTGAACTACCGGAAATACCTTTCTTGGGGTATATAATCTCGTCCAAAGGATTCCAGATGGATTCCAAGAAGCTCAATGCCATCCAATATATTGGAGAAGAATATATTCTCTGTTGCCGAACAAAACAACATCATAGGTAATAGAGAGCTTTTGGCCATAAAGCTAGCATTCTCCAAATGGAGACACTGTTTAGAAGGTACGGAACTTCCAGTTGTGGTTCAGACTGACCATAAAAACTTGACCTACCTGGAGAAGGCCCAAAGACTGAATTCCAGACAAGCCCGCTGGGCATTTTCTTCTCCCGGTTAAACTTCGTGGTAACTTTCATTCCGGGCACCAAGAACATCAAAGCTGATGCCCTGTCTCAACAATTCCCTTGCGAGAATCTGCAAGTACCTCCGGATCATATTGTTCCTCCCGAGCAAATCGTTGCTCAACTGAATACAACCCTACAAAGGAACTTGTTGGCTGCACAATCTTGAGCTCCTTCCATTCTTTCAGTTCCGCCCAATACCTTGTTTGTTCCCCAAGAATTACAGAAAGAAGTTTAGCAATGGGCCCATGGGCAGAAGGTATCCGGACACCCTGGTATCAATCAAAGCTTCTTACACTTTAAATCGCTGGTTTGGTGGCCTACCCTAAAGAGGAATCTGACAGCCTTTGTTAGAGCTTGTTCCGTTTGTACGGCCATTAAGATGCATGGATTTGTTCCATAAGGTCTACTACAACTGTTACCTGTTCCTCATGCTCCCTGGACTCATATTAGCATGGATTTTATTGTGGACTTACCCACCTTCAGTGGGAATACCATCATTTGGGTTGTAGTAGACCGATTCACTAAATTAGCCCACTTCATTCCTATGCCCACACTACCGTCTGCTCCTAGCTTAGCTCAATCCTTTATTGAAAATGTCATCTGTTTACACATCATTCCTGTCGATATTGTTAGCGACAGAGGCCCTCAATTCATATCCTCATTCTGGAGGGCTGTTTGGATGCATCTGGGGATCAAGAATTCCCTGTCTTTGGAATACCACCCCCAATCTAATGGCCAGACGGAAAGGGACAATCAAGACTTGGAGATCTATCTAAGGGCTTATATCAATGCTGAACATGACAATTGGAGCAAGATGTTATCTCTAGTGGAATTACCGCACAATTTGCAATGGCACGCTTCTCTAAGATGTTCACCCTTCCAAGCTGCCTTTGGGTATCAACCCACGGTTCTCCCCTTCCAGTCTTCCTTGGTAGAGGTACCTGTGGCAGTCAACATGGTGTGAAGATTAACTATGCACTGGAGAAACATAAGAAAGGATCTGCTTCAGTCTGCACACAGATACAAGTGGTATGCAGATCGTCACAGAAAACCTGCACCCCGCTATAGTCTGAATCAGCTGGTTGAAAGTCCACCAAGAACATTAAACTGCAACAACCCTCTCCCAAGTTAGGTCCTAGAGTTATAGGACCTTTTCGCATTCTTTTCTAGGTCAACCCGGTGGCTTATAAACTACGCTTGCCCCCTCACCTTTGAATTTCCAATACGTTTCATGTATCCTTGCTTAAACCCTTTGTCAAGAATAGGTTCTCTCTATCCTCTAGCCATCCTTCTCAGGTCTCTGTGGATGACCATCAAGAGTACAAAATTAGTAAACTCCTGGATTTCTGACATAGGGGTAGACAATTGGAGTATCTAGTGGACTGGAAGGGCTACTCCATTACAGAAAGGACTTGGGTGCCTGCTCGTGATGTTCATGCCCATCCAAACCCAAATAGGTTGGGGGGCATCTTTGTGTGGGGGGTACTGTGACGCCATGTCCAGGATTTGATCCTGGAACCTGGTTTTGCTGTGGATGGTTCCCTACTGCCTGAGCCACTGGGAAAGTTCCTTCTGTGTAGAGCCCTTGTTATGCCCTGCTCCTTAATCTTGGACCCTGGCCCCACCCAGTGTCCAGCTGTAGGCAGTCACATGATTTAGTGACCTATAAATCATCACTTCCCCTTCCTGTCTTTGCCCTAGTATAGATTCCTGTATGATATTGTGTTTCTGGTTCCTGCCTCTGCTTGTTCCTGACTCCGCTTCTGGGATTACCCCTTGGATTAATGCTGATTTTGTTGCCGACCCTGCCTGTTCCCAGCGCTGCCTTCTGGTTGACCCCCGTGTACTTCTGCCTTGGTCCGCTGACTTGGATCGTTTAGGATTGCTGTTTCTCCCACCTGGTTCCTGTCTTCGGCCTCTACTAACCGTGAGTTATTTGCTGGTGGTTCCTTGTTAGGCGGTTTGCATCTTCTATTGTGGTCCTTTAATACTGGGTGCAGGATCTCAACTGTCCCTCCACCTGATACTGGGATAACAAGACTACCGGTCAGGAAACCGGAGTGACGTTGGAATCTCTTGGCAGACCTGACAGTAATTACATGCCCCTGTTAAACAGGGGCAGAAAAAATTGGGCCTTGGGTGGTGGTGGTGCCCTAAACCAAAAAATCATTGGAAGCTACCATCACCAAGATTGAGGAGGAATAGGATAGTCAGCATAGGCAGTCTTCAAATTCAATTGGTTACATCAGCATCAGGTGCTTGATAGCTGCTGATCCAAGACTGACTCATTTTCATGAATGTGAGCCTATCAATGGAGTTTGTAGACAGGCGCACTCTTTGATCTGTTACAAACCCTCCAGCAGCACCTGGATGCAGGACAGGCACAAGGAGAGAGGCGCCTCTGGGTGCAGATATAGGACAAGTTTAATAGCACTTAGTACAGGCAACTCACATTTGAGAAGTCATAGGTAGGCATGGATAAGTCCCAGCATGGGGGTGATCTGGTCATCAGTTTGTCAATCCGTTCCTGTGAGGAAGAGGCGCCTCTTATGACTTCTCAAATGTTTAAGTGCTATTACACTTGTCCTATATCTGCACCCTAAGGCTCCACTCTCCTTGTGTCTTTTCAGTGTACTGCAACATGGTTTCTGTTCCCCCTTAATGGCAGCCCTGAGTGTGGGACCCCCCATTACATCCGATATGGTCCTTGTACTTTTTTAATATACCAAAAGATCATGGACTCTTGTCATTTTATCTTATGTTTGCATAGATCACTATGCTTTTAAATTAATTAATTTATGGTTAATAACATTGTGTGATACTTAGTGCTCTAGTTCCCTGTGCCTTTACTTGTATATTATGCAAGACAACCCAGTAGCTCAATTGCATATTGAGCTAGTTCTGGCAAATGGTCCATCCTCAAGACCCAGTAGACCAGTGCATGCTCTGTTGGAAAGGTCGCCAAGCCTACTCTTGCCCCTAGATATTCCCACACCATATAATGCAGACACTGACGATGGTTGCTTGAACCAATCAGACCTTGAAAAATTGTTTAAAGGCATTGGTCAGCCAGCCACCTTCTCCACCGCTCTTCCTCTGACTGAACAAAGCCTCAGCAACATGTTGTCCCAGGGTATATAGACTGTGTTATATACTAGACTGTGTGTGTGTGTGTGTGTGTGTGTATATACACCTCCTGAAGTGTATTAGTAATTATACACACTATATTAGATACTGTGTACAGCACCAGAAAACTAGTAGAAACTGTACACACTGTATTAGATACACTTCAGGTGGCGTACACAGTATTAGAAACTGTACACACTGTATTAGACATTGTGTACACCACCAGAAATGTAGTAGAAACTGTACACACTGTATTAGATGTTGTGTACACCGCCTGCACTGTATTAGAAACTGTACAACGGCTGTACTCTATTGTATACTGTGTATACCACCAGAAGTGTAGTAGAAACTGTACACACTGTTTTGGACACTGCCTTAAGTGTATTAGAAATATATATATATATACACACACTGCCACTAACTGAATAACCTGCCTGCTTAATCTAACTCAAGCTATCTCTCTGTCCACTCCAACAACATTAGACATGGCCGCTGTGTAAGCAGCCTTATATAGTGTGGGGCGTGGACTAGCCTCCCTGAGCCATGATTGGCCAAAGGCACCCTGCCTTTGGCCAATTATGGGTCTCTCAGCAGAGCATGATGTGATTGGCCAAAGCATGCAGGTCAGGTAAGTGCTTTAGCCAATCATCATACAGCAATGCACTGCGAGATTGCAGGGCATTATGGGGTGTTCTGCGGTGCTCAAATTTCCCATGAACACCACATAATGCACTGCGATATGCGAACAGGAGACCACTAGGGATGAGCTGAACACCCCCGTTTGGTTCGCACCAGAACCTACGAACAGACCGAAAGTTTGCGCGAACTTTAGAACCCCATTAAAGTCTATGGGACTCAAACGTTCAAAATCAAAAGTGCTAATTTTAAGGCTAATATGCAAGTTATTGTCCTAAAATGGGTTTGAGGACCTGGGTCCTGCCCCAGGGGACATGTATCAATGCAAAAAAAAGTTTTAAAAATGGCAGTTTTTTGGGAGCAGTGATTTTAATGATGCTTAAAGTGAAAAAAAAAGTAAAATATTCCTTTAAATATTGTACCTGGGGTGTGTCTATAGTATGCCTGTAAAGTGGCGCGTGTTTCCTATGCTTAGAACAGTCCCTGCACAAAATGACATTTTTAAAGGAATAAAAGTCATTTATGAAAAATAAAAGAAAAAAATTGCTCTACAAATTGAAATTGCACAAAAATCAATAATGCAATAAATCAATGTAAACACTGAAAACCTACATAAACGTCCAATGAAATCAGATCATTAGTGTAATAATAGTAAAAAGCTAATTTAAGACAAAGTCCATAGGCGTGAAAATATCTAGAAGAATCCTTCAATAGTTCTCCGCGAATAGCAAGTGGGAAAGTGAAAATTAGGTACACCCAGCAAAGTGATCCTTCACCGTCACACATATGCGCTTACCGAATGGGAAGCATTATAAGGCACATCTCAAGGCTGTATCCCGGTCAGGAAACTTGACATAACCACTACTCCAGATACCGCTAGGGATGATGGGCGCGTAGAATAAGTCACAATATCTTATCAGCAGTAGCCCTCTGTACAACATGGATTCAATCAGACAACAACCCGAATCAATCACATAGGGGTAGAAAGGCAGCCATAGCATGAATCTGATAGGAACTTTTATTAAAATAAGGTAAAACACTTACAAATTTGGAGTGTAAAAAAGAGCATTCGCCAGCCGGCAAGCAAGCGCCCGTTTGTAGTTGCGTGCGATGACGTCAGAGCGTCAACCTCCCGACGTACGTTTCATCTAATCACTGACGTCGTCTGGGGAACCATCTATACCATATATCTTCTATCTTCCTTGGGTTTCTTCCTCCATCTTCTTCTGGTTCTTCTGGTTCTTCCTCGTCCTGCATCTTCATCCGCGGCGTCTTCTTCCCTTCTCCTCGGGCAGCTCCGCATCCATGATGGCATGGAGGGAGGCTCCCGCTGTGTGATGCTTCTCCTCTTCTAAAGGTTCTTAAATAACGGGGGGCGGGGCCACCCCGTGACCCCGCCCCCTCTGACGCACGGGGACTTGACGGGGACTTCCCTGTGGCATTCCCCATGATGTCAGAAGGGGGCGGGGTCCCCACGCCATTTTTTTTGGCCGGGGTTCCCCTTAATATCCTGAAGGGCCTGGTATGGAATTTAGGGGGACCCCCCCACGTCATTTTTTTTTTTAATTTTGGTTCGGGGTTCCCCTGTGGGGAATTCCCATGCTGTTTTTATCAATGAACTTGTATGTGTATTGTCGGACCAGCAATTCATTAATAGCCGCGAGTAGTTTTAAATGACATTTTTTCCTTTGAAATGTCATTTTGCTGTCAGACTGTTCTAAACACGGGAAACATGCGCCCCTTTACAGGCATACTATAGACACCCCCCAGGTACGAAATTTAAAGGAATATTACACTTTTATTGTTTCACTTTAAACATTATTAAAATGACTGGCCGTTTTTAAAACTTTTTTTTTGCATTGGTCCATGTTACCTGGGGCAGAACCCAGGTCCCCAAACACTTTTTTTGACAATAACTTGCATACTGTATAAGCCTTTAAAATTAGCACTTTTGATTATTCATGTTCGTGTCCCATTGACTTTAATGGTTTTCTCATGTTCGAACAAATTTTTTGCCTGTTCGCAAGTTCTAGTACGAACCAAACAGGGGGTGTTCGGCTCAACCCTAGCCACAACACTGCAACCCCTCACAGATGCTATAGTTGGAGCGCAGGAATGAGCCCTGCTGCAAATTATTGCATCAAAAATTGTAATTACACGACCCTGTTAAACAGGGGCTGAAAAATTGGGCCTTGGGCATTGGTGCTGGTGCCACAACACTGCAACCCCTCACAGATACACTAGTTGGAGCGCAGGAATGAGCCCTGTTGCAAAGTATTGCATCAAAAATTGTAATTATCTGCCCCTGTTAAACAGGGGCTGAAAAATTGGGCCTTGGGCACTGGTGGCAGTGCCCAGAACCAAAAATGTTCTTACAAGCTATCAGCATGAAAATTAAGGAGGAAGAGGATTGTGACTCAGCATAAAAGGATAGTCACATAGGCAGTCTTGAAGGGATTTTAGAATTAAAAAAAAATCAAATCGGTTACATCAGCATCAGGTGCTTGGTAGCTGGTGATCCAAGACTGATTAATTTTCATGAAGGTCAGCCGATTGACCGATTCAGTGGACAGGCGCACCCTGTGATCGGTTACAAAGCCTCCAGCAGCACTGAATGTGCATTCCGAAAGAACGCTGGATGCAGGACAGGCCAGTAGCTCAATTGCATACTGTGCAAGCTCTGGCCAGTGATCCATCCTCAAGACCCAGTAACCCAGAGGATTTTTGGTTGGAAAGGTCTCCAAGTCTGATCTTGCCCCTAGGTATTCCTGCAACATGTGAATCATACGCTGGCGATGGTTGCTGAAACCGATCATACCTTGGGGCTGCGGACTAAAAAATTGTCTGAATGCATCGGTCAGACGGCCACCTTCTCCACCGCTCCTTCTGTGACTGACCGAAGCCTCAGCAACACGTTGTCCAGGAGGACCAGGAAATTGTAACCTTTCAGGCTCTGGAAACGCATTGCACAAACCTTTCTGCAAGACCTCCCGAAGATGTTTCATCCTCTGCTCCCTCTGCGACAGCAAGATAAGGTCCGCAACCTCACTCTTGTAATGTGGATCAAGGAGGGTTGCCAGCCAGTAATCATCCCTCCCCTTGATACCATGAATACGAGGATCCTTCCACAGGCTTTGCAGGATCAGGGAGGCCATGCAGCATAGGTTTGCTGAGGCATTCCGTCCAGAGTCCTCTGGGTCACTAAGGACGACATGATCTGCAGCCACCTCCTCCCAGCCACATACAAGTTCATGGGTTTCTTCGGACTGTAAATGATCCCTTAAAGACTGCTGCTGATGCTGAGTGCCAGGCTCCACCTCCATGCTGACACAATCCTACTCCTCCTCCTCCTCCTCTTCCTGTGTGATCGGCGGGCATGCAGGAACACTGTCTGGATAAAGGGGGCCTTGAGAGGTAAGGAAGTCCTCCTCTTCCTCCCTCTATTCTGCCTCAAGTGTCCTGTCCATTATTCCACGCAGCGTGTGCTCCAACAGGTGGACAAGAGGGACAGTGTCACTGATGCATGGTGTACCGATAGCAGATTGCCCGCAAGTACTTGGCTGTGACACACCTAATTCTACACCTTCATTCCTCTCAGTGCAGGTTTCAGAGAGGACTGAAGGTATAGTGGGGTTGGAGATCCCAGCCGATGAGGAGCAAGGAGAGGTCCGCTTTGTTCTTTGGTGTGGGTCTTTTAGTTACCCAAGCGGGTGATGTTTTGGCCACGCGAGATACGCTTGAGACATATGTTGCAAATAGCAGCAGTGGGATCTGATGTACTCATGTCAAAAAAGGCCCACACTACAGAACTTTTGGAAAAACGCACAGAGACAGCAGCGCACTGCACATGCAGAGCTCTGCGGTGTAATGCAGTCGGTGTGCTACCATTAAGCTGGCCCCTGGAGGGCATCCTGCCTCGTTGGAGACGTGCCTCTTCCTCCACCTCCTCCTCTCTCCTATCAGGCACCCACGTGGAGTCAGTGACCTCATCATCCCCTCCCTCCTCATCACTGGAGCAAAGCTGGCAGTATGCTGCAGCTGGGGGAACATGACTGCCAGATTTCTGTCCTTCTTGGGCACCCCCTCTCTCTGGGCTCACGTTACTGCCTTCCTCTAGCTAGGTACCTTCATCGGAGCCTTCATAATGCTGGGCATCCTCCTGGAGCATGTACCCAACACTGTGGTCAAACAGTTCGGGGGACTCTTCAGAAGGACATGGTGGGGCTAGGGAAGGAGTGACTGATGCCATTGAGCTGAGGGAAGAGGCTGCATTGGCAGCTGCTTTGCGAGACAAAGTACCCTGAGCCTGGGTGAGAGAGGATGAGGAGGATGAGGACGGCTTGGTCATCTACTCTACCAAGTTTTCCGCATGTTACGGCTCAAGACGGCTAGCTGCCAAAAAAAAGGACAAGCGTGTCCCATGGCCATGTGCTGATGAGGATGCACCGTCTCCATGACCAGCACTGTTGCCTCTAGACACAGAGCCTGCTTGCCCTCTTTCATTGGCTTGTGATTGTCTGCCTCTCCTTGTTGGCCTTCCAGACATACTAATGGCCTGCAGTGAGATGTAGCTGCACAAAGCTGGGATGTGTATGTATGTACTGATACTGCAGCTAGCAGAATCAACTGCCTGCCTGTAGTATTATTAGTATGAGAACACCAGCAATTGTCTTCAGGTAGCTTTAGGTACACACTGTGCAGAGGACACAGTACACTAACTGTAAATACTGCAGCTGCCTGCCTGTGGTATTAATAGGATCAGAACAACAACAATTGTCCTCAGGTAGCTTTAGGTGCACACTGTGCAGAGGACACAGTACACTAACTGTAAATACTGTAGCTGCCTGCCTGTGGTACTAATAGGATCAGAAGAACACCACCAATTTTCTTCAGGTAGCTTTAGGTGCACACTGTGCAGAGGACACAGTACACTAACTGTAAATACTGTAGCTGCCTGCCTGTGGTATTAATAGGATCAGAACAGCAATTGTCTTCAGGTAGCTTTAGGTGCACACTGTGCAGAGGACGCACTACACTAACTGTAAATACTGCAGCGTCCTGTGGTACAAATAGGATCAGAAGAACACCACCAATTTTCTTCAGGTAGCTTTAGGTGCACACTGTGCAGAGGACGCACTACACTAACTTGTAAATACTGTAGCTAATAGGACTAATAGGATCAGAAGAACACCAGCAATTTTCTTCAGGTAGCTGTAAATACTGTAAAAACGCCTGCCTGTCAGTAGGAAGAGAATAACAGGAACAGATCTAGCTAAACTGAATACAGTGTTGTGTGTGTGTGTATATATATATATATATATATTACTCTGCATTAAGTGTAGACTAGATATTCAGTCAGTGTAGGCATTGTATTATATATAACAGTTTATTGAAGTGGTTAAGGGGAACCCCGCGCCAAAATTAAAAAAACAATGGTGTGGGGGTCCTCCCAAAATCCATACCAGACCCTTATCCAAGCAAGCAGCCATGGAAGGCCAGAAAAAGAGGGGAAGGAACGAGTGCCCCCCTTGAACCATACCAGTCCGCTTGCCCTCAACATGGGGAGGGTGCTTAGGGGTCCCCCCAAAGCACCTTGTCCCCATGTTGATGGGGACAAGGGCCTCATCCCTTGCCCGGTGGTTGTTGGGGTCTGCAGGCGGGGGACTTATCAGAATCTGGAAGCCCCCTTTAACAAGGGGGCCCCCAGATCCCGGCCCCCCCTATGTGAATGGGTATCGGTTACCCATTCACCAAAAAAAGTGTCAAAAAAGTAAAAATGATAGGAGACAGTTTTTGACAACTCCTTTTATTAAAAAAAAAGTGTCCCGCAATGTCCATCCATTTTCAATCACGGCGCCTGGACCCGAAAAATAGAAAAAAAAAAGGTCAGCCTCGATGGGAGGCGCCCCGCCGACTGCTGTCTTTTTGCGGTGACAGCTGTTATATAGGCAAGGGCGGGCCACCTGGTGATGTGACGTCAGAGGGGACGGGGTCATCGTTTACATCACGGGTGGCCCAGCTCTTGTCTATATAACAGCTGTCAAATCCAAGAGACAACAGTCAGCGGGATGCCTCCCATGGAGGCGGAGCTTTTTTTTCTATTTTTCGTGTCCATCAGGCACCGTAATTGAAGATTGATTGACATCATGGACACTTTTTTTTTTAATAAAGGAATTGTTGTTTTTACTTTTTTGACACTTTTTTTGGTGAATGGGTAACCGATACCCATTCACATGGGGGGCCGGGATCTGGGGGCCCCCTTGTTAAAGGGGGCTTCCAGATTTCGATAAGCCCCCCACCCACAGACCCCCACAACCATTGAGAAAAGGTTGTGGGAATAAGGCCCTTATCCCCATCAACATGGGGACAAGGTGCTTTGGGGGTACCCCAAAACACCCTCCCCGTGTTGAGGGCAAGTGGCCTGGTATGGTTCAGGAGGGGGGCGCTTGCTCGTCCCCCCCTTTTCTGGCCTGCCATGGCTGCTTGCTCAGATAAGGGTCTGTTATGTATTTTGGGGGGACCCCACGCCATTTTTTTTTTAATTTTGGCGTGTCGTTCCCCTTAAAATCCATACCAGACCCTAATAGGATCAGAAGAACATCACTAATTTTCTTCAGATAGCTTTAGGTGCACACTGTGCAGAGGATGCACTACACTAACTTGTAAATACTGCAGCTGCCTGCGGTACTAATAGGATCAGAAGAACACCACCAATTTTCTTCAGGTAGCTTTAGATGTGTATATATATATATATATACACAGTACACTGTAAGTGCAGCTAACTGACTTGCCTGCCTACTCTATCTAACTTAAATCAAATGACACTATCTCTCTCTATCTCTATCTCTCTCTCAACGCCTGAACACACTACACAGGGCCGACATGCAGGCAGCCTTATATAGTGTGGGGCGTGTACTTAGCCCCCTGAGCCATAATTGGCCAAAGCCACCCTGGCTTTGGCCAATTACGGCTCTCTGTACAGATGGCACTGTGACTGGCCAAGCATGCGGGTAATAGTGCATGCTTGGCCAATCATCAGCCAGCAGTGCACTGCGATGCCGCAGTGAATTATGGGCTGTGACGCGCTGCTTGAATTTGGCGCGAACAATCTATATCGTGCGCTATTCAACGAGCAGTCAAACATGCGATGTTCGAGTAGAACAAGTGTTCGACTCGAACTCGAAGCTCATCCCTAGCGAACACCTGATGTTCGAGTGGAACTTAGGTTCGACCCAAACATCAAGCTCACCCCTATTTGCTGGTAGTTTATTCCAAGCATCAACGACCCTTTCAGTAAAATAGTACTTTCTAAGATTCGTTTTGAACTTTTCTCCAGTTAGTTTGAGGCCATTTCCCCGTGTTTTTGACTTTGGTTTATAATGAAAAAACTGCCTTCCTGAACCTTATTCACCCCCTTGATGTATTTAAAGTTTTCAATCTTGTCTCCCCTTTCCCTTCTTTCCTCCAGGCTGTACATATTAAGTTCCTGAAGTCGCATCTCAATATGTTTTATCCCCCACACCTTTCAGAAGTTTTGTTACCCGTCTTTGGACTCGTTCTATCTTATCAATATCTTTCTGTAAGTGAGGTCTCCAGAACTGAACACAGTATTGTATTAAATTAGGTCTCTCTAAACATCTATATATAGGGGAATCGGGACCTCCTTCCTCCTGCTGGTGATCCCTCTAGTGATGCATCCTAATATTCTATTTGCTTTTCCCAATGCCTGGTTACACTGTTTGCTCATTTTACAATATATCTTGTTAAACCACACCATGCTATTTTGTGATTTGCATCTCAAAAAAAAAAATCAGCTTCAACCGCTTTAATTTGAATACTGTTAGTCCATACAGTGGGGACAGAAAGTATTCAGACCCCCTGTTTTTCTGTCAATATGGGGTGCTGTGTGTACATTAATGAGGAAAAAAATGAATTTAAATGATTTTAGCAAATGGCTGCAAAATAACAAAGAGTGAAAAATTTAAGGGCGTCTGAATACTTTCCGTCCCCACTGTAAAGCCGCATACACATGAGCGGACTTTACAGCAGACTTTGTCCTGCGGACTTTTCGACGGACTTTACGACGGACTTTCCAAATGAATGGACTTGCCTACACATGATCAACCAAAGTCCGACAGATTCGTACGTGATGACGTATGACCGGACTAAAACAAGGAAGTTCATAGCCAGTAGCCAATAGCTGCCCTAGCGACGGTTTTTGTCCAACGGACTAGCATACAGATGAGCGGACTTTTCGATCTGACTCGAGTCCGTCAAAGATTTGAAACATGTTTCATTTCTAGGTCCGTCAAACTTTTGGGGAAAAAAAGTCCGCTGGAGCCCACACATGATCGAATTGTCCGACGGACTCCGGTCCGCCGAACCAAGTATGCCGTAAAGTCTGGTCGTGTGTACGCGGCATTAGTCTCAGGAACATCTACCATGAGACTGTGGTCATATGTAAAAATCATAGTAACTGTTTTGCTATCTATAGCTTGGTTAATAACGCAGTGCAATAAAATGTAATATTCACTGCAAATTAGTGTACATTATTAGCTCTACTCCAATGGGATATGGCGCTTGCATTCACTTTTTCATAACGCATAAGTAAGTGTCAAACTTACCCAGAATTTTCCAAAAACTTTTACTTTACACATTATCCATTGTGAAATGGTCTATAATTAATTTGAAATGTTTAGATGTTTAACCACTAGCCTACCGCCCACTGTCATATGACGGCGGGACGGTAAGGCTCTAGCTCTGGGCGGACGTCATATGACGTGAGCCCTGTACTGTCAGTGGCGGCTAGTCACCGAGACACCGCTCGTCACCGACAGGGGTGAACAGCCACTGGGCATGGCTGTTTACCACGTGATCGGCCGTGATGAAGTCACGGCCGATCACGAATGGTAACTCCCGCATTGCACAGTGCTTGCGCCCGATCGTGAGCGCGCTGCGTATGCACGTCGGTGGCAGCGTGTTCCCGGGAACACTGCTCATCACCGACGATAGTACACAGCCATTGGCCAGGGCTGTGTACCACATGATCGGCTGTGATCTATTCACAGCCAATCACTAAATGTAAACATACAGCTGTCACTAGCTGTTGCCAGCTCTTCTCTCCTCACACACCGTTTCCAGTGTGAGGAGAGAAGAGCCAGGAGCAGTGAGTTACAGATTTATGTTTAGTAGTGTCTGCACCAACACCACACCTGTCCCATCGCCCCCCCATTGTCATCAGTCACCCCATAAAAGTGCACCTGTCACATAAGAGACTGCCATCAGTGACCATCAGCGGTGCAACCGTCACCCATCAGTGATCGTGCCCTGTCACCCATCAGTGACCTGCCCTTTCACACATCACCCGTCACCCACCAGTGACCGTGCCCTGTCACCCGTCACCCATCAGTGACCGTGCCCTATCACCCGTCACCCATCAGTGACCATCAGCGGTGCACCCTGTCACCCATCACCTGTCACCCATCAGTGACCATCACCTGTCAACCATCTGTGACCATCACCCGTCACTGTCCGTGGCCTGTCACCCATCAGTGACCATCGCCTGTCACCCATCAGTGACCGTGCCCTGTCACCTGTCACCCATCAGTGACCTGCCCTGTCACCCGTCACCAATCAGTGACCATCAGCGGTGCACCCATCACAAATCAGTGACCGTCGCCTGTCAACCATCTGTGACCATCACCCATCACCGTCCGTGGCCTGTCACCCATCAGTGACCATCGCCTGTCACCCATCAGTGACCATCACCCATCACAACATCATCACCTCTCAGTGAACGTCACCTGCCACCCATCGCACAGCCCATCAGTGACCGTCACCTGCCACCCATCTGTCACCCATCGCACAGCTACCTACCACACAGCCATGTCCAAAAGAGTATATACTAGTGAGGAGGCATTCCAGATCCTCTCCATGACTGATGAGAGCACCGGGGAGTTCTCAGATTCCAATTCCAATTCTGATTCCGAATCAAATTCGGCATTTAAACAAATCGAGAGTAGTAATGATTCTGATGAAGAATGGGTCCCTCCTAAAAGGGCACGAAGGGAACAAAGGCCCAGTATCAGTGCTGCCGCCAGCGATAGGCCCTGCGCACAAATGCCCAGGCCCAGTACCAGTGCTGGCACATCACACCTGCGTACCAGCACAGGAAATTCAACTCCCCCAACTACTGGAGTGTCACGTCCCCCAAGAGTCAGGGCTTCTACATACATGCCAGATGGTCTTGCCAACCCAACATGGCTGCCTTCCAACTCGGGATCACCAATTATTCCCCCTTTCACAGCACAGCCAGGTGTGCAGGCCAACACCCAAAATTTCACTGAGATTGACTGCTTTCACCTGTTTTTGCCCGACACTATGCTGCAATTTATTGTGGACCAGACAAATTTGTAAGCCCAGCAGTATATTGCCAGCAACCCCCAATTATCTTATGCCCGTCCGTTTGAGTGGAGAGATCTAAATTTGGAGGAGTTCAAATAGTTTTTGGGCCTCACCCTAAACTTGGGGCTTACAAAAAAAAAATGAAGGACATGCCTATTGGTCCACCAACCCCATCCACCATATGCCCATGTATTCTGCCGCAATGCCCAGGTCCCCATATGAGATGATTTTGAGATTCTTTCATTTTAACGACAACACCCAGTGCCCTCCCCGCAATCATCCAAATTCCGATAAGTTATATAAGATTCGCCCGCTGATAAATTTATTTTCCCAATGATTTGCAGAACTCTATGTCCCCAAGAAGAATATATGTGTGGATGAGTCCCTGGTACCATTTTCAGGCCGACTAGGAATAAAACAATATATTCCTAACAAAAAGGCCAAATATGGAGTAAAATTTTACAAGCTCTGAGAGCCACAGGATATCTGTATGTGTTCCGCATATATGAAGGAAGAGATTCCCAGCTCCAGCCCCCTGAGGGCCCGGCCTACATGGGCACAACTGGAACAATCGTATGGGACCTGGCTTACCCACTTCTGAAAAAAGGATATCATATTTACCTCGACAATTTTTATACCAGCCTGCCCCTTTTCAGACACCTATATATCGAAAAAACCCTGGCCTGCGGAACCTCAAGAAAAAATAGGAAGGGCTTCCCGCAATCTATAGTAAGCAAAAAGCTGCAAAGGGGGGAAAGAGCAACACTGAGATGCAATGAAGTGCTGGCCTTGAGGTGGAAGGATAACAGGAACGTGCACATGATGTCCACCATTCACGAAGACACTACAGTTGTAGTTCAGCGAAGAAGAGGTCCCATTGAAAAATCGACATGTGTCCAAGATTATAATCTCTACCTGGGGGGGTGGATTTCAGTGATCAAATGATTCAGCCCTATTTGTCAATAAGGAGGTCCCGATTCTGGTACAAGAAGGTAGCAATTTATCTCATCCATTTGGCCATTTACAATTCCTACATAGTCTACACAAAATCCACAGAAAGCCCCGCCCCCTTCCTAAAATTCATAGAAGTAGTAGTCACATCCCTCATCTATCAACAAAGACCTCCCCAGAAGACCTTCGCTCTGATGCTGTTAGCCGACTTCATGAACGCCACTACCCGTACAACATTCCACCATCGGAAGCAGGTCGAAGACGGCAAAAAAGATGTGGTGTGTGCAGCAGAAGAGGATTTCGAAAAGATACCAGCTTCCATTGTCCCCAGTGTCCCTCCCAACCTGGCCTTTGCATTGGTGAATGTTTCGAACTTTATCATACATCCCTAAAATATTAGCCCATATTTTCCCCCATTTTCATCATCTGTGCTGACCATTTCCCATGCTTCCCCAAATAACCATGCCACTGCCTTCCACGTGAACTGACCCTGGCCTGTTTTTTGACTATGCCTCTGCCTACCGTTTGGACTGTTTCCACATGAACTGACCCTGGCCTGTTTTGTGACTATGCCTCTGCCCACCATTTGGACTGCTTGCATGTGAACTGACCCTGGCCTGTTTTATGGACTATGCTTTTGCCTACCGCTTGGACTGATCCGTTGCCCTGCTACTGTAGTACACAGGGGTCTCACATATGTGAGGGGCTCCAGAATAGTTTTTCCGGATGGAGAAAACTATTTTTTTGTTTTCTCCGGGTTTTGTAATTTCCGGATTGAGGTCTGGAGTCCGGAGGCTTCATAGAGATTTGGGTGGGTCGAAGCCTCTACCCCTATGCCCCTATGCACAGGTCTTACCCGATTGCGGCCCTCAGCCTGCTGCTAACTGCCATCATGCCTTTGCCTGCCGCATAAATGGACCACACCTCTGCCTGCTACCTGGACTATGCAATTAATTAGCTGTAGCAAGAGGCAGTATGTTTATGAAGGGCTGGAGAGCGGTACAATAATGAGTGTCTGCAGGTAACAGTGTACCAGGACCAATATTATGGCTGTGCTGGCTGTCTCTGCCTAGACAATTTCTATGGATAAATGCTTTGGCTGTGCTGACAATATCCTTGTGCTGACTATAGACAATATTCCTGCCTGCTGCCTGGATAATTACTATTGCTGTCGCTAAGCACATCCCTGACTGCTGCCTGGACCAGTGCTCTCTTCTGTGGACACTACTAAAAGCACAGGTAATACTTTTTTTTTTTTACCCTTTCCGCAATAGAATATATTTTGGATTGTAATTCTTGGTATGTACATGCTATGTGTTAGAAATATGAAGGGCCTTCAAAAATGATAGGTTCCCAGGAAATTATCTATGTAATGTATGCTCCTAGAATGCCTGATGGTGCTACTTGGATGTTGGGCCTCTGTATGTGGCCAAGCTGTGTAAAAGTCTCACACATGTGGTATCCCCATACTCAGGAGGAGTAGCAGAATGTATTTTGGGGTGTCATTTTTGCTATGTATTTGCTATGTGTTGGAAATATCTTATAAATGGACAACTTTGTGTAAAAAAAAAAGCGTTTTTATTTATTTTCCACATTTTCCAAAAACTTCTGGAAAAAAAACAACCGTTCAAAAGACTCATTATGCCTTATAGATTATATGTTGGGGTGTTTGCTTTCCAAAATGGGGTCATTTTGTGGGCAATTCCATTGCCCTGGTGCTCCAGGGCCTTCAAAAGTGTAATAGGGGGTTGAGAAATGGGATGTGCAATTTATGCTCGTAGATCGCCTAATGGTGCTACTTCAATGTTGGGCCTTTGTATGTGGCCAGGCTGTGTAAAAGTCCCACACATGTGGTATCGCCATACTCAGGAGGAGTATCAGAATGTATTTTGGGGTGTCATTTTTGCTATGTATTTGCTATGTGTTGGAAATATCTTATAAATGGACAACTTTGTGTAAAAAAAAAAAATGCGTTTTTATTTTTTTTCCACATTTTCCAAAAACTTCTGGAAAAAAAATAACCGTTCAAAAGACTCATTATGCCTCATAGATTATACGTTGGGGTGTTTGCTTTCCAAAATGGGGTCAATATATCCCAATACTCAGGAGGAGTAGCAGAATGTATTTTGGGGTGTAATTTGTTGTATGCATATGCTCTGTGAGAGAAATAACCAGTTAACCACTTGACGACCGCCTCACGCTGATGTACGTCGGCAAGGTGGCACGGGCAGGCAAAATCACTTACATGTACGTGATTTGCCTTCCGCGGGTGGGGGGTCCCATCGGACCCCCCCCTGGTGCCCGAGGCGGTCGTCTTTTGTCCCACGGCGATCGGAGATGAGGGGGAGGCCATCCGTTCGTGGCTCCCCCCTCGCGATCGCCGCCGGCCAATCGAATTATTCCTTTGCTGCTGTATGCTAAACAGCAGCAAAGGAAATGATGTCATCTCTCCTCGGCTCGGTAATTTCCGTTCCGGCCCGAGGAGAGAAGACATCTATGTGAGTGCACAACACTACACACACACAGTAGAACATGCCAGGCACACAAAACACCCCGATCACCCCCCAATCACCCCCCCCTGTCACAAACTGACACCAAGCAGGTTTTTTTTTTTTTCTGATTACTGCATTGGTGTCAGTTTGTGACAGTTACAGTGTTGGGACAGTTACTGTTACCCCCTTTAGGTCTAGGGTACCCCCCTAACCCCCCTAATAAAGTTTTAACCCCTTGATCACCCCCTGTCACCAGTGTCGCTAAGCGATCATTTTTCTGATCGCTGTATTAGTGTCGCTGGTGACGCTAGTTAGGGACGTAAATATTGAGGTCCGCCGTCAGCGTTTTATAGCGTCAGGGACCCCCATATACTACCGAATAAATGTTTTAACCCCTTGATGGCCCCCTAGTTAACCCTTTCACCACTGATCACCGTATAAGTGTTACGGGTGACGCTGGTTAGTTCGTTTATTTTTTATAGTGTCAGGGCACCCGCCGTTTATTACCGAATAAAGGTTTAGCCCCCTGATCGCCCGGCGGTGATATGCGTCGCCCCAGGCAGCGTCAGATTAGCGCCAGTACCGCTAACACCCACGCACGCAGCATACACCTCCCTTAGTGGTATAGTATCTGTACGGATCAATATCTGATCCGATCAGATCTATACTAGCGTCCCCAGCAGTTTAGGGTTCCCAAAAACGCAGAGTTAGCGGGATCAGCCCAGATACCTGCTAGCACCTGCGTTTTGCCCCTCCGCCCAGGCCACCCAAGTGCAGTATCGATCGATCACTGTCACTTACAAAAGACTAAACGCATAACTGCAGCATTCGCAGATTCAGGCCTGATCCCTGCGATCGCTAACAGTTTTTTTGGTAGCGTTTTGGTGAACTGGCAAGCACCAGCGGCCTAGTACACCCCGGTCGTAGTCAAACCAGCACTGCAGTAACACTTGGTGACGTGGCGAGTCCCATAAGTGCAGTTCAAGCTGGTGAGGTGGCAAGCACAAGTAGTGTCCCGCTGCCACCAAAAAGACAAACACAGGCTCGTCGTGCCCATAGTGCCCTTCCTGCTGCATTCGCCAATCCTAATTGGGAACCCACCGCTTCTGCAGCGCCCATACTTCCCCCACTCAAATCCCTAACCAAATGCAGTCGGCTGCATGGAGGCATTTTCTTTATGTCCTCCCGAGTACCCCTACCCAACGAACCACCCCCAAAAAGATGTTGTGTCTGCAGCAAGCGCGGATATAGACGTGACACCCACTAATATTGTCCCTCCTGTCCTGACAATCCTGGTCTTTGCATTGGTGAATGTTTTGAACGCTACTATGCACTAGTTGAGTATTAGCGTAGGGTACAGCATTCCACAGACTAGGCGCACTTTCACAGGGTCTCCCAAGATGCCATCGCATTTTGAGAGACCCGAACCTGGAACCGGTTACAGTTATAAAGGTTACAGTTACAAAAAAAGTGTAAAAAATATATATATATATATATAAAATAAAAAAAAATAGTTGTCGTTTTATTGTTCTCTCTCTCTCTATTCTCTCTCTATTGTTCTGCTCTTTTTTACTGTATTCTATTCTGCAATGTTTTATTGTTATTATGTTTTATCATGTTTGCTTTTCAGGTATGCAATTTTTTATACTTTACCGTTTACTGTGCTTTATTGTTAACCATTTTTTTGTCTTCAGGTACGCCATTCACAAATTTGAGTGGTTATACCAGAATGATGTCTGCAGGTTTAGGTATCATCTTGGTATCATTCTTTTCAGCCAGCGGTCGGCTTTCATGTAAAAGCAATCCTAGCAGCTAATTAGCCTCTAGACTGCTTTTACAAGCCGTGGGAGGGAATCCCCCCCCCCCCCACCGTCTTCTGTGTTTTTCTCTGGCTCTCCTGTCTCAACAGGGAACCTGAAAATGCAGCCGGTGATTCAGCCAGCTGACCATAGAGCTGATCAGAGACCAGAGTGGCTCCAAACATCTCTATGGCCTAAGAAACCGGAAGCTACGAGCATTTTATGACTTAGATTTCGCCGGATGTAAATAGCGCCATTGGGAAATTGGGGAAGCATTTTATCACACCGATCTTGGTGTGGTCAGATGCTTTGAGGGCAGAGGAGAGATCTAGGGTCTAATAGACCCCAATTTTTCAAAAAAGAGTACCTGTCACTACCTATTGCTATCATAGGGGATATTTACATTCCCCAAGATAACAATAAAAATGATTAAAAAAAAAAAAATGAAAGGAACAGTTTAAAAATAAGATAAAAAAGCAAAAAAATAATAAAGAAAAAAAAAAAAGCAAGCCTGTCGCCCCCTGCTCTCGCGCTAAGGCGAACGCAAGCGGCGGTCTGTCGTCAAACGTAAACAGCAATTGCACCATGCATGTGAGGTATCACCGCGAAGGTTAGATCGAGGGCAGTAATTTTTGCAGTAGACCCCCTCTGTAAATCTAAAGTGGTAACCTGTAAAGGCTTTTAAAGGCTTTTAAAAATGTATTTATTTTGTTGCCACTGCACGTTTGTGCGCAATTGTAAAGCATGTCATGTTTGGTATCCATGTACTCGGCCTAAGATCATCTTTTTTATTTCATCAAACATTTGGGCAATATAGTGTGTTTTAGTGCATTAAAATTTAAAAAAAGTGTGTTTTTTCCCCAAAAAATGCATTTGAAAAATCGCCGCGCAAATACTGTGTGAAAAAAAAAAATGAAACACCCACCATTTTAATCTGTAGCGCATTTGCTTTAAAAAAATATATAATGTTTGGGGGTTCAAAGTAACTTTCTTGCAAAAAAAAAAAACTTTTTCATGTAAACAATAAGTGTCAGAAAGGGCTTTGTCTTCAAGTGGTTAGAAGAGTGGGTGATGTGTGACATAAGCTTCTAAATGTTGTGCATAAAATGCCAGGACAGTTCAAAACCCCCCCCAAATGACCCCATTTTGGAAAGTAGACACCCCAAGCTATTTGCTGAGAGGCATGTCGAGTCCATGGAATATTTTATATTGCGACACAAGTTGCGGGAAAGAGACAATTTTTTTTTTTTTTTGCACAAAATTGTCACTAAATGATATATTGCTCAAACATGCCATGGTAATATGTGAAATTACACCCCAAAATACATTCTGCTGCTTCTCCTGAGTACGGGGATACCACATGTGTGAGACTTTTTGGGAGCCTAGCCGCGTACGGAACCCCGAAAACCAAGCACCGCCTTCAGTCTTTCTAAGGGCGTGAATTTTTGATTTCACTCTTCACTGCCTATCACAGTTTCGGAGGCCATGGAATGCCCAGGTGGCACAAAACCCCCCCAAATAACCCCATTTTGGAAAGTAGACACCCAAAGCTATTTGCTGAGAGGTATAGTGAGTATTTTGCAGACCTCACTTTTTGTCACAAAGTTTTGAAAATTGAAAAAAGAAAAAAAAATAAGTTTTTTCTTGTCTTTCTTCATTTTCAAAAACAAATGAGAGCTGCAAAATACTCACCATGCCTCTCAGCAAATAGCTTGGGGTGTCTACTTTCCAAAATGGGGTCATTTGGGGGGGGTTTGTGCCACCTGGGCATTCCATGGCCTCCGAAACTGTGATAGGCAGTGAAGAGTGAAATCAAAAATTTTCACCCTTAGAAATCCTAAAGGCGGTGATTGGTTTTCGGGGTCCCGTGCACGGCTAGGCTCCCAAAAAGTCCCACACATGTGGTATCCCCATACTCAGGAGAAGCAGCTAAATGTATTTTGGGGTGCAATTCCACATATTCCCATGGCCTGTGTGAGCAATATATCATTTAGTGACAACTTTGTGCAAAACAAAAAAAAAAATGTGTCACTTTCCTGCAACTTGTGTCAAAATATAAAATATTCCATGGACTCAATATGCCTCTCAGCAAATAGCTTGGGGTGTCTACTTTCCAAAATGGGGTCATTTGGGGGGGTTTTGTGCCACCTGGGCATTCCATGGCCTCCGAAACTGTGATAGGCAGTGAAGAGTGAAATCATAAATTTACACCCTTAGAAATCCTGAAGGCGGTGATTGGTTTTCGGGGCCCCGTACGCGGCTAGGCTCCCAAAAAGTCCCACACATGTGGTATCCCCATACTCAGGAGAAGCAGCAGAATGTATTTTGGGGTGTAATTCCACATAGGCCCATGGCCTGTGTGAGCAATATATCATTTAGTGACAACTTTTTGTAAATATTTTTTTTTTTTTTTTTGTCATTATTCAATCACTTGGGACAAAAAAAAAATATTCAATGGGTTCAACATGCCTCTCAGCAATTTCCTTGGGGCGTATACTTTCCAAAATGGGGTCATTTGGGGGGGGTTTGTACTGCCCTGCCATTTTAGCACCTCAAGAAATGACATAGGCAGTCATAAACTAAAAGCTGTGTAAATTACAGAAAATGTACCCTAGTTTGTAGACGCTATAACTTTTGCGCAAACCAATAAATATACGCTTATTGACATTTTTTTTACCAAAGACATGTGGCCGAATACATTTTGGCCTAAATGTATGACTAAAATTGAGTTTATTGGATTTTTTTTATAACAAAAAGTAGAAAATATCATTTTTTTTCCAAATTTTCGGTCTTTTTCTGTTTATAGCGCAAAAAATAAAAAACGCAGAGGTGATCAAATACCATCAAAAGAAAGCTCTATTTGTGGGAAGAAAAGGACGCAAATTTCGTTTGGGTACAGCATTGCATGACCGCGCAATTAGCAGTTAAAGCGACGCAGTGCCAAATTGGAAAACTGGTCCTTAGGCAGCATAATGGTCTGGGGCTCAAGTGGTTAATATGACAATTTTGTGGGGGCGTGGTCTTGACATGCAGCAGTAAGGACGTGTTTTTCCTGAGCTCCGGTGGCGGCACCCCTTATAACTACTACTACCCAGAGAATCTACCTACATCACCCTAAGACATCATGGGGAAAAGGACGGGCAAATCCCTGCCGCAAAAAGGAACCCCGTCAGGCTCCATAAAACGGTATCTAGCCGCGGAAACAGAGGACCCTAACAGCATGGACGGACTAGGCCGCTCGCCTCGCGACCCGAGCTCCGCCTCCCGCCACGGCCCTACAACCAGGAGACGCTCTCCGGCAGTATCAACCTGCTCTGACGGGGAAGAAAACACCTCCAGAAACTCGGAGGTCGCGGCTTTGGTTAGTGACCTTCCTACCAAGACGGAGCTAGCCTCTCTGTTCTCTAACCTGGAATGCTCCATTAAAAAGGAGCTCTCATCACTCAGATCAGACCTAAACCACGTGTTGGAACGGGTGGAAGAGTCCGAGCTGCGCCTTGATCGCCACGCGGCTGCAATACGATCCCTGCAGACGACTACCCGCACCCTTTCTATCTCACATCGCATGGCTCTATATAAGATCGAGGATCAAGAAAACCGCAATCGGCGGAACAATTTACGGATCAGAGGTTTGCCGGAGGCCACAGGTGATGACGATCTGTTGCCCTCCCTTCGCGGCATATTCAACGGCCTACTTGGCCAGCCTGCGGACTTTCCATTGAAAATTGACAGGGCCCACAGGGCTCTAAGGCCTCGCAACCTAGCCTCTGATATCCCACGCGACGTGATCTGCAGGCTACACTACTTTGATGAAAAAGAGAGAATTATGCGGAAAGCCCGGGAACAAACACCACTGGACTTTGATGGCGCATCTTTGCTATTCTTTCCGGATCTTGCTAGAGAGACATTGGAGAGACGCAGGACCCTGCGCTCTCTAACCGAACAACTGCGTTCAGCCTCTATTAACTACCGATGGGGCTTTCCTTCAGCTCTGATAGCCCATAGAGACGGCAAGACGGCTATCCTCCGCTTCCCGGAGGACCTGGGAAAATTTTGCGCGGATCTCAACATCTCGCCTCCGAATCTTCCAGGATGGCAAGAAGCCATTCCCTCTCTGTGTCCCTACGGATGCAAGCTGGCAAAAAGTACAGCACAAACGTGGATCGGGCTCCCCAGATGCATCCTCACAATTTTGGTGACTGTAACTATCTAAGCTACCCAGGAGACTCTCCATAAACGCTGTATCTGCAAGTATCCTGTTCTAGAATGTGTTACGTTTACATCTCCCACACAGCTGTGGAATTACCGTTGATTTGTCTTTTTATTTCCAGTTAGTTTGCTAAGATGTTCTTATCTAGAATATGATCTCCTACCTCATATGATAAGCCCACCCCTATTTAGTTGTTTTTTCTTTTTTTAGTTGTGCATACCTGTATTGTAAGTGGGGGTGGAAAATGAAAGTAGATGGGGAGGTTAGGTAGGAGAGGCAGCGGGGTGTGAGAGATCTCCTGGCAGGCTCACTTGAGTTGCCTATATACATTATTCTTCTTCTTTTTCAAACCGTTTATTTTCAGGTTCCTTTTTAGAGAGAGAGAGAAGGAGAAGAAAATCTCTTTTTTTTCTGTCTCTCTGGGTAAATACATATATTTGTTTTTTCATAAGACTGGGTGCCGCGTCCGGAGCGATGGGACGACGCACGCGCAGTTATGGTCGTGCTCTGTCTTTCGGTCCTGGCGCTGAGACTACCCCCTCGGGGGGGCCGGGGGGCTCGTTGTCCTCACGCACCCACTCCCCTCGGGGATGGGGGTGGGGGGGCTGCATGCCCACGGCTTGCCCCGTCTAGGCACAATAGACTTTTGAGTGTCCTTGGCCGCCTCTTTCAACGGTGGCCTTTGATTGTGCTAAGAATGTTTATTAACACATGCTTTCTATTTTTCTCATCTTTTGTTTTTCTTCTCCCCTTTGCTCCCTTATCCCCCCTTTTTTCACCCCCCCTTGCCGTCCGCTCTGGAACAGATAGAGGTGGAGAGTGCATTGAACGAGTGCTCCCTGTTGTAGTCAATGGCTAAACTCAATTTGATATCACTTAATGTCCGCGGGCTCCATGCACCAGGTAAGAGACATAATCTATATAGAGAGCTGGATCGTCTGCGGGCGGACATCGTCTTCCTGCAGGAGACCCACCTCACTCACACCACTTCGGTCAAGCTCTTCTCTCCAAATTACCCTACATGGTTCTATAGCCTGACAGATGTGCATAAATCAAAAGGCGTGGCCATTGGACTCCGCAGGGATACTCCGTTTAAATTTGACTCCATGGTTAGTGATCCCCTGGGACGGTTTTTATTTGTGAGAGGTAACCTGGGCAGTATGGTATGCACCTTAGCCACGCTTTATGCTCCAAATCGAGACCAGGTCTCTTTCCTGTCGGGCACTCTTAAGAAGCTGACGGAGTTTGCGCAGGGCTGCGTCCTCCTCTCGGGAGACTTTAATGTCCCCCTTGAACCGTTATTGGACACGTCTCTGGGCAAATCCTGCATCTCACACGCGCGCTTAACATTCATACGTAGACGCCTACACGATGCTCAGCTGATGGATATCTGGAGAATCCTACACCCTCAGATGAGAGATTACACACATTTCTCAAACTTACATCATTCCTATTCGCGCATCGATTATTTTTTTGTCAGTCACCATCACCTTCCCTTGATAATGGACTCACACATTGACACATCCACTCTCTCTGATCATGCCCCGATTGTCCTTAAATTACAGGTCCCATCTATTCCACATAAAAGAACAAACTGGAAGTTAAATGATAATTTACTGACAGAAGAAATAGACATGACAACGATTGCTAAGGAACTGAAATTTTATTTTCAGGAAAATACCAGTTCAGACATATCTCCAGGCACAACATGGGAGGCCCATAAGGCCTTTGTCCGAGGGAAATTCATTGAGTTGGGTACTAGGAAAAAAAAAGAGCGAACGAGTCAGCAACTTGCACTAATCCGGGACATAAATACTCTTGAGCGTCAACACAAATTAAGCCTCTCAAAGTCTGTATTGGTAGAATTAACTAGCAAGAGGGAAGACTTAAAAAATCTTTTCCAGGTTGCACAAAAACAACAATTTCACATAATTGCTCATCGTATGTACGAATGGGGCAATAAACCTGGCAGGTTGCTGGCTCGCTCCCTTCAACAAAAAAAGGCAGCAAGCTTTATACCAAAAATTAAAACCAAAACCAATGAAATAGTCCACCATACCCCTGCCATAGCTGCGGAATTTAGGAAGTTTTACCAGCAGTTATACAATGTACATCACCATAGTGGAGATCAAGAGTCCCGTAGTCGTCTTATACAGGATTACCTAAAACAGGCCGATCTTCCTAAGTTACCGGAAGACACTTTAGCTACCCTAGACGGGGAATTTACCACTGAAGAGTTTCGTAAAGCTCTTAAGGCCATGGCCAATGGTAAGGCCCCAGGCCCGGACGGCTTAACAACCGCATATTACCGCTCATTCGCTGATATACTGCTTCCGAACCTGGCTAAATACGCAAACTCGATGACCTCAGGTGAATCCTTCAGACCCGAAACCCTACATGCTCACATTACCGTAATCCCGAAGACAGGGAAGGATCCGAGCGTTTGTGGTAGCTATCGCCCCATTTCTCTTTTGAATTTAGACGCCAAACTTTACGCAAAATTAATAGCAAATAGACTTCTCCCTTTAGTACCGAAATGGGTCTCTTCGGAACAAACTGGCTTTATTCCAGGCAGGGAAGCCCGTGACAATTCCCTGCGTACTCTCTCCTTGATTGCACATGTTCGTGACACCTCCCAGCCCACCCTGTTACTTTCGACAGATGCTGAAAAAGCGTTTGACAGGGTGGACTGGGAGTTCTTGCTAGCGACCCTATCCCATCTAGGTATCAGCCCCTCTTTCCTAAGTCAGATATCTGCCCTATATAACTACCCTACGGCACAATTGAGAATTAATGGTACTCTAAGCGATTCATTTACACTTCACAACGGCACGCGTCAGGGTTGCCCTCTTTCCCCTATTTTGTTTGCCCTCTCTCTTGAACCGTTTTTATCTACAATTCGGCACAACCCGAACATCCATGGCATCATGATAGATAAGTTTGAACACAAATATGCCGCATATGCGGATGATATTTTATTCTATGTCCAACAACCTATAATTACTCTACCCAATCTGCTGCAAGCCTTTTCCGCATATAATCAAGTTTCAAATTTTCAGATCAACATGTCCAAATCCGAAATTCTAAATATTTCAGTCCCCCAGGAGACAGCTAGCAATCTTCAGAAATCTTTCCCATTCACCTGGCAAAAAACAGCAATGAAATATCTCGGTATATTTCTGACTCCTAATCTCTCATCCCTATTTCACGCTAACTTCATGCCCCTCCTTAATACACTTAATTCGGACATACAAAAATGGTCACAGCTCGCACACTCTTGGTTAGGTAAGATCAATGTGATCAAGATGAACGTACTGCCCAGGTTGCTATTTTTGTTCCAGATGATACCTTTCCAAATTCCACCTAGTTTCTTCAAATGTGTAACGAAAATTATAAGTAAATATGTTTGGAATAGACGTAACCCAAGAATTTCTAGATCAATATTGCTTAGACCTAAACGGTTAGGAGGCTTAGCTCTGCCAGATATTAAGCGATATTACATGGCAACAATCTTATCAAGAATATCAGACTGGAAATACAACAAGACATCAAAAATCTGGGTATCACTGGAAATGTCATTAGGGGGTAGTGACCTTTACAAGATGATCTGGATTCCTGCGAAATTCCGATCGCTGCCCCCAACCACATCTCCACTTACTCGATCCACCTTCGCATGCTGGGATCTGCTACACAGAACTCAGCAGTGGCAATACAATTCCCCCCTTATGCCTCTGACTGGACACAACTTCTTCCCACCAGGTAATATGGATCCCGGTCTTCATTCTTGGAACCTTGGGAATACTATTCAACTACACCAAGTCGTAGACACCTCGAACATTGTACCACTATCATTGCTCACCTCAACGCCAACCCCATCACTATTGGATCAATGGAGATATTTGCAACTAAAGGACTTCATCCAATCCCTTCCTAAGCCTCTACGCAATGCAACTAACCTAACACCAATTGAATCAGCATTTGTAGGAGACATGCCAGTAGAAAGGCCGCTTTCTTATTTCTATCAAGCACTAGCCTCACTCACCCCGGCTAGCTACCCTACATTTCTTCACAATTGGGAGAGGGACTTAAATAAAAATCTGACGGATCAAGAGAAGTCATCCATCCTCTCTTTAACCCACTCAACTTCGATCGCCTCCAAAACTGCTGAGGTTAATTACAAGTTGTTGACCAGATGGCATTACACACCAGTAACTCTACATAAGCTCTTCCCCCAAGAATCACCACTATGCTGGCGTGGTTGCGGAGATGTCGCATCGCACGCTCACATCTGGTGGTACTGCCCCCTGATAAGGCCGTATTGGCTTACCATATTTCACTGGATTAAAGAGATTCAGGGATCTGAAGTCCCTAATGACCCCTGGTATGTCCTTTTACACTGTACAGGCGAGCCAGTAGGATCATATAAAAAGTCTATCACTCCGCATTTACTAAATGCCGCTAAAGCCCTTATCCCTAAGTTCTGGAAAACTTCTAAAATACCCTCCCTACGTCAATGGCTGAGGGAGGTAGATCATACATACTATATGGAGGATCTAACATACTCCAATAAAAAGAATTCAGAAACGAAGAGAAAAATGTGGTCCTGCTGGTTCGCCTTTAAATACACAACCGCATATGCGGAAATTATGGATCCTAAATGATGTACATTATGTATTGAGATCTAATATAGGATGAACCCTCCAGAGACGGACGGCAAATTCCAATCCCACCCCCATCCTCCCTCATCCCCATACCCCACCTCGACCTCTCAGTCTTCATTTTTCTTTATTCTCTCTTTTTTTTATTTCCTTTTTTCCCTTTTTCTTTTTCTTTCCTTCTTCTTTATTATCTTTCATTTTTTTTTTTTCTTTTCCTTTTTTTCTATATATTAAAAATTTGACAGGATCTAATATCTCTGACTGAGGTCGCTATTTTCTCAGATAATATAGTGCTTAAGATAAAGTACTCAATTGACCCTGACGACCTTACTCTGAGATGATGCGATATTGACATTGCTAGTACCTGCATATAATATGATATCTTGATGTAACTCTTTTCTTTTTGTGAACATCCTGTGTTTCAATAAAAAATTATTAAAAAAAAAAAAAAAAAATATGACAATTTTGTAAAAAAAAAAAAAAAAAATCTTCCTTTTGCAAAGAATTGTGGGAAAAAAATTACAACTTAAAAAAAACTCACCATGCTACTTACTTAATACCTTGGAATGTCTACTTTCTAAAAAGGGGTCATTTGAGGGGTATTTGTACTTTTCTGACTTGTTAGTACCTCAAGAAATGAGATTCACCTGATGTACTGAAGGCCTGATCAGATGTTTTCAATTTTCAGTGATTGGCACCATAGTTTGTAGACTCTATAACTTTCACAAAGACCGAATAATATACACTAATTTGGGTTATTTTTACCAAAGATATATAGCAGTATCAATTTTGGCCAAAATTTATGAAGAAAAATTACTAATTTGCTAAATTTTATGACAAAAACAAAGACAGGCAATTTTTCACAAAATTTACGGTCTTTTTTTTATTTGTAGCACAAAAAATAAAAACCCATTAGTGATTAAATACTACCAAAAGAAAGCTCTATTTGTGTGAAAAAAAGGACACAAATTTCATTTGGGTACAGTGTTGCATGACTGAGTAATTGTCATTCAAATTGTGAGAGCACCGAAAGCTGAAAATTGGTCTGGGCAGGAAGGGGGTTTAAGTGCCCTGTATTGAGGTGGTTAAGAAATGCGGAAAAGTGGCCATTTGAAATTCCAAAGTGATAGTAGTGATATAGTAATATTGTGATATGTTGTGTTGTTGTTTGGCTGCCCATCTGTCTTTGAGCCTCTTTGGCAGGAAATAGAAATCTGAATGAATGCATTGCAAGGCACGATTAATTTAGCATTTCTCTATGTTCCACTCAGACAGACCTGTCTGTTCAGTAATCATACTGTGAATGCACTGCCTTGGTGATATTGCCTATTTTGACTATGGATCAGTAGACTTTGTAAGCAAGCCAAATAAAAATGTAAGAGGTATGTCACTAACACAAAGCTATATGTGAAACCAGGGGCAGATCCAGAGTCTAGTCTTGGGGGGGGGCACTGCCAGAAAATACTTTTTTGGGGGCAATTTATCAGGGAAATGGTTAGTGCTGGAGCTTCAATCATCACGGCACCATGGTTGTTATGGTGCCATAATGATTGAAGCGCATTATTTCTATTATTACATTGTTATATAAAATGAAATAGTTCAACTCACCATAATGCAGAATCAGTGGGAGCCCTGAGTGTGTCAATTGCCACGTCGCCTGTCACCAGATGCAGATTGTCACTTGCCATGTCACCTGCCACACGTTGCGGATTGTCACTTGGCACATCGCCTGCCACCAGATGCAGATCGCCATGTCACCTGCCACACGTTGCGGATTGTCACTTGCTACGCCACCTGCCAGATGCGGATTGTCACTTGCCACATCACCTGCCACACGTTGTGGATTGTCACCTGCCACATCGCTTGCCACCAGATGCAGATTGTCACTTGCCACATCACCTACCACACGTTGCGGATTGTCACTTGCCACGTCACCTGCCACCAGATGCGGATTGTCACTTGCCACGTCGCCTGTCACTAGATGCAGATTGTCACTTGCCTGCTACAATTGTCACTTGCTGTGTCCCAAAGAGTCATGCAACAGATTACCAGTCAGGCAGCAGAAAGATGATGTAATCTCTCTGCTGCCCGCGGCTGCCTGCACAGTGAGGTGGAACTGCAGGGATGTAGGGCGGGCAGTAAGAGATGATGTCATCTCTCTGCTCCCCGCCCACCGGCTCCCTGATTGTCCAGCAGCCCGCCCGCTCTCTCACAGACCAAGCTGCCCACTCTCTCAGACTCTCACCCGCCTGCTCGCTCAAAGACCGAGCCGCCCGCCCCGCCCGCTCTGACACCCACGGAGCCAGCCACCTGCGCTCTCACCCGCATTCTCGGGGCAATTGCCCCATTGCCCCCCCCTGGATCCACCCCTGTGTGAAACGTAGTAACTGTCAGGTATGCAAAAGCTCAGAAAGGTAAAAACTGTGAAGAAAGGGAGAGTAGTATGGTGAAATGGTTTACAAGGCACAGAGGAAACCAATTTGTGGAAAGACAGACAGGTCTGAGGTTAGTTTAGATTCTGCACAAACAATTCTAATAGGGCGTACACACGGTCGGACTTTGTTCGGACATTCCGACAACAAAATCCTGGGATTTTTTCCGACGAATGTTGGCTCAAACTTGTTTTGTCTACACACGGTCGCACAAAGTTGTCGGAAAATCCGATCGTTCTAAACGCAGTGACGTAAAACACGTACGTCAGGACTATAAACGGGGCAGTGGCCAATAGCTTTCATCTCTTTATTTATTCTTAGCATGCGTGGCACTTTGTCCATCGGATTTGTGTACACACGATCGGAATTTCCGACAACGGATTTTGTTGTCGGAAAATTTTATCTCCTGCTCTCCAACTTTGTGTGTCGGAAAATCCGATGGAAAATGTCCGATGGAGCCCACACACGGTCGGAATTTCCGACAACACGCTCTGATCGGACATTTTCCATCGGAAAATCTGACCGTGTGTACGGGGCATTACTGAAACAGCTGGGAAAGGATGCATTTGAAATAATGGATACAGATACAAATAATATATTCAATTTTACTGAAATTATTCACCCTAAATACCATATAAATATACATGGTAAGCTATTTAAGACATACAGCTGTTGTCCTTTGTTTGTAGTACTTTATTGAGATATGTACAACTATTATAATATGCTGTAATATTCTTCAAGCCTAGCTGCACCTAATTTTTTTTTTTTTTTTATGGTTTCGTTAAAGCATGGGTGGATCAGAGCCCCTGTTAATTATACACTGCTGTCTGTAGTCCTGACAGGACACACACAAAAGCAAAAAACATTTTTATTTTACAGTAATTATAGTAAAAAGGCTGAACCTGTGTTCACTTTAAATACCCAATACCAAATGAGGGAAATGTTGACACATGTTTGGTTGACTGAAGTGAACACAGCTGCATCTGCTTTATTAAGCTCAGGGAACTTTATCTTTATTTTAGCAATCATCTCAAATGGGGGGACAGACAGAAATACAAATTTGACAGAGATGTTAAATTTTCTCTATTCAAAATTAAAATAAAAAATTATTTGTGGTTGAAGTTAGGCTTTGAATTTCATGAATCTGGAGACAAGTACAAAATATACAAGCAACACCGACTTGCTAATTAATTTTAACATATTGTATGAGAGAAAACTAAAACCTTATTATAAATCTATGTACATGATTTAGAAACTGTTGGAGAAGGGTCGGCAATGCGGTTATACTATCAAAACAAATAATATTGTTAGTAACTGTATTTTTACCTTTGGGCTCTATTTCGATCTACCTTTGCTACTTTCATTGTACCCCAATACAAAATGAAATATTTGGTTTGCTAGCATCTGTAGACTTGTTCAAATGCCTCGAGATGATGGGTAAAACAGACGGATCAATAAAACAAACCTCTAGTGCATTGCAGTGGCTTCAAGTGATCTCCCCTCTGACTGTTCAGGACCTAGCAAGTCAATAACCTATTACTATCTTACTCTGCTGGGGTCAGATCTCAACGAGGAACACAGGTCTTTTTAAGCCTTACAATGTAGTTTGTAGTTATATAAAAAGGACAGTTTGGATTTGTTAGATTGAAGAGAATTTTATAAAGAAAAGGAGCACAATGTTCTGTTCTTTACATAGATTAGAGTGTATTTAAATGTTGTATAATAGGTTATTTGCTAAATTGAAAAAAAAATGTGGTTTTGTGTGTGTACAGTATATAATGCATACACAATATATATATATATATATATATATATATATATATATATATATATATATATATATATATATATATATACACTGAGGAAAATTATAAACACAACACTTTTGTGTTTGCCCCTATTTATCATGAGCCAAATTTTTCTATGTGCACAAAAGGTCTATTTCTCTCTAATATTGTGACATCTGTGGCATTGTGCTGTGTGATAAAACTGCACATTTTTGAGTTGCCTTTCATTGTGGCCAGCCTAAGGCACACCTGTGCAATAATCATGCTGTCCAATCAGCATCTTGATATGCCACACCTGTGAGGTGGATGGATTATCTCGGCAAAGGAGAAGTGCTCATTAACACAGATTTAGACAGATTTGTGAACAATATTTGAGAGAAATAGGCCTTTTATGTACATAGGAAAAGTCATAGATCTTTGCATTCAGCTCATGATAAATAGGGGCAAAAACAAATGTTGCGTTTACAATTTTGCTCAGTGTATATATACTGTATATTATGGCACAAAAGTAATCTGTATTATGTACACTGTATTTTAGATTGGTTAACATTTTGCTGTACAGTATAATGCTACACAATCCTAAAATGTAAAAAAATATATATTTTTAAACATTTCTCTCCAGAGCTTGAAGATAAAATTTACCATTTTAAACATTTGGCTGGGTGACTGTAAAAAAATAAGGACAGATCTTCTGATAAAAAAGACAACTTTCCAGTTGTATGGCTAAGGGAAGATAGAGTACATACATTTCTACATTTAAAATGGCATATTTTGTAGCTTCTACTGTGACAAGGACATAATTGAGCATTTTTTTTTTTTTTACTTCAAGACATCCCACATTTAAAAAATTTCATTACCTGTTAGTCTCATTTCAACAGGGACAATTTTGCAGAACTTTTTTCAGGTTGAAAAAGCCCTACAAAACAAAAGCATTGAGATACTATTTTCTAATTACGACTGTAGCAGCAAATATCTTCTAAGGTCCATATTGACTGCATTTAAGAGAGAGGCAATACCTTCCAGGTTTGGGCTAGGCTTGAGCTCTAACCCTGGGACATCAAACCCAGGCACACAGTCTTCTTAAACAGAGGGGCAATAAACTCTAGACCTGGTCCCTGGTCCTAAATCAAGATACAGTGCTTTCTTATATTGACTCTTTTCCAGGAAGGTAAAGGTTGCAGGGATACTCCCTCCCGGGAGGGAGAGCTGAGAAGGACCTCCTTTCTCCAGAAGGGGTGGGGGGGGGCTGAAAAAGGACCCTGAAAAACATTATATCTATGTTTTGTCAAAGCTAGGTCCAACCTACTGAACAAAAGCTTACCAGGGGTTGACCAGCTGACAAAACAGACAGGACATTCTGTAACCACCCCTGACACAGAACCAGGGTTGCCAACCATCTGTAATTTTATGGACAGTTTGTAAAAAGCACCCTGATTTCTCCCATTCAAAAATGTCCGTGGACAGGAGAAAACTGTCCTTAAAAATATGAAGGCTGACTTCCCTCTGTAGCCTCTCCATGGCAGTGTAGTATTCAGAGGAGGAGGATGTAGCTTCCTCCTCCAGAACTGCTCCACCTTCTAGTGCTCCACCTTCCAGCTCCTGCTGAGAACAGAACTGGGAGTCTGAGCTGAGGGGACTCAGGGGCACTAAAGTAAGTGAGAAGTGGGGAGGGGCACAGTGTCAGCAGTATGTTTCAGGGAATTAGGAAGAGAGATGATCCACAACTCCTTGCTTGCTCTCAAAAGGTGAGGAGTGAGCAGAGGAGTGTAGGGACCAGAACATATACTGAAGTTTACTATCACCCCAAACTTTTATGCATAAATCTCCCTCATCCGTGTGTGTGTGTGTGTGTGTGTGTGTGTGTGTGTGTGTGTGTGTACCGAACCCACCACAGTCTGTGATTACCTCACTGAGTCTGTTTCCCCTCCTCAATCATGGGGCCTGCCTATGCACAAAACATTCTATCCTTTTCTGCCCTGTGTGAGAAGCCATGGGTTTCACCTGTTATTGTGATGACTTTATATTTGTGAAGCTTTATCACTGGGTGGGCTGCATTGCCCTTTACTGATGTATTTTTTACATTCTGCCACAACCTCACTGAGGCCTCGTTTACCCTCCTCAATCCTCCTCCTCCTTGTCAACCACAAGACAAAATGCCTTCTCCTCTATTTTCAGGAAAGGCACATTCCAATGCGCATAAGACTGGTTCATGGCCAAATTACAGGTGTGCATGCGTGGCTGTGCCCACATGCGTGAACAGGTGTGCATGAGCGTGCACAAATGCCAGGCAGGCTATTTAAAATGCACTAGGGCCTGGTATTCTTGCTTTTTGGTCTATTGCGTTCCTAAAGTATCTGAGCATCTGTTCCTGTATTGCTTATCTGTTACCCACCTGATCCTGCTCCTGACTATGCTTGAACTTTGCCTGCACTGACCCCTGGCTTGCCCCTGGACTTTGCTTCTTCCTCATCCCTCTGCTCATTTGCCTTAACATTACTGATCTTGGCCTGATCCCGGTCTACTTTCCTGCCTGTTGCCTGATCCTGATCTGCTTGCTTGTTGCTGACCCGAACTGTGTGACCCTGTCTCGTGCTTTTATTCACACACCCCACCTATTGAGCTGAGGCTGAGCCTAGCAGTCCATGAATTGCCTGGCTCCGGAATTGCACGTGCGCATTTTGGAGCCAACAACAAGAGGATATTTTTTATAGCCTTTTCCCGCCAGCCGGCCTCCATGCCAAAGTGAAGTTTTTGTGTAAGGTGGGACTATGGGGACATTGATGTAAGGTTGGGACTCTGTGGACACTGATGTAAGGTGGGAGTCTGGGGACACTGATGTAAAGTGGGACTTTGAGGACAAAGATGTAAGGGAAGACTCAAGGGACACCAATATGCTCATTTTCTCAACAGTTGCTGGTTTTAATGAAGTTACCACTTCAGCCCCAAAGGATTTGCCCCCTTAAAGACCAGAGCATTTTTTGCGATACGGCACTGTGTCCCTTTAACTGACAATTGTGCAGTCGTGTGATGCTGTACCCAAACAACATTGACGTCTGTTTTTTTTTCCCCAAAAAAAATAGAGCTTTCTTTTGGTGGTATTTGATCACCTCTGCGGTTTTTATTTTTTGCGCTATAAACAAAAAGACTGACAATTTGGCAAAAAAAAATTAGTCATCAGTTTAGGCCAATATATATTCTTCTACATATTTTTGGTAAATAAAAATCGCAATAGGAGTATATTGATTGGTTTGCGCAAAATTTATCGCGTCTACAAACTACAGGATAGATTTAGGGACTTTATTTTTTTAATGATAATGGCGGCCATCTGTGATTTTAAGCAGGACTGCGACATTGCAGCAGACAAATCTGACCCAAAATTACAGTTTTTGGGGACCAGTGACATTATTACATTGATCAATGCTATAAAATGCACTGATCAATGGAAAAATTACCCTGGCAGGGAAGGAGTTAAGTGTGTTCCCTCAGCATGTTCTAACTTTAGGGGAGATGGGCTTACTGAAACATGACAGAGATAACAGATTCCAATCACTGGGAACAGTGGATTCCTGTCATGTCACTAGGCAGAACAGGGAATTGCCTTGTTTACATAGGCAGTTCCCCTGTTTTGCCTCTACTCGCCATGATTGCGTGCCACTGGCGGACATCTGCGGGACCCACGGGCATGCTCCCTCTATCCTGCTTTTATGGACTGACGTACAGGTGCATCAGTTTGTGCAGGAGAGGCAACCTGCCACAGTATATCTGCATGAGCAGATCGGCAGGTGGTTAAGGTAGGGGAAGTAAGACAAAAATATTTTTTGTGTGCATAAAAACATATGTAATGGAAATGTTTAATTAAAAAATGGAAAACTTTGAAAAGTCTCTAAGGCTTTCAGTTGTGGGCTTGTGGCACAATAATTTGCATTTTGTGGGTACAAGGACTGTGGTACAAGTGTGCAGTGTATACAGTGACTAGTGTAGCAGGGTGACCCCGTGCTACTCAGTAGAATGGTGGTTTACGCCAGATTTTGGGAGAAGCAACAACACTAATGGATCAGGTGTGTGCTGGCTTCATAATAGAGTTACAGCTCAGGGTGATCAGAATGTGCGAAGGGAGCCTTGTGAGATGCTGGTCTGCATCAAGATCAGGTTGGGACAGAGGAAGGCCCAAGCCTGAGAGGAGCTAGGAAGCTGCAAGGAAAGAGTCAGAGCTAAAGTACAGCATCTGCACATAACCCTGGAATGCGTTTGGTCAGAAAGACCAAAAGATGTTTGATAGTCAGGAAGACCTTGCAGAAGTACTTGGAGCAGTAAAGCTGCTATAAGAGAGCCAGGAGGCTGAATGTTATGTCTTTGCAGTTTAGCACGGCCCCCTAGGGGACTGCTGAGAATTACTTATCTGCACGGCGATGACCAAGTGAACCTTCCAACCCACCTGACACTCTGGGTGCAGACATCCTTATTGCACTGTGTGGCAATAATATTTTACTTGGACCAAATAAGGGAAAGTTATTTCAAAGAGAGAGATAATAAATCTGCTGAGCCGAGATAACAGCGCCAACTCAGCAAACAAATTCCTCCCAAAAACACAAGACAATGGTTCAGCAACAACAATATTATGTACATATTTGTGCGTTTTGATCAGAGATCACCTCCTAGTGGATGTTTCAGTTAACTACTTATGCTATCCTAAAGAAGGGAGCAGGTCTACAAAGAGTGATATAGGGGCCTTCCTACAAGTAGTGGCAAAAGAGTTCCACGTTGCAGATCTGATGTTCTTCGCCGGCTAATTGGAGCTTGTTAACTGTAATCTGTTTGGGTATAGTAAAAGAAATAGATTCCTAGTGGTGAAGGCATCTGAGTACAGTGTTCAAGCAATGCAGTAAAGTGTTCTTGGGGTAAAGATGTCTGTGTTTCTGTAATAGTGGCAATGAATGGATAAAGGTCGAGCAATTTGCCCTCTCACCAATGACCAAATCACTTAAATGTCTTCTGGACAGGAGCTCGTGTAGCGGCACTTGTGCAGCGAATCCGCTGTCTAGGTCTTCCGAAGTGAAACTTGCCATATGCACCCACTATGACAGGCAGTAAATCTGAGTGATGTTGGCAATAGGATGCAAATAACAGAGCTAGGCCCCTTAGGCCTCGGGTTGGAAGTAAGACCCCGCGTGGTAGGCAGCAACCTCTCTCTCAGTTGCACAGAGAGGTCTGTCTTGCTTCAGGCCCAGCAGGAAGAGACGTCTGAGCAGGCTTTCCGCTCCTTTTATAGCTACTCTTAGCAATCTTCATGTTACCGCAAAGATAGCTGGGATGTGTAGTCTAATGGCGCGTAAACGATGTCGGACATTTTGACCGGACTTGGCCGACGGACCAAATCCGGCGGACAATCCGATCGTGTATGGGCTTCATCGGACCTTCAGCGGACTTTTCCAGTCGCAAGTCTGACGGTCTTTAGATTTGGAACATGCTTACATCTTTACGTCGTAACTCCGCCGGACCCAGAAATCCGCTCGTCTGTATGCTAGTCCGACGGACAAAAACCCGCGCTAGGGCAGGTATTGGCTACTGGCTATCAACTTCCTTATTTTAGTCCGCTGTACGTCATCACGTACGAATCCATCGGACTTTGGTGTGATTGTGTGTAGGCAAGTCCGGTCGTTGGAAAGTCTGTTGAAAGTCCGCCAAAAGTCAGTCGAAAGTTTGTCGAAATTCTGTCAGACGGGCTGTCGGACTTTTGTAGCTGAAAAGTCCGACCGTGTCTACGCGGCATTAGGGTACATGGGTGCAAAGCAACTATCTGAAGGAGAACTATACGTCCCATAATTCACTTTGTTGGACACACAAATATGAGGACACTGGTTACACTGATAACCAAAGGGATAAACGATGTCTAAAAACACTGAAAGGTACGGTGCTTTCTGCTTGTAGTCCATACCGCTACAGCAGTGATGGTGGGTCCCCCTGCATGGGAAGAGCTATCTGTATGAACTTTGACTTGCTTTTAAATAGAAATGGGCTGCACGCTCTTAAAATATAGATTTGGACTGGCGCAACTCATTGTAAATACACTTACCGCTTGAGTTTAATCACCCCAACTTTACACTACCCGGGAACATCCTTGACTGCCGGGTCCTCGGGACTGCCACGGATCACGGTAAATGGCCGCTGACAGCGGCCGTTTACCACATGATCACTCCATCAAATGATGTAGTGATCACTTGTAAACAAACCAGCGTCATGTCAGGTTCCTCTCTCCCCTCCCTGTACAGATCGGTACAGAGGGGAGAGATCAGATGCTGCTGCAGCGCTGTGGGCTGGTTGTGTAGTGCCCACAGCGCTGATTTGTGCCTACTCCAGCCATTCAGCCAGCCATCCATCCACGCTCAGCCAGCCATCCATGCTCAGTCAGCCATCCATCCATCCATGCTCAGCCATCCATCCATCCATGCCTAGCCAGCCATCTATTCTCAGCCAGCCATCCATACTCAGCAATACTCATCCATACTCAGCAATACTCATCCATTCATCCATACTCAGCCAGCCATCCACACTCAGCACTACTCATCCATGCTCATACATCCATCCATACTCAGCAATACTCATCCATGCTCATCCATCCATCCATACTCAGCAATACTCATCCATGCTCATCCATCCATCCATACTCAGCAATACTCATCCATCCATCCATGCTCAGCCATCCCATCCACCCCCATCCATACTCAGCCATACTCAGCAATACTCAGCCGTACCCAGCCGTACCCATTCATGCTCAGCCATCCCCATCCACAGCTCATCCATCCCCATTCATGCTTATCCATGCCACATCAGTTCTCATCCATGCCACATCCATACCACTAGAGTGCCTCACAAAAGTGTAATAGGTAGTCAAATTAGATTTGAAACTTATGTCCCTAGAACACCTGATGGTGCTCCCTGCATGTTGGGCCTCTCTATGTGACCAGGCTGTGTAAAAGTCTCTCACATGTGATATCGCTGTACTCAGGAGGAGTAGGAGAATATATTTTGGAGTGTAATTTTTGGTATGTACATGCTATGTGTTAAAAATATTGTATAAATGGACAACTTTGTGTAAAAAAAAAAAGTGTTTTCATTTTCTTTACACATTTTCACGAAACTTGTAGAGAAAAATTACATGTTCAAAAGATTCACTATGCCTCATAGATTATACGTTGGGTTGTTTTCTTTACAAAATGGGGTCATTTTTGAGGCGTTTCCATTGTCCTAGTGCTCCAGGGCCTTCAAAAGTTTAAGCGGTAGTCAAGAAATTATATGTGTAATTTATGCTCCAAGAACACCCGACAGTGCTCCCTGCATGTTGCACCTCTGTATGTGACCACACTGTGTAAACGTCTCACATATGTGGTATCGCCATACTCAGGAGGAGTAGTAGAATGTGTTTTGGGATGTAATTTGTTCTATGCATATGCTGTGTGTGACAAATAACCTGCTAATATAACAATTTTGTGAGAAAAAAAAAGAAAAAAAATCTTGATTTTGCAAAGAATTGTTGGAAAAAATTACAACTTCAAAAAACTCACTATGCCTCTTACTAAATACCTTGGAATGTCTACTTCCAAAAAGGTGTCATTTAGGGGGCATTTTTTCTTTCCTGGCTTGTTAGGGTTTTTAAGAAATGAGATAGGCCATCAGTACATCCGGTGTGATCAATTTTCAGAGATTGGCACCATAGCTTGTGGACTCTATAACTTTCGCGCAGATCAAATAATATACACTGATTTGGGTTATTTTTACCAAAGAAATGTAGCAGTATAAATTTTGGTCAAATTTTTATGAAGAAAAAATACTAATTAGCAAATTTTTATTACGGAAACTAAGAAAAATGCTTTTTTTTTTTACAGAATTTTCGGTCTTTTTTCTTTTATAACGCAAAAAAAAAAAAAACCCCAGAGGTGATTAAATACCATCAAAGGAAAGCTCTATTTGTGTGAAAAAACGCCAAAAAATCATATAGGTACAGTGTTGCATGACTGAGTAATTGTCATTCAAAATGTGAGATCACTGAAAGCTGAAAATTGATCTGGTTAGGAAGGGGGTTTAAGTGCCCAGTGGTCAAGTGGTTAAAGGCTAAGTTCGCCTTTGGGAACATGTTACACTCATATTAAGGGTGTATAATGCATTTCTAAGCACCCCAACCCTCACCCCCTGAGCCCTCTCCCTGTGACAGTGGGTGGGGGTTCCTATCCTCAGCATCTGCTGTCACATTTACAATCAGTGCAGCTCTGCACAAACAGCCACATCATTCTTTTACAGGGATTGTTAATGTGAGAGAATAAACTATGGCAGATAACTGTGACAAACAGGCTTGTATTTCTCAATGGGCTATTTCTCAATGGACTATAAGTACTCTGATCAGCACAATCATAGCCAATTCACTCTTCCTCTAACTTTCTTTTTTTTTTTTTTTTGCCACTTCAGCAAAGTATTTTTCCGGGAATCTTGTTTCAACTTTAAAGCTCAATCTCATCCCTTCACATCATCACATCATTGTGGCATTTTTTTATCAGCTTTTTACAAATCAAATATATCTTATAAAAACCCTGTTTCGATATACTTCCCTCTTTCAAACCATCCTAAAGCACTCCCAGCCCTCCCACCTCCTTTTCCCTCCCCCCCCTCCCCCCGGCCTCACCTCTCTTACTTCACCCCCATCTCCCACTCCTACTCCACTTTACTCCTATCTTAACCAGTTTCCACTCATCTCACCATATCTGATTATCACCGTCTAGCAACATCGAGGCCTCAAAGCTAAATACCCCATACCTCAGCAGCTCTCGATGAACCTTTGTACTCCACCTATTCCCTCCATTTCGTCTCAAACTTACATTCCCGTCCCTTCGCTAAACCTGAGATACTCTAGACTTTGAATTTCATTAATTTTATTGAACCAGTCCCGCATCGTGGATCTTCCTTTCACTTGCCAAAATCTAGGTATAAGGCTTTTGGCCGCATTAGTGAGCTGTGGTATTACAGTTTTCAGGTAAGTCTTCGTGGGCATTTCGCTCTTATGAAATAGGCACTCCCATGGGTCGTCAGGGATAGCAATATTGGCGATCTCTTTAATTATTCCCCTTACCTCCCCCCAGAATTTTTTAATTTCCGAGCACTGCCACCAGATATGAGCCATTGTCCCTATTTCTTTGCATCCCCGCCAGCATAATTGCGAAGTTTCCTTCTGGAATTTATGTAATTTATCGGGGGTCATGTACATTCTCGCCAGACATGCCCCCTTCCTTTTTTTTCCATACATAATTTCTCCAATGGGAGCAAGTTTTCGGCCCATCTAATTGGCTGTGGAAGAGAATCGATGAAATGACTCAATTGATTGTACCGCCATAGGTCTATAACTACCAGGTTGTCCTTATCTTTAAGTTCTTGGTATGTGCAGATTTTATCCTGTCTCATAATTAATTTGGCGTCTTCCTCCAAGATGCACTTCCCAAACAAGTCCTCCATCCCTGGTGCAAAATATTCTGTATCCTTGAGTGGGATTAAGGGTGAATTGAACTCCCAGTGCTCCCTTTTGTGCAGATTATCCCAAACTTTAAGTGCATGTTTTGTAATGTACTGCTGTGTTTCGGCACTACATTTTCTTAAGTGTGGTGGAATCCATACTATCCTATTCAACGTGGTTTCACTAATTTTATTTTCCATTTTAACCCATTGTTTTTCTTTATTCTTTTTAACCCATTCTTGTCACATACTTTACAGCGGAGTCCGAAATAACGAGGGTGGCCTCTTGCACGGTCCCGGTCCTAGCACCCCTGGAGGTTGAGACAGGGCTGCTAGGGCGGCGGAAGGGTGCAGGTGCCTGCTGGCAGGATCAGGAACACCAGAGACTTTGAGGAGGAGGTGGGATGATGATCCGGGATTGGTTCAGGAAAAGTCCAGCAGGAATACTTGCAGGGTCAGGGACAGGCAGGAGTTGGCAACGTGCTGGCAGTAAGGTACACAATCGGCAGGCAGGTTCGTAGTCAAGGACTGGCGGTGGTTGGCAACAAGCTGGCAGAAAAGTACAGGATCAGGAGACAGAGCCGTAGTCAGAAGTTCAAGCCGGGTTCGGTACAGGAGGCAGAGGCAGGCAGAGATGCAGGAGTAATCCGAAAGAGTAGTCGAGGAAGCCAGGGGTTCAGGACCAAGGTTCAATCAACAAGACAGCAGCAAGGATACAGGAATGAGCTGAGACAATCCAGCACTGACACTAATATGCTGATCCTTTAAATAGGGTGCCTTGCGCCGTGATTCGTTGGCGTGCGAACGTGCCCGCGCTGACGTGTACTCATTCGTATAGGTGTGCTAACGTGCGTGCCTGGTCCCTGGCTCGCTCGTTCTTGTCGTACGTCTGGTTGGTGCACGGGAACGAGCATTTGTGATGGTTCTCTGACAATTCTATTACTCGTGCTAAAGCGATTGCCCCATAATACTTTCTAATATCTGGTGCTCCCCACCCCCCTTATCCTTTTCTTTCGTTAACTGTGTAAAATTTAAACAAGGTTTTTTTCCTCTCCAAATAAATCCTAAAAACATTGTGTGTAAGCTATTGAGTAGGGATGAGCTTCGTGTTCGAGTCAAACCCATGTTCGATTCGAACATCGTCTGTTCACCGAATTGCAAACGATATAGGCCGTTCGCGCCAAATTCGTGTGGCGCGCCACGGCCCATAATTCACTGCGGCATCGCAGTGCATTGCTGGCTGATGATTGGCCAAGCATGCACTATGACCCGCATGCTTGGCCAATCACAGCGCCGTCTGTAGAGAGAGCTGTAATTGGCCAAAGCCAGGGTGGGAGCAGAGGGAGCAGAGGATGAAACATCTTCAGGAGGCCTTGCAGAAAGATCTGTGCAACGTGTTCCCAGAGACTGGGAGGTTACAAACTCCTGTTTCTGGACAACGTGTTGCTGAGGCTTCGGTCAGTCAAAGAAGGAGCGTCTGTTTTACATGGTGCAGGAATACCTAGGGGCAAGATCTGACTTGGACACCTTTCCCCCCAAAAATCCTCTGGGTTACTGGGTCTTGAGGATGGATCACTGGCCAGAGCTTGCACAGTATGCAATTGAGCTACTGGCCTGTCCTGCATCCAGCGTTCTTTCTGAACGCACATTCAGTGCTGCTGGAGGCTTTGTAACCGATCACAGGGTGCATCTGTCCACCGACTCGGTCGATCGACTGACCTTCATAAAAATGAATCAGTCTTGGATCACCACCAGCTACCAAGCACCTGATGCTGATGTAACCGAATACATTTTTTTGAAATGTCAGATCCCTTCAAAGACTGCCTATGCTGAGTGACTATCCTGTTATACTGAGTAATTATCCTCTTCCTCCTCAATGATCATGATGATAGCTTGTAAGAACATTTTTTTTTGGTTCTGGGCGCCGCCAGTCCTGCCACCAGTGCCTAAGGCCCAATTTTTAAGCCCCTGTTTAACAGGGGCGTGTCATTACAATTTTTGATGCAATTCTTTGCAGCAGGGCTAGTTCCTGCGCTCCAACTAGAGTATCTGTGAGGGGTTCCAGTGTTGTGGCACCAGCACCACCACCACCACCAAAGGCCCAATTTTTCTGCCCCTGTTCAACAGGGGCATGTAATTACAATTCTTGATCTAATATTTCACAGCAGGGCCCTGTAAGAGCTTACAGTGTTGTGACCACAACAACACCTATGGCCCAAATTTCTGCTGAGTATATAGGGCTGGCCCCTACTTTCAAACATCCAACTTACAAACGACTCCTACTTGCAAAGGGAAGGAGACAACAGGAAGTGAGATGAAATCTACCCCTAGGAAGGGAAATTCTCTCCTGTAAGTGTTAATATGGGAAAAACTTTTCTCCTTTCCACTGATGCTTTATCACCAATCCTTGTTTCACAAAAAACCCAAAATTTTCAAAAAACATTTGTCATTGGGACAAAAAGTGAGGTGAAATCTTCTGAAGAGGAGCACAGACAGCAAAACAAATGTCACAGGGGTGATAACCCTTCCCTAGGTTTTCCAAAAAGCTTAAAATTGATTTTTTTTGGCTGGAGCTAAACACGTTAAAAATGTACCAGTTCAAAATTACAAACAGATTCTACTTAACAGCAAACCTACAGTCCCTGTCTTGTTTGCACCACCTGTATACTGCTGTTCAGAGTATATAGGGCCTGGGGGCCCCACACCTTTCCTTTTTTAATTTGGGTGCGGGGTTCCCCTTAATATCCATACAAGACACAAAGGGCCTGGTAATGGACTTGGGGGCACCCATGCCGTTTGTCTCACTGATTTTCAGTGTTCGGCTCATTCCTACTATTGAGGTAAGCTTGTGGGAGTGATATTGGAAACATCTGCATTTTATATGTAATTTTAGGTAATATTACCATCTTATATAAATTCTACCTCCCCAGGATAACTGACCTTGTGAGATTCTATTCAGCTCTTTCTTTATCTCATTAAGGAGGGGCATAAAATTCACCTGGAACAAGGTCTCTTTTGATGTTTAACTCCTAAATAATTGAGTTTTTTTCCCCCAAATAAATTGAAAATGTTTTTGGTATGAATAATCTCTAAGTTTGCTTTTGTTAATGTCTAACGTTTCCGATTTGGACGGATTAACCTTAAAATTGGAGAACTTACCGTATTCTATTAGGGTAGATATTAAATTTGGGAGGGTAATCCTGGGGCAAGTGACATAAAACAAAATGTTGTCCGCGAAAGCAGCCAATTTATACACGTCTTTACCGATCTTTAGCCCACTAATATCCAGGTTTTGCCTCATCTTAGAAAGAAGGGGTTCGAGGGCCAGCACAAATAACAATGAGGAAAGTGGACACCCCTGTGCCATTAAACATTTCGAATGGCTCAGAGAGTAAGCCGTTTACCTTTACTCTCGCTGTGGGTCGGGAATATAAAGCCTTTATCCATCTGAGGATTCTGTCCCCAAGTCCAATCCCCTCCAATGTGCACATCATGAAGCACCAGTCTCAAACGCTTTTTCAACATCAATTGACAGAAGTAGTCCTGGGGCTCCACTATCTTTGATTTTCTGTACTGCCAATAGTGTTTTGATTCCATTATCTCATCCCTCTCTTCCTGGTATGAACCCAACCTGGTCTGGGTGTATGGTCTCATTTATTATTTGTTTCAATCTTTCAGCTAACACTTTGGAAAATAATTTTGTATCTACATTTAGGAGAGATATGGGCCTGTAGCTGGAGCAAAGTGTACTGTCCTTATCTTCTTTCAGGATGACTATGTTGGCTTCCAGCGCTTCCCTCCTCATTTCCCATTTGTCCCCAATCCCATTCATATAAGAGCACATTTTGGGGATTAAGTAATCCTGGTATTTTTTATAATATAGGACTGTCAGCCCATTGGGGCCAGGGCTTTTGCCCACTGGCGTTTCCTTAAGTGCTTTTGTTAACTCCTCCTCTGATACAGGGGCCTCTAAAACACTTTGTTTGGTTTCCGCAATTTTAGCTAGTCCAATATCTTTTAAATACTTTTTAATTTTCTCTTGTTTTTGTTCCCTCCCCTCCTGGGTATCCTTTTTGTTAATTGCGTATAACCCCCCATAGTATTCTTGAAAAGTTGCCACGATGTCTCTATTTTTATATCTGATATCCCCTGTCCTTGTTTTTATTTTCTCGATAAAGTTAGTATTTTTCTTTTTTCTCAAGACGTTTGCCAAAAATTTACCCAGTTTGTTTCCACCTATGTATCTTTCTTTTTTCACAAGGTTATATAACTTACGGGTTTCTTGTTCAATTAGGTCCTGCATAGCCTCTCTTTTCCTATATAGCCTTACCAAGACCTCCCCATCCCCTGTTTTCTTGTGGTGTTGTTCTAAATCATAAATTTCTTTTAGCAGGGCTAGTTTATCTTTCTCCTTTCTTCTTTTTTCCTTTGATCCCACCATCATTAAGATACCTTTGATATATGCTTTATGAGCCTCCCATACTGTGGCTTCTGGTATCTCGCCTGGCACATTTATTTTAAAGTACAGTTCTAGCTCTTCTTTGATTCGCTTATCGATTTCTCTATTATGGAGAAAATCCTCATTTAGTCTCCAACTATTACCCAGATTTTTACGCTCCCCAATTTTCAGTTGCATGGTCTGAGAAGGTCATTGTTACAATATTTGTACCCACAACCTCCTCAAGTAACCAATGCTCCACTAGAAAAAAATCCAATCTAGAGTACGTCGCATGCACAGGGGAGTAGAATGTGTAGTCTCTTACATTATTATGTTGCATCCTCCAAACATGTACAAGTTGATATTGATGCAGCTTATTTTCCAGTTTGTTCATCCATACCCCTCCCGTCCCCCGTGCATGGGACGTACAATCTTTCCCTGGATCCAAACAGAGGTTGAGATCTCCTGCTATTATGCCCCCCCTTCTTGAATTCCTTGAACTTCGCTAGGACTCCCAGTAGATATCTATTTGAGTTCTTATTTGGGCCATATATATGTTTGCTAGTGAGCATTCTAATCCATTCAGTTTACCTCTTAGAAACAGAAAGCGCCCCTCTGGGTCAGCCATTCTCTCTTCTAGCTTAAACCTTACTTCCTTGGCAAACCCTATCACAACTCCTTTTGCGCCACCAGTCAGAGAGTCTCCAAAGAACAAACCGGATAATCCCTTGAAAAAATGCTCTGGCTCTTACTGAGGAAGAGGTGCATCTCCTGTAACAGGACCACATCTGCTTTCAAAAATTTCAATTCACCCAATATATTAGCGCGTTTTATGGGGGGTGTTCAGGCCTCTTACGTTATATGAAATTATATTTACATGAGACATTTTTTTTTTTTACAGTGGTAGGAGATTTATAGATCCAAGCTGGCTGAAGGGGTAGGAGACAATAAGGTGAATGCTTTACTCTACCCCCCCCACCACAATCCCCACACCCTCCCCCCTTCCTTCTCCCTCATTCCCCCAACTCCCCCCCACCATAAACCCCGCACCCTTCTCCCTCATTCCAACCCTCCCCTTTGGGGTATAAAGGTCTCCCCATGACCCCGCTAATCGAGGCCCCACTTTCTCCTCTCGGTCCCTTGGTTAGCCCCCTAGAGGTTGAACTCGGCCTGGCCACCATCGGAGCCGCTATCTCCCCTGGATTTTTTATTGGGTTTCCCTACTCATTCCCCTCCCCCTTAACCCCCCCGGCCTTCCCCACATCCACCCACACCCCACCTCCCCCAACCTCTTCCAACACACTTTTACATCTCAGAACTCAATTGCAAAATCCTATGCTTTTACATCTTTCTCTCTTTTGGTCTTTTCGGTTTGAGGACAGGTTGCCATGCTTGCGATAATTCCTGACCGCCTATGTTTTCTAACCTTTCCCACCAACCCGGGATTTCTATTAATGGCACATTTAAGCGATTGAAGAATTTTGGTGTATCCTCTGGGAACCTTAACACTGCTGAGCAGCCTTCTTTGCGTCCTGTTAAGCAAGCAGGGAAACCCCATGAGTATTGGGCATCATGCGCTTTAAGCTGGGTTAACGGGGGCTTCAGAGTTCTTCTTCTGGCCAAGGTCTCAGCTGATAGGTCTGGGAAGACCTGCAGTGTTGTCTCTCCATATTTCGCTGGTTGGGTATTTTTCAGGCATGCCCTAATCTGTTCTTTGTCTTGATAGTTATGGAATCTTGCGATGACGTCTCTTGGAGCATCCCTGGCAATCTCAGCAGGTTTTCTAATCCGATGTATTCTTTCAAACTTGATTTTACTGGTTATGCTCGATGTCTTTACCATTCATTTTCTCCTGCAGTTCCTCCTTTTCCCCTTGTATCTCTGGGAGATCTCTAATCCTGAGATTCTTCCTTCTGTTCTGATTCTCTTGATCTTCAATTTTGTATAATATATGTCTCTGATCTTTCTGCATCTCATTTAGTTGTACTTTAAGATTTTTGATTTCCTCTTCCTGCAAGTCCAACTCTTCTTCAGTGTCTTCTAACAGTTCTTCTTCTACCAATATGGTTCATATCTTCATGCAGTGTTGCTAATTCCCCTTTATGAATGTTTACTAATCTTGCAAACATTTCTGCCATCTCACTCTTGGTTGGTAGCTGTTTTTTTTGTTTGGGTTGCATTCTGGCCTCCTCTGCTGCCACAGGGACCTCACTGCCCAATAGACTGGTGTCTGCGTCTTTAAACTGTCTTCTTGCGCTGGACTTTTGAGTTCCCTCTATTGTTTTGTTTTTAGCCACTACTTGTTTTCCTGGGCTTTCCCTGCTCCCTTCTTGTACCATGTATTTTTTAATAGTACCTGGGCTTGCGCTTAACCTGGGAGGTTGGGAGGGGTTCCCCATAGCCCCTTTCACTGATTTACCTCTCATTTCTCTTTAATGCTGACGCTTCTGTTAAAGTAATTTGATCAGGTAATTCACAATTCAGTCTCCCCACCTTGTGGGACCTCTGTATCGTCGAACAACTTTACTTTGGTCTCTACGTACGTGGGACTAACGCGTGAGCATCAACTAGTGACTGAAGGTTCATACAAACATCAGTTTTTGTTGTCTCTGTACACCTCTGCCTGGGGGGGATAGATTTTTAAATATAGGCCAGTCTCACTCGTCTTTGTATATTCCGGTGTAATAAGTTCTCTTATGTTATACAGGCGCCTTTACTCTTTTCTCTCCCCCCATACAGTTTAAGCAGTCACCTTATACGTAGCTGGCATACTTAGGTTAGTGTTATTATGATATCACATGGTTTACTTTGCAATCAACAAATCTACAATCCAGTGAGTAAATCTATGATCTTCCAAGCCTATAACTTATGTATTGGTATCCTGGATTCACCATACACCGCGTGTCTATCTTGGTCAGACTCAAGTTCCCCCCACCTTACTGCAACAGTTTAAACATTTATACCCTTAGCTTGTTTGTCAATGACAGTGTTACTTGCTGTTTTAGGCATCCCATCCCGAGCAACCTTCTTTCTCTTTCCTCAGCTGTTGTATGCTCCCAGCACCAGCCGTCGCGTCCTGTCAGCTGGGTCTGAAGCTCCATGCTCCGTGCAGCCTCTCACAACTTAATGAAGGCACGAGGAGTCAGAGTCAGCCCTCCGCTCTGGGAGACAGGGATCCTCTGCCCGTTACGGCAGCTATTACCACTCTGGAACCCACAACGGGAGGGTCATGTGGACGGCGGGCTGGCAAGTGGGGTAGCGGGGGGGGCGACCGGGGCAGGAGACACGGAACGGCCCTTCTCTATTTGGCCATCCCCGGGAGGAGGATCACGGGCTTCAGGGGATCAGCTGCCGCTCTGATGCAGCATCCACATCCAGTCCCTCCCTCCGCCCATCGCTTCCTCTAGCTTTCTAACTGAAAGCCTGTACAGAGCTACAGGCAGAATGCTGGAAGAAATGTTTGCAGGATCCTCACATTGTGCCCGCCATCCACTGATTGCAGGCTAGTGTACGAAAAAATACTACACATCTGCGTGAGTGTGGGTGCACAGCTCCGAATGCAGACAGTGTAGGTACAGGAGCATGCACCCATGCCCACACAGATTTCAAATTGATAGCAGTGGCTGTGTCTGTGTAGCTGCTGTTTCCCAACTATTATGTTTTTGTAATTCCTTTATTTTCAGAAAGTTGCAGTTTACAGTCAAACAGAGAAAAGAAGTAACGACACATATTCAAGTAACAGTGAAAAGCTCTCAATTAGATTTGCATGCCGAAAGGCTTAGCAGAACGTGACCGAACCGCCCGGTCCACCCAATCTCTCACCCGTGGAGCCAGCCGCCTGCACTCTCATCCGCATTCTTGGAGGGGGCAATTGCCCCATTGCCCCCCCCCCTGGATCTGCCCCTGCTGCAGGGGGAGGTTATCAACAGTGCTGCACCATGTAGAGTGCAGGCAACCTCCTCCTGACCATTCTGCTTCCCTAAAGTTAGTGTGGAGTGTGGGAATCCTCTAGTGTCAACTATCTATGATAAATAATCATCTTGTTTCTTGGTGTTTCCCCTGAGACAGAAAGTAAAGGATGTATTTAATTGGACACACATAACCACTTCCTACCATATTTAGAAAAGAAAAAAGTATTATCATTACATACACTTTAAGAAGTTGAATGCTCCCATTGCTTACTTACTTAGTTTAGAATGAGATTAATTTTGTTTAGAATAAGGTGAAGCTGTATTCAGTTCAACAATGCAATAATGTGAAAGCAAAAATCCTTTTTTTTTAATTATCCTTGCACATAATTAGTTATTTAAAGTAAACACAGCTTCAACATATCCACTAAGGTAACAGATGTAGCACCCTCCTAGATAGGCTGCTAGGATGTCAGGAAAATATAGTTCTTTTTAGCTCCCTTGTAATCACTGGACCAGCTATTGATTTATTTGGGCTGTTCTAGTTCTCATTCTCACAGGTTAAAGTTTTGACTGCTTACCCTTGCTCTCTGGAAATTTCCAGAACATAGGGCTGGGAGAGTCAAATGGGCAGCTTGAATATTTATTGTGCTTCATCCAATCCCTAGGAAGGTGTGTCCAGTAGGTGGCTGGGGAGAATACAAATAGTATGGGCTCTGGAGCAGCAGGGTTCTTGTCATGCTGGAGAAGTTCCACAGTCTCAGGGGCTGTTGCACCTTTGGGGCAATTTTATTGGAGTTTGCCAATGATTATTGAGGTCCCAGCTATTGTAGAGCTGGGGGGGTTTATTTCAAAGTATCCTTGAAGCCAGGGATTTCACCTAAGGTTCTGGTCTGGAAAGCTCACTGAAGAGTGCCCAGTGGAAGCTAGGGAGGGTATAGCTGTCCTGTGGCATTATGAGTATTAACCTCTCCCTCATTAAAGAGTGTCCAGTGGAAGCTGAGAGTAAGTAGCTATCCTGCACCCAAAGAAAGCCTGGAGGAAGCTATGGACCATGCAGATGTCCTGTGACATAAAGATGTCTGGAAACTAGGAAATGTTCAGCTGTCCTGTGACATTGTGAGTATTGACCTGAGCTTAAGAATCTGGTGACTGTTTGCTGTCTTATTTTTGGGGTTATAAGTGCCTGTGGTAGCTCTCACTGAGATGACTCTTACAAGGTCTCAGTTCTGGCCATCCCCCTCTGTCCCTGGAATAAAGATTGTTCAGAGAAGTTTAGCATAATAAGGCTGGATTCACACCTATGCGAATTGGATGTGGGTTTCCCCGCATCCAATTCGCATGACAGGAGATTGTGACCGGCTTGCTATGGAGCCGGTTCATGTATCTCCATTGCGGCTGCGGAGCGGCTTGCACAGGAATGCTGTGCATCTTTGGCTCTGTTTCAGGCCTGAATTCAGGCAAAAATTCGGCCCTGATTCGTCCCTGAAACGGAGAACAGGGATGCACCAGCCCCCTGCTGCGAGCCGCATATGTCTGAGGTGTGAACGCAGCCTTAAGTATGTCCTCCTGCTACTAGCACTGTGAACACTGCAAACTAGTGTTTTTCGAGTATCCCATACCACGCATGCGCAATTTTAAAGTCAGATTTAGTGTGAATGGGGGGCTTACTCCTTTAGTAGATCAGCCTATAAGTCTACCCAACCTAATTGAAAAAAACTGATTCTCCATGGTGGGAATTGATGTTATCTCAGCAGTAAGGCTGGCCATACATTATACAATTTTCTTGTACAATTTTCCTTTAGAGTTACCAAAAACCATATAATATGAGGTCAAACCTAAATACTTCCAATTAGTATGCAGTCAGGCAGGCCCTTTCATTATATAGTTGAAGGTAAATCTAAAGGAAATTAAGAAAATTGTATAATGCATGGGCAGCCTAACTTAGCAATCTTGTTGAAACCCTTTGCAAATTGCAGTTTTTGAAATACGCACAACAACTATGTAAATGGTGAATCAACCTAAAAAAAATACCAACAGATAAATATGACAAAAACTGAAAATGTGTACTCATTGAAGAAACAACAGCAACGGTCTTGGTTACTGACATTGAAAGCCACCCAGCACCTACACAGCCCTTGTACCGATTGGGAGATTCTTAATTTACCACGTCCATGCACCTTTTATTAAAGCTGACAAAGAAAGCGCTAAATGTCTTTTTATAAAGTAATGAAACGTTGCTCGTAAGTTTTAACAAAGTGTGTATTTCTCTCTCTTACCTCCAAACATCAGTTTTATACATAATAAAATATATTTTAAAAAATGCCTATTAGGGGAACAGGTTTTTTTTTTGCCTTTTGGCTTTTATGGGAAAAAAGAACTGCAAGTTACAGTAAAAATAGAAATGTCTTTTACCACCAAAACAGAACTATACTTATTCCACCCTCCTCTGCAAGTTATTGAGTTGGCATGTGTATTTAGAGGACTTTGAAAAAGACATTACCAAATAATAAGACCCTGCAGCTACTTGAAAAAAAAATAGGCACTAAAAGAGCTTTTGAGGGAAAATTTACAGCAATCAGTCTCCTCTTGGTGAATATGTGATGTGTGCCATTGACAACATTCCTATTAATTCCCACTTGTCTTTTATAGCCAGACACCAACCTCATTTCTGCTCTTATTGTGCTCAGTAAGAGTATACAGAATCTGTGTCTAGCATGCTTCATCTTTAAAGAACAATATAATTGTTTGTCAGAAAAGACACAGTATTACGTTTTTTGCCTTCTTTGTTTAGTTAAATTTACAACAAAATGTACACTATTATGAATGAATTAACAATTATACGTTATCATGAAAGGCTATGTATGTGGAATAGGGATGTACTTAGGAGCCATTCACACTTGAGTAATTCATTGTGCTGCTTTAACACATGTGTATTAATGTGCACTGTGGCACGCCAAAATGTGCTTTGCTCTATGGCAATCCATTCAGTCTTTATGAAAATGCTGCCAATGCACTGCAATAGATGAAGACATGCCCGACTCTTTTTATCATTGCAGCACAACACAATGCATATGGTATGTCCATTGTAGTGTGCTGCGGTGCATCATACATTGCACTTTACTATGCAGTGTGTTAGGTGCCTTCCATAATGAATGGCACCGCTGCACATAGAATGGATGCATTGCCATGTGTTGTGGTAATATGGCCATTTTAATGTACAGTATGTTACTACAATGCACCAAGTCTGAGTAAAAAAAAATAAAAAAATAAAAAAAATGTTACTGGTTTCATAGATATAACTCATAGTAGAATGTATGTAGGATTTCCTACAGTGTTGTGCTGGGACTACAAGTGAGCACTGGCATATGAAAATGAATCCATTGTTGTCTATTGGACCCTTACTAGTCTACTGGACAAGTACATATAATTATAAGCTTTGGTGACATTTTCTGTTTAATTAAACAAAGATCATCCTGGATGAGTATCCGATGGAAGCTCACACCAATCTTTAAAACGTACCTTTCAAGAAAGTGCCAGAATACCAATTGACCAATCGGGTCTTTCTGTTCTATTCTCTTATGGCTTAAGAATTAAACATGCCAATAGTAATTAAGACCTTTCAACAACCAATCAACAAAATGAATATTCCTGGTTGCATAAGTGTGAAAATGTATAGACTTTGGGGCCATTATCTTCATAGTAATGGCTAAAGATATACTTGTGGCATTTAGCAATCTTACAATGTATCTAAAATGTTACTAAACCCAGTAATATGAAAATAGTTAGTTCATTTGCCCCAGCACCCCCCAGCAGCCCCCCCCCCCCCCCCCCCCAGTGCCCACAGCTTATAAATCTTCTTTTTACATAAAAATACTGCCACTATATAACTTTTTGGATGATCTGTATACCATGGTTACATGATATACTGCACAGTTTCTCCAGTGCTGAGAGTTCAGGTAGGAGGAGATTTCCACTTCAGCCTGTATACACGCCCACATGTGTGATGTCAATATCATGTGACCTGGCTAGCTCTGAGAACAAGTAATTATCCTCTCCAGCATAAAAGACACAACTGAGCATGTGTAGGTTGGCTACTCTGCCTGTGTTAGCTGGCTTTCCCCATATAGACAGTGCAGGAGGGGGAGGATCTGTGCATACAGAATAAAACATCCTTTTTACACAATGCAGAGGATTAACTCCTTAAGTTCCACAGTGAGTATAACAAGCATGCTATGCTGAATATACAGACAGATTTTACTGTTGTGGGGTTAGCCAAGAACAAAAATGTAATATATTGCAGTGTACCAGTCATTAGACATGGTGACTGCATAAGATTTATTTTTTCAGGTCACTAAGGTTCTCTAACAAACCTCTTCTTTGGGGGCACTCAACAGGAGGAAGGGGCCAGGAACTCCAGCCAGGGACCAGAGAAGAGGGGGATCCAGGCTGCCCTGTGCAAAACCATTTCACAGAACAGGTAAGTATAATATGTTTGTTATTTTAATAAAAAAAAAGAAACACAATTTTACAATCACTTTAATAGTGTATGTAGATTGGAAGCAATGTGTTGCTATTGCTATGCTGCCATTGGCTCCTCCCCTTTCCCAACTTCTTTGCTCCACCCTAATCTCGGGCTTTACATCTTTGAAAAGATCCCAGGTATTCTCCTCACATTTGTGCCCTGCCTTTTGTGTTTCCTCTAGCCAGGCCAGTGTTATCCACAATCAAAGCATGGAGAAGCAGAAAACACATAGCAGAAAGGACCTACATTGTCACTGTGCACTTCTTGGATCCCAACTACAGAAGACGATTGAGTGCGCACATTGGGGTGGACAGTTTGACATCTTCATCCTTAGCACTGGATAACCTTGTTGCAGCACAAGACATGCACAGATTTTCCCAAATATTCGTACATATTGAGGAGGGAGAGGGAACATAACTAGAGCAGCCTTGAGGTTTCTTCAAGGGTGCCTTGGCAGAATGCTAAAAATTGCCCACAAAATTGTTTACAAGTCAGCATGTGGATGAAGCCTGCTTTCTACTTACACAAAGCCACAGGATTTTCTTTGTGCACTATGAAAAGGTTCTAGCTGCAGGAGCCCTAACGACCCATGGCATCATTGTTTGACCCTCCCCTGCCCTTTCCATTATCATTGGGGTCACATTATCTGAGTGATGGAGAAAAACTGATGGAGAAGATATACAGTTGTGCTCATAAGTTTACATACCCTGGCAGAATTTCTGATTTCCTGGCCATTTTTCCGAGAATATGAATGATAACACAAAAACATTTCTTTCACTCATGGTTAGTGTTTATGTAAAGCCATTTATTATCAATCAACTGTGTTTACTCTTTTTAAATCATAATGACAACAGAAACTAGCCAAATGACCCTGATCAAAAGTTTACATACCCTGGTGATTTTGGCCTAATAACATGCACATAAGTTGACACAAAGGGGTTTGAATTGCTATTAAAGGTAACCATCCTCACCTGTGACCTGTTTGCTTGTAATTAGTGTGTGTGTGTATAAAAGGTCAATGAGTGTCTGGACTCCTGACAAACCCTTGCATCTTTCATCCAGTGCTGCACTCATGTTTCTGGATTCTGAAACAAGGGGAAAGCAAAATAATTGTCAACGGATCTGCGGGAAAAGGTAGTTGAACTGTATAAAACAGGAAAGGGATATAAAAAGATATCCAAGGAATTGGGAATGCCAATCTGCAGTGTTCAAATTCTAATCAAGAAGTGGAAAATGAGGGGCTCTGTTGAAACCAAACCACGGTCAGGTAGACCAACTAAAATTTCAGCCACAGCTGCCAGGAAAATTGTTTGGGATGCAAAAAAAACCCACAAATAACTTCAGGTGAAATAGAGTACTCTCTGAAAACATGTGGTGTGGCTGTTTCAAGATGCACAATAAGTAGGCACTTGAAGAAAGATGGGCTGAATGGACGAGTCACCAGAAGAAAGCCATTACTACGCAAATGCCACAAAGTATACTGCTTACAATACGCCAAACAGCACAGAGACAAGCCTCAAACCTTCTGGCACAAAGTCATTTGAAGTTATGAGACCAAAATTGAGCTTTTTAGCCACAACCATAAACGCTTCATTTGGAGAGAAGTCAACAAGGCCTATGATGAAAGGTACACCATTCCTACCGTGAAACAAGGAGGTGGATCGCTGATGTTTTGGGGATGTGTGAGCTACAAAGGCACAGGAAATTTGGTCAAAATTGATGGAAAGATGAATACATATGTTATCAAAAAATACCGGAGGAACATTTGCATTTATCAGCCAGGAAGCTGCGCATGGGACGTACTTGGACATTCCAACATGACAATGATCCAAAACACAAGGCCAAGTCGACCTGTCATTGGCTACAGCAGAATAAAGTGAAGGTTCTGGAGAGGCCATCTCAGTCTCCTGACCTCAATATCATTGAGCAACTCTGGGGAGATCTCAAACATGCAGTTCATGCAAGACAGCCCAAGAATTTACAGGAACTGGAGGCTTTTTGCCAAGAGGAATGGGCAGCTTTACCATCTGAGAAGATAAAGAGCCTCATCTACAAATACCACAAAATACTTCAAGCGGTCATTGATATTACAGGGGGCAATACACGGTATTAAGAACTGGGGTATGTAAACTTTTGATCAGGGTCATTTGGGTAGTTTCTGTTGCCATTATGATTTAAAAAGAGTAAACACAGTTGATTGATAATAAATGGCTTCAGCCAAACACTAACCATGAGTGAAAAAAGTTTTTGTGTTGTCATTCATATTCTCTGAAAAATGGCCAAGAAATCATAAATTCTGCCAGGGTATGTAAACTTATAAGCACAACTGTATATAGGAATTCTAATCAGTTCACCCTTAATGTTAGGTGTCCTATATGTGTGGATGTTGCTGCATTATGTAAAACTATTAGAATAGTTCTTACATTTTAGAATGGGTTGCCTTGAGACTGTCCATAAATTTTAAAGGGTGCCTTGACTTAAAAAAGGTTGAGAAACACTGAGCTAGAGATCCCTTATGACAGTTTATCATGGGAAAAGCAATAGGGATCAGCTGGGAAAATCCAACCTAGCCATTCAACTCAAAAGGTTCAGCCAGGGGACATCTGAAGTGGCTTAGAAGTGCGGACGTAATGTCTGCCGGGACCCATCGATACTTCGAGGCACAGGCAGAACAGCGATCTGCCTATGTAAACAAGCCAAATTGCCGTTCTGTGACAAGGGAAAGTAGTGATTTTGTGCTTCTGCTAAGCAGAAACAGATCTCTGCCTTCCCACAGTATAAGCATCTCCCACACAGTTAGCAAGCACTTCCTAGGAACACATTTAAGCCTTTGATCGTCCCTGATGTTAACCCCTTCCCGGCAATTGTCATTAGCATAGTGACAGTGCATATTTTTTAGCACTGATCATTGTACCTGTATTAGTGTCAATGGTCCCCAAAAAAGTGTCAAAAGTGTCAGTTAGTTTCTGATTTGTCTGATGTAATATCACAGTCCTGCTATAAATCGCTGATCGCGCCATTACTAGTAAAAAATAAAAATAAATAAAAATTCTAAAACTATACCCCATAGTTTGTAGACGCTTTAACTTTTGCGTAAACCTATTTAATTTATGCTTATTGGGATTTTTGTACCAAAAATATGTAGCAGAATATATATCAGCCTAAAATGATGAAGAAATTTGATTTTTTACATTTTTTTTTATTGGGCACGTTTTATAGCAGAAAGTAAAAAATATAGGTTTTTTTTTTTTCAAAACTGACTTTTTTTTTTTTGTTTATAGCGCAAAAAATAAAAACCGCAGAGGTGATCAAATACCACCAAAAGAAAGCTCTATTTGTGGGAAAAAAGGACATACATTTTATTTGGGTACAGCGTCAGTCAGCGTCAGCGTATTTGTCAGTTAATGATCACGCGTCATCAGTGCTGCATATTAATGCCACTGTCACATGACTTTAAAAAAAGTATCGCAATTGGTATTGGCGAGTACTTGAAAAAAGTATCGATACTTGTACTCGGTCTTAAAGAAGTGGTATCGGGACAATCCTAGTTTATAACATAGCCATAAACTGCGTCTTTTTGAATACACCTTTTTATTCTGATGATTTTTTATTATTATATTGCAATAAAGGAAGGAGAAAAAACATTTTAGTACATAACTCCTGTCTTTAGCATTCATCTTAGAACACAGCAAACATTCAATAGTATCAGGTACATAGTATTCATTTGTGTGACTCTTTCAACACATTTGGTTTCAGTTTCTGTTAATGGCAAATCATGTTTCATTCCTTGTTCACATTAATTGCTGAAATAGCTTTGGCTATAAGATGCCCCTTAGAAGGGGGTGGCAAATAATGATGAAAGGCACTGGAGTGTTCTCATGTGTAGCATGGTCCAAAAACAGAAAGAGGATTATTGCAGCTGAACTGCCCACATGGAATTTGTACTCAATCCTCCCACCCATCTCTACACCGTCTATTATGCTCCTATTCTAGGCCTCTCCACTGTCCTCTAACTACCCTTCTCTGGAGTAGTTGGAGAACACAGAAAGAAAAGTTTTAAAAAAATGTGATTCCATTAGTAATTAGCTATGGAATTCTCAAGGACATAACGCTGCTTTTGTGGGGTGTCAATACAAACACTTCTATTTTAAACTGAAGTCCCTAGCTGAGCCATTTATGTCATTAAGAACTGTGTGATTCAAGAAACAAATAAAAGAAGAAACATGACTGTTGCAAAAGGACCCTTACAGTGGTGACAAACGTTTTGTTTTAACTATATTTATTTCAACAAATTTTCTGTAACACTAGGATCCAAAACGAAGCTATGTAATTACATATTGCACATTCATTACTGTATATTTGCAGAATTTAAGAACTAGAATGTGGTGGAAAGATTTACAGCCATAGTGACAGGAAAGCAACACTTCTGGGGTTAATATGCAGCCTGTTTGTTAACGAGTAGCGTGTAGTGAGCCTAGATTCTCAGAGCATTCTGTGTTACCATCTTGTCTGTCTCTCTTTATTATGCATTTGAAACAGTTGTTAATTGGTTTGCTGAAAGCCCATTGCAGTAGCTGCACTGATAAAAGACCTAGGTGCCCCATCCCCTTGTTCTTCACCAGTTCTAAAAAGAGAACGCCGTACAAACTTCAAAGTATTTTCCAGCACGTATTTGCAGAATCCCAGGTCTTTTGTATTCCAGGTCCTCCACCGTGGGGGCTCACCATGTGCTGATCACCAGGGGTAGACTTATGCTTGGGTGCCAAGGGCTATACTGCTTGTTCCTGGCTCATACTGTCATTACCATTTCATACCTCTTTCCAGCAACTTACAGAAAATGTCTGAAAGGCTGTTCTTCCCCTGAATGGATGAATTATGTTGTGAAAAACTACACTACCATTTTAGTAAGCTTCTAGAAAAGTAGCTCAGACACTGCATTTGTAAGAATTTTGAGGTGGAGGCACATTTCATTTTGTCCTCTCCTGGCATAGCTGATACAATTATTGTTAGGGAAAATTACATTATTATAAGAGATGCATTTAAAGAAAAGGCACTTTACAGAAGGAGCTTAGCATGCGAAAATGTGCTTTTCATATAAAAACTTTGTTCTACAAAATAGGAAGCCAAAGAATGATTGTGTGCCTCATAAGAAATGCATTTCTGCTTTCTGATACTGACAGTTCAGATGAATATAGAACTAGGACAGGTAAATAGGTAAACAAAGGGTATGCATCCTTATAGTGCCATTAGTAAAATAACAGGCAAGTGGCTTGATTATTGACTACCCACTGCCTACCCATTCAATTCTTTCTTTCTTTTTCTACTCTTAGTTCAGGAAAATGTGGCTGATTTGATCCAAACATCTGAGTCCCCATTTCTGAGCTTGCTCATATTTGGTCATTGTCCCAACTTGTGGCAATAGCTGAAAAATGACACTGTCCCAAGCCTGGCTTAATTTACTAAAAAACGAGATTATGTTAGAAAGTAAATGTTTAGTTAATATGGTAAAGCCAAGTTTACTTTAAATATCTGATCATGTACAAGGGTAATAATAAAAAAAAATGATCATATTTTTGTTTGCACAGAATCCACTTTCCAAAATGAATATGCTCGTCTATTTTGGTAAATCACCCCCAATCTGTTCTTGGGTTAGTTTACTAAAGGAGTAGAGCATTTTCCTTTTGCAAAACTAATATAATTGTATTATGTGAGAAAGTGGGGCAATGACTCCCTCATGCACTCTCACTTTCTCTTTGCCTTCTCTATATAATCTCTACTCAGGATTTTAGCCAACATGTACAAGTTGCAGTCTTCTCTTTTTAGGAAAGATGCCATTCGTAGACAATGGTGGGACATGCTGTTCCTCCAGATCTGAAAAGCTGCTGACTGCCCGTACCTCATCTAACACATTTGGTGCACAGTGCTGTAGTATTTTTGGGAGGAAAGTAATACAGTACTATATGAATATACAGTAAGAAAAATGTATAAGAATGAGTAAACATATTTTGTGCCTGCAAAGAGTGCCTCAAATGAGTATTCCTGTTGAAGCAATAATAAATACAAATAAAAATGGCATTAAAAAGGCTGAAATAATTCTTTATAAGGGAAATCTAAATATTTTATTAATATTGTATAGGGAAAGCCAAAGCAAATTAAGGAAATAAAGGTCCACATACATTTCATACATGTCAAAACAGTCTTCTGTGCAGCTGCAATGTCTTGCAAAGGACAGTTTCTCAGTCATTACTAAGTGCAGTAAATGTATGCTTGCTGAAACTACTTACATCCATACTTCAAACACTTTAAAATACAGTCACATGTCTACTTGAATATTTGATTAAGTGCAGCACTAAATTTTCAAAACTAAAGTGAGTGGAAAAAAAAAACTGTGAAAAAACTCCCATAAGAGTGAGCTCAATAATAAATAGTATAGCTCAAATCCCTCAGAAGGGTGAACCAACACTAAAGAGTTCTCTCAATAACTTGTTTTATACCTACAACCTTTTTCTTGGATTAACAGAGTCTGATAGGGATTTCAAACTTAGATTTTGGAAACCCACTCAAGTATTCTTTGGATTTTTCATTACATAGTTACATAGTACATAGTAGGTGAGGTCGAAAAAAGACACAAGTCCATCAAGCGAACCTATGTATGTGATTATATGTCAGTATTACATTGTATATCCCTGTATGTTGCAGTCGTTCAGGTGCTTATCTAATAGTTTCTTGAAATTATCGATGCCCCCCGCTGAGACCACCGCCTGTGGAAGGAAATTCCACATCTTTGCCGCTCTTACAGTAAAGATCCCTCTACGTAGATTAAGGTTAAACCTCTTTTCTTCTAATTTTAATGAGTGGCCACGAGTCTTGTCAAACGCCCTTCCGTGAGAAAGTTTTATTCCTATTGTAGGGTCACCAGTGTGGTATTTGTATATTGAAATCATATCCCCTCTCAAGCTTCTCTTCTCCAGAGAGAATACGTTCAGTGCTCGCAACCTTTGCTCATAACTAATATCCTTCAGACCCTTTATTAGCTTTGTTGCCCTTCTTTGTACTCGCTCCATTTCCAGTACATCCTTCCTGTAAATATGAAAAACAAAAAACTTCTGAAAAGTGAAATGACACTCTAAAAAGCAAGCTCAATAGTGAATTAATAATTAGTATCCCTCCAAAAGGTGAAACTAACACTCTAAAGAGTTAGCTCAGTGACCACAATAAATATAAGGTCAGTATTCAATAACAAAAAAGGTCCTCTGAAAAGTGACCCTCATGCAAAACAATAGTCCAATAGTGAGTTCAAAACTGTATAAGCAGGATATCTTGATAATTCCACTCTCAACATGTATTCTCCACAAACACAAAACTCTCTGAGGCTTACCAGAGCATATGCGTCCACATGAAAAGACACGAACAGTTTTTATGTCAAGTAAGATGCTCCTCCGCACTGTGGTACATAAGGTAATCGCTTGTTTTTTCCAATCTCTCACTCCACGCTCAGTAGCAGTATCATACATGTAGTAAAATGCAAATATTGCTTCCCATAGTGTATAACTGATTAATACATTTAGTAGAAGCGATAGGAGACCCTGCATGACATAGTAGTCCTTCCAAAGAGCGAATTGAATAGATTATGTGGAAAGGTAACTCAGTGAATTCATTCTGACCACGTCTCCTCCACCGAAATGGAGTACTCTGAGGCTTACCAGAGCATATGTGACCTCCACACAAGAAGTCATAAACAGCATTTGTATTAAGCAGGTTGTTCCTCCATACTCTGGCACAAGGGACAATCACTCGCCTCTAAATCGCTTCCTCACTATTCGGCAGCAATACATCAGCAGTCATCATACATGTAATGAAATGCAAGTATATATAAATCAACCATTACCACGCTATGTGAGTGATAATAAATGCATAGAAATATAAGTGACAATGGACAGTCCATGAGAGTGTCCATATAAAAATAAATGTGATGAAATCGCTGCAATCGTGTCCAAAGATGATGGACGACCATATACCCAAGTGCACTTTCCACTGTGATAATTAATACAAGATGTGCCCTTATCGGATATCTAGACTCCATGATTTAGGAGCCTAGTCTGACATGGATTCACACATCAAGAAGGATCCCACCACTACGTATGAAGGAGGATAACGTCACAGCCAACAGTGCTGGTTGTTCACTCTCTCTCATGAATGTTATATAAAAAGGGGAGAAAATCGCTAAATAGTGTAAAATTGAAAAAATGCTTTCAAGGTTTTCGCAGGTCCAATAAAGTGCAATACATGAATAAAAGTTCTTACATAAAAATCTGCAGATCTGGATCAAAGTAGTGTGGTGTAGTTGGACATAGATTCCACTCTACTAGTTTCGTCATACATGACGTCATCGGGGGCATGGAGTCTATGTCAAAACCCATGCTTACATCAGGTCCACTCTAGATTCCACTCTACTAGTTTCGTCATACATGACATCATCGGGGGCATGGAGTCTATGTCAAAACCCACGCTTATATCAGGTCCATGGTGGAAAGAGCACAGATGTTTGTGCAAGATAATTTACACGAAAAAGGCTGCCGTTATTTTGAAACAGATGGACAACCCTTGTTGTGAAATACAGTAGAGGGTGAGTTGGCCCTAATAGGAAACCAAGCCTTAATGGTATTCTAAAATGGCCGTTCGTATTAGCAGTTGGATAGCCAAGCCTCATTTCCAAATAAACATAGCAAAAGGATGAATAGATAGCCAGACCTCGGTTTGAACCAGAGGAGGAAACCAAGCCTAATTTCCAAACTAACATGCCCAAAGTAATAAATAAAAAACCGAGCCTCGATATGAATGAGAGGAAAAAGCCAAGCCCCATTACAGAAAGGGATCCCTCGGCGTCACCCCAGAACAAACATATACAAAACTGTACGGGATAGAAACAAAATATCTCACACTGACCAAACATATAACGGCAATAAAAAGGAGTAAACTAATTAAGGCAAACAAAAATGGCATAATATGCCTTACATGAGGCTAGAAAATTTATGAAAAATACATAAAAAATATGTTTAATTGATAACGATAAGAAAAAGTGTAAAAATCAAAAGTTTTCCTCTTTCCGCAAAGGGCCAACACAGTAAATACTTTATTAAGCAACCAATATTAGTGCTACATTCAAAATACACAGAAATGTAGGAGAATAAATTAACTTACAAGGAAAAGGACGAACCATTAATGAAATAGTGGAGACATCAGGCATTATTAATGGATGCATTATTATCCCAGTCTATGTTCATGCCGAAGGGAGCATAAGATTTTTTTGATCACTTATTATCACTTTTACCTGCGCAATTCCAATTCCCCTTTTTTACCAATGAAATTAAAATAACACCTCCCATAGTGTAAATATGATTACTAAATGTATTATAATCAGTTAAAATCACTAACAAGCGAATAGCTTGAAAATGGCTTATAAAATTACATATCCCAAAAATCCTTAGCAATGCGTGCAAATGTGTAGTAACTTCATGGCCTCAAGCTTCACCCAACACCTTCTTCTTTTTTTGCTGTGTGTCTTTATCAGCCTTTTTCAACCAGGATGCCTTCTAGGTTTCTCAAGGGTGCCCTGGCAAAGTGCCCATAAATTGTGTACAAGCCAGCAGATAGAGCAAACCTGCCATTTTGTTACGGAAAGCCAGAGGTTTTCATTTCGCAATATTACAGCCTTGGGAACCATGCTGGCCAGTTGCTGGCATCCTAACAACCAATGATGTCATTGGTTGATAAGGAAGACATCAAGTGTCTGCCCAGCATCCTCACTTGCCCCTCCCCTGTCCCTCCCTGTCAGCACTGGGGTCATGTTAGCTAAGTGATGGAGAGAAAATTTGGAATACTAGTCAGTACCAGTGTGCAAAAGGTAAATTGCTTTGTAAGAATAAATCACCTCTAATGTTGGGTGCCCTATGTGTGTGTGTAGATGCTGCTGCATTATGTAAAACTATTTGTTTAGTGTGTCTTGAGATGCAGCATTTTAAAGGGTGCCTTGACTGAAAAAAGGTTGAAAAACACTGTTCTATATAAACACAAAAAATAGGTAAGGAATTGGGAGGATATGGAAATGTTCAACGTCATTGCTCCTCAAATTCTCAGTTTGGAAAGTGGGATATTTTACGTCATTTTTACACAAAAGTGCACTCGCCATTCTCAGTCATATTTGCACCACATCCTGTCCCAGGTGGGCAGCATTCACAGAAGGTACTTTATTTATGGAGTAAAAACTATTTTACCCTGGAAGAGAAAGGGTCCTTTCACACGGGCTTTCCAATCAGGTCCACCTGTCAGTTTTTCAGGCATACCTGATCGGAGCCTCCATTCACTCCTATGGAGCGGCGGATGTCAACGGTGACATGTCTGCTGACACCCGCCAGCTATCCTATCCCATCCGATCCTGGTGGATGGTGACCCTATTTTCCATCCGTCTGGCAGATCGGATCGGATGGCAATGGATGAAATCCTTGTAACGTAAAAAGTATTTAGTAGCTGGATGGAAAAAGGGTTTGGGATGTTATCTGAGACTCATATGTACACTCATACACATGTGCCTCCATCCCTAGTGGTATGGAATGGAAAAGAGATTGGGACTTTGATTGGGACTTTGAATGAGGCATATTATTGGACAATGAATAATTATTAAACATATATTTATTTGTTCCTTCTACAACAGTGATTTTCCAAGTCTGACAGTAAGTACATGCATAATTACACATTTTTAAAAAACATGATTGTGACATAAATGGCATGACACATAGCATAACATGGTGTGAAAGAATAATCTCCATGACAGAATTCCCTATAGGACCATATAACATGTTGGGTCTAAAGTATATTGCATTAAAAGCATGGTAGACAGTCTGTAGTACATGGTGCATCTGTGTAATCCCGACACGTTTCATGGGAAAGTGCCGACTCTTCAGGGGCTGATGCAGCATCATTCTATAAAATACAAATGTATATAAGTAGCCGAGTCTAATAAGTATACCAGAAGATTGGGAAAAGTAGTAGGTATAAGGGACCAAACTGACAACGCTGGAAATACTCACGTCAACTGTGCATGGAAAACAAAGGACAAGGACTGTATAAAAGGGTCCACCGTGGTAGCTGAGGATGGGGCACGCTGAGGGAGCCAAGAACACTTGTGAATTTCCCCTATGGGGGGTGACCAGGGTGATTGATGAACTCGACTTCTGAAAATATAAATGAGTGACTGAGTGGGTGAAATTAATATAATATGTGTAAAGGAAACGGGAAAACCCATAACCAAATCTGGTGAGATTGAATATTGCACTAGTGAGGGATTTGACTTGGAGCAAAAAAAAAAACGTGATTGGCATGAAAAATGGTGGAAAAAAATTGCATTAAAATCATGCAAAACCCCGAGGTGAAAAGAGTGAGAGGAAACAAAAAGATGTGCAGTCTGTGTGATAGAGAGGAAATCAGAAATGGTTACCTGGTGACATCATACAGAGACACGCTCTGAAACATGAAGTGCACGTGTAAAGAGAAAAGCCAGAATGTGAACAAGACTCCCAGTGGGGGTATAAGTAGCACCCAACACTCCCAGGGCTCCTCCTGGGATATGTAATCATGTAATCATGATATGTAATCATGGATAGGAAGCCAGCACCCATTGTTGCCTGGAAAAGTAAAGGGAGTGGTGAGTTCAAAGAGGAAGAAAACATACCACAAAGAGGGAAAGAATAGAAAGGTGAAAAATCACATTAGGATCATGCAATTTTAAAAAAAAAGGAGAAAGGTGAGGAAAAGCAGGGACAAGTGTATGGCCATAAATGAACAATGAACATGTGAAAAGGTGAAATGGTTTATGGCAAATTGGAGAGAAGCACTTACCGAAGAATCCCCTTGAAATTGCACAGGAAAAGGTCCAAGACCAAGGTGCATGAAAGTGTATAGAGTGCTCATGAAAGGACTAACTGTCCTCTCATGAGTGTTTTTATGCTCTCAGCCTCATCAGCCCACCCCACCCATTGTCACGCTGGCGTGACAAAGGAGGAGGAGCATTTTCGCCGGAATAGCTGAAGCTGCCCCTTGAGGTGCCCCGCAAGCCAATAAGGGGGAGGGGGAGGAGCACCGTGGCGTGTCGCAGCTCCCAAGGTGGACACAACAGCCCAATATTCACAGGCACCCCAGCACAGGATATGCCAAACCATGTACCATGGGTACATGAAAAAATGTATATGGACTAATTATATACTGAAGGACATAAGCCAACCACAGTCAGGTCATTTACATGCACAGTGCATGGACCTTCAAGGTAAGTGATTGCTAACCCTATATACGTATTTAGTAGCTGGTATCAGGATAAAACCTCTGTAGGCAACTCAGAGGAACCCCAAGAATGCACAGAGATGTTTCAGACCATCTCTAGCCTGGCAGTTTGCTCGTAGCTTGATAAAGAGATAGATATTGTCTGAAACGTGATTGGTTTAGCCTGTTATGCTTTTGTAATAAAGTGAAAGAGCTTTTATAGGGTAGAAGACCTGCGTACGGATGCATTATGTTTTTGCTCATCTTCGTAACATATGGAGGAGGTGTTCTGTAGCCCACAGAGGAGAACATGAAGAATGTTGATAAACTAAGAGAGCAGACTGCACAGGACAGAGGATGACACTGGCATTCTGGCAGGATTAACTTGAACTTTTTTGCACTAATCCCACAGATATAACCAGACACTTTCAGTTGTGTATTTAACAGACCAAAAAAACAAATACAATTAGTTGTACATCCATATAGAAGGGATCACAGATAATAGCACTTTGTTTAAAAATAGTTGTATTCCCTCAGGAAGATATCCTTCAAGTGGTATTCAACCCAAATACAAAAATTAAATTGCAAGTTGTGGATTTAGTGGCTGCATTAGTTTTTTTTTTTTTAGTTTTTTTTGTTTCTTCAATTTTACCTGGTGACCATGCTAGTAAGTCTGTTATTTTTCATCCTTTTTTTAACAAACCAGGCTGTCCAGACCAAGTAGTAGTTAGTGAGTTGAAAAAAGCTATTTAACACTAACAGGGGTGCAGTGCAACAGATACGTAAATGTAAAAAACACTAATTAAAATTTGGTAACTAGTGCTCCACTCAGTTGTACCACATTTTCACATGCATGCATTCAATGATCAAGTAACGATCACAGGAGTCGTGCTTAGGAACACCAAATATTATTGTCAACAGTATTCAACAGATATCCAAAAAGTCCCATATAAATAATAAAATCCATTGTATATTGTAGTGACAGTTGGCATATCTTCACAGTGCTTCCAGTGACCCACCACCTTCTGGTGTAATACCTCCCCACCTTATATCTACACCATCTCACTACAGAGTCATATATGCCTTAGACCAATTCCTCCTATAGGAAGTGCAGCCAGGACCCTTTCGCATAAAATAATGAGCTCATTATGTGGGCACTGATAATAACTACGTGATGTCATGGGCTTCGGCTACTGGGTGGGTGTCAAAAACTGTCTCTGTGCTTTTATTACTTTTTGACACTTTTTTGATGAATGGGTATGGGTACTATGTACCTGATACTCATTCATATAGGGGTGAGGGATCTGGGGGCCCCCTTGTTAATTCTTTTCTTTACAATCTGTAAGTGGGGAAGCCAGCTTGGACGTTTGGACAGGGCGGTCGGCTTCCCAGCCCGCTGCTTAAAAAACAGCTATTCTTCACACAGAATTTGAATCGGTTGATCGTTTTTTGACCGATCCATATTCTAATCATTCTGAAAAGTTGGACTACGTTAGAAAATTAATAAATGAAACAAATTTTAATGAAAAAGAAACTAATTTTAAAGAAAACTAAACAAATTTTAACAAAAACAAAAAAATTCTGAAACCAAACAAATCGAATTCCATATGGAAAGGAAATAGTAACTTAACAAATCTATCCGAAATGTTTACGTTCTGCACATGTCTATTAATAATACAACTATCAGTCCCTCCCCTCACACCAGGGTACTAGATGTAATCTTAGACTCTGACCTGTCGTTTTGGCCCCAAATCCAATCGCTGTCAAAAGCTTGTAGACTTCATCCTGTAACATGTCTAAAATTCTCCCCTAAAATCTAGATTTATGGCATTTATATATATATATATATATATATATATATATATATATATATATATATATATATATATATATATATATATATATATATATATATATTAATATTTTTTTTTTTTTTTTTTTTTTACTAGTAATGGCAGCAATCTGTGATTTTTATCAGGACTGCGACATTGTGGCGGACAGATCGGACACTTTTGACACTATTTTGGGACCACTGACATTTATACAGCGATTAGTGCTTTAAATAGCCACTGATTACTGTATAAATGTCATTGGTAGGGAAGGGGTTAACACTAGGGGGTGATCAAGGGGTTGACTGTGTTCCCTGTGTATGTTCTAACTGTAGGGGGGATGGGACTGACTAGGGAAGGAGTCTGATCGGTGTTCCTATATACTAAGAATTAGGGATGAGCTTCGAGTTCGAGTTGAACTCATGTTCGACCCGAACATCGGCTGTTCGCAAGTTCGCCGAACAGCGAACAATTTGGGGTGTTCGCGGCAAATTCGAATGCCGCGGAACACCCTTTAAAAGGCTATGGGAGAAATCAAAAGTGCTAATTTTGAAGGCTTATATGCATGGTATTGTCATAAAAAGTGTTTGGGGACCTGGGTCCTGCCCCAGGGGACATGGATCAATGCAAAAAAAAGTTTTAAAAACGGCCATTTTTTCGGGAGCAATGATTTTAATAATGCTTAAAGTCAAACAATAAAAGTGTAATATCCCTTTAAATTTCGTAGCTGGGGGGTGTCTATAGTATGCCTGTAAAGGGGCACATGTTTCCCGTGTTTAGAACAGTCTGGCAGCAAAAAGACATTTCAAAGGAAAAAAAGTAATTTAAAACTACTCGCGGCTATTGCATTGCCGGTCCGACATAGAAGTTCATTGATAAAAACGGCATGGGAATTCCCCACAGGGGAACCCTGAACCCAAATTTAAAAAAAAAATAACGTGGGGGGTCCCCCTAAATTCCATACCAGACCCTTCAGGTCTGGTATGGATATTAAGGGGAACCTCAGACAAAATTTTTTTTAAAAATGACGTGGGGGTCCCCCTAAATTCCATACTAGACCCTTCAGGTCTAGTATGGATTTTAGGGGAACCCCGCGCCAGAATAAAAAAAACGGCGTGGGGTCCCCTCAAAAATCCATATCAGACCTTTATCCGAGCACGCAACCTGGCAGGCCGCAGAAAAAGAGGGGGGGAGGAGAGAGCGCCCCCCCTCCTGAACCGTACAAGGCCACATGCCCTCAACATTGGGAGGGTGCTTTGGGCCAGCCCCCCAAAACACCTTGTCCCCATGTTGATGAGGACAAGGGCCTCATCCCCACAACCCTGGCCGGTGGTTGTAGGGGTCTGCGGGCGGGGGGCTTATCGGAATCTGGAAGCCCCCTTTAACAAGGGGACCCCCAGATCCCGGCCCCCCCCCCCTGTGTGAAATGGTAAGGGGGTACTTACCCCTACCATTTCACTAAAAAACTGTCAAAAATGTTAAAAATGACAAGAGACAGTTTTTGCCAATTCCTTTATTTAAATGCTTCTTCTTTCTTCTATCTTCCTTCATCTTCTTCTTCTTCTGGTTCTTCCTCCGGTGTTCTCATCCAGCATCTCCTCTGCAGCGTCTTCTTCCCTTCTTCTCCTCGGGCCGCTCCGCATCCATGGCATGGAGGGAGGCTCCCGCTCTTCTCCTTATTCTTCTTCTCTTCTTAATCTTCTTTTCTTCTTCGCTTCTTCATCTTCTTCTCTTCTTCATCTTCTTCTTCGGGCCGCTCCACATCCATGCTGGCATGGAGGGAGGCTCCCGCTGTGTGACGCGTCTCCTCTTCTGACGGTTCTTAAATAATGGAGGGGCGGCGTCACCCGGTGACCCCGCCCCCTCTGACACACGGTGACTTGACGGGACATCCCTGTGACCTCACGGGCAATGCCACAGGGAAGTCCCGTCATGTCCCGTGCGTCAGAGGGGGGCGGGGTCACCGGGTGGCCCCGCCCCTCCATTATTTAAGAACCGTCAGAAGAGGAGACGCATAGATGAAGAAGATGAAGAGAAGAGCGGGAGCCTCCCTCCATGCCATGGATGCGGAGCGGCCCGAGGAGAAGAAGGGAAGAAGACGCCGTGGAGGAGATGCTGGACGAGTACACCAGAGGAAGAACCAGAAGAACCAGAAGAAGAAGAAGATGAAGGAAGATAGAAGAAAGAAGAAAGAAGAAGCATTTAAATAAAGGAATTGGCAAAAACTGTCTCTTGTCATTTTTAACATTCTTGACAGTTTTTTAGTGAAATGGTAGGGGTACTTTTGTACCCCCTTACCATTTCACACAGGGGGGAGGGCCGGGATCGGGGGTCCCCTTGTTAAAGGGGGCTTCCAGATTCTGATAAGCCCCCTGCCCGCAGACCCCCACAACCCTGGCTACCCCAAAGCACCCTCCCAATGTTGAGGGCATGTGGCCTGGTACGGTTCAGGAGGGGGGGACGCTCTCTCGTCCCCCCTCTTTTCCTGCGGCCTGCCAGGTTGCATGCTCGGATAAGGGTCTGGTATGGATTTTTGGGGGGACCCCACGCCCTTTTTCTTTATTTTGGCGCGGGGTTCCCCTTAATATCCATACCAGACCTGAAGGGTCTGGTATGGAATTTAGGGGGACCCCCCACGTCATTTTTTCATAAAATTTTGGTTCGGGGTTCCCCTGTGGGGAATTCCCATGCCGTTTTTATCAATAAACTTCTATGTGTATTGTCGGACCGGCAATGCAATAGCCGCGAGTAGTTTTAAATGACTTTTTTTCCTTTGAAATGTCATTTTGCTGTCAGACTGTTCTAAACACTGGAAACATGCGCCCCTTTACAGGCATGCTATAGACACCCCCCAGGTACGAAATTTAAAGGGATATTACACTTTTATTGTTTGACCCAGGTCCCCAAACACTTTTTATGATAATAACTTGCATATAAGCCTTTAAAATTAGCACTTTTGATATATATATATATATATATATATATATATATATATATATATATATATATCTATCAGGACTGCGACATTGTGGCGGACAGATCGGACACTTTTGACACTATTTTGGGACCACTGACATTTATACAGCGATTAGTGCTTTAAATAGCCACTGATTACTGTATAAATGTCATTGGTAGGGAAGGGGTTAACACTAGGGGGTGATCAAGGGGTTGACTGTGTTCCCTGTGTGTGTTCTAACTGTAGGGGGATGGGACTGACTAGGGAAGGAGACTGATCGGTGTTCCTATATACTAAGAATTAGGAATGAGCTTCGAGTTCGAGTCAAACTCATGTTCGACTCGAACATCGGCTGTTCGCAAGTTCGCCGAACAGCGAACAATTTGGGGTGTTTGCGGCAAATTCGAATGCCGCGGAACACCCTTTAAAAGTCTATGGGAGAAATCAAAAGTGCTAATTTTAAAGGCTTATATGTATGGTATTGTCATAAAAAGTGTTTGGGGACCTGGGTCCTGCCCAGGGGACATGGATCAATGCAAAAAAAAGTTTTAAAAACGGACGTTTTTTCGGGAGCAGTGATTTTAATCCATGTCCCCTGGGGCAGGACCCAGGTCCCCAAACACTTTTTATGACAATAACTTGCATATAAGCCTTTAAAATTAGCACTTTTGATTATTCATGTTCGTGTCCCATAGACTTTAACGGTGTTCGCGTGTTCGAACTAACTTTTTTCCTGTTCGCATGTTCTGGTGCGAACCGAACAGGGGGGTGTTCGGCTCATCCCTACTAAGAATACACAATCTGTCTTCTCTCCCCTGACAGGACGTGGATGTGTGTGTTTACACACACACATCCCGGTTCCTGCTCTGTCAGGAGTGATCGCTAGTGCGCCGGCGCACATCGCGGCGCACCCCCTAACCCCCTTAAAGCGGCTGCTGTACAGCTACTGCGATTCACACAGGGGAGCCATTCGGTGGTCTGGAAGAGGTTGGTGTACCTCTGTTGCAGAAAAGAAAAAACTTTCTTTATGTTCTAGCACAGTCTTTACCTCAGCCTCCAGTCTCTCATAAAAAACTCCCCTATTACTTCCTGCTATTAGTCCTGGTATTTGGGACGTGAAAACTGTCAGTGAATTAAGGAAGTAGTTCAGCTGCTGACCTCATTCATACACACCCTGAACCTGCCCTCCCCTTCCAGGAGATTGCTCCCACTCAACTCTGCAGTTTCATGCTTCTCCAATGCAGGCAATGTCAATGAGCACAGTTCTCACTAAATATGCAGCCGGTGTTTTCCTCTACTGATTGATTGTTTTGTATGCTACCTTCTTTCATTTGGTACAGTGTGCAGGAGATGAGCAATACCAGCCTGTGCAGCAAAGCTGTAGTATTAAAAACAGAAAAAGTGTGTCCCCTGAAGTCTGTAAAGCTTACTGTACACTATATAATCTGAATATACAATCGCCTTTAGATCTAACATCAACTATGTAATGCAAGGGCCTGCCTGATTGAATACAGTGTGATTAGATAGACAGGTGTGTCCTCCTATAATATAGTTTGTACAATCTCAGTACAATTTCTTTGAGATATACCAATCAAATTGTATAGTGAATGGTCACCTTTATATACCTAAAATTAACTGGTTGCACTTTCAGTGCCATTAATTGATAATGGCATCCCAAACGTGGAAGCAAACATGCATTTATCAAGTGGAAAAACATGTGACAAATGAACAGTAAAAAATGTGCAAACTGAACAGGATGTCCCATGAGCTACTTAGCTGCTTTTATCAAGCTTAGGGAAGCCCATCAATGGGTTGGCAAGGAGTCTGCAGAGCATTGCACCTGTGATCAGCATATTGCAGGTGCAATGTCCAGCTCCTGCAGACTCTCAGCCTAGATGTCTGCCCCTTACCTGAGAGTAGAAAGATCAATGGACTAGGAGGACATTCAACAGCGCCTCTCAGCTCATTGGAAACTACAAGCTGCCAATTGCAATGGCCGATGGTACTTTTAGGGATTCATTTTAGGTATTCATTCACTAGGAAACTATGTACTGTCTTCAAATAGTGACAGCGGGTGGGGGAGAAGATCCCTGGGCCATTGCCACAGGGAGGGGGGGTGGGTGAGCTGCAGATGCTGGAACATGTTACATGTTACATGTTCCAAACGTGAACTTATCCTCTAAAGCAATAAGTAGGAAAGTGGGTGAAAATAAAAAAAAGTAGTGGTATAGTGATGAGGGAGGTGTGGTAAAGAGTAGTAAACACACCCTATTATGTGATGCAGCAAGGCAGAACATGATGGGATATGAAGTTTCCTGGAAGGTCACATGATGCCACTGGAAGTCAAGTCTGAAAGTATTTTGTTAAATTTTAAACCAAGAGGTGAAGACTCAAAGCTTCCACGGACTAGGCAAGTGAGAGATAAGCACATTGGGATGGCTTGAACAGAAAATACATTATTTTGTTTATTATTATTATTTTTTCATATTCATATTATTATGTATTATGAAATGTTAAATTCTGCCTGAAAAGTTGAACTTAACCTTTAACTAGTTCAAGACAAAGGACATATGTAGTACGTTCAGTCCTTCTGTCCTGCTGCCAGGTCCTCCCCTCCCACTCCCTCGGCTCTTATTAATCAAAGCCAGAGCTACTGTGTACACAGAGCAGCTCTGGTAGCTGCAGCTGCCAAAAAAAGTCTGAGACTCAGCGTTCATCAACAACACTGTTCAGAGGAAATAGAAAGATACAAAGTGACATTACTACTTTTGTATTTGTATGTATTCTATTTCATTCATGTGCAGATTAAAGGAATAAACTTCAATCTGCAGATGATGTCAGTTAAAGGGTGGGAACAAAATAATATAGCGTATACAATTGCGACACAAGTCATATTGTAATGAATGTTATTAAAAATTACCTTTTCTTTTCAATCTGCAGCCGCTGTAGTTTTCTGTAAATGCAATATGGTAACCTGGAGCTTTGGGGAGATACTCCCAACAGGAAATCACATCTAAAGGGATGCAGGCCCAGCAGCTTTCCTCATTAGTGCCCTGCAGGTGCTGCAGCTGATTCATAGTTATGAAACCACTCCCATTAGACTCACTTTCCCACATGGACACAGACAAATACACAGGGATTTCTTTAGAATAACAAAAAATAACGAATCTGCAACAAAGTTTGTTAAAATCCCTGCAATGCACATAGATCACCCAGGGGGGGAATGTTTTTTTTTTTCAACAAAGGTGTAGTTATGCTTAAAGGCACTTTTTTAATAAAATGTTCCTTTGTTTAACCCCTTATTCACTTTTAATTTACCCTAATGTATTCCTTATTCTCCTTCATTTAACTCATTTTTTTTCCATTTTTTTTGTTAATTGATATTTTATTAACCATTAATATTTAAACTTTTTTGTTTTTAGTTACTTTGTTCATTAATATTTGTACATATATAATATACTGTATATTTACACATATTACATTTAAAAACCGCAAAATTGAAAAGAATACTTTATTTCATTTGTAAATAATTTTTCAATGTTTTTTGTATCAAAATTATAATTTTTGTGCCATTTTAAACAGGACAAATTTATTATTATTGATCTATAGTAACACTATTTTTAAAAACTAACACTGGTCAAAAAAGGAAAAATGCCTTTTGTTATGCTTTATTGTCTAGGGCTTGCAAAAAAATGCAAGATAATATCAATAAAAGAGAGTCCTATGCCTTGTTTGTTTGTCCTAAAAAAAAAAAATGAAATTTTTCACATTTTGTCATGTTACAACCAAAATTTTTTATGTATTTGTTGGGGATTTTATGTGATAGACCAACACAAAGTGGTAAGGAAAATGATAAATGGTTTTCAAAATTGTTTGCGAATAAATAAGTGAAAAGTGTGGCGTGCATTTGTATTCAGCCCCCCCGAGTCAATACTTTGTAGAACCATCTTTCATTGCAATTACAGCTGCGAGTCTTTTTGGGGATGTCTCTACCAGCTTTACACATCTAGAGAGTGACATATTTGCCCATTCTTCTTTGCAAAATAGCTAAAGCTCTGTCAGATTGGATGAAGAGCATCTGTGAACAGCATTTTTCAAGTCTTGCCACAGGTTCTCAATTGGATTTAGGTCTGGACTTTGACTGGGTCATTCTTACACATGAATATGCTTTGACCAAACCATTCCATTGTAGCTCTGGCTGTATGTTTAGGGTCGTTGTCCTGCTGGAAGGTGAACCTCTGCCCCAGTCTCAAGTCTTTTGCAATCTTCTAAGATTGACCTGTATTTGGCTCCATCCATCTTCCCATCAACTCTGACCAGCTTCCCTGTCCCTACTGAAGAAACGTATCTTCACAACACGATGCTGCCACCACAATGTTTCACAGTGGGGATGGTGTGTTCAGGGTGATGTGCAGTATTTTTCACCACACATAGCATTTTTCTTTTAGGCCAAGAAGTTCAATTTTGGTCTCATCTGTCCAGAGCACCTTCTTCAACATGTTTGCTGTGTCCCCCACCTGGCTTCTTGCAAACTGCAAATGGAACTTCTTATGGCTTTCTTTCAACAATGGCTTTCTTCTTGCCACTCTTCCATAAAGAGATGTGGCCAGATGTGTGGACTGCATGACTAATAGTTGTCCTGTGGACAGATTCTCCCATCTGAGCTGTGGATCTCTGCAGCTCCTCCATGAGCCTCTTGGCTGATTCTCTAATTAATGCTCTCCTTTCCCGGCCTGTCCGTTTAGGTGGATGGCCATATCTTGGTAGGTTTGTAGTTGTGCCATACTCTTTCTATTTTCGGATGATGGAGTAAACAGTGCTTCTGTGAAATGCTCAAAGCTTCTCCACAACTTTATCCCTGACCTGTCTGGTGTGTTCCTTGGCCTTCGTGATGCCGTTTTGTTCACTAAGGTTCTCCAACAAACCTCTGAGGGCTTCACAGAACAGCTGTATTTATACTGATATTAAATTAAACACAGGTGGACTCTATTTACTAATCAGGTGACTTCTGAAGGCAATTGGTTCCACTAGATTTTAGTTAGGGGTACCAGAGTAAAGGGGGCTGAATACAAATGCATGCCACACTTTTCAGATATTTATTTGTAAAAAATGTTGAAAGCCATTTATCATTTTCCGTCCACTTCACAAAAAATTCCAATAAAAAAAAATTAAGTTTTTTGGTTGTAAAATGACAAAATTCAGACAATTTGAGGGGGTATGAATACTTTTTCAAGGCACTGTACATCCTTGGAACCAAGTGGTTATACCAGGAACATGACTGCAGCTACAGACATGATCCTTGTACCATTTTTTTAATAGTGACGCCAATCAATTTTACTAGCTCAGGAGAGGCTACCCCCCACCGCCCGCCACTGTCACAAGCTCTCCTGTTCCAAACTATGGCCCACTGATGTTGAACAGAGAAACAGCAGGTGCCAGCAACTAGCTATCTCCTTCCTGTTGGTGTCTGTGTGTTCCGGTTGTGACATCACGATGAGAAACGACATGGGGCATGTAACTTGCAAAGAGGTAAGTAACCACTGAACTCTAAATGCCAGGATTTTTTTTTTAGACCCATTGATCTCAATGCTTAGGGGGGATTTACTACTCCCACTGTCAACCAATGCAGTTATATCAAATATTCCTAGGCAGCACAGTAGCTTAGTGGTTAGCATTCTGCCTTGCAGCACCAGGGTCATCCATTTGGTTCCCAACCAAAATAAAAACTTGCATGGAGTTCTTATGTTCTCAATGTGCTTGCGTGGGTTTCCTCCAGGTACTCAGGTTTCCTCTAAAAGACATTCTGATTTGATTGAGGTTAATTAGCCCTAGTATGTGTATATATGCATGTCAGGTAGGTACCTTAGATTGGAAGTTCTTTGAGGGCAGGGACCAATGTGAATGTACAGTATGTAGTGCACTATATAAATTGTTTATGTTACATAAATACCTGTAATAAACAAATAAATACTCCTACTGATCACCAATGTAAAGACATTTTTTTTCTCACATTGACCTTGCATGCGTCTTTTATTCCTACTAGAATCAGTCTGGCCCAAAAATAATCTTGTGGACATTGAATGAACAATTAAAAATGTTGTTGACCCATGAGCTACACATAGTGCCCAGGGTCTCAAAGGACCAGAGAGTTTAGCAAGTCAGTTTTCAGTTAAAATTGCAATATTATAACATTAATAAACACCTGCCATTCTACCTTGTTGCTCCCCATGCACGTTTCCAAAGTTCAAAATGTAGCCAACCTAAGGTCATCTTTGGTGAGAGGATTACAGTCCATGAGAATTAAAGCATCTGTCACGTTTTTATTGCATCCCCCCCCAAGAAAAAAAAAAAACTATTTTCCCACTGCTTTTATGCAACAAATCCCATTGGCATTAACCACTAACTGCATAGTTAGTTTTACCTAATAACCTTTTTTTTCTGTTTTTTGCCTCTGCTTCCTATTGGGCCAAGGTAGTAATTGGAGTTTTGTACAAAACCAACTACTCAGCATGCACTAAAACATTTGTTATGCTCCTGCTGAACATGTTGAATGTGGCTTCATAACTAAAGGGTGCAAAAGCACTGTACAAAAAACTATAGCAAGCAATCATAGATCAGCTTTCAACAAAATAATTGCAATAAACTAAACTCACAAAAGATGACTTGGTATTGGTAACTACCGAGTTACAGCAATTGCTTTTTGACCTACATAGTTTAATTTCTCATTTGACTATATCACACTGTACTTCTATGAATTATGTAAATGTGGAATATGAATATGATTTTCTTCATACAGTTAGGGAATACTGACAGTTTTATTCATTTACTTCCAACTGTTTACTGCAGCATACTATAGCTTAATCCAAAACAATATACAACATATAAAATTTTAGTGGGGTGATGTTCAACAAACATGACTGCACAAAAGTCTATTGTATTAAAAGATAACTAAAAAGATGAATGAACGTCACTGGCACTGAGGTGATTGCTGAACTAAGTTACCATTGGATCACTATCTATGCATGAATTCCTTTATAGTTTGGCAGGCCATGTTGGTACCACGGTAAGTGTCATGATCCATTTTTTCCACTAAGGCCAGATGGTGTCCCTTTTGTGGACTTACTAATGGCCAGTTTCCACATGTAAAACTCCTGGGAAAATGACCTAACTCACAGCTGCTTAGTGAGGCTTGAGCAAATCTTTAGAAAAGACTTCTGTCAAGAAAAAAAAAAAAAAAGATTGTACCACTTTCTCTGAAATAAGAAGGGGGGTGTGCTCTGTTCAGTAATATAGCTGTAAAAACAACACACTACAAAACCCTACCTAAAGTTTTCAGCTGGTTTTCCAAAAGCTGGCTCAACAGTGCAAAAGTATAAAATACACACATAGAAGTTGCAGCTCAGTTTCCTTCACAGGGAGCAGATGGCATGAATAAGAACATGGTCTAAAAGGGTAGAAGAGGACAAAAGTAAAAGATTTCCTGGATAGCTGTAAGAAGCCTGAGGAAAGAGGATGAATTGCATGAGCTTAGAAAGAAAAAAGTTATTTACTAATGACTGACGTGCAGGTATAAGATAAGAAGAAACAATGGTTAATGAGCAACATGATTTATGCCCTATATGCTGAGTATGACTTAGTATTTTATGCTATAAATTATTATTAAATTATTATTAATAATATTAATTACATTAATAAGTACAATATCAAGTAGCTTTGTTTGGGTATGCTGTATGATTAACCAGGTAGACAGTTCTGATATTTATTAATATATTTTAGGTAAAAAAACATGTGTGATTACAGTGTCATTGCTATGCAAGTTATTTCTGTTATACCCATCACCAGAGGCGGCTCAAGACTTTGTGAGGCCTTAGGCAAAACTTAGACATGAGGCCCCACTCACTCCCATAATGGGAAAATAATTCAAGGGATGAAAATGAACTGTATTAGGAGTGTACAGTATAGGGGAGTGGACAGTACAGGGGGTAGGTAAGTGGGCATAATAAAGATATATTTTCCTCAAGCAGAGCTGCACAGGGAAGCTGCTCTCACAGATCCTACCTATTTTGGTAGGCTGTCACAAAGAGAGAAATAAAGGGGGATTGGTGGAGAAGGAAGGAAGGAAGGAAGGAAGGAAGGAAGGAAGGAAGGAAGGAAGGAAGGAAGGAAAGAGAAAAAGAGAGAAAGAAAGATGGAAGGAAAGAAAGAAAGAGAAAAAAAGATGGAAGGAAAGAAAGAAAGAGAAAGAAAGATGGATGGAAGGAAAGAAAAAGAAAGATGGAAGGAAAGAAAGAAAGAGAAAGATGGATGGAAGGAAAGAAAGAAAGAGAAAGATGGATGGAAGGAAAGAAAGAAAGAGAAAGAAAGATGGAAGGAAGGAAAGAAAGAAAGAGAAAGGAAGATGGATGGAAGGAAAGAAAGAAAGGTGGATGGAAGGAAAGAAAGAAAGAGAAAAAAAGATGGAAGGAAAGAAAGAAAGAGAAAGAAATATGAATGGAAAGAAAGAAAGAGAAAGAAAGATGAATGGAAAGAAAGAAAGAAAGAAAGAAAGAAAGAAAGAAAGAAGGAAGGAAAGAGAAAGACAGGAAAGATGGATGGAAAGATGGATGTAAAGAAAGAAAGATGGATGGAAAGATGGATGGAAAGAGAAAGAAAGATGGATGGAGAGAAAGAAAGATGGATGGAAAGAAAGAAAGAGAAAGAAAGATGGATGGAAAGAAAGAAAGAGAAAGAAAGATGGATGGAAAGAAAGAAAGAGAAAAATGGATGGAAAGAAAGAAAGAAAGAAAGGAAGAAAGAAAGAAAGAAAGAAAGAAAGAAAGAAAGAAAGAAAGAAAGATGGATGGATGGATGGAAAGAAAGAAAGAAAGAAAGATGGATGGATAGAAAGAAAGAGAAGGGAATGGCGGAAGAAGGGAAGGAAGAGCATCCCCTACATCAGTGTACTCACTGGAGGGCAGGAGGGACTGGATGGATAGATGGATCAGACTCCCCTTTTCCTTTTCTGTTTTCTTCTTCAGCATGAATCTTCCCGCCCACACATCCCCTTCTCTGAGGCAGAGCAGATAACACTGCCGAGGAGAGTGGGCGGGGCAGACACAGGAGGAGAGGGCGGGAGGAGGAGGAGCAGAAGCTCTCTCTCCTCTTCTGTCTGGCTGTGCGGGCAGCAGGGGGAGGGGGGAGATCTGTCAGAACAGGCTATGCTGAGCGGCTCTCCCTGTGTGTGATCCAGAGATGTACGTGAGCTCTGATCACACATCTCACTCGCAGCCTGTATCTCTCCCTGTAACAAAACGAGGGGACTCAGGACTGTGTGATGGCGGATACCTCTGCTGCTGGAAGAGGCGGCTCTCTAATTAGGTAAACAATCCAGCTGTGCGAGGCCCCTATGACTGCGAGGCCTGAGGCCACCGCCTATTTCGCCTAATTAGAGAGCCGCCTCTGCCCATCACAAAAGAAATATGGAGGCTTTAAGTGCTTTTGGCCTTCTCCTGAAAATACTAGTTGTTTGTCTGCGTCTGACTTTATTCATGAGTAACAGCCCCGCTGTAATGGAGGATTTTTGCTTTTCTTGGAGCTGGGCTTTAAACTTACAAGAGGTTTTCTTTAAAGTTTTTCTTTATAGTGGCTTTTTAAAATAATAAATGCAGTAACTTGGAGTTTAGATGAAAAGTTTAGTGTACTGTAACACTTTTGGTAAATAGTAATATTTGTTTTTTTTAAAAACAAAGGTCCATATATACTGTATCAGATTAAAAAAAAAAACAACTTAGGAGATAAGGATGGTTGGGAGCAATGTGGCATATTTTTGGAGTTCACTTCATTCTATATATGGTATTGTAATAACTAAATATTGGACTCAAGCATGCTTCATTTTGACCCATTCCTTTATCTCTCCCCCGTGGAGATAAAATAACTTTTATAAAAAGTAGACTTGTGACTACTAAACATTAAAAATGTGTCACAGTAAGGAACTCAGGCATAACTGTACCTTTCTCCTGTTGGTGTACACTGCATTATAACAATTTTCCCACCTATTTGTCAACTTTTATTACTCATAATTTCCTATTTGCTTAAAAAATATTAAAGACATAAAACAAAAAAACTAAACTGAAGGTAAAAAGGTCTCAGCAATTAATACATTTATTTTAGCCTATAATTTTCAGCTACTTTAAAGTTAACATGCAAAACACAGCTTCTTGTTTTAGCTTGACATTTATTTTGCCCAAAAGTACAAGAAACTCACATGCACTTTGCCATTTGCTACAGTCTTGTTCATATTTTTAAACAGTGATGATAAAAAAGTTCACATTAAATATACTTTTATTTTTGTGCACATGGACTGTCTTTTCCATCAGCATTGAAACCAAAGAGCAGCAGTATACATCATATGTCTTTAGATCTAAAGAGAACCTGTCATACCTAACATTTAGATTTCTATATTGCAGAGACAATCCCAGCTGACAGGTTATGTTAAGAACATATGTAAGATACATAAAGTAAGTTAAGGGGCGAGTTAGTATTAGGGTTACTGAGGGGGCTAATTTTTGAGTTACAGCAAAGGTCATGCTCATAACTACAGGCAGCTGTAGCTATAGTCGGGGGGGGGGGAGCCTTAGGATAGAATACTCTTTTTTATAGATATTTGGAGTATTGGCCCACACATGATACCCCAAAGCCTACTGAAGTGTTGCAGTGAATGTCAATTTTACCATACCATAATCACACATACAGTATCTCACAAAAGTGAGTACACCCCTCACATTTTTGTAACTATTTCAATATATCTTTTCATGTGACAACACTGAAGAAATGACACTTTGCTACAATGTAAAGTAGTGAGTGTACAGCCTGTATAACAGTGTCAATTTGCTGTCCCCTCAAAATAACTCAACACACAGCCATTAATGTCTAAACCACTGGCAACAAAAGTGAGTACACCCCTAAGTGAAAATGTCAACATTGGGCCCAATTAGCCATTTTCCCTCCCCGGTGTCATGTGACTCATTAGTGTTACAAGGTCTCAGGTGTAAATGGGGAGCAGGTGTGTCAAATTTGGTGTTATCGCTCTCACTCTCTCATACTGGTCACTGGAAGTTCAACATGCCACATCATGGCTAAGAACTCTCTAAGGATCTGAAAAAAAGAATTGTTGCTCTACATAAAGATGGCCTAGGCTATAAGAATATTGCCAAGACTCTGAAACTGTACTGCAGCACAGTGCCCAAGACCATACAGCAGTTTAACGGGACAGGTTCCACTCAGAACAGGCCTCGTCATGGTCGACCAAAGAAATTAAGTGCACGTGCTCAGTGTCATATACAGAGGTTGTCTTTGGGAAACAGACATATAAGTGCTGCCAGCATTGCTGCAGAGGTTGAAGGGGTGTGTGTCAGCCTGTCAGTGCTCAGACCATATGCCGCTCACTGCATCAAATTGGTCTGCATGGCTGTCATCCCAGAAGGAAGCCTCTTCTAAAGATGAATCACAAGAAAGCCCACAAACACTTTGTTGAAGACAAGCAGACTAAGGACATGGATTACTGGAACCATGTCCTGTGTTCTGATGCAACCAAGATAAACGTATTTGGTTCAGATGGTGTCAAGCGTGTGTGGCGGCAACCAGGTGAGGAGTACAAAGACAAGTTGCCTACAGTCAAGCATGGTGGTGGGAGTGTCATGGTCTGGGGCTGCATGAGTGCTGCTGGCAGTGGGGAGCTACAGTTCATTGAGGGAACCATGAATGCCAACATGTACTGTGACATACTGAAGCAGAGCATGATCCCCTCCCTTCAGAGACTGGGCCACAGGGCTGTATTCCAACATGATGATGACCCCCAAACACATCTATAAGATGACCACTGCCTGCTAAAGAAGCTGAGGGTAAAGGTTATGAACTGGCCAAGCATGTCTCCAGACCTAAACCCTATTGAGCATCTGTGGGGCATCATCAAATGGAAGGTGGAGGAGCACAAGCTCTCTAACATCCACCAGCTCCGTGATGTCGTCATGGAGGAGTGGAAGAGCACTCCAGTGGCAACCTGTGAAGCTCTGGTGAACTCCATGCCCAAGAGGATTAAGGCAGTGCTGGAAAATAATAGTGGCCACACAAAATATTGACACTTTTTGGCCCAATTTGGGCATACTCACTTTTGTTGCCAGCAGTTTAGACATTAACCTCCCTGGCAGTATTCCCGAGTCTGGTTCGGGGTGGATTTTCAGTACCAAAAGCGGTAACCCCGAGCCAGACTCATGATCGCATCACAGGATCCATGTAGAGGTTACTTTACCTTGTCCCCTGGATCCTGCGATGTCTCCCCACTGTGATCTGCGAGCCGCCGTGTCTCGCTTGATTAACAGTGCCGAGCTTCGTTCCCTGCGAGCGTTGTGACGCGCAGGGGGTGGAGTTTGGCGCCAAATTCAAAAAGTAAAAAACACAGTATAGATACAGTAAACTGTAATCTTACATATTACAGTACTGTGTCAAATAATTACACATCCCCTTTGTCCCTACTGGTTTGTCCAGTGTCCTGCATGCAGTTTTATATTATAAATACTATTCTTTCTGCCAGGAAACTGGAGATTGTCCATAGCAACCAAAAAATGTCAGTTTACGTCAAAAGTGCTTTTAGACCAGCTAGAAAACAGCGATAATAAATTAGAATCACTAGCAGAATTGAGTGATAGTGATTCGGGGGAAATTCATGATCAAACACTGAAAGTAATGACAGCGACAATTCTGCAACTGAGCAAATTTCAGTGTTTTTGATTTGATGACATTATTGAATAATAATAATAATAATTATTATTATTATTATTATATTATTATTTGTTATAATTATTTATAGTTATTTATTATATTATAATTTTTATATTTCGTTTTTCAAACTTTATCATACCCGAGATGTCTACTAGACTTGTTTGGACAGATTTAAGTGAGTTATTCCTAAGAATTACAGGCCTACAATATAAAACGCCAAATTTCCGTGCAAAATAATTGTACCGCTTTCAACATCAAAAATCTGAAATAATCATACCGCCAGGGAGGTTAATGGCTGTGTGTTGAGCTATTTTGAGGGGACAGCAAATTTACACTGTTATACAATCACTACTTTACATTGTAGCAAAGTGTCATTTCTTCAGTGTTATCATATGAAAAGATATAATAAAATATTTACAAAAATGTGAGGGATGTACTCACTTTTGTGAGACACTGTATTTTTACTTCTGTCTGTAGGAACACCAATTCAGACATCTATTTTAAGATGGCTTCATTTGGCAAACTTTGCAGCATTATCTTCCTTTAATTTATGCTGCCTGAAGCAACTTTTCAGTTGCCCTTGCTGACAATCTTTCCCCTATACTAGACACTCAATCTTTCACTATACTAGCCATATAATTCCTGTACACTAGGGATGGGCGAATGGTTTGGCCCGAGCATAAGTTTCGGGTTGTTCAGACGTTCGGCGAACAACGAACATTATGCGGTGTTCGCTGCAAATTCGAAAGCCGCGGAACTTCGTTAAAGTCTATGGGACATTAAAAAACAAAAGTGCTCATTTTAAAGGCTTATATGCAAGTTATTGTCATAAAAAGTGTTTGGGGACCTGGGTCCTGCCCCAGGGGACATGTATCAGTGCAAAAAAAAGTTTTAAAAACGGACGTTTTTTTCGGGAGCAGTGATTTTAATACTGCTTAAAGTGAAACAATAAAAATTAAATATTCCTTTAAATATCGTGCCTGAGGGTGTCTATAGTATGCCTGTAAAGTGGAGCAGTTTTCCCATGTTTAGAACAGTACCACAGCAAAATGACATTTCTAAAGGAAAAAGTCATGAATTGTCGGGTCTCGGCAATATAGATAAAACTCAATGAAAAAAACGGCATGCCCCCCCCCCCCAGTCCATTACCAGGCCCTTTGGGTCTGGTATGAATATTAAGGAGAACCCTGAACCAAAATTTTGAAAATAAATTGCGTGGGGGTCCCCCCAAATTCCATACCAGGCCCTTCGGTGACGTAAGCGGATGACCCCGCCTTCCTCTGACATCACGTGGCATCAGAGGGGGGGCAGGGTCACTCGTTTACATCAACAGGTGGCCCTGCCTTCAGCTATATAACAGCTGTCACCGAGAAGAAGCGTCACTCGGTGGGAGCCTCCCATGGAGGCGGAGCTGTTGCTGCTTTTTCTTTTTCGGTTCCTTTGGGTGGTGTGAGATGGATCTACATCGCGGGACATTTTTATTTATTAATTTTTTAATAAAGGACTTGTCCCAAAGCCTCTCCTGTCTTTTTTACTATTTTTGACACTTTTTTTGTGAAATGGTAGGGGTACAATGTACCCATTATCAATTCACATAAGGGGGAGGCCAGGATCTGGGGGTTCCCTTGTTAAAGGGGGCTTCCAGATTCCGATATGCCCCTGCCCGCAGACCCCCACAACCACTGGGCAAGGGTTGTGGGGATGAGGCCCTTGTCCCCATCAACATGAAGGGCCTGGTATGGATTTTGGGGGTACCCCCACGCAATTATTTTACATTTTCGGTTTGGGGTTCCCCTTAATATTCATACCAGACCCAAAGGGCCTGGTAATGGACTAGGGAACCCATGCCATTTTTTTCAATTAGTTTTATCTATATTGCGGAGACCCGACAATTCATTACAGCCGCGATCAGTTATGCATGACTTTTTTTCCTTTAGAAATGTCATTTTGCTGTGGTACTGTTCTAAACACGGGAAAACTGCGCCTTTACAGGCATACTAAGGACACCCATCAGGCCAGATATTTAAAGGAATATTTCATTTTTATTGTTTCACTTTAAGCATTATTGTAATCACTGCTCCCGAAGAAAAAACGACCATTTTTAAACCTTTTTTTGCATTGATACATGTCCCCTGGGGCAGGACACGGGTCCCCAAACACTTTTTATGACACTAACTTGCATATAAGCCTTTAAAATTAGCACTTTTGATTTTTCATGTTCGTGTTCCATAGACTTTAACAGTGTTCGTCCAAATTTTTTGCCTGTTCGCAAGTTCTGGTGCAAACCGAACCGGGAGGTGTTCTGCTTATCCTTAATGAAGACTATACATTAGTTAAAACCTTGAAACTGTGGGGTTTATTTACTAAAGCTAGAGAGAGCAAAGTCAGGCTTACTTCTGCATAAAAACCAACCAGCTTCCAGGTTTTATTGATAAACCTTAATTGAACAAGCTGAGGTTAGAAGCTGATTGGCTACAATGTACAGCTGCACCAGATTCTGAGTGCAGCAGTTTTAGTAAATCTATCCTGCTGCATCTGGGGCAATAGATAAATAGTTTTCAGAGCTGTCGTCTTGGTATTGTTGATATTTTAGGCTGGTACCTTGCATTACCATGTTTCAGATACTGAAGGGGTTAAGTTAGCCTAAGGGGTTAGGATAGGATAAAGGGCTAGAGGATTAGGTGTTAGAGTTACCCAGTTCTAGCTTGAGCACAAAATGCAAAATTGATTCCCTCAACAGCTCTTACAAAGGTAAAAACGAGGTAACAGGAGGTAAAAAGGTTACTATCCTTACCTTCTCTACAGCCCACTCAGGTATCCAGCACTGGTCTTCTTGGTGGCACAATGATATTAAAGTGGTCTTAAAGGCAAGACATGTTTTACCTTAAAGGAGTTGTAAAGGTAGAAGTTTTTTTTTTATCTTAATGCATTCTATGCATTAACCCCTTCCCAACCAGCGCACGCCGATGTACGTCGGCAGAATGGCACGGCTGGGCAAATGGACTTACAGGTACGTCCATTTGAATTCCCCGCCGTGCCATTGTGTGCGCGCCGCCGGCCGGGAGCTCTGTGAGTCGGGTCGCGGGTCCCGCGGACTCGATCGCCGCGGGGATACCCACGATCGCCTCATGGAGAGGACGAACAGGGAGATGCTGATGTAAACAGCATCTCCCCGTTCTGCCTAGTGACAAGTGTCACTGATCTCTGCTCCCTGTCATCGGAGCAGTGATCAGTGTAGTGACACTGCTAGCCCATCCCCCCTACAGTTAGTAATCACTCCCTAGTACTGATTTAACCCCTCCCCGCCCCCTAGTGGTTAACCCCTTCACTGCCAGTGTAATTTACACAGGAATCAGTGCATTTTTATAGCACTGATTGCTGTATAAATGACAATAGTCCCAAAAATGTGTCAAAAATGTCCGACATGTCCGCCATAATGTCGCAGTCACAATAAAAATCGCTGATCGCCGCCATTACTAGTAAAAAAAAAAAATTAATAAAAATGCCATAAAACTATCCCATATTTTGTAAACGCTATAACTTTTGCGCAAACCAATCAATAAACGCTTATTGCAATTTTTTTTTTACCAAAAATATGTAGAAGAATACGATCAGCCTAAATTGAGGAAAAAAAATGTTTTTTTATATATTTTTTTGGGATATTTATTATAGCAAAATGTAAAAAATAATGAGTTTTTTTCAAAATTGTCGCTCTTATTTTGTTTATAGCGCAAAAAATAAATGAGAAGAGGAGGATCCAAGCTGCCCTGTGCAAAACCACTGCACAGAGGAGGTAAGTATAACATGTTTGTTATTTTCTTTTTATTTTTTAATGAGACTTTACAATCACTTTAATGCATTCCTTGCATTAGGGTAACAAATGTCCCAGTAGTAGTATTGCCACTTCACCTCCATATACTGTACACTTACCTGAGTCCTCACTTGATACAGCACTGCCCATCTGTAGCAGCTCTCTCCCCACTCTCAAAAGCTTTGTTGAGGCAGCAGGAGCCGTTGGCTCCTGCTGCTGTCAATAAGATCCTGTGAGAAGGGAGCAAGCCCACAATGGTAGCACACAGCACAGTTTGGGAGCAAGCCCATAAGAGCACCACCATAGAAAACGGCTTCCTATGGGGGCACACCAAGAAGAGGAGGAACCTAGTGCACCAATGGGGGACCTCAGAACAGGAAATTTGGGCTGTTCTGTGCAATGGCATTGCACAGAGCAGGCAGGTATAGCATGTTTGCTTTTTCGTTTTTAAACCGAGCCTTTACAACTTTAAATCCACTTGCTGTGAGCCTACATCGTTAAGGCTCCACTTTCAGCCGTTGGCTCACCAGAGAATTACAGGTCCATAGCAATATGCTGGACCCCCATGGGATAACTCAAAGGTGTCTGCACGGCTCCTTTTCTCCTTGTCCCTTTTTCTGCCGGTTGCCATTGGCTACAGCGGCGGTATCCCTGCGCAGCAACAGCTAACAGATTGGTGGTTGCCCTGCACAGCAGCAAGCATAGATTGGTTGGAATTGGCGGGTAGCAAGTCCTCGCTTCAGGAGCATATAAAAGGGGGATTCGGCCGTTATCATTGACCGTCATGACTGGATTGTGATGCAGCAGGATGAAGCAACATGAGGAGAGATGAAGAGTGGCTTCTACGTTGTCTGGAGGAGGGTCGCAGCTCAGCTCCGTCCAACGTGTCTGCCAGCCCAGCCCCTGGAACAATGGAGGAGACAGCCGCAGACATGCACAGTCCGCACCAAAAGCTGGGAAGGAAGACACAGAGGATGAGTGCTTCTCCACAGCCGAGAGGCGGGGAGAGAGCTGGCAGTTTTCCTCACAGGAATGCACCTCAAATGAGGCAGAGCAGTGCTACCCAGCCAGCCCCTGCAGCAGCCAGCAGTGACAACCAGCTAGTAATCCTGGTGGTGAGACCCTTTAAAATACAAATATCTCTGAATTAAATGTTTTGGTTACTTCATTGTCTAATGTAGCACTCTCCAAACTGTGACCCAGGGGCCAGATGCGGCCCTTTACTAGCCTTTATCTGGCCCTTGGGGCACTATTCCATTCACCGACACCAACAATGTCGCATAATTCCTCCCGCTGACATCAACGATGTGACAGAATCCCTCTCATTGACACCAACAATGTGGCAGAATCCCTCCCATTGACATCAACAATGTGGCACAATTCCTTCTGCTGATATCAACAATGGGACACTATTACTCTCACTGACACCAACAATAAGGCGCTATTCCTCCCAATGACACCAACCATTAGGCACTGTTCCTCCCACTGACCAACAAAAGGGCACAATTCCTCCCACAGACATCAGTGATGGGGCAAAATTCCTTCCATTGGCACCAACGATAGAGCACTATTTTTCAAAATGACACCAATTATGGGGCACCATTCCTTGCACTGACATCAACGATAGTCACTATTCCTCCCACTGATATCAAAGATAGGGCATTGTTTACTCCAGCTGGACACTAGGAAATTTCTACCCCCACTGGCCCTAGTCCGGCCCTCCTAAAGTCTGAAGGACAGTGAACCAGCCCTTTGTTTAGAAAGTTTGGAGACCCCTGGTCTAATGTATTGAAAAGTATTAACCACTTGCTGACCAGCGGCGGCAGGTCGGCATAATCCCGCGAGCCGTCGTAGCTGTACGTTGGCTCCTTTAAGTGGGATAGCAGGTGTGATGACCGCCGGCCACGAGCGATCGCAGGCATGAGAGGCAGAACAGGGACGTGTGTGTGTAAACACACAAATCCCTGTTCTGTTCTGAGAGGGGATACAGATCATGAGTTTCTAATAGCTATGAACCACAATCTGTTATCTCCTATAGTCAGTCCCCTCACCCTACAGTTAGAACACACAGTCAGGGAACACAGTTAACCCCTTGATTGCCCCCTAGTGTTAACCCCTTCCCTGCCAGTGACATTTATACAGTAATTGGTGAATTTTTAAAGTACTGATCACTGTATAATTGGCAATCGTTCCCAAAATGTGCCAAAAGTGTCCGATGTGTCCGCCATAATGTCGCAGTCACGATAAACTGCCATTACTAGTAAAAAAAAAAATAATAATAAAAATGCCATAAATCTATCACCTATTTTGTAGACGCTATAACTTTTGTGCAAACCAATCAATATATGCTTATTGCAATTTTTATTACCCAAAATATGTAGAAGAATACATATTGGCCTAAACTGAGAAAAAAAATAGCTTTTTTTTAAAAAAATGGGGATATTTATTATAGCAAAAAGTACAAAATATTGTGTTTTTCTTTTCAAAATTGCCGCACTTTTTTTTTTATAGCGCAAAAAATAAAAACCATAGAGATGATCAAATACCACCAAAAGAAAGATTTATTTGTGGGAAAAAAAGGACGTCAATTTTGTTTGGGTACAGCGTCGCACGATCGTGCAATTGTCAGTTAAAGCGACGCAGTGCCGTATCACAAAAAATGGCTTGGTCATTGAGCAGCCAAATCTTCCGGGGCTGAAATGGTTAACCTCCCTGATGTGGCTCGGGGTTGATTTTCAGTACCAAAAGCGGTAACCCCGAGCCACACTCGGGATCGCATCGCAGGATCCAGGTATAGCTTACCCAGTCCCCAGTATCGTTCCTAAAAAAGAGCAAGGTAGCTTTCATTTAATATGTCATCTATCCTATCCGGCAGATCCATCACTTAATGATGAGGTTGCAGCTGTTGAAGCTCTAGTCCTATTCTTCCTTTGATGAAGCGCTTGTTATTTTGAGACGCTATGGTGCGATGCTTTATTAGCAAAAGTGGACATCAAATCTGCCTTCCGCTTGCTTCCTGTGCACCCACAAGGTTTTGATTGACTGGGTTTTCAATTCCAGGGCCGTTTTTATTTCGACAAATGCATGCCCATGGGCTTTTCATTGTCATGTTTATATTTTGAGGCCTTCTCTAAGTTTTTACATTGGGTTTTGTCAGAGAATGAACTGCATTATTTAGACGACTTTTTGTTTGTGGGCCCAGCTCACTCCCCTATTTGTCTCGAATCACTAAGGAAATACTTTAGTAATTGTGAATTCTTTCGGGTTCTGCTTGCACAAGAAAAAAACTTTTTTTCCTACAACCACTATTGAATTTTTTGGTATTACAATTGACTTCTCTTTAATGGAGTTTAGATTGCCCTTAGAGAAATTTTATGTGGATAGGATTAGGAAACATCTCAATAGGACTATTCATAACTTTCTAGTTTCTTCAGGTAGCATGTCATTTCGCCAAGTTGAATTAGAAGGATTTGTGCCTGGTTTGTTCCATAATGATTTAGTACACTTATCCAAAATCAGATTAGACATATTTAATATGGGCCTGCAAAATGTAATCGAAAGAGCGACGGTGTTGGGGGGCCTCAGCCAGCAGGTTCCCTTCTGGCCTTCACCGGTGGGGAATGGTCGTCCAGCATTGTCTGGAATGACATTGTGTAATTTTGTGTTGATGTATTTTAGCCAGAATGGCTTCATATTTTTTTTATGTTATCAGGTTACCCCTTGAATAGCACTGTATCACGGGTACTCACCGAGGCCGAGATGCTGGGAGTGGCTTCCCTTGCAACTAAGCGCACTATACCCCTGGTGATGGTACAGAGGGTATAGGGCCCAGAGAGGCACGGGTCGCCAGCAGGCAGGTAGCTCTTGAGAGGAGGACTTCTGTAACGTAGAGAGCAATGGTGGCTCTGCCCCTGGAACTGGAGAAGAAGACCCGGCTGGGGTTCTAACCCGTAAACACAACGGGAGCATGAGATCAGGCACGGAGAACCCAGTGATGAGGAGTCTGCGGTGCAGGCCGAGAACATATACTGGAGGCTGGTAGCAGAGAAAGTCCTTTAAGCAGGCCGAGGGTCAAACACAGCAGACTGTAAGCAGAGAAGTCCTGAAGGCAAGCCAGAGGTATAGTACTGGAGATGTCAGTAGGGGAGTCCGTTAAACAAGCCGGGGTCATACACGAGAAGGCAGGAGAATCCGGAGACAGGCAGAGGGTCAAACACTGGAAGCAGATGGTAGAGAAGTCCTTTTAACAAGCCGAGGTCAAACACTGGAGAGAAACAAGGTAGGTCAGGCAAATCCGGGTCAAACAGGTAAACACAAGGAGCAGGAATCAGGAACGGAACACTGGAAGCTGAAAGACAAACCAGCAATTAAACAGAGAATGAGTCAGTCCTTATATAGGCCAGGAAGGGGGCGTAACGCTGACGAACGAACGTTCGTACGCCATTACGCCGTTACGCCATGTAGTGAACCCGTGTGTGCCGCTACTTTGCTAACGCGCATGCGCCGTAGCGCGGCTCCGCCGCGCAAACGCACAGGAGCCTTCCGATGTTGGCAGGCTCTTCTCTTATTGCTTCTCTGACAGTGCCCCCCCCAAAGGGCAACCTCCGGATGCCCAATCTGGCCAGTACTCCCGGGTATTTCTTGTGGAATGTTTGTATTAACCGTGGGGCGTGTATATTGGAGGAGGGTTCCCAAGAATTATCTTCTGGGGGGTACCCTTTCCACTTGACCAAATACTGGATATGACCCCCCCTCCTCCTACAGTCCATTATAGCCTCCACCTCAAATTCATCTTCGCCTTCAATATAAATTGGAGGAGGTGGCAACTCCTCCCTTCCTGGGAAAGAACTGGGAGTTACTGGTTTTAACAGAGAAGTATGAAAGACAGGATGGATTCTGTAAGAGCTGGGTAAAGAGAGTTCAAAGGCCACGGGGTTCACTACTCTCTTTATCTTGAAAGGACCAATAAACTTTGGACCTAACTTGCGTGAGGGACAAGAAAGTTTAAGGTTTGTTGCAGATAGCCAGACTTCATCCCCAATTTTAAAGATTGGGTTGCTCCTCCTCCCCTTGTCATAGTATTACTTGTAGCTGTCCTGTGCCTTCTTCATAGCTTCCTGAATTATTTGAAAATTGGCTTGAATGGAATTTATTCAGTCTTGCACCGCAGGAACTGATACTTCTGAAAAAGAGTTAGGCAGAAAAGAGGGGTGAAATCCATAATTAGCCCAGAAAGGAGTTTGGTTGGTTGCTGTGTGTATGAAATTATTGTAGGCAAATTCTGCACAGGGGAGGAGCGAAACCCAGTTGTCTTGAGAGCATGAGCAAAAACAGCGCAGATATTGTTCCAGCGTTTGGTTCGTCCTCTCTGTCTGGCCATTACTTTGGGGATGATATGCTGAGGACAGGCATACCTTGATTTCCAGGGATTTGCAAAGGTCTCTCCAAAATTTTGAGGTGAACTGGACTCCTCTGTCAGACACAATGCTAACGGGTACTCCATGTAGCCTAACCACTTCCTTAATAAATATATCCACGGTATCTGAAGCAGAGGGTGTGCCCTTCATGGGTAAGAAGTGGGAAATCTTTGAAAGGCGGTCGACCACTACCAGGATGGTGGAGAACCCCTCAGCAGGTGGTAGGTTGACGATGAAGTCCATAGCCACTTCCTTCCAGGGTTGCTCTGGAATGGGTAATGGTCTTAACAGACCCCAGGCTTTCGCATTGGATCCCTTGCTGCGTTGGCAAATAATACAGGAGTTTACATAGTTCTTACACTCCTGACTCCACCCTGGCCACCAAAAGGAACGATGTATTAGTTCCGTGGTCTTTTGTACCCCGAAATGTCCTGCAAACTTGTTATCATGAAATGTTCTTAGTACCAAGGGTCTTACTTGCGCTGGAACGAATATTTTGTTTTGGGCCCATAGTAAACCATCCTGTTTCCTCAGTGTGGGTACTTCAGGGTTTAAGCATTGGCTGGAGGCCTGTTCAATGGCAGTTCTTAAATCTGGCTGGATTGAACAAAGAAAATTCTGTGAGGACAGAATAGTACCAGGTTCTGCTGTTTGAGAGGTCTCTGGGAACATCCGAGATAGGGCGTCTGCTTTCCCATTCTTGGAACCAGGCCGATAGGAAATGTGGAAGTTGAACCTGGAGAAGAACAAAGCCCAGCGGGCTTGCCGAGGTCTGAGGCGTTTTGCTGTTCTAAGGTACTCCAGGTTCTTGTGATCTGTGAAGATCATAATGGGGTGAGAAGCACCTTCCAAAAGATATCTCCACTCCTCAAGAGCAAATTTGATGGCCAGTAGTTCACGCTCCCCCACGTCATAGTTCCTTTCTGGCGGGGACAGTTTCCGGGAGGCAAATGCCACAGGGTGAAGAAGGGCCTTCTGGCCTCGTCTTTGGGATAGAATTGCTCCTAAAGCTGACTCTGAGGCGTCTACTTCCAACACATAAGGGAAAGCGGGATCTGGGTGCAGTAGTATTGGGGCAGAAGTAAATAGATCCTTCAGTCTGTCAAATGCTTCCTGAGTTTCTGGAGACCACTGGAATCGACTTTGCTGGCGAGTCAATTGGGTTATGGGAGAAATGATCGATGAGAATCCTTTTATAAACCTGCGATAAAAGTTGGCAAAGCCCACAAATCGTTGGACCCCCTTTTTATCGGTAGGGGCTGGCCATTCCTGGATAGACTTCACTTTCTGAGGATCCATTGAGACCCCTTCAGTGGAGATGATGAACCCTAGGAATTGGACTACAGTTCTTTCGAATTCACATTTCTCTCCCTTTAGGTAAAGTCCGTGCTTCCTGAGGATCGTGAGTACCTTTTTCACATGGACTTGATGCAGCTCAATGGTTGTAGAGAAAATCAGAATGTCGTCAAGGTAAACGATCACAAAGTCATCTAAGTACTCACGAAAAATGTCATTCACTAGGTGTTGGAATGTAGCTGGGGCATTGCATAGGCCGAATGGCATCACTAGATATTCGAAATGCCCGAACCTAGACCTAAAAGCCGTTTTCCACTCATCCCCTGGGCGTATCCGAACCAAGTTGTAGGCGCCCCTTAGGTCAAGTTTAGAGAAAACTCGTGCGGTTCGAAACCGTTGGAACAGTTCTGGGATGAGGGGAAGCGGATAACGGTTCTTGATGGTGATCTTGTTGATCTCCCTGTAATCCACACAAGGCCTTAAAGTACCATCTTTTTTTGCAACGAAGAAGATCCCTGCTCCGGCCGGAGAGGAGGAAGGACGAATGAATCCCTTTTCAAGGTTTTCGTTGATGTAGGACCGAAGAGCCTCCAACTCCTTTTCTGATAGAGGAAATATACGACCAAAAGGGATCTCGGAGCCAGGTAAGAGATCAATGGGACAGTCGTAAGGTCGGTGAGGAGGCAAACTGTCAGCCTTCTTTTTGTCAAAAATGTCCATGAATTCACGGTAGGCTGCAGGGACGTGCTGAAGATGATCAGGGACAGGCTGGATGGTCAGACAGGGAGCTGTGCAGACAGAACCAGAGGTGAAGCAGTGCTGGGAGCAGTAGGCCGAAGAGAAGGAGATCTTCTTCTCACTCCAATTAATATGGGGGTCATGAGCTTGCAACCATGGAAGTCCCAGGATGATAGGGAACATGGGGGAGCAAATGATGTCAAAACAAAGACATTCTTGATGTCCTGAATCTGTGATGGTGAGAGTGGGTTTAGTTTCTTGGGTAACAGGCCCGGAACAGGGGGATGATCCATCGGCCAGGTGGATTTGGAGACTTTGTCTTTTATTTTGCAGAGGAATGTGTAAGCTTCGGGCCTAGAGATGTATCCAGGAAGCAGCTGCAGGCGCCAGAATCAATAATGGCTGGTAGCCGGATCTCCTCGCCTGCCACCTGTAGGGAGACAGGAAGGACAAGGTGAGTTGAACTTGAACCATTGACTTGAAAGTTCATAGCTGTTGGTAGCTGGGACTTACTGGGTCTTATAGGACAGTTGCGCAAAAAGTGGCCTGACCCTCCACAGTACAGGCAGAGATTGGCTTCCCGCCGCCGTTGTTTCTCATCAGGTGTAAGTGGAGCCCGGATCAAGCCCAGTTGCATTGGCTCACTCTCCGAGGTAGAGGAAGAAGGGACTGTAGGAAGAGGATGGCCTGTGGGGACCCTAGGTAGCATCCATGTAGGCCGGGGAGGTTGAAAACGTTCAGAACGTCGTTCCCGTAGACGTCTATCTAGTTTTATGGCTAGCTGGATCAACTCCTCCAGGGTGGACGGAGAATCAACACGTGCTAATTCTTCTTTGAGAGTCTCTGAGAGTCCCTGGCGGTACTGGTATTTGAGAGCCGCCTCGTTCCATCCAGTGTCCCCAGACCATTTTTGAAATTCGACCGTATAGTCCTCCACCGGTCTCTTTCCCTGGACTAAGGTATGTAAGAGGGACTCGGCCGTGGCCGTGCGTTGGGGATCATCATATAATCTTCCCATGGATTCAAAGAAGGTTTCGACAGAGTTGAGTAAAGGGCTCTTCTGCTCCAGGAGGTTGTGAGCCCAGGCTTGGGGTTCTTCGGACAACAAGGAAATAATGAACCCTACTTTTACTGTCTCAGAACTGAAAGTCTTAGGTTGGAGAGCCAGGTATAACAAGCAGGCATTCTTAAATGCTCTAAACCTTTTCCGATTCCCGGAAAATCGTTCGGGTGTAGGCACCCTAGGTTCTGGGTGAGGCATCACAACCGCAGGAGCCGAGCTGGAGTGATCTTGCGAAGATCTGGCCCCACTGGGGGATGTGGAGGTTGCATCCCCGGGAGATAAGATTAGGTGCTGGAGACGACCTTCTAGTTGGAAATAGCCATCTTGTAGCCTCTGGACTGCTTGCGTAAGGGTTGTGACCTGCTGGAATAGAGCCTCGAGAGGGGATCCCACTCTGTCGGCCTCAGACATCTGGCTGGTTTGTACTATCACGGGTACTCACCGAGGCCGAGATGCTGGGAGTGGCTTCCCTTGCAACTAAGCGCACTATACCCCTGGTGATGGTACAGAGGGTATAGGGCCCAGAGAGGCACGGGTCGCCAGCAGGCAGGTAGCTCTTGAGAGGAGGACTTCTGTAACGTAGAGAGCAATGGTGGCTCTGCCCCTGGAACTGGAGAAGAAGACCCGGCTGGGGTTCTAACCCGTAAACACAACGGGAGCAGGAGATCAGGCACGGAGAACCCAGTGATGAGGAGTCTGCGGTGCAGGCCGAGAACATATACTGGAGGCTGGTAGCAGAGAAAGTCCTTTAAGCAGGCCGAGGGTCAAACACAGCAGACTGTAAGCAGAGAAGTCCTGAAGGCAAGCCAGAGGTATAGTACTGGAGATGTCAGTAGAGGAGTCCGTTAAACAAGCCGGGGTCACACACGAGAAGGCAGGAGAATCCGGAGACAGGCAGAGGGTCAAACACTGGAAGCAGATGGTAGAGAAGTCCTTTTAACAAGCCGAGGTCAAACACTGGAGAGAAACAAGGTAGGTCAGGCAAATCCGGGTCAAACAGGTAAACACAAGGAGCAGGAATCAGGAACGGAACACTGGAAGCTGAAAGACAAACCAGCAATTAAACAGAGAATGAGTCAGTCCTTATATAGGCCAGGAAGGGGGCGTAACGCTGACGAACGAATGTTCGTACGCCATTACGCCGTTACGCCGTGTAGTGAACCCGTGTGTGCCGCTACTTTGCTAACGCGCATGCGCCGTAGCGCGGCTCCGCCGCGCAAACGCACAGGAACCTTCCGATGTTGGCAGGCTCTTCTCTTATTGCTTCTCTGACACACTGTGGCCATTGTTTAAATTTGCCAAAACAAATAAATATTTGGAAACTAGCTAATGGTTTATGGTCTCTTTATTGATTACTATCTCTTTGTGCTAGCCCATGACAGGTCCATAGCAATATGCTGGACACTCATTGGATAGCTCAAAGGGGTCTGCATGGCTCTTTTTCTCCTTGTCCCTTTCTCTGCAGGTTGCCATTGGCTACAGCGGCAGTATTCCTGTGCAGCAACAACTAACAGATTGGTTGGTTCCATTGCACAGCAGCAAGCAATGGATTGGTTGGAATTGGCGGGCAGCAAGCCCGCACTTCAGGAGTATATAAAAGGGGGATCCTGCCATTACTCACTGACTGTCAGGACTGGACCACGACTCCTAACCACCTTCCCTATTGTTCCTATATAAGTCATGGTGTTATTTAGTGGGGGAGTAGTCATCTAGCATTGTCTGGATGGACATCGTTTAATTTTGTGTTGATGTATTTTAGCCAGGATGGCTTCATATTTTCATTAAAGTTTATTGTTATTATGTTATCAGGTTACCCCTTGAATCACACTGTGGCCATTGTTTAAATTTGCCAAAACAAATAAATATTTGGAAACTAGCTGATGGTTTATGGTCTCTTTATTGCTTACTATCCGTTTTTACTAGCCCATGCTCAGATGAATTGATAAACTAGTCTTTCTACCAACAGACAAGTACCATTTCCCCCTACCAGAAGCCCACATTTCAAGTGTTATGCCAGGAGGCTCCAAAAGCACTGGTCTGGTACAGGGAAGAGGGGGCAACAACTTAGTATACCAGACAACTATCTTTAGGGAGGAGTTACATATTTTTAATAAAGACAAAAAACTGAAAAAGTCATATTAATTACCATGGAATAGCCACTGGAAACCCATTCAATTTGATTTCAACGATGCATCAGGCAAACGGTCACCAGAGAAAACTTTGAATTATTCACTACTTTTTGCAGTCATCTAAACACAAGTATACAGGGATACAGTATTGAGCAAAAACAAAGTTTAGTGAAAACCCGTGTTTTTTTTTATTATTTAATTTTAAACACTCATCACTTTCTAATTTGCTTATATATTAGTTATGAACTATGTGAAATCGAATTTAGTTAATGGACACAAGAAATCCATAAACTGTTTAGTCTTTTATTCTAGATTAGGTTCTTAATAAACAACTTAAATAATAAATAATCTTACACAATAAACAGCAGATTTACTCTGTTATGTTTAACAGTAAACTCCAGGTTCACACTTTCTTCTCATGCGCTAAATTTAATTTTCTTTCTCAATTTCCTTAGCACCTTCATGTGTTGATCATAAACCTGGCCTCTGGAAAGTCTTCTCAGCATTTTAATGAAAATGTGCTGCCTGATCAGGTATATGCAGCATGCTGTCATTTGCAGACTGACCTCAGGGTCGAAGGTGATATGAGCACATCTAGAGATGCTTACAAATCACATCCTCTTGTCTGTCTGTTTTGTTGACTGGTTCTCCTCAGGGTCATGACTATCTAAAGTAGCAGCCTAAAGGCCAGAAAATACCCTGCATTGAAGCTCAAAAATTGTGTTTCAGGAACAACTGCATCTGACAAACAGCATGTGGTTTGGCCCTGCCCATGGTTTCAGGAAGAAAACACATGGCATAAATGGAGATCTCTAAATAACATAAGAATTTTGAATTTGCTTTAGGCTACAGACAAAATTTTTTTCTCTTAAAATATGTCATACAGATAAAGTATAATAAGCATAATGCCATCTCATTCTAACTGAAACATATAATGATAAAATTGGAGTTTTATTATATATGAAATAGGTGTATAAATCCATGGCATGTACAGACATTTAAAATGTTTTATTTATGTAAATAAATCCATTGAACTACAATTTAAAAATAAACCATAAACATTTTAATAAGCGTGACATCATGTTTGAAGGTGTATAGAAAAACTTGAATATGTTGAATATATGTGCATTTTAATCTTCAAATCCATTAAATGTAAAAAAGAACATTTTCTGGCAAGTACTCAAAAAGGTCCCAAAATGTAAAAATACACACATACATCCAGTGTTGTTTCCAAATGCATTTTATTATATTTTGAACACTCTGAAACCTAATGTACTGTCTTAAAGAGTCAGAACAAAACAACAAAATGTTACTTCGCTAAATGTATAAAGTCATTAAAATATATCCCCAAAGTAATGTCTTTGTAATGTACATATTGTACAACAGGACATGGCTTTATATATTTAATGCACTACACTACTTAAGAAACTTGATTGATACATATATTTGGATTTATAAAGAAATGATCATTAATGTTGTCATTACTATTTTACACATTCTGCCCTAAAGTGATTGTAAGGGTTCGTTTTTTTTTAAAATAACAAACATATTATACTTACCTCCACTGTGCAGCTCATTTTGCACAGAGTGGCCCTGATCCTCATCTTCTGGGGTCCCCCGGCGGCTCTCACGGCTCCTCCCCACATCAGATAATGCATAGGATGCATTAAGGTGAAAAAACACAAAGGTTTACAACCCCTTTAAAGCAGCCTTATTCAACAATCATCCCCAAGACATCACTAGAAGCACATCATAATTGTAATTTACTGAAAGAGTATCTGTAGCCCAAGGGCCCAGCCAGTCACACTTTGCATTTCAGTAACACATAACGAAGCACATTACATGCATTGGCACAATGTGTTGCCATATGTTAACTACTTTCTGCCTGTAAATAGCTGTGGGGATTTTTTCTAGTTCCAGGAGGTTGTACCCATACGTCCTCCCAGAAGTGTGCATCATGTGCCCCCTGGGGTATGCAGCACCGCAATTTGTGGTCAATGTATCCACATCATGATCATGTTACTGGGTCACCGTGAGCAGCCCTTGTACCATGTGATCATTTGTGATGTCTTGCTTAATACTGTGTGATCTCTGTGATTAGTCACAACAATCACATGGTACCAGGGCCAACCACAGTGACCCTGTACCATGTGATAGTTGTGACCAATCACAGCATCATAGTAGTAAAAAAAGATTTCATGAATGAAACCTTTGAACAGTGTTACTAATTGCTTCTACAATGATAATCACTGTAATAAACAATCAGAGTGTTAAAAATAAATTAAATAAAACCCCTGGAGTTGTACAGTGTCCCCATGGTAACATTGTACTGCTCTGGGGTGACAACATGAAAAAAACATTGTAATGAAAGAAGTTAAATTTTGTAAAAAGATAATTCTCTCAAATATTGTTCACAAATCTGTCTAAATCTGTGTTAGTGAGCACTTCTCTTTTGCCGAGATAATCCTCCCCACAGGCGTGGCATATCAAGATGCTGATTGGACAGCATGATTATTGCACAGGTGTGCCTTAGTGTGGCCACAATAAAAGGCCACTCTAAAATGTGCAGTTTTACTGTGCTGGGGGGGGTCGGGGGGTCCGAAAACCAGTCAGTATCTGGTGTGACCACTATTTGCCTCACGCAGTGCAGCACATCTCCTTCTCATAGAATTGATCAGGTTGTTGATTGTGGCCTGTGGAAGGTTGGTCCATTCCTCTTCAATGGCTGTGTGAAGTTGCTGGATATTGGCAGGAACTGGAACATGCTGTCATATACGCCAATCCAGAGCTTCCCAAACATGTTCAATGGGTGACATGTCCGGTGCGTATGCTGGCCATGCAAGAACTGGGATGTTTTCAGCTTCCAGGAATTGTGTACAGATCCTTGCAACATGGAGCCATTCATTATAATGCTGCAACATAAGGTGATGGTCATGGATGAATGGCACAACAATGGGCCTCAGGATCTCGTTACGGTACCTCTATGCATTTAAAATGCCATCAATAAAATGCACCTGTGTTCATTGTCCATAGCATATGTTTGCCCATACCATAACCCCACCGCCACTATGAGCCACTCGATCCACAACGTTGACATCAGCAAACCACTCACCCACACAATGCCATACACGATGTCTGCCATCTGCCCTGTACAGTGTAAACTGGGATTCATCTGTGAAGAGAACACCTCTCCAAAGTGCCAGATGCCATCGAATGTGAGCATTTGCCCACTCAAGTCGGTTACGATGACAAACTGCAGTCAGGTCGAGACCCCGATGAGGCCAACGAGCATGCAGATGAATTCCCTGACAGTTTGTGCAGAAATTCTTTGGTTATGAAAACCGATTGTTGCAGCAGCTGTCTGGTTGGCTGGTCTCAGACAATCTTGGAGGTAAAGATGCTGGATGTGGAAGTCCTGGGCCAGTGTGGTTACACGGAGTCTGTGGTTGTAAGGCCGGTTGGATGTACTGCCAAATTCTCTTAAACGCTTTTGAAGATGGCTTATGGTAGAGAAATGAACATTAGATTCAAGGGCAACAGCCTTGGTGGACATTCCTGTAGTTAGCATGCCAATTGCATGCTTCCTCAAAACTTGCGACATCTGTGACATTGTGCTGTGTGATAAAACTGTACATTTTAGAGTGACCTTTTATTGTGGCCAGTCTAAGGCACATCTGTGTAATAATCATGTTATCTAATCAGCATCTTGATATGCCACACCTGTGAGGTGGATGGATTATCTCGGCAAAGGAGAATTGCTCCCTAACACAGATTTAAACAGATTTGTGAACAATATTTGAGAGAAATATGTCTTTTCTGTACATAGAAAAAGTTCAGCTCATGATAAATAGGGGCAAACACAAAAGTCTTGCGTACATACACATATATACAGTATCTCACAAAAGTGAGTACACCCCTCACATTTTTGTAAATATTTTATTATATCTTTTCATGTGACAACATGGAAGAAATGACACTTTGCTACAATGGAAAGCAGTGAGTGTAGAGCTTGTATAACAGTGTAAATTTGCCCTCAAAATAACTCAACACACAGCCATTAATGTCTAAACAGCTGGCAACAAAAGTGAGTACACCCCTAAGTGAAAATGTCCAAATTGGGCCCAAAGTGTCAATATTTTGTGTGGCCACCAGTATTTTCCAGCACTGCCATAACCCTCTTGAGCATTGAGTTCAGCAGAGCTTCACAGGTTGCCACTGGAGTCCTCTTCCACTCCTCCATGACACCATCAAAGAGCTGGTGGGTGTTAGAGACCTTGCACTCCTCCACCTTCCGTTTGAGGATGCCCAACAGATGCTCAATAGGGTTTAGGTCTGGAGACCTGCTTGGCCAGTCCATCGCCTTTACCCTCTGCTTCTTTAGCAAGGCAGTGGTCATCTTGTAGGTGTTTTTGGGGTCGGTATATTGTTGCTGCCCTGCGGCCTAGTCTCTGAAGGGAGGGGATCATACTCTGCTTCAGTATGTCATAGTCCATGTTTGCACCCATGGTTCCCTCAATAAACCGTAGCTCCGAAGTGCCTGCAGCACTCATGTAGCCCAGACCATGACACTCCCACCACCATGCTTGACTGTAGGCAAGACACACTTGTCTTTGTACTCCTCATCTGGTTGCCACCACACACGCTTTTCACCATCTGAACCAAATACGTTTATCTTGGTCTCATCAGACCACAGGACATGGTTCCAGTGATCCATGTCCTTAGTCTGCTTGTCTTCAGCAAACTGTTTGCGGGCTTTCTTGTGCATCATCTTTAGAAGAGGCTTCCTTTTGGGATGACAGCTATGCAGACCAATTTGATGCAGTGTGCGGTGTATTGGTCTGAGCACTGACAGGCTGACCCCCCCCCCCACCCCTTCAACCTCTGCAGCAATGCTGGCAGCACTCATATGTCTATTTCCCAAAGACAACCTCTGGATATGACGCTGAGCATGTGCACTCAACTTCTTTGGCCGACCATGGCGAGGCCTGTTCTGAGTGGAACCTGTCCTGTTAAACCGCTGTATGGTCTTGGCAACTGTGCTGCAGATACGTTTCAGGGTCTTGGCAATCTTCTTATAGCCTATGCCATCTTTATGTATCGTAGGGATGGGCTTTATGTCCGGGTCGAACATGAGTTCGATTCGAACATTGGCTGTTCGCCAGTTCGCCGAACAGCGAACAATTTGGGGTGTTCGCGGCAAATTCGAAAGCCGCGGAACAGTCTATGGGAGAAGTCAAAAGTGCTAATTTTAAAGGCTTATATGCATGGTATTGTCATAAAAAGTGTTTGGGGACCTGGGTCCTGCCCCAGGGGACATGTATCAATGCAAAAAAAAGTTTTAAAAACGGCATTTTGTTCGGGAGCAGTGATTTTAATAAAGCTTAAAGTGAAACAATAAAAGTGAAATATTCATTTAAATTTCGTACCTGGGGGGTGTCTATAGTATGCCTGTAAAGTGGCGCTTTTTTCCCGTGTTTAGAATAGTCTGACAGCAAAATGACATTTCTAAAGGGAAAAAAAGTAATGAAGTAATAGCGGTGTCGGCTATAGTAAATTGTCTATGGGAGAAATCAAAAGTGCTAATTTTAAGGGTTAATATGCAAGTTATTATCATAAAACGTGTTTGGGGACCTGGGTCCTGCCCCAGGGGACATGTATCAATGCAAAAAAAAAAAGTTTTAAAAGCGGCCCTTTTTTCAGGAACAAAATGACATTTCTAAAGTGAAAAAAAAAGTCATGAAGTAATAGCGTTGTCGGATATAGTGAATTGTCTATGGGAGAAATCAAAAGTGCTAATTTTAAGGACTAATATGCAAGTTATTGTCATAAAAAGTGTTTGGGGACCTGGGTCCTGCCCCAGGGGACATGTATCAATGCAAAAAAAAGTTTTAAAAACGGCCGGTTTTTCGGGAGGTGGTGGTGATCAGGTACAATGGTTAGCTGCTTTACTATCACTTTATGTCAGTACCACGCCACCACAGCGGAACAATGTCACCACACCAGTGCTACCAGTCAATATCCCTAATCACCACCACCCGCTTGAGAGGGTGATTTACTAAAGGCAAATATACTGTGCGCTGCAAGTGCAGTTGCTATAGTTCTGAAGGGAATCTCTGAAATTAGGGGAAGCTCTGCTGATTTCTGTCATCCAACCATGTGCTTTTTTTTTTTTCTTGCATGTGATTGGGTATTCTTTGCAAAGTGAAGCTTTACCTCATTTATTAAGCTCTGGAGCAAGTGCACTTATAGTGCACAGCATATTTGCCTTTAGTAAATCAACCCCACAGTGTCCCTTATCTTCGCAAATCACTCAGTGTCCCTAATCCCCACAGTTCACTCACAGTGTCCCTAGTCACCACCACCCACTTAGTGTCCCTATTCAGCGCCACACACTCACATTGTCCCTAATCACTGCAACCCATTCACAGTCTCCTTAATCACCACAATTTATTCACAGTGTCCCTAATCACCACCGCACCAGTCAGTGTTACTAAGCACCACCACCCACTCTCACTGTCTTTAATCATTAATAATCATAGTAAGATGCCACGCTAAACCCAATTCAAATTTTTCGAAAATGTGAAACTAGTGATTAGCACAAATGACAGTGAAAACAACCTTAAACAACTGACATGAAAAATAAAAAAAATAAGGTTTCAAAAAATAATTAATATATACATTTTTTTTACAAAGAAGTCTGACACCAATTTAAGTCATTTAATGTGGATTCCAGGAAACAACATTGCAAGCGATAATCTGTAGACCTCAAATCTACACTCCAGATGTAAGGAGAACACCACGTGTGAGTATGCTTACCATGCTTGTGTGAATAAACCTTCACTGGGTAAGCCAGGATTCTCAGGTTGGTCTCCGCTGATGGGTGTTCCTCCGTTTAAAGTTCCCAAAATAGAAAGAAGTAGAGACCAAGGCTCATATAGTGTAAAATCGCCAAATAGACTTTATTTAAAAAGCATGCAAAGTATATAAAAATATATAAAAAATACTTGAGTATTTTCAAAAGACTCATTATGGCTTTCAGAAAATGCCTTGGAGTGTTTGCTTTCCAAATGGGGTCATTTTGTGGGTGTTCCCACTGTTCTGATGCTCCAGGGCCTCCAAAAATTTGTTAGGTAGTCAGGAAATTAGATGCATAATTTATGTTCCTTGAAAGCCAAAAGGTTTAGGCAGGCAGGTTAGTTAGGTAGTGGCAGTGTATTTATTATATTTATACAGTCTAGTGTTTATTACACAGTGGGGAAGGAAAGTATTCAGACCCCCTTAAATGTTTCACTCTTTGTTATATTGCAGCCATTTGCTAAAATCATTTATGTTAATTTTTTTTCCTCATTAATGTACACGCAGCACCCCATATTGACAGAAAAACACAGAATTGTTGACATTATTGCAGATTTATTAAAAAAGAAAAACTGAAATATCACATGGTCCTAAGTATTCAGACCCTTTGCTGTGACAATCATATATTTAACTCAGGTGCTGTCCATTTCTTCTGATCATCCTTGAGGCTGGGTTCACACTAGTGCGACAAACGCTCCGACATTGGAAGCTCATGTCACATGACGTCTGAAAATCAATGTTTCCCTATGGGAGCCGTCCTAACTGGTCTGACACAAGTCGTTCTACTACTACTTTGGTCCAACTTTGATCCTACTTCAGCCCATTGACTATCATTGAAGTAGAATCAAAGTTGGATCACCGTCTCACATGATCCGACTTTGGCATGTGACTTGTGCTCATATGATCTTGAGGGGGAACTCCACGCCAAATTTTAAATAAAAAACCGGCATGGGTTCCCCCTCCAAGAGCATACTATACCCTTCGGTCTGGTATGGATTTGAAGGGGAACCCCTATGCCGAAAAAACGGCGTGGAGGTCCCCCCAAATCCATACCAGACCCTTATCCGAACACGCAGCCCAGCCAGTCAGGAAAAGGGACGGGGACGAGCAAGCGCCCCCTCCCCTCCTGAACTGTACCAGGCCGCATGCCCTCAACATGGGGGGGTGGGTGCTTTGGGGCAGGGGGGCGCCCTGCACCCCCCACCCAAAAGCACCTTGTCCCCATCTTGATGAGGACAAGGGCCTCTTCCTGACAACCCTGGCCGTTGGTTGTCGGGGTCTGCAGGCGGGGGGCTTATCGGAATCCGGGAGCCCCCTTTAATAAGGGGGCCCCCAGATCCCAGCCCCCCATCCTATGTGAATGAGTATGGGGTACATCGAGGGTCTTCTTCCGACTTTGGGGGTCTCTTCCTTCTTCTCCGCGGTCTCTTCCTTCTTCTCCGTGCTCTCCGGCTTCTTCTCCGCGCTCTCCGGTTCTTCTCCCGCTCTCCGGTATCTTCTGCCGGGCTCCTCCGCTATCTTCTGCTCTTTTGCCGGCTCTTTTGCTAGTGGTGGCCCGGTCTTCTCTGCCGTCTTCTTCCCTCTTCTCTTCTTCCGATGTTGACACGACGCTCTCTCCTACTGTAATGCCATGTGCGCGGTCCGCAATGACTTATATAGGGATGAGGCGTGGTCACTGGGTGATCCTGCCCCTTATCACATCACAGTCCCATCATGCCCCGGGACTGTGACATAATAAGGGGCGGGGTTACCGGGTGACTTCACCCAGTGACCATGCCTCATCCCTATATAAGTCATTGCAGACCGAGCACATGGCATTACAGTGGGAGAGAGCGTTGTGTCAACATCGGAAGAAGAGAAGAGGGAAGAAGATGGCGGAGAAGACTGGGCCACCGCTAGCAAAAGAGCCAGCAAAAGAGCAGAAGATAGTGGAGCAGCCCGGCAGAAGATACCGGAGAGAGGGAGAAGAACTGGAGAGTGCGGACAAGAAGCCGCAGAGCGCGGAGAAGAATGAAGAGACTGCGGAGAAGAAGGAAGAGACCCCCGAAGTCAGAAGAAGACCCCCTGGAGCTGCCTAATAAATTATTTTAAAAACCTCTCTAGTGTGTTTTTTTATTGACACTTTTTTCCTAGGTGAATGGTTAGGGGTACTATGTACCCCATACTCATTCACATAGGATGGGGGGGCGGGATCTGGGGGCCCCTTATTAAAGGGGGCTCCCGGATTCCAATAAGCCCCCCACCCACAGACCCCGACAACCAACTGCCAGGGTTGTCGGGAAGAGGCCCTTGTCCTCATCAACATGGGGACAAGGTGCTTTGGGGTGGGGGGGCGCAGGCCACCCCCCTGCCCCAAAGCACCCACCCCCCATGTTGAGGGCATGCGGCCTGGTACGGTTTCAGGAGGGGGGTGCTCGCACGTCCCCACCCCCTTTCCTGACCGGCCGGGCTGCGTGCTCGGATAAGGGTCTGGTATGGATTTGGGGGGGACCCCCACATCATTTTTTTGGCATAGGGGTTCCCCTTAAAATCCATACCAGACCCAAGGGCCTGGTATGCTCCTGGAGGGGGAACCCATGCCGGTTTTTTATTTAAAATTTGACGTGGAGTTCCCCCTCAAGATTCATACCAAACACAGTGCCTGGTATTGGCGGGGATCCAAGTGGGATCCACGTTCATTGAAAGTCGGACAAATGTCGGCTTCAAGTTGAAGGGCAAAGTCGGATCCAAAGTAGGACAGCTGTCATGTCGCACCAATGTGAACCCGGCCTGAGATGGTTCTACACCTTCATTTGAGTCCAACTGTGTTTGATTATACTGATTGGACTTGATTAGGAAAGCCACACACCTGTCTATATAAGATCTTACAGCTCACAGTGCATGTCAGAGCAAATGAGAATCATGAGGTCAAAGGAACTGCCTGAAGAGCTCAGAGACAGAATTGTGGCAAGGCACAGATCTGGCCAAGGTTTTAAAAAAATTCTGCTGCACTTAAGGTTCCTAAGAGCACAGTGGCCTCCATAATCCTTAAATGGAAGGCGTTTGAGATGACCAGAACCCTTCCTAGAGCTGACCATCCGGCCAAACTGAGCTATCGGGGGAGAAGAGCCTTGGTGAGAGAGGTAAAGAAGAACCCAAAGATCACTGTGGCTGAGCTCCAGAGATGCAGTCAGGAGATAAGGAGAAAGTTGTACAAAGTCAACCATCACTGCAGCCCTCCACCAGTTGGGGCTTTATGGCAGAGTGGCCCGACGGAAGCCTCTCCTCAGTACAAGACACATGAAAGCCTGCATGGAGTTTGCTAAAAAAACAGCTGAAGGACTCCAAGATGGTAAGAAATAAGATTCTCTGGTCTAATGAGACCAAGAAAGAACTTTTTTGGCCTTAATTCTAAGCGGTGTGTGTGGAGAAAAACAGGCACTGCTCATCACCTGTCCAATACAGTCCCAACAGTGAAGCATGGTGGTGGCAGCATCATGCTGTAGGGGTGTTTTCAGCTGCAGGGACAGGACGACTGGTTGCAATCAAGGGAAAGATGAATGCAGCCAAGTACAGGGAAATCCTGGACGAAAACCTTGTCCAGAGTGCTCAGGACCTCAGACTGGGCCGAAGGTTTACCTTCCAACAAGACAATCACCCTAAGCACACAGCTAAAATAATGAAGGAGTGGCTTCACAACAACTCCGTGACTGTTCTTAAATGGCCCAGCCAGAGCCCTGACTTAAACCCAATTGAGCATCTCTAGAGAGAGCTAAAAATGGCTGTCCACCAACATTTACCATCCAGCCTGACAGAACTAGAGAGGATCTGTAAGGAGGAATGGCAGAGGATCCCCAAAATCCAGGTGTGAAAAACCTGTTGCATCTTTCCCAAAAAGACTCATGGCTGTATTAGATCAAAAGAGTGCTTCTACTAAATACTGAGCAAAGGGTCTGAATACTTAGGACCATGTGATATTTCAGATTTTCTTTTTTAATAAATCTGCAAAAATGTCAACAATTCTGTGTTTGTCTGTCAATATGGGGTGCTGTGTGTACATTAATGAGGAAAAAAAATGAACTTAAATTGTTTTAGCAAATGGCTGTAATATAACAAAGAGTGAAACATTTAAGGGGTCTGAATACTTTCCGTCCCCACTGTGTGTATATATGTATATATATATATATATATATATATATATATATATATATATATACTCTTCATTAAGTGTAGACTAGATATTCAGTGTAGACTAGATATTCAGTCAGTGTAGGCATTGTATTATATATAAAAGTTTATTGAAGTGGTTAAGGGGAAACCCGCGACAAAATTGAAAAAACAATGATGTGGGAGTCCCCCCAGAATCCATACCAGACCCTTATCCAAGCAAGGAGCCATGGAAGGCCAGAAAAAGGGGGGAAGGAACAAGCGCCCCCCTTGAACCATACCAGTCCGCTTGCCCTCAACATGGGGAGGGTGCTTTGGGGTCCCCCCCAAAGCACCTTGTCCCCATGTTGATGGGGACAAGGGCCTCATCCCTTGCCCGGTGGTTGTTGGGGTCTGTGGGCGGGGGACTTATCAGAATCTGGAAGCCCCCTTTAACAAGGGGTCCCCAGATCCCGGCCCCCCCTATGTGAATGGGTATCGGTTACCCATTCACCAAAAAAAGTGTCAAAAAAGTAAAAATGATAGGAGACAGTTTTTGACAACTCCTTTTATTAAAAAAAAAGTGTCCCGCAATGTCTATCCATTTTCAATCACGGCGCCTGGACCCAAAAAATAGAAAAAAAAAGATCAGCCTCGATGGGAGGCGCCCTGCCCACTGCTGTCTTTTCGTGGTGACAGCTGTTATATAGGCAAGGGTGGGCCACCTGGTGATGTGACGTCAGAGGGGACAGGGTCACCGTTTACATCACGGGTGGGCCCCCCTTGTCTATATAACAGCAGTCAAATCCAAGAGACAACAGTCAGTGGGACGCCTCCCATGGAGGTGGAGCTTTTTTTTCTATTTTTCATGTCCATCGGGCACTGTAATTGAAGATTGATTGACATCGTGGACACTTTTTTTTTAATAAAGGAATTGTTGTTTTTACTTTTTTGACACTTTTTTTGGTGAATGGGTAACCGATACCCATTCACATGGGGGCCGGGATCTGGGGGCCCCCTTGTTAAAGGGGGCTTCCAGATTCCGATAAGCCCCCCACCCACAGACCCCCACAACCATTGAGAAAAGGTTGTGGGAATAAGGCCCTTATCCCCATAAACATGGGGACAAGGTGCTTTGGGGGTACCCCAAAACACCCTCCCCATCTTGAGGGCAAGTGGCCTGGTATGGTCAGGAGGGGGGCGCTTGCTCATCCCCCCCCCCCCCTTTTCTGGCCTGCCATGGCTGCTTGCCTCGGATAAGGGTCTGGATTTTGGGGGGACCCCACGCCATTTTTTTCTAATTTTGGCGTGGAGTTCCCCTTAAAATCCACACCAGACCCTAAGGGCCTGGTATTGGTTTTGGGGGGGACCCCACGCTGTTTTTTAAAAAAGAATTAATATCCAATTAATATAAACTGGGGGGAACCCATGCCGATTTTTTTATTGATTTTTAGCTATATTGCCGGGATGCGGCAAAACATTACAGGCGCAAGCAATTTTAAATTACATTTTTTCCTTTAGAAATTTTATTTTGCTGTGGCACAGTAAAACAGATGAGAAAGATGTGCCACTTTACAGGCAGACTAAGGGGACCCCCAGGCACAATATTTAAAGGAATATTTAATTTTAATTGCTTCACTTTAAGCATTATTAAAATCACTGCTCCTGAAAAAAACGTCCGTTTTAAAAACTTTTTTTGCATTACTCCATGTCCCATGGGGGAGTACCCAGGTCCCGAAACACTTTTTATGTCAATAACTTGCATATAAGCCTTTAAAATTAACACTTTTAATTTTTCAAGTTTGTGTCTTATAGACTTTAACAGTGTTTGCATGATCGCACAAATTTTTTGTCTGTTCATGGGGGGTGTTCGACTCATCCCTACTAAATACCTTTGGCTGTTTACTTTCCAAAAAGAGGTCATTTGGAGGTATTTGTACTGTCTTGGCTTCATGAAATGAGTCAGTACATCAGGATGATTGATTTTCAAATATACTGTATATACCATAGTTTGTGGACTCTAACTTTCACAAGTCTAAATAATATACACTGATTTGGGTTATTTGTACTGTACCAAAGAAATGTAGCAGAATACATTTTGGTCTAAATCACATATGTTAAACACAAGGCCCGCGGGCCGAACCCGGCCCTCCAGGCCTTGTCATATGGCTCTCCCACCCAGTTTTGCAGCTGGAATGTGGCGGAATTCCATTCAGCCACCTCCAGCTCTCACCCTCCCTCCACTCTCGCTCCCTGCTGTCACTTGTTAACACAGGAGCTTTCTGTGTTCGTAAGGGACAGCTTTGCTTTCCGTGGCTTCTGGATGTACCAGCTCTCCAGAATCCGAGAGCGAGAATTATCTCCCCGCAATTAGTGCCACCTCCACGGGGGGGTTAACAGAGCCAAATACATGGGTAGTAGAGATTGCCACAAACACAGGGCGGTAATAGAGCTGCCTACATAGAGAGTTCCTAGAGCCAGGCCAGGTAGGAGAGGGGGGTTAGTGTTGCATAGCACACCCCTAAACCCTGCACTCTGTACACAGCGCAAACCCTAAAACCTGCATTCTGTACGCAGCGCAACCCTAGAACCCGCACTCTGTACGTAGTGCACTCCTAAACCTGGACTCTGTATGTAGCGCACAACTGGAACTGCATTCTGTACAAGGCACACCCCCAAATTTCTGCACTCTGTACGTAACACACTCCTGAACTCTGCACTCTGTATGTAAAGAAACCCCAGATACAACCGGCCCTTTGAGGGCAACCATACTGCTGTTGCGGCCCACAATGAAATTTAGTTTGATGCCCCTGGTCTAAATGTATGAAGAAAGATTATTCATCAGCAAACATTTCTAACAGAAGGTAAGAAAAATGTGCTTTTTTAAAAAATATTGTTTGGCATTTTTCATTTATATAGCAAAACATAAAAAACCAGGTGGTGATTAAATACCGCCAAAAGAAAACTCTATCTGTCTTAAAAATGATAAAAATTTCATTTGGATACAGTGTTGCATGGTTGAGTAATTGTCATTCAACGTGTGGTAGCACTGAAATCTGAAAATTGGCCTGGGCAAGAAGGGGGTGAAAGTGTCCAGTACTAAGATGGTTAAGGATGTCACCCTAATGCACCTTTGCTGATGGATGTGGATTGCAGTGTAGGGCCTGGCAACACACATTTAGGTGCATTAGCAGCCCATTGCCTTTGAATGGGCTACCTTGATGCAATACACAGGAATACACTGCTGTAGTGTGAATAGGCCATAAACATTTCTGGTTTGTATTGCTGTATATGTGCTTGCTGTGGAAATGTACTCCCTCTATGTGTGCTAGTGACCATATAAATGTTGTTAATTATGCAGGTGATAATTTGCCTTTAGGGAAATTTGTGGAATAAAGCCATTAGTGCCAGGATTTAGGCCTTTTTTTAAATAACAAGCATGTTATACTTACTTACCTTAGTGGCTTTGCACAGAACAGCCCAGATCATCCTCTTCTTGGGTCCCTCATTGCTACTCCTGGCCCCTCCCTCCTATTGAGTGCCAGCCGCAGCTTTCTATGGGGGCACCCGAGCCGCGTCAGTGCTCTGTGTATCCATTCAGACACGGAGCCCCGACCTGGCCCCATCCCCTTTCTCCCCTGATTGGCTGACTGATTTTAATTGACAGCCACGGGAGCCAATGACCCCACTTCTGTGTCTCAGCCAATCAGGAGGAGGAGGCTGCTGCACACAGAAGGTTTTTTATCTTAATGCATAGAATGTATTAAGATAAAAAACCTTCTGCCTTCACAACTCCTTTAACTCTCCTAGTAATCAGCAATGTTTTTGCAGGAAAAATGCCTGACACTTGTAAAAGTGTCTCAAGCTTTTACAAGCTTTTAGGAGCTTTAACAGGCATCAAGCTCTTGAGCCTTAATATCATTGGCCAGAATAAGTCATTTATTCTGGCTCTTGAAATTAATGAATGCTCAAGCACTAGCGTTTAGGTGCGTTTAGCAGCTTTTAGCAGCTTTTCTGTCCAAACTCTGCTGCTCCTGGATGCACTGGCAGTGTTTTTTTTTCCTGCCTCTAAAAGCCTCTAAAAGCTCCTGCCACTAAACGCTGCTAAATACCTATGTGTGCATGGACACATAGGCTAACATGGAGGGACGTTTAGAGGCAGGGAAAAAAAAACGCCCTTTTTGCACACATACAAAAAGCAAGATCGATATGCAATGCTGCATCTTTTAGTTGTTCAGAGACATAGAAGATTCCAGTGGGTCTTGTTGAGACTTTCCTCTAGGTTCCATGAATACGAGTAGGAGAGCAAGCTGGGACCTGTAATTTTACAGGAACATGGTATACATCAACTGAGTACATTGGACTTGTAGTAGTATAGAGAGGTGGAAATATATGCCAGTGGGGCATGCTAGAACTTGTAGTAGAGCAGACTAAAACATCAGTGGGGCATTCTGTGGACTGTAATACAGAGACATGGGGGACACGAGTTGTGATTAGTAGTACAGAAACAAAAAAGAGACTAGTTAGCTTTACTGTTTTTTTATGGTGGCTCAGACAAGAGGAAATAAGAAACATAGAGGTAAAGAATAGCATTAAGACACACTTTGAATCTCCATGTGAACTACACATCCTAACAGAACCATGATAAACATTGCAGGTTTTAATGAGAATCACATAAGATGGTGAGATGTGTGCAATCTGTTCTCTGCTTATTGTCCTTGTGTGGGATCCTTCACACAGTCAGATAAGCAGTATGGTAACAACACCCACATAACATCCACATACCTGCAGTCAATGGTAGAATTGGACAACGGAGTAATGAGACTCTTTTGGGATCATATTGCCTGGAGTAAAGTTAAATTAGTTTCAACAGATCCCAACTGGATATTTTGTGAGTAGGATGGAAATTAAAGTACGAAAGGCACTTGGCACTTAGCTCTGTCTGTACAGAACAGGGTAGTGTGCCCAGTGTCTTCCCTGTCCTAAGAAAAGGTACAAATGAGTGTCATGTTTTACATTTATAGGCTCTACCTATGTACACTTGAGACTTATGATCCTTGTAATGTGTGTAGGGGGACCTGAACCATCAAAAAAAGAAGCCTTTTGCGGTTAGCCATGTGTCTTGTTTACATTTCACAATCCCAATTTCCATGAATGTACCATTAATGGATTTTTCTGTGTTTTCCTCTTTTTTAGTCGTATTTACTAATTTTATTTTTAGATTTTTGGCTAAAGTTGCAATACAATACAGCACACTTCGCATTTAGTGTTGTTGCTGACAAAATCACAGTCTGTTGCACCATAAGAAAAATACTTATGTCATGTGTGATAATGAGATACTAACATAAAAATGTCAACAAATTCAACCTAAAATGTTTGTGATGGGGTGTGGAATGTAAATGGAACCCCACATGCAAATGCTTACAATCATTCAAGCCGTGAAGAACAGACAACTCAAAAATAACTTTTTTACTCTGTATTAACTGTTCAAAATGTATTGAGCAGGCTCCTATAAACTTGTCAACCACTACAGATAGCAGAACAACAAAAAATTCTAATATTTTCCACTCTAAACTATTTTCAAACGAATGCAATCCGCTTTGTCATTTTCTTTAGAAATGAATAGTTTGTTTCAGATTGCAACCAAATCACTTATTTTTGTATCTTACTTCAAATGATGTATTGGTAACTTTATACAAACACTTTTTCCAAAATATAAAATATTTGGCTTACCTCATCAACAGAAAAATCTACATTTCTAAATTTTGCCTCTACTAGTTTATAGGATAACTAGTCTTACTGCAGTGCATATCTCACTTTTAAGTCTACTATACCACTTTCAGACATACATCGAATAATAGACACAATCTACTGAATATATGCTAGATTTTCCGGGGTTACCACTGTGTACATGTAAAATATGTGTCCCTGGAAGAAAACATAATAAATTAATTTTCTTTTGAACTGTTTCAGACAGCTAGCCTAAAATACGTGCTGGTAGGGTAATAACTGGGACAAATTGATATTTCATGTCCTCTACAGTGTAATCAGTTTGCTTCATCTCAATTGCAAGAAAAGTACTCCATGCCATCTCCTTACAAATTTAGACTACCAATAAAATTACAAATAGCTATGCTGTGTTGATCCCATAATAATATAAAAGCTTTTTCTGCCTGAACCTTAGCAAGACGTCTATATATTTTCCATCTATTTTCTTATCTCCATGTTTTTAAAAAAACTTACTATTAGGTAGTATGGTGCTATATAAACATCAGTGCAAATTATTTTGCCTCCCTTCCTGAAAAGGTGTTATTTTTGCTGTGCTGCGTGTTATTTTTAAGCATTTGGTGTAATGTGGGCTATACTATGAATACTTGTGTTTGATTACACAGTAAGTAAAAACATTATAATATTGTTTTAAATTTTTTTAATGTTGTTTCCTATTTCCTGTGTGAAAAAGAAGGAGAATGTGTAAGTAAAGTAGGTCCGGTTTAATTTAGCTGTCTTTCCCAGCTTGAATTTATCCCAATCCTGCCTTGCTTCTGTTTGGAGCACATATATGATTTAGTCTGGACTAATAAAACTGAATATGTCCTTCACGCTACTTTTGAATAAATACAGTAAGTGTGCTTAAAATGAAAAAAGTGTGTAATGATATCTATAAAGATAGCAGCAAAATATAAAATGTGTTCACACTACACCAATATGAAATGTAAGATAAAAGTGATCTCGCGCAATCCAATCAATTCACACATAATAAAGGGACTTATACGTATATAAAGTGCATAGCGCTAAATGACATCTCAATAAATAAATAAAAAATGAATATATAAATTAGAAGTGCTCTCTATTTGTGCCATAAAAGTGAACCATCAAAGTTAAATAGGTGAAAAACTCAATACAAGCAGTAAGGACTGCATAAAGTGACTTAGTGGATAATAAAATAAGCTAGTAAAAGTTCATATATGTCTTCATAGATGATCTCCTGTTAGCATCAGTCTCTCAGAACTCTCACCTTCATGTGTATTAAAACAAGCGTTGCTTATTGGCATCAAGTTGTGGATTTGTATATAGCGTCAGAGTGAAGCCCCAATGGTCCTCATCTATTTACCCCGTCTTGGACAATTTCCTCTCAGCTCCCAGTACAGCTCACCAGCCTCTCACAATATGTACCACCGAGGCACAAATGGCCCGGTGGTGCAAGAGGGAAAAAGGAAGAAAGCCTCCAATAGTGTAGTATATTAGGTAATAAAATATGTGTTTATTAGGGCTTCAAGGTGTACTCTTACATAGAATCAATTAAAAAAAGCGAGATACAGAACAGCGGTGTCTAGGGCGCCTTCTCACGTGACTTCCGGTTTACGTCTCTCCACGGCCACTCCCTACACGTTACGTCACTGCTCGTGACTTCATCTAGGGAACCGGATTGGCCAGAGGAACCTTTTATCTATATAGTTAAACCGGAAATTCTACAGCGGCCATTTTCTTGTGGCCCGCTCGTATCTACCGGCGCGGCCATTTTTTTGGTGGTGTTTACATGTCAATAGCGGTCATTTCTTAGTAGATAAATGGCAGCTGTACTCAATGTTGGTATATGCTAAAAAATGAATAACAAGTATACAATACCATTTAAAAATAGCTAACGGAATCCTATATTGCCAAATGGGAAAAAAGAAGAATAACTAAAAAAAGGGGAATAAACTAAAAAAAGGGAGCCACATCGGTCGTATACCGTAGTCTGTCATAAGGTGCCCCAATGGAATAATATTTTCTGAATATAGTATATACACAAAAATATATACAATAAAATATGGATAAAAACAGACAATATGCATATTGTATATACAGATAAACTAAAAAAGGTAGGTTTGTTATATGTGTTGATGTAATATTAATAAGATAAAATAGTACACTAATATCAGTGACTAGACAAATATGTAACTAAAAATTTTTTTTGTTTGATCAATAAATTAATAAAAGTGATCATAATCCTTTAAAAATTGCTTAAAAAGCAATTAAGGTCGAACTCTACGTTCATACCTCTAGGGGTTAATGTACGCATATTGTGTATCCAATAAGACTCTCTCTGGCTTATAGTCCTTATTTTGTGGCTACCTCTCCATGACCCTTTATATTTTTCTATACCCCAGAATTGAAGGTGTATTGGATCCTGGTTGTGTGTTAATGCAAAATGTTTAGATACATTATGTTTAGGATTTCCCTTTTTAATATTTTGAATGTGTTCTTTTATTTTGACTTTGAGGGCTCTCTTTGTTCTTCCAACATATTGGAGCTTGCAGCTGCATTGTAGTACATATACTACTCCCTCGGTATGGCATCCTATAAAGTCCCTGATTTTAAACGACTCTCTTGTAGTGGTAGCTGTAAAGTCTGTTCTTTTCCCCTGGAATTTCTGAGCATGTCTACATGCATAACAATTTCTGCAAGGAAAGAATCCTTCTCCAGTGAAAAAAGTGTATGGTACTTTGGGGGGAGGTTCCACCACCGACTGGACTACCAGTGGTGCTCAGCCATACCTTTCAAAGCAGCACAGCAAAACATAAGGGGTTATTTACAAAAGGCAAATGCACTTTGCACTACAAGTGCAAACTACAAGTGCAAAGTGCACTTGAAATTGCACTGAAAGTGCACTTGGAACTGTAGATCTCGAGGGGGGACATGTAAGGAAAATAAAAAACAGCATTTTAGCTTGCACATGATTGGATGATAAAATCAGCAGTGCTTCCCCTCATTTCAGATCTACCCCTCAGATTTACAGCGACTGCACTTTCAGTGAAATTTCAAGTGTACTTTGGACTTGTAGTTTGCACTTGTAGTGCAAAGTGGATTCGCTTTTTGTAAATAACCCCCAAAATCTTTCAGAAATGTTAGAATCTGACCCACTCCTGGACTGTCTGTTGTAGTCACTGCCTAATTATGAAAACTAGTCAAGATATCAGCACCATTAAGAATATTATCCTGGCCAGGGCTGCTCTTAGAAATCACAGGGCCCAATACAGCCTACTTGACAGGGTCCACCACCCCCACCAAAAAATACCAATACAATATTTTCACAAAAAATACACTAAGGGGGGGGGGGGTGAATCGTGTTATGTGGTTGTAATTGCCAAATGTAAATGTAAATACAATTGCAAAAGGCTGGTTTCGTCAACGTGGAGAGATATATGGTGATGCTTAAGGTTAAAGGATATACTTTTGATTTGTAATTGAAAATACAGTGACATCTCTCTCTATTTATTTTTATTCTTGGGTGCGCTGCTGCTGGTATGCTTGTGCTCAAACTTCTTGTGTTTGGGGACATCCCCCCACAACAAATGTCTCTCCTCCGGGTGGAGGGAAAGTCGGAGGCGTTTTCCCTTTCCTTTTTTTTCTTCCCTGAAGGGGTTTGTCAATGGCATTGAGGACTCGTGCCGGTTGGACTATCCCTTTTAGTAGAATAAGGGAACCAGGGTTTTTTTTTTTTTGGTCCCCACCCTCCCTTAGCTCCCAGACGATCGTAAGATATGACTAGAATAAAGTTCACCTCATATAATGTTAAGGGACTGAACATCCTGGAGAAACGGATTAGGCTGCTTGCGGAATTGGGAAGGTTAAAGACGCAGATCGCTTTTCTGCAGGAGATACACTTTAGAAGGGACAGAATACCAAGACTCGCAAACCATAAATTCTCTGTGATATATCATAGTGCATCCTCGAGCGCTAAATCAAATGGGGTATCTATTATCGTCTCAAAACAGACTCCATGGAAGGAGATTAAAGTAATTACAGATGAGGAGGGCCGTCTCTTAATTGTAAAGGGATTAATAGGAGTGCAAAAGGTTACATTAGTGAATCTGTATCTCCCGAATGAAGACCAGGTTGGTTGCTTAGAGACTTGTCTTCAAATGATACATCAGCATAAGGAGGGCATATTGGTGATAGGGGGAGACTTAAATTTGGTACTGGACCCTCTCATAGACGCGTCCAGAGGAGCCTCCCACCTGTCATTTATAAAATTACGAAGAGTAAAAAAATTATTAAGTGACCTGCAGGTGATAAATACATGGAGGACGCTTCATGTACAAGACAGAGATTACACATTTTTCTCGGCAAAACATAAATCATATACTCGTATCGATTACATCTTGGTATCACAGACAGGAATAACATCGATGGTGAGTGCTGACATAGGCTCATTCACCTTGTCGGATCACGCCCCGACAAATTGTGCACTGGACTTAGGGGAGGCAGATCGCCGCGAGTAGCAATGGAAGATTAATGAGACTTTGTTAAAGGATAAGGAGTATGAACAAAAACTAAGTGGGGAATTGGATTCCTTTTTTCTGACAAACGATACGGAGGAAGTCACCCCATTTTGTATCTGGGAAACACATAAATGTGTGATGAGAGGGGTCTTGATATCTTTAGGGGCGCATAGGAAAAAAAAGCTTAATGAACAGATCGATGTTCTACTTAAAAAAATTCAGGATGTAGAGCTGAAACATAAAATATCTCAGATACAGCAATTAGAGGAGAAATTAAGTGGTTTCCGGGAGGATTTAAACTCATTACTCATTGAACAGGCCAAAGCTAAGTCGAAACGGGGAAGACGGACACTTTATGAATTTGGGAACAAGCCGAGCAGGATGCTGGCAAAGGCCCTTAAGGATACTACCACACAGAAGCACCTGTCAGGCATCAAGACACAGAGGGATGAGGTGGTTAGTTCCTCACAGGACATGGCACAGATTTTTAAGGAGTATTACGAGGGTCTTTACCAATTGGAAGGTCATCTATCCTCAGAGAGGTGTAAAAGCAAATGGGAGAGGGCAAGGGATTATTTACAAACTTCAGGAATGCCTAAGCTGACAGAGGGAACAGCACGAGATCTAGACGTACCAATTACAGTAGAAGAATTTAAGAGAGCATTAAATCTTTTAAAAGTGGGGAAAGCACCGGGCCCAGATACACCCTGGCGTACTATACATTTTTTGCTGAGAAATTGGCTCCAAGATTTATAGCGGCTTTTAACTCACCACGGGAGGGACAAAAGTTACCTACTGAGACATTGTTGGCACATATAGCAGTAATCCCGAAGGAGGGTAAGGGTCCATCTCAGTGCTCCAGCTACTGGCCGATCGCACTGTTAAATGTGGATCTAAAAATCTTTTCAAAGATCCTAGCGATCAGATTGGACGAGCACATTCCCGCATTGATACACCCAGATCAAGTGGGGTTCACCGCTGGAAGGGAGGGGAAGGAAAACATGCAGAGAGTAATTAATGTGATTTACATTGCACAGAGTCAACAGAAACCCTTAATATTGCTCTCAGCCGATGCAGAAAAAGCATTCGATAGAGTTGATTGGATCTTTCTTAGGGCTACTCTGCAACACATTGGCTTGGGGGATGGAGTGCTGAGATGGTTTCTAAATTTATATTCCGTCCCGAGTGCGAGGGTTAAGGTAAACGACAGACTATCGGATCCCTTCTGTATTCGAAACGGAACGCGCCAGGGATGCCCATTATCGCCTATTATTTTCATTCTTACATTGGAGCCCTTCTTAAGGAAGATACGTGCCAACCCCAACATTAGAGGCATTAAGACAGAAAGAGAGGAGCATAAGTTAGCAGCTTACGCCGACGATTTGATTTTTTTATAACCTCCCCAATTATTTCCCTCCCATCCCTTCTAATGGAGATACGTCAATATGGGGGGATAGCAAATTATAAGGTGAACTATACTAAATCTGAGGCTATGGGGATGGAAATGAAGGTACCTGAAATGCAACAGATAAAGACGCAATTCAACTTTAGATGGTCAGAATCCCACATAAGCTACTTGGGGACTAAAATACTGAAGAAGCCTAGTAGGATATTTGAACTAAATTATGCCCCGATGTTAAGACAAATTAAACTAGACTTTAAGAGATGGGATAGAGAGATCTTTACATGGTTTGGAAGGACAAACATCATAAAGATGAACGTGATGCCTAGGCTTCTTTACCTGCTGCAAACCCTGCCAATAATGATCCCCCGAGTTTCCTGAAAGACCTCAGATCAAGGTTTTTGAGGTTTATCTGGGCTGGGAAGCCAGCAAGAGTACGGAGAACCATCTTAGTGCTCCCTAAAGAAAAAGGAGGTATTGGTTTTCCATATCCAGTGAGATATCAGGAGGCCTCACAGCTAGCCAGAGTAGTGGAATGGTGCGCCTCTAAAAGGAAACCATAGGTACAACTAGAACAAGCGATGGTTAAAATTCCTCTGGAGGGGATGGCATGGATAGCGAAATCGAAACTACCAATAATAGTGAAAAAACACCCACTGACAGGCGCAACTCTCCGTACTATTAACATGATTTTTAAAAAGACAAATCTATCATTACATCCGAGTCCTATGTCCCCGGTGCTGGGTACGCCAGACTTTCAGCCTGGCCTAACAGACCGGGGGTTTGAGGTATTAAAACAAAGGGGGAAAAATAGGTTCATACATTTTTCAAGGGGCAACTGCTTGATGACACGAGGTGAGATAGAAGGAGAAGTAGCACCAGACCTAGAATATTTCAGGGCGATGCAGTTAGGAGCATACATCCGTTCGAAAACCAAAACTTACCCAGTGATACGGGAACTATCGTGCTTCGAACAGAGATGCTTAGATGGAGAGAGCATGAGACATTCCCTATCATATTTCTACGAGGTATTAACGAGCTTGGAAGCTCCCCAAGAGCTTAATTTTATTCAAGCTTGGGAGAGAGAGATGGGGATAACGTTCTCCCAAAGACAGAAGGTCAAAATTTTAAAATCTATTCATAAGACATCAGTTGCAAGCAGGTACCAGGAGGGAGGATATAAAATCCTCACCAGGTGGCATAGAACACCATCTGTTCTACATAAAATATTCCCACAGGTCTCAAATGTATGCTGGCGTTGCATGAGGTCAGAGGGCACGATGTTGCATATATTCTGGGAATGTGAGAAGATGAAGGGATTTTGGAAAATGGTTGAGGAAACGGTTAAGGATATTACAGGTGTGTCTCTTGGGGATAACCCGGCTGCATTTCTACTAAATGATGTCCCCATGTCGGTAGAAAAATATAAGAATTCCCTGCTTAAACACCTTCTCACGGCAGCAAGGGCCTGTACACCGGCCCTGTGGAAAAGTTCAGTCCCTCCGACTAGAACACAGTGGTGGGCTAGAACTACAGAAATCCAACAAATGGAGAATTTGGCTCTGATGCTGAAAGATCAGGATGAGAAATATTGGAAGATATGGGCTCCCTACTTGGCTTATAGAAGTAGAGAGCAAGAGAGGTAGATCACGTGCGATCGAACGGGGGGGGGGAACACACCCCCTTCCTTTTTTTTTCTTCTGTGTTTATTTTATGCTTTGGGGGTTTTAGAGGGTGGGGGGAGGTACTAGGGTTAGGATAAGAGAAGAGGAAAATTATATGTGTCTATTGGGTAGATGAGATTGAGTTGCATTTAAAAGGAAATGTATAATGTTGTTACAATTTGAAGATATGGAGATGTGATAAGATGTAAGAGATGACATGTTAAGTGTTATATGTGGAATGTAATATATGATATTCAAAAATAAAGAAATTAAAAAAAAAAAAATACACTAAAATTATTATTAGCAGACAAAAACGCAACATAAATTACAAAGTTCCTGCTACATCTAAAAGATAAAACTGTATTGTAAGAATAAATAAAGCCCCGTGTAGGAAAATTTGGTCTTGAGGCTAATTCACATAGGTGCTGTTTCCTGTACAGTGTGAATCAGTGTTTTTTTTTCTTTGCAATGGTTTTTATTGCGTTTCACAAAGAAGAAAAAGACAAAATAAAACAAACAGTGCATTTGCGAACAGCAGAATGTCTCGCTATACTTTACATAACAATAAGTACCTTGCTTCAAAGGGAGGGACAAATATCATACCTTAAAGAGGTCTGAGTAATATGCCCTCTCATAATCTCTCTAAGTTGGTTAGAGGGGCATTCAGAGGCAGCTAAGGGTTCAAAGGTAGATATACTTCCTGAGAAAGGTCCATATATTAAGGTGGAAGCTATGCTTCCATTTTTGATGATATTTTACATTTGGTAATAATGTCCATATGTTTGTTGTTTGAGAGAAATATTAACAGTTACAAGACAGGTTTATACGCAGTACTGTATCAATTAGACCACGCACATATGCTCATATGTAATATGGGTGTGCGCTATGGAAATTATTGCTTCAATGTCAGGAATGGTTTGTGAGAGCCATTTACATGAAATAGGCAGCCTAGCTGCAAAAAGGATGTGGGCGATCACTTTTTGAGAATGGCCTGGATAATCTATAATGCCAATATTGAGTAAGGCTACTTCAGGTGTGAGATTGCAAGGTGAGCCAGTAACTGCACCGATTAGTTGGGACACCTCAAGCCAAAAGTTGTTGAGTTTGGGGCATCCCCAGAGGATATGTAGCACAGATCCTAGCTCGCCACATTGCCTCCAGCAGGTAGGTGGCGCAGATGGGTCAATGCTGTGCATTTGGGTCGGGGTGACATACCATCTGAGGGTGATTTTAAGATGCAGCTCCCAGAGATTCTCAGTGCGGGTGGATTTATAGGTAGATTTTATTGCGTTTACCCATTGGTTTTCTGTAAATGATTTCCCTATATCAGCTTCCCATTTGAGCAGTGGATGGTTTTTCTGAAATATACCTTTATCTTGAAGAAGGTTGTAAAAGAGAGAAATACCTTTTCTTCGCGTTTTGTGATCAGTTAGGTAGCGCCAAGCCAAGTTGTGGATAGATCTGAATAAGTGGGGGTTACCCATTAACCAGTTCAGCCCCAGAGCATTTGACTGGCCAAAGAACAGAGTATTTTTTGCGATTCGGCACTGCGTCGCTTCAACTGACAATTGTGTGGTCGTGGGACGTGGCTCCCAAACAAATTTGACTTTCTTTTTTTCCCACAAATAGAGATTTCTTTTGGTGGTATTTGATCACCTCTGCAGTTTTTATTTTTTGCGCTATAAACAAAAAAAGAACGGCAATTTTGAAAAAAATGCATCATTATTTTTTACGTTTTGCTATAATAAATATCCCCAAAAAATATATAAAAAACTTTTTTTTTTCCTCAGTTTAGGCTGATACGTATTCTTCTACATATTTTTGGTAAAAAAAAATCACAATAAGTGTATATTGATTGGTTTGCGCAAAAGTTAAAGCGTCTACAAAATAGGGGATAGATTTATGGCATTTTTATTAATATTTTTTTTTTACTAATAATGGCAGCAATCAGTGATTTTTTATCGTGACTGCGACATTATGGCGGACAAATCGGACACTTTTGGTGCTATTTTGGGACCATTCACATTTATACAGAGATCAGTGCGATTAAAAATGCTTTGATTACTGTGTAAATGTGACTGGCAGTGAAGTGGTTAACCAGGAGGGAGCGCTGCAGGGGTTAAGTGTGTCCTACAGAGTGATTCTAACTGTGTGGGGGATGGGCTATGTGTGACATGACACTGATCACCGCTCCCGATTACAGGGAGCGGTGATCAGTGTCCTGTCACTAGGCAGAACGGAGAAATGCTTGTTTACATTTCCCCGTTCTTCCTCTCCGTGAGACAATCGCGGGTATCCCCGCGGACATCAAGTCCGCGGCACCCGCCTTCGGACTCACGAAGCTCGCGGCATGCACGCACGCTCGCACCTGCTATCCAGGCCTCGTGAGATCACGTACAATAACATGATTTTGCGCAGCGGAGCCAACCTGCCACAGTAAAACTACGGCGGCTGGTCCACAAGCAGTTAAGTAATGTGTTATTTGCACATATTTGCAGTATTCAGAGATGGGCAATGAATATGTGCTTTGTAGAGTTGTAAAAGGTTTAACCACTTGCTTACTGGGCACTTAAACCCCCCTCCTGCCCAGACCAATTTTGAGCTTTCAGCACTGTCGCACTTTGAATGACAATTGCGCGGTCATACAACACTGTACCCAAATGAAATTTTTATCATTTTTTTCCCACAAATAGAGCTTTCTTTTGGTGGTATTTAATCACAGCTGGGGTTTTTATTTTTTGCTAAACAAACAAAAAAAGATGGAAATTTTTGAAAAAAAAAAAATCATGTTTAATAGTTTGTTATAAAATTTTGCAAACAGGTAATTTTTCTCCTTCATTGATATGCGCTGATGAGGCGGCACTGGTGGGCACTGATAGGCTGCACTGATGGGCACAGATAGGCACATATAAGGCGGCACTGATAGGCACAGTTAAGGCGGCACTGATAGGCACAGTTAAGGCGGCACTGATGGGGACAGATAAGGCGGTACTGATGGGCACAGATAAGGCGGCACTGATGGCCACGGATGGGCGGCAGGGATGGGTGGCACGGATGGTTGACACGGATGGTTGGCACAGATGGTTGGCACAGATGGGTGGCACTGATGGGTGGCACTGATGGGTGGCACGGATGGGTGGCACGGATAGGTACCACTGATGGGGGGGCACTGATGGGTGGCACTGATGGGTGGCACTGATGAGTGGCACTGATGGGCAGTGATGGGCGGCACTGATGGGCACTTATGGGCACTGGTAGGTGACACTGATGGGCACAGATAGGTTGCACTGATGTGGGTGCTGATGGGTTGCACTGATGTGGGTGCTGATGGGTGGCACTGATGTAGGTGCTGATGGGTGGCACTGTGGGCACTGATGGGTGGCACTGTGGGCACTGATGGGTGGCGCTGATTGATGGCACTGTGGGCACTGATGGGTGACGCTGGTGGGCACTGGTAGGCAGCACTGCTGCCTATTGCCTTGTGTTAGATGATCGCCGTGATCGGGACTGATGTCCCGATCACGGCCGCCGGTGATCGGGTTTTTTTTTTCCTCCTCGCGCTGTCAGCGCGAGGAGGAAAAATAGCCGATTACCGGCTCTGTTTACATCACATGATCAGTTGTCATTGGCTGACAGCTGATCATGTGGTAAGGGGTCGGGACCAACCCCTTACTCTGATCTGTGATCAGGCGAGTCTCATAGACTCGCTGATCACCGAGCGCGCCACGCGTGCCCTGCAGGGGGCGCGCAGGCCGCTCGTGCACGGGACGACGTCAATGGACGTAGTCCCGGCAATTTAGATCCGCGCTGTTGCCGTCATTTGGCAATGGCCCGGATCTAAAGCGGTTAAAGATACCATGGGCACATAGGTCTTGTATGTGGAGTATACCCCTATCAGTCCACGAGTGGAAAGATAGTTTGGGTATAATATGGTGGAACAGAGTTAAGGGTAATGGAGGGTGTATAGGGGCGATGCCTGGTGAGGCTTTTAGGAGGAAACAGCGATATGATAAAGCTGATGCTGTGATCGTAGGGGAGAGGTGCTTGTTCCCAGGGAAAGAGGTAGGTTGGTTGTGTAACCAAGAGTATAAATTGTGGTTCGCTATATGCCAAGATTCAATGACTTTCCAGCTGTCATGTAGTACCGTATATACTCGAGTATAATTTTTCAGCCCTTTTTTTTGGGCTGAAAGTGCCCCCCTCGACTTATACTCAAATCACCGCCGTCTGTCTGCATGATCAGCGTGTCATGCAGACAGACGGTGGCCTGCGTTTGATAATTCGTTCAGGAGGTTATTCCAGCTTTCAAAAGCCGCGCCTCCTGCTGGTCTGTGATAGGCTGAACAGCTGTCAGTGTACAGCCTATCACGGACATTCTCTCATCCTCGTCCGTGGTATGAAAATGAGAGAATGTCCGTGATAGGCAGAACACTCAGCAGTCGGCGGTCAGCCTATCACAGACGAGGAGGAGGCGCGGCTTTTGAACAGTGGAATGGATGCCGAAGTGTATTATCACACGCTGATCGGAGATCACCACAGGGAGGCTGCACAGGACACAGGTAGGCTGCACAGGGACACAGGTAGGCTGCACAGGGACACAGGACACATGCACACAGGACACATGCACACAGGACACATACACATGTACAGGACATAGGACACATGCACAGGACACAGGACACATGTACAGGACACAGGACACAGGGACACATACACATGTACAGGACACATGTACAGGACACAGGGACACATACACATGTACAGGACACATGCACAGGACACATGCACAGGACACTGGACACATGTACAGGACACAGGACACAGGGACACATACACATGTACAGGACACATGTACAGGACACAGGGACACATACACATGTACAGGACACATGTACAGGACACAGGGACACATACACATGTACAGGACACATGCACAGGACACATACACATGTACAGGACACAGGGACACATACACATGTACAGGACACATGCACAGGACACATACACATGTACAGGACATTGTTTACTTAATCACATGCCATTGCGGCAAGCAATATGTAGGCCGCACTATCCGCTCTTTCTCCATAAGAGTAGCGGAACACATTGCTTTGATTAAAAGTGGCGATACCAAGCATACAGTTCCCCGACATTACAAGTTACACCACAATCGGGTGTTTGCAGGTACACAATTTACAGTGATAGACCGATATGTTCCTCCGTGGAGGGGCGGAGCCATGACTAGAGGTGTATCAAGATTGGAGACTTTTTGGATCCATGAGCTCCGTACCCTCTTTCCGTCAGGTATCAATGTGGAGTTGGATGTCAACGCTTTTATCAATAGAGCCTGACATCCACCTCTAAATAACAGACTCTCTCCCCCCCCTTTTTTTGGGGTTCCACTACTTGCTCCCTCCCCCCCTTTTTGGGCTTTGGGTATTGCTTCCCTCCCCTTTTTTATGTCCTTTGCTATATTTTTACTTGCTTTTATGTTCCATATATACTAATGTGGCACTCAACAGTGCAATTTTTTATATTTTGTTTCATTGTCATATGAAGTGACTTACATATATGTCCGCAATGATTTGTACATTTGTGCATTTGTTTTTTGCATTTATGCACATTGTCTTATATATTGTTCCTGGAAACCCGCTCCACTACCTTCCCCATCAAGTGCTTTTTATAAATTTTTTTATTTATTTTGTGTTATCGATTTTTTAGTGTGTCTATTTGGTGCGAGATTCATAATTTTATGTCCATCCGTGCAGCCCATTTTTGCACCCGTGTTCAGGTCTCACATCTCTAACACAATAGCACATCACTAGGCACTCTTTGTATACTTTCACTTCCCTTAGCACCTTGCTAGCTCTCACTGCGCATGTCATAAGTCCGCTGACAGCGGCATCCTGTCCTAAGTATTGTTTTTCCTTCACTGCGCATGGCCAATCATAGCCCTTACGGCGCTCACCCGTCCCACCCACTGCATCTCTCCTCCCCCACCTCGTAAGGCCTATCACAGCGCCTCTTGCGGCGCTCACTGTTTCACCCATGTCACTTCCTGTTGACATATCGGAGACACCTCCCCCCTCTCTGCGCACATATATTGCGCAATGCGCAGCATCGGTTTTTCCTGATTCACTACCACTTCTTGTCGCATGCATCCACTATGGACCATTTTAAGGCTTCCTGTCAGACTCAGTCTGACTTGGATTTTCTTCTTTTTCTTTTTTTGTTCCAGTTCGCTCCCCCACTTCCAGGTCATCCTCTAACCCGGAAGTGGTGTGTGGAACGCAAGTCTGGAACGCACGCCGGTCGGCCATTTTGGCCAATACCGGAAGTGCCGTTTTTTCAATGTGGAGCTGTTTTTCATGACCATTGAAGCACCCCCTATATATATGAGTGTGGCTACAGTGGGGGTAACCCCCCAGATGACGTCTTTTTAGGACGAAACGCGTCGGGCAGGACCCCATTGTCGCCACTTTGTCACAGCGCTGTATTATTCTTTGGACTTATACGTGAGTGTATTTCCTTACAATTTTTATTACATTTTCTACTCAGATTTACACTATGTGGCCCTTCCTTTCTTTTTTCCACATTAATATCATTATCTTAACCCAATGAATGCTGGTTTGAGGGATCCATCCACGGAACACCTCATCCCCTCCCCCCTGGGATCTACAGAACCATCCATATTCTTGGGACTATGCACACCTTCCAGGACCCGGACACCAGTTGGAGGAATCCAGCAATCTGCGATACCACAGACATCCACAGCCTCCTACCACCCAAGCCTTATCTGACCCAATTCGGCGTATGCCCTGTCGGGTCCACCACATCTGGTAAGCCTTCCTTTCTCTCGGTGGTAGTGAGCTGATCTGCTGTTTTGGGATACTGGATTTATTCATTTATAAAATGTTTATCTGAGGACTAAACATTGTTATTTTTTAGCCATAAACACCTATAACGGGACTTCCCATCTATGGATGGGTCTTTATATTGGTGATCCCCTTCATTGTATACCTACTCGTCTAGGGTTATGTATGATAAGGTTTAGCGCTACACTTTTTGTTGTCCTTTGCATATACACTTTGTTGGTTGTGTTAGCTGCTTTTTCTCCCTTATGAGCAGCGCAGGATTATTTTGCATATATTGACATGTACAGGACACATGCACAAGACACATACACATGTACAGGACACAGGACACATACACATGTACAGGACACAGGACACATACACATGTACAGGACTAGGGATGAGCTTTGAGTTCGAGTCGAACTCATGTTCAACTCGAACATTGGCTGTTCGCAAGTTCGCCGAACAGCGAACAATTTGGGGTGTTCGCGGCAAATTCGAATGCCGCGGAACACCCTTTAAAAGTCTATGGGAGAAATCAAAAGTGCTAATTTTAAAAGCTTATATGCAAGTTATTGCCCCAGGGGACATGGATCAATGCAAAAAAAAGTTTTAAAAATGGCCGTTTTTTCAGGAGCAGTGATTTTAATAATGCTTAAAGTCAAACAATAAAAGTGTAATATTCCTTTAAATTTCGTAGCTGGGGGGTGTCTATAGTATGCCTGTAAAGGGGCGCATGTTTCCCGTGTTTAGTACAGTCTGACAGCAAAATGATATTTTGAAGGAAAAAACCCATTTAAAACTACTCGCGGCTATTGCATTGCCGCTCCGACAATACACATAGAAGTTCATTGATAAAAACGGCATGGGAATTCCCCACAGGGGAACCCCGAACCAAAATTTAAAAAAAAATGATGTGGGAGTCCCCCTAAATTCCATATCAGACCCTTATCCGAGCACGCAACCTGGCAGGCTGCCGGAAAAGAGGGGGGACGAGAGTGCGGCCCCCCCTCCTGAACCATACCAGGCCACATGCCCTCAACATTGGGAGGGTGCTTTGGGGTAGCCCCTCAAAACACCTTGTCCCCATGTTGATGAGGACAAGGGCCTCATCCCCACAACCCTGGCCGGTGGTTGTGGGGTTCTGCGGGCGGGGGGCTTATCGGAATCTGGAAGCCCACTTTAACAAGCCCCCCCTGTGTGAAATGGTAAGGGGGTAATTACCCCTACCATTTCACTAAAAAACGGTCAAAAATGTTAAAAATAACAAGAGACAGTTTTTGACAATTCCTTTATTTAAATGCTTCTTCTTTCTTCTATCTTCCTTCATCTTCTTCTTCTTCTGGTTCTTCTGGTTCTTCCTCCGGCATTCTCGTCCAGCATCTCCTCCGCGATGTCTTCTATCTTCTTCTCCTCGGGCCGCTCCGCACCCATGGCATGGGGGGAGGCTCCCGCTCTTCTCTTCATCATCTTCTTCATCTTCTTCTCTTCTTCCTTCTTCTCTTCTTCTCGTCTTCATTTTCTTCTCCGGGCCGCTCCGCATCCATGCTGGCATGGAGGGAGGCTCCCGCTGTGTGACGGCGTCTCCTCATCTGACGGTTCTTAAATAACGGAGGTGGGGCCACCCGGTGACCCCGCCCCCTTCTGATGCATGGGACATGACGGGACTTCCCTGTGGCATTCCCCATGACGTCACAGGGAAGTCCCGTCAAGTCACCGTGCGTCAGAGGGGGGCGGGGTCACCGGGTGGCCCCGCCCCCGTTATTTAAGAACCGGGATTTGGGGGTCCTGTGGGGTCCTGTGGGGAATTCCCATGCCGTTTTTATCAATGAACTTCTATGTGTATTGTCGGCAATGCAATAGCCGCGAGTAGTTTTAAATGGGTTTTTTCCTTCGAAATGTCATTTTGCTGTCAGACTGTTCTAAACACGGGAAAAATGCGCCCCTTTACAGGCATACTATAGACACCCCCCAGCTACGAAATTTAAAGGGATATTACACTTTTATTGTATGACTTTAAGCATTATTAAAATCACTGCTCCTGAAAAAACGGACGTTTTTAAAACTTTTTTTGCATTGATCCATGTCCCCTGGGGCAGGACCCAGGTCCCCAAACACTTTTTATGACAATAACTTGCATATAAGCCTTTAAAATTAGCACTTATTATGATTATTCATGTTCGTGTCCCATAGACTTTAACGGTGTTCGCGTGTTCGAACAAACTTTTTTCCTGTTCGCATGTTCCGGTGCGAACCGAACAGGGGGGTGTTCGGCTCATCCCTATACAGGACACAGGACACATGCACATGTACAGGACACAGGACAGGCTGCACAGGACACAGGGAGGCATGCAGCTGCAGATGGGCATTGTTGACCCTCTGCATTTCTCACCCTCGTCTTATACTCGGGTCAGTAAGTTTTTCCAAGTTTTTTGTGGTAAATTAGGGGCCTTGATTTATACTCAGATCGACTTATACTCGAGCATATATGGTAATCTCTAACGTCCATAAGACCTGCCCCACCTGCTTTTCGATGTTTAGTTAGTGTGTTACGGGAACACCTAGATACATTTCCCTGCCAAATAAAACAACCTATTATGGACTGGATAGATTTAGAGAATGATCCTGGGGCAGGAATACGGAGTGATCTGAAAAGATATATTATTTGCAGGAGCTTGCTCATTTTAAACATAGCCAACTGGCCTGACCAGAAGAGGGTATGTTTGGTTAAGGCTTCTAATTTTTTAGGAAGAGATTGCAGTATTGGTGCAAAGTTAGTCTGGTATAGGGATGCAGTGTTTCTGGTTACAAGAATACCTAGGTATTGTATAGATTTATCTGAATGACATATGGATATTTACTTTGCAAGGAAGTTTTGAGTGGAGGTTGTATACCTAGATCTAGAATAGAGGATTTTGCAGCATTCTTTTTTTATTAAGAAACTACAAAACGCAGTGAGTATTTTCTATACCAATGCCAGGGAAGAAGTTGGTTGCGATAGCATGAGAATAACATAAATTTATTTTGTGCTCGCTAGGGCCAATGCAGATGCTGGAAACGTCTTGGTTAGATCATATACTTTCTGCCAACTACTCCATAATTAGGTTGAATACAAGGGGGAATAGGGGAAATCCCTGCCTGGTGCCGTTGGTGATCTGGAATGGTTTAGATAACATATTAGAGCAGTATACTTGAACTGAGGGGCAAGAGTAGAGAGCCATAATTGCAGAGAGCATTTGTCCCTTGAAACCAAATTGTTGTAGGACCATCTTTAGGTAGGACCAGTGACTCTGCCAAATGCCTTCTCTGTGTCTAGTGAAAAAAGCAGAGAAGGCACTTAGGATTTTCCTGCTAGGTGAATGATGTTGATTAAGCGACGGGTGGCGTCAGATGTTTGACGACCCTTCGTGAAGCCGGATTGATCAGGATGTATGAGGTTCGGTAGGAGGTGGACCAGGCGGTTAGCTAGAACCTTTGCGTGCTTTAAATCGTGGTTCAGAAGGGAAATGGGTCGGAAATTTTGGGGGGAGGTGGGATCCTTCCCTGGCTTCGGCAGGGTTACAATCAAAGCTTTCAACATATCTGTAGGAAAGGATGATGAAGAGGCACCAGCATTGAAAAACCTCAAGATGGAGAGTAGCAATACATGTTTGAAATGTTTAAAATATTCCCCAGTAAATCCATCATGACCCGGGAATTTATTGTTCAGGAGAGAGTCTATGACATGCTAATTCCTGCACAACTGAAAGGTTTGTTAAGATTTTCCAATTGGTTCGCTGTTATGCTGGGTAATTTAATTGCATTAAGGAATGACTGGATCTCATCTGAGGTAGGTTGGAATTGGGAGGGATCCTATTTAAGGTTGTAGAGGGAACTATAGTAGGTGCTGAATGCATCAGCAATTCTTGTGGGTTGGTTGGTAAACGTTCTTTGGAGATTGGGTTGAATAGATGGGGATACAAGATTTAAGGCGGTGGCCCTTGGTCAGATGGGATAGGCGTTTGCCCACTTTATTCTCTGAAGTGTAAAAGGTCATTCTTAAGTGTCTTTTGTTGTATTTTAAAATTATCAAGTAGTAGTGTTCTGAGTTCTAAGCTTAAGCAGCCTAGCCTAATTTTTAGATCGGGTTGGGGGATTTTGTTTGAGATGTGAGTATTCTGAATTTCGGTGATAAGTTTTTCAATGTGCTGACTCCTCTCCTTTTTTGCCCTAGCACCAAGCTTGATAAAAAAAAACTTGCATGTATGCTTTATGCGCAGCCCATTAGATAGCAGGGTCAGAGCCTGAGTCGGTATTGATGGTGAATAATTCTTCTAGGTTCTGTTGTAGTATTTTGGCATAAGGAGCTGATTGGAGTAAATGAGAGTTCATTCTCCATAGGAAGGCAGGGTTGGACTTGGGGCAGTCCTCTATGGTAATGCAGATGGGGGCAGGAAGGCAGGGTTGGACTTGGGGCAGTCCTCTATGGTAATGCAGATGGGGGCATGATCAGACCATGTAGCTGTCATGATGACCAAGGATGAGATTTTTTGTAGAAGCTATTGGTCTGTTAGAAAAAGATTGATGCAGAAATAGGAGTTGTGGCATGTTGAGAAAAAGGTGAAGTCACGTTCCTCGGCGTGTTGGCAACGCCAGACATCATATAGTTGAAAATTTCTGAGGAGAGGCCCAAGGCTTGGTTTTCCCTGTTTAGTTGGGTGTGAGGTATCTAATTGTGGATCTGGAGTGATGGGAGATGGTAGATCCTTTACGGACCCTGTCAATTTTCTTGTATAGATTCCTTAAAAAACAGATCTGATGGGTGTTGGGGGAGTAGATATTAACAATGGTTAAAAGGGAGTCAGTTTGCAAATAAGTATGATATAGTAGTCATTCTCGTCGGTGATGCAAGAGATGAGCTGGAAAGAGATTGCCAGGATCTGGGAAAGATACCTTTGAAGATACACGGTTTTTCATGCCCGAGGGTCACTTTGTGGCCACTACTATCTGGGGGGCGCTTTGATATACCACTTCGGGTGAAGCACGAATAAGATTGCATGTGCACTTTTTTAAGTGGTGATTGGATCTACTAAGAAGAATTTTGTGTGTTTTTTTTCAAATTATATGAGGACATTTGATTTGATGCACTGGATTCACTTTATTGCAAATGTAGCATATTTATTGTTCATGCACTATAGCATTTTTTTTGTAAAATCTATAGGTCACATCATAATATATTGTATAATATATTGGATTCACTTTATTGCAAACGTAGCACATTTATTGTTCATGCACTATAGCACTTTTTTACAGAATCTATAGGTTTACATCATAATATAATGCACATATGATGCGCCCTATATTGTTTTGTCATATTGTTTATTAGCAGTTTTACTAATTTAGGAGCAGCATCAGGCTGGTAAAGCATATATTTTTGGCGCCGTGCCCATTAATTATTTATTCAATGTTATTTAGTTGCCTGCGTTTCTGCAGAGTATGCTGTGATATTTGCAGGTGATTGTAAGGTTCGGGTAGGGTGCCTATGGTGCAAGCTTTTTGCACGAGTTGGTTTTTGACATGAAAAAAGTGTATGCGTAGGATAACATCCCTAGGTATTGTGTCAGGCAAGTATGAGGGCTTTGGGAGCCTATGGATGCAGTCGATGACCAATTCTATGTTTTTGAGATCTGGTAACATGGCTTTGGATTAGGCTTCTGGCATAAGAGGAAAGATCTTGGGTTTGTACTTCTTCGGATATTCCCCGTATCTTAATATTATTCCGACGGGACCTGTCTTTGAGGTACACCAATTTATCTTTAATCAAGTTATGTTCATTGTTGTGATCAGCATGAGTTCATTAACAGTTGATGCACAAGCACCCATCTGTTTTTCCACATGAGACACTCTTTCCCCTAGAGAAGTTACATCCTGTCTGAATTGCTGCATGAAAGAAAGCATGTCTGATTGAAGTGTGCTTCTCAGGGATAACAACATATTAGTAGGTATTGTATCCAGTACAGGTTGATTAGTGGTTGGCAACATAGCTATAGCATCTGGCTGTGCACTCTGGGGCCCAGGGGAGAAAGATGGCTGGCTCACCTCAGGTATGACAGGAGCTGGGGAATCCATCCGCATTCTTGCCTTGGCTGGGCTGCCATTGATCGGAGTGCCAGGAGGGGAATCATTGGAGCCTGCATTGATGCCTGTTACCTCCATGGGGCCGCTTTGCTAAGTAGAGGTACTGTATCTGCCTGCAGGGATGGCTGGAGAGGGATCGAGATGGCAGAGAGGGTCGCGGTGCCATCTTGCCCGCACCAGTCCATGGGTTAAAACATGAATGCTATCCTGTCGTGAATCCGTGCTTAAAGCCGCTGATGCCTGATCTGATGCATAGAGCACAACGTCCATCTTTGGCTCTGGCCGGCCACACCCCCCAGTGATTTTTTTAATGTGGCTTTAGCTGTGTTCAAGCAGCCTATGTTACACTATGGGGACACATCAGCTGTATGAACACAGCTGCAGGCAGGGGCGGACTGACAACTCATGGGGCCCCCGGGCAATAGGGGCTCATGGGGCCCCCTTAGTCCCCACCCACCCACACACAAGCCACACCCTCACAAAGCCCCACGTATATATTGCACTGCTACATTACATGCATTGGTCACAGAATTTCTCTACTTCATGTTCAAAATAAATGTTTAAAGATTAAAGAAAAATAAACTCACTTTAACCACATACATTTACTGCAGGGCTGCGTCTCCTGTGAGCAGAATCATGTACAGGTACTTGATTCTGCACTTGCGGGTCTGCATGCTGTTTGACCTGCTGCCGCTGTGATTGGACACACCGAGAGCTAACCAGCGGGTCCGGAGGACCCCATGTCCGCCAGGCCCCGACGATCGTTTCCAACAGAGGCAGAACTGTGGTCTGTCTATGTAAACAAGTCCCCAGAGAGCCTCCCCTTACATCAGGGTCCCCAGAGAGCCTCCCCTTACATCAGGGTCCCCAGAGAGCCTCCCCTTACATCAGGGTCCCCAGAGAGCCTCCCCTTACATCAGGGTCCCCAGAGAGCCTCCCCTTACATCAGGGTCCCCAGAGAGCCTCCCCTTACATCAGGGTCCCCAGAGAGCCTCCCCTTACATCAGGGTCCCCAGAGAGCCTCCCCTTACATCAGGGTCCCCAGAGAACCTCCCCTTACATCAGGGTCCCCAGAGAGCCTCCTCCTTACATCAGGGTCCCCAGAGAGCCTCCCCTTACATCAGGGTCCCCAGAGAGCCTCCTCCTTACATCAGGGTCCCCAGAGAGCCTCCTCCTTACATCAGGGTCCCCAGAGAGCCCCCTCCTTACATCAGGGTCCCCAGAGAGCCCCCTCCTTACATCAGGGTCCCCAGAGAGCTCCCTCCTTACATCAAGTTCCCCAGAGAGCCCCCTCCTTACATCAGGGTCCCCAGAGAAACCCCCCATACATCAGGGTCCCCAGAGAGCCCCCCTTACATCAAGGTCTTCAGAGAGCCCCCCCTTACATCAAGGTCTTCAGAGAGCCCCCCTTACATCAAGGTCCCCAGAGAGCCCCCCCATACATCAAGGTCTCCAGAGAGCCCCACATACATCAGGGTCCACTCCCCAGAGAGCCCCCCCATGCATCAGGGTCCCAGAGAGCCCCCCATAGATCTGGGTCCCCAGAGAGCCCCCCATAGATCTGGGTCCCCAGAGAGCCCCCAATAGATCTGGGTCCCCAGAGAGCCCCCCCCATACATCAGGGTCCCCAGAGAGCCCCCCATACATCAGGGTCTCCAGAGAGCCCCCCCAAACATCAGGGTCCCCAGAGAGCCTCCTCCTTACATCAGGGTCCCCAGAGAGCCTCCTCCTTACATCAGGGTTCCCAGAGAGTCCCCTCCTTATATCAGGGTCCCCAGAGAGCCCCCTCCTTACATCAGGGTCCCCAGAGAACCCCCTCCTTACATCAAGGTCCCCAGAGAGCCCCCTCCTTACATCAGGGTCCCCAGAGAAACCCCCCTTACATCAGGGTCCCCAGAGAGCCCCCCCATACATCAAGGTCCCCAGAGAGCCCCCCCATACATCAAGGTCCCCAGAGAGCCCCCCCATACATCAAGGTCCCCAGAGAGCCCCCCCATACATCAAGGTCTCCAGAGAGCCCCCCCATACATCAAGGTCTCCAGAGAGCCCCACATACATCAGGGTCAACTCCCCAGAGAGCCCCCCTATACATCAGGGTCCCAGAGAGCCCCCCATAGATCTGGGTCCCCAGAAAGCCCCCCAAAGATCTGGGTCCCCAGAGAGCCCCCCCATAAATCAGGGTCCCCAGAGAGCCCCCCCATACATCAGGGTCCCCAGAGAGCCCCCCCATACATCAGGGTCCCCAGAGAGCCCCCCCCATACATCAGGGTCTCCAGAGAGCCCCCCCAAACATCAGGGTCCCCAGAGAGCCTCCTCCTTACATCAGGGTCCCCAGAGAGCCTCGTCCTTACATTAGGGTCCCCAGAGAGCCTCGTCCTTACATCAGGGTCCCCAGAGAGCCCCCCATACATCAGGGTCCCCAGAGAGCCTCCCCCCATACATCAGGGTCCCCAGAGAGCCTTCCCCCATACATCAGGGTCCCAAGAGAGCCTCGTCCTTACATTAGGGTCCCCAGAGAGCCTCCTCCTTACATCAGGGTCCCCAGAGAGCCTCCCCCCATACATCAGGGTCCCCAGAGAGCCCCCCCATACATCAGGGTCCCCAGAGAGCCCCCCCCCATACATCAGGGTCCCCAGAGAGCCCCCCATAAATCAGGGTCCCCAGAGAGCCCCCCATAAATCAGGGTCCCCAGAGAGCCTCCCATACATCAGGGTCCCCAGAGAGCCCCCCATACATCAGGGTCCCCAGAGAGCCCCCCCATACATCAGGGTCCCCAGAGAGCCCCCCCATACATCAGGGTCCCCAGAGAGCCCCCCGTACATCAGGGTCCCCAGAGAGCCCCCCCATACATCAGGGTCCCCAGAGAGCCCCCCATACATCAGGGTCCCCAGAGAGCCCCCCCCCATACATCAGGGTCCCCAGAGAGCCCCCCCATACATCAGGGTCCCCAGAGAGCCCCCCCCTTACATCAGGGTCCCCAGAGAGCCCCCCCCCATAAATCAGGGTCCCCAGAGAGCCTCCCATACATCAGGGTCCCCAGAGAGCCCCCCATACATCAGGGTCCCCAGAGAGCCCCCCCCCATACATCAGGGTCCCCAGAGAGCCCCCCCATACATCAGGGTCCCCAGAGAGCCCCCCGTACATCAGGGTCCCCAGAGAGCCCCCCCCCATACATCAGGGTCCCCAAAGAGCCCCCCATACATCAGGGTCCCCAGAGAGCCCCCCATACATCAGGGTCTCCAGAGAGCCCCCATACATCAGGGTCCCCAGAGAGCCCCCCCATACATCAGGGTCCCCAGAGAGCCCCCCATACATCAGGGTCCCCAGAGAGCCCCCCCATACATCAGGGTCCCCAGAGAGCCCCCCCCCCATACATCAGGGTCCCTAGAGAGCCCCCCATACATCAGGGTCCCCAGAGAGCCCCCCCCATACATCAGGGTCCCCAGAGAGCCCCCCCATACATCAGGGTCCCCAGAGAGCCCCCCCCTTACATCAGGGTCCCCAGAGAGCCCCCCCCCTTACATCAGGGTCCCCAGAGAGCCCCCCCCCCATACATAAGGGTCCCCAGAGAACCCCCCATACATCAGGGTCCCCAGACTGAACCCCCCCAGAGGTTCCCCTGTACCTGGCTGTGCACCTCCAACCCAAGGGGGAGGTGGGAGGTGGCGATCGGCAGTTCTATGGTGCCTGTGGATCTCACTGGGGCTTGTAGTCCTCCTTCTGATTCTGTACAGTGGATAGGGGAGGGGCCTCCGACCCGGGCAGCAGTCGGCAACAGCGTACAAGCAGAGAGTGAAACTTGTAGCTGCCCGGGTCAGAGGCCCCTCCCCTTTCCACTCTACAATCTGGAGGAGAAATACAAGTCCCCGGGAGATGCTGCGAGCACCATAGAGCTGCTGATCGCCGCCTCCCACTCCCCTCACTGCATCCCAAACTGAAAGAGGAGATGCCCGCCTCATCCCCCCGCACCCCCCCCCCCCCCCCCCGCGGCATTCGGCAGAGCGGCTCCACCACAGCACGCCCAGCAGCATACCCCTAGATCCGACGAGCATGTCTCCCGGGCCCCCTACTGGCTGTGGGCCCTCGGTCGGCGTCCGATCGACCGAATGGTCAGTCCGCCCCTGGCTGCAGGTCCTAATTTAACATGGTGTAGATGCAGGTGTATAGCCCCTAAGCACTGACAGTGTGTTTTTGGGGCCACTCACCCACACCTGCTCACCTGTCAAATTAGAACCTGCTATCTTCATATAGTTCAACAGGAGGCTCCAGCCATGTAAACAAACATCTCATTCACACTGGATGGGCCATAGAACCTGTGTGAATGAACCATTCATTTTTTAGATTATTTTTTACAATTTTTAAAATTATTTTTTATATTTTTTTTATTATAAACATAAAAATCAGCTCTCACTAATGACAGTCCTAAATGTCCAAGTCTTTCCAAAATGTTCTCAATCTTTCCAAGTCCAATGTAGACCAAGGACTCCAACACCGTCCTCCCTGGATATGGATCCCTTGTAGTGCTTCAAACAAGAGGGTGAATAATCTTGAAAAAAAGAAAATGCCATATAGTGTAGTACTGTATGTCTAACCCAATTGGTGGATAAACAATGCATTTGTACTGTATTGTGCTTACATCAAAATCATAAAATGCATTTGAATGGATCAGAAGAAGAGTTCTTATATATGTACCCTTACCCTCATGTTTATAAAAAAAATAGCCTTCCGTAACACTCCAATGCAGCTCTTGTTAGATAGTGTAATACTGCAAATAGCTTAATTACCACAAATTATAAGCCATGCTACTCACAAAAGTGTATTTATATGTGTATATACCTTTAAGCCCAGTACTGACTCCACTGTGCAGATATTGGTGTATCAATCACTCAATATACCTTACAAAATGTAAGATTATCATTGTGGCATCAATTAATCCTTTCTGGTGGGAATTCCTTGCTCTTGTATCCAAAATAACGGATAAAACCTCCAAGAAGTGAAAATGAAATACTGTATATATTGTAATACCACTTAAATTATAAACCGTGCAAATATTGTCATACTACTCACAATAACACGCATTAAGTGCCAAAACCATTGTGAAACTGTGTCTCCAACCAACTAATCAACTTGTGGTCACACCATGCACATTACCAAAATTTTTTTCAGTAAGCGCTCCTTTCATAAATAAAGTTGTAGCATCAATACTCCTCACTAGGAATGAGCCAAACACCCCCCTGTTCGGTTCGCACCAGAACATGCGAACAGGCAAAAAATTTGTTTGAACATGCGAACACCATTAAAGTCTATGGGACACGAACATGAATAATCAAAAGTGTTAATTTTAAAGGCTTATATGCAAGTTATTGTCATAAAAAGTGTTTGGGGACCTGGGTCCTGCCCCAGGGGACATGGATCAATGCAAAAAAAAAGTTTTAAAAACGGCCGTTTTTTCTGGAGCAGTGATTTTAATAATGCTTAAAGTGAAACAATAAAAGTGTAATATTCCTTTAAATTTCATACCTGGGGGGTGTCTATAGTATGCCTGTAAAGGGGCGCATGTTTCCCGTGTTTAGAACATTCTGACAGCAAAATGACGTTTCAAAGGAAAAAAAGTCATTTAAAACTACTTGCGGCTATTAATGAATTGCCGGTCCGACAATACACATAAAAGTTCCATGATAAAAACAGCATAAAAACGAACCAAAATTTTTAAAAAAATGGTGTGGGGGGTCCCCCTAAATTCTATACCAGACCCTCCAGGTCTGGTATGGATTTTAAGGGGAGCCCCGCGCCAAAATTTAAAATAAAATGGCGTGGGGTCCCCCAAAAAATCCATACCAGACCCTTATCCGAGCACGCAACGTGGCAGGCCGCAGGAAAAGAGGGGGGACGAGAGAGCACCCCCCCTCCTGAACCGTACCAGGCCACATGCCCTCAACATTGGGAGGGTGCTTTGGGGTAGCCCCCCCAAAGCACCTTGTCCCCATGTTGATGGGGACAAGGGCCTCATCCCCACAACCCTTGCCCGGTGGTTGTGGGGGTCTGTGGGTGGGGGGCTTATCAGAATCTGGAAGCCCCCTTTAACAAGGGGACCTCCAGATCCTGGCTTTTTCCCCTGTGTGAAATGGTAAGGGGGTACAAAAGTACCCTTACCATTTCACAAAAAAACTGTCAAAAGTGTTAAAAATGACAAGGGACAGTTTTTGACAATTCCTTTATTTAAATGCTTCTTCTTTCTTCTATCTCCTATCTTCTATCTTCCTTCGGTTTCTTCCTCCATCTTCCTCTTCTTCTGGTTCTTCTGGTTCTTCCTCCGGTGTTCTCGTCCAGCATCTTCCTCCGCGGCGTCTTCTTCCCTTCTTCTTCTCGGGCCGCTCCGCATCCACCATGATAGGAGGCTCCCACTGTGTGACGCTTCTCGTCTTCTGACGGTTCTTAAATAATGGAGGGTGGGGCCAACCGGTGACCCCGCCTCCCTCTGACATCATGGGGAATGCCACAGGGAAGTCCCCATCAAGTCCAGTGTTTTTTTTAATGTGGCTTTAGCTGTGTTCAAGCAGCCTATGTTACACTATGGGGACACATCAGCTGTATGAACACAGCTGCAGGTCCTAATTTAACATGGTGTAGATGCAGGTGTATAGCCCCTAAGCACTGACAGTGTGTTTTTGGGGCCACTCACCCACACCTGCTCACCTGTCAAATTAGAACCTGCTATCTTCATATAGTTCAACAGGAGGCTCCAGCCATAAAAACAAACAGCTCATTCACACTGGATGGGCCATAGAACCTGTGTGAATGAACCATTCATTTTTTAGATTATTTTTTACAATTTTTTAAATTATTTTTTATATTTTTTTTATTATAAACATAAAAATCAGCTCTCACTAATGACAGTCCTAAATGTCCAAGTCTTTCCAAAATGTTCTCAATCTTTCCAAGTCCAATGTAGACCAAAGACTCCAACACCGTCCTCCCTGGATATGGATCCCTTGTAGTGCTTCAAACAAGAGGGTGAATAATCTTGAAAAAAAGAAAATGCCATATAGTGTAGTACTGTATGTCTAACCCAATTGGTGGATAAACAATGCATTTGTACTGTATTGTGCTTACATCAAAATCATAAAATGTATTTGAATGGATCAAAAGAAGATTTCTTATATATGTACCCTTACCCTCATGTTTCTAAAAAAAATAGCCTTCCGTAACACTCCAATGCAGCTCTTCTTAGATAGTGTAATACTGCAAATAGCTTAATTACCACAAATTATAAGCCATGCTACTCACAAAAGTGTATTTATATGTGTATATACCTTTAAGCCCAGTACTGACTCCACTGTGCAGATATTGGTGCATCAATCACTCAATATACCTTACAAAATGTAAGATTATCATTGTGGCATCAATTAATCCTTTCTGGTGGGAATTCCTTGCTCTTGTATCCAAAATAACGGATAAAACCTCCAAGAAGTGAAAATGAAATACTGTATATATTGTAATGCCACTTAAATTATAAACTGTGCAAATATTGTCATACTACTCACAATAACACGCATTAAGTGCCAAAACCATTGTGAAACTGTGTCTCCAACCAACTAATCAACTTGTGGTCACACCATGCACATTACCAAAATTTTTTTCAGTAAGCGCTCCTTTCATAAATAAAGTTGTATCATCAATACTCCTCACTAGGGATGAGCCAAACACCCCCCTGTTCGGTTCGCACCAGAACATGCGAACAGGCAAAAAATTTGTTTGAACATGCGAACACCATTAAAGTCTATGGGACACGAACATGAATAATCAAAAGTGTTAATTTTAAAGGCTTATATGCAAGTTATTGTCATAAAAAGTGTTTGGGGACCTGGGTCCTGCCCCAGGGGACATGGATCAATGCAAACAAAAAAGTTTTAAAAACGGCCGTTTTTTCGGGAGCAGTGATTTTTAAATGCTTCTTCTTTCTTCTATCTTCTATCTTCCTTCGGTTTCTTCCTCCATCTTCCTCTTCTTCTGGTTCTTCTGGTTCTTCCTCCGGTGTTCTCGTCCAGCATCTTCCTCCGCGGCGTCTTCTTCCCTTCTTCTTCTCGGGCCGCTCCGCATCCACCATGATAGGAGGCTCCCACTGTGTGATGCTTCTCGTCTTCTGACGGTTCTTAAATAATGGAGGGCGGGGCCAACTGGTGACCCCGCCTCCCTCTGACATCATGGGGAATGCCACAGGGAAGTCCCCGTCAAGTCCCCGTGCGTCAGAGGAGGGCAGGGTCACCGGGTGGCCCCTCCTTCCATTATTTAAGAACCGTCAGAAGACGGGAAGCATCACACAGCGGGAGCCTCCCATCATGGTGGATGCGGAGCGGCCCGAGAAGAAGTAGGGAAAAAGATGCCGTGGAGGAAGATGCCGGATGAGAACACCGGAGGAAGAACCAGAAGAACCAGAAGAAGAAGAAGATGGAGGAAAAAACTGAAGGAAGATAGAAGATAGAAGAAAGAAGAAGCATTTAAATAAAGGAATTGTCAAAAACTGTCTCTTGTCATTTTTAACATTTTTGACAGTTTTTTTGTGAAATGGTAGGGGTAGTTTTGTACCCCCTTACCATTTCACACAGGGGGGAGGGCCGGGATCTGGGGGCCCCCTTGTTAAAGGGGGCTTCCAGATTCCGATAAGCCCCCCGCCCACAGACCCCCACAACCACCCGGCAAGGTTTGTGGGGATGAGGTCCTTGTCCCCATTCAACATGGGGACAAGGTGCTTTGGGGGGCTACCAGACTCTATAATATATGACTCTGGAGGCGGGTTCCTTGCATTAACCAGAGTAGACACTACTGAACCTGACAGCCCACGCTTCTTCAGAATGTGGGTCTCAATAGCCAATCTCTTAAATTTAGCGTTTGTAAAGTAGGATGGAATACCGGACCTTGCGAGAGAAGGTCTGGCCGTGGTAGTAGGGTCCATGGGTCCCCTACCGCCATCTTTACGATTCCTGCATACCAAGATCTCCTGGACCATGCTGGGGGCCACAAGAATCACCTACTTCCCTTCCTGCTTGATCTTGCGAAGAAGTCGTGGACACAGGCAGAATAGGAGGGAATGCATAAATCAGTGAGAACCGATTCCATGGGAACAGCAAGGCATCAAGGCATGCTAGCGGATCCTTAGTTCTTGACACACAGTTGTCTATTTGTTTGTTGAAACTGGATGCAAACAGATCACCATTTGGGATCCCCCATCTTTGACATATTGACAGGAAGATATCAGGGTGAAGGAACCATTCTTCCGGGAACAACTGCTGGCGACTCAAGTAGTCCGCCTGCCAATTTTCTATTCCTGGAATGAAGACTGCCGATAGGCAAAGCACATTGTTTTCTGCACAAGATAGGATATGATTCACCTCACTCTGGGCCGCACAACTTCTTGTGACCCCTTGGTGATTATAGGTCATTGCTGTGGCATTGTCGGATTGAATCCCGGCAGGACAATTCCGTAAACTGAACGTTCAGGCCCTCAGGACCAAGTGCTCTGCCTGAATTTCTAGAATGTTAATGGACAAGGCCATTTCTGATCTGGGCCACTTCTCTTGGACAGTTGCCTCTTCCAGGACTGCTCCAACCCAAAAAAGGTTGGCATATGTTGTTACCACTTCCCAGGTAACTGAAGGAAGGATTTTCCCCTTTGCAGAATTTTGGTTATTAACCATAAACGGAGGCTCCGGCGCACCTTTGGAGTCAGACACATTGGGAAATCTAGAGCTTGAACCCTTTTGTACCAAGCCAATAGATACTGTTTTTCAACAGTCTCAAATGAAACTGAGCATAAGGAACGGCCTTGAATGAAGCCACTATCTTTCCCAACAACCTCATGCAAAGCTGAATAGAAGAATTCATCTTGCTTCAACCACCTGAATCAGTTCCTTTATGGTGCTGATCTTTACCTGGGGCAAGAATATACTTTTCTGGGTGTATCTATAATCAGACCCAAGTATTTTAGCCTTCTTCATGGTTTTAAGGAAGGTTTCTTCTAGGTTGAGTATCCAACCTAGGTATTCCAGATAGTTGAATGTGGTGACCATACATTGGTCTAAGCGGGCTACCGACTGGTCCATCAAGAACAGATCATCTAGGTAAACTATAATCATTATATCTTGGGCCCTTAATCTGGCTAGAGGAGAGGCCAGAACCTTTGTAAACACTCAAGGTGCAGTAGTTAGACCGAAAAAGCAGAGCTACACACTGAAAATAAAGATTTTCTACCTTGAAAAGTAGATATTACTGGTGAGCGAGGAAATAGGCACATGGAGGTGTACATCTTTGATGTCGATTGACACCAAAAGTTCTCCTCCTTGTAGGATGGAATCAACTGATTGGATTGACTCCATACGAAATAAGAGTGGTTATATTCAGGAATCGAATTCGATTTTTGAGATCCAGAATGTCCATTCGGTTTTGGCACCATGAAAAAAGGTTTGAACCAAATCCCAACCCCTGCTCTTACTTGGGGACCACCATGATCACTTTTTGCCAAAAGATGGTCCAATGCTTGAAAGAAAGACTTCTTTTTCTCTGGATCCTTAGGAACGTTTGATCTGAGAAAACGAGGAGATGGGAACTCTTGGAACTCCAGTTTGTACCCTGGAGCTATTGAGGAAGTCCCCCTCTGTCTCGTCACTCTTCCTGCCAGATCCTTGAGCACTGCAGAAGTATTCCCCCTACTCGAGCGAGCGAGGGCACCTCCTCATAAGGAGGTTTTAATATTTTGTAGGTTTCCTCCCCCAGGACCTCTTTTGTCCTTGGGGTTGACCCTGAGGATTACCTTTTGAACGGCGGAGGCCGTCATGACTGCCTGGAGGCTGATGCCCCTGGCACAGGAGAAGGAGCTTGTTAAAATGAAATATGTTTACTCCTTTTCTTAAATAGCAAAGGGGTACTTTCCATTAGAATTTCTTTTGGATGTATTACCCAAATCATCCCCAAACAGCCGTTTCACCGCAAAAAGGAAGACTAGCCAGGAGCTTCTTGCATGGCGCTTAGCGAAGGGTGCAAGGCCTGAAGAATAGAATCTCTCACAGCAACTATTGCAAATATAAAGCTGCTAGTAGCTTTCCAGATCCTGGGCCTGCTGAACAGGATAACCTTCAGCACCTGTTTAACCGCTTCAATACAGGGCATTTTCACCCCCTTCCTGCCCAGACCAATTTTTAGTTTTAGTTTTCAGCGCTGTCGCACTTTGAATGACAATTGCGTGGTCATGCAACACTGTACCCAAATGAAAATTTTATGTTTTTCTTCCCCACAAATTGAGATTTCTTTTGGTGGTATTTGATCACCTCTGTGGTTTTTAGTTTTTGCACTGTAAACAAAAGAAGAGCGACAATTTTGAAAAAAAACACAATATTTTTACTTTTCAGAAATATCCCAATTTTCTTTAAAAAAAATATTTTTTTTCCTCAGTTGAGGCTGATATGTATTCTTCTATATATTTTTGGTAAAAAGAAATCGCAATAAGCGTATATTCATTGGTTTTCGCAAAAGTTATAGCGTCTACAAAATACGGGATAGATTTATGCCATTTTTATTTATTTATTTATTTTTTTACTAGTATTGGCAGGGAGCTGCAATTTGTTTCATGACTGTGACATTGCAACGGACATATCAGACACTTTTGACACATTTTTGAAACCATTCACATTTATACAGCGATCAGTGCTATAAAATTCCACTGATTACTATGTATATGTGACTGGCAGGGAAGGGGTTAACACTAGGGGGTGATTGAGTGGTTAATTATGTTTTCTAGGGAGTGATTCTAACTGTAGGGAGTGGGGACTCACAAGGGGAGGAGACCGATCGGTGTTCCTCTGTACTGGTAACACACCATCTCACCTGACAGGATGTGGATCTGTGTGTTTACACACAGATCCATGGTCCTGCTGTGTTCACAGGCAATCGCAGGTGCCCGGCGGTCATCGTGGCCACCAGGCACGCGCACCGGGTCTCGAGCAACGTGGCGGGCGAGCACGCTCTAGACAGCCCCCAGTGGTGACTCTTAGGCATGACAACATTTACTTTTTAAAAGGAAACATTTCATAAGAAAATTTAAAAATTCCTTAGAAACCTCCACTTACCTTTCCCGCCGCAAGGTTTTCTGTGGTAAAAACCAACAGACCCAATCTTCACCTCTCACAGTGGGCTCTGTTACAAAACCTTCAGGAACCAGGGACCCTCGGGGAACCCACACTCCTGGATCTGTAAAACACCCTGCCAGAAAATAACTTTATGGCTGAAAAAACCAAAGCACTGGATCCCGGGGTCCAGTTCTCTAAAAAGAGAAGCGTTACAGGCAAAACACTGTTTCTTCCACCACGAGGCCTGGGTACCATTCAATTCGGCCTGAAAAGACACTATGAATGGATTCCGCTGCATAGCTTGCCCCAGAAAGAATTGCTCCAGTGGAGCTCAGCACAGCACACCTTTACTCGTGACCAACACCTTAGACACTGGCGAAAAAACTCCCAGTGTCTAAGGTGTTGGTCACAGAGGTACTCCCAGTAGTGGGAGGGGTTATATAGAGAGTGGACTTCCTGTCTTAGGGTGTGCCAGTGTCCATCACCTGAAGGTGGCCTATAACCCAATATAGTAACTACTATGGCTCTGTGTCCTGTGATGTACGATAAGCATAGGTGTGCGCACAGGGTGTGCCAGGTGTGCCCAGGCACACCCTAACCACCCTGTGCAGCACAGAATTCCCCCTACTGCCCTGCCCCCTACCTTCCCCCCACAGCGCTGCCAGCTTCCCTTCTCTCCTCTCCCACCGGCTGTTGCTAAGGGGATGTTTTAGGGTGAGTGGGGGAAGGGGCCAGTAAATATGTAATTTACTGGCCCCTTCACTTTCTAAATGAACATTGTGAATGATTGTTAGTGTGTGTTTGAGCTTTGGGGTGCACACCCTAATGAAATAGGCTGTGCACACCTATGACGATAAGAAAATGTGTTACTCCTTTAGTAAGTCAGACACATTGGGGTAGATTTACTAAAACTGGAGCACTAAGAATCTGGTGCAGCTGCAAATGGTAGCCAATCAGCTTCTAACTGCATCTTGTTCAGTTAAGCTTTGGCAATAAAACATGGAAGCTGATTGGTGTCTATACAGAGCTGCACCAGATTTTTCACTCTCCAGTTTTGGTAAATCAACCCCATTGTGTTAGAACCATTGATTATAGTTTTGTGCGTTGTTAAGTCTTTCTAGGAAACCAAGGGAATGATGGATGTTGCATGTTAATATATGTTGATGATGTCTCACTTGCCCTTTTGTGGCCTTAAGGGATTTCTCAAAGAGGTATTGTCTAAATTTTAAAGGCACAAAATTATTAAAAGCAAATCAGGGCTATTAATGTTGAGAAGTTTCCTTGATGAAGACCTGGTGAAAGTACGAGTTGTGGTTATTGTAAGATAACCTAATAAATATTTAGGTACTAATATTTATATTATGCTAAATCATTTTATATCCAATGAAAATGCATGTAAATCATGCAAATACATTGCTTTAATTGGTAAAAATGGACAGTCTGAAACATACTCAAGAAAAAAATCCAAGGCTTCTTGAGATGTCTTATTTCATAAAGCAGTTTAGAGGAAACTCGATTCAAAAATGAATCATTTAGATCTCCAGTCAAAGCTTGTTCCAGTTTGCATAGAGCAATGAATGTTAGGAACTTCTGTCAGGTTTTCTTTATCGTACGTCACGGGACACAGAGCACCATAGTAATGACTATCTGTGTTATATGCTACCTTTAGGTGATTGGACACTGGCAACTAGGGATGAGCCGAACACCCCCCTGTTCGGTTCGCACCAGAACATGCGAACAGGAAAAAAGTTCGCTCGAACATGCGAACACCGTTAAAGTCTATGGGACACGAACATGAATAATCAAAAGTGCTAATTTTAAAGGCTTATATGCAAGTTATTGTCATAAAAAGTGTTTGGGGACCTGGGTCCTGCCCCAGGGGACATGGATCAATGCAAAAAAAAGTTTTAAAAACGTCCGTTTTTTCAGGAGCAGTGATTTTAATAATGCTTAAAATCAAACAATAAAAGTGTAATATCCCTTTAAATTTCGTACCTGGGGGGTGTCTATAGTATGCCTGTAAAGGGGCGCATGTTTCCCGTGTTTAGAACAGCCTGACAGCAAAATGACATTTGGAAGGAAAAAACTCATTTAAAACTACCCGCGGCTATTGCATTGCCGTCAATACACATAGAAGTTCATTGATAAAAACGGCATGGGAATTCCCCACAGGGAAACCCCGAACCAAAATTAAAAAAAAAAAAAAATGACGTGGGGTTCCCCCTAAATTCCATACCAGACCCTTCAGGTCTGGTATGGATTTTAAGGGGAACCCCGCGCCAAAAAAAAAAAAAACGGCGTGGGGTTCCCCCAAAAATCCATACCAGACCCTTATCCGAGCACGCAACCTGGCAGGCCGCAGGAAAAGAGGGGGGGGACGAGAGTGCGCCCCCCCCCCTCCTGAACCGTACCAGGCCACATGCCCTCAACATTGGGAGGGTGCTTTGGGGTAGCCCCCCAAAACACCTTGTCCCCATGTTTAACAAGGGGACCCCCAGATCCCGGCCCCCCCCCTGTGTGAAATGGTAAGGGGGTACTTACCCCTACCATTTCACTAAAAAAGTGTCAAAATAGTTAAAAATGACAAGAGACAGTTTTTGACAATTCCTTTATTTAAATGCTTCTTCTTTCTTCCTTCATCTTCTTCTTCTTCTGGTTCTTCTGGCTCTTCTGGTTCTTCATCCGGCGTTCTCGTCCAGCATCTCCTCCGCGGCGTCTTCTATCTTCTTCTCCTCGGGCCGCTCCGCACCCATGGCATTGGGGGGGAGGCTCCCGCTCTTCTCTTCATCCTCTTCTCTTCTTCCTTCTTCTCTTCTTCCTTCTTCTCTTCTTCTCTTCTTCTGCGGGCCGCTCCGCATCCATGCATGGAGGGAGGCTCCCGCTGTGTGACGGTGTCTCCTCATCTGACGGTTCTTAAATAACGGGGGGCGGGGCCACCCAGTGACCCCGCCCCCTCTGACGCACGGGACATGACGGGACTTCCCTGTGGCATTCCCGTGACGTCACAGGGAAGTCCCGTCAAGTCACTGTGCGTCAGAGGGGGGCGGGGTCACCGGGTGGCCCCGCCCCCCGTTATTTAAGAACCGTCAGATGAGGAGACGCCGTCACACAGCGGGAGCCTCCCTCCATGCATGGATGCGGAGCGGCCCGCAGAAGAAGAGAAGAAGAGAAGAAGGAAGAAGAGAAGAAGGAAGAAGAGAAGAGGATGAAGAGAAGAGCGGGAGCCTCCCCCCCAATGCCATGGGTGCGGAGCGGCCCGAGGAGAAGAAGATAGAAGACGCCGCGGAGGAGATGCTAGACGAGAACGCCGGAGGAAGAACCAGAAGAGCCAGAAGAACCAGAAGAAGATGAAGGAAGAAAGAAGAAGCATTTAAATAAAGGAATTGTCAAAAACTGTCTCTTGTCATTTTTAACTATTTTGACACTTTTTTAGTGAAATGGTAGGGGTAAGTACCCCCTTACCATTTCACACAGGGGGGGGGCCGGGATCTGGGGGTCCCCTTGTTAAAGGGGGCTTCCAGATTCCGATAAGCCCCCCGCCCGCAGACCCCCACAACCACCGGCCACGGTTGTGGGGATGAGGCCCTTGTCCTCATCAACATGGGGACAAGGTGTTTTGGGGGGCTACCCCAAAGCACCCTCCCAATGTTGAGGGCATGTGGCCTGGTACGGTTCAGGAGGGGGGGGGGCCGCACTCTCGTCCCCCCCTCTTTTCCTGCGGCCTGCCAGGTTGCGTGCTCGGATAAGGGTCTGGTATGGATTTTTGGGGGAACCCCACGCCGTTTTTTTTTTTTTTTGGCGCGGGGTTCCCCTTAAAATCCATACCAGACCTGAAGGGTCTGGTATGGAATTTAGGGGGAACCCCACGTCATTTTTTTTTTTAAATTTTGGCCGGGGTTCCCCTTAATATCCATACCAGACCTGAAGGGCCTGGTATGGAATTTAGGGGGACTCCCACTTCATTTTTTTTTTTAATTTTGGTTCGGGGTTTCCCTGTGGGGAATTCCCATGCCGTTTTTTATCAATGAACTTCTATGTGTATTGACGGCAATGCAATAGCCGCGGGTAGTTTTAAATGAGTTTTTTCCTTCCAAATGTCATTTTGCTGTCAGGCTGTTCTAAACACGGGAAAAATGCGCCCCTTTACAGGCATACTATAGACACCCCCCAGGTACGAAATTTAAAGGGATTTTACACTTTTATTGTTTGATTTTAAGCATTATTAAAATCACTGCTCCTGAAAAAACGGCCGTTTTTAAAACTTTTTTTTGCATTGATCCATGTCCTCTGGGGCAGGACCCAGGTCCCCAAACACTTTTTATGACAATAACTTGCATATAAGCCTTTAAAATTAGCACTTTTGATTTCTCCCATAGACTTTTAAAGGGTGTTCCGCGGCATTCGAATTTGCCGCGAACACCCCAAATTGTTCGGTGTTCGGCGAACTTGCGAACAGCCAATGTTCGAGTCGAACATGAGTTCGACTCGAACTCGAAGCTCATCCCTACTGGCAACCAATAGTAAGAAGGTTCCTCCCATATAACCCCTCCCATACAAGAAGTACCTTTAGTTATTTGCCAGTGTCTTGAAGGTGATGGTCACGGCTGTGGAAGCTCTTCAAATTTTCTTCAATAATGTCCCAGTGAGGATGTTATATCGGATCCATTCGGATGGCATTAAAAGCTAAAGTGGATGGTACCTGAGCCTTGGTTCAAGAACAAGGTTTTGCTTGTAATGTGTCCTTTCTAGGTGCTGGACCCTTGTTACATGGTATCCCTGGTCTTTATTTGCCCAAGGGAACCAAAAGGGTGCTTTACAGGTCCAGGGGTGTGGACCCCGTACAATGGGGGACCCGGTCCCTGAAGGTCCTCAGAGGTGCTACCCACCGTGATGGGGGAAGATTGGGCCTGTATCTGGTCCTGCAGCGAGGACTGGTGAGTACTCCCTCTGGGAGGCCTATCAATTTTCTATTGTTTCCAGTATAAAATGCCTTATGTAAGCCCTGTGTCTCATTGCAGGTGGTTCCGTTACAGAGCAAGCTGACAGATGCAGCTTATGTTTGTATCTCCCGCACATGGCGGCGGGTGCTGCGCGCACCGCGTGCGTGCACGAGGTCGCTGCGCGGGCATGGTGTACCTGTGTGTGTGTATCTACATCATGCAGGGTGCGCATGCGCGGTAGAAGCACGGCCGCGCGTGCGTCACTGGGCGGTGCACGGAATAAAGGGAGGTACGCTCCGACATGTCATTGCTGCTAGTCAGTTAATCTCGGCAGGGCCTCGTATGCGGTGGGACACAGAGGTCTGGGATTTCAAATTGGACATTTGCAACAAGTTGGAGGCTGGTAAAGCTGTGGTGGCGGCTGTGTGCTGGGCCCAGCTAGATAACTCAGAAGGAGTGCCTTTTTTTCCTCAAACTTGTAAGCGATGTCTTCCAGGAAATGAGGTTTGGGGAGCAGGGCAAGTCCTGGGGTTAAAAGTACTCCTTCAAAAACAGGAGATCAAACTCAGGTTGCTGCAGCATCAGTCTCCCCTGAAAGACCTGCGGCATTTGGCCTGGCTGAGCCATTGCAGTTGTCAGGCATAGTGGCCACTACCAATATCCCTGCTTCAGCCTATGTTACTAAGGATGATTTAGCATCAGCCCTTGCTGGCCTTGAAGGCAAAATAGCAGGGATGATTGCTACAGTAACACAGGGAGGGAAGAAACGTCATAGATCTCCCTCCCCTGAGCCTGGTCCCAGTGATGAAACACTTGAGCACCAGGACCCGGTTGGCATGGGTCTCTGTGATTTGGATCCAGAATGGGCAGAGGATTTGGAAGAGGAGGCCGTTAAAGACAAAAAGGAAGGGGAGGCTGATCGGTCCTCGGCTGAGGATTCAGGTTCTGAAGAACCAATTTCAGCTTCCCAATCCCAAAAGCTGTTTATCCAATCCTTGACCGAGATGGTGAGAGCTGGATTTAAATTATCTCCGGTACAGGGACCGGGACCCTCCTATTCTACATTAGGGTCCTTGCGTTCTCAACCAGGTACCCAGGCGTTTCTTTGCATCCTTTATTGGAACAGGTAATTTACGCTGACTGGGACCACCTGGACAGGACATACTTGCCTCCTAAAAGGTTTTCTTTTTTATATTCTATGAAGGAAAAATTCAAGAAGAAGTGGGATACACCTTTGGTTGATGCTGCCATTTCTTCAGTGAATAAAAGTCTGATCTGCCCAGTGGATAATGCCCAGGGATTTAGGGATCCGGCAGATAAAAAGCTGGAATCCTTACTAAAGGCTTCTTTTTCAGTAGCTGGGTCAGCAGTACAACCGGCAGTGGCAGCTATCGGTAATTGTCAGGCATTGAAGGACCGATTTAAGAAATTGGTCAAGAACCTGCCTGTTCCAGAGGAAGTTTCTGACGAACTATCAGAACTTCCTCGCGCCTTATGTTTTGCGGTAGATGCATTAAAAGACTCAATTCAGCAGATGTCTCATTTTGCGCTACTCTCAATCCATATGCGCAGGGTACTGTGGTTAAAGAATTGATCGGCCGAGACGCCATGCAAAAGGCTACTGGCAACTTTTCCTTTTCGCGGTGAGCGTCTTTTTGGGGAAGATTTGAATAAATATATCCAAAAAATCTCAGGCGGGAAAAGCTCCTTGCTTCCAGTTAAAAGACGGGGTAAGCAGCCTTCCTTTAAAATTCCTAACGCTCCTGGGCCGAGTGCCTCTTCCCCTAAGAGGTATCGGCGGCCTCAGCCACCTACCTTTAAGATTAGCCTCAAGGACAAAAAAGACCTTGGACCCAGAAACCAGCCAAGACCAATTCCAAGACTTCCTTGTTAAGGGGGCACCCCCACTCCTGCGAGTGGGGGGCAGGCTGCGGTGGTTCGCAGATGCTTGGGGAAAATTGGTTCAGGACAAGTGGGTCATTTCCACCATTTCTCAAGGTTACAAAATAGAGTTTCGGGCTTTTCCCCCGACTCGGTATTTGGTATCCAGGGTTCCATCAGACCCAGGGAAAAAGAGGAGCCTATTCCTGGCTTTAGAACAACTGGAACAGCAGAAAGTAATCATCAAAGTTCCACAAAAGGAAAGATTCCAGGGGTTCTACTCGAACCTATTTACAGTACCAAAACCAAACAGAGAGGTAAGGCCCATCTTGGACCTCAAATCCCTCAATTCCTTTTTAAACGTTCGAACCTTCCACATGGAGTCGGTTTGTTCACTAATCACTTCCTTGAGAAAAGGAGACTTTTTAGCCTCCATAGATATCAAGGACGCATACCTGCACGTACCGATTTTTGGCCCACATCAAAGATTCCTGCGGTTTGCAGTAGAGGGGTATCATTTCCAGTTTGTGGCACTTCCATTCGGTCTAGCCACGGCCCCTCGAGTCTTCACAAAGGTTCTGGCCCCAGTGTTGGCTTTCCTAATGCCCCAGAAAATCGCGGTGGTAGGATACCTGGACGATCTTTTGCTGAGGAATCAAGCTTACTCCACCTTAGTAGGAAACATTGCGACTACGGTCCATTTCCTAAGGTTGCTAGGCTGGATTCTACACTTGAACAAATCGGCCCTTCGTCCAGCTCAGGCCTTAACATATCTGGGTCTGATCTTGGACACAACTCAAGAAAAGGTATTTCTACCTCCCTTAAGAATCAGTTCTATAATGGAGCTGGTTCGGAAGGTCAAGGGGACAAAGGGTCCTTCGATCCGTCTATGTATGAGGCTTTTGGGCAAGATGGTGTCATCTTTCAGCGCAGTTCCCTATGCGCAGTTTCACTCCAGGATGTTCCAAAGAGCTATCCTGGAAGCATGGGACAGGTCTATTCAATCCCTGGATCATCCCATGTATCTATCCCTACAGGTGAAAAGGGAACTCTCTTGGTGGTCAAAGACCAGCAATTTGAACGGTGGGAAAGCTTTTCCGCCAGTAACCTGGAAAGTAGTAACTACGGACGCCAGTCGTCTGGGCTGGGGAGCAGTCCTGGAGCAGGCTTCCGTTCAGGGATTGTGGTCTCAGGTAGAGAAGGCCTTACCCATCAATCTGCTAGAAATTCAGGCAGCTCGCTTAGCTCTCCTATTTTGGACATCCAGACTGCAGGGGTTCCCTGTCCGAATCTATTCCGACAACTCCACGGTGGTGGCGTACATCAACCACCAAGGGGGACACCCAAGGCCGGGCAGCCCAAAGGGAAGTAGATCACGTATTAACTTGGGCAGAGAGACATGTACCATTTCTGTCGGCAGTGTTCATTCCAGGGGTGGACAATTGGCAAGCAGACTATCTAAGTCGCCAGCAGTTACTTACAGGAGAGTGGTCTCTTCATCACAAAGTTTTCCTTCAGATTTGCAAGCATTGGGGGGTGCCAGATGTGGATCTTCTAGCATCCAGATTCAATGCCAAGGTAGACAGGTTTGTGTCCAGGACCAGGGATCCACTTGCTATCGGAACGGATGCACTGGGGGTTACCTGGGACAGGTTTTCCCTGATTTATGCGTTCCCTCCGATCCAGTTGCTGCCACACTTGTTGCGCAGGATACAGAGGGAGCAGAATACAGTGATCCTGGTGGCCCCGAAGTGGCCCAGGAGGTCCTGGTATTCAGAGATGGTGAGGATGGCGGTGGAGGGCCCGCTGTGTCTCCCAGACCGTCCAGATCTGTTATCTCAAGGCCCCATATACCATCCTTCTTTACAGTCGCTGAATTTGATGGCATGCCTATTGAGACCATGCTAGAAAGACAGTTTCTAGAGGTATCTACTATAAGGTATGGAAATCATATATTTCCTGGTGCGAGGAAAAGGAATGGCATCCTCGCAGGTATGCGATTGGGAGGATCCTTGCCTTTCTTCAATCAGCAATTGATTTAGGCTTATCTTTAGGAACCATTAAAGGACAAATTTCGGCCTTATCAGTCTTTTTCCAGAGGCCAATTGCATCCCATTCTTTGGTGCGAACCTTCGTCAAGGGGGTACTGCACCTAAAACCGCCGGTTAAACCTCCCTTAAGCCCTTGGGACTTAAACTTGTTGCTATTAGCTCTGCAGGTTCAGCCCTTTGAACCGATCAGGAATATTCCTTTAATCCTGTTGACCAGGAAATTGTTTTTTCTGGTAGCCATAACTTCGGATAGAAGGGTATCTGAATTGGCCGCCCTTTCATGTAAAGAACCGTTTCTAATTTTACATCAGGATAAGGTGGTGATGCGCCCCCATCCAGATTTTTTACCGAAGGTGGTTTCCAGGTTTCATTTAAATCAGGATATCATTTTACCCTCCTTTTTTCCAAATCCTAGGTCTAAAGAGGAAAAGTCGCTTCACTCACTGGATGTGGTGAGAGCGGTTTAAGGTTTACTTAAACATGTCAGCTCCTTTTCGGAAAACCGACTCCCTTTTTGTCCTGCCAGATGGTCCTAAGAAGGGACAGGCAGCAACTAGTTCAACTATTTCTAGGTGGATTTGCCAGCTCATTATCCAGGCTTATGAGTTAAAACGCAGGGTTCCAACTAAATATTTCAAAGCTCACTCTACCAGAGCATTTAGTACATCATGGGCAGTGCGCCAGCAGGTGTCTATGGCTCAGGTTTGCAAAGCGGCCGCTTGGTCTTCAGTTCATACGTTCACCAGGTTTTACCAGCTGGACGTCAGATCTCAAAGGGAGACTGTTTTTGGCCACAGCGTGCTGCAGGCGGCTTTATAAGTCCTGGGCCGGAAGGGGATCTAGGAAAATTCTCTCCCCTCAAATGCATTGCTTTAGGACATCCCAGATAGTCATTACTATGGTGCTCTGTGTCCTGTGATGTACGATAAAGAAAAATGGATTTTTAAAACAGCTTACCTGTAAAATCCTTTTCTTGGAGTACATCACGGGACACAGAGGTCCCTCCCCTCTTTTCTGGGATCTTCATTGCTTGCTACAAAACTAAAGGTACTTCCTGTATGGGAGGGGTTATATGGGAGGAACCTTCTTACTATTGGTTGTCAGTGTCCAATCACCTAAAGGTAGCATATAACCCAGATAGTCATTACTGTGTTGCTCTGTGTCCCGTGATGTACTCCAAGAAAAGGATTTTACAGGTAAGCTGTTTTAAAAATCCATTTTTTATATCTATGCTGAATGTATGGATTTTCCCTCCCCTTCAATGGTCACTCGGTTAGAAAATTGGGGGAAATACTTTCAAATGGGATGCAAATAGTAATAAAAATGCTGTTTTCTCAGAAGATTGGGGAAAGCTATGAATCTGTGTCAGGTTTTATTGAAAGCTTTGTGAAAAAAAAAAGGGGGACCTGCTTTGTTTGCTTTGTGTACAGACAATCAGCTACAATGGTGCTACAGAAAAAAATGTGCTTAGATGGTGGTGCCTACTGGAGAATTGTCTTGTTATCTAGTGGGCATTCTGGAATAGTAAGGGCAGTGCTGCTGCCCTTTTTGTCCTTATTCCTAAGGAATGCAGTCATTTTTTTCTGGATTTACTATTACATACAGATCTATAACATTATTTCAGCTCTTTTGTTACCGATTGGGGACTCCAGGCTATATATACAAGTCATCCATCAAACGTTCTCTGAAATTGACCGGCCTGATGACTAATTATCGCAAGCACCCAAAGTTACCCAATCTAAACACAAATAGTGACCATAAACAACATGCCCATACTAATATGTATGTTGCTACCACTCACAGGTTACAGACTTATGAGGAACTGTGCCCCTCAAGTCAGTACACTCTGCTCTCAAGCAGACTGTCATACAATTTTTGCCAAACACGTGCAGTGCTGTCACTAGCAATTACAGGTTAGAGAAACCAGGCAATATTGCTTATAGAGCTAGTGAAAACAATAAATCCACTGTATTTTACTGCCAGCTGCCACTTTAGAGAATAACTACCAAAATCTAGATGGCTAGACACACACAGGCAGAAGCAAATCCCTCATACAATCTAGTACACTCTACTTGTTGTGTAGCAGCTAGATGATTCCTATATGCATAGGTGTGTGCACAGAGTGTGCCAGATGTGCCTGAGCACACCCTAATCTCCCCTTGCACCACACCTACCAACTGCCTCCAATTGAGCAGGACCATCACTAAATTTGAGTTAAATCCCGGTGTCCCGCCAACCCAGGATGAATCCCAGAGCCCAGTGCCAGAACACATTCTGGCACTCACCCCCACTTAGTAGCCTGAAGGTGTAAAATGCTGTCCCTCTGTGTGTCTCCCCTGCTGCTGCCATTGTCACAGACAGTTACAGAGGAAACACTGTTTGACCATTCTGGGGAATGGGCGGGTACTAAAGGCCATCACAGGAAGTAGGGAGGTGGGGCTATGACTGACTGTGATTGGCTTTAATCTAGGGAGGGGGCAGGTGCTAAAGGCCAGTGCCAGGGCTATAAGGCAATCACAGTCAATCATAGCCCCACTCTTACTCCCCGTGCTGTCTTTTTGTACCCCCACCTTCCCCAGAATAAACAGTGTTTGCTCTGTAGCTGCCTGTGACAAGTACAGCTGCAGGGGAGACACAAAAAGAGGACTGACTTACTTCTGTTCTTCTCACTGGACTTTACATGGTACTCAGTGTACTGCTGCTCTGGCTCTCCCCCCCCCCCTCTCCTATTCCCTGGTCCAATAGGCAGGGCTATGATTAGCTTTAATTAGCTCTGCCTACTAGACCATGGAATAGGAGAAGAGGTAAAGAGGCAAGGATCAAGGGGATCCAAAAAGCAACTTTCCTCAAAATACTATACAATTATCCCAAGTATTAGGAAAATATTACCTCTTTAGTTACATTTCCTTAACACCTCCCTTTCTAAACATTTTTTGCCATGGTAGAAAATTTTAAGTTATTTGCAAGTTTTAGGAAACTCCTGCTAAAAATTACTATATCACAGTTCACACTATAATATCATAACCAGTAAATTGTACTGTGTATATATAATGCATAATGAATAAAGAATGCTATATACTTGGAACATCTGACACACAGAAAATATAACACAACACCTGCCTACTCTATATGACTAAAATAACCCAAGCAGGGAAATACGTATCTCCCATAGAGGACTCACCCCTGGCATCCTTAATACCTGATTGAGAAAGGCTGCTCCACAGTCTTCTCCTATTTTTTTGTAACAAGTATACCATTGTAAGCCTTTTAGTGTTATAGGATTACAAAAATCACACTTGTTCACGTTTAAAAGAAAAGTATGGGTTTCCTTTTTTTTTGCTTACATCTATTCTATGTGAAAATAAATAAATAAATACCTGTGGGAGGGGCTACAGACTTTCATACAGTGTAATGCCGACAATGGTCTGGCTCTGGAGTCTGGATCCTCCCACTTAACTGTTATTTTGCTTGATTGATGTCCTTTCTCTGCTTGTTCCTGAGACTTCACAGAGTGTAGCTGCTCCCTCCTCACCCCTCCCTTCTCCCCCCTCCCTTCTCTTTCTCTCCTCCCTCCCCCGCTCCTTCTTCCCCGCAGCATGTTTCAATGGTCAGAGTCGGCAGAGATAATAGCACTTCATTCAGTGACTAAGGTAGGAAAAGTCACTGATAGTTCTGTGTATGTAAATGTCCTCTACATATTACTATCTACCAGGGTGAATACAATATATTTGTAAAGCAGAATACACATATGGATGTGACAGCACACAGGCATTCCATGCATTACTGGTAGTAAAATGAAATAAAATAAGAGCTAAAATTGTGAATGAATCCTTTTATTTTTTTTTTTTCTATCATCAAAGTTTATTGTAAAGAATAAAGAGATACATCTGTGGAGACGCAGCTCCACCCAATACTATACAATGTTAGATATAGCATCAGAAACAACATTGAACTTCAGTTATGTTGCAAGGATTAGTATAAACTGTTTATAATTATTCAACTTCAAAATTTATTAAAGCAAGTGTCAATGACTGTCATTCGTGAATTCAATATTGTCATCCAAAGAAAAAGGATAGTTGGAAAAAGAAAGAGAGGGAAGGGTAGTAAGGATCATACTTTCAGGTTTAATTAATGGGAAACTATATTCCTCGTTTGACTGTTTTTCAATACTTAGTTTATCAAATGAGAGTAAACTTACAGCAAAGTCCCATTTGATAACATCTAAATATGCCTGCGAATATTTATATATAAGCCAAGGTGACCAAGTTTTGTGAAATCTTTCCACATTTTCTCCTGCTTGTGCAATAGTCTCCTCCATCTCATAGAACTCCGCTATCTTACCGAACCATTCCCGCACAGTCGGGATTTTTGTAGATTTCCAATACAGTGGAATGAGTGCTTTGCTCGCATTCAGAAGGTGTTTGGTAAGTGAGTGTTTATACCTCTTAATGGGGAATTCCGTGACATGCAGGAGACATCCCGCTGCATCCAGCTTTAGTTTTGTTTCTGTTATCAAGTATATCATCTCCCTGACCTTTGTCCAGAATGTGTTCAGTACAGGGCATTGCCACCAAATGTGTAGCAATGACCCTTTTTCAGAGTTACAGCGCCAACAGGTATCCGAGTGGTCTGGAAACCAAGAGTGTAGCTTTACTGGTGTGGCATACCATTGAGTGAGTAACTTGTATGCTGTTTCCTGAGTTCTTGTGCTCAGGGAGCATTTATGAGCAAAAACGCATGCTTTCTTCCATTGTGAGGTCGACAACGGAATACCTAGTGCTCTCGACCAGCTCTCTCTGAGATCCCTCTCATCCTTGTCCTCCCCATTTTGAATCCAGCGGTATGCTAGTGATGTCACTTTGGAAATGGGTTCCTCTGTCTGACAAACTGACTCTAGTTCCGTTAGTGGTCTGTTGAAATTGTGTTTTCTTTGTGTTCTGTTAAGGAAACTACGGCATTGAAAATAAGTCCAAAGCTGTAGATCAGGTAGTTTGTTTGTGTGTTTAAAGTCTGTAAAGTCCCTGAACTCTTGATTGTGGAAGCATTGTAAAGCCAGCAGGGGCTTATTTGTGTCGATAGCTTGTAGTGATCGGTTTCCCATTCCCGGTAGGAAGTTGGGGTTATTCTGTAATGGAGTAAGCGGGCTAAGAAGTGACGAGAAGTTAGTAAGTTTTGTTAACTTATGGAAAATTGCTAGGGTAGTGCCCACTAAGGGATGTGTCCTCATCTCTACTGGGAGACTGCTCCATTGAATCCATGGTGAGTATCTGATTGGTGTATGGCTTAATATTTCTTCTATTTCTACCCAATCTTTGATTTTAAAGTGGCAATGCCAGTCTATTATCCTAGTTACGTGAGTGGCGAGGTAATAAGCACGGAAGTCTGGGATTCCCATCCCCCCTTTGTCTTTGGGCTTAGTAAGTCTAGAAATTCTTACTCTAGGTTTTTTGTGGGCCCAAATAAATTTTGTTTGAGTTGAGTGAAGCAATTTAAAGAAGTTTTGGGGGATTTTTATCGGTAAATTTCTAAATAAATACAGGACTCTTGGTAGAATAACCATTTTACAGATAGCTGCCCGTCCAAACCAGGAGAATCCCTTTAGATGCCAGTTTTGTAAATCTGAGCATATTGTTTTCAATAGGGGGGTGAAATTGTGTTAAAAAATTTGGGAAAGTTTGGGAGTTAGCCATATCCCTAAATATTTAAGCGCTGAGCCTACCCATTTAAAGGGGCAATTTGACTTGATGAGATCTAATTTATTTGTAGGGATTGAGATATTTCAAATTTCCGACTTGGCATAATTAATTTTAAGGTTTGAGAAATACCCAAAAATAGAGAATTCTTTCATCAAGGAGGGGAGTGAAATGTGGGGGTTCGTTATGAAGAACAACAAGTCATCAGCGTATGCCGCCACCTTGTATTCTTTTTTTCCTACCTCAAAACCCTGTATTGCCCTTTCTGCTACAATCCGTCTGATAAATGGCTCTAAGGTTAGGATAAACAGCAGGGGTGAGAGGGGACATCCCTGTCTCGTACCATTGTTGATCTCTACTGTGTTTGAAAGGGAGCCATTGATCTTCAGCTGCGCAGTAGGGTTTTTATAGAGCATAGAGATCCAAGACATCATATTGTTTCCCAAGCCAATGAACCTGCATGTTTCTAGCATAAAATCCCAGGCTACGCGGTCAAAGGCCTTCTCCGCGTCCGTGGACAGGAGAAGGCCTTCGATTTTCCGCACCCCGGCAGCATGCATTAAATTAAGCGTTTTGATAACATTATCTCTGGTTTCTCTTCCTGGCATGAATCCTGCTTGCTCGCTTCCTATCAAACCGTGAAGTAGAGGTTTCAATCTATTTGCTATTATTTTTTAAATCAATTTCACATCTAGATTTAGTAGCGATATTGGCCTGTAGCTTGCACATTCTGTCAGGTCCTTGTTTGGCTTGGGAAGAATTGTTATATGTGCCTTGAGGAAATCTGTTGGGATCTCCCTGGGCTCAGACATATAGTTCAGAGCCCTTAGTAACGGTCCGAGCAGAGTTTCCTGGAAAGTTTTGTAATAAATTGCCGTGAAACCGTCCGGCCCCGGACTTTTCCCCGTCTTTAGGTGTTTGATTGCTTGTTGTAGTTCAAAGGCTTCTATGGGACTTTCTAGTTGAGTAATATCTTCAGTTGACAATGTAGGAAGTTTTGAGTCTGTCAGATATTGACGTGTGGCTTGTAATCTCGTTCCTTGAATTAAGCTAGGTTTCTGTGGGTTGGGTAAGTTATACAAGGCTGTATAATAATTATGAAAGTGGTGTGCAATTTTTTCGGTAGTGATGTCTAGTTTCCCTTCTTTTGTTCGTATGCCTGAGAAGTTTTGTTGTGTTTTCGCGTTTTTTATGGCTCTTGCTAATAAGCTTCCTGTTTTGTTGTCGTGTTCGTAGTAGATTTTTTTTTTGAAAAAATAGGAATCTTTTAGCCCTTGTGTCAAAAATCTGTTGAAGTGCCTTTCTATTTTCTAAGAGTTCAGTTGCCGAATGTTCTGTCAGGGATTGTTTATGTAGGGATTCCAGGGCGCGAATCTTCTCTGTCAGGGATTTCATTTTATTTTCCCTCTCTTTTTTGTGGTGAGAGCCCATTCTAATGAGTTCTCCTCTGATTGTGCATTTATGTGCTTCCCATATTGAAAGGGGATTGAGGTCTGGTGTAGTGTTGGTTTTGAAGTAGTCTGTTAGTGATGTCGCTATTTGAGGAAGTATAGTTGGGTCTGTTATCAATGCTGAATTCAATCTCCAAGTATTTGTTTTGGGTCGGGGTTCTGTGATTTTCAACGATATTGAAATTGGGGCATGGTCTGAGAAAGTCTGTATCCCTATTTTAGCTCCTAAGACTATATCCAAGTCTCTTTGTGTAACAAAGATATAATCTATTCTCGAGTATCTGCTGTGGGGTATGGAATAAAAGGTGTAGTCTTTTCCCTCGGGATAAATAAATCTCCAAGAATCTATTAGTTGTAGCGAGTTCAGTAATGTTTTGATTTGTTTAAGTATTTTGTACGTAATATAGGTTTTGCCTGTGGACGTATCACTGAGAGGATTCAATGGGACATTAAAGTCCCCTCCTAGAATGATACAGCCTGAGCCAAAATCTTTGAGTTTTCCAACAATTTTACGGCAGAAGGTTAGGTGTGCTGTGTTGGGAAAATAAACATTTGCTAGCGTAATAGGTGTACCGCAGCAATTCCCTTTCAGGAATATGAACCTTCCCTCTGGATCTATGAGTTTTTCAGTTAGTTCTGAATCCTTTTATTAACCATCTGGATTTTTATACGAGACAATGAAACCTTCCATTCACATCTACTTGTATTTTCATACTGAAGGACAGAGCTCCTCAGACATGGACAGAGTTTTGCTCTCCCATAATTGGTGTATTACCTAGTACCCCTTGAGCAATAATGTTCCCTTCATTGTAAATAGAGTTTTACAGGATCACATGCCGTACAGTGCTATCACATGCTGTACAGTGCCATCACATGCCATGCAGAGTCATCACATGCCGTACAGTGTCATTACATGTTGTACAGTGCCATCACATGCCGTACAGAGTCATTACATGTTGTACAGTGCCATCACATGCCGTACAGAGTCATTACATGTTGTACAGTGCCATCACATGCCGTACAGAGTCATTACATGGTGTACAGTGCCATCACATGCCGTGCAGAGTCATCACATGCAGTATAGAGACATCACATGCTGTACAGAGTCACCACATGCAGTACAGTGCCATCAATGCCATACAGAGTCACCACGTGGTGTACAGAGACATCACATGCCATACAGTGTCATTACATGTTGTACAGTGCCATCACATAGCGTACAGAGAATCACATGCCGTACAGAGTCATCACATGCTGTACAGTGCCATCAATGCCGTACAGAGTCACTACATGGCGTACAGAGACATCACATGCCATACAGTGTCATTACATGTTGTACAGTGGTATCACATGGCATACAGAGACATCACATGGCGTACAGAGACATCACATGGTGTACAGAGACATCACATGGCGTATAGAGACATCACATGCCGTACAGTGTCATTACATGTTGTATAGGAGTACAGTGACAGACGGATGATTTGTATGTACTATAAATGAGACTCTGGGGACATATCGGGGATCACTTTAGATGTGTTGTCAGTCTCCTATGCTATGTACTGTACACAGGTATGTTCTATACACGTAGCACTGTGTACATTTCAGAGAACAGACGCAGGGCACAGGTCACTATGCTCCTAACCATGTCTCCTCTTCTGATATAACACAGTGCTATGTGTAGAGAGATTACCTGTGTTCATTTATGGACATGAGAAGTGACTCTCCCCCCTTACCCCATCGGCTGGAGGAGATGCTGATACAGACTTTCAATGAGTGAGGGGAGAGGGGAGAACACAGGAACATCAAAGCCAAGGAGAGAGGTGTTGGAGTCTCAGAGGAGAGCTTGCAGATAACAACAAGGGAAAGGTGAGGACTTCACTGCTTGTATCACACTCTCTCTGTTTCCAGGCTTTAGCTGGAGACACGCTGCCATGGAAACAGAGGCATGTGAAGAACGTGCTCGTTCTGGATAGCAGCCTGGGTGTGCATCTCTTCACCAAAAGAAAGAACCATTAGAGGCTGATTCTGGGATCTTCAAAAGACTATTCTACAAAAACTAAAGGGCTGAGGAAAGAAAGAAATGCAATGCAGGTATGAGGATAGCATGTACTACCTATTTTTGCATTCCCATACTTCTCCTTTAAACAAGATGATGCCACTAATTATTTAATGCCCAACATGATTTTTTAAAATACCTTTTTTATCCTTTTAATGTAAAGAGCTATCTATCATCAATATAGCAATACATGTACCAACTCTAAGCAGACAAGTTGCTCATACTTGTATAGCTTCCTTTTCAAATACAATACATAGTGGTGGATTTACTAAAGGTAAATAAACTGTGCACTTTGCAAGTACAGTTGCACCCATTTTCCACAGAGCTTAATAAATGTGGTAACGTTTTGTTGATTTCCATCATCCAATCGCGTGCAAACAAAAATGCTGTTTTAATTTCCTTGCACTTGATTGGGTATTCTTTACAAAATTAAACTTTATCTCATTTACATTTACAAAGGAAAATGAGTGCAACTGCACATGCAGAGTGTGCGGTCTATTTGCCTTTAATATATCCACCCTATAGTCTAAAATACTCCATTGTAATATTTGCATTTCAGTCCAATTCCCTTTTCCACAATTTGGTAACACAGGGTATTTACATTTATTTTAAACTGGGAAACTCAAGTAATCTGTAACCCCTAGTGGGAATTCAATGTATTCTAATCCATAATTCTCTTTTTTGAGAAAATCTTAATTCAGTAATGATCTGTAATTGCCTGTAAGATCATTAACTGAGTTTGTACATATCCAATCAGCAAATATGTAAAGTGTGAGATGGTGTATTCACTTGATGCAAACATACTAGAAAATTTTGTTTAGTCAAGATCAAAAATATTGCTATCTGTACCACACAAATAGAGCGGGGATAAACAGTTCATGCTGAGTTGCTGACATTCACAAAGCATCAGTGGTTGTTTATCCTCTTCAGTACTAAAGTCTAGGGAAAAATTAGAAATTAATTTACTTTCTGGTAATTTTTTTCCCAACACAGCTTTTATATAATTTTCACGGCCCCAGTGTAACATTAGAATAAGATTGGAATGGGTTTGAAGACACCAAAATTTGTATGATAGTGCTATTTTTATAAGTTTGCAATGAGAAAAAAATCGAAATTACTTTGCACACACTTGCATTATTGTTTGGCATTCCAGCAATAATTTCAAAAGTCACCCAGAGCATCTAACATTCATTGGGATGTAAGAATGAATGTCTTTTTCCATTGATTTAATGTTATTGTATTTATTAAATTTTTGCAACTTTAAATATTTTTAACTTCAAAAGTGGGCTGGATCAGGTCAGCCCCTCATCCACCAGCTCTGCAGCAATAGATCACGTTTTACTGTTAACAACGGACAATAAATCACTGCTGCACTGTGTTGTTGCTGCAGATGGCTGGATCAGCACCATTCTCTTAGGGCTGGTTCACACCATGGTCATTGAGCTGTTTTTTTCTGCAAAGGATCCCATATATATAATGTAAACAGTGCACATAAAAATATGTGCCCTGTTCAAAACATATGTGTTAAGTGGTGTGCTTTTTAAGTGATTCTAAAGGTTGTAGTTAGGTATTTTATATATATATATATATATATATATATATATATATATATATATATATATATATATATATATATATATATATATATATATCTTTTTTTTTATCTGCTTTGTGCAAAGGTTTTGCACAGAGCAGCCCTGACCGTCTACTTTTTGGATCCCCCCTGTAGTGATCGAATATATAATTAATATTTAGGTATTATAAGGATGATGATGTAAGTACTCTTCCGCAGCAACCTCGGTTCGAATCCGAGTCACGGCACCAGTGTAGTGATCGAATATATGTATTAATATTGGGTGTATAAATAATTAATATTTAGGTATTATAATGATGATGAAGCACTCTTCCGCAGCAACCCAATTCTTCCAGAGAGATGCACTTTATTGACTTCCAACACAGAACAAAGTCCAAAGTCCACAGATGACAGAAAAATCCGACAGAGGAGATATAATTCAGAACCCCATGTTCATAGGTCTGTGTGCATACACAGACAAGCCTCTCCCATACACAGACAAGCCTCACTCCCCCCAAACTATAGACTGAATGCCGTGTTATATTCACTAAATATTGAATGGCCGTTTCAATTTAGCTTTAGTCTTTCAACCAGACAACAACCACCAGCCGTGAACAGCCGTGAACCACCCCAATTTTCACTCCCGCATATCAACATCAACAAGTCCCCTTTAGATATGTGTAATTATATTAACAGATACCACCTGAATACCCTTTGAGATGTTCAAATAGACTTGCATAAGATTAACACATCAAAGAGTCTTCAGCTGTTAAAATTCAGTTGGACAAATCAACCATTCTGTCATTGTCATTCTGGCCTGGTCAACATTGATTGCATGTGTACATACACACAACAATGTCCCACATAAATCGGTGAACATATTACAACACCCCCCACGGTCCTGGCTTCTCCACCGTGTTGAGAACCCCCAATAGCAAGCCCCCTGTTATGGGGCCACTCAAGCAGGCTCGCTCCCAAGCTGCACTCCTGTGAATAGACATTGTAAATTTACAAACTGAGCACGGCCTGGTCCCACCCCCCACTTTCTCCTCCTTGGCTCACTGGCTGTGGTTGACAGCAGTAGGAGCCAATGGCTCCCACTGCTGTGTGAGCCAATGTGGAGAGAGAGAGACCCAGGAGAGCCGCTGCTCTTATGCACATCGCTGGATCAAGACGGGGCTCAGGTAAGTATAAGGGGAGGAGCTGCACCTAGAAGTTTTTTTATAACTTAATGCATATAATACATTAGGATAAAAAAACTTTCTGCCTTTAGAACCACTTTAATGCACCTAAATGAACATGGTGTGAACAATCCCATAAAGGAAATCCTGATGGTGCCAGATATGGTGTCACTAGGTTAATATTTATAAACAATGTAGAAGTCTTGTCTATATTCCCATTGCACGTATTCCTGGATCACTAAGCTTATCTGTAGCGGATGCTGTAGCAACTACCAGCTGGACACTGGAATTAACAGATCAATGCAAATACTCACCAGCACACCACGGATCTTCAAATGCAGTCCAAAGCTTAAAGCTTTGAACTGCTTTTGGAGATCCTTGGTGTGCATTGCATTGTAAATAAATTCTGCTTTAATTAATTATTGTATGAGTATCCTGTAGTGGGATTTGAAGTCCAAGAACGGATGGACCAGGTCTGAGCAGTGGACCAAAAATTTCCCTGACATCAGGTAGTTCCCAAAGAACATCTGCTAGGTATCATTTTTATCAAAATGGCCCTGGAGCTGAGAAATACTGCCATAGTGCCGTTTTAAAATGCTACTGAGAGTTAGGTAACTTAAGTGTCTCAAATAATATAGTAGCTGGTTTAATCTGTTTTCAGTCTTATTTACTTCTTAGTGCTACTGATCTCCTCCTGTCGCTCTGCAGCTTTTTCCTGTCTACATGCACGCATTCCAGCAGCAGATGCATGTCATTGCTCAGGGGTGAAGTTCCTGCTGGTGACACATTGAGATACATATTGAGCATCAGCACAACAGCTTATAATCCCTGACAGAGAGACAATGCCAGAGAGAATGCGGTGTCCCCCATTGCCAGTTTTAATGCAAATTGTATTGGCAGATACAACTATATATATGGCAACAATGACACATGAGCCTCACACCCCAGATGATGTCCAATAGAACGAAACGCATTGGTTGACACTCCTGGAATCATTGCTTATGTCCTATTTTATCTACAAGCTTGTTTTATTGGATTTGCTGTAAGTGTAAACCCCCCTTTTTTATACCATTAGACATCATACAGTATCACACTATGTGCGAATCATTTGCTTTTCATGTGCACCACATGATGTGATTCATCGCATACTTTGGAGCCTAAGTTTGCAACCCTGCCTATCATTGGGTGTAATCTCTCCTACTATTGTTCCATTGGCGTGATACCCCGTTTGAGGCGATTTCCTCAAGACTGCCTGTTTGACCCACGTGCTATACGGTATGTGTGTCCTCCGAATCTGGTGAGCGTGATTACTTTACCACTTTGATTTTACCTTCAAGATCCACCTTGGACCACACAAGAAAGACTTTTTCACATTTTATTTCTATATGGGCTTTCCTTAGATGTTTTCATTATCATATTCAAATCATTTTACGTTTTGTTTGTGATTATATTCATTTATTTATCACTGTAATTTTCCATTTACCTTTTTGCAACTTATTTGATTCACTCATTGTTCACTTGTTCACTTTAACAGCACACTTGTTTTTCAATGCCAGAGAGAAACCTAGATATAGAGCATTGTCATCCCATAGCAGGAAATGTGAGATTAAACACTTTTATGGCAAATATATCAGGTACTATTTTAATATAAACTGTAGACTTAAAATGAAAGAAAATAATGTCAGTTTTGCTATAGTTCTCAAAACAATGATTAAAACTAGTAATTTTAATGTCCAGAAATAGATTTGGTGCCAATTGAGGCTGTGAACTACAGTTTTCACATCTTTACCTTACAATATATGCTTTTTTAATTATGATTTCCGGCTAGAAAAGTACTCAAGTTAGTTATCAAGTTGGCTCCTGTCCAAATTAGCCCTAGTATGCGTGTGCATGTATGCATGTGAGATAGAGATCTTAGACTGAGAGCAGGGACTGATATAAATGTGCAGTATATAAACAAATGCACGAATTGCTGGCACCAAATAAATACTAGTAAAAATAAATAATAATTTCCAGTCTAATCAGCTCGAATTACCCATATTTTCTCCATCTCCCTTTAGTTATTATTTTACAGCTTTTTTTTTTTTTTTTTTTTACTTACCAATAATATTTAGTCTTCTTTTCATTTTGTGTTTTGATTGCTTAATAATTTTTAAAGCATTACATAAAAAAGTGTAAACCTGAAAAAGAAGTCTTAAATTTTGACTTTGCAATGCTTTGTGTTGGTCATAAATATACACATTAATGGAGTAGCGCTAAATCAAATGAACACACCAATAATAGCAATCATAATGAAATTATATATATATATATATATATATATATATACAGTATCTCACAAAAGTGAGTACACCCCTCACATTTTTGTAAATATTTTATTATATTTTTTCATGTGACAACACTGAATAAATTACACTTTGCTACGATGTAAAGTAGCGAACTCATGTTCAACTCGAACATTGGCTGTTCGCAAGTTCGCCGAACAGCGAACAATTTGGGGTGTTCGCGGCAAATTCGAATGCCGCGGAACACCCTTTAAAAGTCTATGGGAGAAATCAAAAGTGCTAATTTTAAAGGCTAATATGCAAGTTATTGTCATAAAAAGTGTTTGGGGACCTGGGTCCTGCCCCAGGGGACATGGATCAATGCAAAAAAAAGTTTTAAAAACTGCATTTTTTTCGGGAGCAGTGATTTTAATAATGCTTAAAGTCAAACAATAAAAGTGTAATATCCCTTTAAATTTCGTACCTGGGGGGTGTCTATAGTATGCCTGTAAAGGGGCGCATGTTACCTGTGTTTAGAACAGTCTGACAGCAAAATGACATTTTGAAGGAAAAAACCCATTTAAAACTACCCGCGGCTATTGCATTGCCGACAATACACATAGAAGTTCATTGATAAAAACGGCACGGGAATTCCCCAAAGGGGAACCCCGAACCAAAATTAAAAAAAAAAATGACATGGGAGTCCCCCTAAATTCCATACCAGGCTCTTCAGGTCTGGTATGGATATTAAGGGGAACCCCGGCCAAAATTTAAAAAAAAAATGACGTGGGGTTCCCCCTAAATTCCATACCAGACCCTTATCCGAGCACTCAACCTGGCAGGCTGCAGGAAAAGAGGGGGGGACGAGAGTGCAGCCCCCCCTCCTGAACCTTACCAGGCCACATGTCCTCAACATTGGGAGGGTGCTTTGGGGTAGCCCCCCAAAACACCTTGTCCCCATGTTGATGAGGACAAGGGCCTCATCCCCACAACCCTGGCTGGTGGTTGTGGGGGTCTGCCGGTGGGGGGCTTATCGGAATCTCGAAGCCCCCTTTAACAAGGGGACCCCCAGATCCCGGCCCCCCCCTGTGTGAAATGGTAAGGGGGTACTTACCCCTACCATTTCACTAAAAAACTGTCAAAAATGTTAAAAATGACAAGAGACAGTTTTTGACAATTCCTTTATTTAAATGCTTCTTCTTTCTTCTATCGTCCTTCATCTTCTGGTTCTTCTGGTTCTTCCTCTGGCGTTCTCCAACAGCATCTCCTCCGTGGCGTCTTCTATCTTCTTCTCCTCGGGCTGCTCCGCACCCATGGCATGGGGGGAGGCTCCCGCTCTTCTCTTCTTCTTTCTTCTCTTCTTCTCTTCTTCTCTTCTTCTCTGGGCCGCTCCGCACCCATGCTGGCATGGAGGGAGGCTCCCGCTGTGTGACGGCGCTCCTCGTCTGACAGTTCTTAAATAACGGGGGATGGGGCCACCCAGTGACCCCGCCCTACTCTGACGCACGGGACATGACGGGACTTCCCTGTGGCATTCCCCGTGACATCACAGGGAAGTCCCGTCAAGTCACCGTGCGTCAGAGGGGGGCGGGGTTAAGAACTGTCAGACGAGGAGCGCCGTCACACAGCGGGAGCCTCCCTCCATGCCAGCATGGGTGCGGAGCGGCCCGGAGAAGAAAATGAAGAAGAGAAGAAGAGAAGAAAAGAAGAAGAGAAGAGCGGGAGCCTCCCCCATGCCATGGGTGCGGAGCGGCCCGAGGAGAAGAAGATAGAAGACGCCGCGGAGGAGATGCTGGACGAGAACGCCGGAGGAAGAACCAGAAGAGCCAGAAGAACCAGAAGATGAAGGAAGATAGAAGAAAGAAGAAGCATTTAAATAAAGGAATTGTCAAAAAATGTCTCTTGTCATTTTTAACATTTTTGACAGTTTTTTAGTGAAATGGTAGGGGTAAGTACCCCCTTACCATTTCACACAGGGGGGGCCGGGATCTGGGGGTCCCCTTGTTAAAGGGGGCTTCCAGATTCCGATAAACCCCCCGCCCGCAGACCCCCACAACCACCGGCCAGGGTTGTGGGGATGAGGCCCTTGTCCTCATCAACATAGGGACAAGGTGTTTTGGGGGGCAACCCCAAAGCACCCTCCCAATGTTGAGGGCATGTGGCCTGGTACGGTTCAGGAGGGGGGGCGCACTCTCGTCCCCCCCCTCTTTTTCTGTGGCCTGCCAGGTTGCGTGCTCGGATAAGGGTCTGGTATGGATTTATGGGGGGACCCTACGCCATTTTTTTGTTTTTTTTTGGCGCGGTGTTCGCCTTAAAATCCATACCAGACCTGAAGGGTCTGGTATGGAATTTAGGGGGAACCCCACGTCATTTTTGTTTTTAATTTTGCCCGGTGTTCCCCTTAATATCCATACCAGACCTGAAGGGCCTGGTATGGAATATAGGGGGACTCCCACGTCATTTTTTAAAAAAATTTTGGTTCGGGGTTCTCCTTTGGGGAATTCCCATGCCGTTTTTATCAATGAACTTCTATGTGTAAATGTCATTTTGCTGTCAGACTATTCTAAACACAAGAAACATGCGCCCCTTTACAGGCATACTATAGACACCCCCCAGGTATGAAATTTAAAGGGATATTACACTTTTATTGTTTGACTTTAAGCATTATTAAAATCACTGCTCCTGAAAAAAATGGCCGTTTTTAAAACTTTTTTTTGCATTGATCCATGTCCCCTGGGGCAGGACCCAGGTCCCCAAACACTTTTTATGACAATAACTTGCATATTAGCCTTTAAAATTAGCACTTTTGATTATTCATGTTCGTGTCCCATAGACTTTAACGGTGTTCGCGTGTTCGAACGAACTTTTTTCCTGTTCGCATGTTCTGGTGCGAACCGAACAGGGGGGTGTTCGGCTCATCCCTAGTAGCGAGTGTACAGCTTGTATAACATGTAAATTTGCTGCCCCCTCAAAATAACTCAACACACAGCCATTAATGTTTAAACCACTGCCAACAAACGTGAGTACACCCCTAAGTGAAAATGTCCAAATTGGGCCCAAAGTGTCAATATTTTTAATTTATTTTTTTATTTGTGGTCACCATTTTCCAGCACTGCCTTAACCCTCTTGGGCATGGAGCTCACCAGAGCTTCACAAGTTGCCACTGGAGTCCTCTTCCACTCCTCCATGATAACCTTGCGCTTATCCACCTTCCGTTTGAGGATGCCCCACACATGCTCAATAGGGTTTAGGTCTTGAGACATGCTTGGCCAGTCCATCACCTTTACCCTCAGCTTCTTTAGCAAGGCCGTGGTCATCTTGGAGGTGTGTTTGGGGTCATTATAATGTTGGAATACTGCCCTGCAGGCCAGGTTTCTAAAGTTAGGGGATCATGCTCTGCTTCAGTATGTTACAGTACATGCTGACATTCATGGCTCCCTCAATGAACTGTAGCTCTCCAGTGCCGGCAGCACTCATGCAGCCCAGACCATGACACCCCCACCACCATGCTTGACTGTAGGCAAGACACACTTGTCTTTGTACTCCTCACCTGATTACCGCCACACACGCTTGACATCATCTGAACCAAATACTTTCATCTTGGTCTCATCAGACCACAGGACTTAGTTCCAGTAATCCATGTCCTTAGTCTGCTTGTCTTCAGCAAACTGTTTGCGGATTTTCCTGTGCATCATCTTTAGAAGAGCCTTCCTTCTGGGACAACAGACATGCAGACCAATTTGATGCAGTGTGCGGCGTATGGTCTGAGCACTGACAGGCTGACCCCCCACCCCTTCAACCTCTGCAGCAATGCTGGCAGCACTCATACGTCTATTTCCCAAAGACAACCTCTGGATTAGGGATGAGCCGAACACCCCCCGGTTCGGTTCGCACCAGAACCTGCGAACGGACCGAAAGTTCGCACGAACGTTAGAACCCCATTGACGTCTATGGGACTCGAACGTTCGAAATCAAAAGTGCTCATTTTAAAGGCTAATTTGCATGGTATTGTCCTAAAAAGGGTTTGGGGACCCGGGTCCTACCCCAGGGGACATGTATCAATGCAAAAAAAACTTTTAAAAACTGCCGTTTTTTCGGGAGCAGTGATTTTAATGATGCTTAAAGTAAAAAAAAAAAGTGAAATATTCCTTTAAATATCGTACCTGGGGGGTGTCTATAGTATGCCTGTAAAGTGGCACGTGTTTCCCGTGTTTAGAACAGTCCCTGCACCAAATGTCATTTTTTAAGGAAAAAATCTCATTTAAAACTGCTTGCGGGTTTAATGTAATGTCCGGTCCTGGCAATATGGATGAAAATCAGTGAGACAAACACCATGGGTACCCCCCCAGTCCATTACCAGGCCCTTTGGGTCTTGTATGGATATTAAGGGGAACCCCGCACCCAAATTAAAATAAGGAAAGCTGTGGGGCCACTAGGCCCTATATACTCTGAACAGCAGTATACAGTCGGTGCAAACAAGACAAGGACTGTAGGCTTGTTGTTAAGTAGAATCTGTTTGTCATTTTGAACGGGTACATTTTTAACGTGTTTAGCTCCAGCCAAAAAATCTTTTTTAAGCTTTTTGGAAAACATAGGGAAGGGTTATCACCCCTGTGACATTTTTTTTGCTGTCTTTCCTCCTCTTTAGAAGATTTCACCTCACTTTTTGTCCCAATGACAAATGCTTTTGAGAATTTGGGGTTTTTTGTGGAACAAGGATTGGAAAGCATCAGTGGAAAGGAGAAATGTTTTTCCCATATTAACTCTTACAGGAGAGAATTTCCCTTCCTAGGGGTAGATTTCATCTCACTTCCTGTTGTCTCCTTCCGTTTGCAAGTAGGAGTCGTTTGTAAGTTAGATGTTTGAAAGTAGGGGCCTGCCCTATATACTCAGCAGAAATTTGGGCCTTAGGTGTTGTTGTGGCCACAACACTGTAATAGGGCGTACACACGGTCGGACTTTGTTCGGACATTCTGACAACAAAATCCTAGGATTTTTTCCGACGGATGTTGGCTCAAACTTGTTTTGTCTACACACGGTCGCACAAAGTTGTTGGAAAATCCGATCGTTCTAAACGCGGTGACGTAAAACACGTATGTCAGGACTATTAACGGGGCAGTGGCCAATAGCTTTCATCTATTTATTTATTCTGAGCATGCGTGGCACTTTGTGCGTCGGATTTGTGTACACACGATCAGGATTTCCGACAACGGATTTTGTTGTCTGAAAATTTTATCTTCTGCTCTCCAACTTTGTGTGTCGGAAAATCCGATGGAAAATGTCCGATGGAGCCCACACACGGTCGGAATTTCCGACAACATGCTCCGATTGGACATTTTCCATCGGAAAATCCGACCGTGTGTACGGGGCATAAGCCCTCACAGGGCCCTGCTGTGAAATATTAGATCAAGAATTGTAATTACATGCCCCTGTTGAACAGGGGCAGAAAAACTGGGCCTTTGGTGGTGGTGGTGGTGGTGCTGGTGCCACAACACTGTAAGTCCTCACTCGCTCTTGGTGGGTTACAGAAATGGGCCCTGCTGTGAAATATTAGATCAAGAATTGTAATTACATGCCCCTGTTGAACAGGGGCAGAAAAATTGGGCCTTTGGTGGTGGTGGTGGTGGTGGTGCTGGTGCCACAACACTGCAACCCCTCACAGACACTCTAGTTGGAACGCAGGAACGAGCCCTGCTGCAAAGTATTGCATCAAAAATTGTAATTACACGCCCCTGTTAAACAGGGGCAGAAAAATTGGGCCTTAGGCACTGGTGCTGGTGCCACAACACTGCAACCCCTCACAGACACTCTAGTTGGAATGCAGGAACGAGCCCTGCTGCAAAGTATTGCATCAAAAATTGTAATTACACGCCCCTGTTTAACAGGGGCTGAAAAATTGGGCTTTAGGCACTGGTGGTGGCGCCCAGAACCAAAAATGTTCTTACAAGCTATCAGCGTGATGATTGAGGAGGAAGAGGATAATTACTCAGGGATAGTCACTCAGCATCAGCATAGGCAGTCTTTGAAGGGATCTGAGATTTCAAAAAAAATTATTCAGTTACATCAGCATCAGTTGCTTGGTAGCTGGTGGTGATCCAAGACTGATTCATTTTTATGAAGGTCAGTCGATCGACTGAGTCGGTGGACAGACGCACCCTGTGATCGGTTACCACGCCTCCAGCAGCACTGAATGTGCGTTCCGAAAGAACGCTGTATGCAGGACAGGCCCAGTAGCTCAATTGCATACTGTGCAAGCTCTGGCCAGTGATCCATCCTCAAGACCCAGTAACCCAGAGGATTTTCGGTGGGAAAGGTGTCCAAGTCTGATCTTCCCCCTAGGTATTCCTGCACCATGTAAAACAGACGCTAGCGATGGTTGCTGGAACCGATCATACCTTGGGGCTGCGGACCAAAAAATTGTCTGAACGCATCGGTCAGACAGCCACCTTCTCCACCGCTCCTTCTTTGACTGACCAAAGCCTCAGTAACACGTTGTCCAGAAACAGGAGTTTGTAACCTCCCAGTCTCTGGGAACGCGTTGCACAGACCTTTCTGCAAGGCCTCCCGAAGATGTTTCATCCTCTGCTCCCTCTGCGATGGCAAGATAAGGTCTGCAACCTTACCCTTGTAACGTGGATCAAGGAGGGTTGCCAGCCAGTATTGGTCCTTCTCCTTGATACCACGAATACGAGGATCCTTACGCAGGCTTTGCAGGAACCGGGAGGCCATGCAGCGTAGGTTTTTCCATGTGTTTCTTGGGACTGATACCTTAAAGACTGCTGCTGATGCTGAGTGCCAGGCTCCACCTCCATACTGACACAATCCTCCTCCTCCTCCTCTTCCTGTGTGATCGGCGGGCACGCAGGAACACTGTCTGGATAAAGGGGGCCTTGAGAGCTAAGGAAGTCCTCCTCTTCCTGCCTCTGTTCTGCCTCAAGTGCCCTGTCCATTATTCCACGCAGCGTGTGCTCCAACAGGTGGACAAGGGGGACAGTGTCACTGATGCATGCACTGTCACTGCTCACCATCCTCGTGGCCTCCTCAAATGGTGACAGGACAGTGCATGCATCCCTGATCATGGCCCACTGGCGTGGGGAAAAAAAACAAGCTCCCCTGACCCTGTCCTGGTGCCATAGTCGCAGAGGTACTCATTGATGGCCCTCTGCTGCGTGTGCAGCCGCTGCAGCATGGCCAACGTTGAGTTCCATCTGGTGGGCATGTCACAGATTAGGCGGTTCTTGGGCAGGTTAAACTCCTTTTGGAGGTCCGTCAGCCGAGCACTGGCATTATATGACCGGCGGAAATGCACACAGACTTTCCTGGCCTGCCTCAGGACATCCTGTAAGCCCGGGTACCTGCCCAAGAACCGCTGCACCACCAAGTTAAGGATGTGAGCCAAACAGGGCACATGGGTCATTTGTCTCTGTCGGAGGGCAGAGAGGAGGTTGGTGCCATTGTCGCAAACCACCATTCCTGCCTTAATTTGGCGTGGCGTCAACCACCTCTGAACCTGCCCCTGCAGAGCTGACAGAACCTCTGCCCCAGTGTGGCTCCTGTCCCCCAAGCACACCAGCTCAAGCACCGCATGGCATCTTTTGGCCTGCGTACTTGCGTAGCCCCTTGAACGGCTACGGAGCACCGCTGGTTCCGAGGACAAAGCACAGGAAGAGGCCATGGAGGAAGAAGAAGAGGATTGGGTGGAGGAGAGAGGTGTGTCACAATCATTAGCATTTTGGAGGCGTGGTGGCGGAACAACCTCCAACACTACTGCACCTTGTCCTGCATCCTTCCCAGCTGCCAGCAGAGTCACCCAATGCACTGTGAAACTTAGGTAATGTCCCTGTCCATGCCTGCTGGACCATGAGTCAGCGGTAATATGCACCTTACTGCTGACCGCCCTGTCCAGCGAGGCATGGACATTGCCTTCCACATGCCAGTAGAGAGCCGGAATCGCCTTCCGTGAGAAAAAGTGGCGTTTGGGTACCTGCCACTGAGGAACCGCACATTCCACAAACTCACGGAAGGGGGCAGAGTCTACCAACTGAAAAGGCAGCAGTTGAAGTGCTAGCAATTTTGCCAAGCTAGCATTCAACCGCTGGGCATGTGGATGGCTGGGAGCAAACTTCTTTCGGCGGTGCAGCAGCTGGGGCAGGGAAATTTGCCTGGTACAATCTGACGTCGGTGTACCAAAAGCAGATTGCCCACAAGTACTTGGCTGTGACACACCTAATTCTACACCTTCATTCCTCTCAGTGCAGGTCTCAGAGAGGACTGAAGGTATAGTGGGGTTGGAAATCTCAGCTGATGAGGAGCAAGGAGAGGTCCTCTTTGTTCTTTGGTGTGGGTCTTTTAGATACGCTTGCCAACGAACTGCATGGCAGGTCAACATATGTCTGGTCAAGCATGTGGTACCCAAGAGGGAGATGTTTTGGCCACGCGAGTTACGCTTGAGACATATGTTGCAAATAGCAGCGGTGCGATCTGATGCACTCGTCTCAAAAAAGGCCCACACCAAAGAACTTTTTGAATAACGCGCAGAGACTGCAGCGCCCTGCACATGTAGAGCTTTGGGGTATGATGCAGTCAATGTGCTGCCCTTAGGCTGGCCCCTGGAGGGCATCCTGCCTCGTTGGTGATGTACCGCCTCCTCCTCCTCCTCCTCCTCTCTCCTATCAGGCACCCACGTTGAGTCAGTGACCTCATCATTCCCTCCCTCCTCATCACTGGAGCAAACCTGGCAGTATGCTGCAGCAGGGGGAGCATGACTGCCAGATTGCTGTCCTTCTTGGGCACCCCCTCTGTCCGTGCTCATGTTACTGCCTTCATCTAGCTCAGTATCATCATCAGAGCCTTCCAAACGCTGGGCATCCTCCTGGAGCATGTACCCAGCACTGTGGTCAAACAGTTCGAGGGACTCCTCAGGAGGACATGGTGGGGCTAGGGAAGGAGTCACTGATGACATTGAGCCGAGGGAAGAGGCCGCTGCTTTGCCAGACAAAGTACTCTGGGCATGGGTGAGAGAGGATGAGGAGGATGAGGACGGCTTGGTCATCCACTCGACCAAGTCTTCCGCATGTTGCGGCTCAACACGGCCAGCTGCCGAATAAAAGGCCAAGCGTGTCCCACGGCCACATGCTGATGAGGAAGCACCGTCTCCACGACCAGCACTAGACACAGAGCCTGCTTGCCCTCTCTTATTGGCTTGTGACTGTCTGCCTCTCCTTCATGGCCTTCCAGACATACTAATGGCCTGTAGCTGCACTAAGCTGGGATATATATATATATATATATATACTGATACTGCAGCTAGCAAAATCAACTGCCTGCCTGTAGTATGAGAACACCACCAACCTTCTACAGGTAGCTTTAGCTGAACACTGTGCAGAGCTCGCAAAAAACTAACTTGTAGCTTTTTTAGCTGCCTGCGGTAGTGATAGGATCAGGAAAACACCACCAACCTTCTACAGGTAGCTTTAGGTGAACACTGTGCAGAGCTCGCAAAAAATAACTTGTAGGTTTAGCTGAACACTGTGAGGTTACTTTGTTCTGAGCAGCCGACCGTTTTCTAGCCATGTTGCGTATACGTACTCCTCGTAGAGTTCGTGCTGTGCAGGGGCTTGGTGTTGGGGTCCTGACCTTGACACAAGTCCAGTCCATGAACAGGGTGGGGAGGAGTTCATGGACCAAGAATTGGTTGCTTCAGCATGACCAGTTCTCTTATATGCCTTTGCTCCGTGACCCCGTATTTCACCGTTTGTTGGCTTCGCTGACCCCCTATATCAGCATGCAGGATACCTGCATGAGGCAAGCCATCACTCCGGAGCAGAGGCTTGTCGCTACCCTGCGGTACTTGGCGACAGGGAGAAGCCTGCAGGACTTGAAGTTCTCGACAGGCATCTCCCCCCAGGCTCTGGGGATCATTATCCCAGAGACCTGTTCTGCCATCATCCAGGTCCTGCAGAAGGAGTATATGAAGGTAAGATTTTTATCCTTTAATATCACATTTTATTGTATTGAATGTTTGCTAATATATTGTATTTCTTTCCTCATTCCCTAATTACCATGATTGTAATATGCTGTGAATGTCCCCTTTGTTCTCATGCATGCTGGATTTTTATGTAATTATTATTTTGCTCCTTCATACAAATTTGCCTTCACTTACCTCCCCAGTATGGTCTCCTGGCCCTATATTCACCTCATGTAGTCACTTAACAATGTATTTGATCAGCTCCATAGTAGTGCTTTACCCCAAACACCCCCTAAAATGTTTAGAAATCTGATTTGTGCTTTAAATTCAGAGGCTTTTTTGGGGGTTCCCAAATCATTTGGAACCCTCCCTCCCCCCAACTGCTAAGTCAGCTGATCCCAATTCTCTATCTATCCTCAATCATCTATCTGCTGACTTGGCCAAACCCATACACACTATACCCACCTCTTTTGTGGTCAGATGTATGGATGAATTCCCCAAAGCATGTAGTGCAAGGGCCTGCCTGTATACTTTCAAATGGTACTGTTGAAAGTTTTTGTATCCTATTATTATCTTGATAGGTAATAGCAGAATGTCCAAATGTGCTCAAATGTGTACAGTGTGTATTTATATCTTTGTATTATGACACTTCTTACCTGTCCAGTGGGCTGCCAATAGTATAACTAAGGAGGGGCTGTTCCAAGTAATACCCATTATTTAGGCATTCATCTCTCAATGAAGTGAAGAGGGTTACCTGTCCAAGATTCCCCCCCTATAATGTTAGAAATGGCCCATGAGAGGGGGGGATATGATAGGTGTACCTTATACTTTGGTGTTGTAAAATTCCCCTTAATAAATGTTATCTGGATGTTGGCCAAGAATGTTTGTGTCTAATCTGCTTTCCATGTTTATGTGCAAAAATACAATTTTTTTTGTTTTCCTCAACAGTTTCCTTCCACGCCACAGGAATGGCAGACTGTGGCCTCCCACTTTGCCCAGCGGTGGGACTTTCCTAACTGCGGAGGGGCAATTAATGGGAAACACGTCCACATCGTCCCACCACCCAACTCGGGGTCGTACTATTATAATTACAAGGGGTTCAATAGTATTGTGATGTTGGCGGTGGTGTCGGCTAATTACGACATCCTGTATGTGGACGTGGGGAAGAATGGCCGGATGTCCGATCTGGGCACTTTCTGATGTGAAAGGATCTGGATCCACAACATCACGATCACCTAAAAAGAGAGAAACCAAACAAAAACAGGTATCAAAAATATGCCGGCATCCATCTCTTACCTAAGCCTGTGGTCGCAGACACTCACCTCACCTGTTGTGGGGACTAGTTCCAACACATCTTCTTCCTCCTGCTCTTCTTGGGTTGGGGGTATTTCCCCTTCTTCCAGAGGTGGGGGGTCTGTGGTCTACTCGGATGAGGGGTGTCCTCCGAGTCATTTCTCCCCTATGTAAAACAAAAATGGTATACTTAGCACTCAGATATTTGATGGCAGAACTATAAATAGGAAATATTGCTTGGAAGTGGGGTACAATTGTCTATTTTGGCAGAGTTCCAAAATGTAGCATTTTCAGTGTCCTTTGTCAAGCTGCAATACCTTACCTGTTTGGTACAAGCTTCACAGATGGAGACCCCCCTATAGTATACACTGGAGCACCTGTGTGGCCCCCCTAACAAAAATGGTGTTCTGAGGTCCCACACTAGTGCTACAGTGTCCAGATGTGAAAACAGCTGCTCAGTGTCCTCTCCTTACACAGAATCTAGTTTGCATTTCATTCTAGTAACAAACACATCTACACAACCAAATTAGTTTCATACAAGTAGGGCGTAAAAAATGTGGCCAAATGCATATGGCCAAAACAATGGTGTTTTATAGGCCGAAAGAAAAATGTTTGATACGAACGAATAATGTGCCCATGAACATGAAAGTTGCCATTTTAAAATGTACACTTTTAAGAAAAGCACATGGAGCAGCACGAACGTAATAAACACAAAAAGAATAGGAACACAGCACAACTACTTACTTTTTTGCAGCACTCTCCGGATCTTTCTGTACTGCTCATGTTCTCATAATTTCAGGTCCGACCACCGCTTCCTGAGCTGATCTTTCGATCATCGTACCCCGAAATTCCGGTGCAGACTTTTGACCACTTTCGCCATGATCTTGGCCTTTCTGACATTGGGGTTGGGGTAAGGTCCATACTTTCCATCATAGTCGGCCCTCTTCAGGATGTCGACCATCTCCAACATCTCCACAAAGGACATATTTGAGGCCTTAAATCTCCTTCTGGATCGGGACGCCCCCGATCCGGGCTTTCCTCCTCCTCCTCCTCGTTCCTGTAATTAGCACGCACCTGCTGTGTATCCGCCATGTGCTCTTCCCCCACTGCGCAGAACGAAAAGGGGCGGGGAATAGACTAGAAAGAATGTCAGGGGCGGGCGGAGTTACACGCATGCGCAGTGTGTATAAAGCATAACACGCATGCGTATTACGTACGATCTGTGAGCGGAGGAAGGAGCATCGGAGGCGCCGATCGTGATAACGAAGGTAAGATCTAAACTTGGGCCTATACTGCTTCGAAATTGAAGCCTATATTGTAACAAGATTAGGAGAGTTTGGCCTGACCTTAGGGTTTGTCTTGTGTTGTGTCTTGCAGAGAAAATGGATGGCTTCAATGACCACAACTTCCTCCCCCTGTTCATAGACAAATACAGGGAGCTGCCCTGTCTGTGGCAGGTGAGACATCCCCATTACAACAATAAACAAAAGAGGCAGGCAGCGCTGGAGAAACTGCTGGAGTTGGTGAAGCCGGTGGTCCCCACAGCAACCATCCCTTATTTAAAAACCAAAATTGGTGGCCTGAGGAGCACTTATCTTAGGGAGCGCAAGAAGGTCACGGATTCCCAGACATCCGGAGCTGCAGCAGATGACATTTATGTCCCCAGGTTGTGGTACTATGAGAGACTGCGATTTCTGTCAGACCCCACTGAAGTCAGGGAATCCCTCTCCACTCTTCCTTCCACTCTTCCTTCCACCCCAGCTGAGGCTTCCGATGTCCAACGTGGGCCTTCCAGCCAGGAAGAAGTGGAGGAGCCCAGCTGGAGTCAGGTATAGCATTCTTCTACAGATTTCTTGTCAATAAAGAAATGATCTTTACTAGATGTTATTATTGATCACTAATTGCTCATTTAAAAAAGTGTTTTACATATCAATATATAGTAGTGGGCACCCAAAATTGGGACAAGAATGAAAAATGCTGGGCTCAGAATGATAGTCTGTTATATTTGTTAACATTCAATTTGCAACAGTTAGGAGGTGAAAATTGTGTGTGATTGATGACTAAAAAACTAAAACTATGTCCCTTTTTCATACACAGGAAGACCTCAGCCAGGAGGAGGCTGTGGAATGTGGCAGCCAGGAGGAGGCGGGGCTAAGTGGCAGCCAAGAGGAGGCGGGGCTAAGTGTCAGCCAGGAGAAGCCTGGACCAGTCGCAGCCTGACCGAATCGCAGGTTCCTCCTCTCCGCCTTCCATACAAAAGACCCAGGAAGGGGAGTCACGTTCAGGATTCTGCACTCAGGCTTATTCAGGAGGCTTCTGCGTCCCTCCGAGCCTTACCCACTCCTGAAGAGGCCTTTGCCTGCATGGCTGCCACCAAACTGCAGGGCATGCAGGAGGGTCAACGCCTCATGTGTGAGCAACTTATTTATAAAGTCCTAACTAAGGGGGTGAGTGGCGAAATCACACCCAAGACCGACGTGATTGAGTTGGACCATCCTCCTCCTCCTGCTGTCACAACTCCACCACCAGAGCCAAAGCGTGGAAGGAAGACCAGAGAGTGATGGCCCTGGGTTCAGTCTGGTCTGACAAAAGATGCAGTCTCTTGTATGACCACAGCCTGGGGACACAGATGTCATCTGCTACTTTCCGGATCTCTGGGACTTCTGGACCAGACTGCACTCCCTTAGATAAGGACTTCTCAGGCCACCAATTTTGCTTGAAAATAGTTTATGTGTGCCCTGGGGGTCCAAGGCTTCACCCATTTCTGCTGTTTCTCCAGCGTTGCCTCCCTCTTTGTTTAGTTGTGAGCCCTTAATAAATGAATTTTTTGGGAAAATTATACTCTCCTATGTGTGTTTTAATCCAAAAAGGACAGTTTGTTGGTGAGGATTCAGGTACATTCCAAAATACAATGTGAAATTAACAAGGGACACCAACACCAAACAATCTCCTACAGATTAAATAATACAACATATCAATGGTGTTGTGGTAACTTGACACACAAAACACACACAAAAATATTCTGGAGTAAAAATAAAAATACAATAAAACAAAGATCAGCCTTGAAAAAAAGACAAACCAAAAAAAATAATCTGCCTTAAAACCAAAAAAAAATCCAACACAAAAATAATATTGTTAGATGTGACAAATCAAAATATATTGAGGGAATCCCGATAAATAGTAAAGTTTTTTAGCATTGCAGCGTGAGGAAAGTGCTGTATCCATTGCGAACGCTAAGTTTACCAGACCGAGCTGTTCCGTCTCGGAATTTCTTCTGAGCTTGCGTGGCACTTTGTGCGTCGGAACAGGCCACACGCGGTCGGAATTGACGAGATCGGATTTTGTTGCCGGAAAATTTTATAGCCTGCTCTCAAACTTTGTGTGTTGGAAAATCCGATGGAAAATGCCCGATGGAGCCCACACATGGTCGGAATGTCCGACAACACGCTCCGATCAGACATTTTACATCGGAAAATCCGACCGTGTGTATGGGGCATTAGAGCGATAACATCAAATGTAACACACCTGCTCCCCATTCACACCTGAGACCTTGTAACACTAAGGAGTCACATGAACCATACCAGGCCGCATGCCCTCAACATGGGGGGGTGGGGGCTTTGGGAAAGGGAGGTGGCCCCCACACCCCAAAGCACCTTGTCCCCGTGTTGATGAGGACAAGGGCCCCTTCCTGACAACCCTGGCCATTGTCGGGGTCTGTGGGCGGGGGGCTTATCAGAATCCAGGAGCCCCCTTTAATACGGGAGCCCCCAGATCCCGGCCCCCCACCCTATGTGAATGGGTGTGGGGTACATCGTACCCCTACCCGTTCACCCGGGGAAAAAAGTGTCAATAAAAAACACACTACACAGGTTTTTAAAGTAGTTTATTAGGCAGCTCCGGGGGTCTTCTTCTGACTTTGGGGGTCTCTTCCAAATTCTCCGCTCTCTCCGGCCTCTTCTCTGAGTGTCTGGTATTTCTCCCGCTCTTTGGCCTCTTCTCCCAGTGTCCAGTTCTTCTGCCGGGCTCCTCCGCTATCTTCTGCTCTTTTGCAGTTCTTTGGCTAGTAGTGGCCCGGTCTTCTCCGTCGTCTTGTTCCCTCTTCTCTTCTTCAGATGTTGACACGACGCTCTCTCTCGCTGTAATGCTGTGTGAGCGGTGTGCAATGACTTATATAGGCATGGGGCTTGGTCACCGGGTGATGTTATTAAAAGGGGCTCCCGAATTTCGATAAGCCCCCAGCCCACAGACCCCGACAACCAATGGCCAGTGTTGTCGGAAAGGGGCCCTTGTCCTCATCAACATGGGGACAAGGTGCTTTGGGGGGACCGCAGGGCGCCCCCCTCCCCAAAGCACCCACCCCTCCATGTTGAGGGCATGCGGCCTGGTACGGTTTAGGAGGGGGGGTGCTCGTCCCCACCCCCTTTCCTGACCGGCCGGGCTGAGTGCTCAGATAAGGGTCTGGTATTGATTTTAGGGGGACCCCATGCCGTTTTTTTTGGTGTAGGGGGTTCCTCTTAAAATCCATACCAGACCTGAGGGCCTGGCATGCTCCGCAACAGGGCTTGCAAGGTGTCAATCCCGCCGATAAAAGCGACGAGATTAACTTCCTTTTCTAGTCCCATCGTCATCACGTTCAAAATGAATGGACTTTAGTCCGTGTGTGGGCAAGTCCGTTCATTTGGAAATCCGCCGTCACTCCGTCGAAAGTCCGTCGGGAAGACTGGCGGACCTAGTCTGCCAGAAAGTCCAGTCGTGTGTAGGCAAGTCCGTTCATTCAGGTAGTCCCTCGGAAGTCCGCTGGAAGTCTGTCGGGAAAACCGTCGGACCTAGTCTGCCAGAAAGTCCGGTCGTGTGTACGTGGCATTAGACAAGCTGTTCACTCACTACTTTACATTGCAGCAAAGTGTCATTTCTTCAGTGATGTTACATGAAAAGATATACTATAAAAAATGAACAAAAATGTGAGGGGTGTACTCACATTTGTGAGATACTGTATATATATAAGACATGCAAAAATAAAATACAAATAGGTCAAGTATGAAAATTCCAGTGCAAAAAGCTGTGAATGTCAATAACAATATTGTGCAGTCCTTCTTCAATAAGAGCAAACTCCGCCACCATGTGCAATGGCCGCTCATCTTAATTCTAAAGGTAATGCGCATCAAACTGCTGAAGCAATTTCCATAAGATCTCATCCGTCATTGGTCATCGCACATGCAACAAGGAAAAACAACTCCTCATGGTGACTTTTATTAAACCCTTGATAAAGTGACGTGACAGTGACACAATGCATTGGGAGAAGCCGGGTGACGTCACTTCCGGTTACGTAACTGGAAGTTCTCCTATTGCAGCATCTCGCTGATGTGTGACCCCATGACTGTGTGGCTACTCGCATATCCGCAATTTTAAGTGTAAGTCTACCTTTGTTTTAATAAAAAATTGTTTCATACTACACCATGAGGAGTTGTTTTTCCTTGTTGCATGTGCAATGATCAATGACGGATGAGATCTTATAGAGATTGCTTCAGCAGTTTGATGTGCATCACCTTTAGAATTGAGGTGAGCGGCCATTGCACATGGTGGCGAAGTTTGCTCTTTTTTTTTGGATTCAGCACAAATGTATGATCGCTGACACTGGAATCTGTTTTTGTCATCTCACCATCTTATTGAAGAAGGACTGCACATTACTGTTATTGGCATTCAGAGCTTTTTGCACTGGACTTTTCATTTTTGACCTATTTTTATCACTTTTATTTTTGCATGTATATATATGTATACATTTTCTTTATGATTGCTATTATTGGTGTGTTTATTTTATTTAGCGCTGCTCCATTAACACACCATAGGAGTTTGGCAGATTAATCCTAGTAATATATTTGCACCACACTTTATTATTTTACCACTGGATTGTATTTTTATTCATTTGTAATCTACACACTGAATAGCACACAAGTTCACTTCCTATGTTTTCACTTTGTGTTAGTCATAATTTTAGTGTTATTTTAGAGCATATTATAAAATACAATTTATGCTTCTTCTTTTCAATCATTTTATTTGAGCTTTTTTTTTTGTTCAAGGGGTGTACAAATATACTATACAGGCATACCCCACTTTTAAGTACACAATGGGGGCTTAATTGAACAAGCTGGGGTTAGAAGCCGATTGGTTTCTATGCAGAAGTGAGCCTGATTTTGCACTTTACAGATTTAGTAAATAAACCCCCATTGTGTACTTAACGGTGGGGCATGCCTGTATATTACAATATAAGTATGGAAACTAAATTGTACAGGACAGAAGCAGGAAGTGTAAGTAAAGTAAACAGGAGTAAGAAATTACCAGTACATCACAGGTTTTTGTGGGCATATCGAATAAGAGATTGAAGACCCATACCGTTTTCTGTGAACTTGGGGGAACAGAGGTCATTATGAGATAGCAATAGGTGGAGGGGAAAGCAGTCGTGTTGCCAATAGTGCACATGGAGCTGGTGGGGGGGGGATAAGGGGAGACTGATAGTAAAATAGGTTTAAAGGGAGGGGGTAGGATAAAGAGGTTTGGATTTCCAAACAGTAATGCCGACGGAAAATGTGTGATCGGAGCGTGTTGTCGGAAATTCCGACCATGTGTGGGCTCCATCGGACATTTTCCATCGGATTTTCCGACACGCAAAGTTTGAGAGCAGGCTATAAAATTTTCCGACAACAAAATCCGATCGCGTCAATTTAGACCGTGTGTGGACAGTCCCGGCGCACAAAGTGCCACGCATGCTCAGAAGAAATTCTGAGACGGAACAGCTCGGTCTGGTAAAATTAGCGTTCGGAATGGATACAGCACTTTCGTCACGCTGCAATGTTTTAAATTGTTTAATACAGCGCACTCTCTTCTTCTTTATAATGTGAGAAGAATGAAGTAGTTTTGCTGCTCATATTCACACAGACTTCTCACAAACTTCTTTCTTTATTATTTATCGTGATTCCCTCAATATATTTTGATTTGTCACATCTGACCAAATTTCGCGCATGCGTGTAACTCCGCCCACCCCTGATGTTCTTTCTAGTCTATTCCCCGCCCCTTTTCATTCGGCGCAGTGGGGGAAGAGCATATGGCGGAGACACAGCAGGTGCATGCTGATTACAGCAACGAGGAGGAGGAGGAGGAAAGCCCGGAGCCTGAAACGTCTGGATCCAGAAGGAGAAGATTTAAGGCACTGAATATGTCCTTTGGGGAGATGTTGTGTGCCTCCTCCTGTGTGCCACATTCCACAGCCTCCTCCTGGCTGAGGTCTTCCTGTGTATGAAAAAGGGACATCGTTTTAGTCTTTTATTCATCAATCACACACAATTTTCACCTCATGACTGTTGCAAATTGAATGTTAACAAATATAACAGATTAGAATTCTGAGCCCAGCATTTTTCATTCTTGTCCCAATTTTTGGTGCCCACTACTGTCTATTGATATGTAAAACACTTTATGAAATCAGCAATTAGTGATCAATAATAACATCTAGTAAACATCATTTATTTATTGACCAGAAATCTGTAGAACAATGCTATACCTGGCTCCAGCTGGGCTCCTCCACTTCTTCCTGGCTGGAAGTCCCAGGTTGGACATCGGAAGCCTCAGCTGGGGTGAAAGATAGGGTGGAAGGAAGAGTGGAAGGAAGAGTGGAGAGGGATTCCCTGACATCAGTCTGGTCTGACAGAAATCGCAGTCTCTCATAGTACCACAGCCTGGGGACATAAATGTCATCTGCTGCAGCTCTGGATCTCTGGGAATCCGTGACCTTCTTGTGCTCCCTAAGATAAGTACTCCTCAGGCCACCAATTTTGGCTTTTAAATAGGGGATGGTTGCCGTGGGGACCACCGGCTTCACCAATTCCAGCAGTTTCTCCAGCGCTGCCTGCCTCTTTTGTTTATTATTGTATTGGGGATGTTTCACCTGCCACAGACAGGGCAGCTCCCTGCATTTGTCTATGAACAGGGGGAGGAAGTTGTGGTCATTGAAGCCATCCATTTTATCTGCAATACTCAAGACAAACCCTAATGTCACTCTAAAGTCTCCTAATCTTGTCCCAATATAGGCCTCAATCCAGAAGCAGTATAGGCCCAATTTAAAATCTTACCTTCGTTATTACAATCGGCGCCTCCGTTACTCCTTCCTCCGCTCACAGATCGTACGTACTGCGCACGCGTGTTACGCTTTATATACACTGCGCATGCGTGAAACGCCGCCCGCCCTTGGCGTTCATTCTAGTCTATTCCCCGCCCCTTCTCATTCGGCACAGTGGGGGAAGAGCACATGGTGGAGACACAGCAGGTGCGTGCTAATTACAGCAACGAGGAGGAGGAGGAGGAAAGCCCATAGCCAGAAATGTCCCGATCTCGGAGGAGACGATTTAAGGCCTCAAATATGTCCTTTGGGGAGATGTTGGAGATGGTGGACATCCTGAAGAGGGCCGACTATGACGGGAAGTATGGTCCTTACCCCAAGCCCAATGTCAGAAAAGCCAAGATCATGGTAAAAGTTGTCAAGAGTCTGCAGAAGAATTTTGGGTACGACAATCGAAAGATCAACTCAGGAAGCGGTGGTCGGACCTCAAATTAAAGGAGCACGAGCAGTACAGAAGGATCAGGAGAGTGCTGCAAAAAAGTAAGTAGTTGTCCTGTGTTCCTATTCTTTATTTTTCGAACGTTCGTGCTGCTCCATATGTTTTTCTTAACTGTTGTACATTTTAAAATGGCTACTTTCATGTTCATGGGCACAATATTAATCACACAAAACACGTCCCTTGATCCCCAGTGATAGCAGCTACCACATGTTGACATTCGGCAATTTGTGCGCATCTTCAAAATGTGGCTTTTCCAGGGGTGACTTCACCCCATCTGAACGCAATATCAAACACAGTTTATAAATACTCATGTCTGCTATTGTCTTCAATTTATAACAAAGTTGAACTTTGTAAGTTCCAGATTTGTGTATTTCTTGTTGGTTTTAAACATGCCAGTTTTACAGGACATTTCTACTTTTTTTAATGTGACCAAAAAATTGTTATACAACAAACATGTTGGTTTGTTTTAAAAACCTTTTATAAATGCACATGTGATTGTGCTGGTATTAAAAAGATTGATAATCAAGAATGGGTGGATTATTGTTTCAATGCTCGAAAACTTGTTTTGTGGTAAAATTGGTGTTTTCTGTGACAATGGAGGTTATTTCCTAAGGGCAAATCCACTTTGCACTGCAAGTGCAGTTTCAGTGCAGTCTCAAGTGCACTTGTAGTGCAAAGTGTCTTTGCCTTTAGTAAATAACACCCAACAATGCTTTCTAATGTTACCCAATCATGCCATTTTCAGGACTAACCACATTCCAATCAGGGTCACCTTAAACAAACACAAGCAGTAATAAATATCAGCAAATATTTGAGTAGGTAACTAATTTTTTTATTTAAAAAAAGGCTCAGACATTGTCTGGCATATTGATGGCCCCCTACCCGCAAAGTATTTAAGGTGTCTTTGACGGACCTCGCGGGCACTCAGGGGGGGCAAGCCAGGATGGCCAGTCTCAAGCGCCGTCAGGTTTGTTTCATTTCCATGAATTCCGGCCTCAGGCCCCATTGAGGCAGCATAGTTGGCAGAATTTCGCCTTAAAAAGTTGTGGAGAACACAGCACGCCAGGATGATATGATTCAGTTTATACTCCGCCATGTGTATGGGTGTAAGAAATAGGCGGAACCGGCTGGCCATGATTCTAAACGTGTTCTCCACCACTCTTCTGGCTCTGGCCAGCCGGTAATTAAAAACCCTCTGGTCCGGGGTGAGGGTCCTCATCGGGAATGGCCGCATAAGATTGTCCCCCAGCGCAAATGCTTCATCCGCAACGAAGACGAATGGGAGTCCTTCCACATTGTCTTCTGGAGGTGGCAAGTCCAAGCTGTCATTCTGGAGACGCCTGTAGAACTCCGTCTGGGTGATCACGCTACCATCTGACATCCGGCCATTCTTCCCCACGTCCACATACAGGAACTCATAAGTAGCCGACACCACCGCCAACATCACAATACTATTGAACCCCTTATAATTGCAATAGTATGACCCCGATTTGGTTTGTGGGACAATGTGGACATGTTTCCCATCAATTGCCCCTCCGCAGTTAGGAAAGTCCCACCGCTGGGCAAAGTGGGAAGCCACAGTCTGCCATTCCTGTGGGTTAGAAGGAAACTGTGGAGTCAAACAAGAAAAATAAATTAATCATTTTGCACATAAACATGGAAAGCAGATTAGGCACAAACATTCTTGGCCAACATCAGTATAACATTTAGTTTAGGGAGTATTTAAAGACAAAGGTATAAGGTCCACCTATCAGATTTCTCCTCCCCCCTCTCATGGGCCATTTCTAAAATTTTATGGGGGGGGCATGTTTTGGACAGGTAGCCCTCTCCACTTCATTGAGAGATGAATGCCTAAATAATGTGTATTACTTTGGCCAGCCCCTCCTTACTTACACTATTGGCCGCCCACTGGACAGGTAAGAAGTGTCATAATACAAAGATATAAATACACACTGTACACATTTAAGCACGTTTTGACATTCTGCTATTACCTATCAAGATAATAATAGGATACAAAAACTTTAAACAATACCATTTGAAAGTATTCAGGCAGGCCCTTGCACTACATGCTTTGGGGAATTCATCCATAAATCTGACCACTAAAGAGGTGGGTATAGTGTGTATGGGTTTGGCAAAGTCAGCAGATAGATGATTGGTATCAGCTGAGTTAGCAGTTGGGGGGAGGGAGGGTTCCAAATGATTTTGGGACACAAAAAAAGCCTCTGGCACTCTGCCTGAATTTAAAGCACAAATCGCAATTTACCAAATTTTAGGGGGTATTTAGGGTAAAGCACTACTATGGAGCTGACAAAATACATTGTTAAGTGACTACATGAGGTGAATATAGGCCCAGGAGAGCATGCTGGGGAGGTAAGTGAAGGCAAATATGTATGAAGGGCAAAAAAATTACCTAAAAAAACAGCATGCATGAGGACAAAGGGGCCATTCACAGCATATTACAATCATGGTAATTAGGGAATGAGGAAAGAAATACAATATAATATCAAACATTAAATACAATAAAATGTGATGTTAAAGGATAAAAATCTGCAGGACCTGGATGATGGCAGAACAGGTCTCTGGAATAATGATCCCCAGAGCCTGGGGGGAGATGCCTGTCAAGAACTTGAGGTCCTGCAGGCTTCTCCCCGTCGCCAAGTACCGCAGGGTGGCGACGAGCCTCTGCTCCGGAGTGATGGCTTGCCTCATGCAGGTATCCTGCCTGCTGATATAGGGGGTCAGCAAAGCCAAAAGGTGAAATACGGGGTCCGTCATCCGGAGAAAGTTCCTGAAATCATCAGGATTATTTTCACGGATCTCACGGAGCAAAGGAATGTGACAGAACTGGTCACGCTGGCGCAACCAATTCTTGGTCCATGGACTCCTCCCCACCCTGTTCATGGACTGGGCTTGTGTCACACAGCACGAACTCTACGAGGAGTACGTATACACAACATGGATAGAAAACGGTCGGCTGCTCAGAACGGAGTAACAGAACGCACTGAAGAACAGCAAGGCCTGTGAAGAGCGACCTGAAAAACAGTAACGAACGAACAAGAACACAATGACAGAGTCAAGGGTAACTCGCTGCATGCACTGAAGACCAGATACAAACCCACAAGCACAAACTGAACAGCAGAAAACGATCTGAAAACCACGAGTCTGAAAAAGCGCGAATCGTCTCTAACCAAACTTTTACTAACACGAGATTAGCAAAAAGAGCCCAAAGGGTGCCGCGCTTGGTTCTGAACTGCCCTTTTATAGTCTCGTCATACGTGATGTACGTGACCGCGTTATTGGTGATCGGAAATTCCGACAACTTTGTGCAACCGTGTGTATGCAAAACAAGTTTGAGCCAACATCCGATGGAAAAAATCCATGGATTTTGTTGTCGGAATGTCCGATCAATGTCCGATCGTGTGTACAGGGCATTACATTAAAGAGTGACTCCAATTCTGTTGAGAACAAGCAATTCCCTCAAAGTGATTAATGTACAGTACATTTTAGGCTTTTTAACAAACTTTGTTGCAGAGTCCTACCTTTTTTCTGCTCTGAAGAAAAAGTTGCTTGTTCCTCTATGTTTTTGGATACCGATTCAGAATGAGAATGACTGGTTCATTATAATCAGCTGCTGCACTGTTCCTCTTCTAAGGAGAAAGGCTGCAGAAATATTTTAGTTACATTTCTAGGAGGTCTTGTGTACATGAACTGTGCACAGAACACCTTGGTTGTCATACTGTTTTCTGTTTTACAGGAAATCACAGCTGATGCAGTTTCAAACAGAAAGTAATATTATAATATAGCTTCTGTAGCAATTGCATATGCTATAATATTTTTTTTCTTTTCATCATACACGAAACTGGAGTTTTCCCTTTAAGTACTATTTCCTATACCAGTTATGTGTCTTACAAGTATGGGTACAAATGCTGTAAAGTTGGGTTGAGAAAGAGTGTGGTGTCAATTTCTTTATTATCTGATGTGCTGGTTGACAGCACATCCAACTCTTTCGCAGGTTAAGCAAAAGGTAAAGAGAATCATAGGTTAGGGAAGGCCCTCCTACAAAATATATCATTTATTATAAGGTATAATAAGAACTACATATAAAGTCTGTACCTTTTGCACCACCCCCTTTCACAATATTATGTTAATTACTAGAGTACAGATCTAAAACTGAAATCTGGGCAGATAAAAAAGGACACCTATGAAAGCATGCTCTGAATTAATTTATGCATGAATAAATCTATTTTTAAGATGCAAACACTATAAGTATCTGAGCAAAGCTCAGACTTAGAAACAGCAGAAGAGGACAGTCAGTTATGCTGCAGTGCTCATATGCTAACAGGGATCTGCAAAGAGCAGATCGAAAGAGATATTAGCTCATCAATGTGCTGCTTCTCTTTTCACTGTCTAGTCAAGGGCTGGGGGAAGGACAAGACTTATGTTACACAATGGCAGCAGCAAAAAATCAGGTCATCTGCCACACAGGGCTGTGCTATGTGAAAGAGCTGTGTACATTTAAGAATTGAATGAATAGTAATTAAAATCCTTTAGCAGGTAAAAAAAATCTCCCATATATATATTTTATTTGTGTATTTAGCTGTTTGCCTGAATTTCAGCTTTAAGTTATGGCCAGCCTCTGGCTTAAATCTTTGGCCAGCTTTAGGCTTGCTAATACAAATCAGGCCTAATTTTCACATAATTATTTTGGAAGGGGATACATATGAAGTGAATCATTAAGGGCAGCATACAAAGGCAAAAAGTCTGACCAGTGTTGTTACAATATTTTTAAGATTAATGTGCAATTATCAGGTAAAGCAAACTGAGGAAAGTTTTCCCCCGTAGAAGTTACCACTTTGGTTTGTATTTGCTGCAGAGCAGTGAAATCTCACTGTTACGTTATAAATAACACCATTTATTAAAGTCACAATTTAAAATGAAATTTGTTATGTATGAGGATAACTAAAACCCGATCAGTTCACACTCTCCACTGTTTGCCTGGGGAGATGGGGAGATGGGGAGGTAAATAGATTGCTAGAAAGCAACCTGTGACTACAGCTTAAATTACATTTTACCAAGTGAGTTGAATGACTTTTTAATTACAGCACTGATATCCACATGCTGTCACCACTGCCTGATACAGCGGAGAATGATTTGATTTTTAACTTTGATGCACAAAGGGGAAATGAAAAGTACAGCTTTTTTCTTAGAATTGTAATTTTCCGCTTCCTTGCGAGGGAGGACCCTAATCTTCAAAGCTGTACAGTAGATAATGTTTTTTTTTTTTGTGATTTAGAAAAATGTTCAGAAATGCAGGACTTTCAGACTATACTGTGTTTCCTTGATTGTGATTAAACAGAAGCTTGTGTAACATAAAAGGTTGTCAAAATATTTTTTCATTAGTAGATATGCTGTTTTGGTGGGAGGTTGTTTTAAGTAAGAAATATAGCATTTTGTGTCTGAAAAGGCTAAGAACAAGAGAGAGCAAACTGATTAGCAGGTTAAAATTTCCATGCCCCTCAAGCAAAAAGATCTCTCTGTCACATTCACCTGTTCCTCATTCCAGAGATGGTGCTTTCCTTCTTTGAAAGGCCATTAGCATAGAGCCCATCAGAGGCCACCAGCATTGCAGCCAAGAACTCTTTTAAAGGGCTAGTGCCCTCAGGAAGTCACCAGATAACACAGGGAGCTTGGCATCCATACAACACATAACATTAGCAAGCAAGCCCCCTGTCTCCTGGTGTCTTTCTGTGGGCACTAGTCCTTTAAGATTGCACTTGGCTGTGGTGAATCACTGTGACATTTGTGAACTTTGGTTACTCCCAGTGTTCATATACTTGGTGCCTGCTTGTATTCCACATAAGCTTTCAATGCTTCAGCTGTGTGTCTTGAATACTCCAGTGATCCTGTGACCCCAGCAACCTTGTGCTGTTAGAAACTTTCCTTGGATCTTATGTTCCAAGCACCATTATGCTCCCAGAAACAATCCTATGTTTCTGTGATCCCAGTACCCCTGTGCTCCAATAGATTATTCTCTGTACCTTAGATCCCCACATGTCCATACTCCTAGAGACTCCCCTGTGTTCATGTGATCCCAGCACCCCAGTGCTCCCAGTTACTCTCACTAGTGTTCCTGGGACTCCAGGACTCCTGTGCTCACAGAGACTCTCCTGCGTGCCTATTATCCCAGCATCCAGTGCTCCCAGTGACTCTTCAGCTTTCCTGTGATCCCAGCACCCCCAGTTCTTCCAACAACACTCTTGTATTCCTGTGATCATAGAATTCCAGTGCTTCCACAGAGTCTCACTTGTGTTCCTGTGACTCTAGCACCTCTGCGTTCTGATACGCTCTCTCCTAAAGTACCCATGCTTCTTACTCTTTGCTTGTTAGTGTTTAGTTAGAGGTATGCAATCGGGGAGCTGTTCTGCAGTAAAGCCCATCACCCCTCGCAGGGTACTCTAACAAAAATCAGGTGGCTCCTTGGATACTGTGCCTCAGCACTGGTGAATGTGCAAACATTCCTAGTGGCAAATTTACTAAAACTGGAGAGTTCAAAATCTGGTGCAACTGTGCCTGGTAACCAATCAGCTTCTAACTTCAGTTTTTTCAATTAAGCTTTGACAAAAAAAAAAACTGGAAGCTGATTGGCTATCATGTACAGCTGCACCAGATTTTGAACTGTCCCGTTTTAGTAAATCAACTCCTTAGAGTCTTGTTTCTCCTGAGTCGCTGAGATATTCTGTCCTCCCATTATTCACTGTTATACTGTTACCTCTCAACTTCACCCATGTTATCACTTTCATGCTTCCACAGGTTTCTGCCACTCCTTGACCCTAGCGTACATTGTCTGCTTTATGACCTCCAGGGAACTTGTAAGTGTCCCTTCTGAGGCCTGTACCTCCACACAGCCCAGTTACATTTCCTAAATGCCTGGTTAGCCTAATCCTAGTGAATACGGACTCCCATCTGTGACACTTTCCCAGAGTTTCCCCTTGCCCCCAGTACCACCTTACCACGCTGAATAATTTTTTGCTGGTCTTTATCCAAAGCATTGTTGTTAACTGGTCCTTTATCCTTATATTCACTGGGATATCCTATAAGGGGAAGGAAGCAATGCTGGTCTGCATAGAGCCAAACACTAGCATTTCTCAGAACTTAAAACGTATGTCAAAACAAATACAAACATTTGTCAAGACATCAGTTAAGGCTTGATAAGTTGCAGTACACATATGTCAAAGTCCTGATCCCTTAATTTACATACAATTTGATTCCGCCAGTAATGACAGTTTAGGGTTATTTAAAGGGGGTTATTTACAAAAGGCAAATCCACTTTGCACTACAAGTGCAAACTACAAGTGCAAAGTGCACTTGAAATTGCACTGAAAGTGCACTTGGGAGTGCAGTCACTGTAAATCTGAGGGGTAGAGCTGAAATGAGGGGAAGCACTGCTGATTTTAACATACAATAATGTGCAAGCTAAAATGCTGTTTTTTATTTTCCTTGCATGTCCCCCTCAGATCTACAGTGACTGCACTTCCAAGTGCACTTTCAGTGCAATTTCAAGTGCACTTTGCACTTGTAGTTTGCACTTGTAGTGCAAAGTGGATTTTCCTTTCGTAAATAACCCCCTTAGTTACTTAGAGCAATATCACTTTAGGATCATTGATGAATTCATTACAGCATTGTCACCAGTGATCTTGCACATCTTTGAAAAAATACAAGCTTGTGCCTTGGCCTCCAGAATCATAGAACCACCACTCCTCAAAAATACTGTCAAGACAAAGGAGGTTATTTACGAAAAGGCAAATCCACTTTGCACTGTAAGTGCACTGAAAGTGCACTTGGAAGTGCAGTCACTGTAAATCTGAGGGGTAGATCTGAAATGAGGGAAAGCTCTGCTGATTTTTATCAACCAATCATGTGCAAGCTAAAATGCTGTTTTTTTTTTTTCCTTGCATGTCCCCCTTGTATCTACAGCGACTGCACTTCCAAGTGCACTTTCAGTGCACTTTCAAGCATTTGTAGTGCAAAGTGGATTTGCCTTTAGTAAATAACCCCCAAAGTACATCCATGTAAGGTAGAATGCTTGGCGTCTAAGAAATGTACAGTACCTTAGAGGTAATTTAAAGGTTGCAAAGGGCTGCAATACAAATATATATTAAGAATGCTTTCAGAAATAGAAGTTTTAATAGTTTATTTTATCAATTAACAAAATGTAAAGTAAATGAACACAAGAGAAATTCAAATCAAATCAGAATTTAGTGTGATCATCCTTTGTCTTCAAAACAGCATGCATTCATCTAGGTACACTTGCACACAGTATTTGAAGGAACTCAGCAGATAGACTGTTCCAAACATCTTGGAGAACTAACCTCAGATCTTCTGTGGATATAGGTATCAGGTGAAGAGCTGACAACTCGTCCTTCCAAAAAAGACACTTTATTACATCAAGTGAAGTGTACAGAGTACAGCCACTGTACTTTATACACTCCACTCGATGTAATAAAGTGACTTTTTCAAAAGGACGAGTTGCCGGCTCTTCACTTTATACCTCCATATTCTATTAGTGTTGGGAAGACACTCTGAGCAGGGACACCATCAGTCCACCTACATGGGGAATCTGTCTGGGCATTGAACTTTCTTCTCATGGCTTCTGTAGCTGTAGTATATAGAAAAGAACTTGTGCGCTGCTATGCAAATATATCTTATACTGTGAGATATTAACCACTTCAATTTTAGTCATACATTTAGGCCAAAATGTATTCGGCCACATGTCCTTAGTAAAAAAATGGTCAATACGCGTATATTTATTGGTTTGCGCAAAAGTTATAGCGTCTACAAACTAGGGTACATTTTCTGGAATTTACACAGCTTTTAGTTTATGCCTGCCTATCTCATTTCTTGAGGTGCTAAAATGGTAGGGCAGTACAAACCCCCCCCCCCAAATGACCCCATTTTGGAAAATAGACACCCCAAGGAAATTGCTGAGTGGCATGTTAAACCCATTGAATATTACATTTTTTTGTCCCAAGTGATTAAATAATGATAAAAAAATAAAAATATTTTTTTTTTTACAAAAAGTTGTCACTAAATGATATATTGCTCACACATGCCATGGTTATATGTGGAATTGTGCCCCAAAATACATTTTGCTGCTTCTCCTGAGTATGGGGATACCACATGTGTGGGACTTTTTGGGAGTCTAGCCGCGTACGGGGCCCCGAAAACCAAGCACCGCCTTCAGGATTTCGAAGGGCGTAAATATTTGATTTCACTCCTCACTACCTATCACAGTTTTGAAGGCCATAAAATGCCAAGATGGCACAAACCCCCCCCAAATGACCCCATTTTGGAAAGTAGACACCTGAAGCTATTTGCTGAGAGGCATGTTGAGTCCATGGAGTATTTTATATTTTGACATAAGTTGCAGGAAAATTACAAACTTTTTTTTTTTTTGCACAAAGTTGTCACTAAATGATATATTGCTCAAACATGCCATGGGTATATGTGGAATTACACCCCAAAATACATTCTGCTGCTTCTTCTGAGTACGGGGATACCACATGTGGGACTTTTCGGGAGCCTAGCCGCGTACAGGGCCCCGAAAACCAAGCACCGTCTTCAGGATTTCTAAGGGTGTAAATTTTTTATTTCACTCCTCACTACCTATCACAGTTTTGAAGGCCATAAAATGCCAAGATGGTACAACCCCCCCCCCCCCCAAATGACCCCATTTTGGAAAGTAGACACTCCAAGCTATTTGCTGAGAGGCATGTTGAGTCCATGGAATATTTTATATTTTGCCACAAGCTGTGGGAAAGTGACCAATTCTTTTTTTATTTTGCACAAGTTGTAACTAAATGATATATTTCTAAAACATGCCGTGGGCATATGTGGAATTACACCCCAAAATACATTCTGCTGCGTATGCGTTCCTGAGTATGGGGATACCACATGTGTGGGACTTTTTGGGGGCCTAGCTGCATACAGGGCCCCGAAAACTAATCAATCTGCCTTCAGGATTTTTAAGGGCGTAAATTTTTGATTTCACTCCTCACTACCTATCACAGTTTCGTAGGCTATAAAATGCCAAGATAGCACAACCCCCCCCCAAATGACTCCATTTTGGAAAGTAGACACCCCAAGCTATTTGCTGAGAGGCATGGTGAGTATTTTGCAGCTCTCATTTTTTTTCCGAAAATGAAGAAAGACAAGAAAAATGTTTTTTTTTCTTTTTTCAATTTTCAAAACTTTGTGACAAAAAGTGAGGTCTGCAAAATACTCGCCATACCTCTCAGCAAATAGCTTTGGGTGTCTACTTTCCAAAATGGGGAAATTTGGGGGGGGGGGGTTGTGCCATCTGGGCATTCCATGGTCTCCGAAACTGTGATAGGCAGTGAAGAGTGAAATCCAAAAATTTACACCCTTAGAAAGCCTGAAGGCGGTGCTTGGTTTTCGGGGTCCCGTACGCAGCTAGGCTCCCAAAAAGTCTCACACATGTGGTATCCCCGAACTCAGGAAAAGCAACAGAATGTATTTTGGGGTGTAATTTCACATATTCCCATGGCATGTTTGAGCAATATATCATTTAGTGACAACTTTGTGCAAAAAAAAAAAATTGTCTTTTTCCCGCAACTTGTGTCACAATATAAATATTCCATGGACTCGACATGCCTCTCAGCAAATAGCTTGAGGTCTGTACTTTCCAAAATGGGGTCATTTGGGGGGGTTTTGAACTGTCCTGGCATTTTATGCACAACATTTAGAAGCTTATGTCACACATCACACACTCTTCTAACCCCTTGAAGACAAAGCCCTTTCTGACACTTTTTGTTTACATAAAAAAATAATTTTTTTTGGCAAGAAAATTACTTTGAACCCCAAACATTATATATTTTTTTTAAAGTAAAGGCCCTACAGATTAAAATGGTGGGTAATTCATTTTTTTTCCACACAGTATTTGCACAGCGATTTTTAAACGCTTTTTTTGGGAAAAAACACACTTTTTTAAATTTTAATGCACTAAAACACACTATATTTCCCAAATGTTTGATGAAATAAAAAAGATGATCTTAGGCCGAGTACATGGATACCAAACACGACATGATTTAAAATTGCACACAAAAGTGCAGTGGCGACAAACTAAATACATTTTTAAAAGCCTTTAAAAGCCTTTACAGGTTACCACTTTAGATTTACAGAGGAGGTCTACTGCTAAACGACTGCCCTCGATCTGACCTTTGCGGTAATACCTCACATGCATGGTGCAATTGCTGTTTACATTTGACGCCAGACCAACGCTTGAGTTCGCCTTTGCGCGAGAGCAGGGGGGACAGGGGTGCTTTCTTTTTTTTTTTTTTTCTTTCTTTTTTTTTTGCTTTTTTATCTTATTTTTAAACTGTTCCTTTCATTTTTATTTTTTTTAGCATCTTTATTGTTATCTCAGAGAATGTAAATATCCCCTATGATAGCAATAGGTAGTGACAGGTATTCTCTTTTGAAATAATTGTGGTCTATTAGACCCTAGATCTCTCCTCTGCCCTCAAAGCATCTGACCACACCAAGATCGATGTGATAAAATGCTTTCCCAATTTCCCAAGTCAAAAAATGCTCGTAGCTTCAGGTTTCTTAGGCCATAGAGATGATTGGAGCCATTCTGGTCTCTGATCAGCTCTATGGTCAGCTGGCCGAATCAACGGCTGCATTCTCAGGTTCCCCGTTGGGACAGGAGTGCCAGAGAAAAACATGGAAGATGGTGGGAGGGGGGGCATTCCCTCCCACTGCTTGTAAAAGCAGTCTAGAGGCTAATTAGTTGCTAGGATTGCTTTTACATGAAAGCCGACTGCTGCCTGAAAGGAATGATACCAAGATGACACCTAAACCTGCAGGCATCATTCTGGTATAACCACTTAAAGTCCAGCAACATACCAGTACCTTGCTGGTCCTTGTTGGGCATATATTGTAAACTTTTTTTTCATGCAGCCTGTGGGCTGAACGAAAAAAAGAGATTGATCGGTGGGTATGCCCACCATTAGAATACCTCCCTTCATCCACCCACTTCTAATGATGGGCATATATGCATCGTTTATATATGCCGAAGCATGGGGGCATCCTCCCGCAAAAGGTAGGAACAAATCGCTCCTCCGCCCACTGCTGCCCCCACGCTTCGTCATATATGCTGTAGTATGTAACTATGGTGGTGAAATCACCTCCGACAGCGCTGGAGTCACGGCTTTATGTATCGTGGGAGCAAACGCTGTTGCTGTCAAGATAAATAAATCCGCGTTGCAACTGAATGGCGTACCTGCTAAGCAAATGATGGTTAACAATAAAACAAAATAACATTACAGTATAACAGTAATGCCCCGTTCACACGGTCGGATTTTCCGATGGAAAATGTCCGATCGGAGCGTGTTGTCGGAAATTCCGACCGTGTGTGGGCTCCATCAGACATTTTCCATCGTATTTTCTGACACACAAAGTTGGAGAGCAGGAGATAAAATTTTCCGACAACAAAATTCGTTGTCGGAAATTCCGATAGTGTGTACACAAATCCGATGGACAAAATGCCACGCATGCTCAGAATAAATAAAGAGATGAAAACTATTGGCCACTGCCCCGTTTATAGTCCCAACGTACGTGTTTTACGTCACCGCGTTTAGAACGATCGGATTTTCCGACAACTTTGTGCGACCGTGTGTAGACAAAACAAGTTTGAGCCAACATCCGTCGGAAAAAATCCTAGGATTTTGTTGTCGGAATGTCCGAACAAAGTCCGACCGTGTGTACGCCCTATAAGACTTACCATACCTGCAAAGCAAATACAAAAAAAAATAGTAAAAAATAAAACATTTAACGCAACCTGTGCCTAAAATATATATATGCCGAAGCATGGGGGCATCCTCCCGCAAAAAGAAGGAGCAAATCGCTCTTCCGCCCACTGCTGCCCCCACGCTTCGGCATATATGCTGAAGTATGTAACTGTGGTGGTGAAATCACCTCCGACAGCGCTGGAGTCACGGCTTTATGTATCGTGGGAGCAAACGCTGTTGCTGTCAAGATAAATAAATCCGCGCTGCAGCTGAATGGCGTACCTGAAAACAAAAAAATGGTTAACAATAAAACAAAATAACATTACAGTATAACAGTAAGAGTTACCATACCTGCAAAGCAAATACAAAAAAAAATAGTAAAAAATAAAACATTTAACGCAACCTGTGCCTAAAATATATATATATGCCGAAGCATGGGGGCATCCTTCCGCAAAAGGTAGGAGCAAATCGCTCTTCCGCCCACTGCTGCCCCCATGCTTCGGCATATATGCTGAAGTATGTAACTGTGGTGGTGAAATCACCTCCGACAGCGCTGGAGTCACGGCTTTATGTATCGTGGGAGCAAACGCTGTTGCTGTCAAGATAAATAAATCCGCGCTGCAGCTGAATGGCGTACCTGAAAACAAAAAAATGGTTAACAATAAAACAAAATAACATTACAGTATAACAGTAAGAGTTACCATACCTGCAAAGCAAATACAAAAAAAAATAGTAAAAAATAAAACATTTAACGCAACCTGTGCCTAAAATATATATATATGCCGAAGCATGGGGGCATCCTTCCGCAAAAGGTAGGAGCAAATCGCTCTTCCGCCCACTGCTGCCCCCATGCTTCGGCATATATGCTGAAGTATGTAACTGTGGTGGTGAAATCACCTCCGACAGCGCTGGAGTCACGGCTTTATGTATCGTGGGAGCAAACGCTGTTGCTGTCAAGATAAATAAATCCGCGCTGCAGCTGAATGGCGTACCTGAAAACAAAAAAATGGTTAACAATAAAACAAAATAACATTACAGTATAACAGTAAGAGTTACCATACCTGCAAAGCAAATACAAAAAAAAATAGTAAAAAATAAAACATTTAACGCAACCTGTGCCTAAAATATATATATATGCCGAAGCATGGGGGCATCCTTCCGCAAAAGGTAGGAACAAATCGCTCTTCCGCCCACTGCTGCCCCCACGCTTCGGCATATATGCTGAAGTATGTAACTGTGGTGGTGAAATCACCTCCGACAGCGCTGGAGTCACGGCTTTATGTATCGTGGGAGCAAACGCTGTTGCTGTCAAGATAAATAAATCCGCGCTGCAGCTGAATGGCGTACCTGAAAACAAAAAAATTGTTAACAATAAAACACAGTAAACTATAAAAAGAGAGAATAGAGAGAGAGAGAACAATAAAACGACAACTATTTTTGTTTTTTTTATTTTATATTTGTTTGTGTTTTTATTTTTTTTTACTTTTTTTTTTTTTACATTTTTTTTTAAAACTGTAACTTTTATAACTGTAACCGGTTCCAGGTTTGGGTCTCTCAAAATGCGATGGCATCTTGGGAGACCCTGTGAAAGTGTGTCCTAGTCTGTGCAATGCTGTACCCTACGCTAAAACTCAACTAGTGTATGGTAGCGCTCAAAACATTCACCAATGCAAAGACCAGGATTGCCAGGACAGGAGGGACAATAATAGCAGGTGTCACGCCTATATCTGCGCTTTCTGCAGACACGACATTTTCTTTGGGGGGCTCGTTGGGTAGGGGTACTCGGGAGGAGATAAGGAAAATGTCTCTCATGCAGCCGGCTTACTGCATTTGGTTGGGGAAGGTGAGGTGGAGCACCGTCTGAATACAGAAAGGCTCTGACGATCTCTTCCTGGAATTTAAGGAAGGATCCAGTCTGTCCTGAAGCTCTGTATAGCACATGAGCGTTCAGCAAAGCCAATTGAAATAAGTATACAGACACTTTTTTGTACCAGCGTCTGGCCTTACGGGCAACTAGATACGGCGCCAACAACTGATCCTTGAGGTCCACCCCTCCCATATTTTGGTTATATTCGTGGACACAGAGGGCTTTCTCCACAACACCAGTTGCCGTAGTAAATTGGACCGTTGTGTCTGCATGAAGGGAGGTAAGAACGAAAACATTCTTATTGTCCCTCCACTTCATAGCGAGCAAATTATTACACCACAAGCAGGCTCTCTCCCTCAGCCTAAGACGGGAATCTACAAGCCGCTGGGGAAAGCCCTGGCGATTAGATCGCACAGTGCCACATGCTCCAATTTGATGATCAAAAAGGTGACTAAAAAGTGGCACGCTCGTGTAAGGGTGACACCAAGTCCCACACAATCTTGCCAGCGCTTCCTATGTAGTCAGGGCAGTTTGTCGGCTCTACGTGACTATCTTTGCCCTCATAAACCATAAAACTACATGTATAGCCTGTGGCCCTGTCACAGAGCTTATACATCTTGACCCCGTATCTGGCACGCTTGCTGGGAAGGTACTGTTTGAATGACAAGCGGCCAGAAAATTTAATCAGGTACACATTAACGCAGACAACTTGATGGGGAGTAAACAAGTCTGCAAAGTGTTGGATGAAGTGGTTTACGAGGGGCCGAATTTTATTCAGGATCTCCATGAGGATGACAGAGTTCATTGTTGTTGAAGTGCATGAACCGCAAGATCTGCTCGTATCGTGCCCTGGTCATGGAGGCATAGAACAAGGGCATATGGTGAATTGGGTCAGTGGGCCAATATGACCGCAACTCACTCTTTTTAGTTATGCCCATGTTGAGGGAAAGGCCCAGAAAGAGCTTAAATTCAGAGAACGTAATTGATCTCCAATCTCTGGCAAGGGAGGACTGGGGAATAGTGGCGATGTGTTGACCAGCGTATAAATTGCTTTGGTCCACAATAGATCTATAGAGTTCTTCGGTGAAAAACAGTGAATAAACATCAAGTGGCGTAAAATCAACTGTTTCCACCTGAATTCCGGGTTGGCCAGTGAATGGGGGAAGTACGGGTGCTGCAGAAGTGGTGGGTTCCCAATTAGGATTGGCGAATGCAGCAGGAAGGGCACTATGGACACGTCGGGCCTCTTGGTGGCAGTGGGACACTACTTGTGCTTGCCACCTCGCCAGCTTGAACTGCACTTATGGGACTCGCCACGTCACCACATGATACTGCAGTGCTGGATGTACGACCAGGGTGTACTAGGCCTCTGGTGCTTGCCAGTTCACCAGAAGGAATAGCGGCGCTAGTACTGCTCTGCTCCATACGAGAGCCCTGCGGTTCTTGCACATCAAGGACAGAAGAAGAAGTTCGGGGTCTGGTACACCTGACCTTGGCAGGGACCAGAACTCTGTCATCAGAGCTATCTGTCATGGAGCCGCTGTCATCTACAGGATCGTATTCTGAGCCTGAATCTGACAGATTAGTGACTTCCTCTTCACTATCTGTCATGCTCAGAAACGTGTAGGCCTCTTCAGTGTAACTTTTATTTGCCATTTTGGGCTCTAAATTTAGTGGTACACTAGTGAGACTCACAGGTAAAAAAGCTCCTGACTGTTAGCGACTGTATCAAAACGCTACCAAAAAACTGTTAGCGATCGCAGGGATCAGGCCTGACTCTGTGAACGCTGCAGTTATACATGCTTAGTGTTTTGTTCGTGTCAGTGATCGATCGATACTGCACTTGGGTGGGCTGGGCTGGGCTGGGCCGAGGGGCAAAACGCAGGTGCTAGCAGGTATCTGGGCTGATCCCGCTAACACTGCGTTTTTGGAACCCTAAACTGTTGGGGACGCTAGTATAGATCTGATCGGATCAGATATTGATCCGTTCAGATACTATACCACTAAGGGAGGTGTATGCTGCGTGCGTGGGTGTTAGCGGTGCTGGCACTAACCTGACGCTGCCTGGAGCGACGCAGACCTTATCTGACCCTAAAACCTAACTTATATCACCGCTGGGCGATTAGGGGGTTAAACCTTTATTAGGTAATAAACAGCGGGTGCCCTGAAACTATAAAAAACTAACAGTTATACGGTGATCACTGGTGAAAGGGTTAACTATGGGGCAATCAGCGGGTTAAAACCTTTATTAGGTAGTATATGGGGGTCCCTGTCGCTATAAAACACTGACGGCGAACCTATATACTTACCTCCCTAAATAGCGTCACCTGTGTCACTAATACAGAGATCAGAAAAATGATTGCTTAGTGACACTGGCGACGGGGGATGATCACGGGGTCAAAACTTTATTAGGGGGGTAGGGGGTACCCTAGACCTAAAGGGGGCTAACCCTAACTGCCCTACCACTTATAACTGTCACAAACTGACACCAATGCAATAATCAGGAAAAAAAACAACTGCTTTTGGTGTCACTGTGACAGGGGGTACAAGGGGGTGATCGGGGGGTGACTGGGGGGTGATGGGGAGGTGAAAAGTGTGCCTGCGTGTTCTACTGGAAGTGTAGTGTTGGTGCAAACTTACTTGATGTCTTCTCTCCTTGGCGCTGGAACGAAAAGACCGGCTCGAGGAGAGATTACATCACTTCCTCCGCTTCTGTTTACATTACAGAAGCCAAGGAAGCATTTCATTCACCAGGAGCGATCCCGAGGGGGAGCCACGAATGAGTGGCCTCCCCCTCACCTCTGATCGCCCCTGGAGATAATCTGACCGCCGCAGGCACTGGGGGGTCTGATCGGACCCCCCGCCTGCTGGCAGGCAAGGACGTACAGGTAAGTCCTTATGCCTGCTCGTGCCATTGTGCCGACGTATATCGTCGTGCGGCGGTCAGCAAGTGGTTAACAAAGTGAACAAAGAACAGCTCCTACCATTCAATAAGTGAACTCACACTCATAAATAATAAAATATACAAAATAATGGTGCGCTTATTTAATATGCAACTGTAAAGCATTAGTAAAAATCCTCAACTGGAATGAATAAAGTGCAAAAAACTTGATAATAAAGTGCAACAAATTAAAAGCACACTATATAAGTACAAAATATGCCTAAAAAGTCCAAAAACAGTAATGATTCTGAAGAGGGCAGATGTCCCTCTCACTTATAAGTGTAAATCCAATTTCTGCTTGAACATAGATGTGCAATCACCGCCACTCTTTGAAGAAGTCACGTGACAAGGTGAACACCTTTGGGAGGAATTAGAGTGGAGACTGTGAGCCAGGCCTTCTCATCCACATCAGTGCCTGACCTCATAAATGCGCTTCTGGAAGAATGGTCGAACATTCCCATAGACACACTTCTAAACCTTGTGGACAGCCTTCCCAGAAGAGTTAAAGCTGTTAGAGCTGCAAAGGGTGGGTCAACTCAATACTCAATACTGAACCCAGGACTAAGACTGGGATGCCATTAAAGTTCCTGTGCATGTAAAGGCAGGCATCCCAATCTTTTTGGTAATATAGTGTAGTTTGGGGCTGATCTCATGCCATCCCCAAATACACTGTACTTTGTCTCTTTAAAAATGTCTGAGTTGTCAAATGAGCAGTTAAGGCCTGCATAAAGTAATATTCAGTAAGGCAATGGAAAGAGCAAAGCAAAAGTGTGAAGTACAGTAACCAATAGCAGCTAGATTAATTTTATTGTCATATAAGTCATATTGATAAAAATGTTGCTGAGGGATAATACATATAGTGTACATGGATAAAATAAATCATATGGAAAATTCAAACTTGTAAGGTAAAAGTCCTGCCTATTCTACATGAGTTTTCCCATAAGTCTTTTAAAGTAGTAATACTAGTTTTCTAAAGTTCTGGATGAAATATGGCTACAATCACCTAAAGTGCCGGGCAACATATTTTTTAATATAACACTTTTTTCATCCTTGGTGGAATCTCGCTGTTGCTAATCTTACGCAGCTTCCGTATGGCATTTTGTAGGATGAGTTTCCTCTATATGACAATGTGTATGATGCCCATGCAACACGTATTACAGTGGTCACTTGTGGTCTTTATTGGAAGCCTGTGTGACAAGATGACCACGCAGGAGCACAACTGACAGTATGCTGTCAACAGACAGAGTTTTGTCACTATATAGCAGGGCCTTTTATGGCAGGCACACCAAGGAGCATATTTACAAAGCAGTGCCAGTGATTTGCAGAAAACATTCACTGGTGGTGAATCAATCACTGTAATTTAAAACACATGTACCTGGAAGATTCACCTGCAGTAGATGTTTGCTAAATATCAGATTGGCTGCTTCATAAATATAATTTTTAGTTTTATTTAATAAAATATGTAATAAAAAAAAAGAAAATTACTTTTTAATAACATGGAAGATTTTAGCGACTGGGTTTGCATATTCTTTAATGTCATAGATGGTCTCCTGGACCAATAGGGAGGTCCAGGAAGACATGGGGCCAAGCTCAAAATTTAGAAATTTACTTAAAGCTGAGATTTGCATATAATGTTAGCTGCCTAAATCTCTTGATCTAATTGTTTTAATGTCCAATATTCACCAAAGGTAACTTCTGCATATGCATTTTTCATCATATGCACATTAGGAATTGCCCAGGTCTGTGACAGGTTTATTTATATTTATTTTGAGGGTGCAGAATGTAGGAAGTTTGCTAATAAAGTGCTATAAAACTTGTATTTCAGAATAAATACAGCCTTGTTATCAATCAAACCAATTTCTTTAGGCTGGTAGGTGATTAGGAATGGGGTATCTCTGAAGACTGTTGTATGACTTGAGGACATATTCATTCTCTCTTTACACACTTTTCATAAAAATTTTAATTACTTGTGTTGGTGCTTTCCTATTAGGACATATTATTCAGCTTTGCAACATCTGTCATCAAAAGAATATATCGTTTTTAATTGTTTCCCAAGTTACTGCTAATACATGCCATATCTAGATGATCACAAAGCCTTCCTTTCCTTGTCAATCACACATGATTAATGTCTCCTTTTTCAAAAGATGAGAAAATTACTACTTTTTAATCTTTGTATCAAGGAATTGACTGTAAGACACAGATGTTTTAATCTGAAATGAGAGAGTTACATTTAGTCTCATTGAGACTGTAATTTCCTGAGATAACGAACCAGTAAAAATGTATTATTTGACAATACAACATTGCTATTTTTATAGATCAGCGAGACATACAAAATATGAACCTGTTTTGATTTTTGTGTTCTTGTTTGTGATTTGAGTATCAAAATCACATTCTGAAGCTCAAAAGTTAAAAACAGAAATCTGTGTTATGTTATATTCCCATATAGGCTTTTTTTAAAGGGGTTGTAAACCCTCATGGTTTTTCACCCTAATGCATTCTATGCATTAAGGTGAAAAACCTTCTGTAGTGCTGCAGCCCCCCAGCTTCCCCGTTTTACTTACCTGAACACTGTCATCCTCAGGCCAGGAACGAACACACGAGCTCTAGCTGGTGTCTTGTGTCCTGATTGGATAGATTGATAGCAGCGCAGCCATTGGCTCCCGCTGCTGTCAATCAAATCCAATGATGAGGTGCTGGGGGTGGGGCCTAGTCCTGCATTCTGTGTGTCCATGAAAATATATGATCAGTTGTGGAAAAGTTCCCATGGGAATGCAGGCCACACTTTATTACCTTTCCCAAATACAAACCAATCTACTAAATAAAAGCTTATCTTTACATTGCTTTTACAGGTTTCTGCATTATGATCCAAGATATCCCACTGTTTGTTTAGCATTGGAGATGAGATTCTTTTGCCTTCCCTCATATAGCACGTTTAAGACCACCCCCTTGGTAATTATTCCACTTATATCTTTGTAGATTTGTCAATTTTTTTTTTGCTTATGGTCACTTGAGAAGATCTAATCATTCATATGATCCCGTTGATCCACGGTCTCTATAATGTGAATCCCTACATCCAACTCCAGCTCATGCGTCACACAGTACTCCAATTTTCAGTTGGTGAGTGCCAGCCCTGCTACTGTCAGTGTGCAGTTTCTTCAATAATCTGTACAACCCTGAGTATCTGCCTGGATGGTGGTTCTTTGGGTCTCCTCCTTCCCCTCCCCTTCAGCCCTGTTCCCCCCCCCCTCTTTTTCCCCTCCCTTTATCCCTTTTTCCCTCCCCGCTATGCCCCTCTTTCCAATCCCTGGTCCCTCCCCCCTTCTCCCCCTTACCTCCCCCCCCTTTCTCCTCCTCTTTCCTCCTTCCCCCCCTTCTTTCCCCCCCTCCCCTCCCTTCTTCCCTGGTTTTTCCCTTCCTCCCTTTCCCTTCCTTTTTTTTTTCCCTAACAGGTTGTTCCCCCTCTTCCAGCTTCCCTCCCCACGTTCTCCAATATCCTTCCCTGGTCTCTCTTTTTCCTTTCCCTTTTCCCCCCTGTGCTCCCCCTTCCTCCCTCTGCCCTCCCCTCTTTTTCTGCTTCCCACTTTCTGTCCCCTTACCCCTTTTCCGTATGCTCCTTCCGTTCTCCCTTCCCCATCCCCCTCCCCCCCTCTTCTCCCCCCCCCTTTCTTTTCTTTTTTTCCACTTCTCCCCTCCCTCTCCTGTCCGCATCAATTCCACATCTCTCTTTCATCCCGGCCCCCCTCCCCAACCCCTTATTTTCCTTCTCCTCGTTTCTCTGCCCTGTCACTCCCCCACGGGTTTCCACATAATTTTCCTCCCTACACCACTACCCCGGGTTATCTCAATTGCATGGCAATGGCACACCTTCTTTTGATATCACAGTATGGTGATGTTCATAATCAGTTAATCAAATATTTATCCATCAGAGGCTGTCTGTCATCCCCTGTGTCCGCCGCGGGAGGATTTATATGGGGTCCTGCATGCCCACAGAAATCTCCTGAGTGGGTGAGCTTGTCCTTATTTTTACCTTTTTGTATGGAGTGTTCTGATATCTTGTCATCAATTTTGCTGCAATAATTCTATATACATATATATATATACTTGTATTGTACTATGCTAAAACTACTTTATGTCATATTGTAGATATGGTTCTCCTGAAGAAGCGGTGCTAACCGGTCGAGAATTAAAGTTTTACATACACTTGCCATCAACCATCATCAAGAATTGCTGTGAAAGAACAATCTCTCCCTTCCCAATCAGGATTTGTTGGTGCTTGTCGGGTCCCGGTTCTCCTCCTCGCGGCGGACGCATGTTTGCCCTGGCAGCCTCCGGCTGCTTGTGTCTCTGTGTCTGGGAACTCGCTTCCCTTTGACAGGAGCGCGCGCTTGCGCAGTAGCACATTCCTGTGCACCTGCGCAGTGCGGGCGAACAGACCCGGTGACGTCAGGGACCGCCTACGTCGGCGTGCCCTGACTTCCGGGTTGGGGAGCTCTTATAGCGGCCAGCAATGGCTGCTGTATGAGCCTGATAGCCTTCTGACGCTGAGCCAAGTCCTGGATTGCTTCACATAAGGTCAGTTCTTTCCCTTCCCCTGTCTGCTAGCCGGCTGCCTGTTACCCTATGTCCCTCGGTTCTGTATGTCTGTGGCGCTGCTTGGCGCCCACCCTACTACTTTGTATGCTTAGAATTTGTCAGACATCCAACCTATCTCCACATTCATGGCTATGTAATCCTACATTATCTGATGGATGCGTCTTTCCAGCTTTGAGAGGGAATTACTATGCTTTTTTCGTTTATTTCACCACTCTTTCCCTTATGACTCTCTGCTCCCCTATTTTAGCATTTGTTATGAGACTGATCCTTGTAGCATCTATCTGTTCCACCACTGAACTTTGTAGAACAATTTTCCCTATTGCAATGTGTTTAGTAATCCTTATATACTAATCTTCCCCTTAGCCATAGTGACCTCTTTGTGACGTACCCACTGCCCTAGTTACTGGGGTGCCTGAAGTTACACATGTCCCTCACGGCTTCATATGATCCCGTTGATCCACGGTCTCTATAATACGAATCCCTACATCCAACTCAAGCTCATGCGTCACACAGTACTCCAATTTTCAGTTGGTGAGTGCCATCCCTGCTACTGTCAGTGTGCAGTTTCTTCAATAATCTTTACAACCCTGAGTATCTGCATGGATGGTGGTTCTTTGGGTCTCCTCCTTCCCCTCCCCTTCAGCCCTGATTTTTCCCCCCTCCCCCCCTCCCCTCTTTATTCCCTCCCTTTATCCCTTTTCCCCTCCCCGCTATGCCCCTCTTTCCAATCCCTGGTCCCTCCCTCCTTCTCCCCCTTACCTTCCCCCCCCTCCCCCCCTTTCTCCCCCTTTTTCCCTCCCCCCCTTCTTCCCCCCCCTCCCCTCCCTCCTTCCCTGGTTTTTCCCTTCCTCCCTTTCCCTCCGTTTTTTTTTTTTTCCCTAACAGGTTGTTCCCCCTCTTCCAGCTTCCCTCCCCACGTTCCCCAATCTCCTTCCCTGGTCTCTCTTTTTCCTTTCCCTTTTCCCCCCTGTGCTCCCCCTTCCTCCCTCTGCCCTCCCCTCTTTTCCTGCTTCCCACTTTCCTGCTTACCCCTTTTCGGTATGCTCCTTCCCTTCTCCCTTCCCCCTCCCCCTTCCCCCCTTCTTCTCCCCCCCCCTTTCTTTTCTTTTTTCTTTTTTCCCACTCCTCCCCTCCCTCTCCTGTCCGCATCAATTTCACATCTCCCTTTTATCCCGGCCCCCCTCCCCAACCCCTTATTTTCCTTCTCCTCGTTTCTCTGCCCTGTCACTCCCCCACGGGTTTCCACATAATTTTCCTCCCTACACCACTACCCCGGGTTATCTCAATTGCATGGCAATGGCACACCTTCTTTTGATATCACAGTATGGTGATGTTCATTATCAGTTAATCAAATATTTATCCATCAGAGGCTGTCTGTCATCCCCTGTGTCCGCCGCGGGGGGGATTTATATGGGGTCCTGCATGCCCACAGAAATCTCCTGAGTGGGAGAGATTGTCCTTATTTTTACCTTTTTGTATGGAGTGTTCTGATATCTTGTCAATAATTTTGCTGCAATAATTCTATATACATATATATATACTTGTATATGCTAAAACTACTTTATGTCATATTGTAGATATGGTTCTCCTGAAGAAGCGGTGCTAACCGCGAAACCGGTCGAGAATTAAAGTTTTACATACACTTGCCATCTAAAATTGTGCGGAATCCACTGGCTCAGACTATGTGGTATCTCCTTTTTTATGGTTATATGTAGTGTTGTTGTTTATAATCGCAATTGTATGCGGAATTGCATTTTTATGAATATTTTTTCTATTAAAAGTGAATTTTTATAATTAAATTTTATATTTTTTTCTGTTCCATACCCATTATTGTATACTGATATTGAGTACCGTAATAGTCCCCTCTCTTCCTCCTGTTGGGGGTTGAGACGCTAGCTGACAGTAGCAGCAACTGCGGCTACCGCTCTACCCTCTTACTTTCCTTGATTATGATATTCTGGGATGATGGTACCTGTACCTATTAAAATTCTTATGGTAATATAGGCCTTTCACTTTGTAAGATCTAATCATTTATGCTCTTTGATTTAGTTTGCTATATACACAGTAATGGCTGAAATTGTTGGCACCCCAGAAATTTTTCCAGAAAATCAAGTATTTCTCACGGAAAAGTATTGCAGTAACACATGTTTTGCTATACACATGTTTATTCCCTTTGTGTGTATTGGAACAAAACAAAAAAAGGGAGAAAAAAAAGCAAACTGGACATAATGTCACAAAAACTCCCAAAATGGGCTGATCAAAATTCTTGGCACCCTTAACTTAATATTTGGTTGCACACCCTTTGGAAAAAATAACTGAAATCAGTCGCTTCCTATAACCATCAATAAGCTTTTTACACCTCTCACCTGGAATTTTGGACCACTCTTCCTTTGCAAACTGCTCCAGGTCTCTCTTACTGGAAGGGCGCCTTTTCCCAACTGCAATTTTAAGATCTCTCCACAGGTGTTCAATGAGATTTAGATCTGGACTCATTGCTGGCCACTTTAGAACTCTCCAGCGCTTTGTTGCCATTCATTTCTGGGTGCTTTTTGACGTATGTTTGTCGGTATAAAATCCTTTTAGTAACCCTCAGATTTCATGATGCCTTGCACACATTCAAGGCACCCAGTGCCAGAGGCAGCAAAACAACCTCAAAACATCATTGAACCTCCACTATATTTCACTGTAGGTACTGTGTTCTTTTCTTTGTAGGCCTCATTCCATTTTCAGTAAACAGTAGAATGATGTGCTTTACCAAAAAGCTCTATCCTGGTCTCATCTGTCCACGAGATGTTTTCCCAGAAGGATTTTGGCTTACTCAAGTACATTTTGGCAAACTGTAGTCTTGCTTTTTTATGTCTCTCTGTCAGCAGTAGGGATGAGCTTCGTGTTCGAATCGAACGCATGTTCGACTCGAACATTGCCTGTTCGGTCGTTCCCAGAATTCTGAACGATATGGGCCGTTCGTGCCAAATTCGAGTGGCGCGTCACGGGCCATAATTCACTGCGGCATCGCAGTGCATTGCTGGCTGATGATTGGCCAAGCATGCTTGGCCAATCACAGCGCCGTCTGTACAGAGAGCCGTAATTGGCCAAAGCCATGGTGGCTTTGGCCAATTATGGCTCAGGGGGTTTAGTGCACGCCCCAAACTATATAAGGCCGCCTGCATGGCGGCCCTGTGTAGTGTGTCCTGGAATTGAGAGAGAGATGGATAGACAGAGAGACAGTGTCCTTTGATTTAAGTTAGATAGAGTAGGCAGGAGAGTCAGTTAGCTGCACTTACAGTGTATTGTGTATATATATATATATATATATATATATATATATATATATATATATATATATATATATATATATATACATCCTAGGTGTTGTGTGTATATATATATATATATCTCACAGAACAAGGATTTTAAAACCAAATTTGCCCAGATTCTCAATAAATGTTCCTTTGATATCATGACACTAACTGTGCAATTCTTGCAACAAGAGAGGACTCTCATACAGCAGGAGATTGCTGAACTTGAAAGACAGTTACAACAATGCTCTAATCAAGAGGAACTACAGGAATTCAAGAAAATGAATAATGACAAATTAGAAAGATTTCGCACCAATATTCAACTCCGCAAGCGTACAAAACTTGAACGAGATCGGGAAGATTATAAAAACGATCGTGTCTACAATTGGACTGATCCTACATATTACCATTCAAAGGGCTACAGAAAAATACAACGAAAAAATCTGGCTAGCTCAAACTCCTCTATGACTTCTACTGGATCATCCACCAGTGTATCAACTACTCCTTTTTTACCAGGGAACCTGACCGAATCCGGACCAGGAGGGGCGGTCGGCGAACAAAGAAAAGACACAGCAGGGGGTGTAACCACCAGACGCCAGAACCGCCAGAGACATTAGATGAAAACCTGGTACATAACATTTCTTCTATTGTTTTGTCTAAAACTGAACTAAGTGTTTTGAATAAGGGTTTGGGTTTTTGCCCTAAAGAGAAAATGAATGATTTTGTACTTAAACAGGATTTATATAGATTTTATAGACAATTAAGATTTAAAGCATACTATTCTGGTGCGGCTACTGCCACAACTAAGGAATCATCAATATTATCAATCAAAAACATGGGTTTAAAACCAAAAAGCACTAAAGTACCACCCACTTCATGTGCTGCTGTAGAGGTATATATAGAGAAAGTGGAAAATGACATAAAACTATTTTTGTGTGACAGAGATAAGAGAGACCATATACCCCACAATCTAAATAGAGATGAGATTGCAGCGTTAAACTCCTTGTCAGTCCGGCATGATATCACTATCAAGCCGGCTGACAAGGGGGGAGCTATTGTGGTTATGGACACATCCATGTATGAAAATGAAGTAATGAAACATCTTAGTGATACCCTTACTTATAAAAGACTTGATTGTTCTCCTGTTTTTAAAGTACAAAAAAGGATAAAAACTACTCTAACTAAGGCAGTTAAACAAAAAATCATTGATGATGAAACTATGGAGTTTTTGGTATGTGAATATCCGGTTACACCGGTACTGTATATGTTACCAAAAATCCATAAAGACCCTAAAAATCCCCCGGGACGTCCCATTGTATCAGGGATGGAATCTGTGACAACACATCTAGCACAATACCTGGATAAGTGTTTGACACCATTGCTATTAAACACTAAATCATTTATAAGAGATACTACTGACTTTTTGTCAAAAATTCAAGATATAAACTTGTCATCAGATTCCATCCTGATATCATGGGACGTCTCCAGTTTATTTACTATCATTCCACATGATTTAGGAATAGAGGCATGTCAGCGATTGTTAATTCAATCAGGCACCTATAAAACCGAACAGATTTCATTTCTGCTTGACCTTTTGAAAATTACTCTTGAAGAGAACTATTTTCTTTTCAGGGATACTCATTTCTTGCAACTGAACGGAGCAGCGATGGGTTCAAATGTTGCACCCCCATATGCGAACGCATTTATGAATATGATAGAGACGTCCTTTATTTATGTCAATGATTTATTTTTAAAACATTGCCAATGTTGGTACAGATTTGTGGACGATATTTTCACTATATGGGATGGCAACATGGAAAGCCTATACTTATTTGATAAATACATTAACTATTTAGTACCTGGATTAAAGTTTAATATTGAAATTGGTAAAAATGAGATCTCCTTTCTTGATACTCTTCTTAAATTGAACAATGGGCAGATAACTACCGACTTATATGTGAAACCCACAGACCGTAACCAATTGCTACATTTTAATAGCTTTCATCCCCCAAACGTTTTTTCATCCATCCCAAAAAGTCAGACGATGAGGGTGCAGCGGATCGTGAGTGACCCGCTGTGCCGTGTTCAGAGAATTAATGAAATAAAAAACAAACTTATTAGTAGAAGATACCCGTAAGCTTTAGTTAATATTGATTATTCTAATACTGATTGTAATCGATCACCCCGAAAAGAAAACAAGAGAATCCCCTTTATTATGCAGTATCATCCCTTCTCCAACAAAATCAACCAAATTATCAAAAGACATTGGAATCTTTTAAGATCCAGTTACCCCATGGTACAGGAATTCTGGAATCCACCCATGTCCTCCTATAGAAAAGGTAGAACGATACGAGATCGATTGATTAAATCTGATCAACCTGTGGCTGCAGCAGCCAAACTAACCTTTCTGGGACCTAAAAATCTGGGATCGTATCCCTGCTTGTCATGCATACAATGTAACTCTATGATTAAAGGTAAATACTTTACACATCCACATAGGGGTTTCAACATCCCCATACGGGGTTACTATACATGCCAATCTTCATATGTAATTTATGCCATAAAGTGCCCGTGCGGTTTAGTTTATGTAGGGGAGACTACACAAAAAATTAAAGATAGGATAGCGAGACACAAATACTCAATACGAGATAAATTAACCCAATTACCGCTGGCGAGACACTTTTTGGAATTTGGCCACAATGTATCACAACTAAAGTATATGGTCCTAGAAGGTATTGAAAAAAATAGGAGAGGATTGAATTGATTCTAAGAAAAAGAGAAGTATACTGGATACATTTTTTGAATACAATTGCTTCATATGGCTTAAATGTTGATTTGGATCTTTATTTATTTGTTTAATTATTGGAATAAGCATTTAAAAGTAGCCAGATAAAATAACTTCATGATGGGGATATCTTTTTGTTTTTACTCATGAATGCAACATTTCCCTGCGTTTTTATAGGTATTCTAAATATTCTATGATGCGAGTGAGGAGAATGAGAGATTTGACACCTGTTGCTTATCCTAGCTTTAATGGCATGTTATAGATAAATATATGCATATATAGATGTTAAATGGTATGCGATTTGAACTAATTAGCCATATTGATTCCATATGTGAAGTACTTCACTAAACCTGTATTTAAATGAATGATTGGATTGAAACCCTCAGATGTGCTTCAATGGATCTTAGGAAGGGCGTAAGCTGACTAGCCCGAGACGTAATCCATCCATCCATCCATATCTGAATCTACTTGTGTCTGAAACTGTGTAGGCATTTCGTGCCTGTGATTTTGGATTATACTTGCTTTGTAAATTCCTGCTGAAGATATTGTGAAATAAAGCAAAGAAATTTTTAAGTGCAGCAACCTCTTGGACTCTTTTTCTATATACAAGGTCGGTGGGAAGACCTGATTGCTGGCACTAAATTGTAAGCAGAGTGCGGTTCTCCTCCACAAGCGAATAAATATATATATATATATATATATATATATATATATATATATATATATATATATATATATATATATATATATATATATAATATATATATACTGTATTCAGTTTAGCTAGATCCGTTCCTCTTATTCTCTTCCTACTACTGACAGGCAGGCAGGTGTTTTTACAGTATTTACAGCTACCTGAAGAAAATTGCTGGTGTTCTTCTGATCCTATTAGTCCTATTAGCTACAGTATTTACAGTTAGTGTAGTGCGTCCTCTGCACAGTGTGCACCTAAAGCTACCTGAAGAAAATTAGTGTTCTTCTGATCCTACTAGTACAGTACCGCAGGCAGCTACAGTATTTACAAGTTAGTGTAGGGCGTCCTCTGCACGGTGTGCACCTAAAGCTACCTGAAGAAAATTAGTGGTGTTCTTCCGTTCCTATTAGTAAAGTACCAAAGGCAGCTGTAGCATTTACAAGTTAGTGTAGTGCGTCCTCTGCACAGTGTGCACCTAAAGCTACCTAAAGAAAATTAGTGGTGTTCTTCTGATCCTATTAGTACAGTACCACAGGCAGCTGCAGTTTTACAAGTTAGTGTAGTGCGTCCTCTGCACAGTGTGCACCTAAAGCTACCTGAAGAAAATTAGTGGTGTTCTTCTGATCCTATTAGTACAGTACCGCAGGTAGCTGCAGTATTTACAAGTTTGTTTAGTGCGTCCTCTGAACAGTGTGCACCTAAAGCTACCTAAACAAAATTAGTGGTGTTCTTGTGCTCCTATTAGCGCAGTACCGCAGGCAGCTGCAGTATTTACAAGTTAGTGTAGTGCGTCCTCTGCACAGTGTGCACCTAAAGCTACCTGAAGAAAATTAGTGGTGTTCTTCTGATCCTATTTGTACAGTACCACAGGCAGCTGTAGTATTTACAAGTTCGTGTAGTGCGTCCTCTGCACAGTGTGCACCTAAAGCTACCTGAAGAAAATTAGTGGTGTTCTTCTGATCCTATTAATACCACAGGCAGGCAGCTACAGTATTTACAGTTAGTGTAGTGCGTCCTCTGCACAGTGTGCACCTAAAGCTACCTGGAGACAATTGCTGTTGTTCTGCTCCTATTAATATCACAGGCAGGCAGCTACAGTATTTACAGTTAGTGCACTGTGTCCTCCACAGTGTGCACCTAAAGCTACCTGAAGAAAATTAGTGGTGTTCTTCTGATCCTATTAATACCACAGGCAGGCAGCTACAGTATTTACAGTAAGTGTAGTGCGTCCTCTGTACAGTGTGCACCTAAAGCTACCTGAAGAAAATTAGTGTTCTTCTGATCTTATTAGTACAGGACCACAGGCAGCTGTAGTATTTACAAGTTAGTGTAGTGCGTCCTCTGCACAGTGTGCACCTAAAGCTACCTGAAGAAAATTAGTGGTGTTCTTCTGATCCTATTAATACCACAGGCAGGCAGCTACAGTATTTACAGTTAGTGTAGTGCGTCCTCTGCACAGTGTGCACCTAAAGCTACCTGAAGACAATTGCTGTTGTTCTCATACTAATAATACTACAGGCAGGCAGCTACAGTATTTACAGATAGTGCACTTTGTCCTCTGCACAGTCTGCACCTAAAGCTACCTGAAGAAAATTAGTGGTGTTCTTCTGATCCTATTAATACCACAGGCAGGCAGCTACAGTATTTACAGTTAGTGTAGTGCGTCCTCTGTACAGTGTGCACCTAAAGCTACCTGGAGACAATTGCTGTTGTTCTGCTCCTATTAATACCACAGGCAGGCAGCTACAGTATTTACATTTAGTGCACTGTGTCCTCTGCACAGTGTGCACCTAAAGCTACCTGAAGAAAATTAGTGGTGTTCTTCTGATCCTATTAATACCACAGGCAGGCAGCTACAGTATTTACAGTTAGTGTAGTGCGTCCTCTGCACAGTGTGCACCTAAAGCTACCTGGAGACAATTGCTGTTGTTCTGCTCCTATTAATACCACAGGCAGGCAGCTGCAGTATTTACAGTTAGTGCACTGTGTCCTCTGCACAGTCTGCAACTAAAGCTACCTGAAGAAAATTAGTGGTTTTCTTCTGATCCTATTAATACCACAGGCAGGCAGCTACAGTATTTACAGTTAGTGTAGTGCGTCCTCTGCACAGTGTGCACCTAAAGCTACCTGAAGACAATTGCTGTTGTTCTCATACTAATAATACTACAGGCAGGCAGCTACAGTATTTACAGATAGTGCACTTTGTCCTCTGCACAGTCTGCACCTAAAGCTACCTGAAGAAAATTAGTGGTGTTCTTCTGATCCTATTAATACCACAGGCAGGCAGCTACAGTATTTACAGTTAGTGTAGTGCGTCCTCTGTACAGTGTGCATCTAAAGCTACCTGAAGAAAATTAGTGTTCTTCTGATCTTATTAGTACAGTACCACAGGCAGCTGTAGTATTTACAAGTTAGTGTAGTCCGTCCTCTGCACAGTGTGCACCTAAAGCTACCTGAAGAAAATTAGTGGTGTTCTTCTGATCCTATTAATACCACAGGCAGGCAGCTACAGTATTTACAGTTAGTGTAGTGCATCCTCTGCACAGTGTGCACCTAAAGCTACCTGAAGACAATTGCTGTTGTTCTCATACTAATAATACTACAGGCAGGCAACCACAGTATTTACAGATAGTGCACGTTGTCCTCTGCACAGTCTGCACCTAAAGCTACCTGAAGAAAATTAGTGGTGTTCTTCTGATCCTATTAATACCACAGGCAGGCAGCTACAGTATTTACAGTTAGTGTAGTGCGTCCTCTGCAGTATGCACCTAAAGCTACCTGAAGAAAATTAGTGTTCTTCTGATCCTATTAGTACAGTACCGCAGGCAGCTACAGTATTTACAATTAGTGTAGTGCGTCCTCTGCACGGTGTGCACCTAAAGCTACCTGAAGAAAATTAGTGGTGTTCTTCTGATCCTATTAATACCACAGGCAGGCAGCTACAGTATTTACAGTTAGTGTAGTGCGTCCTCTGTACAGTGTGCACCTAAAGCTACCTGAAGAAAATTAGTGTTCTTCTGATCTTATTAGTACAGTACCACAGGCAGCTGTAGTATTTACAAGTTAGTGTAGTGCGTCCTCTGCACAGTGTGCACCTAAAGCTACCTGAAGAAAATTAGTGGTGTTCTTCTGATCCTATTAATACCACAGGCAGGCAGCTACAGTATTTACAGTTAGTGTAGTGCGTCCTCTGCACAGTGTGCACCTAAAGCTACCTGAAGACAATTGCTGTTGTTCTCATACTAATAATACTACAGGCAGGCAGCTACAGTATTTACAGATAGTGCACTTTGTCCTCTGCACAGTCTGCACCTAAAGCTATCTGAAGAAAATTAGTGGTGTTCTTCTGATCCTATTAATACCACAGGCAGGCAGCTACAGTATTTACAGTTAGTGTAGTGCGTCCTCTGTACAGTGTGCACCTAAAGCTACCTGGAGACAATTGCTGTTGTTCTGCTCCTATTAATACCACAGGCAGGCAGCTACAGTATTTACATTTAGTGTACTGTGTCCTCTGCACAGTCTGCACCTAAAGCTACCTGAAGAAAATTAGTGGTGTTCTTCTGATCCTATTAATACCACAGGCAGGCAGCTACAGTATTTACAGTTAGTGTAGTGCGTCCTCTGTACAGTGTGCACCTAAAGCTACCTGGAGACAATTGCTGTTGTTCTGCTCCTATTAATACCACAGGCAGGCAGCTACAGTATTTACATTTAGTGCACTGTGTCCTCTGCACAGTGTGCACCTAAAGCTACCTGAAGAAAATTAGTGGTGTTCTTCTGATCCTATTAATACCACAGGCAGGCAGCTACAGTATTTACAGTTAGTGTAGTGCGTCCTCTGCAGTATGCACCTAAAGCTACCTGAAGAAAATTAGTGTTCTTCTGAACCTATTAGTACAGTACCGCAGGCAGCTATAGTATTTACAATTAGTGTAGTGCGTCCTCTGCACGGTGTGCACCTAAAGCTACCTGAAGAAAATTAGTGGTGTTCTTCTGATCCTCTTAATACCACAGGCAGGCAGCTACAGTATTTACAGTTAGTGTAGTGCGTCCTCTGTACAGTGTGCACCTAAAGCTACCTGAAGAAAATTAGTGTTCTTCTGATCTTATTAGTACAGTACCACAGGCAGCTGTAGTATTTACAAGTTAGTGTAGTGCGTCCTCTGCACAGTGTGCACCTAAAGCTACCTGAAGAAAATTAGTGGTGTTCTTCTGATCCTATTAATACCACAGGCAGGCAGCTACAGTATTTACAGTTAGTGTAGTGCGTCCTCTGCACAGTGTGCACCTAAAGCTACCTGAAGACAATTGCTGTTGTTCTCATACTAATAATACTACAGGCAGGCAGCTACAGTATTTACAGATAGTGCACTTTGTCCTCTGCACAGTCTGCACCTAAAGCTACCTGAAGAAAATTAGTGGTGTTCTTCTGATCCTATTAATACCACAGGCAGGCAGCTACAGAATTTACAGTTAGTGTAGTGCGTCCTCTGTACAGTGTGCACCTAAAGCTACCTGGAGACAATTGCTGTTGTTCTGCTCCTATTAATACCACAGGCAGGCAGCTACAGTATTTACATTTAGTGCACTGTGTCCTCTGCACAGTGTGCACCTAAAGCTACCTGAAGAAAATTAGTGGTGTTCTTCTGATCCTATTAATACCACAGGCAGGCAGCTACAGTATTTACAGTTAGTGTAGTGCGTCCTCTGCACAGTGTGCACCTAAAGCTACCTGGAGACAATTGCTGTTGTTCTGCTCCTATTAATACCACAGGCAGGCAGCTGCAGTATTTACAGTTAGTGCACTGTGTCCTCTGCACAGTCTGCAACTAAAGCTACCTGAAGAAAATTAGTGGTGTTCTTCTGATCCTATTAATACCACAGGCAGGCAGCTACAGTATTTACAATTAGTGTAGTGCGTCCTCTGCACGGTGTGCACCTAAAGCTACCTGAAGAAAATTAGTGGTGTTCTTCTGATCCTATTAATATCACAGGCAGGCAGCTACAGTATTTACAGTTAGTGTAGTGCGTCCTCTGTACAGTGTGCACCTAAAGCTACCTGAAGAAAATTAGTGTTCTTCTGATCTTATTAGTACAGTACCACAGGCAGCTGTAGTATTTACAAGTTAGTGTAGTGCGTCCTCTGCACAGTGTGCACCTAAAGCTACCTGAAGAAAATTAGTGGTGTTCTTCTGATCCTATTAATACCACAGGCAGGCAGCTACAGTATTTACAGTTAGTGTAGTGCGTCCTCTGAACAGTGTGCACCTAAAGCTACCTGAAGACAATTGCTGTTGTTCTCATACTAATAATACTACAGGCAGGCAGCTACAGTATTTACAGATAGTGCACTTTGTCCTCTGCACAGTCTGCACCTAAAGCTATCTGAAGAAAATTAGTGGTGTTCTTCTGATCCTATTAATACCACAGGCAGGCAGCTACAGTATTTACAGTTAGTGTAGTGCGTCCTCTGTACAGTGTGCACCTAAAGCTACCTGGAGACAATTGCTGTTGTTCTGCTCCTATTAATACCACAGGCAGGCAGCTACAGTATTTACATTTAGTGTACTGTGTCCTCTGCACAGTGTGCACCTAAAGCTACCTGAAGAAAATTAGTGGTGTTCTTCTGATCCTATTAATACCACAGGCAGGCAGCTACAGTATTTACAGTTAGTGTAGTGCGTCCTCTGCACAGTGTGCACCTAAAGCTACCTGGAGACAATTGCTGTTGTTCTGCTCCTATTAATACCACAGGCAGGCAGCTACAGTATTTACAGTTAGTGTAGTGCATCCTCTGCACAGTGTGCACCTAAAGCTACCTGAAGACAATTGCTGTTGTTCTCATACTAATAATACTACAGGCAGGCAACCACAGTATTTACAGATAGTGCACGTTGTCCTCTGCACAGTCTGCACCTAAAGCTACCTGAAGAAAATTAGTGGCGTTCTTCTGATCCTATTAATACCACAGGCAGGCAGCTACAGTATTTACAGTTAGTGTAGTGCGTCCTCTGTACAGTGTGCACCTAAAGCTACCTGAAGAAAATTAGTGTTCTTCTGATCTTATTAGTACAGTACCACAGGCAGCTGTAGTATTTACAAGTTAGTGTAGTCCGTCCTCTGCACAGTGTGCACCTAAAGCTACCTGAAGAAAATTAGTGGTGTTCTTCTGATCCTATTAATACCACAGGCAGGCAGCTACAGTATTTACAGTTAGTGTAGTGCGTCCTCTGCACAGTGTGCACCTAAAGCTACCTGAAGACAATTGCTGTTGTTCTCATAATAATAATACTACAGGCAGGCAGCTACAGTATTTACAGATAGTGCACTTTGTCCTCTGCACAGTCTGCACCTAAAGCTACCTGAAGAAAATTAGTAGTGTTCTTCTGATCCTATTAATACCACAGGCAGGCAGCTACAGTATTTACAGTTAGTGTAGTGCGTCCTCTGTACAGTGTGCACCTAAAGCTACCTGGAGACAATTGCTGTTGTTCTGCTCCTATTAATACCACAGGCAGGCAGCAACAGTATTTACATTTAGTGCACTGTGTCCTCTGCACAGTGTGCACTTAAAGCTACCTGAAGAAAATTAGTGGTGTTCTTCTGATCCTATTAATACCACAGGCAGGCAGCTACAGTATTTACAGTTAGTGTAGTGCGTCCTCTGCACAGTGTGCACCTAAAGCTACCTGGAGACAATTGCTGTTGTTCTGCTCCTATTAATACCACAGGCAGGCAGCTACAGTATTTACAGTTAGTGTAGTGCGTCCTCTGTACAGTGTGCACCTAAAGCTACCTGAAGAAAATTAGTGTTCTTCTGATCTTATTAGTACAGTACCACAGACAGCTGTAGTATTTACAAGTTAGTGTAGTCCGTCCTCTGCACAGTGTGCACCTAAAGCTACCTGAAGAAAATTAGTGGTGTTCTTCTGATCCTATTAATACCACAGGCAGGCAGCTACAGTATTTACAGTTAGTGTAGTGCGTCCTCTGCACAGTGTGCACCTAAAGCTACCTGAAGACAATTGCTGTTGTTCTCATACTAATAATACTACAGGCAGGCAACTACAGTATTTACAGATAGTGCACGTTGTCCTCTGCACAGTCTGCACCTAAAGCTACCTGAAGAAAATTAGTGGTGTTCTTCTGATCCTATTAATACCACAGGCAGGCAGCTACAGTATTTACAGTTAGTGTAGTGCGTCCTCTGCACAGTGTGCACCTAAAGCTACCTGAAGACAATTGCTGTTGTTCTCATACTAATAATACTACAGGCAGGCAGCTACAGTATTTACAGATAGTGCACTTTGTCCTCTGCACAGTCTGCACCTAAAGCTACCTGAAGAAAATTAGTGGTGTTCTTCTGATCCTATTAATACCACAGGCAGGCAGCTACAGTATTTACAGTTAGTGTAGTGCGTCCTCTGTACAGTGTGCACCTAAAGCTACCTGGAGACAATTGCTGTTGTTCTGCTCCTATTAATACCACAGGCAGGCAGCTACAGTATTTACATTTAGTGCACTGTGTCCTCTGCACAGTGTGCACCTAAAGCTACCTGAAGAAAATTAGTGGTGTTCTTCTGATCCTATTAATACCACAGGCAGGCAGCTACAGTATTTACAGTTAGTGTAGTGCGTCCTCTGCACAGTGTGCACCTAAAGCTACCTGGAGACAATTGCTGTTGTTCTGCTCCTATTAATACCACAGGCAGGCAGCTGCAGTATTTACAGTTAGTGCACTGTGTCCTCTGCACAGTCTGCAACTAAAGCTACCTGAAGAAAATTAGTGGTGTTCTTCTGATCCTATTAATACCACAGGCAGGCAGCTACAGTATTTACAGTTAGTGTAGTGCGTCCTCTGCACAGTGTGCACCTAAAGCTACCTGAAGACAATTGCTGTTGTTCTCATACTAATAATACTACAGGCAGGCAGCTACAGTATTTACAGATAGTGCACTTTGTCCTCTGCACAGTCTGCACCTAAAGCTACCTGAAGAAAATTAGTGGTGTTATTCTGATCCTATTAATACCACAGGCAGGCAGCTACAGTATTTACAGTTAGTGTAGTGCGTCCTCTGTACAGTGTGCATCTAAAGCTACCTGAAGAAAATTAGTGTTCTTCTGATCTTATTAGTACAGTACCACAGGCAGCTGTAGTATTTACAAGTTAGTGTAGTCCGTCCTCTGCACAGTGTGCACCTAAAGCTACCTGAAGAAAATTAGTGGTGTTCTTCTGATCCTATTAATACCACAGGCAGGCAGCTACAGTATTTACAGTTAGTGTAGTGCATCCTCTGCACAGTGTGCACCTAAAGCTACCTGAAGACAATTGCTGTTGTTCTCATACTAATAATACTACAGGCAGGCAACTACAGTATTTACAGATAGTGCACGTTGTCCTCTGCACAGTCTGCACCTAAAGCTACCTGAAGAAAATTAGTGGTGTTCTTCTGATCCTATTAATACCACAGGCAGGCAGCTACAGTATTTACAGTTAGTGTAGTGCGTCCTCTGCAGTATGCACCTAAAGCTACCTGAAGAAAATTAGTGTTCTTCTGATCCTATTAGTACAGTACCGCAGGCAGCTACAGTATTTACAATTAGTGTAGTGCGTCCTCTGCACGGTGTGCACCTAAAGCTACCTGAAGAAAATTAGTGGTGTTCTTCTGATCCTATTAATATCACAGGCAGGCAGCTACAGTATTTACAGTTAGTGTAGTGCGTCCTCTGTACAGTGTGCACCTAAAGCTACCTGAAGAAAATTAGTGTTCTTCTGATCTTATTAGTACTGTACCACAGGCAGCTGTAGTATTTACAAGTTAGTGTAGTGCGTCCTCTGCACAGTGTGCACCTAAAGCTACCTGAAGAAAATTAGTGGTGTTCTTCTGATCCTATTAATACCACAGGCAGGCAGCTACAGTATTTACAGTTAGTGTAGTGCGTCCTCTGCACAGTGTGCACCTAAAGCTACCTGAAGACAATTGCTGTTGTTCTCATACTAATAATACTACAGGCAGGCAGCTACAGTATTTACAGATAGTGCACTTTGTCCTCTGCACAGTCTGCACCTAAAGCTACCTGAAGAAAATTAGTGGTGTTCTTCTGATCCTATTAATACCACAGGCAGGCAGCTACAGTATTTACAGTTAGTGTAGTGCGTCCTCTGTACAGTGTGCACCTAAAGCTACCTGGAGACAATTGCTGTTGTTCTGCTCCTATTAATACCACAGGCAGGCAGCTACAGTATTTACATTTAGTGTACTGTGTCCTCTGCACAGTGTGCACCTAAAGCTACCTGAAGAAAATTAGTGGTGTTCTTCTGATCCTATTAATACCACAGGCAGGCAGCTACAGTAATTACAGTTAGTGTAGTGCGTCCTCTGCACAGTGTGCACCTAAAGCTACCTGGAGACAATTGCTGTTGTTCTGCTCCTATTAATACCACAGGCAGGCAGCTGCATTATTTACAGTTAGTGCACTGTGTCCTCTGCACAGTCTGCAACTAAAGCTACCTGAAGAAAATTAGTGGTGTTCTTCTGATCCTATTAATACCACAGGCAGGCAGCTACAGTATTTACAGTTAGTGTAGTGCGTCCTCTGCAGTATGCACCTAAAGCTACCTGAAGAAAATTAGTGTTCTTCTGATCCTATTAGTACAGTACCGCAGGCAGCTACAGTATTTACAATTAGTGTAGTGCGTCCTCTGCACGGTGTGCACCTAAAGCTACCTGAAGAAAATTAGTGGTGTTCTTCTGATCCTATTAATACCACAGGCAGGCAGCTACAGTATTTACAGTTAGTGTAGTGCGTCCTCTGTACAGTGTGCACCTAAAGCTACCTGAAGAAAATTAGTGTTCTTCTGATCTTATTAGTACAGTACCACAGGCAGCTGTAGTATTTACAAGTTAGTGTAGTGCGTCCTCTGCACAGTGTGCACCTAAAGCTACCTGAAGAAAATTAGTGGTGTTCTTCTGATCCTATTAATACCACAGGCAGGCAGCTACAGTATTTACAGTTAGTGTAGTGCGTCCTCTGCACAGTGTGCACCTAAAGCTACCTGAAGACAATTGCTGTTGTTCTCATACTAATAATACTACAGGCAGGTAGCTACAGTATTTACAGATAGTGCACTTTGTCCTCTGCACAGTCTGCACCTAAAGCTACCTGAAGAAAATTAGTGGTGTTCTTCTGATCCTATTAATACCACAGGCAGGCAGCTACAGAATTTACAGTTAGTGTAGTGCATCCTCTGTACAGTGTGCACCTAAAGCTACCTGGAGACAATTGCTGTTGTTCTGCTCCTATTAATACCACAGGCAGGCAGCTACAGTATTTACATTTAGTGCACTGTGTCCTCTGCACAGTGTGCACCTAAAGCTACCTGAAGAAAATTAGTGGTGTTCTTCTGATCCTATTAATACCACAGGCAGGCAGCTACAGTATTTACAGTTAGTGTAGTGCGTCCTCTGCACAGTGTGCACCTAAAGCTACCTGGAGACAATTGCTGTTGTTCTGCTCCTATTAATACCACAGGCAGGCAGCTACAGTATTTACATTTAGTGCACTGTGTCCTCTGCACAGTGTGCACCTAAAGCTACCTGAAGAAAATTAGTGGTGTTCTTCTGATCCTATTAATACCACAGGCAGGCAGCTACAGTATTTACAGTTAGTGTAGTGCGTCCTCTGCACAGTGTGCACCTAAAGCTACCTGGAGACAATTGCTGTTGTTCTGCTCCTATTAATACCACAGGCAGGCAGCTGCAGTATTTACAGTTAGTGTAGTGCGTCCTCTGCAGTATGCACCTAAATCTACCTGAAGAAAATTAGTGTTCTTCTGATCCTATTAGTACAGTACCGCAGGCAGCTACAGTATTTACAATTAGTGTAGTGCGTCCTCTGCACGGTGTGCACCTAAAGCTACCTGAAGAAAATTAGTGGTGTTCTTCTGATCCTATTAATATCACAGGCAGGCAGCTACAGTATTTACAGTTAGTGTAGTGCGTCCTCTGTACAGTGTGCACCTAAAGCTACCTGAAGAAAATTAGTGTTCTTCTGATCTTATTAGTACAGTACCACAGGCAGCTGTAGTATTTACAAGTTAGTGTAGTGCGTCCTCTGCACAGTGTGCACCTAAAGCTACCTGAAGAAAATTAGTGGTGTTCTTCTGATCCTATTAATACCACAGGCAGGCAGCTACAGTATTTACAGTTAGTGTAGTGCATCCTCTGCACAGTGTGCACCTAAAGCTACCTGAAGACAATTGCTGTTGTTCTCATACTAATAATACTACAGGCAGGCAGCTACAGTATTTACAGATAGTGCACTTTGTCCTCTGCACAGTCTGCACCTAAAGCTATCTGAAGAAAATTAGTGGTGTTCTTCTGATCCTATTAATACCACAGGCAGGCAGCTACAGTATTTACAGTTAGTGTAGTGCGTCCTCTGCACAGTGTGCACCTAAAGCTACCTGGAGACAATTGCTGTTGTTCTGCTCCTATTAATACCACAGGCAGGCAGCTGCAGTATTTACAGTTAGTGCACTGTGTCCTCTGCACAGTCTGCAACTAAAGCTACCTGAAGAAAATTAGTGGTGTTCTTCTGATCCTATTAATACCACAGGCAGGCAGCTACAGTATTTACAGTTAGTGTAGTGCGTCCTCTGCACAGTGTGCACCTAAAGCTACCTGAAGACAATTGCTGTTGTTCTCATACTAATAATACTACAGGCAGGCAGCTACAGTATTTACAGATAGTGCACTTTGTCCTCTGCACAGTCTGCACCTAAAGCTACCTGAAGAAAATTAGTGGTGTTCTTCTGATCCTATTAATACCACAGGCAGGCAGCTACAGTATTTACAGTTAGTGTAGTGCGTCCTCTGCACAGTGTGCACCTAAAGCTACCTGAAGACAATTGCTGTTCTTCTCATACTAATAATACTACAGGCAGGCAGCTACAGTATTTACAGATAGTGCACTTTGTCCTCTGCACAGTCTGCACCTAAAGCTATCTGAAGAAAATTAGTGGTGTTCTTCTGATCCTATTAATACCACAGGCAGGCAGCTACAGTATTTACAGTTAGTGTAGTGCGTCCTCTGTACAGTGTGCACCTAAAGCTACCTGGAGACAATTGCTGTTGTTCTGCTCCTATTAATACCACAGGCAGGCAGCTACAGTATTTACATTTAGTGTACTGTGTCCTCTGCACAGTGTGCACCTAAAGCTACCTGAAGAAAATTAGTGGTGTTCTTCTGATCCTATTAATACCACAGGCAGGCAGCTACAGTATTTACAGTTAGTGTAGTGCGTCCTCTGCACAGTGTGCACCTAAAGCTACCTGGAGACAATTGCTGTTGTTCTGCTCCTATTAATACCACAGGCAGGCAGCTACAGTATTTACAGTTAGTGCACTGTGTCCACTGCACAGTGTGCACCTAAAGCTACCTGAAGAAAATTAGTGGTGTTCTTCTGATCCTATTAATACCACAGGCAGGCAGCTACAGTATTTACATTTAGTGTAGTGCGTCCTCTGTACAGTGTGCACCTAAAGCTACCTGAAGAAAATTAGTGTTCTTCTGATCTTATTAGTACAGTACCACAGGCAGCTGTAGTATTTACAAGTTAGTGTAGTCCGTCCTCTGCACAGTGTGCACCTAAAGCTACCTGAAGAAAATTAGTGGTGTTCTTCTGATCCTATTAATACCACAGGCAGGCAGCTACAGTATTTACAGTTAGTGTAGTGCGTCCTCTGCACAGTGTGCACCTAAAGCTACCTGAAGACAATTGCTATTGTTCTCATAATAATAATACTACAGGCAGGCAGCTACAGTATTTACAGATAGTGCACTTTGTCCTCTGCACAGTCTGCACCTAAAGCTACCTGAAGAAAATTAGTAGTGTTCTTCTGATCCTATTAATACCACAGGCAGGCAGCTACAGTATTTACAGTTAGTGTAGTGCGTCCTCTGTACAGTGTGCACCTAAAGCTACCTGGAGACAATTGCTGTTGTTCTGCTCCTATTAATACCACAGGCAGGCAGCTACAGTATTTACATTTAGTGCACTGTGTCCTCTGCACAGTGTGCACCTAAAGCTACCTGAAGAAAATTAGTGGTGTTCTTCTGATCCTATTAATACCACAGGCAGGCAGCTACAGTATTTACAGTTAGTGTAGTGCGTCCTCTGCACAGTGTGCACCTAAAGCTACCTGGAGACAATTGCTGTTGTTCTGCTCCTATTAATACCACAGGCAGGCAGCTACAGTATTTACAGTTAGTGTAGTGCGTCCTCTGTACAGTGTGCACCTAAAGCTACCTGAAGAAAATTAGTGTTCTTCTGATCTTATTAGTACAGTACCACAGGCAGCTGTAGTATTTACAAGTTAGTGTAGTGCGTCCTCTGCACAGTGTGCACCTAAAGCTACCTGAAGAAAATTAGTGGTGTTCTTCTGATCCTATTAATACCACAGGCAGGCAGCTACAGTATTTACAGTTAGTGTAGTGCGTCCTCTGCACAGTGTGCACCTAAAGCTACCTGAAGACAATTGCTGTTGTTCTCATACTAATAATACTACAGGCAGGCAGCTACAGTATTTACAGATAGTGCACTTTGTCCTCTGCACAGTCTGCACCTAAAGCTACCTGAAGAAAATTAGTGGTGTTCTTCTGATCCTATTAATACCACAGGCAGGCAGCTACAGAATTTACAGTTAGTGTAGTGCGTCCTCTGTACAGTGTGCACCTAAAGCTACCTGGAGACAATTGCTGTTGTTCTGCTCCTATTAATACCACAGGCAGGCAGCTACAGTATTTACATTTAGTGCACTGTGTCCTCTGCACAGTGTGCACCTAAAGCTACCTCAAGAAAATTAGTGGTGTTCTTCTGATCCTATTAATACCACAGGCAGGCAGCTACAGTATTTACAGTTAGTGTAGTGCGTCCTCTGCACAGTGTGCACCTAAAGCTACCTGGAGACAATTGCTGTTGTTCTGCTCCTATTAATACCACAGGCAGGCAGCTGCAGTATTTACAGTTAGTGCACTGTGTCCTCTGCACAGTCTGCAACTAAAGCTACCTGAAGAAAATTAGTGGTGTTCTTCTGATCCTATTAATACCACAGGCAGGCAGCTACAGTATTTACAGTTAGTGTAGTGCGTCCTCTGCACAGTGTGCACCTAAAGCTACCTGGAGACAATTGCTGTTGTTCTGCTCCTATTAATACCACAGGCAGGCAGCTACAGTATTTACAGTTAGTGCACTGTGTCCACTGCACAGTGTGCACCTAAAGCTACCTGAAGAAAATTAGTGGTGTTCTTCTGATCCTATTAATACCACAGGCAGGCAGCTACAGTATTTACAGTTAGTGTAGTGCGTCCTCTGTACAGTGTGCACCTAAAGCTACCTGAAGAAAATTAGTGTTCTTCTGATCTTATTAGTACAGTACCACAGGCAGCTGTAGTATTTACAAGTTAGTGTAGTCCGTCCTCTGCACAGTGTGCACCTAAAGCTACCTGAAGAAAATTAGTGGTGTTCTTCTGATCCTATTAATACCACAGGCAGGCAGCTACAATATTTACAGTTAGTGTAGTGCGTCCTCTGCACAGTGTGCACCTAAAGCTACCTGAAGACAATTGCTGTTGTTCTCATAATAATAATACTACAGGCAGGCAGCTACAGTATTTACAGATAGTGCACTTTGTCCTCTGCACAGTCTGCACCTAAAGCTACCTGAAGAAAATTAGTAGTGTTCTTCTGATCCTATTAATACCACAGGCAGGCAGCTACAGTATTTACAGTTAGTGTAGTGCGTCCTCTGTACAGTGTGCACCTAAAGCTACCTGGAGACAATTGCTGTTGTTCTGCTCCTATTAATACCACAGGCAGGCAGCTACAGTATTTACATTTAGTGCACTGTGTCCTCTGCACAGTGTGCACCTAAAGCTACCTGAAGAAAATTAGTGGTGTTCTTCTGATCCTATTAATACCACAGGCAGGCAGCTACAGTATTTACAGTTAGTGTAGTGCGTCCTCTGCACAGTGTGCACCTAAAGCTACCTGGAGACAATTGCTGTTGTTCTGCTCCTATTAATACCACAGGCAGGCAGCTGCAGTATTTACAGTTAGTGCACTGTGTCCTCTGCACAGTCTGCAACTAAAGCTACCTGAAGAAAATTAGTGGTGTTCTTCTGATCCTATTAATACCACAGGCAGGCAGCTACAGTATTTACAGTTAGTGTAGTGCGTCCTCTGCACAGTGTGCACCTAAAGCTACCTGGAGACAATTGCTGTTGTTCTGCTCCTATTAATACCACAGGCAGGCAGCTACAGTATTTACAGTTAGTGCACTGTGTCCACTGCACAGTGTGCACCTAAAGCTACCTGAAGAAAACTAGTGGTTTTCTTCTGATCCTATTAATACCATAGGCAGGCAGCTACAGTATTTACAGTTAGTGTAGTGCGTCCTCTGTACAGTGTGCACCTAAAGCTACCTGAAGAAAATTAGTGTTCTTCTGATCTTATTAGTACAGTACCACAGGCAGCTGTAGTATTTACAAGTTAGTGTAGTCCGTCCTCTGCACAGTGTGCACCTAAAGCTACCTGAAGAAATTAAGTGGTGTTCTTCTGATCCTATTAATACCACAGGCAGGCAGCTACAGTATTTACAGTTAGTGTAGTGCGTCCTCTGCACAGTGTGCACCTAAAGCTACCTGAAGACAATTGCTGTTGTTCTCATACTAATAATACTACAGGCAGGCAACTACAGTATTTACAGATAGTGCACGTTGTCCTCTGCACAGTCTGCACCTAAAGCTACCTGAAGAAAATTAGTGGTGTTCTTCTGATCCTATTAATACCACAGGCAGGCAGCTACAGTATTTACAGTTAATGTAGTGCGTCCTCTGCAGTATGCACCTAAAGCTACCTGAAGAAAATTAGTGTTCTTCTGATCCTATTACTACAGTACCGCAGGCAGCTACAGAATTTAAAATTAGTGTAGTGCGTCCTCTGCACGGTGTGCACCTAAAGCTACCTGAAGAAAATTAGTGGTGTTCTTCTGATCCTATTAATACCACAGGCAGGCAGCTACAGTATTTACAGTTAGTGTAGTGCGTCCTCTGTACAGTGTGCACCTAAAGCTACCTGAAGAAAATTAGTGTTCTTCTGATCTTATTAGTACAGTACCACAGGCAGCTGTAGTATTTACAAGTTAGTGTAGTGCGTCCTCTGCACAGTGTGCACCTAAAGCTACCTGAAGAAAATTAGTGGTGTTCTTCTGATCCTATTAATACCACAGGCAGGCAGTTACAGTATTTACAGTTAGTGTAGTGCGTCCTCTGCACAGTGTGTACCTAAAGCTACCTGAAGACAATTGCTGTTGTTCTCATACTAATAATACTACAGGCAGGCAGCTACAGTATTTACAGATAGTGCACTTTGTCCTCTGCACAGTCTGCACCTAAAGCTACCTGAAGAAAATTAGTGGTGTTCTTCTGATCCTATTAATACCACAGGCAGGCAGCTACAGTATTTACAGTTAGTGTAGTGCGTCCTCTGTACAGTGTGCACCTAAAGCTACCTGGAGACAATTGCTGTTGTTCTGCTCCTATTAACACCACAGGCAGGCAGCTACAGTATTTACAGTTAGTGCACTGTGTCCTCTGCACAGTGTGCACCTAAAACTACCTGAAGAAAATTAGTGGTGTTCTTCTGATCCTATTAATACCACAGGCAGGCAGCTATAGTATTTACAGTTAGTGTAGTGCGTCCTCTGCACAGTGTGCACCTAAAGCTACCTGGAGACAATTGCTTTTGTTCTGCTCCTATTAATACCACAGGCAGGCAGCTACAGTATTTACAGTTAGTACACTGTGTCCACTGCACAGTGTGCACCTAAAGCTACCTGAAGAAAATTAGTGGTGTTCTTCTGATCCTATTAGTATCGCAGGCAGCTGCAGTATTTACAAGTTAGTGTAGTGCATCCTCTGCACAGTGTGCACCTAAAGCAACCTGAAGAAAATTAGTGGTGTTCTTCTGATCCTATTAGTATTGCAGGCATCTGTAGTATTTACAAGTTAGTGTAGTGCGTCCTCTGCACAGTGTGCACCTAAAGCTACCTGAAGAAAATTAGTGGTGTTCTTCTGATCCTATTAGTACAGTACCACAGGCTGCTGCAGTATTTACAAGTTAGTGTAGTCCGTCCTCTGCACAGTGTGCACCTAAAGCTACCTGAAGAAAATTAGTGGTGTTCTTCTGATCCTATTAATACCACAGGCAGGCAGCTACAGTATTTACAGTTATGCCCCGTACACACGGTCGGACTTTGTTCAGACATTCCGACAACAAAATCCTAGGATTTTTTCCGACGGATGTTGGCTCAAATTTGTCTTGCATACACACGGTCACACAAAGTTGTCGGAAAATCCGAACGTTCTGAACGCGGTGACGTAAAACACGTACGTCGGGACTATAAACGGGGCAGTGGCCAATAGCTTTCATCTCTTTATTTATTCTGAGCATGCGTGGCACTTTGTCCGTCGGATTTGTGTACACACGATCGGAATTTCCGACAACGGATTTTGTTGTCGGAAAATTTTATCTCCTGCTCTCCAACTTTGTGTGTCGGAAAATCCGATGAAAAATGTCCGATGGAGCCCACACACAGTCGGAATTTCCGACAACACGCTCCGATCGGACATTTTCCATCGGAAAATCCGACCGTGTGTACGGGGCATTAGTGTAGTGCGTCCTCTGCACAGTGTGCACCTAAAGCTACCTGAAGACAATTGCTGTTGTTCTCATACTAATAATACTACAGGCAGGCAACTACAGTATTTACAGATAGTGCACGTTGTCCTCTGCACAGTCTGCACCTAAAGCTACCTGAAGAAAATTAGTGGTGTTCTTCTGATCCTATTAATACCACAGGCAGGCAGCTACAGTATTTACAGTTAGTGTAGTGCGTCCTCTGCAGTATGCACCTAAAGCTACCTGAAGAAAATTAGTGTTCTTCTGATCCTATTAGTACAGTACCGCAGGCAGCTACAGTATTTACAATTAGTGTAGTGCGTCCTCTGCACGGTGTGCACCTAAAGCTACCTGAAGAAAGTTAGTGGTGTTCTTCTGATCCTATTAATACCACAGGCAGGCAGCTACAGTATTTACAGTTAGTGTAGTGCATCCTCTGTACAGTGTGCACCTAAAGCTACCTGAAGAAAATTAGTGTTCTTCTGATCTTATTAGTACAGTACCACAGGCAGCTGTAGTATTTACAAGTTAGTGTAGTGCGTCCTCTGCACAGTGTGCACCTAAAGCTACCTGAAGAAAATTAGTGGTGTTCTTCTGATCCTATTAATACCACAGGCAGGCAGCTACAGTATTTACAGTTAGTGTAGTGCGTCCTCTGCACAGTGTGCACCTAAAGCTACCTGGAGACAATTGCTTTTGTTCTGCTCCTATTAATACCACAGGCAGGCAGCTACAGTATTTACAGTTAGTACACTGTGTCCACTGCACAGTGTGCACCTAAAGCTACCTGAAGAAAATTAGTGGTGTTCTTCTGATCCTATTAATACCACAGGCAGGCAGCTACAGTATTTACAGTTAGTGTAGTGCGTCCTCTGCAGTATGCACCTAAAGCTACCTGAAGAAAATTAGTGTTCTTCTGATCCTATTAGTACAGTACCGCAGGCAGCTACAGTATTTACAGTTAGTGCACTGTGTCCTCTGCACAGTGTGCACCTGAAACTACCTGAAGAAAATTAGTGGTGTTCTTCTGATCCTATTAATACCACAGGCAGGCAGCTACAGTATTTACAGTTAGTGTAGTGCGTCCTCTGCACAGTGTGCACCTAAAGCTACCTGGAGACAATTGCTTTTGTTCTGCTCCTATTAATACCACAGGCAGGCAGCTACAGTATTTACAGTTAGTACACTGTGTCCACTGCACAGTGTGCACCTAAAGCTACCTGAAGAAAATTAGTGGTGTTCTTCTGATCCTATTAGTATCGCAGGCAGCTGCAGTATTTACAAGTTAGTGTAGTGCATCCTCTGCACAGTGTGCACCTAAAGCAACCTGAAGAAAATTAGTGGTGTTCTTCTGATCCTATTAGTATTGCAGGCATCTGTAGTATTTACAAGTTAGTGTAGTGCGTCCTCTGCACAGTGTGCACCTAAAGCTACCTGAAGAAAATTAGTGGTGTTCTTCTGATCCTATTAGTACAGTACCACAGGCTGCTGCAGTATTTACAAGTTAGTGTAGTCCGTCCTCTGCACAGTGTGCACCTAAAGCTACCTGAAGAAAATTAGTGGTGTTCTTCTGATCCTATTAATACCACAGGCAGGCAGCTACAGTATTTACAGTTAGTGTAGTGCGTCCTCTGCACAGTGTGCACCTAAAAATACCTGAAGACAATTGCTGTTGTTCTCATACTAATAATACTACAGGCAGGCAACTACAGTATTTACAGATAGTGCACGTTGTCCTCTGCACAGTCTGCACCTAAAGCTACCTGAAGAAAATTAGTGGTGTTCTTCTGATCCTATTAATACCACAGGCAGGCAGCTACAGTATTTACAGTTAGTGTAGTGCGTCCTCTGCAGTATGCACCTAAAGCTACCTGAAGAAAATTAGTGTTCTTCTGATCCTATTAGTACAGTACCGCAGGCAGCTACAGTATTTACAATTAGTGTAGTGCGTCCTCTGCACGGTGTGCACCTAAAGCTACCTGAAGAAAATTAGTGGTGTTCTTCTGATCCTATTAATACCACAGGCAGGCAGCTACAGTATTTACAGTTAGTGTAGTGCGTCCTCTGTACAGTGTGCACCTAAAGCTACCTGAAGAAAATTAGTGTTCTTCTGATCTTATTAGTACAGTACCACAGGCAGCTGTAGTATTTACAAGTTAGTGTAGTGCGTCCTCTGCACAGTGTGCACCTAAAGCTACCTGAAGAAAATTAGTGGTGTTCTTCTGATCCTATTAATACCACAGGCAGGCAGCTACAGTATTTACAGTTAGTGTAGTGCGTCCTCTGCACAGTGTGCACCTAAAGCTACCTGAAGACAATTGCTGTTGTTCTCATACTAATAATACTACAGGCAGGCAGCTACAGTATTTACAGATAGTGCACTTTGTCCTCTGCACAGTCTGCACCTAAAGCTACCTGAAGAAAATTAGTGGTGTTCTTCTGATCCTATTAATACCACAGGCAGGCAGCTACAGTATTTGCAGTTAGTGTAGTGCGTCCTCTGTACAGTGTGCACCTAAAGCTACCTGGAGACAATTTCTGTTGTTCTGCTCCTATTAATACCACAGGCAGGCAGCTACAGTATTTACAGTTAGTGCACTGTGTCCTCTGCACAGTGTGCACCTAAAACTACCTGAAGAAAATTAGTGGTGTTCTTCTGATCCTATTAATACCACAGGCAGGCAGCTACAGTATTTACAGTTAGTGTAGTGCGTCCTCTGCACAGTGTGCACCTAAAGCTACCTGGAGACAATTGCTTTTGTTCTGCTCCTATTAATACCACAGGCAGGCAGCTACAGTATTTACAGTTAGTACACTGTGTCCACTGCACAGTGTGCACCTAAAGCTACCTGGAGAAAATTAGTGGTGTTCTTCTAATCCTATTAATACCACAGGCAGGCAGCTACAGTATTTACAGTTAGTGTAGTGCGTCCTCTGCAGTATGCACCTAAAGCTACCTGAAGAATATTAGTGTTCTTCTGATCCTATTAGTACAGTACCGCAGGCAGCTACAGTATTTACAGTTAGTGCACTGTGTCCTCTGCACAGTGTGCACCTAAAACTACCCGAAGAAAATTAGTGGTGTTCTTCTGATCCTATTAATACCACAGGCAGGCAGCTACAGTATTTACAGTTAGTGTAGTGCGTCCTCTGCACAGTGTGCACTTAAATCTACCCGGAGACAATTGCTTTTGTTCTGCTCCTATTAATACCACAGGCAGGCAGCTACAGTATTTACAGTTAGTACACTGTGTTAACTGCACAGTGTGTACCTAAAGCTACCTGAAGAAAATTAGTGGTGTTCTTCTGATCCTATTAATACCACAGGCAGGCAGATTCAGTATTTACAGTTAGTGTAGTGTGTCCTCTGCAGTATGCACCTAAAGCTACCTGAAGAAAATTAGTGTTCTTCTGATCCTATTAGTACAGTACCGCAGGCAGCTACAGTATTTACAGTTAGTGCACTGTGTCCTCTGCACAGTCTGCACCTAAAGCTACCTGAAGAAAATTAGTGGTGTTCTTCTGATCCTATTAATACCACAGGCAGGCAGCTACAGTATTTACAGTTAGTGTAGTGCGTCCTCTGCAGTATGCACCTAAAGCTACCTGAAGAAAATTAGTGTTCTTCTGATCCTATTAGTACAGTACCGCAGGCAGCTACAGTATTTACAATTAGTGTAGTGCGTCCTCTGCACGGTGTGCACCTAAAGCTACCTGAAGAAAGTTAGTGGTGTTCTTCTGATCCTATTAATACCACAGGCAGGCAGCTACAGTATTTACAGTTAGTGTAGTGCATCCTCTGTACAGTGTGCACCTAAAGCTACCTGAAGAAAATTAGTGTTCTTCTGATCTTATTAGTACAGTACCACAGGCAGCTGTAGTATTTACAAGTTAGTGTAGTGCGTCCTCTGCACAGTGTGCACCTAAAGCTACCTGAAGAAAATTAGTGGTGTTCTTCTGATCCTATTAATACCACAGGCAGGCAGCTACAGTATTTACAGTTAGTGTAGTGCGTCCTCTGCACAGTGTGCACCTAAAGCTACCTGGAGACAATTGCTTTTGTTCTGCTCCTATTAATACCACAGGCAGGCAGCTACAGTATTTACAGTTAGTACACTGTGTCCACTGCACAGTGTGCACCTAAAGCTACCTGAAGAAAATTAGTGGTGTTCTTCTGATCCTATTAATACCACAGGCAGGCAGCTACAGTATTTACAGTTAGTGTAGTGCGTCCTCTGCAGTATGCACCTAATGCTACCCGAAGAAAATTAGTGTTCTTCTGATCCTATTAGTATTGCAGGCATCTGTAGTATTTACAAGTTAGTGTAGTGCGTCCTCTGCACAGTGTGCACCTAAAGCTACCTGAAGAAAATTAGTGGTGTTCTTCTGATCCTATTAGTACAGTACCACAGGCTGCTGCAGTATTTACAAGTTAGTGTAGTCCGTCCTCTGCACAGTGTGCACCTAAAGCTACCTGAAGAAAATTAGTGGTGTTCTTCTGATCCTATTAATACCACAGGCAGGCAGCTACAGTATTTACAGTTAGTGTAGTGCGTCCTCTGCACAGTGTGCACCTAAAAATACCTGAAGACAATTGCTGTTGTTCTCATACTAATAATACTACAGGCAGGCAACTACAGTATTTACAGATAGTGCACGTTGTCCTCTGCACAGTCTGCACCTAAAGCTACCGGAAGAAAATTAGTGGTGTTCTTCTGATCCTATTAATACCACAGGCAGGCAGCTACAGTATTTACAGTTAGTGTAGTGCGTCCTCTGCAGTATGCACCTAAAGCTACCTGAAGAAAATTAGTGTTCTTCTGATCCTATTAGTACAGTACCGCAGGCAGCTACAGTATTTACAATTAGTGTAGTGCGTCCTCTGCACGGTGTGCACCTAAAGCTACCTGAAGAAAATTAGTGGTGTTCTTCTGATCCTATTAATACCACAGGCAGGCAGCTACAGTATTTACAGTTAGTGTAGTGCGTCCTCTGTACAGTGTGCACCTAAAGCTACCTGAAGAAAATTAGTGTTCTTCTGATCTTATTAGTACAGTACCACAGGCAGCTGTAGTATTTACAAGTTAGTGTAGTGCGTCCTCTGCACAGTGTGCACCTAAAGCTACCTGAAGAAAATTAGTGGTGTTCTTCTGATCCTATTAATACCACAGGCAGGCAGCTACAGTATTTACAGATAGTGCACTTTGTCCTCTGCACAGTCTGCACCTAAAGCTACCTGAAGAAAATTAGTGGTGTTCTTCTGATCCTATTAGTACAGTACCACAGGCAGCTGTAGTATATACAAGTTAGTGTAGTGCGTCGTCTGCACAGTGTGCACCTAAAGCTACATGAAGAAAATTAGTTTTGTTCTTCTGATCCTATTAATACCACAGGCAGGCAGCTACAGTATTTACAGTTAGTGTAGTGTGTCCTCTGCACAGTGTGCATCTAAAGCTACCTGAAGAAAATTAGTGGTGTTCTTCTGATCCTATTAATACCACAGGCAGGCAGCTATAGTATTTACAGTTAGTGTAGTGCGTCCTCTGCACAGTGTGCACATAAAGCTACCTGGAGACAATTGCTTTTGTTCTGCTCCTATTAATACCACAGGCAGGCAGCTACAGTATTTACAGTTAGTACACTGTGTCCACTGCACAGTGTGCACCTAAAGCTACCTGAAGAAAATTAGTGGTGTTCTTCTGATCCTATTAATAGCACAGGCAGGCAGCTACAGTATTTACAGTTAGTGTAGTGCGTCCTCTGCAGTATGCACCTAAAGCTACCTGAAGAAAATTAGTGTTCTTCTGATCCTATTAGTACAGTACCGCAGGCAGCTACAGTATTTACAATTAGTGTAGTGCGTCCTCTGCACGGTGTGCACCTAAAGCTACCTGAAGAAAATTAGTGGTGTTCTTCTGATCCTATTAGTACAGTACCACAGGCAGCTGTAGTATTTACAAGTTAGTGTAGTGCGTCGTCTGCACAGTGTGCACCTAAAGCTACCTGAAGAAAATTAGTGTTGTTCTTCTGATCCTATTAATACCACAGGCAGGCAGCTACAGTATTTACAGTTAGTGTAGTGTGTCCTCTGCACAGTGTGCACCTAAAGCTACCTGAAGAAAATTAGTGGTGTTCTTCTGATCCTATTAATACCACAGGCAGGCAGCTATAGTATTTACAGTTAGTGTAGTGCATCCTCTGCACAGTGTGCACATAAAGCTACCTGGAGACAATTGCTGTTGTTCTGCTCCTAATAATACCACAGGCAGACAGCTACAGTATTTACAGATAGTGCACTTTGTCCTCTGCACAGTCTGCACCTAAAGCTACCTGAAGAAAATTAGTGGCGTTCTTCTGATCCTATAAATACCACAGGCAGGCAGCTACAGTATTTACAGTTAGTGTAGTGCGTCCTCTGCACAGTGTGCACCTAAAGCTACCTGGAGACAATTGCTGTTGTTCTGCTCCTATTAATACCACAGGCAGGCAGCTGCAGTATTTACAGTTAGTGCACTGTGTCCTCTGCACAGTGTGCACCTAAAGCTACCTGAAGAAAATTAGTGGTGTTCTTCTGATCCTATTAATACCACAGGCAGGCAGCTACAGCATTTACAGTTAGTGTAGTGCGTCCTCTGCACAGTGTGCACCTAAAGCTACCTGGAGACAATTGCTTTTGTTCTGCTCCTATTAATACCACAGGCAGGCAGCTACAGTATTTACAGTTAGTACACTGTGTCCACTGCACAGTGTTCACCTAAAGCTACCTGAAGAAAAATAGTGGTGTTCTTCTGATCCTATTAATACCACAGGTCGGCAGCTACAGTATTTACAGTTAGTGTAGTGCGTCCTCTGCAGTATGCACCTAAAGCTACCTGAAGAAAATTAGTGTTCTTCTGATCCTATTAGTACAGTACCGCAGGCAGCTACAGTATTTACAATTAGTGTAGTGCGTCCTCTGCACGGTGTGCACCTAAAGCTACCTGAAGAAAATTTGTGGTGTTCTTCTGATCCTATTAGTACAGTACCACAGGCAGCTGTAGTATTTACAAGTTAGTGTAGTGCGTCGTCTGCACAGTGTGCACCTAAAGCTACATGAAGAAAATTAGTGTTGTTCTTCTGATCCTATTAATACCACAGGCAGGCAGCTACAGTATTTACAGTTAGTGTAGTGTGTCCTCTGCACAGTGTGCATCTAAAGCTACCTGAAGAAAATTAGTGGTGTTCTTCTGATCCTATTAATACCACAGGCAGGCAGCTATAGTATTTACAGTTAGTGTAGTGCGTCCTCTGCACAGTGTGCACATAAAGATACCTGGAGACAATTGCTGTTGTTCTGCTCCTAATAATACCACAGGCAGACAGCTACAGTATTTACAGATAGTGCACTTTGTCATCTGCACAGTCTGCACCTAAAGCTACCTGAAGAAAATTAGTGGCGTTCTTCTGATCCTATAAATACCACAGGCAGGCAGCTACAGTATGTACAGTTAGTGTAGTGCGTCCTCTGCACAGTGTGCACCTAAAGCTACCTGGAGACAATTGCTGTTGTTCTGCTCCTATTAATACCACAGGCAGGCAGCTACAGTATTTACAGTTAGTGCACTGTGTCCTCTGCACAGTGTGCACCTAAAGCTACCTGAAGAAAATTAGTGGTGTTCTTCTGATCCAATTAATACCACAGGCAGGCAGCTACAGCATTTACAGTTAGTGTAGTGCGTCCTCTGCACAGTGTGCACCTAAAGCTACCTGGAGACAATTGCTTTTGTTCTGCTCCTATTAATACCACAGGCAGGCAGCTACAGTATTTACAGTTAGTACACTGTGTCCACTGCACAGTGTTCACCTAAAGCTACCTGAAGAAAAATAGTGGCGTTCTTCTGATCCTATTAATACCACAGGCAGGCAGCTACAGTATTTACAGTTAGTGTAGTGCGTCCTCTGCAGTATGCACCTAAAGCCACCTGAAGAAAATTAGTGTTCTTCTGATCCTATTAGTACAGTACCGCAGGCAGCTACAGTATTTACAATTAGTGTAGTGCGTCCTCTGCACGGTGTGCACCTAAAGCTACCTGAAGAAAATTTGTGGTGTTCTTCTGATCCTATTAATACCACAGGCAGGCAGCTACAGTATTTACAGTTAGTGTAGTGTGTCCTCTGCACAGTGTGCATCTAAAGCTACCTGAAGAAAATTAGTGGTGTTCTTCTGATCCTATTAATACCACAGGCAGGCAGCTATAGTATTTACAGTTAGTGTAGTGCGTCCTCTGCACAGTGTGCACATAAAGCTACCTGGAGACAATTGCTGTTGTTCTGCTCCTATTAATACCACAGGCAGACAGCTACAGTATTTACAGATAGTGCACTTTGTCATCTGCACAGTCTGCACCTAAAGCTACCTGAAGAAAATTAGTGGTGTTCTTCTGATCCTATAAATACCACAGGCAGGCAGCTATAGTATTTACAGTTAGTGTAGTGCGTCCTCTGCACAGTGTGCACATAAAGCTACCTGGAGACAATTGCTGTTGTTCTGCTCCTATTAATACCACAGGCAGACAGCTACAGTATTTACAGATAGTGCACTTTGTCCTCTGCACAGTCTGCACCTAAAGCTACCTGAAGAAAATTAGTGGCGTTCTTCTGATCCTATAAATACCACAGGCAGGCAGCTACAGTATTTACAGTTAGTGTAGTGCGTCCTCTGCACAGTGTGCACCTAAAGCTACCTGGAGACAATTGCTGTTGTTCTGCTCCTATTAATACCACAGGCAGGCAGCTGCAGTATTTACAGTTAGTGCACTGTGTCTTCTGCACAGTGTGCACCTAAAGCTACCAGAAGAAAATTAGTGGTGTTCTTCTGATCCTATTAATACCACAGGCAGGCAGCTACAGTATTTACAGTTAGTGCAGTGTGTCCTCTGCACAGTGTGCACTTAAAGCTACCTGGAGACAATTGCTTTTGTTCTGCTCCTATTAATACCACAGGCAGGCAGCTACAGTATTTACAGTTAGTACACTGTGTCCACTGCACAGTGTTCACCTAAAGCTACCTGAAAAAAATTAGTGGTGTTCTTCTGATCCTATTAATACCACAGGCAGGCAGCTACAGTATTTACAGTTAGTGTAGTGCGTCCTCTGCAGTATGCACCTAAAGCTACCTGAAGAAAATTAGTGTTCTTCTGATCCTATTAGTACAGTACCGCAGGCAGCTACAGTATTTACAATTAGTGTAGTGCGTCCTCTGCACGGTGTGCACCTAAAGCTACCTGAAGAAAATTTGTGGTGTTCTTCTGATCCTATTAGTACAGTACCACAGGCAGCTGTAGTATTTACAAGTTAGTGTAGTGCGTCGTCTGCACAGTGTGCACCTAAAGCTACATGAAGAAAATTAGTGTTGTTCTTCTGATCCTATTAATACCACAGGCAGGCAGCTACAGTATTTACAGTTAGTGTAGTGTGTCCTCTGCACAGTGTGCACCTAAAGCTACCTGAAGACAATTGCTGTTGTTCTCATACTAATAATACTACAGGCAGGCAGTTGATTCTGCTAGCTGCAGTATCAGTATATATATACATCCCAGCTTTGTGCAGCTACATCTCACTGCAGGCCATTAGTATGTCTGGAAGGCCAACAAGGAGAGGCAGACAGTCACAAGCCAATAAAAGAGGGCAAGCAGGCTCTGTGTCTAGAGGCAACAGTGCTGGTCATGGAGACGGTGCATCCTCATCAGTACGTGGCCGTGGGACATGCTTGTCCTTTTTTTCGGCAGCTGGCCGTGTTAAGCCGCAACATGCGGAAGACTTAGTAGAGTGGATGACCAAGCCGTCCTCATCCTCCTCATCCTTTCTCACCTAGGCTCAGGGTACTTTGTCTGGCAAAGCGGCTGCCAACGCGGCCTCTTCCCTCGGCTCAATGGCATCAGTCACTCCTTCCCTAGCCCCACCATGTCCTCCTGAGGAGTCCCCCGAACTGTTTGACCACAGTGTTGGGTACATGCTCCAGGAGGATGCCCAGCGTTTTGAAGGCTCCGATGATGGTACCCAGCTAGAGGAAGGCAGTAACGTGAGCCCAGAGAGAAGGTGCCCAAGAAGGACAGCACTCTGGCAGTCATGTTCCCCCAGCTGCAGCATACTGCCAGCTTTGCTCCAGTGATAAGGAGGGAGGGGATGATGAGGTCACTGACTCCACGTGGGGGCCTGATAGGAGAAAGGAGGAGGAGGAGGCACATCACCGAGGCAGGATGCCCTCCAGGGGCCAGCTTAAGGGCAGCACACCGACTGCATCACACCGCAGAGCTCCGCATGTGCAGGGCGCTGCTGTCTCTGCGCGTTGCTTTGAACAGGGGAATTGGCGCTGTCCGGCTATATGTGCATAAATGGTGATTCGTACAAGTGCAAAAAAACGAACATACGTGTAAAAAATATAATAATATAATAAAACTATTATTAATATTGTGCGTGTGACCAATGTGTTGCGAGGGCTGAGGTATGTCAAAGTGCAAACAATACACCTGGCAGATGTAATGTAATAAAGTGCAACGTGCTCCTAAAATATATATATATGTGCCAATATCTCAATATATACCAAATATCTAAATGCGTGTAGGAGAATGTGCCCAAAGATTGAAAAAGGGCAAAAAAACAGTTATGGCAATCAAAAACAGTTATAGCAATAAAACAAACAGTTTTGGTAATAAAAATAAAAATTAAAATACAAAATCCCCAGCATATGTGCATAAAAAGTAAACATTTTGAAAAGTGAAAAAAATGTGTATAGAGAAAACAAAAAATCTGTGAAAAATAAGTGTCCAAAATCAAAGTCCTAAAGTGTATCCTTCTGGTGAAGAAAACATGGTCTCAGTATTAACTGATGTTGTCCCCGTCCTTCACTGCACCCCCACTCGTGCTTACACTCACCTGACTGCCTAACCCCTGCAGGGGTAAAAGGCATATGTGGAAAATCCTGCGATGGCGAATCCAGGAAGCGATCCTCCGTCCAGGGGTATTTTATTCTTCTCTGATGTTATAGTTTCCCCAATGATAAGCATCCATATGAAGTAAGGAAAGAAAATACTTCATAGCGTGAATCCGAAAAATTGGAGTTTATTAGTAAAAGCCCATAAGAATATGGTAAAAATGGTAAAAACAGTATTAAACACAGGAGCTGACAGCGCTCCAATGGCCGGCTCACAGCTGATGGGCAGCGTGGAGTAGCGTGCGTTCCACCGCCCGCCTGCTAGAAACCGGAACAAACTCAGGCAGAGAGATGCTGACGTGTGCGTATCACGAGGCCACGCCTTACGCGTTTCATCATCAAGACGTCATCTGAGGCGCGGCCATTTTGGTACTCCACACGTCTATATAGGGAAATGGAGGTGCCGTGAACACCAATCAAATGCCTATAACCAACCCTCGTGACTTCTAAATGAAATCTAATGGTATCCATACTGATAATCAAGCGCCATCAAGTGGGTGTAATAGGAAATAGTCTCTTTAGGCGCCTCCATTTAACTATAAAGCCGCGGCATAGAATTGCATATTTAGCATTCCAAAACATATTAATCGTATAAAATGTAACAAAAACTATATGATCAACAGGGAGGGAGGCATAGGCTAAAGAATATAACAGCACTGAATACATTTCCTATAGCGTGCCCCAAAAAACGTATAAATACACATAAAATTGCTGTAATAAAAAGAAAAAAGAAAAATATAAGAAAAAGTAAAAATAATATAATAAAAATATTAAATAATTAATAGAAGGATAAAAATGAAAAAGTATATATATCCAAGGAATTATAAATATATGCCCAAAAAAGTGTGTTGGGGGCAGTAATGAAAATATATAACTGCCCAGGATCTATACCAAAACCAAACCACACAGAAAAACAGTCACTGGATAAATCCACCCTCAAATATAGAGGTGTGGCAGGGGAACAAACCGGCAACATGATAATAATCATAAATTATGTGTAAAAGGAATGATGAAAAGGAGTATAACAAATATAAATCAGCAAAGAAAAAACAATAAGAAAGAAGGCTGTACAGGCCTTTATTTTATTTAACTAATATATGGATTTTCATTTCCCCTTTTTTATACATATAGGCCTATTACCACATTAGTTTTATAAAATAATAATTTTTTCCTTCTTTCTTATTGTTTTTTCACATTACATCTGCCAGGTGTATTGTTTGCACTTTGACATACCTCAGCCCTCGCAACACATTGGTCACATGCACAATATTAATAGTTTTATTATATTATTATATTTTTTACACGTATGTTCGTTTTTTTGCACTAATCACCATTTATGCACATATAGCCAGACAGCGCCAATTCCCCTGTTCAAAGCATCTAACATATTGGATTTCACCTAGGTGATTTTCATTTTGAGGGGGGCAGCAGTCCTTTCTTGTCTTTATCCTCCTAAGCGCGGAATTACTGTCATTCACTTGTCTCTGCGCGTTATTCCAAAAGTTCTTTGGTGTGGGCATTTTTGAGACGAGTGCATCAGATCCCACCACTGCTATTTGCAACATATGTCTCAAGCGTATCTCTCGTGGCCAAAACATCTCCCGCTTGGGCACCACATGCTTGACCAGACATATGGTGACCTGCCATGCAGTTTTCTGGCAAGCGTACCTAAAAGACCCACACCAAAGAACAAAGAGGACCTCTCCTTGCTCCTCATCAGCTGGGATCTCCAACCCCACTATACCTTCAGTCCTCTCTGAGACCTGCACTGAGAGGAATGAAGGTGTAGAATTAGGTGTGTCATAGCCAAGTACTTGGGGGCAATCTGCTATCGGTACACTGACGTCAGATTGTATCAGGCAAATTTCCCTGCCCCAGCTGCTGCACCGCCGAAAGAAGTTCGCTCCCAGCCATCCACATGCCCAGCGGTTGAATGCTAGCTTGGCTAAATTGCTAGCACTTCAACTGCTGCCTTTTCAGTTGGTAGACTCTGCCCCCTTCCGTGAGTTTGTGGAATGTGTGGTTCCTCAGTGGCAGGTTTCCAAACACCACTTTATCTCACAGAAGGCGATTACGGCTCTCTACCGGCATGTGGAAGGCAATGTCTTGGCCTCGCTCGACAGGGCGGTCAGCGGTAAGGTGCATGTTACCGCTGACTCATGGTCTAGCAGGCATGGACAGGGACATTACCTATCTTTCACCGCGCACTGGGTGACTCTTCTGGCAGCCGGGAAGGATGCAGGACAGGGTGCAGTAGTGTTGGAGGTTGTTCTGCCACCACGCCTCCAAAATACTACTAGTGGTGATTCTGCCACACCTCTCTCCTCCACCCCCTCCTCTTCTTCTTCCTCCATGGCCTCTTCCTGTGCTGATTTGACTTCAGAACCAGCGGTGCTCTGTAGGCGTTCAAGGGGCTACGCAAGCACGCAGGCCAAAAAGATGCCATGCGATGCTTGACCTGGTGTGCTTGGGGGACAGGAGCCACACTGGGGCAGAGATTCTGTCAGCTCTGCAGGGGCAGGTTCAGAGGTGGTTGATGCCACGCCAGCTTAAGGCAGGTATAGTGGTTTGCGACAATGGCACCAACCTCCTCTCTGCCCTCCGACAGGGAAAACTGACCCATGTGCCCTGTTTGGCTCACGTCCTTAACTTGGTGGTGCAGCAGTTCTTGGACAGGTACCTGGGCTTACAGGATGTCCTGAGGCAGGCCAGGAAAGTCTGTGTGCATTTCCGCAGGTCATATAATGCCAGTGCTCGGCTGGCTGACCTCCAAAAGGAATTTAACCTGCCCAAGAACCGCCTAATCTGTGACATGCCCACCAGGTGGAACTCAACATTGGCCATGCTGCAGCGGCTGCACACGCAGCAGAGGGCCATCAATGAGTACCTGTGCGACTATGGCACCAGGACAGGGTCAGGGGAGCTTGTTTTTTTTCCCCACGCCAGTGGGCCATGATCAGAGATGCATGCACTGTCCTGTCACCATTTGAGGAGGCCACGAGGATGGTGAGCAGTGACAGTGCATGCATCAGTGACACTGTCCCCCTTGTCCACCTGTTGAGCACACGCTGCGTGGAATAATGGACAGGGCACTTGAGGCAGAACAGAGGCAGGAAGAGGAGGACTTCCTTAGCTCTCAATGCCCCCTTTATCCAGACAGTGTTCCTGCGTGCCCGCCGATCACACAGGAAGAGGATGAGGAGGAGGAAAAGGAGGATTGTGTCAGCATGGAGGTGGAGCCTGGCACTCAGCATCAGCAGCAGTCTTTAAGGCAGGGGTCTCAAACTGGTGGCCCTCCAGCTGTTGTGGAACTACAAATACCATCATGCCTCTGCCTGAGGGAGTCATGCTTGTAACAGTTCAGCCTTGCAATGCCTCATGGGACTTGTAGTTTTGCAACAGCTGGAGGGCCGCCAGTTTGAGACCCCTGCTTTAAGGGATCATTTACAGTCCCAAGAAACCCATGGACTTGTACGTGGCTGGGAGGAGGTAGCTGCAGATCATGTCGTCCTTAGTGACCCAGAGGACTCCAGACCGAATGCCTCAGCAAACCTATGCTGCATGGCCTCCCTGATCCTGCAAAGCCTGCGGAAAGATCCTCGTATTCGTGGTATCAAGGAGAGGGATCAATACTGGCTGGCAACCCTCCTTGATCCACGTTACAAGGGTAAGGTTGTGGACCTTATCTTGCCATCGCAGAGGGAGGAGTGGATGAAACATCTTCGGGAGGCCTTGCATAAAGGTCTGTGCAATGCGTTCCCAGACACTGGGAGGTTACAAACTCCTGTTCCTGGACAACGTGTTGCTGAGGCTTTGGTCAGTCAAAGAAGGAGCGGTGGAGAAGGCTGACCGATGCGTTCAGACAATTTTTTAGTCCGCAGCCCCAAGGTATGATCGGTTCAAGCAACCATCGCCAGCGTCTGTTTTACATGGTGCAGGAATACCTAGGGGCAAGATCTGACTTGGACACCTTTCCCATCGAAATTCCTCTGGGTTACTGGGTCTTGAGGAAGGATCACTGGCCAGAGCTTGCACAGTATGCAATTGAGCTACTGGCCTGTCCTGAATCCAGCATTCTTTTGGAACCCACATTCAGTGCTGCTGGAGGTTTTGTAACCGATCACAGGGTGCGCCTGTCCACCGACTCGGTCGATCGACTGACCTTCATAAAAATGAATCAGTCTTGGATCACCACCAGCTACCAAGCACCTGATGCTGATGTAACCGAATAATTTTTTTTGAAATGTCAGATCCCTTCAAGACTGCCTATGCTGATGCTGAGTGACTATCCTGTTATGCTGAGTGACTATCATCTTCCTCCTCAATGATGATGCTGATAATTTGTAAGAATATTTTTGTTTCTGGGCACCGCCACCAGTGGATAAGGGCCAATTTTTCATCCCCTGTTTCACAGGGGCATGTAATTTCAATTTTTGATGCAATATTTTGCAAGGAGGGTTCGTTGCTGCACTCAACTAGAGTATTTGTGAGGGGTTGCAGTGTTGTGGCACCAGCACAAGTGCCTAAGACCCAATTTTTCAGCCCCTGTTTAACAGGGGAGTGTAATTACAATTTTTGATGCAATACTTTGCAGCAGGGCTCGTTCCTGCGCTCCAACTAGAGTATCTGTGAGGGGTTGCAGTGTTGTGGCACCAGTGCCTAGGGCCCAATTTTTCTGCCCCTGTTCAACAGGGGCATGTAATTACAATTCTTGATCTAATATCTCATAGCAGGGCCCATTTATGCGCCCACCAAGAGTACCTGTGAGGACTTACAGTGTTGTGGCACCAGCACCACCACCACCAAAGGCCCAATTTTTCTGCCCTTGTTCAACAGGTGCATGTAATTACAATTATTGATCTAATATTTCACAGCAGGGCCCGTTCCAGCTCCCAAGAGTAACTGTGAGGACTTATGCCCCGTACACACGGTCGGACTTTGTTCGGACATTCCGACAACAAAATCCTAGGATTTTTGCCGACGGATGTTGGCTCAAACTTGTCTTGCATACACACGGTCACAGAAAGTTGTCGGAAAATCCGATCATTCTGAACGCGGTGACGTAAAACACGTACGTCGGGACTATAAACGGGGCAGTGGCCAATAGCTTTCATCTCTTTATTTATTCTGAGCATGCGTGGCACTTTGTCTGTCTGATTTGTGTACACACGATCGGAAATTCCGACAACGGATTTTGTTGTCAGAAAATTTTATAGCCTGCTCTCAAACTTTGTGTTTCGGAAAATCCGATGGAAAATGTGTGATGGAGTATACACACGGTCGGAATTTCCGACAACAAGGTCCTATCACACATTTTCCGTCGGAAAATCCGACCGTGTGTACGGGGCATAACAGTGTTGTGGCAACACCAACAGCACCACCAACACCAAAGACCCAATTTTTATGCCCCTGTTCAACAGGTGCATGTAATTACAATTATTGATCTAATATTTCACAGCAGAGCCCGTTTCTGCGCCCACCAAGAGTAACTGTGATGGCTTACAGTGTTGTGGCAACACCAACACTTAAGGCCCCAATTTCTGCAGAGTACATAGGGTAGGCCCCTACTTTCAAACATCCAACTTACAAACGACTCCTACTTGCAAATGGAAGGAGACAACAGGAAGTGAGATGAAATCTACCCCTAGGAAGGGAAATTCTCTCCTGTAAGAGTTAATATGGGAAAAACGTGTCTCCTTTCCAATGATGCTTTATCACCAATCCTTGTTTCACTAAAAACCCCAAAATGTCAAAAAACATTTGTCATTGGGACAGAAAGTGAGGTAAAATCTTCTGAAGAGGTGCACAGACAGCAAAACAAATGTCACAGGGGTGATAACCCTTCCCTATGTTTTCAAAAAAGCTTAAACATAGATTTTTTGGCTGGAGCTACACTTTAAAAATGTACCATTTCAAAATTACAAACAGATTCTACTTAACAACAAACCTATAGTCCCTGTCTTGTTTGCACCGCCTGAATACTGCTGTTCTGGGGCCCCACGCCTTTCCTTTTTTAAATTTGGGTGCGGGGTTCCCCTTAATATCGATACAAGACCCAAAGGGCCTGACAATGGACTGGGGGGGGGGTACCCATGCCATTTGTCTCACTGATTTTCATCCATATTACTGGGACCGGACATTACATTAAAGCCGTAAATGACTTTTATTCCTTTAAAAATGTCATTTTGTGCAGGGACTGTTCTAAGCACGGGAAACACATGCCACTTTACAGTCATACTATAGACACTCCCCAGGTATGATATATAAAGGAATATTTCACTTTTTTTTTTCACTTTAAGCATCATTAAAATCACTGCTCCCGAAAAAACGGCCATTTTTAAAACTTTTTTTTGCATTGATACATGTCCCCTGGGGCAGGACCCGGGTCCCCAAACCCTTTTTAGGACAATACCATGCAAATTAGCCTTCAAAATTAGCACTCTTGATTTCAAACATTCGAGTCCCATAGACTTCAATGGGGTTCTAACGTTCGTGCAAATTTTCGGTCCGTTCGCAGGTTCTGGTGCGAATCGATTCAGGGGGTGTTCGGTTCATCCCTAGTCAGCAGTGGGGTCCTCCTGGGTCTCCTGCCATAGCGTTTCATTTCATTTAAATGTCAACGAATAGTTCGCACTGAAACTGATGCTCCCTGAGCCTGCAGGACAGCTTGAATTTCTTTGGAATTTGTTTGGGGCTGCTTATCCACCATCCGGACTATTCTGCACTGCAACCTTTCATCAATTTTTCTCTTCCGTCCACGCCCAGAGAGATTAGCTACAGTGCCATGGGTTGCAAACTTCATGATAATGTTGCGCACTGTGGACAAAGGCAAATCTAGATCTCTGGAGATGGACTTGTAACCTCGAGATTTTTGATATTTTTCCACAATTTGGGTTCTCAAGTCCTCAGACAGTTCTCTTCTCCTCTTTCTGTTGTCCATGCTTAGTGTGGCACACACAGGCCCACAATGCAAAGACTATGTGAACTTCTCTCCTTTTTATCTGCTTTCAGGTGTGATTTTTATATTGTCCACACCTGTTACTTGATCCCAGGTGAGTTTAACCACTTGCCGACCGCCTAAGGCAGATATACTGCGGCAGAATGGCACGGGCAGGCAAAATCACGTATCTGATATGTGATTTGCCTCCCGCGGGCAGTCGGCATTGTTAGGGGAGCGATCCGTGCTGAGGGAGAGGCCACTTATTCGTGGCCACCCCCTCGCGATCGCTCACAACAAATGAAAATCCTGCTCTGCTGCTGTAATGTAAACAGCGGCAGAGGAAGTGATGTCATCTCTCCTCGCGTCGGTCTTTTTGTTCCGGCGCCGAGGAGAGAAGACATTCAAATAAGTGCACCAACACTACACATTAGAGTGGAACACTCTAGGCACACTTTTCACCCCCGATCACCCCCTGATCACCCCCCTGCACCCCCTGTCACAGTGACACCAATAGCAGGTTTTTTTTTTTGCTGATTACTGCATTGGTGTCATTTGTGACCATTATAAGTGGTAGGGCAGTTAGTGGTAGGCCCCTTTAGGTCTAGGGTACCCCCCTAACCCCCCTAATAAAGGTTTAACCCTGTGATCACCCCCGTCGCCAGTGTCACTAAGCGATCATTTTTCTGATCGCTGTATTAGTGTCAGTGTAAGTATTTAGGTTCGCCTTCAGCATTTTATAGCACCAGGGACCCCCATATACTACCTAGTAAAGGTTTTAACCCCCTGATTGCTCCCTAGTTAACCCTTTCACCAGTGTTCACCGTATAATTGTTATGGGTGACGCTGGTTAGTTAGTTTATTTTTTATAGTGTCAGGGCACCCGCTGTTTATTACCTAATAAAGGTTTAACCCCCGGTCCCAGTTAGGTTTTAGGGTCAGATAGGGTCTGCGTCACCCCAGGCAGCATCAGGTTAGTGCCAGTACCACTAACACCCATGGACGCAGCATACACCTTCCTTAGTGGTATAGTATCCGAACGGATCAAGATCTGATCTGATCAGATCTATACTAGCGTCCCCAGCAGTTTAGGGTTGCCAAAAATGCAGCATTAGCGGGATCAGCCCAGATACCTGCTAGCACCTGCGTTTTTCCCCTCCGCCCAGCTAGCCCACCCAAGTGCAGTATCAATCGATCACTGTCACTTACAAAACACTAAACACACATAACTGCATTGTTCGCAGAGTCAGGCCTGGTCTCTGCGATTACTAACAGTTTTTTTGGTAGCGTTTTGATACAGTCGCTAACAGTCAGGAGCTTTTTTACCTGTGAGTCTTACTAGTGTACCACTAAATTTAGAGCCCAAAATGGCAAATCGAAGGTACACTAGTGAAGAGGCCTACACTTTTCTGAGCATGACAGATAGTGAAGAGGAAGTCACTCATCTGTCAGATTCAGGCTCAGAATATGATCCTGTAGAGGACAGCGGCTCCATGACAGATAGCTCTGATGACGGAGTTGTGGTCCCTGCCAAGGTCAGACACACCAGACCCCGAACATCTTCTTCTGTCGATGTGCAAGAACCGCAGGTCCCTCATATGGAGCAGAGCAGTACTAGCGCCGCTATTCCTTCTGGTGAACTGACAAGCACCAGCGGCCTAGTACACCCTGGTCGTAGTCAATCCAGCAATGCAGTATCACGTGGTGACGTGGTGAGTCCCATAAGTGCAGTTCAAGCTGGTGAGGTGGCAAGCACAAGTAGTGTCCCGCTGCCACCAAGAAGACGAACACAGGCTCTTCGTGACCATAGTGCCCTTCCTGCTGCATTCGCCAATCCTAATTGGGAACCCACCACTTCTGCAGCACCCGTTCACTGACCAACCTGGCATTCAGGTGGAAACAGTTGATTTTACGTCACTTGATTTTTATTCGCTGTTTTTCACCAAAGATCCCTATAGATCTATGGTGGACCAAAGCAATTTGTATGCTGATCAACACATCGCCACTATTCCCCAGTCCTCCCTTGCCAGAGATTGGAGACCAATGACGGTTTGCGAATTTAAGCTCTTTCTGGGCCTTTCCCTCAACATGGGCATAACTAAAAAGAGTGAGTTGCGGTCATATTGGTCCACTGACCCAATTCACCATATGCCCTTGTTCTCTGCCTCCATGACCAGGGCACGATACGAGCAGATCTTGCAGTTCATGCAATTCAATGACAATGAACTTTGTCGTCCTCGTGGAGACCCTGGATACGATCGGCTCTACAAAATTCGGCCCCTCATAAACCACTTCAACTAACGTTTTGCAGGCTTGTTTACTCCCCATCAAGTTGTCTGCGTTGATGAGTCCCTGATTAAGTTTTCTGTCCGCTTGTCATTCAAACAGTACCTTCCCAGCAAGCATGCCAGATACGGGGTCAAGATGTATAAGCTCTGTGAAAGGGCCACAGGCTATACATATAGTTTTAGGGTTTACGAGGGAAAAGATAGCCACGTAGAGCCGACAAACTGCCCTGACTACATAGGAAGCGCTGGCAAGATTGTGTGGGACTTGGTGTCACCCTTATTCAGAAAGGGGTACCACTTATATGTGGACAATTATTACACGAGCGTGCCACTTTTTAGTCACTTGTTTGATCAGCAGATTGGAGCATGTGGCACCGTGCGACCTAATCGTCGGGGCTTTCCCCGGCGACTTGTAGATTCCCGTCTTAGGCTGGGGGAGAGAGCCTGCTTGCAGTGTAATAACTTGCTCGCTATGAAGTGGAGGGATAATAAGAATGTTTTCGTTCTTACCTCCGTTCATGCAGACACGACGGTCCAAATTACTACAGCTACTGGTGTTGTGGAGAAACCACTCTGTGTTCACGAATATAACCAAAATATGGGAGGGGTGGACCTCAACGACCAGTTGTTGGCGCCGTACCTAATTGCCCGTAAGGCCAGACGCTGGTACAAGAAAGTGTCTGTTTATTTATTTCAATTGGCTTTGCTGAACGCTCATGTGCTATACAGAGCTTCAGGACAGACTGGATCCTTAAATTCCAGGAAGAGATCGTTAGAGCCCTTATGTTTCCAGACGGTACTCCACCTCACCTTCCCCTACCAAATGCAGTAAGCCGGCTGCATGAGAGGGATTTTCTTTATGTCGTCGTCGTCCCGAGTACCCCTACCCAACGAACCCCCCAAAAAAGATGTTGTGTCTGCAGCAAGCGCGGATATAGGCGTGACACCCACTATTATTGTCCCTCCTGTCCTGACAATCCTGGTCTTTGCATTGGTGAATGTTTTGAATGCTACCATACACTAGTTGAGTATTAGCCTAGGGTACAGCACTGCACAGACTAGGCACACTTTCCCAGGGTCTCCCAAGATGCCATCGCATTTTGAGAGACCCAAACCTGGAACCGGTTATAGTTACAAAAGTCACAGTTACAAAAAAAAGTGTAAAAAAAAAAAAAAAAACACAAAAAATATATAAAATAAAAAAACCAAAAATAGTTGTTGTTTTGTTGTTCTCTCTCTATTCTCTCTCTATTGTTCTGCTCTTTTTTACTGTATCCCCTTCTGCAATGTTTTATTGTTATTATGTTTTATCATGTTTTGCTTTATAGGTATGCAATTTTTTTATACTTTACTGTTTACTGTGTTTTATTGTTAACCATTTTTTTGTTTTCAGGTACGCCATTCAGCTGCAGAGCGGATTCATTTATCTTGACAGCAACAGCGGTTGCTCCCACGATACATAAAGCCATGACTCCAGCGCTGTCGGAGGTGATTTCACCACCACAGTTAAAAAAAAGAGCATATATGCCGAAGCATGGGGGCAGCAGGGGCGGAGGAGCGATTTGCTCCTATCTTTTGGGGCGGATGCCTCCATGCTTCGGCATATATAAACAGTGCATGTATGCCCGTCATTAGAAGTGGGTGGATGAAGGGAGGTATTCTATTGGTGGGCATACCCACGATCAATCTCTTTTTTTTCGTTCAGCCCACAGACTGCATAAAAAAAGTTTACAATATATGCCCAACAAGGACCAGCAACGTACTGGTATGTTGCTGGACTTTGAGTGGTTATACCAGAATGATGCCTGCGGGTTTAGGTATCATCTTGGTATCATTCTTTTCAGCCAGCGGTCGGCTTTCATGTAAAAGCAATCCTAGTGGCTAATTAGCCTCTAGACTGCTTTTACAAGCAGTGGGAGGGAATGCCCCCCACTGTCTTCCATGGTTTTCTCTGGCTCTCCTGTCCCAACAGGGAACCTGAGAATGCAGCTGGTGGTTCCGCCAGCTGACCATAGAGCTGATCAGAGACCAGAATGGCTCCAATCATCTCTATGGCCTAAGAAACCGGAAGCTACGAGCATTTCATGACTTAGATTTCGCCGGATATAAACAGCACCACTGGGAAATTGGGAAAGCATTTTATCACACCGATCTTGGTGTGGTCAGATGCTTTGAGGGCAGAGGAGAGATCTAGGCTCTAATAGACCCCAATTTTTTCAAAAAAGAGTACCTGTCACTACCTATTGCTATCATAGGTGATATTTACATTCCCTGAGATAACAATAAAAATGACTAAAAAAAATGAAAGGAACAGTTTAAAAATAAGATAAAAAAGAAAAAAAAATAAATAAAAGAAAAAAAAAAGCACCCCTGTCCCCCCCCTGCTCTCGCGCAAAGGCGAGCGCAAGCGTCGGTCTGGCGTCAAATGTAAACAGCAATTGCACCATGCATGTGAGATATCACCGCGAAGGTCAGATTGAGGGCAGTAATTTTAGCAGTAGACCTCCTCTGTAAATCTAAAGTGGTAACCTGTAAAGGCTTTTAAAGGCTTTTAAAAATGTATTTAGTTTGTCGCCACTGCACGTTTGTGCGCAATTTTAAAGCATGTCGTGTTTGGTATCATGTACTCGGCCTAAGATCATCTTTTTTATTTCATCAAACATTTGGGCAATATAGTGTGTTTTAGTGCATTAAAATTTAAATAAGTGTGTTTTTCCCCAAAAAAGTGTTTGAAAAATCGCTGCGCAAATACCGTGTGAAAGAAAAAAAAATTAAACACCCACCATTTTAATCTGTAGGGCTTTTGCTTTTAAAAATATATATAATGTTTGGGGGTTCAAAGTCATTTTCTTGCAAAAAAAAATAATTTTTTCATGTAAACAAAAAGTGTCAGAAAGGGCTTTGTCTTCAAGTGGTTAGAAGAGTGGGTGATGTGTGACATAAGCTTCTAAATGTTGTGCATAAAATGCCAGGACAGTTCAACCCCCCCCAAATGACCCCATTTTGGAAAGTAGACACCCCAAGCTATTTGCTGAGAGGCATGTCGAGTCCATGGAATATTTTATATTGTGACACAAGTTGCGGGAAAAAGACCATTTTTTTTTTTGCACAAAGTTGTCACTAAATGATATATTGCTCAAATATGCCATGGTAATATGGGGATACCACATGGTAATACGGGGATACCACATGTGTGAGACTTTTTGGGAGCCTAGCCGTGTACGGGACCCCAAAAACCAAGTACCACCTTCAGGCTTTCTAAGGGTGTAAAATTTTGTTTCACTCTTCACTGCCTATCACAGTTTCGGAGGCCATGGAATGCCCAGAAGGCACAAACCCCCCAAATGACCCCATTTTGGAAAGTAGACACCCCAAGCTATTTGCTGAGAGGTATAGTGAGTATTTTGCAGACCTCACTTTTTGTCACAAAGTTTTGAAAATTGAAAAAAAAGAAAAAAAATATATTTTTCTTGTCTTTCTTCATTTTCAAAAACAAATGAGACCTGCAAAATACTCACCATGCCTCTCAGCAAATAGCTTGGGGTGTCTACTTTCCAAAATGGGGTCATTTGGGGGGGGGGGGGTTGTGCTATCTTGGCATTTTATGGCCTTCAAAACTGTGATAGGTAGTGAGGAGTGAAATAAAAAATTTACGCCCTTAGAAAACCTGCAGGTGGTGCTTGGTTTTCGGGGCCCCGTACGCGGCTAGGCTCCCAAAAAGTCCCACACATGTGGTATCCCCGTACTCAGGAGAATCAGCAGAATGTATTTTGGGGTGCAATTCCACATATGCCCATGGCATGTTTGAGTAATATATCATTTAGTGACAACTTTGTGCAAAAAAAAAAGTTTGTCATTTTCCTGCAACTTGTGGCAAAAAATAAAATATTCCATGGACTCAACTCACCTCTCAGAAAATAGCTTGGGGTGTCTACTTTCCAAAATGGGGTCATTTGGGGGTGTTTTGTACCATCTTGGCATTTTATGACCTTCAAAACTGTGATAGGTAGTGAGGAGTGAAATCAAAAATTTACGCCCTTAGAAATCCTGAAGGCGGTGCTTGGTTTTCGGGGCCCCGTATGTATCTAGGCTCCCAAAAAGTCCCACACATGTAGTATCCCCATACTCAGGAGAAGCATCCAAATGTATTTTGGGGCGCAATTTCACATATAACCATGGCATGTGTGAGCAATATATCATTTAGTGACAACTTTGTGCAAATAAAAAAAAAACGTTTGTCACTTTCCCGCAGCTTGGGGCAAAATATAAAATATTCCATGGACTCAACATGCCTCTCAGCAAATAGCTTGGGGTGTCTTCTTTACAAAATGAGGTTGTTTGGGGGGGGGTTGTGCCATCTGGGCATTTTATGGCCTTCAAAACTGTGATAGATGGTGAGGAGTGAAATCAAAAATTTACGCCCTTAGAAATCCTAGAGGCGGTGCTTGGATTTTGGGGCCCCGTACGCGGCTAGGCTCCCAAAAAGTCCCACACATGTGGTATCCCCGTACTCAGGAGAATCAGAAGAATGTATTTTGGGGTGTAATTCCACACATGCCCATGGCATGTTTGAGCAATATATCATTTAGAGACAACTTTGTGCAAAAAAAAAAAAAGTTTGTAATTTTCCTGCAACTTGTGTAAAAATATAAAATATTCCATGGATTGAACATGCCTCTCAGCAAATATCTCGGGGTGTCTACTTTCCAAAATGGGGTCATTTGGGGGGGTTTTGTGCCATCTTGGCATTTTATGGCCTTCACAACTGTGATAGGTAGTGAGGATTGAAGTCAAAAATTTATGCCCTTAGAAATCCTGAAGGCGGTGCTTGGTTTTCGGGGCCCCGTACGTGGCTAGGCTCCCAAAAAGCCCCACACATGTGGTATCCCCATACTCAGGATAAGCAGCTAAATGTATTTTGGGGCGCAATTTCACATATAACCATGGCATGTGTGAGCAATATATCATTTAGTGACAACTTTCTGTAATTTTTTTTTTTATCATTATTCAATCACTTGGGACAAAAAAAATAATATTTAATGGGCTCAACATGCCTCTCAGCAATTTCCTTGGGGTGTCTACTTTCCAAAATGGGGTCATTTGGGGGGTTTGTACTGCCCTGCCGTTTTAGCACCTCAAGAAATGACATAGGCAGTCATAAACTAAAAGCTGTGTAAATTCCAGAAAATGTACCCTAGTTTGTAGACGCTATAACTTTTGCGCAAACCAATAAATATACGCTTATTGACATTTTTTTTTGCCAAAGACATGTGGCCGAATACATTTTGGCCTAAATGTATGACTAAAATTGAGTTTATTGGATTTTGTTTTTAACAAAAAATAGAAAATATCACTTTTGTTCAAAATTTTCGGTCTTTTTCCATTCCAAACCGCAGAGGTGATCAAATACCATCAAAAGAAAGCTCTATTTGTGGGGAAAAAAGGACGCAAATTTCGTTTGGGTACAGCATTGCATGACCGCACAATTAGCAGTTAAAGCGACGCAGTGTCAAATTGTAAAAAGTGCTCTGGTCAGGAAGGCGGTAAATCCTTCTGGGGCTGAAGTGGTTAAAGGAGCATCACATGCTTGAAACCATTTTATTTATCCACAATTTTGAAAGGGTGCCAAGAATTTTGACCAGCCCATTTTTGGAATTTTGTGTGACATTATGTCCAATTTGCTTTTTTTCCTCTCTTTTTTTGTTTTGTTCCAATACACACAAAGGGAGTAAACATGTGTATAGCAAAACGTGTTACTGCAATACTTTTCTGTGAAAAATACTTGATTTTCTGGAAAAATTTCTGGGGTGCCAACAATTTCGGCCATGACTGTATTTTTTGCAGTTACTGTTGTTTTGGATCAGCTGATCCTTTCCAAAACCCACTTTCTTTGAAGTATACCTGTCTCTGTTGAGCTGTGTGCAGCTAAACCACTCTAATATCTGCTGGCCAGCCTTCAATCCTTTTCTGATCTATTAATTTAATCTATGACACTCTTTATACCATTAGACTTCAATCCCTTGCGACATTTATTGTTGTATGGGCTTTTGGATGTCCTCCAGCGATGCTGTAGGATGCTCAGTCTCTTTTAGAGTTTTTGTAAGTGGAAACTGTAATCTAACATTCTGTAGATACATGTAATGATTTATGATTATGTATACCGCTTGAAAATATTTTTGTTTTTCATATATGCTTACAGTTTTGTAGAATTCCAATTATTTCTGTGTCTTTGAACCCCCCTGAAGAAGAATTTTATGAGTTGAAACGAGTTGAAACAATCAGGACAAGTCTGATCATTGGAAGAGAGCACACCGAGTTTCCGGCACCGCTAGAGAACTGACCACAGTGTGTTCTCCTGCTTAGTGTGGTCAGTTTTTAATAGGAAACAGAGGGACTGGCAGGAACACCAGGGATTGCTGACAAAGAAAACAATACAAAGAGAACATTATATTTTTTCATACAAGTATATGATACAGCAGGCACAAATCAGGAATATGAAATGTTGGGGTAACAAACATTTTAAGGTGGGTAAGGACTGGAAAAAGGTATACATATGCATTAAATTCATACATAATATTCAATATAAAAAAGAAATATACTGTTGTAATATATAATATAGAATCAAAGAAAGAAGGTTGACTGCTTGGGCAGAATATCATTAGGATCTTTATGAAGGTACAGCCCTCATTCACTATAAAACAGTAAATAAATGTATGAACAATGTCTGAAAGATGTATGAGCCTCATCTTGAGAGAATAAACTGTAAAGCCCATTCATCATACATGATATCAGCCATCTGGTTACACTGACGACTTGTCAGGGCTCAGATGTTTAAAATATGATTCAGAAATACTACCAATCACATATATTTCGTACTGCTACTGCATAGAACTAATGTATTTAGCTTGCGGTGCCTAATTGTGTTGCAGATGTCACGTGTAGGTACTAGTTTTGTACAGCAGATTTCACTTATCTCTTAATAGGTATAGAAAGTATCCAATTAATACTACCTTATAATATGCTTTCTGAAAAGGATAAAATGTTATGAAAAAATATCTGGATTTTAAAAAGGCTACCTGATGCAACATCAGTACTCTGCAGGGATCATTTAATAATATCAAGCAGTGTGGTTTATTTCAATATGGATGTGTCAGTCTAGCTATATAATTACTTTATTCAGCAATTAGACAGTGGAATAGAGCATTTCTTTAGGTATTGTGTATGCAAGTAAAATAAGAACATTATATTCAAATGGTCAATAAATTCACTTAGTTGATAAAAAAAAAAAAAATTGCTGACCTGTAGAAAAATAAAGCAAAATTTCAGTGAGGAAGAAAAATAATGGCAGAGAAGATAACAATACGTTTTTATCCTCCGAATGATCCGTTTTTTTTAATTCAGCTGCTGTTACATTAACAAAAAAAAATACACTTATAATTTATGTATTGTGTTGGCTATCACTGGGGGAGATTTACTAATAGTAAAGAGAGCAAAATGTGGTGCAGTTCTGCATAGAAACCCATCAGCTTCCAGGTTTTATTGTCAAACCCTTATGGAACATGCTGAAGTTAAAAGCGGATTGGTTACTATGCACAGCCGAACCAGATTCTGTGTGCACCAGTTTTAGTAAATTCCCCCACCACGCAAATGGATACTGCTCTGCTACTGGGAGCACACATATACAGTGCTGTGAAAAAGTATTTGCCCCCTTCCTGATTTTTTTTTTTTTTTTTGCATATTTCTCACACTTACATTTTTCAGATCATCAAACAAACTTTAATATTACACAAAGATAACCCGAGTAAATAACCCATGCTCCTTTGCAGCTTCAGGACCTGGACAACTTACCATAATTGATGGAACAATGAATTCTGAGCCCTACTAGAAAATCCTAAAGGAGAATGTCCGACCATCAGTTCGTGACCTCAAGCTCAAGTGCACAGTTATGCAGCAGGACAATGATCCAAAACACAACAGCAAGTTCACCTCCGAATGGTTCAAACAAAGCAAAATTTAGGTTTTGGAGTGGCCTAGTCCAAGCCCGGACTTAAATCCAATTGAGATGCTGTATCATGACCTTACACAGGCCATTTATGCTAAAAAACCCTCCAATGTGGCTGAATTAAAACAATTCTGCAAAGAGTGGGCCAAAATTGCTCCACAGCAATGTGAAAGACTCATTGCCAGTTATCGCAAACGCTTGACTGCAGCTGTTTCCGCCAAGGGTGGCACAACTAGTTATTAGGTTTAGGGGGCAATTACTTTTTCATATAAAGCCAGGCAGGTTTGGACAGCTTTTTTGCCTTAATAAATAAAACCATCATTTAAAAACTGCATTTTGTATTTACTCAGGTTATCTTTGTGTAATAATAAAATTTGTTTGATGATCTATGTCATTTAAGTGTGACAAATATGCAAAAAAAAAAAAAATCAGAAAGGGGGCAAATACTTTTTCACACAACTGTAGATACACTGCACAGAACTTAGGTTTAGTATCAGAAAACAAACATCAGACTGCTTAGCGATAAATGAACCCAATATATTGTAACAGGTTGCAGTAATTAGCAGTATGCACATAAAGCCAGCCATAGACGGATTAATATTAGATCGGATAAGCAGGAACCGGACATATTTTGATCCATCTATGGGCAGGCTAGTTGTATTGAAGTGCAGGACATATAAATGGCAGCAATGAACTTTAAGACTCCCAAAAGGGGTACTTTTTACTATGCCACCTGGGGCCGCAAAGATCAAGGCGGCATATCACCATGCATGACCACGTATCTCAGAGAATCCTGGGAATTGTAGTTTCACATGTATTTCTATTTACAGCATTCATGTAAGTGTTTTTAACTGATTTTAAGTAAAGTATATACTGTATTTAGATTATTGGAAGCCTATTTTCAATATACTGTCTTATTATTATTATTATATATTTATTATACAGGGTATATAGTGCCAACAGTTTGTGCAGCGCTTTACAGCATGAGGGCAAACAATAGTTACAATACAATTCAATACAGGAGGAATCAGAGAGCCCTGCACATTAGAGCTCACAATCTAGGAGGGAGGGTCAAGTGACACAAAAGGTAATAGCTGTGGGGGATGAGCTGATAGAGAAAATAAAAGTATGAATGTTAGGAAGGGACATAATACGCTTCTCTGAAGAGGAGTGTTTTCAGAGATCGTCTAAAAACAAACAGAGTAGGACTTCTAAAGCAGCCGGCTAAACCAGTCAGGCTTAATCTCACTTTCCACATCCACCCTCTCTCCTAGACATTGGTGATCCCCATCTCTGTGACATGGGATCTCAACATCCAAACAGGAATCTTCCTGAAAGTGGTAGTAAACCACTGAAAAAGAAAAAACCTACAAGACAATAGCATAATGTGCTAGTATGCATCTCATACTAGCACATTATGAAACACTTACCTTAGAACAAAGCTCCCACAGCGCACCCGGTCACTGCCGAAGGAGCTGCATTTCTTCTGGGATTGCTGGCTCTGGCACTGTGAGTGGCCGGATCCGCGATGACATCACAGGATACGCCGGACCTGCAGAATGCATGCACCGCTAACATCACTGGCTGCATGCAGAATCAATATCTCTTAAACCGTGCATGTTTAGGAGATATTCTTTTTACCTACAGGTAAGCCTTATTATAGGCCTATCTGCAGGTAAAAATCACTAAGCGGGCAATACAACAGCTTGAAATGGCAATTCTGGTTCTATATCTTCAGAGACGTCTGGACTGATAAGTATAACATGTATGTGCCCTATGGAACATTCCATGATATTCTGGTCTTTGTTACACACATGGACATTTAAGACAATAAGGATTTATTTCCAAGTTGGTGTTGGAACATACCCACTTTGTTTTACCTGGAACATGATTGATGTACGAGCCTTCGAGGGAGGCGATATATATGTTTACACATATTTCTTGGTTGATGTATTACTGCTGTGGCTATATGCCTATATACCTCTGAAGCTGATATAACTGTACACAACCAGTGAACATTGTTCTTCCTCTAGACCACACCATACCTTGATTCATAAACTAACTGAGGATTTTCTCATCATCTCACCATATATCTTGGGATAATCCTGGAACGTGAATTATGTTGCTTGACAGGAATGCTATCTTTGGATGGGTGCTGTGAACCGTTACTTACATGCATAAGAAGTTATTTGTGACCAGAATTTAATCCAATCCATCATTAGGATCACCAGCCCTACCCCATACGCATATTATATTATAAGAGAGAGAGAGAGAAAGAGAGAGAGAGAGATATTAAGGCTAATTTGCATACAGGGAAATGTGTTTTGGCATGATAGAGAGATGTGTATGTGTGATTTTAGGGGTGTTTGTTGTGTGTGGTACCAATTTTAATATATGGATTTGTATATTCTAATCATTTTTGATAACTAATAAAGTAACAATTTAATATAGTCCAGTGAGTTGCCATTATTTGTTGTCTTTCCCTCTGGTGGTTGAGTTAAATCAGGTTTTTAAACTCAGTTTTTGCTTGAGAGTAAGAGATGGTCAGACAGATTGGGGTAGGGCGTTCCATAGGATTGGAGAGGCTCAGGAAAAGTCCTGGAGGCGAGCATGGAAGGAGGTGACAAGGGAGCTAGAGAGCAAGAGGTCTTGGGAGGAACAAAGAGAACGATTAGGTTGGTATTTTGAGACTAGGTTAGTTAGTTGTTAGTATTTCGAATTTAATTTGTTGGATGCAGAAGCCAGCGGAGGGATTGACAGAGAGCAGTATCAGACACTGAACGACTGGCAAGGTGGATGAGCCTGGCAGCAGCATTCATGATGGACTGAAGGGGAGATAACCTTTTTAAAGGTAAGACAATGAAGAGGGAGTTGCAGTAGTTGAGAGATGACCAGGGAGTGAACTAGGGGCTTCTGTGGTGTCATTGGTTAGGAAAAGGTGTATTTTGGAGATGTTGCAGAGGTTGAGAAGGCAAGGTTTGGACAGTGATTGGACATAGGCCAAATGGATAGTTTAGAGTCCAAGATTACACCTAGAACCTTGGTATGCGGTGACAGGCTGATAACTGGACTATCGATCTTGACAGAGAAATCAGGGGAAGTGGCACGTGGGGGAGGAAAAATTATGAGCTTTATTTTGATTAGATTGAGCTTGAGAAAGTTGTGTAACATCCAGGCTGATATGTCTGTTAGTAAATTAGTGATACGTGAGGAGACTGAAGGAGTGAGCTGAGGGGTAGAAAGATAAATTCAGGTGTTATCAAGGTACAGATGGTATTGAAAGCAATAGGAGGTTATCCGCTGACCCGGGGAGGAGGTGTAGATCAAGAATAGGATAGGTCCAAAAACAGAACCTTTTGAGACCCCAACAGAGAAAGGAAGAGGATAGGAGGAAGTAGAATTGTAAGTTACGCTGTCTTGGCTGCAAAGGCTTGTGGTGGCCTGTGTTAATAGAAGCAACAGACTTCTCAAATGAGTGTCACAAACTCTCTGGTAAGCCTCACAGTGGTTGGTGGAGCACACATGGTTTTGCTTATACCTCTTGAACCTGACAGGAAGATTACACTTTTCTTGGCATTTTCATTTGCTCACTACGAACTCACTGGTGGAAGTTACTCACTGAGGATATTGTGCACGTTTGTGTTATTATTTTAATGAGTTTATTTTTAATTTATTCCACCTGTTTTAAGTGCTGCACTTTTCAATTTAACTTCGTACTATTGACAATAGGCAAAGTTATTGTGAAGCAGCTATCTGAGGGAGCAGATTTTAGCCTTAGTTCTTCAGCTAGCTAACGGGGGGGCCCAGTCTTTATGGTGGTGAACATGAGTACAGTACCATTAAAGTCTGCATGCAGTAAATAATGCTACTAGTTAGATAGCCAGTCCCTATGTGCTCAGTCTCTGCTAGTAGTACCAGGTTAATGGCAGCAGTGTCCTCTCACCAGCCCCAGCGATGCAGCAACAAGGGTCTTGCTGTTAATATGGCAGCTCACTTCTCGACCTGCCTGGAGTGACTCTGGTCCTCGGCACACATTCGAAGGCTTATAGCTGGTTGATGTGCACACAGGAGCAGGTATGTGCGCTCAGCGCAGCAAAGAGTAAATCACTCTATATTCAGCCTGTGAAAATACAATTCTCTCTTTTTTTATACCCAGGTTGCATTGGTAATTGTAATCCAATTGTCTGCAATAGAAATGTTTTTTTTTCCCCAAAACTTCATTTCCTGTCATTCAATGCTGCCAACCATCAAGTCTCTTGACCTCCTTTTGCTTGTCAGCTCCCCCTGGAGGATAAAGGTAAGGTAGTGTTTACTCATTCAGCCTGAATTCCAGTGGAGATACAGAAAGCACTGCAACATAGTGTCCTTAATCACTCTCTGTCTCTAGCCTACTACCTGGCTACAGAACAATAACCTAAAAAAGTCTACTTAAAATCTGAACTATAGGTTAAACGAATACTGTCTAAATACAAGAGCCATGTGTATTTCTTTCAGATCTGTGCAGTAATTTAAAAATAAACTACTTTTGCACTTTTCCCCTGTGATGGAGATTTCCACAATAAAGATTAGTCAGTCATGCTCTCTTTCATTGGTAGGTTAACTGCTGTCCAATATCCCCTGGAGTTGAAAAAGGATGCAGAAGGACAAAGAGTGGTATAGGTACCTGCAGTGGCTCCAGATGCATTGGGTGGTCCAAAGACATTTTGGATATTGCTGAGATGCTGAAGATGCTCAGTGTCAGTGCTGGGATCTGTACCCATGGCTTCTGCTGCATTCAGCAGTAGCACTTCTTGATGAGCCACCTGATGCTGGATAGCATCCTGTCTTATTTATTGAGCAATCTTGACTTGTGCCTTGTTTCTGGTGAATCTTGAACTGCTTTCTCCTCCCATGAACTTCCTATTTAAGCCATGCATTTGCAATTCCTGTTTGCTAGATTGTTGTGCTCTTTCCAGCCGATATCTTACTCCTTTGTGTACCTGCAGCAGTCCTTATCTCCTCTACCACTTGTTGCTGACCTTTGGCTTGTTCCTCAATTACACTTCAACTGGATCCCAACCTACAACCACTTGTTACCGAATTTTGGTTTATTTACTGACTATGCTTCTACTTGATCCCTACCTACCCTCCTTATATCTGCTACTGGACCCCAGCTTGCTCACCTCCTGGGGCGAACCTGAGAACAGCGACCTGGTACTAACACAAAGCAAAACCCATCTCCACCAATCAGGAGCTCTTGTGGATGCTGGTTAGTTCTTAGACTCCGCACCTCAGATGAGCCTGTCTCATGCACCATGGTGACCTGCTTGTGTACTTATCCAGCTAGTCAGTGTGAGCCTCTATACTGCTGTAGCTACTGGTCTCTGAGCCTGACCCCTAATTGCAACACTCAGACTGAATCATTTAAATCATTAAACATTTTTAACTTCATGATGATTTTATAAAGTTGGTTAATTACCATGCTAAGAAAAGAACAGAATAGCCTTTGTTGTGAATTGGTATGGGCTACAGATTTAGTCCAAACCTATGTTCAGACTGAAACATGCTTGTGTAGCTGTACGGTGAATGGCCAAACTAAATGGATTTTTGGTCAATCCAAACCTCTGCCTGCAGCAGAAAATGTAACATTTAGCAGTGGAATTAATATTACTGCTAATTTTAATATACTCAGGACCCCTAGTTGTTAGGTAGCTGATATCCTAAAACCAGTAGCGTATCCCTGCCCAGCCCATTCAACCATCAGTTGGGTATTCCTGGTTGACAGCTGAATATAAACAAAGGGTGGGATTCAGTAAAAAAAAAAATTCACACCAGACCTTTCAGATCTGGTATCGATTATAATGGGGAACCCACAAAAAACAGTGTGCAGTGTAAACCCTTATTTGTTTGTGGGGGCGATATCCACTGGGCTAGTTGTGGGGAATAGGCTTTTATTCTCATCAACATGGGGAAAGGGTGCTTTTCCAGATGTAATCCATGTCCAAACAGGTCAATGTGTCTGAGCTATGTAAGTAGCAGTCTGTATGTGGACAGACAAGAGGTCCAGTAAGGTAAATTAAATAACTAGTTAAGCAGAGAAGCTGAAATTGAAGCTGAATCCACCAGTTTTGGAGTCTGCCATGAACTGGTGTAAATAGCATGTTCCCAGCTAAAAAAAGTGGCAATTCAGCTCTTCTTGCTATGAAAGAGCCAGTAGCTCTTCAGAAGCAAGAGATGAATGTTACAACTTTATGCAAAAGGTATGGCCAACTGATGCAAAGGTTTTTCTAGGTGCCTTTGAAAAAATTGCTGTGGGAAAAGCATGGCCCGAAGAATGCTGGTGAGAATTGCTACTGCCCTTTTCAGTTGTAAACTTTCAGACTGCCTACTGTTTGATGGGCTGAGGTTGGAATGACTATGGCAAGTTTAAAGGGAACATTCAGGTGATGGAGAAGATCCACTGTGGTTGGGAAAGCTGACAAGCCTCAGTTGAGAAAAAGCTATCTCTAGTTGCAAGGTATGTACCCTCCTTCAGAGGAGATGTGGCTCCTCCAAGAAAGATCTAGAGCTGCTTCAGGAAGATTTCAAATGGGAAGCCCTGACAAAACATGGCAGCAAGTGCATTGCTTTAAATGCAGTAAATAGGGGCATGCGGTCTCCAAATGTCCCCATACCCTAAATACAGCACGAGACTACCTGGTCAGCCAAAGGTTTGTGTTTGCCAATGCCTGCCAGATAAACTGTCTCCCCAAGCATCCTTGGAGTCCAATAAATAGAGGGGATAATGTAAATTAAACAGTGCATGTTTAGGTATCACTTTAAGCAGCACCTCCAAAGGTTACCATCTACTGCTTACCTCGGTACCCTTTTTCTACTGCCTATCTGCATGCTCCCCTTTTACCATTAACCTCTGAGCCCCCTGTCCACAGCTCACATCTACTCCCACATCTACAGTTCACTTATGTTGCCCCCACCCATAACTCACCTCTGCACTCCCTGTACATAGCCAACCTCTGTGCCTTACATCCACAGTTCGCCTTCGCCCCCCCTCCACAGCTCATCTCTGCTTTTACTTGCACATCTTACTTCTACACCCCCTGTCCACAGCTCCCCCCCCCATAGCTCACCTCTGCACCACCATCCAACCTTGGAGCAGCAACAATTAGTCCTCTCTCACCAGGCAACTTCTGTGTGCAAGTAAATGCATTCAAGGTACCAATTGAGAAATGAAAGGTATGTGCCCCCGATGCCTGGCACTAGCGACACCCCTAGCAACTGCAAAGCTTAACCTCAGTCTTAAAGTAAGCCCTTAGCACCTAGGTCTTAGATGTCACTGTCACTGACTTTATTGGCCTTTTTCAAAAGGTTAACAGTAATAAGCAGCAACCCATAGCAACAAATTATAATTTATATTTTTATGAGTCTACTTGCACTAAGTTGATGGGTTACTATAGATCACTGCACTTACACATCATCACTGTACCCTTTAAGGCCCTTTTTGAGTTGTAAAGATTACAATGTGGGCTGGATGCTTATTTCTATGACAGGTTTAAAAAAACAAATTATGGATTAAATAAACCATTTTTGCTATCCTTCCTCGAAGCTACAGCAATATCACCTTTTAAGCTATATGTTCAGTTCCTTGAAATTTATCTGAACAAACTCTCTGAAATTAAAATGTTTCTCTTATCATAAGTGTACCTTTTCCAGTCAACAGTAACCAAAACAAATTGCATTCTGCTTGTGTTAAGTAATTTGGATGCAGTAAAAAAAAAAAAAAGAAAAATATACTATACTGTATAGTACTGTATAAGACATAACCCCACTATTTTTAAATAGAACATTGTGCTCATTATTTCAGCACTGCTATGAATCTCTATTAGCTTTTGTTTCCCTCTCATTTGACACAGTAACCAGGATTAATTTACATCTCAAGAAGAGCAGATGCAACTTGTCCATAAAGTGTAAAATCTTTTACAGGATGGAGAACTGTTAACAGGTGTACATGAAATTAATCAAAATTCTTTCTTTTTTTTTGCCAATGTTGACACTTTCATGAGCAATGAGCATTTGCTACATGGCAGTGGGGAGTCACTCCTGCTTCATGTTCCTGAGGTGGGAGGATAAATGATTGAGGACTGATGCCAGATGGCCTGTGTAAAGAACAGTGGGGGCTATGGCAGAGGCTACCAGAAATTGCTCTCCTTTGATACATAGACAGGGTGGAATGAAATCAGTGTTGTCTCACAGGCACTTCTGTTTTAACTGAACATTACTACCTTAACCACTTCAATACTGGGCACTTTCTCCCCTTCCTGCCCAAGCCAATTTTCAGCTTTCAGCGCTGTCGCTGTTTAAATGACAATTGCGCGGTCATGCTACACTGTACCCAAACAAAATTTTTATAATTTTCTTCCCACAAATAGAGCTTTCTTTGGGTGGTATTTGATCACCTCTGTGGTTTATATTTTTTGCTAAACAAATAAAAAAAGACCGAAAACTTTGAAAAAAAAAGTTTTTCTTAGTTTCTGTTATAAAATTTTGTAAATAAGTTTTCTCCTTTACTGATGAACACTGATGAGGCTGCACTGCCGGGCACTGATAAGGTGTCACTGATGAGCATGGATGAGGTGGCACTGATGAGGTGGCACTCTTGGGCACTGATATGTGACACTGATGGGCACTGATAGGCGACACTGATGGGCACTAACAGGTGACACTGATATGCAGCACTGATGGACAATCATAGGCGGCATAGATGGGCACTCATAGGTGGCACAGATGGGCATTCATAGGTGGCACAGATGGGCACTGAAAGGCTGCACTGATGGGTACTTATGTTTTGGCACTGATAGGTGGCACTGATGGGCACTAGGGATGAGCTTCGAGTTCGAGTCAAACTCATGTTCAACTCGAACATCGGCTGTTCGCCAGTTCGCCAAACAGCGAACAATTTGGGGTGTTCGCGGCAAATTAGAAAGCCGCAGAACACCCTTTAAAAGTCTATGGGAGAAATCAAAAGTGCTAATTTTAAAGGCTTATATGCATGGTATTGTCATAAAAAGTGTTTGGGGACCCGGGTCCTGCCCCAGGGGACATGTATCAATGCAAAAAAAAGTTTTAAAAACTGCAGTTTTTTCGGGAGCAGTGATTTTAATAATGCTTTAAGTCAAACAATAAAAGTGTAATATTCCTTTAAATTTCGTACCTGGGAGGTGTCTATAGTATGCCTGTAAAGGGGCGCATGTTTCCCGTGTTTAGAACAGTCTGACAGCAAAATGACATTTCAAAGGAAAAAAAGTCATTTAAAACTACTCGCGGCTATTAATGAATTGCCAGTCCGACAATACACATAAAAGTTAATTCATAAAAATGGCATGGGATTTCCCCACAGGGGAACCCTGAATCGAAATTTTAAAAAAAACTGACGTGGGGGTCCCCCTAAATTCCATATCAGGCCCTTCAGGTCTGGTATGGATATTAAGGGGAACCCCGTGCCAATTTTTTTTTTAAAATGACGTAGGGGTCCCCCTCAAAATTCATACCAGACCCTTCAGGTCTGGTATGAATTTTAAGGTTAACCCCGCGCCAAAATTAAAAAAAAATTGGCATGGGGTCCCCCCAAAAATCTATACCAGACTCTTATCCGAGCACGCAACCTGGCAGGCCACAGGAAAAGAGGGGGGATGAGAGAGTGCCCCCCCCTCCTGAACCATACCAGGCCACATGCCCTCAATATTGGGAGGGTGCTTTGGGGTAGCCCACCAAAGCACCTTGTCCCCATGTTGATGAGGACAAGGGCCTCATCCCCACAATCCTTGGCCGGTGGTTGTGGGGGTCTGCGGGCGGGGGGCTTATCTGAATCTGGAAGCCCCCTTTAACAAGGGGACCGCCAGATCCCGGCCCCCCGTGTGAAATGGTAAGGGGGTACAAAAGTACCCCTACCATTTCACAAAAAAACTGTCAAAAATGTTAAAAATGACAAGAGACAGTTTTTGACAATTCCTTTATTTAAAGTCTTCTTTTTTCCATCTTCTATCTTCTTTCTTCTATCTTCCTTCGGTTTTTTCCTCCATCTTCTTCTTCCTCCGATCCTCTGCTTCTTTCTCCGGTGTTCTCGTCCGGCATCTTCTTCTCTTCATCTTCTTCTCTTCATCTTCTTCTCTTCATCTTCTTCTCTTCATTTTCTTGTCTTCATCTTCTTTTCGGGCCGCTCCGCATCCATGATAGCATGGAGGGAGGCTCCCGCTGTGTGATGCCTCTCGTCTTCTGACTGTTCTTAAATAGCAGAGGGCGGGGCCACCTGGTGACCCCACCCCCCTCTGATGCACGGGGACTTCCCTGTGGCATTCCCCATGATGGCAGGGGGGCGGGTGAACCCCCAAAATCCATGCCAGGCCCTTCAGGTCTGGTATGGATTTTAAGGGGAAGCCAACGCCAAATTAAAAAAAATGGCGTGGGGGTACCCCTCAAAATCCATACCAGACCCTTATCTGAGCAAGCAGCCATGGCAGGCCAGGAAAGGGGGGACGAGCAAGCACCCCCCCTCCTGAACCATACCAGGCCACCCCCCCAAAGCAAATGGACAAACACGCAGCGCTCAATGGGGGCCAGTAATAAGAGATTGTTAAAAAGGAGTGTAAACAATCAAGTTAATTTTTTGGACGCATATAAAAGTGAAAAGTCTGACATTGTAGACAAACATTGAAATTAAAATCAACCTTGGTTAAAAGTCAATGTACACAATCAAAATCAAGAATGAAGTACTCTGAAATGGTAGTGACAGCGATCCACCATGACTCCAGTAAGCAAGGTGTTAATGTCAGCAAGTAGTTGTGTGTGCCTCAAACTTCAACAGCAGACTCTGTGGCTATGATGCAAGTTTTTTAAAAAAAGGAATTGTCAAAAACTGTCTCCTGTCATTTTTACTTTTTTGACACTTTTTTGGTGAATGGGTAGGGGTACAATGGGGTACCTCATACCCATTCACATAGGGGGGCCTGGTATGGTTTTGGGGGGGACCCCATGCTGTTTCTTTTTTAATTTTGCCGTGGAGTTCCCCTTAATATCCATACCAGACCCGAAGAGCCTGGTGTGGACTGGGGGGGAACCCACGCCGATTTTTTCATTGATTTTTATCATATTGCCGGGATCAACATTACAGCCACAAGCTATTTTAAATGACATTTTTTCCTTTAGAAATTTAATTTTACTGCAGCATAGTAAAACACATAAGAATGATGCAACACTTTACAGGCAGACTAAGGGGACCCCCAGGCACGATATTTAAAGGAATATTTCATTTTTATTGTTTCACTTTAAGCATTATTAAAATCACTGCTCCTGAAAAAACTTCAGTTTTAAAAACTTTTTTTGCATTGATACATGTCCCTGGGGCAGTACCCAAGTCCCCAAACAATTTTTATGGCAATAACTTGCATATAAGCCTTTAAAATGAACACTTTTGATTTTTCACTTTCGTATCCCATAGACTAACGGTTTTCGCACAAATTATTTGTCTGTTCGCATGTTCTAGTGTGCACCGAACCGGGGGTGTTTGGCTCATCCCTACCACTGGCATATGCTCTTTCCTTCTGCTCCTAAACCTAGTAAGAATGTGACTGTAACAACGGTGTTGTTCCAAGGCTTTTGGGCTGAGAGATTTAGGAGTTTGCAATGATCTCCACTCCTGGGAGGAATTCTTAAAGATGCTAGCTGCTATAGATGTTCTACATTGGGCCTAAAGGAAGCAAATTGCAGTTGTCCCCCACAATGTAAGTTGTGGGTGGTGAGTGACAAAGTGACAAATGGCTGAGTAGAAGTCAACATAGGAACCTTTCTGTGCTATCTTGCGTTGAAATATAATGGAAATACCACTTGAACCTTACTTATCAAGGACCCAGATTCTAGGTTTATACAGTATGTCTAACCAGCACAGCCCTGTGAGAGAGGGACTCAGAGTGTTTAGAAAGATCTGCAAAAGATCAGAGACTGTGTTTTATGTAGAAACCTTCAAGTACATTGTGTTCCCTTCACCCTCCTTTCTGCTGTCCTTGCACTAGTGCAATCAACAAACAACAAAAACCCTAAGTAACCACTTGAAGACCAAGATTTTTCTGGCACTTTTTGCTTGCAAGTTATATGCAAGGTGTCAGCAGGCTGCCCAAAAGTAAGGAAGGATTTATGGTTGCCAAGTCCCAGGTATTCATGGTTCTGACCCTTGGTGGTAGGCCCATAAATACAAGGGGAGGACATTTTTCGGGTTTCGCTAACAGTACGATGTCCAGCTCTATTCACAGCCATTGATGGTGTTTGGTGGTTCACAAAGATACTGAGAAAAATTAGTGGGTGTGGCGCTGCTCTGTATTGAATGTATTCTTTTTGAATGCAAATGCTATGTGCAATCTTCCCACGGTGGTCTATTTTGGAATTGTGTGACCCCTGGAAACCAGTTCCTTCTGATAAAGTGACAAGTGCAATATTAATCACCTCTCCTCAGGGTGAATAATCAGATATGAACCATCTAACATAATAAAGTGTGTATGAAACAATACCTTGCAATAAAGTGACAAGTGCAAATGTTCAACAATCCTCAAAATGGGTAAACATGTGTAACCGTGTATCATAAAGTAAGAATAAAAATGAATCATAAATACAATAAATGACAGTTGGTGAAAAAAATCCTATTGTGCGATCAAGTCCTAAAATTATTAAACAGTCCAGATGTTGAAAAATGAATAAAGGTAATTTTTCAGAAGCAAAGTGACTTGTGCCTTATTTTCCTCCGTGCTTGTAAAAAGTCAAAGTGCAGGTGCTCCACTCAGTGCTCCATTATGTTATCCACTTGCCGACCAGCTACCGTCATTATATTGAGGCAGGTCGTCACATTCCCACGAATCGCCGTAGGTGTACGTCTGCCCTTCAAACAGCTCTAGCATGCATGCGCGTGCCACGCTGGAGGCACGCACGGCTGCATGGTGGGTGACACGATGTGTGTGGCCGGCGGCCACGATGTCCGACGGCCATGCCCCATCGCAGGCACGAGAGCCAGAGTGGGGATGTTTGCGTGTAAACACACAAATCACCATTCTGTCAGGAGAGACAGATCGTCTGTTCCTACTAAGTAGGAACAAAGATATGTCTTCTCCTCAAGTAAGTCACATCCCCCCACAGTTAGAAACCCCTAGCAGAGAACACATTTAACCCCTTGATCACCCCTAGTGTTAACCCATTCCCTGCCAGTGACATTTACACAGTAACCAGTGCATTTGTATAGCACTAATCACTGTATAAATGTCAATGGTCCCAAAAATGTGTCAAAAGTGTTCGATCTGTCCACCGCAATGGCGCAGTCCCACTAAAAATCGCAGATCGCCACCATTACTAGTAAAAAAAAAAATAATAATGCCATAAATCTATTCCCTATTTTGTAGACACTATAACTTTTGTGCAAACCAATTAATATATGCTTATTGCGATTTTTTTTACCAAAAATATGTAGATGAATATATATCAGCCTAAACTGAGGAAGAAATGTGTTTTTTTATATTTTTGGGGGGAATATTTATTGTAGCAAAAAGTAAAAAATAGTTTTTTTTTCAAAATTGGCGCTATTTTTTTGTATATAGCGCAAAAAAACAAAAACGCAGAAGTGATCAAATACCACCAAAAGAAAGCTCTATTTGTGGGGAAAAAAAGGACATCCATTTTGTTTGGGTACATGTTTGCACGACCGAGCAATTGTCATTTAAAGCGATGCAGTGCCGTATCACAAAAAATGGCTTGGTCATAAAGGGGGAAATTCTTCCAGTCCTTAAGTGGTTAATGCACTCACCAGAGGGCTCTCCCCTCTAATGGATGGTTGGCCTTCACAGCCAACCTGCTGTAAATTGGGACACAGACCTCCACTGATGTTATTCTTATATCCTTATTGGCCCCTTCATCTCGGTAATGTGCAGTATATACGAAGAGAAATGACACTCCGTAGTGCAATACCTAAATATACAGATTTTCAACAGTGCTAGTGGAATATAAGTGCTAACATATAATAAATATAAACACAATTTAAGCACAAAGTGCAATGATCTAATACTGAATAGTGATACAATAAAGTAAAGTGCCAAGTGCTTCCAACGACAATTCAAGCATCCAGATTGAAAGGAAACTCAGAGACCACACTCCCCTCTTACCAGAGCTTATGGACCTTCAACTTTGCAGTCCAGGGGTCAAAAATGCTGTGTAAAGTTATGGTACATAAATCCAAAGTCCGAGAGGCTTCCAAAAACAATTTACATGTGGACCGAGGAAGATGGTGCAGATTTAAAAAGAGAGAAAAAGGTAAATAGTGAAGTACTGCCGCAACTGAATTACTGCGCATTTACAAAAACGCCACTCACGAGACGGCTTGAAAAAACAGGCATCAGTGTGTTCCGGGTTCGCATCTGCAGCGTGCGTTCCACAGATTCCGGAAGTTGCGTCACTGGTACACAAAACCGGAAATCGTTTGTGGAAGCCTCTCGGACTTTGGATTTATGTACCATAACTTTACAAAGCATTTATTGTATCACTATTCAGTATTAGATCATTGCACTTTGTGCTTAACCACTTGCCTACTGGGCACTTAATTTAATTTTTTGTCCTTTTTTTCATACAAATAGATCTTTCTTTTGGTGGTATTTGATCAGCTCTGGGTTTTTTATTTTTTGCGCTATAAATGAAAAAAGACCGAAAATTTTGAAAAAAAAACAAATTTTTCTTAATTTCTGTGATAAAATTGAGCAAATTATTAATTTTTCTTCATACATTTTGGCCACAATTTATACTGCTACATATCTTTGGTAAAAATAACACCAATTAGTGAATATTATTTGGTCTGTGTGAAAGTTAGAGAGTCTACAAGCTGTGGTGCAAATCATACAAAAATGATCACACGTGATGGCCTACTGGTGGCCTTTCTCTCATTTCTTGCAACCCGAACAAGCCAGGAAAGTACAAATACCCCCCAACGTTCCCCTTTTTGATGTTGTCATTTTTTCCCACAATTTTTTGCAAAATGAAGATTATTTTTTATTTCCACAAAATTGTCATTGTAATAGGTTATTTCTCTCACATGGCATGTGTATACCACAAATGACACCCCAAAATACATTCTGTTACTCCTCCTAAGTATAGCGATACCACATGTGTGGGACTTTTTCACAGCCTAGCCACATAGAGAGGCCCAACATGCAGGGAGCACCATCAGGTGTTCTAGGAGCATAAATGACACATCTAACTTGTTGACTACCTATTACACTTTTGAAGGCCCTGGAGCACCAGGACAATGGAAATGCCCACAAAGTGACCCCATTTTGGAAAGCTAACACCCCAATGTATAATCTATGATGCATAATGAGTCTTTTGAATGGTTCATTTTTTTTCAGAAGTTTTTGAAAAATGTGGGAAAAAAATGAAAATGCATTTTTTTTTACACAACATTGTCCATTTATAAGATATTTCCAACACATAGCATGTACATAGCAAAAATGACACCCCAAAATACATTCTGCTACTCCTCCTTAGTATGGCGATACCACATGTGTATGACTTTTACACAGCCTGGCCACATACAGAGGTCCAATATTGAAATAGCACCTTCAAGGGTTTTAGGAGCATAAATTACACATCTCATTTCTCAACCACCTATTACACTTTTGAAGGCCCTGGAGTACCAGGACAATGGAAAAACCCACAAAATTACCCCATTTTGGAAAACTAATACCCCAATGTATAATCTATGAGGCATAATGAGGCTTTTGAACGGTTCATTTTTTTCCAGAAGTTTTTGGAAAATGTGTGAAAAAAATGAAAACGCATTTTTTTTACACAAAGTTGTCCATTTATAAGATATTTCAAACACATAGCATGTACATAGCAAAAATGACACCCCAAAATACATTCTGCTACTCCTCCTGAGTATGGCAATACTACATGTATGAGACTTTTACACAGCTTGACCACATACAGAGGCCCAACATTGAAATAGCACCTTCAGGCATACTAGGAGCATAAATTACACATCTCATTTCTCAACCACCTATTACACTTTTGAAGGCCCTGGAGCACCAGGACAATGTAAATTCCCACAAAATGACCCCATTTTGGAAAGCTAATACCCCAACATATAATCTATGAGGCATAATGAGTCTTTTGAACGGTTCATTTTTTTCCAGAAGTTTTTGGAAAATGGGGAAAAAAATGAAAACGCATTTTTTTTACACAAAGTTGTCCATTTATAAGATATTTCCAACACATAGCATGTACATAGCAAAAATTACACCCCAGAATACATTCTGCTACTCCTCCTGAGTATGGCAATACCACATGTTTGAGACTTTTACACAGCCTGGCCACATACAGAGGCCCAACATGCAAGGAACACCGTCAGGTGTTCTAGGGACACATAGCATGCACATACCAAGAATTACACACCAAAATACATTCTGCTGAGCAAAGGGTAAACAAAGCATAACCTGTGGTTTTAGTAGCGCAGTTATCCACATGAGGATAGCATTGGTCCAGGCAGCAGGCAGGGTCTTGGTCAGCAAAAGCGAATGCAATTGTCCAGGCAACAGGCAGGAATACTGTCCATAGTCAGAACAGGCAGCAGGCAGGGGTACTGTCCATATACAGTCCAGGGTCAGTGCAGGCAGAGATTGTCAGCAGTGCCAAAATATTGGTCCTGGTAGTAGGCAGGAACATGGTCCATGTGGTGTGTTCAGTTCATGAGACAGGCAGAGGCATGATGGCATAGGTCCTACAGGCAGCAGGCAGAAGTAGGGCCTCGTTCAGGACAGAATGGGGATAGGGGTAGAGGCTTCTCCCACCCAAATCTCTTTGCAGCCTCCAAGTCTCCAGACCCTAATCTAGGAATGAGAAAACAAAAAAAATAGTTTTCTTCATCCAGAAAAACAATTCTGGAGCCCCTCACATATGTGAGACCCCTGTGTTATGAGTCCCACTAGTCCAGTGGCAGGGTACAAGATCAGTCCAAGAGGCAGGCAAAAAGCATTGTCAAACAGTCCAGGGTCAGTTCCAGATCAGGCAGAGGTATGTACAGAATCGGTAGGCAGAAGCGTGGTTGAATAACAAGCCAGGGTCAGTTCCAGATCAGGCAGAGGTATGAACAGAATTGGGAGGCAGAAGCGTGGTCGAATAACAAGCCAGGGTCAGTTACAGAGCAAGTAGAGGCATAAGGGGTGTGAAGGTAAATGGCAGGAAGTGAGGGTTATGTTTACCATACTTCACTAATAATTTAGTGAAATATGTTTACGGCGGAAACAGTCAACTAGGCAGAGGCCTGGTTGGGAAGGACATTGGGGACAATGATAAGTGGTGTCTCTTCTAACTCTTCCTCTGGTGTACACCTGCCATTTTTTCTGACGTTTTTGGCCTGTTGGTCTCGGAGGGATTTTATCAGGAAAGCGGCGTTCGGAGAGTCTGCTAATCACATTGGATCCAATGTCTTCTGGTGGGCCATTTGGGAATATAAGGGCAGTGGTGATTTCCTCCTGGTAGCCAGGGAAGGATTTGGGGCTTTCAGTGGAGTTGCGATAGATAACGTAGCTGTTGTACATGGCCAAATGAAACAAATAAATTGAAACTTTTTTATACCACTGGTATGTTCGTCTTGTGGCAAGGTAGGGTTTGAGCATTTGGTCGTTGAAGTCGACACCCCCCATGAATATATTGTTTTCGTGGATACATGTTGGTTTTTGGATTGGGCCATTCCTCCTGGTGATTTCTACAAATGTATTGTTGTGAATCAAAGAAATCACATAGAAATCCCTTCTTTCCCTCCACTTCACTGCTAGAATTTACTCATTCTGTAAACTCACCGTCTCCCCTCTTCTTAGCTTCTTGTTGACGAGGCTTTGAGGAAAGCCCTTCCAGTTCGTCCTTACGGTGCCACATTCTGGAGTGTTCGGAACAGGGGCAAACTCGTATAAAAGTTAACTACGTACAAATGGTAGCCTTTCTCCAGGAGTGGGTTTTTGAGTTCCCAAACGACTTTCCCACTTGATTCCATGTAGTCTGGGCAATTAGGGGGATGCAGCTGGGTGTCCTTCCCTTCATATACCATGAAGGCATATGTATACCCTGTGGCTCGGTCTCACAATTTATACAGCTTCACCCGATAGCGGGCCCTTTTGGTGGAAATAAATTGTTTTATGCCCAGCCTGCCAGAAAATTTGATAAGGGACTCATGCACACATATGTTTTGGTCTGGGGTAAGCAGCTGGGGGTAGATTTCAGAAAAATAATTTAGTAGTGGCCAAATTTTATAAAGCTTGTTAGAATTTGGGTCATTTCGGGGAGGGCACTGGGTATTATCATTATAGTGTAGAAATCTAATAATCATGAGATATCTGGTTCTGGGCATTACTGAGGAAAAGATGGGCATGTGGTGGATGGGGAGGGTTGACCAATATGAACCTATTTCATTTTTTTGGGATAATCCCATACAGAATGTGAGGCCCAAAAAAATTGAAACTCCTCCACTGTTAAGGCTCTCCACTCGTAGGGACGGGAATAATAGGACGTTGGGTTACTTGCTATGAATTGTTGTGCATACAGGTTTCACTGGGCCACAATTGATGCTAGCATGTCCTCAGTAAAAATAAAATGGAATAAACAGAAGGCACTGATGACAAATGGCACTGATTATGTGACACTGATGACAGATGGCGCTAATATGTGGCACTGATGACACATGACACTGATGTGGAACTGGTGACAGATGACACTGATATGTGGCACTGATGACATGTGACACTGATGGCAGATGGCACTGATAGGTGGCACTGATGACACATGACACTGATGGCAGATGGCACTGATACGTGGCACTGATGATATGTGGCACTAATGACACATGGCACTGATACGCGGCACTGATGACACGTGACACTGATGACAGATGGCACTGATATGTGGCACTGATGACATGTGACACTGATGGCAGATGGCACTGATACATGGCACTGATGACACGTGCCACTGATGGCAGATGGCACGTGACACTGACAGGTGGCACTGATGACAGATAGCACTGACAGGTGGCACTGATGACAGATGGCACTGACAGATGGCGATGACAGATGGCACTGACAGATGGCACTGATGACAGATGGCACTGACAGATGGCACTGACAGGTGGCACTGACACGGCCAACACAGAACTTCCCCGATGAGCGCCCGCGGTGATGCGCTGGGAAGCAGTAAACAGGAGGACGTCCAAGGACGCCCTCCCGGCAATTGAGCACCACGCTGTAGCCGTCTTTCGGCTATAGCGTGGGCACCTAGTGGTTAAATTGTGTTTATATTTATTATATGTTAGCACTTATATTCCAATAGCGATGTTGAAAATCTGTATATTTATCCTTTAAGGTTTTTAGCACCTTTGTAATAGCTGCTGTGGTCTTCATATTTTTTACATATTTTGTTTTATTATTATTTCACAATTTTTGTTTATTATTCCATTAGCGCAAGTTTTAGTTTGTATTGTGCGTAGTGCAATACCATTTAAACTCCTTTTATTCTATGGTAAACGTGTAAATATGCACTTACATTTCATTTAAAATTGGTAAGCAGTAAAAAATGGGAAGTCCGTATTCCCATGCATTCCACAGACTAAACAGGAAGTGACACAATGATGCTGTGGTTACGCCCTACGCATTTCATCAGCATTACATCTTCGGGAGCAGTGCCATCTTGCTACACTTCCTGTAATATATACTGTGTCGTAGCCTAGCAACCCAATGCAATGTGATTAGCGGCCATTTTGTTGTAGACCAAGTCTGTTCATGCTGTTGTTAGATATTATTATACAGACTATCCTGAGTTACGCAGATACGTTCGGCAACTTTCCAAATGAAATCAGAATGAATCACAGGCTTGTCACTCTTTTTTTTTTAGCAGAATGTAGACATTCCACAAGCATTGCTCAAGAAGATGCCTGAAGATCTTCTTGTAGTTCTTCTTTTGCTGTTTCCTCATTGCTGGGTAGAATGTCATTACTTGGTCTTGTAGCCTATCACTACTTGTGGCTTCATGATTTCTTTGCAATCTTTTGTGCGTAGCATAACAGTGGAGGTATTATGAACTGTACTCATTTGGCACACATCTTTCTTGTCACGCCATCGCAGTGCCATAATTTTGCCTTTCTGCCAGGCAACCATTTCTCCAGTCTTCAGCTTCTTATTGCCAAACATTGGCGGCATGTCGCGCTGGTTAGCCCTAACGGTTTCATAAGCCTCTGTTTTGTTTTGCAGAAGAAACTCATAAATTTCATGAGACGTATAAAAGTTGTCGGTTGTTACTCAATAGCCCTGATTTAGCAATGGCTCAATGAGTGAAAGAACGGAAATGTTGCCATTCCAAAGTTGCTGTATTTTGGATTGAATTTTGTTGACTGAATTCCAAATGTAGCCAGTTGACGATTTGCATAGTATGTAGGATTTTATGCCAAATCGTGCTTTCTTTGATGCAATGTATTGTACCCAGCTGAGCCTTCCCTTGTAGGCCGTTAGACTTTCATCTATGCTGATATCTCTTTCAGGCACATAGCTCTGTTGGGAATTCTTTAGAATCATTTGAGATACTTCCCAAATTTTCTTGAGTTTTGGTGCAGGATGAATAGTTTAATCAAATTCTTTGTTGTTTTCGAAGTGTAAATATTTCATGATCAGGGAAAATCTGTACTCTGACATGACCGTGCCAAAGAATGGAGTGGCGAGTAATTTATTAGTTGTCCAATACAACTTCTGCAGGAGTTTCCCCACCACTTCTTGAAGTATTATTAGGCCCAGAAATTTCTAAATGTCATCTTTGATCACTGGTTCCCGCTTTCTGCTTCTTGGAAACTTCCGATGCGTAGTAGCTAATTGTTGCCGGTTTGTCTCAGTAAGTATTTTTTCAATAACCTGATTGGTCAGAAGTAATTGTCGTGTTTAACGTCTACTTTCATACCAGATGCTCCAGTAAATGGGAATCTTGGGGGCGCTGCCTGATCCGTACCACAGTCAAAAGAGCACCAAGTTTGCACATCACTGAGCTTAGTCACAGAATTGTCGCTGTTGTCACTTTCAGTGTCTGATGACGAAATTCCCCATGAATCACTATCGCTCAATTCTGCAAGTGATTCTAATTCACTATTGCTGTTTTCTAGCTGGTCTAAAACTGCTTTTGACCTAACGGGACGCTTTTTGGATGCCATGGATGTCCTCAAGTTTCCAGGCAGAAAGAACAGTAAAAGTGCAGGCAGGGCACTGGACGAACCACTAGGGACATAACTGAGGTGAAATGGTTTGACACATAAATGTAATCCTAACAGATTACAATGTATTGTGTGTATGCTATGTTTTATCCTTTGTTGAACTTCCCGCCCGGCTCTGCCCCCCTTCATCAGGGCGCTCGCAGGGAAGGGAACCCGAAAGAAGGGTGCATTGGCCAGAGGACACAGCTGGAGGACACAGCAGGAGGACATTGAGGGATCGTAGGGACAAGGTAAGTAACAGTACAGAGATACTATGGTGTAACTCCGAGTGTGCCTCAGGGTTAACGCTTTTGGTACTGAAAATTAACCCCGAACGCGCCAAGAGATGATTGCAATCTACTCCTTACCTAACAACAAATCCCCGGGTCCAGGTGGACTACCCAGGGATTGGTATAAAACCCACGCGACTCTACTGGTCCTCAGGCTAAGTCAACTCTTTGCAGAGTGCCTGGAAACCAGGAGGTTGCAAGACAGTATGTACCAGGCACACATTGTATTTCTACCCAGACCAGGGAAGGGCCCCCTTTGTTGTTCATCCTATAGGCCCATATCATTAATGAATTATGACCTTAAGATACTTACCAAGGTGCTAGCCAATAGGATTATGCAGGTGTTACCGTCCTTTGTCAATTTAGACCAGACCAGCTTTATGCCTGGCAAGCCTATGGACATAAATCTCAGACGAGTCTTCACCCATCTCCAGCTCCCAACTGAAGAGGGTGCCTCTCGAGTCTTGGTAGCCGTCGACATAGAGAAGGCCTATTGACACAGTCAGATGGTCATATATGATGCAGGTTCTTGAGGGTTTCGGCTTCGGCCCAACCTTCCGGAAATGGATTGGTTTACTTTACAAGTCCCCTATGGCCTATATTAAACTGAACGGCAAACTTTCACCCTCATTCCCAATTAGGAGGGGGAACGAAGCAGTGTCCTGTCTCCCCTGCTCTGTTTGGCCTGGTGATGGAGCCCTTGGCGGAGGCCCTGTGGAAGTCAGCTGAGGTGTCTGGGATCTGGGTCGGCTCAGTAGTCGAGAAACTAGCACTATATGCTGATGATCTAATCCTCTTTTTGCAAGACCCTGGCCCTTCACTTTCTGCAGTGCTCCAGATCCTGGATCGCTTTGCAACTCTTTCTGGCCTCCACACCAACTGGAGCAAGTCACTCATTCTTCCCATAGATCCAGGGGCGAAGCAGCTAAGTAACCCTAATCTACCTCTGCAATGGGCAAGTACCATTAAATATGTAGGGATCAATATCTCTCCCAACCAGGCATGTGCAAAATGAAAAAATGTGTTTCGTTTCGTTTCGTTTTAATTCGTTATTTAATTAATTTAGTTTAGTTAGATTCGTTAAATTCATTAAATTCGTTTTTCAAATCAGTTTAGTTTTCGACCGAATTCGAAAATCGGTCGAATTCGAAAATATTTCAACCGGATTCGATATTATTTCAACCGCATTCGAAAATATTTCAACAGCATTCGAAATTATTTCAACTGTATTAGAAATTATTTCAATCGTATTCGATAATATTTCAATTGCATTCGAAAATATTTCTACCAAATTTGATAATATTTCAACCGCATTCGAAATTATTTCAACTTTATTCAAAATTATTTCAATCGGATTCGATAATATTTCAACCGCATTCGAAAATATTTCAACAGCATTCGAAATTATTTCAACTGTATTAGAAATTATTTCAATCGTATTCGATAATATTTCAATCGCATTCGAAAATATTTCTACCAAATTTGATAATATTTCAACCGCATTCGAAATTATTTCAACTTTATTCAAAATTATTTCAATCGGATTCGATAATATTTCAACCGCATTCGAAAATATTTCAACAGCATTCGAAATTATTTCAACTGTATTAGAAATTATTTCAATCGCATTCGAAAATATTTCTATTTTCGAATTTGATAATATTCAGATAATATTCAGATAATATTCCTCTTCAGCAAACCAGAAGAACGCTGCATGGTTTCGCGTCACCATGTCAGTAAAAGCTGTGAGAGGGATTGAGCGCACCCCAGACTGCATCCGTCATTGGTAAATAAAAATGATTACATTCTCTTTCTCTCTCTCTCTGTGTCTCCCAGAGGCATATCTAGTGAAAATGGCACCTATGGCAAGCACTGAAACTGCGCCCCTGTCAAAAAAAAAAAAAAAACAGCTAATAAAACTACAAGTCTTTAACCACTTCAGCCCCGGAAGAATTTACCCCCTTCCTGACCAGAGCACTTTTTGCGATTCGGCACTGCATCGCTTTAACTGAAAATTGTGCGGTTGTTCTTCGTGGCTCCCAAACAAAATTGAAGTCCTTTTTTTCCCATAAATAGAGCTTTCTTTTGGTGGTATTTGATCACCCCTGCGGTTTTTATTTTTTGCGCTATAAACAAAATAAGAGCGACAATTTTGAAAAAAACGCATTATTTTTTAGATTTTGCTATAATAAATATCCGCCAAAAATATATAAAAAAACATTTTTTTCCCTCAGTTTAGGCCGATACGTATTCTTCTACATATTTTTGTTAAAAAAAAAATCGCAATTAGCGTTTATTGATTGCTTTGCGCAAAAGTTATAGCGTTTACAAAAAAAAATAATAATAAATATATATATATATATATTATTTTTTATTCTATTCTGTTCTATTGTTACTCTATTCTATTCTATTCTATTTTTTTCTATTCAAATTTGAATAGTAAAGAATAGTAAAGAATAGAATAGAATAACAATAGAACAGAATAGAATAATATAGAAAAACAATAGAACAGATCAGGAAAAAAAAATTATATACATCTTTTGAAATTCGAAATTCATATAAAATGAATTCAAATTTGAATAGAAAAGATTAGAATAGAAAAACAATAGAACAGAAAATAATCTAATATATATATATTATATTTTATTCTATTCTGTTCTATTGTTTTTCTTGTCTATTTTCTTTTCTATTCGAATTTGAATTCATTCTATATGAATTTCTAATTTCAAAAGATGGTTATATATATATAAATATTATATATATATATATATATATATATATATATATATATATATATATATATATATATATATATATATATATATATATATATAACCATTTTCCGAAATTCGAATTTCATATAGAATGAATTCGAATTCGAATTGAAAAGATTAGACTAGAAATAGAAAATAGACTAGAAAAACAATAGAACACAATTGAGTAAAATATTGTTTTTCTAGTCTATTTTCTTTTCTATTCGAATTCGAATTCATTCTATATGAAATTCGAATTTCGGAAAATGGTTTTATATATATATATATATATATATATATATATATATATATATATATATATATATATATATATATATATATATATATATATATATATATATAAAACCATTTTCCGAAATTCGAATTTCATATAGAATGAATTTGAATTCGAATTGAAAAGATTAGACTAGAAATAGAAAATAGACTAGAAAAACAATAGAACACAATTGAGTAAAATATTGTTTTTCTAGTCTATTTTCTTTTCTATTCGAATTCGAATTCATTCTATATGAAATTCGAATTTCGGAAAATGGTTTTATATATATATATATATATATATATATATATATATATATATATATAAAACCATTTTCCGAAATTCGAATTTCATATAGAATGAATTCGAATTCGAATTGAAAAGATTAGACTAGAAATAGAAAATAGACTAGAAAAACAATAGAACACAATTGAGTAAAATATTGTTTTTCTAGTCTATTTTCTTTTCTATTCGAATTCGAATTCATTCTATATGAAATTCAAATTTCGGAAAATGGTTTTATATATATATATATATATATATATATATATATATATATATATATATATATATATAACCATTTTCCGAAATTCGAATTTCATATAGAATGAATTCGAATTCGAATAGAAAAGAAAATAGACTAGAAAAACAATAGAACAGAATAGAATAAAATATAATATATATATTAGATTATTTTCTGTTCTATTGTATTCCTATTCTAATCTTTTCTATTCGAATTTGAATTCATTCTATATGAATTTCGAATTTCAAAAGATGGTTATATATATAAATACTTTTTCTGCAGCAAAAAATTTCATTTTCCGAACCGATTTTGGGGCCCCGTATCTCAGGGCCACTTGGTGCTAGGAATTTGGTGTGCAAACCCAGTGGAACTGGTACCACAACATATCCAAAGCTGAAGTTCCTAGCACTAAGTGGCCCCGAGATACGGGGCCCCAAAATCGGTTCAGAAAATGTCATTCTCTGCTGCAGAAAAGTGCTTGACATTTTCTGAACCGAGTTTGGGGCCCCATAGCTCAGGGCTACTTGGAGCTAAGAACCTCAAATTTGGTGTGCTAACCCAGTGGAACTGGTACCATAACATATCCAAAGCTGGGGTTCCTAGCACTAAGTGGCCCCGAGATACGGGGCCCAAAAACCGGTTCGGAAAATGTCATTCTCTGCTGCAGAAAAGTGCTTGACATTTTCCGAACCGACTTTGAGGCCCCGTAAATACTATATTTATATATATAACCATTTTCCGAAATTCGAATTTCATATAGAATGAATTTGAATATATATATATATATATATATATATATATATATATATATATATATAAATTGTTATTTTCCAATCTATTTTCGAATTCGAATTTATACTATTCGAAATTCGAATTTCAGAAGATGGTCATATTCTGTAGTATTTTATTAAATTCTATTAAATTCTGTTCTATTCTTTACGATTCTTTTATGTTTATTCTATTGTTTTATTATTTTATATTCTATTTTATTGTATTTTTTTTTAGAAATCAATTTAGATTTTTTCTAATTCGATTCTAATTTGTTTTCGAATTCGAGTCGAATAGATTTCGAATTTGTTTTCGAATCGAATATATTTCGAATTTGGTTTCGAATTCGATTCGAATTCGATTCGAATTCCGGCCGTGGGTTTTCGATTCGAAACATTTCGGATTCGTTTAAATTCGTTAGTATTGTAATTCGGTATTTCGGATGCATCCGAATGTCCGAATAATGAAAATTTCGTCCGAATTTCGATTCGGAACTAAACGAAATGCACATGTCTACTCCCAACACACAGGATTTCAGTAAACTTAATTTGTCCCTGGTGCTGCAGTGGTGTAAATCTAACTTAAAGGCCTGGTCAAATCTCCCACTAACCCTTATAGGAAAAATGAATTTAATTAAAATAAAACTGATTCCAGTTCTATTTTATATTCCTTGGCACTCGCCGGTCTGGATACCTAAAACCCATTTCCAAAAATTAGATTCCCTAGTGGTTTCCTTCCTGTGGCAATCACATCCAGCCAGATTTAGCAGGAAAATTCTACGCAGGCCCTGGACACAGGGGGGACTTGCCTGCCCTGACTTCCACACGTACTATTTACTAGGCATGTGCAATTCGTTTCGTTCCGAATTCGTTTTTTAACGAATTTCGACAAATTCGTTAATTCGGGAATATCCGAATTAACGAAAACCCGTTTAACAAATTTTTTCCGAATATTCGTAAATTCGATAAAATTGGACATTCGTAAATTCGGGCATTCGTACATTCGTACATTCGCAATTTACATTCGTACATTCGTACATTCGTGCATTCGTTCATTAGTAAATTAGTGAATTTGTAAATTCGAAAATTCGGAAATCTGAAATAATAGTTAACTAATAATAACTTAACTATTAGTAATCACTATTAACTTTTAATTTATAGGTATTGTAATTTCCTTTTAAATTTGTCTGTTAGTGAACGTAACACGTACAAATTTATCCGAAGTTATGAATGATCCGAAAAAACGGAATGGAACATAATGAATTCATGATAATAAATAACAATAATAATAATAACAGCGTTTTATTATTATTATTGATTATTAATTTGTTCCGTTCCATTTGTTTAGATGCAGCATTCGTTTTGGATAATTCGTAACTTCGGTTAAATTTGTATTTGTTACGTTCACTGACAGTCAAGATTGAAAGGAAATTACAATACCTATAATTTAATAGTTAGTTACTATTTCAGATTTTTGAATTTTCGGGTTTTTGGATTTTCAAACTTCGAATTTACAAATTTCCGAATTTTCTAATTTACAAATGTATGATTTTACGAATGTATGAATTTACGAATGTACAAATGTAAAAATGTACGAATGTACGAATGAACGAATGAACGAATGTTCGAATTACGAATGAACGAATGTACGAATGAACGCATTTACGAATTTACGAATGAACGAGTTTACGAATCGCGATCATAACGAATGACCTGAAAAACGAAAAAAATAATAAACGAATGAAACGAAAACGAAAATGAACAATTTTTTTTGGTTGTGCACATGTCTACTATTTACAATGCTCACTCATGCCCACAACTGGCTGGTTTTGGACGATACCAGTGCGTCAGTAGTCCTGGAGGTGGCACATTTCGGATCTTATGAGGCCCTTTGTAATGCCCTTTATAGGGGGATGGGGAGTTCTCCGATACTTTTAACACAGGCTATGAAAGCGGTCATCAGGGCTTGGCACACGGTGGTAATAAAACCTAACTTGGCGAAAGCCATATGGTCCCCTAATACACCGCTCTGGTGTAATCCCAGGCTGAGGGAATTTCATTCTCTACAACAGTGGTCATCAACCCTGTCCTCAGGGCCCACTAACAGGCCAGATTTGCAAGATAACTGAAATACATCACAGGTGATATAATTTGCTGCTCAGTGATTACAGTATTCTAGTCTGCATCTCCCCAAGGTAATACATAAAACCTAGCCTGTTAGTGGGCCCTCAGGACAGGGTTGATGACCACTGCTCTACAAGACCCCGTATTGTGGGCCGGCAGGGGCATCAAATACTTGAAGGATATCTGCGATGGTTCTGGGTTGTTCACTTTTGACAGACTAAAAAACAAATTTCAACTTCCAAATTCTTTCTTCTTCAGGTCCCTTCAGCTCTGTCACGCCTTTGACTCAAAATTTAAATTGGTCCAGCTCCGGATGCAGCATGATGATCTTGAAACTCTACTAAACGATGCTGAGCTCTCAAAGCCACTATCCACTATCACTATCTAGCGAGCACTGCAGCCATCCATTCAGGTAGGATTGGATGGGTTGCATGACCTGTGGCGGGTGGAGGTGCAGGAATTGCACAGTGAAGACTGGGAAGACATGTGGGATTACCCGCTTCAGCCACTAGTTGCAACTAGGGACAAGCTGATTCAATTCAAAATCCTGCACAGAATATACTATATGCCCCAACACCTTTACCCAACCTCATCAGCTGCTTGCTGAAGATGCTCTGGCACCCCTGCAGGCTTCCTACATATATTCCAGGAATGCCCACAGGGTCAAGAGTATTGGAGGGAGGTAACTCAATTTATCCACGGGATAACTATTATACCTATTCCCCTAACAATCAGCATCTGCCTCCTCGGCCTTGTGGAACACCAGGCAATAGCTAAAGCAACCCGCACGCTAATAAGTATCCTATTATTTTACGCAAGGAAAGCCATAGTGCTAAACTGGAAGTCCGCCAATCCCCCTACCCTGTCATCATGGAAAATATTAATCAATACAACGATACCCCTCTACAAAGCAACATATTTGTCCCGAGGATGATCCAAAAAATATGAAAAAGTTTGGCACTTGTGGACGGACTCAGAGTCTATGACTGATGACCAGCCCATGGGGGATTGCCCTGGCTAGATTCCCTCCATAATTGCCTAGCCCTGTTGAGTACTGAGGTCCATGCCCCAGTTAAATGAGTGGTGGGGTTAGTCCAGAGGTCAAGTAATCACACTTAATCCTGAATGCTCCGTAACATCCAGCTCATATAGATAGGAGGGAAGAGTAGTTCCACAGGAAATTATATCTCCTACCATCATCCTACCATGTGAAACCTGGGTACTGAATTTACCGAATTTGTGGTTATTTTGGTTCTTTAGTTATATATGTTTTAGTTTTGAGATACATGGTGAGTTGTACGCTGTTATGCACATGGCACCAATTTGCCAGGGTATGCCCCAATGGCCCTGTTTTGTACCTTTATAATGAAAATTTCCAATAAAAAGAATTTTAAAAAAAAAAGAAAATTAACCCTGAGCCACGTTAAATAATGCTTTTTTTAACCCTAAAGTACACTGATCCCAATCTTTGACCCTGACCCTTGACCCAGGCATTGATCTTTGACCTGACCTTGACCCTAACTCTAACCCTCACCAAAACCTGATTTAGCTATTTTTCTTCTTTTTTTTTTTTTTTTTTTACTTTTTTTAAGCACTGCCCTTTGTTTATAGTTTCCCCTCTGGCAAGAAGAAAAAGATACAATGTATCTTTTTCTCCACTCAAGAGGAGAAAAAAACACATGCAGCTGTAGGCTGTACAGTCACTGATCACTGTGATAGCCAGTCAGAGAGTATCACAGTAATCAGGTGATCAGGAATAGGGCCTCCCAATCATTAAAATGAAACCCGTTATCTGTGTTGGGAGCGTGCTCTAAGCACAAACACAGCAGCACATGTTTGCAGCCCAACAAATAAAGACCCACTGCCAAGAGGCCAGATATATGCATATGCATGTCGAGAAGGGGTTAACAACTATTGGCAGAGGTAGCTGTAATGTATAATAGTGGTAGAAAAACAACTACTGTATATGACATTCAACTCTATGCAGCAGAGATACTGGCCACAAGGGTCACTTTAAAGTTATGCACAATCCTTATTACAAAACCATGTATTGACCAATAGAATATGACTCACCGCCTCAAGAAAAATATATCATCCTAAATTGAACCTTGAATTTGGCAAATCAGTTCATTCATCCTTAAAGTTGAAGTTTATTTTTTTTATATTTTGCCTTCTCTGGTGCGTCCTTTCCCCCTCATCAACATGATAATTACATTTTTAAATAAAACATTTCCCTCTTCATTAGATATCTTATTAGGCCCAGGGATATCGAAATGCTTCTCTTAAGCAGGCCATACATGCTGTCAGTGAGTGATCAGTGCTGCCAACTATAGTCGGCAACACTGATCATTGTATTCTGTCAGCAGGAAAGGCTCTCCACTGGCAGAATACTATAGGTCAACAGGAGTGATTACCCCATCTGCATCAAATGTGTGGATGGGGGAAATGGTTCCTTTTTTTGTTCAACCTACTGGTTAAATGGAAAAAAAAAAGAATCATGTATGGCTTGCCTAAGCAATGCATGCAGAAAATGAGTGGTAGGAGGGGACCAGCAAGGTGTTACATAGCTTCCTGAAAACATGATATCTCCCCTCTCAGTACTCCTCTTAAGAGCTTTCAGCTTTGATGCAAACAGAGAACTGACATTGGGGAAGAATTATGTAAATATTAAAATAGCTTCATGGGTGGATGTCAGTCTGGAAGAGTGGCCATTTTTAAGCAGGCAGCATTTGCATGCAGACTGCCCTAGGTAATGCTCACATGTGATGATGAGCCCCTGTAAAAGAACTTAAGCACTTCAGCCCCGGAAGAATTTACCCCCTTCCTGACCAGAGCACTTTTTGCGATTCAGCACTGTGTCGCTTTAACTGACAATTGCGTGGTCGTGCGATGTTTCACCCAAACAAAATTGACGTCCTTTTTTCCCCACAAATAGAAGTTTCTTTTGGTGGTATTTGATCGCCTCTGCGGGTGTTATTTTTTGCTCTATAAACAAAAAAAGAGCGCCAATTTTGAAAAAAACACATTATTTTGTACTTTTTGCTATAATAAACATCCCCATTTTTTTTAAAAAGGCTGATTTTTTTCTCAGTTTAGACCAATATGTATTCTTCTACATATTTTTGGTAAAAAAAAATCGCAATAACCGTATATTGACTGGTTTGCGCAAAAGTTATAGCGTCTAAAAAATAAGGGATAGATTTATTTATTTTTTACTAGTAATGGCAGCGATCTGCAATTTTTATCGTGACTGCGACATTATGGTGGACACATCGGACAATTTTGACACATTTTTGGGACCATTGGCATTATTACAGCGATCAATGCTATAGAAATGCATTGATTACTGTAAAAATGTCACTGGCAGTGAAGGGGTTAACACTAGGAGGCGATCTAGGGGTTAACTGTGTTCCCTGGGAGGTGATTCTAAGTGAAGTGGGAGGGGACTGACTAGAGGAAGTGACGGATTGTGGTTCCTAGCTAATAAGAACGCACAATCTTTCACTCCTGTCAGAACAGAACAGGGAACTGTGTGTTTACACACACTCGTCCCTGTTCTGTGTCTCCTGCTCACAATCGCTAGTGGCCGGCAGTCATCGTGACTGTCGGCCATGAGCATCGGCACCCCTGCTGTATAGCTACGACGGCTCGCGCAGGGGATCCAAACTGCCGCAGTATAACTGCGGCGGTTGGTCGGGAAGCGGTTAGAGAGAACTTAAAGAGGAACTTTGGTTCCCTTTCATTTTGGCTCATTTTGCTATTTTTGTGTATCTGGTGTGTGTGAAGATGTGAGGAAGGGCTCTGCCCGGCCTTCATGTCTTGGCAAAGCCATTCGGCACATCTGTGCATGTGTGGGGAATTTTCTGTGCATGAGCAAACTAAGCTAACACCTCATCTTTTCCACATACGCGAGAGAGGGACCCAAGCATTTGCAAATGTACAGGAGACCCATGCATGTGTGCAGCAGCAGAGCAGAGCTCTGCTGGGACCCAAAAGCCCTGTTACACATCTGTGCATGAACAGAATCCAGGAGGGGGGCGGGGATGTGGGAACATAATTTTCAACTAGAAATACTGAAATGCTTCATTGCAACACGAAAATTCTGCTAAATATATATATATTGTGCAAATGTGAGGGTATGAGGGGGGAGTAAGCAGGGCAAAATTAAAGTTAATTTAGAATGACTGAATTAAATTAGGGGCTGACCAAGGACAGTAAGACTAAGGAAAAAAGTGATAGATGATGATGGATGTCCTCCAACCAGGGAATGAGGTAGGCTCTATCTGACTTAAAGTGGTTCTATAGGCTGAAGGTTTTTTATCGCCATGCATTCTACGCATGAAGGTAAAAATCCTTCTGTGTGTAGCGCTCCCCCCCATACCCCAACTCTTACCTGAGCTCCATCCGACCCAGTGATGTTCCGAGACATGCCTCAGCTGTCTCGGGACTCTCCCTCCTCATTGGCTGAGACAGCAGAGGGAGCCCATTGGCTCCCACTGCTGTCAATCACAGCCAGTGAGCCAATGAGTAGAGAGTGAGCATGCAGCTGTGCCCCCAGGGCAAATTACTTTTTCTGGGGGCACTGCTCGAGTGGGTGGAGCCAGGAGCCCTGGCAGGGGACCCAAAAAGAGGAGGATCGGGGCTGCTCTGTGCAAAACTACTGCACACAGCAGGTAAATATAACATGTTTGTTATTAAAAAATAAATAAAAAACAAAGCTTTATTATCACTTTAGTACAGCTTCTAAAACACACTGGGGTTGATTTGCTAAAGGAAAATAGATGGTGCACTTTGCACTTTGTAAGAACAGTTGCTCCAGAGCTTATTAAATGAGCAGAAGTTCTGCTGACTTCCATCATCCAATCATGTACAAGCAAAAATGCTGTTTTTTTCCTTGCATGTGATTGGGTATTCTTTGCAAAGTGAAGCTTTACCTCATTTACTAAGCTCTGAATACAGTCTATTTGCCTTTAGTAAATCAACCCCATTGCGAGAAGCTTACTGTATCAGTGAACATGTACTAAGCATTTTCAGTACCGGAAAGGAGTCTGTTTACTTGTGAAAGACTGACGATATATCTAGAGTTTAGCTTTAACTGTAACCAGTTCAAGCCTTCTTTATGACGTAAATTAAAAAAATATTATTTAAAAACAAAAAGAATATATTTTTGGCTAATTTTTTCGAAGTGATATGAAAGGTGCATTATTTTATTTGCATGAATATTATTATTTCTATTAATAGTGGTGGTATTAGTAGTAGTATTATTTTGCTAATACGCTAAGCACAATGGCAATATCCTTACCTTGTTTACACTCTACCCTCAGAATGCAGCTTCAGTGTGAGCTCTCCTGAGAGTAGTGCAAATTGCACTGTTGCTAAAGCAGGAACAGCCACTCTCCTTTGTAGTCCCATGCTGTGCCAGAGTGCATCAAGGCCATGTAAACCCCTTGATGCTGCTTCATGCTGTGAGCCTCCTTTGCACTGTGTCATGTGTCATGATGGCTTTCCCACAATGCTCTCTTTAGTTCAGTGTCAGAGAAAGAGAACAAATAATCTGCCGTCACATCCAAACATGCTCCCTGCAAGGCACTGAGCTGACTGAATTCTCCATAGCAGAAAAAAAATCATGCATCGACACTATGCTTTACATTTCATTTGAACTCCTGAATATATTCCAGGTCACCCTGTCTGTCTGATGCACAGCACACTGTAGCTCTCATACATCTGGCACCTACCTGGTTTCACCTTACAATTTTATTTTAATCAAATAAGTCCTAGACCATTCAAAATAACAATGTGAATTCTGAGCCTGATATATGATTTATTGATAGATGGAAATGTCACACAAACATAAATTGTAGCAATGCCACTAGGAATAATGAATGCATCGTTTGTCATTTTACATTTTCCTTCTGATACTTTCACTGTTTTTAATTTAAAATCATCATGTAGCACCCTGTAATTTAGGCAGGGAGCTCCTCACAAATTTACTTACCAGGAGTAGTTATCCTGGTTAATTGATAGAGATTCATTGATTTGAAGCTCCAAAATGGATTGTAAGCCGGAGGTGATTGCTAAGTACCCAGTTCAGCGTGCACCAGACGATTGAGTTTTATCTGGGTACGGAAATCGTAAGACCCTGCCTTGGTTGTCAAAAATACAGCGCATAATTATCAAGAGAGTAGAGGAAGGTTACGGGTATTTATACCCCTACATTCCTTCTCATCTGGAAGAGGAGATCCTGGAGAAGGAAACACAATGGGTGGATGAGGCCATCCGTAACTTCCTCCAAATACCCCTCAAGATAGACTTTCTAAAGTTATCATGCAAAATGTCAGGGAAATACCCTTCAGTGATTAATACCTGGGGCTACGGCCGCAAGATTAATCTGGACAGCGTAATCCTCCCAGACAAGAAAGATGTCAAATATTATGTTGTCACTGTGAATGCCAAAGGAGAAGATGTAACACTGCCAGGACCCAGATATTATTGGTGAAGTCTCATCGAAGTGATGCTATTACCTGGTGGATTACAAATATGGGATGTGTGATGTCAAGGACGCTATGCTGACAGCTACCTTGCACACCCATTCAAAGTATTGTTAACGGGGGAATACCCCAGAAAGCTGTATTGCCAGAACTGTGCTGGACTGGATGCTACCGGCAATTACAGGAAATGAATGATCATCTGAGCCACGTTGGCTAGAATTGAAGTTGTTAGGGTGTCCACCCCGGAAGAGCGATCTGTTAACTTCAGCAGATTGTTGGTTGCAAATTACAAAGAAAGTCGTGCAAACGTGGTGCCTTGCTTGGGTCTTTCCCTGTACGGCTGTCCTCCTATTGAAGTCTCAGAGTCTGCCAATAGAAATTGCAACTGCTTTCGAGTGCCCTGGCCCTAACCCTCTTTCCCTCATAAAAGAAAGACTGTAAAATAAATAAACCTCTCTTTCGCACTCAAGAAGTGTCTGGCGCCCAATACTTACAGAAGGATGTCAGCTATCTTTGACCTTAGAGGTTCTCATTAGACTGGAAGAGGCTAAAGACTTTGCTACAATCATATACAATAATTAGCATTATAAGTTATAGTCACATTTGTCCGATATATTTTCTATACTACAAAGTTAAATAGACACAGTTTAAATCTAGACTGGAAATGGTAGCTCTGACATTGGCCAGGAGGTAGGATGCACATGTCAGTGAGAAGAGGTGATGGAATCAGGGGAACTGCTGACTTATTTTTGTGACCAAAGGAGACGCTGGTAATTGGATTCCCCACTCCTGCACAGCCAGGCAACAAGTATTCTCCACACTTTCTCTAGACACAAAGAACAGTCTTTGAGATTGGTTTTTATGTTTTATTAGGGGTAATAACTTGAATGGGGAATGGGAATTATGGGATGCCTAACCTGATAGCAACAAAACCAAGGACAACTTCCCCCCTATATACAACTCTGATTTGTCTCCTCTTCTTCTTTATATACAGCTCTGATCTCACTCCCGACTGTGATAGAAAAGCAAAAGCCCCTTAAGGACTAGAAACTTTCTGTTCCTTTTGAAAGTAGGACAGAAGTTGTAGGTTGCATACAGGAGTGACTCCAACTTCACTGTAGACACTGATCCTAGTTCTACTTAACTGCAGGAACAACAGCTCATCTGGCTGCTTCTTTATTAGCTCACCTGGCTGCTGAAGATATCCCAGGCAAAGTAAAGTAAAGATATAAGCCCAATGATGTCTTCCAGAAAGCCTTGCTATATATGACAATGTTTCCCCTTGTAAGTTCCTGACTGTGCTGTTGTACTCACACTGTCCTCTTTGCTCTTGCTGCTTCCTAGGCAAGATTCCTTCTGGACTGAAATGTTAAATCCTCCCAGGCCAGCCCGAGTCCCAGCCCAAGGCAGAGCCCCCCCCCCCCCCCCCCGGCGGGAGTTCTTCTCATGGGCCATCAACAGTCTCCTCAGTACTCCATTCTCCACCCCACTCCCTGTCTGCATGACTCATCCATATTTATGGGCTGGCTCAGCTGCCATGCCAGGCCCACTGCCTGGGGATTGGCTGAGCTCCTCTAAGTATGCAGATCAGCCCTCCTGGCCCTGCCCTCCACTTTCCAGAAGGTTATCCAACCTTCCAGATCCAGGGAGAGGCACCAGAGACCTGCCTATATGGGTCATCCAGCCCTGAACTAAATTTGTGACCCAGATTCAAAGACTCATTTTACCATGAGCCATAAACATAAATTTGCATGCACTGCCACAAATAGCACACTAGAGGGTGCTTCACAAATATGCCTGAACTGTAGAATGAATTGTACAGATTGCAAACTGGAAAAACCTAAATGCTGATATTCTGCAAAATCAGAAAGTGATGAGTCAGAAATTCTCCTGATTCATGTGTGATTGGTTCACTTTATTACAATTTTACGTTTTCATTTTCAATGATCAACATAGCCCTGACTCCTGGACCAGCTTGTGACTACCCAGGTCCAAAACAAGGTGAAGGGGTGGGGGGCAGGCGGGGCATCTGCCCCAAGTGCAGTGTTTTCTTGTGAGGGAGCTGTGTGGCATGCACTGAGCCTAGGAGCTGAATCGATCAGCTGTTAGGCTTCAACTCCAGCTACCAAGTGCACCATAGGAGCGCTGGCAGAAGGTGATCTGCAATACATTTCTCAACAGTTCTTGGACAATCTGCTTTCACCGCAGCTCCCTGAGCAAACCCCACCCAATTCCTTACATGCGGTGACAGGCTCAGCAAGTCACAGAGGGTTGTGAGATAAGAATGCAGGCTGACAACCAGCTTAGGGGCAAACCGAGCACTGACAACCAATGTAATTTGACACATTGAGAACAAATTTAAGGGCCCCACTGACAACTGACAGCAAATGTAAGGGGGCACATTGAGCATTTCCCACCCATGAAACAGGGGCACACTGAACACTGACTACTGATGTAAGGGGGCAAACTGAAAACTGACCACCAATATAAGGTAGCACACCGAGCACTGACCACCATAGTACGGATGCACACCAATCACTAACCACCAATGTGAGGGAGCACACTGAGTACTGACCACCAATGTAAGGGGGCACACCAAGCACTAACCAATAATGTGAGGGGGCATACTGAGCACTTACCAGCACTGTTAGGGGGCACAACGCGCACAGACCACCAATGTGAGGGGGCATACTGAGCACTTAACAGCAATGTAAGGAGGTACACTGAGCACTGACCACCAATGTGAAGGGGCACACTCAGCACTTACCAGAAATGTAAAAGGGTTTGCTGAACACTGACCATGAATGTGAGGGGGCACACTGAACACTTACCGGCACTGTAAGGAGGTTTGCTAAACACCGACCCATTAATGTGAAGGGGCACACCAAACACTTACCACCAATGTAAGAAGGTTCCCTGACCGTTGACTGCCAATGTGACGCACACACCTCAATATATTTACATTAGTTGCTCAATGTTTTTTTACACACTTAAAGCCAGGAGGAGTACATGCCTGTGGTGGCTTGCTAAAAGTGTCTAATACACCATCCTGAAAATTGGGCCATTCTATCAACATGGTGTTTTACTTATTGTTCATGACCAATACCTATCTAATTTACTAAAAAAAATTATTGTCAAGTATGTTATTTTGTTATGAACACCTCTGCTGAGATCACTTCCCAACTATTTTGAGCAACAACCCTTTTCACTAAAAGGGGGGCACACTTATGCCGTGTACACACGACCGGACTTTTCGTCGGACTGAACTCTGAAGGACTTTTCGACTGAGTTCCGACGGAGTTCCAACGAAACGGACTTGCCTACACACGATCAAACCAAAGTCCGATCGTTTCAAACGTGATGACGTATGACCGGACTAGAGTAGGGAAGTTTATAGCCAGTAGCCAATAGTTGCCCTTACGTCCTTTTTTGTCTGTCGGACTAGCATACAGACGAACTGATTTTTCGATCGGACTCGAGTCCATCGGAAAGATTTGAAACATGTTCTATTTCTAAAGTTCCGACAGATTTTTTGACAGAAAAGGTCAGATGAAGCCAACACAGTTGAATTGTCCGACGGATTCGTTCCATCGGACCAGTTTGGTCGAAAAATCTGGTCGTGTGTACACGGCATTAGAACTGACTACCAATGTAAAGTAGCACACCAAGTACTGATCACCGTTGTAAGGGTGTACACCAAGCACTGACCACCAATGTGAGGGGGCACACTGAGTCCTGACCCCCACTTTTATATGCTACATATTCCTGACCACTTTGCTCTGTACTATGTTGTATATTACATATTACTGACTGCTATACTCTACACCTTAGACAGTCCTGAGCGCTGCATGCTATACTCAATGTTGCTTGTTATACAGTCCTGACTGCAAAACTGTATATGCTTTGTTGTACATGATACTGTCCAGACTGCTGGACTTCATACACTGTGTTTTACAACACATATTACTTATCAAGGTGCTCTTTGTCTTAACAGTTGCTGGTTACAAAGTAGTTAACAGCTATTTTATTGAAGTTCTTCTTTGAGATATGATGAAGCAAAATGTTTTCTGTGTATATTCTGTGCCCTGAATAGCAAATAAAGTGGAAGATTTAAATTTTTTTTAAAAGTGTCCTTTGTGCCCAAGTTTAGGTGTTTGTAAGACTAGTAAAGTAATTTAGTCATATTTTGTGGGTACAAGGACTGCAACTTATGTTTGCATTAAAGACATACACATGCAGTAAAGTAAGTTTGGGCCTACTGAACATGCAGACAGGTAGACACTGCTCCAGGGTGGTCTGATGTATGATCTCCCATGCTATCATCAGTCCATCAGGTGCAATGCCAAGCTCATCAGCTGAAACCCAGGACACATGAAGAAGCTTTGGTCAGCCGCACTCTGCAAAAGTACCACTTTATTAATATCCATATGAAAGCACAAATACAAGAAAAGAAAAGCACAGGGGGTGACTAGAAGGGTGGACATGTTTCACACTAGTTTAGCGCTTACTCATGACTGTCATGCATAAGCGCTAAACTAGCATGAAACACATCAACTATTCTATGCACCCCCTGTGCTCCTCTTTGCCTATATATCTGCTTTCATATGTATAATAGTAAAGTGGTATTTTTGCGGAGTGCAGCGGTTCAAAGTTTCTTCATGTATTCTAGGCTTGGACCTAAATGAATCATCTTAAGCCACTCCCACTGTCACAGAGTTATTTTCTTATCATGCCCCAAGATACCCTAGTTATTTTTATACAATCCTAGCAATGCCCTTGGCCCTCCCCTTCACATGTATGCTCCACCTTTCATTTTGGTTCTGGCCAGTGCAACAATATTCACAGTTAGCACTAGGGATGGGCCGAACACCCCCCCCCCCCCCCCCCGTTCGGTTCGCACTAGAACATGCGAACAGGCAAAAAATTTGTTTGAACACGCGAACACCGTTAAAGTCTATGGGACACGAACATGAAAAATCAAAAGTGCTAATTTTAAAGGCTTATATGCATGGTATTAAATAAGTGTAGCGCTAATATGAGAAATGAAATAACCACATGATATGTACAATGAAGACCATTACATCATCCGATTAGCAAACAATAACACCAAACAAAAAAGAGAACATCAAAAGTAAACTTATTATAGTCCTCTGTGGGTATGTGACTTCATACAGAGTGAAGAAGTTAAAGTCCTCTATAAGTATGTGACTTCATACTTAAAACATATCAATGTGCACATGACATCTGGGATAAGGAGAGCACCACCACCGACAATGGGGAAGCTTACCAGAACGTTTGAACCCAAAGAAACGTATGTTCAGTTGGGTCAAACAAGCTTGAGTGGTAAACAGCTGATAGGATTCTGTAGAAGTTGAGAGAAGATCCTGGGATGATCTGTGAGCCGGTATGTCCCTCAGGGGTGATGCCCAGAATGCATGGTAGTTACAATGGATAGGAAGGAACACAAGAAGGCCACATAGTGTAATTCCGTATAAACATGTATGCCAAATTTATTAAAAAGAAAGAAATACACTCACATGGAAATGGATAAAACAGCGCTGTGTAAGTAAAATGGCGGCAGTGGGGTCAGGGTAGGACCCCACTGCCGCCATTTTACTTACTTTTGATGTTCTCTTTTTTGTTTGGTGTTATTGTTTGCTAATCGGATGATGTAATGGTCTTCATTGTACATATCATGTGGTTATTTCATTTCTCATATTAGCGCTACACTTATTTAGTTTTCTGATTTATGCACATATCCTACTGGCCGTGTTAGCTGCTTATTCTTTTTATATGCATGGTATTGTCTTAAAAAGTGTTTGGGGACCTGGGTGTATCAATGCAAAAAAAAAGTTTTAAAAACTGCCGTTTTTTCGGGAGCAGTGATTTTAATAATGCTTAAAGTGAAACAATAAAAGTGTAATATTCCTTTAAATTTCATACCTGGGGGGTGTCTATAGTATGCCTGTAAAGTGGTGCATGTTTCCCAAGTTTAGAACAGTCTGACAGCAAAATGACATTTCTAAATGAAAAAAAGTCATTTAAAACTACTTGCGGCTATAATGAATTGTCGGTCCGGCAATACACATAAAAGTTCTAAACACGGGAAACATGCGCCACTTTACAGGCATACTATAGACATCCCCCAGGAACGAAATTTAAAACCCGAAAAAAAACGTCAGTTTTTAAAACTTTTTTTTTGCATTGATATATGTCCAATGGGGCAGGACCCCAAACACTTTTTATGACAATAACTTGCATATTAACCCCTTGCTGGGCAAATGGACTTACAGGTACGTCCAATTGAATTCCCCGCCGTGCCGGGAGCTGCGTGAGTCGGGTCACGGGTCCCGTGGACTCGATTGCAGCAGGGATACCCGCGATCGCCTTACAGAGAGGACGAACGGGGAGATGCTGAGGTAAACAGCATCTCCCCATTCTGCCTAGTGACAAGCAGGCCCGGATTGGCCATAGGGCAAACCGGGCACTTGCCCGGTGGGCCGCGGCCGCTGGGGCCGCCAGGCTGCAAGTCCTTGCATGGCCCAAGGCTTGAGCTTGTGCCGCTCATCCAGCCTCTCCGCGGCCGCCCGGCTGCCAGTTAAGTTCAGCCATCGGCGCCGGGGGGAGGAGCTAAATGAGACGCCTTCGGCTTCACCACGGCTGCACGGCCGCACGTATAGGTCAGCCGTCGGTGTCGGGAGGAGTAGCCAGAGCAGACACCTTGGAGCCGGTGCTATGTTTGTGAGGTGCCAGAACAGAAAACGTGAGTTCAGCCTCCCCTGTGAACTGGACAGGAGGATCGGTGGGGGCGGCTGCATATAGAACAATTATTTTCTCCATCTTCCTCCTTCAGTGTCGGAATGCCTGTGAGAGGTAGAGGAGAGGCAGGCATTCTGAGACTGCAGGAGGAAGATGGAGAGAATGATTCTTCTATATGCAGCCGCCCCCACCGATCCTCCTATCCTGCTTCTCTCTGCTGCTCCCGCTGGGCTCTCCACCGCACTCATACTCTCTGCCAACCCCGTGCTCTCCACATCACCCCCATGCTCTCTGACACCCCCCATACTCTCCACCTCCCCCATGCTCTCTGCCACCCCCCATACTCTCCACCTCCCCCATGCTCTCTGCCACCCCCTCATACTCTCCACCTCCCCCCATGCTCTCTGCCACCCCCTCATACTCTCCACCTCCCCCCATGCTCTCTGCCTACCCCCATACTCTCCACCTCCCCCATGCTCTCTGCCACCCCCTCATACTCTCCACCTCCCCCCATGCTCTCTGCCACCCCCCATGCTCTCTGCCACCCCCTCATACTCTCCACCACCCCCATGCTCTCTGCCACCCCCCATGCTCTCTGCAACCCCCCTATACTCTCCACCTCCCCCCATGCTCTCTGCCACCCCCCATGCCCTCCACCTCCCCCCATGCTCTCTGCCACCCCCCATACTCTCCACCTCCCCCATGCTCTCTGCCACCCCCCATGCTCTCTGCCACCCCCCATGCTCTCCGCCACCCCCCATAATCTCCACCTCCCCCCATGCTCTCCACCTCCCTCCATGCTCTCTGCCACCCCCCCATATTTTCCACCTTCCTCCCATACTCTCCACCTCCCCCCCATACGCTCCACCTCCCTCCATACACTCCACCTCCCCCCCATACGCTCCACCTCCCCCCCATGCTCTCCACCTCCCCCCCATGCTCTCCGCCACCCCCCATGCTCTCCGCCACCCCCCATGCTCTCCGCCACCCCCCATGCTCTCCACCTCCCCCCATGCTCTCCACCTCCCCCCATGCTCTCCAACTCCCCCCCATGCTCTCCAACTCCCCCCATGCTCTCCACCTCCCCAATGCTCTCTGCCACCCCCCGTGCTCTCTGCCACCCCCCCGGTGCTCTCCACATTACCCCTACGCTGTCCGCTTCCCCCCCTGTGCTCTTTACATCCCCCATGCTCTCCGTTGCCCCCCCATGCTCTCCACCTCCCCCATGCTCTCCACCTCCCCCCATGCTCTCCGTCACTCCTCCCTGTGCTCTTCACATCACCCCATGCTCTCCGCCAGCCCTCCTGTGCTGTCCATATCCCCCATGCTCTCCTCCGCCCTCCCTGTGCTCTCCATCTCCTCCCATGCTCTCCGCCGCCCTCCCTGTGCTCTCCACCTCCCCCCATGCTCTCTGCCGCCCTCCCTGTGCTCTCCACCTCCCCCCATGCTCTCCGCCGCCCTCCCTGTGCTCTCCACCTCCCCACATGCTCTCCACCGCCCTACCTGTGCTCTCCACCTCCCCACATGCTCTCCACTGCCCGCCTGTGCTCTCCACCTCCCCCCATGCTCTCCGCCGCCCTCCCTGTGCTCTCCGCCGCCCTCCCTGTGCTCTCCGCCGCCCTCCCTGTGCTCTCCGCCGCCCTCCATGCTCTCTGCCACCCTCCCTTGGCTTTCCACCTCCCCACATGCTCTCCACTGCCCGCCTGTGCTCTCCACCTCCCCCCATGCTCTCTGCCGCCCTCCCTGTGCTCTCCACCTCCCCCCATGCTCTCCGCCGCCCTCCCTGTGCTCTCCACCTCCCCCCATGCTCTCCGCCACCCTCCCTGTGCTCTCCACCTCCCCCCATGCTCTCCGCCGCCCTCCCTGTGCTCTCCACCTCCCCACATGCTCTCCACTGCCCGCCTGTGCTCTCCACCTCCCCCCATGCTCTCCGCTTCCCCCCTGTGCTCTCCTCTTCCTCCCTGTTGTTCTCTGCCTCTCTCCTGTGCTCTTGCCCCACCCCATGTTCTCAAGATTCTTCCCTGTGCTCTCCAACCCCCATGCTCCTTTCCTGGTCACACCTCCCCCCCCCACACCTCTGCTGGGTTCCCCCCTCCCCTCTCTCAGGGGATCTGTCAGGGTGGAGTGTGGGGAAGGGGCCGGTTAACATGTCATGGGCTGCTCAATCCAAAATGCCCGGGCCTATTTTTTGTCCCAGTCCGGGCCTGGTGACAAGTGTCACTGATCACAGCTCCCTGTCATCGGGAGCAGTGATCAGTGTAGTGACACTGCTAGCCCATCCCCCTACAGTTAGTAATCACTCCCTAGTACTGACTTAACCCCTCCTCGCCCCCTAGTGGTTAACCCCTTCACTGCCAGTGTCATTTACACAGGAATCAGTGCATTTTTATAGCACTGATTGCTGTATAAATGACAATAGTCCCAAAAATGTGTCAAAAATGTCCGACATGTCCGCCATAATGTCGCAGTCACAATAAAAATCGCTGATCGCCACCATTACTAGTAAAAAAAAAATTATTAATAAAAATGCCATAAAACTATCCCCTATTTTTTAAACGCTATAACTTTTGCGCAAACCAATCAATAAACGCTTATTGCGATTTTTTTTTTACCAAAAATATGTAGAAGAATACGATCGGCCTAAACTGAGGAAAAAAAATGTTTTTTTATATATTTTTGGGGGATATTTATTATAGCAAAATATAAAAAATAATGCGTTTTTTTTCAAAATTGTCGCTCTTATTTTGTTTATAGCGCAAAAAATAAAAATTGCAGGGGCGATCAAATACCACCGAAAGAAAGTTCTATTTGTGGGAAAAAAGGACGTCAATTTTGTTTGGGAGACACGTCGCATGGACCGCACAATTGTCAGTTAAAGCGACGCAGTGGCGAATCGCAAAAAACGCTCTGGTCAGGAAGGGGGTAAAATCTTCCGGGGCTGAAACAGTTAACCATTAAAATTTGCACTTTTGATTTCTCCCATAGACTTTTAAAGGGTGTTTCGCTGCTTTCAAATTTGCCGCGAACACCCCAAATTGTTCGCTATTCGGCGAACGGGCGAACAGCCAATGTTCGAGTCGAACTCATGTTCGACCCGAACATAAAGCCCATCCCTAGTTAGCACAGAGAGACCATCTGAGCCATAGGACACACAGCAGAAAGGTTCAACAATGTCACTGAACACTGCCTGGTCCACGTGAAATCCGATCGCTAGACCCAGAGCTGCGTAATCATAGAGACAAGCAAATGTGTGGAATCCCAGTCGCAGACAATGAACAGGCATGCACTGACACTGCCTGCTTAAACATAATAAACGGGGGGGGGGGGTCAATTTGCCATTTTTGCCCAGGGCACTAGATTACCTTGTCTCAGAATTATGTCGACTTTCTGGACAATATCAGAGATACCATATTCCTAAATCAGTGCACAGATTAGCATGTTTTTTAAATTGATTTGCTCACAACTATCTATTTGTTTAGGTTTAAAATTGTATGCTCATTCTTCCATACTTTTTGATCACTCTTTATAATGTAACAACAGGAAATTTCGATGCAGTCTGTGAATGTCTGAATCTAAAAGGCAGTTGACCAAAATCATTTTTTTTAAATTCAAGTAAAATTGCTGGTATCATGAAAAAGAAGTGCCTTGTTAGCAGATGCTGACACTTTTCTCCTGTGGGTTTAGCCCAGGTTCCCAAATTTATTCAGTAGTGACAAAGAGCAACAAGCAAAATATCTTAGTTCAGCAACATGGAAAGGTAGAACAGAGGAAATGAAAGGAGATCTACATAAATATGAGGTAAGGAGGAGAAAACAAGAGTACACATCAAATTTGCAGTGTTAGCTGCAATTTGAATGGCACATTTAGATTTACAGCTTTTTATCATTTTAAAATTAAAAAGCAGCATGATATGTCAGTTGATTTATGTTTTACCATAGATCCCACAGCCTCCTTATTTGTGAGGGATGAATAAATAAAATATTTCCAGGACCCAAGCCCTCCAACTTAAATGACATTTAACCTCAGTTAGACGTTAAAAACCTCCACTTTTGATTGAAAAAATATTTTAAAAAATGTATATAAGAAATCAAAATTACATATTTCCCAATCATCTATCCTCTTAAATTTGGTACAGTTAAAGAAATTCATCACCTAACTTACCAATTCCTATTTTGAAATCTACAGTATGTACCAAGATTCAACTCCCTCTGACTAACCACAGGAAGACTGTGAATAAGGTTTTAATACTATAAGGTGGAAGATCCCATACTCTTCAGATGTTTTTACCTGAAAATCTTTATGATCACAGTTCATTTTTTATTACATTTAAAGTGATTGTAAAGTCTTGTTTAAAAAATAAATAAATAAATAAATAACAAACATGTTATACTTTCCTCCTCTGTGTAGTTGGTTTTGCGCAGAGCAGGCTGGATCCTCCTCTTTACGGGTCCCTCGTTGCTGCTCCTGGCTCCTCTCTCCTGTCGAGTGCCCCCTCAACCAGCAGCTTTCTATGGGAGCACCCAAGCCGAGTCAGAGCTCCATGTATCCATTCAGACATGGAGCCCCGATCCTGCCTCACCCCCTCTCTCCCCTGATTGGATGATCAACTTTGATTGACAGCCGTGGGAGCCAATGGCGCTGCTGCTGTGTCTCAGCCAATCAGGAGGAGTGTCCCGAATGGCTTAGATATTCGTGGACATCGCTGGAGAGAGAAGGGGCTCAGGTAAGTAATTAGGGGGTGCTGGGGGGCTGCTACACACAAAAGGTTTTTTATTTTAATGCAAAGAATGCATTAAGATAAAAAAAAACCTCTGCCTTTACAACTCCTTTAATGGAAGTGAATCTATAAACTAAGTATGGCAACTTTATTTTGTACCCAACTAAAATCTAAACATTATAGCTTTATCAGTCAATACCTTGTTGACAAATGATGGTGTTCAAACCAATGTTCATTTTAGACTGATTATATTAACCTTTAGGAAAATATTGTTTGCCCCAGTTTAGCAAGCAGGATTCAAACTGGCCAGTCAGAGGACCAGAGGATTCTCTGGTGGACACCACAAATGTATGCTATATTATTATTCAGGTTTTTTTTGCTAAAATTATACATAGCTACTAATGTGTGATTAAAGATTTATTTGATTTTGAGCTAACAAACTGCACTTTAAGAATAGGGCAAATAGAGTGTATCTCAGGTCAGATTTTTAGTAGTTGGGAATTAAAATGATGTCACATTTACATTACTATCTGTATCCATGCCAGGGAGATTCACCCTTTCAATTTGTTCTGGTGACCACTGTACCAGGTTCTAAAAGTGGTGCAAAACACAAAGGTTTAAGTTGTTACTAAAACAGGAATAGAGGAGAAATCTTCCAACGAGGACACATGTTCCATTGTTAGTGGTCTAGAAGAGAAGATTTCTCTCAATTTGAAGACATTTTCCCTTGCTTACGTCTGTGTCTTCTAATGGCAAACATATGGTAATTAAAAAAAATCAGGGGGTTAAACCAGTTATTCCAAACAATTTAAAAAAAGTTTTTGATTGAAACATACCATACTTTATATAAACAGTATACTATACTGTATATAAAGGTATGTAAACAGGGATTAGATTAAAGGCATAAAAGCTGTGAAAAACATGCACTAACATACAACCTTTCTAACCATCTTTTGCAACATGAGCAGTCTCTGACAGGCTTTTTTTTTACATGCAAGTAGTCTGTAGGAGGCTTTTGTTTAATCTAAACACTCCATGACAATTTTTTGGTACAAGTGAGCAATCATTGGTAGGTTTTTGCAAGTCTTTTTCAGTCTCCTGCAATGTTGGTTTTAATAATGCATTGTTGATAGTGTCAGCAATGCTGTAAAGATTGGTTCAAGGGAGGTTCAAAGGAGGAATCCAGCAAAAAGTCCACTAACAGCACTGGATGCGCCTTAAAGTCTATGGCAGTCAAATTATTCAAGGCCAGTTTGCATGAACTTGTTAAAAAAGGGCATGTTTAATTGAGCAACACCTTGGGGACCATGTACCAATACAAAAAATACCATTCAGTGGAGAGAGGATTGTTTATTGCAGGGAAACATTAAAATATGCAAACATGTTTTGAGGATGTCTTAAAACTGCAAGGGAAGTTACAGAGCAGTACAATGTATTATAAAATGACAGTGTTTGTTTAAAATTAGCAGTACCACCAAAAAAGACCCCAGCTGGATTTTCACTACTTTTTTGCTGTTGTGGGCCAGTAGCATTTAACAAGTTCATAAAAGACCCTTGTCCTTTGCCCAGGCTTTTGACCAGGGTGGGTTAGTGAGCAGGCGGGCCCGCTACTGAACTGCACCAGGCAACATGTCTTCAATACTGGTAGAGTACCTTGCAAAGGGGGTGGCAGTGAGCAGTGGTGGAACTATAGGGGTCGCTGCAGTCGCACTTGCCGTTCTGCCGCTGTGGGGGGGGGGCCCAAGACCCGGCATCTCCCCAGCACCCCTGGCTGTCCGTTTAACATGCAGGGGGAGAGGTGGGAGGCGGCAATCGGCAGCTCTATGGTATCCCCGAGCCGTGGGGTCTCCCTGGGGCTTGTAGTTCTCTCTCCGAATGTATACAGTGGAGAGGGGAGGGGCTTCTGACCTGGGCATGTATCAGCTTCACTCTTCAGTGAGTCAGTCTGCTTCTACATTCTTGATGATACATGCCTAGGTTAGAGGCCCCTCCCCTCCAGAGTGGATACATTCAGAGAGAGAACTACAAGCCCCAGGGAGATCCCGCGGCCCATGGACACCATAGAGCTGACGATCGCCGCCTTCCACCTCCCCCCAGGTGGGGGGGTACAGAGATGTGCTGGGGGTCCAAGGTCCACAGCGGAGACCAGCCAGGTACAGGGGAACCTCTGGAAGGGGGGTGACTGTCTGGGGGCCCTGATGTAAAGGGGGGCCTCTGGGGACCCTGAAGTAAGGGGGGCTCTCTGGGGACTCTAATGTAAGAGGGGCTCTCTGGGGACCCTGATGTAAAGAAGGCTCTCTGGGGACCCTGATGTAAGGGGGGCTCTCTAGGAAACCTGATGTAAGGGGGGGTTCTCTGGGGACCCTGATGTAAGGGGGGCTCTCTGGGGACCCTGATGTAAGGGGGGGGGCTCTGGGGACCCTGATGTAGGGGGGGGGCTCTCTGAGGACCCTGATGTAAGGTGGGGGACTCCCTGGGGATCCTAATGTAAGTAGGGAGGCTCTCTGGGGATCCTGATGTAAGAGGGGGGCTCTCTGGGGACCCTGCTGCAAAGGCAGGCTCTCTGGGGACCCTGATGTAGAGAGGCTCTCTGCTGACCCTGATGTACAGGGGGGCTCTCTGAGGACCCTGAGGTAAGGTGGGGGACTCTCTGGGGATCCTAATGTAAGTAGGGAGGCTCTCTGGGGACCCTGATGTAAGAGGGGGGCTCTCTGGGGACCCTGATGCAAAGGCAGGCTCCCTGGGGACCCTGATGTAAGGGGGATCCGCACTATGTAACAATATTTTATATATATATATATATATATATATATATATATATATATATATATATATATATATATACACACACACACACACGTATATTATATACATGTGTATGCCCACTCAAGCGTATGACTTTCTTTACTTCGCTGCTATGGGCTCTAGCCTGAGATCTTTTGTAGACCTAGCAGGGGCCCTTTCTTGCACAGAGGCCCTGAAGTTTCTAGTTACGCCTCTGGCAGTGAGTGAGTACATTATACAAGGCACTCATTGTTACTCATTCACAAAAAAAGTTAAAAAGTAAATAAAAACAATCACATCATAAAAAAAAAAATTCTTTATTAGAAAAAATGTAAAAAAAATAGAAACAGGGGGTGCGCACCACGCTAGCCGGGATCTCCGCACCACTCAAGTCCTCCAGTGCCCCTTACACCAGCTACATCTAGCGGGACCCTTCGGTGAGACCCCCCCATCTCCGGACAGCGCAGGGCACCCGCCCGTATGTCATGGGTTCACCCAAAGAAGAACGTTAACCGTCAGCTCCCCTTCGGCCAGGCTACCCCTGAGCCTCCCAGATGGTGGCCGCACCCGCCCGTATGTCATGGGTTCACCCAAAGAAGAACGTTAACCGTCAGCTCCCCTTCGGCCAGGCTACCCCTGAGCCTCCCAGATGGTGGCCGCAGCTCATCCATGCAAAGACAAAGAAACCCAGGACAGCATAGCAGACCCTTCGCCTCCTCCCTTGCCTGCTTCCACCCCTGTGAGTAACAATCAGGGCTTCCTTGCCTCCCCAGCCTCCACTGAATCACTTCTGGGCAGATCACTGGCAGGCATCCCACACTCACCCCTGATTAACACTCCTAACAACCTGGCTGATTCACTACAGGTCTCTCCCATGCTACACAATCACCCCCCTGAAATGGCCCAGCTATTAAGCAGCTTCTCTGACATGCTGGCTGCTGGCCTAGTACAAAATACAATGCAGATTACATCCTCAATTAAAGCAGACCTACAGAGCCTGGGGGCCAGAATGGATGCAATTGAACAGGCTGTAGATGACTCTGCAGCACACATGAATCAGAGCACCACATGCATCCAGACACTACAAGAACAACTTAAAACTGTTCTCTCCAAAATTGATGATTCAGAGAATAGGAGCAGACGTTACAATTTTCGTATCAGAGGAGTACCCTAATCTGTCAGTGACATACAAGACACCGTCAAATCATTTTCAAAGGATATCATCACAGATATTCAGGATCACAGGCTCGAATTGGATAGGGCCCACAGAGCGTTGCAACCCCCCGCCAAGATGGTCTCCCATGGGACATTGTGGTGAAACCCCATTTCTACGGCGTGAAGGAGGAAATCATGAAGAAATCTTGCAATCGGGACAATCTCAACATACATGGCAATAGAATCCAAATTTTTGCGGATATCTCTCCCGCCACAATTCAAAAGAGGAGATCCCTCAAACCTCTCCTTGACATTCTTTCCCAGAAAATGATAAAATACAGATGGGCCTTTCCCTTCCGCCTGCAGTTCCAGTACAAAGAAAAATGTTACAGCTTCACCAACTTCCAAAACGGTGAACATCTACTCCTTCAACTCGGGTTCATCTCACAGGAACTACTTCCTCACCAGACGGAGAACCGCCTAATCTCCTCCAAGAGGCCTCCACCGAACAGCCCCCTTACTCCGCTGTGGGTGAAACAGCAATCGAAGAGACATTGTGACTCTATTCCCCCAAGATGAGAGCCTGGGTCGACTCCAATCCTTCCGATTTAGCCGTAACCCCCGATGGTGTAGTGGCTACTCCTACACTCACTTGGTCCTTTTCTGGATCTGTTGGACTGGTCCCCCCTATGCAACTATACCATTATATCCTCCCCCTCCCCTAATCCTTTCCTTTTTTATTGTATTCCAAGGTCCACTATTCTATACTACTCACCTTTCCACGAAGGCTGCAGTTTTTCATTTAAGACATAGACTAGGACCGAAAGGACTGGTACAGTTTACATCCCACAAATATATTTCCCCTCCCCCCTAACCCTTATCCAATCCCCCTTCCCTTACCCCCCCCAGCCCTCCTACTCCTATCCCCTACCCCTTCCCCTCCTTACCCTCCTTGTTACTGTTGCCTTAAGGATGATTTAAATGTTTGTTATGTAGACACAGATCAGGAGATAAATGTTTCTGTGTTTAGTACGTTTGCAACCCCTACATGATATTTGTTTATCCCTACCTGGGGTCCACCCTTAACTTTGCTTTTCAAGGGGCCCTGCGGCCGGAGTGGGGCCGCTTGCCACTCCACCTGCTGTGACCTTGAGGAGTTATCCTCCCCTGGTGAACCCAGGAATGCAACCCCTTTTAGGGTTGCCCTTAAACCGATCCCTACAATTTATAGGGCTTCGGAGAATGTCTTGGCTGGCCAACCCTGCTTACAGAGAGTCCAGGATATCTAATACACTGGTCTTGTCTTCTCTCAATCTCCTCCTCTCTCTTCTCGCTTTCTGTTCTTTCCTTACTTCCTCTGCCCTTCTTTCTCCCCTCACCAGCTGCCTTCAAGGAGAGCTCTCCAAATCAAGTCTTCTCGGATCCTAGGCTCGCTCCAATCTACCCGGATGGGTACACCTACTCGAATGGACCTGGTAAGAAATATATGCATACACCCGCACTCACCCCCTCATACCCATTGCTGACACTACCCCTAAACAGGTGTCCCTTAAGATAGCATCTCATAACACACAAGGTTTGAATTCCCTGATTAAAAGACTTAAGGCCTTCCATAACTACCACTCTAGGGGATTAGACATCATTCTAATCCAGGAAACCCACTTCCCGAAGAGCTTTAACCCCTCCTTTCTGCACCGAAACTACCCTATCTATTTCCTAGCCAATGCAGATGATAAAAAAAGAGGGGTTGCTGTCCTCATCTCCAAACGCACCCCATTCACTCTCTCTCAAACCATCAAGGACAGTGAAGGACGGTACATTCTGGTACATTCTGGTCTAAGGCTATATAGATGGTGGCCTATTCTCCCTAATTTCTTACTATGCCCCAAACAAAGGCCAAGCTTCATTTTCTCATCCATGCTGACCTTCCTATCCCCCACCTTGAAGGTAAGGTGATCACGGGCGGCGACTCAAACGTCACCTTTGATAGCCTTCTAGATAAATGGACACAAGGCAGAACCCACCTGAAACAGCCCCCCAAACAGGGCCTTTGTATAGCCCGGCTCTTTCACCTAGGCATGATAGACACTTGGGGGGAATTACATCCTACCGCTAAGGATTAAACACATATCTTTGCACCTCAGAGGACATCCGCACGCATAGATCATATTTTCCTACTTACTTCAAATATCCACTTAGCGTCTCAGGCCACTATAAGTGAAGTTCCCTTGTCGGATCACTCCTTAGTCTCCCTTAAAATCATTGTTTTTTTGAACCAGGCAAGTCCCCCACAGTGGCGCCTTAATGAGACTCTCCTCTCCAACACAGTGCACTGTACTATGCTCGAAAGAGATCTACTGGAATACTTCCTCTACTTCTGCATTAACGATACTCCAAACATATCTCCAAGCTCGTTATGGGGAGCCCATAAAGCAGTCATGAGGGGTAAATTTATCCAGCTAGCATCACGCCTGAAACGTGAAAAACAAATAGACATAATCAATTTAGAGAAAAACTTTCAATCCATGAGTAAGACACAAAAACAACCCCACACCCACATCTCTAGCTCAGCTGGATGCAGGTACAATACGGCCCTTACCTCAAGTGCTGTAAAACACGTAATATGGGTGAGCGGTAGATTCTCCACTCAGATCTCAAATCTCCACTCAGACAAATTCGGCCCCAACTTGCAGCGAAGCTCTCACCTAAGCACAGAACTCACGCCCTGCCCAAAATTAAATCACTAGCTGGTACCCTGACCCAAAACACCAAACAGATCCTAGAAGCATTCCATTCATTTTACTCACATCTATACTCAGGATCTAACCCCAGCAGTACACATACACTTTCCTAGACAACATCTTTCCACCCAAAATCTCCGACTCACATCGATCTATAATGGAAGCCCCCATTTCTGAATTTTTTTTTTAGAGAGGTCATAAAAGAGCTGAAAAGAGGTTCAGCCCCAGGCCCAGATGGCTTCTCGACACAGTATTATAAGACCTTTACTGATCTCCTTATCTGGTCCGGTTTTTCAATTCCCTTAACAAGGATTTGCCCTTATGCCCCGTACACACGGTCGGATTTTCCGACGGAACATGTGTGATAGGACCTTGTTGTCGGAAATTCCGACTGTGTGTAGGCTCCATCACACATTTTCCATCGGATTTTCCGACACACAAAGTTTGAGAGCAGGCTATAAAATTTTCCGACAACAAAATCCGTTGTCGGAATTTCCGATCGTGTGTACACAAATCCGACGCACAAAGTGCCACGCATGCTCAGAATAAATAAAGAGATGAAAGCTATTGGCTACTGCCCCGTTTATAGTCCTGACGTACGTGTTTTACGTCACCACGTTCAGAATGATCGGATTTTCCGACAACTTTGTGTGACCGTGTGTATGCAAGACAAGTTTGAGCCAACATCCGTTGGAAAAAATCCTAGGATTTTGTTGTCGGAATGTCTGATCAATGTCCGACCGTGTGTACGGGGCATAAGACTCAGCAGCTAATTTAGCTTACATCTCTGTCATCCCCAAACCTGGCAAGGACCAAAGCCTAGTGAGCAATTATAGACCCATATCATTAATTAACAATGACCTAAAATTAATGACGAAAATTCTAGGCAACAGATTAGGATCCTTCATAGGGTCCTATGTACATAAAGACCAGGTTGGCTTCATCCCGGGGAGACAGGGCCTGGACCAGATAAGGAGGGCAGTAGATATCATATCCCTACTGAAGTCAGGCTGGGATGGCAATCCACCACAAGAAGGCTTTCTCTTATACATTGACCTTCAAAAGGCCTTTGACACATTACCTGGCCGTACCTATTTAGCACTTTAGAAAGGTGGGGTTTTGGCTCAAATCTTCTCAACCTTCTTAAGGCCCTCTATTCCCTGCCCAGAGCACAGATCAGACTCCAAGGACACCTCTCAGACCCTTTGGGTTGCCCACTATCTCCCCTCCTTTAGCTATTTCTAATAGAGATCACCCAGAAATCCACGGAGTCAAATGTGGCCCTACAATACACAAATGCGTACTCTTCACAGACCATGTCCTCCTCTTCATCATCTCCCCTCTCATCTCAACCCCTAATGTCTTACAACTCCTTCACAATTTTGGACAGGTCTCAGGGTTGCAAGTTAATATGGAAGAAAGGTGTAGAAATTGCGCCAACTCTTGTAAAGCAGCCAACACAGCAATTTGACCGTTGCAAGTAGGAATAAAGATAAAAAAGTGTGGCGCTAGTGAACGGTGATATAGAGATTACTAGTCAGGTAATGGTAATCATTAAAGAGAACAGATAACAATTACAATTACAATTTTACTCTGAGCCGAGTTTTTACCTCCCTCATTTGTAAATTTTTGGAAGTATACTCCCTAATAAAGTGCTGCAACGCTTTTTACCTGTAAGGATTCACACTATGTGGAAGCTTTTTTCTTTTTCCTTTCTTTACCTATTGGCTCACGTGGCTGGTTTTTGAGGAAACGGTCATTCGGCGACCGCAAGCAAATCCTGGGGGCCCTGGATCCCATCCTGGCACACCATCCGAGAACGTCTGACGAGACTCCGCACCAGTCTTCGCACAGATCTCCACTCCATACCGCTTGACGGTACAAGCCCGATTGACTCACCGCCAACGGCCTGTGAGTCCACCAGATCCGGTAAGGGCATTCTTTTGTCTTCTCTTTCTCGATGTTGGGACCATCCACATGAGCCAAGAACCTTCCCGCACTTAAGGATCTGTAATCATCCCCTAGGAAGACGGCTTACGTCCAGATTTCTGTGGGACTTATTTAGGAGTACTCCATCCGTCCTCCAATTAACATTGTTCATTCATTTATACATATCCCTTTATAGGGACTTTGACGCCCCCCCTTTTGGTTTTAACCCCAATGAATAGTATTTTTGCGTGGAGCTGTATACTTAGCCTATTAAGATACCCTGTATTATTATTTATCTACCCTTCTGCAATGTCACTTTAAAATCACGGTTGTGTATGCATGACTGCTTCTTAGCTACCTTACACGCCCCCTCTTTTGGTTTCAACCCCAATGAACAATGTTTTTGCGTGGAGCTGTATACTTAGCATACTAAGATACCTCATGTTATTATTTATCCATCCTTCTGCAATGTTACTTTGAAATATGGTTGTGTATACATGATTGTTTCTTAGCCACCCTACAGGTTGTTATCAAGCATTTCACTCCCCCACACACCCAAGCTTTCTTATCCTGACTTTATTTATTTTCTATACACCCTTTTGGATGTCCCCTGAAAACAAACAATTGCTTTTGGTTCCACAAATCCACACTGTAATTGTTATCTGTTCTCTTTAATGATTACCATTACCTGACTAGTAATCTCTATATCACCGTTCACTAGCGCCACACTTTTTTATCTTTATTGCAAGTTAATATGTCTAAATCTGTCGCCCTCAATGTTTCTTTCCCCCCGTCCCTAGTCGGTAGACTACGGAACCATTTCCCCTTCTCTTGGAGTATCACCTCCATCCCATACCTGGGCATCCACCTGACCACCAATATAGACCAACTTTATAAATATAACTACCCACCCATGTTCAAGAAGCTTAAGAATGATCTTGATCAATGGTCACTACACAAATTGTCCTGGCTAGGAAGGGTCAATGCCAATAAAATGACCCTCCTTCAAAGGTTACTATACCGCTTTTGTTCTCTCCCCATACCGGTCCCCAAACTCCATATCAATAACCTACAGTCATCGATAATTCAATTTACATGGGGCAAATCAAATCACAGACTTCCTAAAAAGACCCTCTTTAGACCCAGACAGAAAGGAGGTTTAGGACTGCCCAATCTCTGGTGGTACTACCAGGCAGCACAACTAAGCCAAATCTCAGCCATATACTCCAGAGGCCCTAAACCTGACTGGATAGGAATGGAAAGACAAGCAATCCCTAATTTTACTATGGATTTCCTTATATGGCACCCCCATAGATCCTATCCCCTACCCTATCTCACTCAATGGCATTATGCGACTCACTACGTAAATTAAACACCATAACATCCAGGTGGCACCCCTTAGCGCACATTTTCAATAATCCGCTATTCCCTCCAGGGATGGATATCAAGGCATTTCAGTGGTGGCTTGATAAGGGTCTCTATCGAATAGGGCACTTCTTTAACTCGAGCGGCCCCCTTAAATTAAGCCACTGCACCTCGAAACTTGAAATGCCTTCCTCAGAAAAATTTTGCTTCCACCAGATTTACTCAGCCTTAGCTGAACCATTGGAGAAAGTGACATACATCCAGAGCTGGGAACGAGATCTTGAGTTCGATTGGGACTTGGACACCTGGCACTCTTTCTTCACAAGCACTTTCAAGGGGATCCTCAACATCTCCTTAATTGAAGCAGACCTCAAGGTCATATCCCGCTGGTACCTGGTACCAACACGTCTAGCTAAATTTTATCCACAGTCCTCACCCATATGCTTCAGAGATCACTTGGGATCTCTCCTCCAAACTTTATGGGAGTGCCCCAGGATCAGAGGTTATTGGAACAAACTTTTTCACCTAATCCGCAAAGTCACTAGTATTGCGGTCCCCCAAGACCCGACAATAGCCCTCCTAAACCAGAAAATTCCCAAACTCCCAAAATACACCCAAATTCTGATCCACTACATCCTCATTGGAGCTAAACTAACAATAGCTCGGGCCTGGAAGTCCCCAAAGCTTTCTTTCCTATTAACCAAACAAAAAATTTCCTGGATCATGTATCAGGAAAAAACCTCTAATACCATCCTTGTCAAACTCGAGAACTTTAAACGAGTCTGGGAACTTGGGTATATTGGTTATTCTCTTTAACCCCAGGTCCATTCCTACACACTGACGATCCTCCAGATGTGAGCCTTCTTACATCCTCTAGCTCTCCTTGAAGCCAGCACCCTTACCCTCATACCCCCTTCTTGCTCCTTCCCTCTTTCTCTACTTCAATTTCTCTAACTCTCCCTCCTCTTTTCTATCCCTGTTCCCATCTTTCCTATCAGCACCTGCTGATGGGATGTTGGGATATGAACGTAACAAAAATCCCTCTTCCTCTCACAATTGTACTAGTTTGTTTTTGGTACAAGTTGTTAATGTTAGTTACATTGTTCAAGTTCAGATGTCCTTGGGCATTTCTATTAAGGTACCTGAGGGTAATTCTCCTAACAGGTTACCAATTGTTTTCCTATTACCTCCTGTGAGTGCACTTTTAATTGATCAACAACCGGAGGCCAGAAGGCCTCGATGCCCTGGCACAGTCTGAACCCATATGGGGTGTCAGGGTTTCGGGGCAACTGGCGGCTTATTAAACCAGTTGTCACTGTGCCTTACGTTTCTATAACAAGTATAATTCCCTCACAACGATCCCCTGCACTCGTGGCAGAGCCACCCAGATGATGTTTGACCCTGAAAATCCTCTTTGATAGCAGATGTTTCTATGTTTGTTACTCTATATTTTTTTACTCTACTGAGCAGCAGAAATTTTTTTACAATATTTCTTATCATTCAATAAAAATATTTTAAAAGCCAAAAAAAAAAAAAACTAGAAACAAAGTCCCCCGATATAAACAACAGTCATGTCATCTAGTGTTGTATATCCATGTCTATCACAATGACCCACTAACACGCCAACTTACTGTTCCCCAACTTACTGTGGCCCACAAAGTTCTCTCTCTGCTTCCTCTGCTACAGTGGGGATGCTGGGTGACATTATTCCCCAAATATGTCCAACTGTCATTTTGTGGCTGTTGTGCTACCGCTGCAAAATGGTCAAATTCATGTTCAACACAAGCCTGAAGCTCATCCCTACTAATGAAAAACTAAATACATTTTTGTGATCTAAACTATATAGTAACCTAAATCTGTCCCTACGTTTCAATGATGACAGTCTGAAAATGAATTCTTAAATTGCTGATATTGTGTTTAATATTGTCCTAAATTAAACTAAAGGTATCTAATTAAACAAACGATAGAAAAGTTAGAACCTACTTTGTAGAATTTGCAGTCTTGCAATTGGATTTTTATAGGGACATGATTTTTTTATAGTGCAAATCTCTATGCAGAGAGATAGACCAATTTGTTGCTATGTTAACTCTATGCTTCCATGCAATTGTCTTCTTCAATTGTCTGCATTTACAGAAAAATAAGAAAAATGTTTTTTCTTCAGCAAAATAATCAAACAAGCCGTTATTAGGGGATTATCTCTAGCCTCTTGACTGAGCAAAAACCACACCCTATTCTTGTTTAATATAAAATACGGTAACTGTAATTTTGTGTTATTGTTTGGAAATAGTTTTAGATTCATATTGAATACTTGTCTGAAATCTTCCTGGGTCTGGAATATTGTGGAATATTAGAATATTGTGAAACAGTTTATTGTAAAGGACTGCTTACTTGCCAATCTTTTTAAACACCTTTAAAAAAAGGATCTAGTAACTGTTTAAATTGATTGTAACTGTCCTGTCCTAGACAAGGTTGATTAATTTGACCATGTGATTTAATTTTCTGAAGTGGGGACGTGTAAGGTAAGGGCTACACCAGCGGTTAAATCAATTTAATGCTAAGAGATTTAATTTTTTTTTTTTTTAGAAGTCCTCTCATCTGCAAATATGATCAAAAGTAATTGGCAGAAACTAAGCAAGATACAACACACAAGTTTGATCGGCCAGTTCAATCGACAGTGAAGACAAAAACTGGAACTTTGTCAATCCAACCTGTGAAATTTTAATTGCAATTGGATTGACTTGGAATCAAAACGGGATTAAATGACAACAATCTTGCCAGAAGCAATTGGGTTGTTCTGCCACTTGTGATCAGGATAATTTTGATTCAACCTTCTTCAGAACCAGCATTTTGTGTCCTAAATTGCTTTGTGATTTTGACTGCAGTTGAAATCTAAAGTTTTATCAGGCAATTGAATTACCATGCATATGGCCAGGTCTAGGCAAGGGCTTCTCTGGAGTTTAAATCTCTGTGCTAGTGAGAATTGTAGCTGCTTGGCGTGTTACACATCTATTCAAGAAGTAAATAGGGGCACATATAACACATATAATTACCTTGAATTTTACTAACACTAGACACTGCAGGATTTCAGTTTAAGGTGATTAATATAGAGATAAATATTTCGGATTCATAGGTTGCATGCCAGGGTTCCTTGTGAATTAAACCATAGGTAAGGATGTGAATGTATTTCTTACTAGTTAAAGGGAGGAAGATTAATGGGTTGGGTTAATGTATATGCCAATGTTATGAGTAAATAATTTGTTTTCTAGTTTATCTTTTTTTGCATTTTCCTTGTCAAAAGAAGTTTATTGAGTATACAATGTTATAAAGATACATAAAGTAAGTTTACAAGGATCTATAAAGTAAGCTCATTGTTTTACAGTAGGGTTTATATAGGTAAATATCATGGAATTTCAAATATTAAACATCGGGTTCACGTAAACCTAAATTAAAGATATATATCATTTCCTTAGTTACTTTTGTAGGTATTTAAATGATTTATACCTACTATACATATTGTTTACAAGTAGAGTGTATATAGGTCAAATAAATTCTGATAATGAGCTTTAATCGTAAGGTGGAGAAAAGGAAAGAGAAAGAAGAAAAAGGGTTGAAAGGTAGAGGTATGGTCCACAAGGTTGTCCCGCTCGTCAGTTTATTATTCTTTTTAGTTCTCTTTGAAGCCTTAGAATGGGTGTCTCTGTAAGTCATTTAATCTGTTACCATGGCAACAGGACAGAGTCATTGAAGTTTGACAGGAACTGTTGTTTTATCCAAGGATGCCAAAGTTTTTCAAATTTTGGAATTTGATTTTGATCGATGGCTACCATCTTAGCATGGGACATTGTATTATTCATTCTGTGAATTGTTTCTGCTAGTACCAATGTAGGAGATTTCCATGCCTTGGCCACTGTTTGTTTTGCAGCAGTTATTAGTTGGATCATAAGTTTGAATTGAGAGAGTGTTAACCATTCCGGTTTTAGATTAAGTAAAGTTAAATATGGATCTGGTTGTATTATTTTTTTAAATATTTTAGATGCAATCACGAAGACTTCCTTCCAGAAGGTTTGGATTACTGGGCACGTCCACCATATGTGTAAATATGTGCCTATTTCTGGGCATCCTCGAAAACAAAGAGCTGAGGTATTAGGTGAATATTTTGCCACTCTAGCGGGTACAAGGTACCAGCGAGTTAGGACTTTATAATTTGTCTCCAGTGCTAAGATGTTGGGTGAAGATGACTTAGATGTGAGCCATATGTTAGACCAGTCCGTGTCTTCTAAAGTTCGTCGCAGGTCCTCCTCCCACCTCTGAACGTAAGAGGGTCTATTAAGATTTGCTACTCCATATAATTGATTATAAAGTGATGAAATTGTACCTTTAGCAAATGGATCTTTTGTACAGATTGATTCAAAAATGGATAATTGGGATAATGGTGTATCCCCCTTTAGGAATGGTGTATAGAAATTTTTGATTTGGAGATATCTAAATATCTCAGAGTTTGGTAGATCATATTTTTCTCTAAGCGATGGGAATGAAAGGAATGATTTAGATGCTATGAAGTCATTTAGTGTCTTAATGCCTGATGTTGTCCAAGCTTTAAAAGAATTTGGGTAGATCCATGCCGGATAAAAGGCCGGATTTCTGATAAAAGAAAGGAGAGGATTGTGTGGAGATTGTAACTGATATTTGGTTTTTAGTTTATCCCAGAGAGATAAGAAGTGTTTAGTTATGGGATTATGAATTTTAAAGCGGTCTTTAGGATCCAGCCATAATAAATTTGATATTAATAGAGGGTCATTTTCTGAAGCCTCTATAAATACCCATAATTGGATTTCCTGTTTTGCATGGTATTTGGACAGACTGGCCAAATGTGCTGCTCTGTAGTAGTTAGTAAAATTAGGGTATCCCAGGCCTCCTTTATTTTTGGGAAGATGTAGTGTGTGTATAGGTATACGTGGTTTAGAAGAGCCCCATATAAACAAAGTTGCTCTTTTTTGTACTATTCTCAAAAACTAGGAAGGAATTGGAATAGGGAGGACTCTGAATAGATAAAGCAATTTGGGTAGAATAGTCATTTTGATTGCATTAATCTTCCCTATCCAGGATAAAGGAAGTTGCGACCATTGTTTTATTAGATTTGTGATCTGTCTTAATACAGGAGGATAATTGGTTGAGAATAAGTCAGAATGAGATGCTGTTAAATGAATTCCAAGATATGGGATTGATTTTTCTGCCCATGTGAATGGGAGTGCAGCCCTAGCCGGGATCAATTCCATGTTTGTGAGTGAAATATTAAGCACTAGGCATTTCTTAGGATTAATCATAAGGCCGGATAGGGCTGCAAATCCATCAAGAGCTGGTATTAAGTTAGGACCAGAGACCTGTGGTGATGATAGAAAAAGTAATATATCGTCTGCAAATATACATAGTTTGTGTGTAATACCTCCTACTTCAATGCCAGTTATAGTTTGGTTTGTTCTCATGTATTGGGCCATGGGTTCGAGTATAAGGGCAAATAATAATGGAGATAATGGGCAACCCTGTCGGGTACCTCTTTCGATATTAAAGGCTTCAGATTTGTATCCAGCATATTTTATATAGGCTTTGGGTTTATTATATAATGCTTTGATCCATGTTAAAAAGTGGGGTCCAAAACCCCATTTTTGTAATGAATATTGCATATATTGCCAGGATACTGTGTCAAATGCCCTCTTAATATCGAGAGATAGAAAACATAAAGGGATTTTCAGTTTTTTAGCAATATGTGCCAATAACACTGCCCTGCGTATATTATCGCCTGCCTGTCTATTTGGCATGAAGCCTACTTGATCTCTATGTATTAATTTTCCTATAATGCTATTGAGGCGTTTTGCTATTATTTTTGCTAATAATTTAATATCGAGGTTTAACAGAGAGATAGGCCGATAATTCAAACAGGAAGTATCATCAGAAAGGGGTTTTGGGATCATACAAACAATTGCCATTAGTGTTTCTTGCCGAAAAGAATGTCCATCTAGAAGTTTGTTAAAAGTTTCAGTGAGAATGGGAGAGAGTATTTCTGAGAATGTTTTATAGTATAAAGCCGAGTAGCCGTCTGGGCCTGGTCTTTTGTTAAGTTTTAGGTCTTTTATGGCGTTAGCAACTTCATCTATAGTTATAGGCTCATCCAAACTGCTTTTTTGATTCTGAGATAACTCAGGTAAGGTTATTTTTGAGAAGGATTCAGCCTCTGTAGGATTAAATTCATTGTTTGTCTTGTATAAAGTTGCGAGATGTGAGTGAAATTTATGGACTATTTTAACTGGATTACAAGTGTAAACATTTTTTGATAATTTCAAACGTATTGGTTTGAAAGATTTGTTAGTTGAATTTAATGCCCGAGCCAAATATGTATCTGGTTTGTTTGTATTCATGTAGAAATTGTGTTTGGAGCGTTTGAGGGATTTATCAACTGACTCAGTGAGAAATAGATCGTATTCCAATCTAGATTTTTCCAGATGAGATTTTGTACTCTGAGATGGATTATCTTGAAATGATATGTAGGCTGCATTAAAATTGAGTTCTAGTTTTTTTGCTAGATTTTTGCGTTCCCGTTTAAATAATGCCATTTGTCTTTGTATTGTACCACGCAAGACAGGCTTATGAGCTTCCCACAGTGTTATTGGGGAGATGTCTGTTGTATTATTAATTGATATGTATTCCTTTAAAGCTTGTTCAATGGCCATCTGATGTAGTGGGTGTTTGAGCATTATGTCCGGTAAGTACCACGTTGGGTCATGCGCTTTTGGTATGGCTGAGGCTATAGTAGTGTATACTGCATTATGGTCAGACCACGGAATCGGAATTATATCTGATGCAATAATTTCTGGTATCATTCCTATTGTTAGAAAAATATGATCTATTCTGGTGAAGGTTTGATGAGGGTGCGAGAAATAAGTGAATTTCTTTTTCATTGGGTTACTTTCTCTCCACGAATCTACCAGATTGTATTTGGAAAGAAGTTGAGAAAAAGGTAATCTAGAGGTTATTTTGGATGGTGTAAAAGGTGATTTATCTAGAAATGGGAGGAGGACCTGGTTCGAATCCCCACACATTATCACTGTTCCTATTTTGTGTGTATTAATCACTTGTAATATATGTGAGAGGAATGGTGTAGGTTGTTTGTTAGGAGCGTAGTAGGAAATCACCGTGATTGCTGTATCCATTATATAACCCATGAGTATCAGGTATCTACCTTCTGGGTCTTTAATTTCTGATGATAAGGTGAATGGTGTGGATCGGTGAAATGCAATTAGAGTTCCCCTTTGCTTGGTACAGGCAGAAGCCGTGTAAATTTGTTGATAAAAAGGAGAAATATATTTTGGAGTAGAATCTTTGGTGAAGTGTGTTTCTTGGAGGCATACTATGTGAGCCTTCTTGTTATGGAAAGTACGGAAGGCTTTGGTCCTTTTTTGAGGGACATTTATTCCCTGAACATTCAGGGAAAGTATATTCAGTGGTGCCATGGCAATAGATCAAATAGTTTTGACTTACTTTTTGTTATGCAGAACTGACTGCGCAGATCAACCTGTGTGGACTGAAGAGATGAATAGATAAAAAAGAAACCAGTGAATTCTGGAGTAAAGAGTAAACAAAAAACATATGAGATTAGATGATACATTGTATAAATTATTTTTTGCAAGTAATCACAATTTACCCGTGAAAGAGAATAAATATCTCTCTCAGGGGAATAAGTGCCTTCGTCACACTCCCACATAATATGGTTGGGAGAATGAGGAGGGCTAATGGGGGTACACGGATCTTCCGCTTACAGGAGAGAAGTGCTATGTTAAAAGACATCAAAATGATGTTTCATTAATTGGAGTGCAGAATATAGTTTTTGTTGAAATTATTTATTCCAGGGTGGTTGTATATGGTTAGTCTTGCCCTAGGCTAAATAATTCAGTTACTGTTAATAACTTTGGTATTGATGAAGATAGTTTGAATTATTTTGGGATTTTAACCCTTTTAGAGTAAACAATTACATATTTTATTCATATGTAACTGTTTAGATATGTTAACTCATAAAATTGAGGTTGTATTGCTTCAGATTAGAATAAACAAAAACATAGTTCTAGGAACTAGTTAGGTAATAATATATTTGTTTTAAGAAAAGAAAGAAAAAGCTTCCATTACTTCTGGATTATTGAACATATTTGTCCTAAAAAGTAATAAATCTATTGTTATTACCTGATAATATATAACTGAACAAGAATTTCCTTATTTCACTTATATATTCTAAGGCTATATGAATCAGAAGTAATAAGAAATATAACTGGAATGTAACATGATCCCACACAGTGTGTGACTATCAGAATGCAGTTACATTCAGTTATAAATATAGGTTTTTTATAGAGAACCATCTCTTAGTATAATAAATGAAGAGATATCAGGAATTAGGATGTCAGTCCATTGAATCTTCTTGGTCCATGGATGATGTGGCATAACGACCTCTTTTGTGAGAATGATGATTCCCATTTTGTTCTGAAATTTTCTGGGTGCTGCCTGAAGGTGAAGATGATGTCATTCTTCTGCGTGTGGGAGAGTTGCTGCTTGTGGGTTCTGTCAGATTTAATTTTAAAAGGGTTTGTTGTAGTTCATCTGCTGATCTGCTTCTGTAAATTGTACCTTGGTAGTTAAATCTGACTGAAAAGGGGAAGCCCCATTGATACATAATGTTGTTTCGTTGCAGTTCCATTAGTTGGGGTTTCATGGATCGTCTTTTAGTAATAGTAAGTTGGGATAGGTCAGCAAAAATTTGATAATTGTGTCCTTGAAAATTAAGTTCCTTTTTTTCTCTTGCAGCAATTAGTATTTGTTCTTTCGTTCTGTAATAATGAAATTTTGTGATTATATCACGTGGGGGTCCATCTTTCTTTTTGGCTGTGAGGGCTCTGTGTACTCTGTCCAGTTCTAAACGTTCAATAGGGATATCTGGCTTTAGTTCTTGTAATAGAGCAGTAATAGTAGATTGCAGGTCTGTCACAGTTTCAGGTATTCCCCTTATGCACAAGTTTGAACGTCTGGCTCTATTTTCGTAATCTTCGAGCTTAGTTTGAAGTATTAAATTCTCTTTTTTTAATTGTTCCAATTCTGTTATATTTTCTTGGGTTGTAATTTCAATTTCATCCATTTTTATTTCTAAGGCTGCGGTGCGGTTTCCCAGCTCTCTTATTTCTTTGGTTAGGCTTTTTGTTATTTGGTCTGAGGTTTGTTTTAAAGCCTTATGAAGCATCTTTTCAAATTGTAATAATATTACTGGGGATACTGAGGAGGCTTGTGGAGAAGTTTGTGAGAGGATTTGTTCTGTATCTGACTCAAATGGAGAGTCTTGCTGTGACATTTTCTGTCTGTGAGAGCGCCCTGATGCTGTATATTGTGAGGTGACTGGAGCTGCTTCAGCTGCATTGAATGCCTGTGAGCTCTTTGTGAGGTGATTTTTATTTCTGCCACGGTTTCCTCCCAGTACCATATTTCCTGCCCAAACTTTCACAGTTTGTTCCCTGGGGCAAAAAGGTTCAAATGGATATCTTTTGAGCCTGCAGGCTCCGCTTTGTCCTTCTCTTCTCTCCTCAGCGGTGTGAAGCTCTAACAATGCATGTCTGCTCCGCTAGGCTCCGCCTCCTGCCCCCCTTTTTTTGCATTTTATTTATTACCCTTTTGTTTATTTATACCAGACTATTATAGCAGCACACTCAGGCTTATGTTTATTATTAGCAAATTTTCTATTGATTCAATTTTATTTCTTTGATGCTTAGTATATACCCTCGTCTACCCATTTGAGTGTTTGTTTTTATGTGATTGTAATTGTATTCTTACATTACCTTACAAAAAGCATTTATTTTCTGGTATCAGGTCAACCAATACAGATATAAGATGTTCTTCTGTGATTAATAAATATGTGTGGTCTGCTCCAGATTGCCCCCCATCATCAGTTTTATAGCCCAGGAGCTGAGCATAGAGTCATTGTCGCAGGCTTCAATATCTACAGTATGTTTCCATGTTCAGGGGCTGAAATATGACAGTACTCAAAGTCTTGCTTTAGCAAATTGTATGTACCTAATTTGTGATTTATTAGGGGGTTTGTAATATTATGCGGCTTATTTTGAGCCTTTCATATACAGTATACGGAGATCTGACAATTTCCAATAATGTCATTACATGAGCCTTCTCTGCTTCACGTTTCAGGATTTTTACATTTAAGTGGTTGCAAAGGTAGAAGTTTTTTCCTTAATGCATTCTCTGCCATGAGGTAAAAAAAAACTTCTGTGTTTTGCTACACACCCAGCCCCCCCATAAATACTTACTGGTTGTTGATCCAGTGCTGTGCCCAAGAGCAGTGGCTCTCTCTGCTCTCTCTCCTCACTGGACATGGAGGCAGCAGAGAAAACCATTGGCTGTCAATCACAGCCTGTGAGGAGAGAGTGGGAATCGAGGCCAAGCTGGAATGTGTGAATGGATTGAGTCAGCACAAGTGCCGATTCCTGTGCCTTCACACTTCAGATCAGACCCCAATTCCTGCACCTTCACACCTCAGATCAGCCCCTATTCATGCACCATCACTTCTCAGATTAGGCCTGAATCCTGCACCTTCACAGCTAAGATCAGCCCTAAATCCTGCAGCTACACACCTTAGATCAGGCAAATTCCTTCACCTTCACACCGCAGATCAGCCCCAATTCCTACACTTTCATACTTTAGATCAGCCCCAATTTCTGCACCTTCACACCCTAGATCAGCCCCAATTCCAGCACCTTTACATCTCAGTTCAGCCCCAATTCCTACACTTTCACGCATCAGATTAGCCCCATTACTGCACCTTCACACCTCAGATTAGCCTAACTCCTGAACCATCACACCTCAGACCACCCCAATTCCTCCAGCTTCACATCTCAGATCAGCCCCAGCCCCAATTCCTGCACCTTCACTTCTCAGACCAGCCCCAATTTCTGCAGCTTCACACCTTAGATCAGCCCAATTCCTGAACCTTCACACCTTAGATTAGCCCCAATTCCTACACTTTCACACCTCAGATCAGCCACAATTCCTGCACCTTCACACCTCAGTTCACCCACAATCCCTGCACCGTCACTTTTCAGATCAGCCTAAGTTCTGCACCTTCACACCTCAGATCATCCGAATTCCTGCACTTTCACACCTCAGATCACGCCAATTCCTGCAGTTTCAAACCTCAGATCAGCCCAATTCCAGAAGCTTCACACCTCAGATCACCCCAATTCCTCCAGCTTCACATCTCAGATCAGCCCCAATTCCTGCACCTTCACAACTTAGATCACCCAATTCCTGTACCTCAGATGATCCCCAATACCAGCACCGTCACTTCTCAGACCTGCCCCAATTCCTGCAGCTTTACACCTTTAGATCAGTCCAAATTCTGCATTTTCACACCTCAGATCACCTCAATTCTTGCACCTTCACACCTCAGATCAGCCCAAATTCCTACACCTTCACACCTCAGATCAGCCCTAATTCCTACACCTTCACACCACAGATCAACCCAATTCCTACACTATTACACTTCAGATCACCCTGTACCTTCACACCTCTGATCTCCCCAATTCCTCTACCATCACACCTCAAATTGCCTATATACAGTGGTCAACAAAGCAGAGGACAGGGGTCAGTAGGGTGGAGAATCGAGTTCAGCAGGGTGGTCAACAAGGGTTAGCAGGGCAGAAGACAGGGGTCTGCAAGGCCATGGACAGGGGTCTGCAAGGCCGAGGACAGGGGTAAGTAAGGCAGAGGATGGGATCAGCAGGGCAGAGGAAATGGAGTAAGCAGGAAAGAGGCTGGGGTGACTGCTGGCACTTAACAGAGCTGCTCTTCCCCACACTGCACACAGCTGAGGTTAGATTTTTTTTTACAGACACAACCTCAATCTACACAGTGTAGCTCTGTGTATGTGTATTTTTTTATTATTTATTTATCTTTATTGATATCACAAGGGGTTAGCAAACCCCCATGTGATAGCATTTGATAGGTAACAGGTACTCTTTGTGGAGACATTGGGCCCTTCCCCTCCAAAGCATTTAAACAAGCAGAGAGCTGCTCATTTAGATGCTTTCCTGGCTATTTCAGCCAGAGAATGATGGCTCTAAACTGAAAGTAACAAAATCATTGTGGCTTCTGATTGCATTCCGTGCAGAAGCGTTTAAGGAAAAGATATTCAATGGTCTTCTCCCACCTGCCATTTTGAAGCCCTCTGATGTGGTCCCAGCCTCAGGGTAAGAGTGGGACAGCCTTGGAGCCACATGGCAGTGGTGTCCAGTAGGGGTTGGAGGATCACACCAACCGCACTGTGCAAGTGATCGGAGGATATACAGCCAATGGATCACTTTCAATTTACAGCTGGGAGGCAGCTGAGAAAAACAAACACAAGCTGATGGCTGCTATTTCAGCTTGTGCTTAACCCTTCACTCTTTGGACATACAACGCATGTCCACACAGCTGTTTTTAGTTAAAGAATCTGTGTGAATTTGTGACCCTTTCCGTGCAGTATTGTATTCTTTTTTTTTTTTTTTGACTTGGTGCATGTGCCCAATGGAAGCACTTAGCTTCCCACGCCTTTTGTTACAATAGCTTCCCTATTAGAACTAAACATGATTTTGCTAATCTTCAGCAAATTGAACCCTGGGAGATTCTCTCATCATCCCCACAAATCACATCCCCACAAATCACAGTTGTCACGCAGACTGGTAGCTCTGTGGCAACTGTGCAGCCACAATGGGGGCTAATAAGTCCTTTAGACAATTGACTTGTTTTTCTGTAATACAAAAAAGAAACAAATATCCCCATCCTCTTTAAAATGTATTGATCCTAATTTAACTTTAAAATAAACCCAATGCTATCTAAGAGTCGATCTAGATATCCTCTTCTATCAGGTTTGCCAACCTCCCGCAGCATTTTTTACTGACAAAACATGGAAAATTTACTGGCGGTGCACATTTTTTATGGACAACCTGAGAAATTACAGAACTCCTATTGAAAACTAACACAGTGAATATTTGAACAGTATAAACATGATATGGAAACATTGGCAATACCTATAACAAAGTAAATTGCTTCAATTACACTTAAAAATTCAACACAGCATGAAATTATCAGCCCCTGATATTTACTTGCAGTTGTAAAAAAAAATACTGATTTTTACAAACTGTCAGTAAATTTGCTGGCGGTTGGCAACCCTGTCTTCTATTACAGTCTCATCAACAGAATAAAACAGGGATCACATACAGTATTACCTCCATCCAACCAAGCTTTCAATTTAAAGGGTCTAAGAAACTTTGATTTGAGGGCTTTTGTGATCATTATTTTGGCCAAAACTTCTCTGCCTATTATCTTTACAATATCAACTTAATTGTCTTTCCTAGTTAAGAAAAAAAATCACATATTTTAAAACACTAAGGAAACCACCTACAGCTGAAAACCTAAAGGGTTACAAGAAAGATAAAGGCACTATAAATGTAATAAACTAAAGCAAGAAGATTGGTAAACACACTTGTATCATACTTGAGATGTATTTCCACAAGCTAGTTGAGTTACCACAATGCAGGATTCTATGAACAGACTTCACTGTGACTATTAAGATATATGTTACCTTAAGAGAAAAGCTTTTAGACCCCTGCTGAAAAGTAAAGCGAATGATTGGGGATGCAAGATTTTAAAACTTAGATCTCCACAGGAAACAATGGTTGGAATTCTGAAACAGAATAAAAAAATAGGTGTATGAAATGAAAAATAAACCATAAGGGGATAAGCAAAACAATTGAATTTAAATTGATGGATGGACAGCGAAGGAACCACTGAGGCCAAACATCAAGATTTAACATGTACTCCACTTATATTTATATTTAATCCAAGTAAACCACAGATTTGTACTGGTTTCCAATATCAGAGACCAAGAGATGGGCTCCATGCAGAGAAAATACCTTCTCCGCTAGAAAGTGATATGCCCTTGAAATAAGCATGTTGACATGAGAAATAAAAGTGTAACTATTGGAAAATTGAAATCAATTTATATAGTCTTTAAAGCAATACAGCCAAGCTCTAGACTGTCTTTCTGGCTTCCATATTACAACACTATTTTCAAGACCAGCCATTAAAGTTGATTTAGTAATGGAAAAAGTATCAACGCAATATGATATCATAAGTTTAGATTGTATACCTGGGTTTTCGTTTATAGACAATTGAAGGTGTGTAGCACATCACTGACAATGTGCGTTGTGCTAAAATATTTGTGATATTGATGCAAAGGCACTAACATAAATCAAGAGTCAACAGTAAATATGTTTCTTGAGTTACCAAGTTATTATTTATAGCCATGCTATACATCAAAAACATCTTTGTAGTGTTATTGAAGAAACTCTAACTCCTTCAAAAGATGTTAATTATCTAATACATTACATGGTACAATAGATCATCAATTTATATTCATTTGGTGAAACAGTGGAACAAATGAGGAGTATGGCTCTTACTGTATATATTGTCAAAATTATAGAGAAAACAGTATTTGTTATGTTCTTCACACAATGGTCATCAATGTAAAATAAGTTCTTCAACCTTTTATTCAGTCTGCCACCATAGAGTATAGAAAAAGGTTAGAAGGTGCTGCGCTACATATAGTGATATAAAATGACATATCAAAATAACGATGAAACAAAAATGTGTACAAAATAATATATGAAATGCGATCATATCAAATATAAATATCCACACTAAACCAGTGAATGTGACTTTTTTTTTAAAAGTCCTAATGTGATATCAACAGGGAAATCATTAGAAGTGAAAGTCACAGATGTGTTGAGCTCCAGTTTTGATAGAAGGGAACCAAGCCACTCCAACCAAGAAATCACTCTGGTGTGTAAGCTGCCACCGATAAGGAGGTTAATGCGCTTACCAGATTATATGGACTCAAATGCTATCAACACTGAGTCTAATGGGCATCGGGAGAATAAGTTCCCCCAAACTTATTGCTGTATGGCAGGTCATCAATCCAATTCCACATCAAGCAGGGTAAACTTCTCTCTCTCTTAGTAGGTCAATCATCATAAAAGAAAGAAATCTCCACATAGTGTAAAACCATTTAAAATAGTATTTATTAAAAGAATATTGCACTTACATCAAGCAGGAAGTAAACAGGCATGTCATCATACAATCCAGTAACTCTGTAATGAACACAGTCGTTAGATGGGCGTTAACCCGACATGTTTCATCTGAAAAGACATACACCATACAGTATAAACTTGAGAAGATGAGTCTTAAAGGGTATGTATAGGCATTACCCAAATATAACCCAATAGACCCAAATAGTTCACCAAGAGGAAACTTTAAATCAAAACCTGTGTTAGCTCAACCAACCCTATGGTAGCACATATCTATGGAAATTCACTCACCATACAAACATAATTAGCAAAAAAGATTTATTGATATCAAAAGGTAAGAAAAAGACATTAAAAAACATCATACATACATTAGCATCAAAGCTATAAAAACAAAAGGACCATCTCTGGACAGGTGTTGCAAATCCCCCCAAGTTGTAGAAGCACCGAGAATGCTGTAATACAGCTGGGATGATATCCCTAGGTCTAAACGATCTATAAAAAGTGATCCAAATGTTGAATCAAGGTAAAACTGTTATTCCAAAAAAGGGAGGATAGATGTGGTCATACCATGAAGTGAAAGCTATGAGATAATATCAATAGTTCTCCTGAACCCCTTTTGACACATTAATATGGTAGGTGCCACCTTGAGGATCTGGTAATATTTTTAGTGTATCAGTTCACCAAGAGCCCTTTCCATACCCACAGTAAAGATAATTTACTAAAGGAGTTTAGAATATTCACACTATAAATTTTGTGAATATTCACTCCAGTTATGTGCAAATGTGCAGATTAGTAAAAGCATATGCTTCTCTCATGACTGGATAATTAAAGTGACACTTTATACAGTTTATTGGGTGCATTCTCAACCTTTTTAGTAAATCAGCTCTAAAGTGTGAGCAGGATGTTGGAAATCAAGGCATTTGTTGCTGGGGAACAAATCAATATACAGTATGCATGTGGCGTGGGACAGATAGGAGTGGGGTAAAGTTCTATATACTAGTATACAGAACTGACTATACTTCTGGAGATTTTAGTGCAGTAAAGGCTCTCTGTTTCAGCACACTGGATTTCTGGCAGGTATTGTTCAGTACTTGCAGATATTTTAAATCCTAACGCAGGCTGTATACATGCTGTATGAGGCAGTGCAGTAGTGGGTAAACCCATCGATTTAACAGTTTCAAAAAACAGTTACATTCAACATGTGCCTGAAATGTAACTGTCACAATGGTTGTACTCTCAACCAAACTGTCAAACCAACCAATGGCTGGTGTCATAACTGATCACATGTGCAGCATCATGGCAGTTTAAGATTAAACAGAGGGCAAGATGGCAGCTTCCTTGGCTGAAAACGATAGGAGGATTTACTTCCACTTTAAGGCCAAGCTGCCACATATATGTGTACAAACAACTTTGATGTTCTGTGCTGGGAGCATGCTCACTTGTAGCCAACAGCCCTGTGTCTGCGCTGTCACTGGTAAGAGTTAAATGGAAAATGTGAATGTATTTCGGAGATGTACTGAATAAGTGTTTTTTTTCCAGGTCAGACATACACTTTAATATGCTGGGGCCTGTGGCCTGTGGCCTGGTATGGTTCAGGAGGGGGGGCACTCACTCTTCCACAGACCTTGCCAGGCTGCATGCTCGGATTAGGGTCTGGTATGGATTCTGGGGAAACCCCACGCCATCTTTTTTTTTTAATTTTAGCGTGGGGTTTCCTTAAAATCCATACTAGACCAAAAGCACCTGACTCATCAGTTGTTAAGGATGCCGTGACCGGCTTCCCGGGCCCCACTCCTTAACAACCAGCTTTTACTGCTCCCTGATTGGGCAAAGCTTTGCCTAATCGGGGCGCAGAATGCACTGTGCAGTGCGCAGTGCATTGCAGATTGTTCAGCAGGGGGAACACCCACCAAACACCCTGCAGATTGGGGTGTTCCCCGAACGGAGCGAAAAGCCAATGTTCGGCCCAACAAAAAAAAAACATATTCTACATATATGTTGCTATCCAACAGTGACTCTTGTTACCCATTGTCTTACTGTTTACCTAACATTTATATACCCTAGTTCCTTCTCTTCTTTGTTGTATGTAGGTTAATCCATTTGTCTCTTTGGTGCACATCAAGAATGCATATCAATACAATGTACAGTATTAAATGGGACTGGCATAGATTTACAATTATACAATAAATATCATAAATTGAGATATATATATATATATATATATATATATATATATATATATATATATATATATATATATATATATATATATATATATATATATATATATTTTACAAAGGGCAAATATTTTATTAAGATCAAATAATTTTCATCTCATTGATATTAATGGCCCGATTTTGGCTTCTTGAAGTTTGGTTTGAAATTCTTCCCTAATGAATAATTGCTGACTTTAAAAAAACAAAATTATATCTCTCTCTCACTCCTTCCTATTTAGTATATTGGCAATTTATTCACACATAATCTTCAAAATAGTTATATCTTAAAATCAAAAAGATGGAAAAGAGGTTTAAAGTGTACTCAGGAGTATTTATATGCAGACATAAAAAAAGTATATTAAACACTACAAAAGTACAAAACACCAACTTTTCTTTTAAAACGAGAAAGTGTCATCTTAATATTCAATCACCAGATAACACCCCACCAAAATATAAACTAAAAAAAAGAATCATGTAAGTCTTGTAAAAGGAATTGCAAATTCTGCATATAACTGTATTCTATTTTGTATGCTTTGCCTATGTATTGCACACTGCGCTCATTGGGGTTACTTTACTAAAGGCAAATAGACTGTGCATCTTGCAAAGTGCAGTTGCTCCAGAGCTTAGTAAATGAGGTAAGGCTTTACTTTGCAAAGAATACCCAATCATGTGCAAGGAAAATAAAAAAACAGCATTTTTGCTTGCACATGATTGGAGGATGGAAGTCAGCAGAGTTTCTGCTCATTTACTAAGCTCTGGAGCAATGGCACTAGAAATATTTTGATGACATGTTTTCACTCCTTCAAGTCCTGATTAGAAATTAGCCTGCCTATGTATCACCCCTTGTTACCATAAAAGTACAATTGTAATTTTAATGTGAACCTACGTAAACATGTGTATAAAAAACTTCAATTGCGCTGAATAAACAGAACAGCCATTTGGAAAGATGCTAAGGTATATCTTTCTGTGTCTGTTCCCTACTGCAGTAGTTATTAATAATTTGTCCCACGATGTAAATCCATCTCACGCCGTCCGACGAGCCAAAAAAAGAAAAAGACACAACAGCTTTGACTCCATGGGAGGCTCCTGCCGAGTGACACTTCTGCTCGGTGACAGCTGTTATATAGCTGAGGGCGGAGCCACCCGGTGACGTAAATGCGTGAACCCGTCCCCCTCTGACACCACGTGACGTCAGAGGAAGGCAGGGTCACCCGTGTATGTCACCGAGTGGCCCTGCCCTCAGCTATATAACAGCTGCCACCGAAAAGAAGCGTCACTCAGCGGGAGCCTCCCATGGAGGCAGAGCTGTTTGGGCTTTTTTTTTCTTTTTTCAGTCCGTCGGGCGGCGTGAGATGGATTTACATCGTGGGACATTTTTATTTTTTATCTTTTAATAAAGGACTTGTCTCAAAGTGTAGAGAAGGGAATAACATTGTAGAATTTATGGAGCAATGGGCGCTAGAAAAATTTGAAAATAATTTCTTTTCTCCCATTGAGCGAGCACACAGGATCCTGTTTAGACCACCTCCTCTGGGAAAATTTCTATTACTATTAAGATGCTGCATTATAGAGACACAGATAAAATTCTGGCTATAGCCTGAATAAAAGGCAATGTGGAAATGAATGGATCAAAAATCTCATTTTATCCAGATTACTCGGTGAAGTGCAGAAAATGAGAGCTCAATTTTCAGAGGTCAAAAAGCGACTTCACAATCTGCAACTGACCTACGCAATGTTGTATCCAGATTGTAGCTAGAGAGGAAACAAATTTTTTTCATAATTCCAAGGCTGCCACTAAGGATGCACCGATACCATTTTTTTTACAATGAGTACAAGTACCAATACTTTTTTTTTAGTACTCGCGGATACCAATTACCGATACCTACCGCAACTGTTTTGTTTTAACTTCAGCTGTCAGCAATGGTACAAAGCATTGAAAAGTTATTTACAAATGAAATAAATTGATTTTTTTTTTAATTTATCGCTTTTTCAATGTGAAATGTGTAAATATATGTTAATATATATGTGTAAAAATATTCACTAACAAAGCAAACAAAAAAAAGTATTAATTGTTTATCATTTATAAAATAGACATGAACAAAAAAAAAAGCAGGAAAATATGAATTGAATGGAGGAGAATAGGGAGTTAATTAAGACTGATTAGAGTAAATTAAGGGTTATTAAGGGGTTAAACAGAGGTACATTTGTTCATCCCTTTGATCTGCAAATGAAGAAACAAAAATATACAAAAAGAAACAATGTTTCTTTTTATTTTAGTGTTTCAGGGCTGAACAATGTTGGTAATAAACATTGCCGGCTGCTTTTTTTTTTTGGCAGCTCTAATTACCGGACTTCTTTAACACTGGGGAGACCCACTGACAGCTCAAAGAGCCGAGCCTGAAAGTATCAGTTTCAGGTATCGGTGCATTTGCACGAGTACCGATACTTGTGCAAATACTCGGTATCGGCACCAATACAGATACTAGTATCAGTGCAACACTAGCTACCACTATCTGGCTAGATAAGAATGAGCAGCTACTACTACCCCATCAGGAGAATATATTCATGGGAAAATGACACTATATGAATATTAAAATGTTCCCTATATGACTGGCAAGCTGCCTTTATTTTGCTCAGCAACAGCTGGGGAGCCAGTGTGTATGATGAGGCCACAATGTAGTGCACTGGGAACAAGATTAAAGATTTTTTGGATACATTCTGGTGTCACTTTGACTTTGGATAGAAGAAATGGTGGGACCTGCAAATTTGATTAAAATGTTCTGGGGCCCTCAGTTACTTTATATTCTGCATAATTCTCCTATGTGGATTCCCCTTAAATAGTTTAAAAAAATAGATTTCCTGTTCCGTATTCTGCTATGGAAGGGTAACATTCCTAGAATTAAGCTTTCTACATTACAACTTCCCAAAGATAAGGGGGACTTGCTGTGCTAAATGCAAAGATGCATTTTATTGCTTCTCAACTGCAACACATGGTGGGATGAGGCAATGTAGACAGGATGGACCAAATTCAATTGATACTTTTGACTCAACCCTCTTGTAATCATTTAATAGCTCAATTGGAATCCAGATCCATTGGAAACGCTATACAAAGACCCACTTTTGTGTTGATGAACAGAGTATGGCAGGAAATTAAATTAAAAATGCAATATATAGACATTTCAGTTTATACCCCTCTATGGCAGAATATAAAGTATAAGGAGATAAATAAACTAGATGGATTTGGGGTATGGAATGGATCAGGGATTCAATATATTGACCAATTATACTCTGATGGGGTTCTAAAAACATATCAAGAATTACAAAAAGACTATTTCATTCCCCCCAACAACTTTTTTCAATATTTACAATTAAGACATCCAATTTAAAGGAAAGAATTTAAAAGTTCAAAATATGCCATTAATAGACTTAATCGCAAATATACAATTGAAAAGGGGCATCATCTCTAAAATATATGGCTATTTCATTGGCCAACTCCAGGGAAAGGCTACCTGTCAAGCTAGACGGGGATGGGAAAAGGACCTAGGAGATCTAACAGATGTACAATGGCAAAATATTTTGGAACAAGTACAATCAGTATCAGTTTCACCCCAGCGATTATACATAATTCATAGGGTGTATAGGACCCCAGTTAAATTGTATTACTGGGGTAGATGAGATACATCTGACTGTCCCCGGTGTAGGAGAACCTCAGCTGACCTAATACATATGCTATGGAAATGTCCCAAATTATTTAGGTATTGGCAAAAAATAATTGATACTATTAACCGGATATATCAAACACGGGTACAAAGGGATCCTAAAATAAGTTTACTGGGGTGCCTAGAAAAAGAAACATACATACCAACAATTAGAATAGCAATTAACAAGATGCTGTTTATTGCATGCAAGCTAATCACACAAAAATAGATTTCCTCGAATATGCCAACATATGAGGAATGGCGCTTACAGGTTAATAATACTGTATTAACCTCCTTGGCGGTATGATTATTTCTGATTTTAGGTGCTGAAAGCGGTACAAATATTTTGCACAGAAATTTGGCGTTTTATATTGTAGGCCTGTAATTCTTAGGAATAGTTCACTTAAATCTGTCCAAACAAGAGTCTAGTAGACATCCCGGGTATGATAAAGTTTGAAAAACGAAATAGAAAATTATAATATAATAAATAACTATAAATAATTATAACAAATAATAATATAATAATAATAAAAATTATATAATAATGTAATCAAATCAAAAACACTGAAATTTGCTCAGTTGCAGAATTTTAGCTTTTGTTACTTTTAGTGTTTGATGACGGATCTCCCCACAAATCACTATCGCTCAGTTCTGCGAGTGATTCTAATTTATTATCGCTTTTTTCTAGCTGCTCTAAAACCACTTTTGATGTAAAGGGACAGTTTTGGTTGCTATGGACAATCTCCAGTTTCCTGGCAGAAAGAACAGTTTTATATATATAAAACTGCATGCAGGACACTGGGCAAACCACTAGGGACAAAGGGGATGTGTAATTATTTGATACAGTACTGTAATCTGTAAGATTACAGTATGCTGTATCTATACTGTGTGTTTTACTTTTGAATTTACCGCCGAACTCCGTCCCCGTGCGTCGCACCGCTCGCAGGGAACGGAGCTCAGCACTGTGAATCGAGCGAGACACGGCGGCTCGCCGATCACAGCGGGGAGACATCGCAGGATCCAGGGGACAAGGTAAGTAAACTCTTCCTGGATCCTGCGATGCAAGCCCGAGTCTGGCTCGGGGATACCGCTTTTGGTATAAAAAATCCAACCCGAGCCAGACTCGGGAATACCACCAGGGGGGTTAAAAGAATGGAAGGTTTGTCAAAATAATAGGGGGTCAATAAAAAAGTTTCATAAAATATGGGATTTGTAGTTGGGCATGCCCAGGATGACTTCTTTATAATAGCAACAGATGGAACTCCAGGGGTGGATGGTTCTTTCTCAAATTATAGAAAATGTGGGGAAGGATAAGTGAAAGAGGGTGGAATAAGGTATAAAGTAAAAAAAAGATAGGAGGAGAGAAAGGGAGAGGGAAGAGAGAGGTGGAAAAAAGAGGAAAAAGAAATGGAGAGAAAGAAGAAAGGGAAAAAAAGAGAAAGGGAAGAAAGGCGGAAAAAGAGAAAGGAAGAGTAGAGGGATAAGTTTAGGATATAAATGGATTGTATAGATAGGCGTACCTATAGATATATATGACTGTTGGCCTTATTGCAGGGGGGTTTCTTGGATGGATACAGGATGAGGTAGATAAAACAGAGGGAGAGAAGAAGGGGGGGGGGGCAAATTATTCACTTAAATAATAGTGTTGATGTAATTAAAAGAAAGATAGGCGGTGTATGTGTGTTAGCCTCTTGGTTTGTTTACTGATTTTTGTTTGTTTTACTTTATCTTTTTTTCAGTATGCATTTAGTTGTTTTTGTTAAGTGTTGTAAACTAAAATTGGTGCTAATAAAAATTATGAATTGAAAAAAGAAAAATAAGAAAGGAATAGTGCTGTTAAAAGGCTATATAAAGCACACATCTGCTGTAATAATAGTTTAGAGGCAAGAAGGTATAGGGCACATATAGAGATGAGAGAAGACTGGCCTGTCGTTATGAGCATTAAGTAAATTTTTGGAATGAAGGATAAGAGACCCTCAAAAATGCCCAGTGCAAGAGGAGCACTAAAGAATATATGTACGGATCCACCTACACTGAGCCCCTTGATAAATGGTTAAAGTGGACAGGGATCAACATTGGGCAAAGGGGCTTAACAAGTCCACAGGAACTAAGGATCATGCAAATTAAACAGCTATAGAAACAGTTATCTATTTGAGCAGAATAGATGGAGGGTGACAGACAATGTAACACTAGACATACAGGGAAATTTTGATGTTAAAGGTGAATTACAGCCAAAACTTGTTTGGCTGTACTTCTCCTGTGGATCAATGAGCCGGCCCTTCTCTCCCCCTCCACAGCCCAGCACTCCAGTGAGCAAGGAGGGGGCAGAGCAGAGAGCCGGTAAATCACAGTCACCAGCTTTCTGCTCACGGAGCTGTGAGAACCGAACGATCCGCAGTGTTTTTATTGCTCGGTTCTCAGTGTTAGATCCGGAGCAATGCTGCATCCAGTTAGGGACAGTGGGGTTTATTTACTAAAGCTGGAGAGTGCAAAATCAGGCTCACTTCTTTATAGAAACCAATCAGCTTCCAGGTTTTATTGCCAAAGCTTAATTGAACAAGCTGAGGTTAGAAGCCAATTGGTTGAGGGTGATGGGAGTGAGGAGCGGACATGTGTGAGTGAGTGCTCCACCCCCTCAGGATCCCAAGCAGAAACCACAAACAAGCAGCTGAGTCGCCAATCAGGGCCCTCCCCACAAAAACGGATATCCAACAATTAATAAGTGCCGTGGAACAGTCGTGTTTGCAAGCTGTTGAAGGCTTAAAGGAGGATGCCCGGGCTCTGGGACATAGAGTAGAAAAAGTGGAAAATGACCAAGAGGCCATAGTACATGCAGTGGCGGATGTTCAAGTTACTATTAAAAAACATGAAGAGGTGCTAAATTCCTACAGGGATCAGTTGGATGATTACGAAAATAGGGACAGAAGACAAAACATCCGCATAAAAGGACTGCCCGAATCAATCCCAATGTCTGAATTAGTTTCAATAACCCAAAATTTTTTTTGCCAGATTCTGGGGGATCTAGCACCTGAAACCATAGAGATAGATCGGATCCACCGGATTCCATCCCATAGTGCCCAGAAGACAGAGACACCAAGAGAAACCAAGAGATGTCATTTGTAAAGTGCATAAATATACAGTGAAAGATAGCATTATGAGGATGGCCCGCAGTAAGCCTGGAATTTTATTTGATGGTATAAATATAGCATTGTACCCAGATATATTGCGTCTGACCCTTTATCAGCATCGGTCAGTCCGACGTTTGTTAGAAGCATTACGTTCAGCGGAGATTAAATACCGGTGGGGGTACCCATTTAGTCTGACAGCTTCGAGGAATGGTACAACAGCAATATTGTGCACCAAAGATGACCTAGAGTCGTTTGTGGAAATATTGGATCTTCCCATGGTGGACTTTATAGACTGGAGGATAAATTATCTAGGATCCCCTTTGCATCGGCCTGAGCGATGGCAAGAAATCTCGGCAAAAGGCCAATGTGGACATCGCTCAAGAAGACATAGATAGGCTGAAAAAGGGACTACATAGAGGAGGGGATCTGAAGGGATCTGAAGGAAAAAAGTTTTTTTTTTCGTTTTTTTTTTCTTTTTTGGGAAGGAAGATGTGTGTTTCAAATAAGATCAAGAGGGACAGGGGAGGGGACAGGGGAGTGATAAGTTTAAAGATAAAACAAAACATAGAATGTAAAGTAAAACACTTGTATTACATATAGATCTATGTGAAGAGATTGGGGGGTATCCCCTTTACCCCCCCTCGCCCCTCTTTTTTTGTTGTTGTTTTTGTTTATACGGAAGGGATAAGGTCTTTTAGATCCAGTCACCAGGGAGGGGAATTAAAGGCAAAATGCCCGGGAGGAGGGAGGGAATGAGTGAGTACGGTGGGAGATGGGGACCATTTCATGGTCAATAGGTCGGTCCCGATTTAAGGGGTTAGTTAATCTGCTAAAAGCAGGAAACGGGGGAAACCTGGGCACAAGGGGTGCTTATCTGCACAGGCCCCCCCCCCCCCCGATTTGTTGTGGAAGAGGGTGTTGTATGTTTTTTTTTATGGTGTTTATGATGGGTTTTTTTTTCTTTTTTTTTCTCTTCGAATACTATGTTTTATTTGTAATTTGGTTAGTAGGATCAGTGGCAAGAATGTAAGGGACAGAAGGGTCTTGGGGACAGTATCATGGGATTGGTACTGGAAGTTCGGGTGGATAATTTAAAGAATGGTTGCTGTATTGAAGATTATATCATACAATGTAAGGGGGTTGCGCTCACCAAATAAAAGGGGGCGCCTCTGGTTGGAACTGCACCATCACGCAGCAGATGTGGTTTTCTTACAAGAGACACATTTTACGGGAAGCTCCATACCCAGTCTGCCTTTAGAACATAATTAATCAATGGTACCATGCAGTGTCACCAATTGCTAGGGCAAGAGGGGTCATAAACGTTTTTAAGATGTCTTGCCTATGGAAAACGGAGACCCTACAGGTTGACCCAGAGGGATGTTTTCTATTTGTGAAAGGTACACTGCATGATGTACGTTATACGTTCGCATTGATTTATGCACCGAATGAAGGGACAGTTAATTTTCTTGCTAAGACCTTTAGAATACTGGAAAAATTTAGAGAAGGATGTCTGATTTTGGGCAGGGATTTTAATCTTATATTGGACCCAAGTATAGATACATCAACAGGTAGAACTGTACTGTCCTTTAGAGCCTTAAAGCATGTTAAACAACTGCTACGCTCTAGACATCTTGTAGATAGCTGGCGGGTAATGCATACAGGAATTAGGGACTATAGTTATTACTCTAAAACACACGATATGTACTCGCATTTGGACCTATTTCTGGTAGACCAATTTTATTTGGAGAATGTCCTCACGAGTACAATTGAATCCATAACTATGTCGGACCATGCCCCTATAACTCTGATTTTTTGTCCAATCCAAATGGGTCATCTAGAGCGAACTTGGCGACTGAATGAGTCATTATCGGATAAAAAGGAAATAGTGGAGGAATTAGGCCTTTAAATAAAAGCATATTTTGAAATAAATGAGACAGGGGAAGTGTCAGAACAGGCGGTGTGGGAAGCACATAAAACAGTTATAAGAGGGGATTTGATAGCATATGGATCATATATTAAAAAAGAAAGGAAGAAAGAAGTAAAGGATCTTCCAGAGAAAATCAATGTATTGGAGATGAAACACAAGAAAAACTTTGACCCTGCAGATAGTAGGCAATTGGAGAGCTTACGACTAGAGCTCTCACAATGCCTAGATCGCAGAGTTAAAAATAAAATTAGGTATTTTGCAAATACGTCATATGAACGGGGAAATAAGTGTGGGCGGTTATTTGCTAAACAACTTTAACCACTTCAGCCCCGGAAGGATTTACCCCCTTCCTGACCAGAGCACTTTTTACAATTTGGCACTGCGTCGCTTTAACTGCTAATTGCGCGGTCATGCAATGCTGTACCCAAACGAAATTTGCGTCCTTTTCTTCCCACAAATAGAGCTTTCTTTTGATGGTATTTGATCACCTCTGCCGTTTTTATTTTTTGCGCTATACACGGAAAAAGACCGAAAATTTTGAAAAAAAATGATATTTTCTACTTTTTGTTCTAAAAAAAAATCCAATAAACTCAATTTTAGTCATACATTTAGGCCAAAATGTATTCAGCCACATGTCTTTGGTAAAAAAAAATGTCAATAAGTGTATATTTATTGGTTTGCGCAAAAGTTATAGCGGCTACAAACTAGGGTACATTTTCTGGAATTTACACAGCCTTTAATTTATGACTGCCTATGTCGTTTCTTGAGGTGCTAAAATGGCAGGGCAGTACAAAACCCCCCCAAATGACCCCATTTGGAAAGTAGACACCCCAAGGAAATTGCTGAGAGGCATGTTGAGCCCATTGAATATTCATTTTTTTTGTCCCAAGAGATTGAATAATGACAAAAAAAAAAAATTTAAAAAAGTTGTCACTAAGTGATATATTGCTCACACAGGCCATGGGCATATGTGGAATTACACCCCAAAATACATTTAGCTACTTCTCCTGAGTACGGGGATACCACATGTGTGGGACTTTTTGGGAGCCTAGCCGCGTACGGGGCCCCGAAAACCAATCACCGCCTTCAGGATTTCAAAGGGTGTAAATTTTTGATTTCACTCTTCACTGCCTATCACAGTTTCGGAGGCCATGGAATGCACAGGTGGCACAAACCCCCCCCCCCCCAAATGACCCCATTTTGGAAAGTAGACACCCCAAGCTATTTGCTGAGAGGCATGGTGAGTATTTTGCAGCTCTCATTTGTTTTTGAAAATAAAGAAAGACGAGAAAAATTTTTTTTTTTCTTTTTTCAATTTTCAAAACTTTGTGACAAAAAGTGAGGTCTGCAAAATACTCACTATACCTCTCAGCAAATAGCTTGGGGTGTCTACTTTCCAAAATGGGGTCATTTGGGGGGGGGTTGCCACCTGGGCATTCCATGGCCTCCGAAACTGTGATAGGCAGTGAAGAGTGAAATCAAAAATTTACGGCCTTAGAAAGCCTGAAGGCGGTGCTTGGTTTTCGGGGTCCCGTACGCGGCTAGGCTCCCAAAAAGTCTCACACATGTGGTATCCCCGTACTAAGGAGAAGCAACAGAATGTATTTTGGGGTGTAATTTCAAATATTCCCATGGCATGTTTGAGCAATATATAATTTAGTGACAACTTTGCGCAAAAAAAAAAAAAAAAAAAAATTGTCTCTTTCCCGCAACTTGTGTCACAATATAAAATATTCCATGGACTCAACATGCCTCTCAGCAAATAGCTTGGGGTGTCTACTTTCCAAAATGGGGTCATTTGGGGGGGTTTTGAACTGTCCTGGCATTTTATGCACAACATTTAGAAGCTTATATCACACATCACCCACTCTGATAACCACTTGAAGACAAAGCCCTTTCTGACACTTTTTGATTACATAAAAAAATAATTTTTTTTGCAAGAAAATTACTTTGAACCCCCACACATTATATATATTTTTTAAAGCAAATGCCCTACAGATTAAAATGGTGGGTGTTTCATTTTTTTTTTTTCACACAGTATTTGCGCAGCGATTTTTCAAACGCATTTTTTGGGGAAAAAACACACTTTTTTAAATTTTAATGCAATAAAACACATTATATTGCCAAAATGTTTGATGAAATAAAAAAGATGATCTTAGGCTGAGTACATGGATACCAAACATGACATGCTTTAAAATTGCGCACAAACGTGCAGTGGCGACAAACTAAATACATTTTTAAAAGCCTTTAAAAGCCTTTACAGGTTACCACTTTAGATTTACAGAGGAGGTCTACTGCTAAAATTACTGCCCTCGATCTGACCCGCGGTGATACCTCACATGCATGGTGCAATTGCTGTTTACATTTGATGCCAGACCGACGCTTGCGTTCGCCTTGCGTTTTTGGGAACCCTAAACTGCTGGGGACGCTAGTATAGATCTGATCGGATCAGATATTGATCCGTACAGATACTATACCACTAAGGGAGGCGTATGCTGCGTGCGTGGGTGTTATCGGTACTGGCGCTAATCTGACGCTGCCTGGGGCGACACATATCACCGCCAGGTGATCAGGGGGCTAAAACTTTATTCGGTAATAAACGGCGGGTGCCCTGACACTATAAAAAATAAACGAACTAACCAGCGTCACCCGTAACGGTTATACGGTGATCAGGGGTGAAGGGGTTGACTAGGGGCAATCAAGGGGTTAAAACATTTATTAGATAGTATATGGGGGTCTCTGTCGCTATAAAACGCTGACGGCGAACCTCAATATTTACCTTCCTAACTAGCGTCACCAGTGACACTAATACAGCGATCAGAAAAATGATCGCTTAGTGACACTGGTGACGGGGGTGATCAAGGGGTTAAAACTTTATTAGGGGGGTACCCTAGGCCTACAGGGGGCTAATACTCACTGCCCTACCACTTTTAACTGTCACAAACTGACACCATGCAGTAATCAGAAAAAAAAAAATACTGCTTGGTGTCAGTTTGTGACAGGGGGGGGGTGATTGGGGGGGGATCGGGGGGCGATCGGGGGGGGGTCGGGGGTGTTTTATGTGCCTGGCATAATCTACTGTGTGTGTGTTTTGTGCACTCACATGTCTTCTCTCCTCGGCGCCGGAACGGAAACTGACGAGCCGAGGAGAGATGACATCACATCCTCTGCCTGTGTGTACTACACACAGGCAGGGGAGGATTCTGATTGGCTGGGAGCGATCGCGAGGGGGGGCCACGATCGGATGGTCTCCCCCTTGCCTCTCAACGCTCCCAGTCAAATGCCGACCGCCGCTGGCACGGGGGGGGTCCGATCGGACCCCCCGCCCGCGGGAGGCAGATCACGCACGGGTAAGTGATTCTGCCTGCCCGTGCCATTCTGCCGCAGTATATCTGCGTTAGGCGGTCGGCAAGTGGTTAAAAACAACAAGACTCCAGACATGTCCATAGTTTACTATCGCAGGGCAAGAAGATAGTTGAAACTCGAGCCATAGTGACAGAATTTGGTAGATTTTATGAGGCGCTATATAACATTCCCATTACAGACACACAGCAAATAGGGGACAAAGAGGGGCAACGTAGGAAGGAGATACAGGATTTTATTAAAGATGCATCAATGCACACATTATCTAATACAATTATAGAAGAAACTGAATGCCCAATTTCGGTAGAGGAGTTGAGTGGAGTGATAGCAGCTTTGCCACCAGGAAAGAGCCCAGGGCCGGACAGGCTGACGAACTTATATTATAAAAAAATTCTCTCAGTATTAGCAGTACCACTATGTAACTACTTTAATTCTATTAATGCATCCAATCCACTACTGCCAGAAGCTCTTTTGGCCCATATAATGGTACTTCCAAAAGGGGGAAAAGACCCCCAATATTGCGCTACAGGCCTATCTCCTTACTCAACTCCGACACCAAACTGTTAGCAAAGATCTTGGCCTTTAGGCTATGTTTCCACTAGTGCGACTTTTCATGCGACTTGGGACTAAAAAGTCGCATGACAAATAGTACCCCATGCTTTCCAATGAGTACCGTTCCTATCTGTGCGACTTCAAGTCGCAGCGACTTCAAAGTAGTCCCTGCACTACTTTGGTCCCACTTTGATGCGACTTGTGGTCCATAGACACAGGCATTGCTTCAAATCGCGGTAAAAAGTCGCGGTAAAATCGCGGTAAAAAATCGCAGCAAAATCGCGCGACTTTGGGGACGCAATAGTGGAAACATAGCCTTAGACTTCAAGAGCACATGGGTGAATTAGTCCATCTAGATCAGACGGGATTCATGAGGGGATGTGAGGCAAGGGACAATACCATTTGTGCACTTCATGTTCTTCATTGGATGCAACACGGCCCAGATAGAGCCCTAAGGATCATACTATCAATGGATGCTGAAAAGGCATTTAATAGGGTGAATTGGGGCTTTATGAGAGAAGTGTTGAGAGGGTGGGCCTGGGGGAACGGATTATGGGATGCATAATGTCCTTGTATACAGAACCAAGAGCAAGGGTTAAGGTGAACGGCACACTATCAGATTACTTTAATATACGGAATGGCACTAGGCAGGGGTGTCCACTATCCCCATTAATATTTGCTATAACAATGGAGCCATTCCTACGTAAGATCAGGAGTAATAGAGAGATACTCGGGACGTGTATCGGTCCTGATGAACATAAAGTATCAGCCTATGCGGATGATCTTCTCTTCTTTCTCTCTACTCCGCAGACATTTCTACCAGCGCTAATGTTGGAAGTAAATAGATTCTGTAATCTATCTAATTTTAAAATGAACTCTGAGAAATCTATTCTCCTGCCTAGTCATGTTCCGTTAGTATTAGCAAGGTCATTGCAATGCACATACCCATTTATCTGGAATAGAGACTCCTTGGTATATTTGGGGGTACATATTAGCGCAGACCAGAAATTGCTATACGAACTTAACTATGGTTGATTACTGACAGGGATAATAGGAGACTTGAAGAAGTGGAAGGATCAATACTTAACCTGGTTTGGGCGAGTTAGTGCCATAAAAATGAATATATTACCCAGTTTAATTTATATACTTTACACTGTACCAATTAAATTACCAGAGACCCTTTTTAGACAAATACGAAGGTCGTTTGTGGCCTTTGTATGGAACGACAGAAGAACAAGACTGGCCTATGACATCCTGCGAAGGAGTAAAGCAGAGGGGGGTTTGGGATTACCAGATATCGCATTGTATTATAAGGCCATGACTTTAGTTCGAATTCTGAACTGGTGTCCCGACTCCCAGAATAAATTATGGGTCCGACTAGAAAAGACAATGGCAGGGGCACCTTGGATTTTAAGTTCATCAAGAGGGCTTTCTCAATGGAAGTCACCGTTAACTCGGAATTCGTTAGAGGTATGGGATAAGTTGAATAGGATGGGTAAATATGCCCCTCAGATGTCCCCTCTGGCTCCCCTGGAGGGATTCTCTTGGTTCCCTCTGGGGGAGGAGACAGGGTATCTGGGGGCATGGGGCCAGGGTGGGGACACTACGCGTGGCAGGTTTGCCCCACATGGAGTCCTGCTAACCTTAACGGAACTAGAGTCAGGATTAGGGAATATACCTTTAGTGGAATGGAAATATCTTCAATTAGCGAGTTTCTTCAATAAAATAAAGCTTTTAGTAAGACCTTTGAATTCACTCACCATATTTGAAAAGCAGTGTGTACAATTGTTGGACGCTAGACATTTGCTATCACAAATGTATAGAGTGATTCTTAGTGGGCAGGAAGGGACGGTCCCCTACTTTGTTAGAGAATGGAAGAGGGAACTGGACTAGGCGTTGACAAATTCGCAAAGTAAAAAGATGATTATACTAACTTACTCCACATCTATAAGCTCAAGAGTGCAGGAAATGGCATATAAATTTTTATCAAGATGGTACAGGACCCCAGTCAAACTATCACAGATGTTTTCAACAACAGATGATAGGTGCTGGAGAGGTTGTGGACAGAAAGGCACATTTCTCCATCTGTGGTGGACATGTCCTGTAATCATACAAGAACATATTTGGGGGGCACACCATACAATGCATTTAAATTCAAGATGGTGCTGCTGTAAGACCTATAAACAGTACAAAATATTTTACAGCGCACACATACAAGAATGACATTTCCTGCAGGGCTAGTTAAAAACACCTGAACATATTCAAAAAATATGGGGGTTTGGTCACACTATATGGTCATATAGTGCTAAGCCCACTTACTGCGACAAAGTACCCCGAATTAGTGGGTCCTACACTAGTAATAGAATGGAAGATCCTCTGTCTCAACCATGGGAGCTGAACTCCTCTATGTGGGAGAACTGAAAGGGATACATCCTAATCACTGGTGGCCACTAAATAGGAGGTAATGAGGAGGGGGAGGGGTGCTCCAGCCCAAAAACCTGGTCAGGGCCTATTACAACATACAAGAACATATTTGGGGGGCACACCATACAATGCATTTAAATTCAAGATGGTGCTGCTGTAAGACCTATAAACAGTACAAAATATTTTACAGCGCACACATACAAGAATGACATTTCCTGCAGGGCTAGTTAAAAACACCTGAACATATTCAAAAAATACGGGGGTTTGGTCACACTATATGGTCATATAGTGCTAAGCCCACTTACTGCGACAAAGTACCCCGAATTAGTGGGTCCTACACTAGTAATAGAATGGAAGATCCTCTGTCTCAACCATGGGAGCTGAACTCCTCTATGTGGGAGAACTGAAAGGGATACATCCTAATCACTGGTGGCCACTAAATAGGAGGTAATGAGGAGGGGGAGGGGTGCTCCAGCCCAAAAACCTGGTCAGGGCCTATTACAACATACAAGAACATATTTGGGGGGCACACCATACAATGCATTTAAATTCAAGATGGTGCTGCTGTAAGACCTATAAACAGTACAAAATATTTTACAGCGCACACATACAAGAATGACATTTCCTGCAGGGCTAGTTAAAAACACCTGAACATATTCAAAAAATACGGGGGTTTGGTCACACTATATGGTCATATAGTGCTAAGCCCACTTACTGCGACAAAGTACCCCGAATTAGTGGGTCCTACACTAGTAATAGAATGGAAGATCCTCTGTCTCAACCATGGGAGCTGAACTCCTCTATGTGGGAGAACTGAAAGGGATACATCCTAATCACTGGTGGCCACTAAATAGGAGGTAATGAGGATGTTCTGTAATCAAACCATTTTGGGAATCAGTTGCCCCATGGATTGAGAAATTGACCTTTGGACCCCTGGAGTTTAAACCTTTACACTATTTATTCCATGGGATGCCTGGGTCTATTAAAATATATTGGAAAGGCTTAACTCCGCACCTATTAAATGCAGCAAAAATAGTAATACCCAAATATTGGAAACAGACCCAATGCCCCACAATAATAGAATGGAGGAATTAAGTCAACTCAATAATGGAAGCGGAGAGATGGGTCCATGTAGTGAAGGATCAACAAGGGAAATTTGAAAAGACATGGGCGGGGTGGGTATATTATGTTACAGAGATAGAGTAGGGTGGAAGCACCGTTGAATAGGAGAGATTAGATATGGTACAGTCCCTAGGAACCTATAAAATATAAGGGGTTGACACAGAAAGTGAACTGTGAATAATTGAACACTGATCTATATAGTTATATATGTGTAGGGGGGTGAAGGGTTTAAATTTTTCCGGGGTTTTTTTTTTTTTCTTTTTTTTTTCTTTCTCCTGAAGGAGAGTGTGTTGATCAGGGTACCTTATATTCACAGTGTGTTTTTTTTTTTTTGGGGGGGGGGGGGGTGTTTGTATCTTGGATTTATTTTGTTAATTCACTAAATGACTAAAGTTTGGGTATTATGGCCAATAATGGCCTCTTACACTATTTGAAAATTAATTGACAAGTACACTAGTGGGTTTTTTTTTTTGTTTGTTTTATACAAGGCTAAGTAGGGCCTCTTACACAATTTGACAATTTGATGATGATCACATATAAAAAGGGGAAAAAGAGAGAAGAAAGGGATTTTCCCCCCTTTTTTTTTTTTTTTTTGAAGGGATAACAGGGCACACACACAGGGGGTAAGGAAGGAAGTAATGGGTAGACTTCTGATCAACAAACGAAGGTACAAGGGGTAAGGGGGAGGGGAATTTCCCCTACCTACTTTTCTACCCTTTTTTTTTTTCTTCTTCTTCTTCTTTTTCTCGGGAAGGGTTATGTTTGTAAGATTGTGGAATGAATGTAATGTAATTGTAAAGTCTTTTGCCTGCAGAGAACCTTAGTGAACAAACAGCATCATGAAGGCCAAGAAATACACCAGAAAGGCCTTGGATAAAGTTGTGGAGAAGTTTAAAGCAGGGTTAGGTTATAAAAAATATCCCAAGCTTTGAACATCTCATGGAGCACTGTTCACTCCATCATCCTAAAATAGTAAGAGTGTGGCACAACTGCAAACCTACCAAGACATGGCCCTTCACCTAATCTGACAGGCCAGGCAAGGAGAGCATTAATCAGCCAGAGTATGAATACAGCTATTCTATGAAGCCCACAAAGGATTGTTAGAGAACCTTAGTGAACAAACAGCATCATGAAGCCCAAGAAATACACCAGACAGGCCTTGGATAAAGTTGTGGAGAGGTTTAAAGCAGGGTTAGGTTATAAAAAAATATCCCAAGCTTTGAACATCTCATGGAGCACTGTTCACTCCATCATCCGAAAATAGTAAGAGTGTGGCACAACTGCAAACCTACCAAGACATGGCCCTTCACCTAATCTGACAGGCCAGGCAAGGAGAACATTAATCAGCAAAGCAGCCAAGAGGCCGAAAGTAACTCTGGAGGAGAATCTGTTCACAGGACAACCATTAGTCACGCACTCCACAAATCTGGTCTCGTTTGCAGTTTGCATGTGGGGAACACAGCAAACATGTGGAAGAAGGTGCTCTGGTCAGATGAGACCAAAATTGAACCTTTTGGCCTAAAAAGTAGACATGTACACTGCCAAAAAATGAGTTTGTTTTCATTGTTGTTTCATTTGTTTTTCGGGTCATTTGTTATGATCAAAATTTGTTATTTTAAAAAATTTAGTAAATTCAAACATTCGGAAATTCAAAAATCCGAAAATAGGAAAGAAGATCCAAAAACTCAAAAATAAGAAAGAAGATCTGAAAATTCGAAAATCCGAAAGAATAACCAACTAACTAGCTAATAATAACTATTAAATTATAGGTATTGGAATTTTCTTTCAAATTTGTCTGTTAGTGAACGTAACGAATACAAATTTATCCAAAAGTTACAAATTATCCGAAATAACAAATGTCACATCTAAAAGAATGAAACGTAACAAATTAATAATAATAAATAATTATAAGTTTTTATTATTATTATTTATTATTATTAATTTGTTACATTCCATTCGTTTAGATGTGACATTCGTTATTTCGGATAATTCTTAACTTCGGATAAATTCATATTTGTTCACTAACAGCCAAATTTGAAAGGAAATTCCAATACCTATAATTTAATAGTTAGTAATACAGTAGGGAAGGAAAGTATTCAGACCCCCTTAAATATTTCACTCTTTATTATATTGCAGCCATTTGCTAAAATCATTTAAGTTCATTTTTTTCCTCATTAAAGGGGTTGTAAAGGTAAAAAATTTTTCACCTTAATGCATTCTATGCATTAAGGTGAAAAAACTACTAACAATACCGCCGTCCCCAGCCCCCCGTTTTACTTACCTGACCCCTCGAAATTCGGCTGCTCGTTCCTGACCTCCATTCCGCTGCTTAGCCTGGCCGCTGATTGGCTACAGTGGATGGATTGGAAGCAGCGCAGCCATTGGCTCACGCTGCTGTCAATCACATCCAATGACGCGGCGCGCTGGGGGGCGGGGCCGAGTGATACAGCGAGCGGCTATAGCTGCTCGCTGTATCACGGGAGCGCGCCCGCAATAACTAACCACCATGCGAGGGAGCTCGCATTGAGGTGGTTAGTTCTTGCGGGGAGGAGCTGAAACAGCCGCCGAGGCACCCCAGAAAAGCAGGTTCGGGGCCACTCTGTGCAGAACGAGCTGCACAGTGAAGGTAAGTATAACATGTTTGTTATTTTTAAAAAATAAAAAAAATTCCTTTACAACCCCTTTAATGTACACACAGCACCCCATATTGACAGAAAAACACAGAATTGTTGACATTTTTGCAGATTTATTAAAAAAGAAAAACTGAAATATCACATGGTCCTAAGTATTCAGACCCTTTGCTCAGTATTTAGTAGAAGCACCCTTTTGATCTAATACAGCCATGAGTCTTTTTGGGAAAGAAGCAACAAGTTTTTCAGACCTGGATTTGGGGATCCTCTGCCATTCCTCCTTGCAGATCCTCTCCAGTTCTGTCAGGTTGGATGGTAAACGTTGATGGACAGCCATTTTTAGGTCTCTCCAAAGATGCTCAATTGGGTTTAAGTCAGGGCTCTGGCTGGGCCATTCGAGAACAGTCACGGAGTTGTTGTGAAGCCACTCCTTCATTATTTTGGCTGTGAGCTTAGGGTCATTGTCTTGTTGGAAGGTAAACCTTCAGCCCGGTCTGAGATCCTAAGCACTCTGGAGAATGTTTTCGTGCAGGATATCCCTGTACTTGGCTGTATTCATCTTTCCCTCGATTGCAACCAGTTGTCCTGTCCCTGCAGCTGAAAAACACCCCCACAGCATGATGCTGCCACCACCATGCTTCACTGTTGGGACTGTATTGGACAGGTGATGAGCAGTGCCTGGTTTTCTCCACACATACCGCTTAGAATTAAGGCCAAAAAGTTCTATCTTACATAGTTACATAGTTACATAGTTACATAGTTACATAGTAGGTGAGGTTGAAAAAAGACACAAGTCCATCAAGTCCAACCTATGTGTGTGATTATGTGTCAGTATTACATTACATATCCCTGTATATTGCGGTCATTCAGGTGATTATCTAATAGTTTCTTGAAGCTATCAATGCTCCCCGCTGAGACCACCGCCTGTGGAAGGGAATTCCACATCCTTGCTGCTCTTACAGTAAAGAACCCTCTACGTAGTTTAAGGTTAAACCTCTTTTCTTCTAATTGTAATGAGTGGCCACGAGTCTTATTAAACTCTCTTCTGCGAAAAAGTTTTATCCCTATTGTGGGGTCACCAGTACAGTATTTGTAAATTGAAATCATATCCCCTCTCAAGCGTCTCTTCTCCAGAGAGAATAAGTTCAGTGCTCGCAACCTTTCCTCATAACTAAGATCCTCCAGACCCTTTATTAGCTTTGTTGCCCTTCTTTGTACTCGCTCCATTTCCAGTACGTCCCTCCTGAGGACTGGTGCCCAGAACTGGACAGCATACTCCAGGTGCGGGCGGACCAGAGTCTTGTAGAGCGGGAGAATTATCGTTTTATCTCTGCAGTTGATCCCCCTTTTAATGCATGCCAATATTCTGTTTGCTTTATTAGCAGCAGCTTGGCATTGCATGCCATTGCTGAGCCTATCATCCACTAGGACCCCCAAGTCCTTTTCCATCCTAGATTCCCCCAGAGGTTCTCCCCCCAGTGTATAGATTGCATTCATATTTTTGACACCCAAATGCATTATTTTACATTTTTCTACATTGAACCTCATTTGCCATGTAGTCGCCCACCCCATTAATTTGTTCAGGTCTTTTTGCAAGATTTCCACATCCCGCGGAGAAGTTATTGCCCTGCTTAGCTTAGTATCGTCTGCAAATACAGAGATGGAACTGTTTATCCCATCCTCCAGGTCGTTTATGAACAAATTAAATAGGATTGGTCCCAGCACAGAACCCTGGGAGACCCCACTACCCACCCCTGACCATTCTGAGTACTCCCCATTTATCACCACCCTCTGAACACGCCCTTGTAGCCAGTTTCAATCCATGTACTCACCCTATGGTCCATGCCAACGCACCTTATTTTGTACAGTAAACGTTTATGGGGAACTGTGTCAAATGCTTTTGCAAAATCCAGATACACCACGTCTACGGGCCTTCCTTTATCTAGATGGCAACTCACCTCCTCATAGAAGGTTAATAGATTGGTTTGGCAAGAACGATTCTTCATGAATCCATGCTGATTACTGCTAATGATATCATTCTTATTACTAAAATCTTGTATATAGTCCCTTATCATCCCCTCCAAGAGTTTACATACTATTGATGTTAGGCTAACTGGTCTGTAATTCCCAGGGATGTTTTTTGGGCCCTTTTTAAATATTGGTGCTACATTGGCTTTTCTCCAATCAGCTGGTACCATTCCAGTCAATAGACTGTCTGTAAAAATTAGGAACAACGGTCTGGCAATCACCTGACTGAGTTCCCTAAGTACCCTCGGATGCAAGCCATCTGGTCCCGGTGATTTATTAATGTTAAGTTTCTCAAGTCTAATTTTAATTCCGTCCTCTGTTAACCATGTAGGTGCTTCCTGTGTTGTGTCATGAGGATAAACACTGCAGTTTTGGTTACTGAAGCCCCCCGATTCACTCGTGAAGACTGAGGAGAAGAATAAATTCAATACCTCTGCCATCTCCCCATCCTTTGTAACCAGATGTCCTTCCTCATTCTTTATGGGGCCAATATGGTCTGTCCTCCCTTTTTTACTGTTTACATACTTAAAGAAGTTCTTGGGATTTTTTTTGCTCTCCTCCGCTATGTGTCTTTCATGTTCTATCTTAGCCATCCTAATTGCACCCTTACATTTCTTATTGCATTCTTTATAAATTCTGAATGCTGTGGATGATCCCTCAACCTTGTATTTATTGAAGGCCTTCTCCTTTGCTTTTATATGCATTTTTACATTGGAGTTAAGCCATCCAGGATGTTTGTTCGCTCTTTTAAATTTATTACCCAATGGGATACATTGGCTAATGCCCTTATTTAATATGCTCTTAAAGCAAACCCATCTCTCCTCTGTATTCTTTGTTCCTAATATTTTATCCCAATTTATGCCTTTTAGCCAGGTTTGTAGTTTAGGGAAGTTGGCTCTTTTGAAATTCAGTGTCTTTGTGTTCCCTTCATGTCTCATATTTGTGTGATTGATACTGAAACTAATTGACCTGTGATCGCTGTTACCTAAATTGCCCCGTATTTCCACATCTGTTATCAGGTCTGTATTGTTGGTAATCAGTAGATCTAGTAATGTTTTATTTCTAGTTGGTGCGTCTACCATCTGACCCATAAAATTGTCCTGCAAGACATTAAGGAACTGGCGAGCCTTAAATGAATGCGCGGTTCCCTCCGCCCAGTCTATGTCTGGATAATTAAAATCCCCCATTATGATAACACTTCCCATCCTTGCTGCTAATCCAATTTGTGATAGGAGATCCGTCTCCACTTCCTCCCTCAGGTTAGGGGGCCTATAGCATACTCCCAGTATTATTTTCCCCTTAGCTTCATCCCTTTGGAGCTCTACCCATAAAGATTCCACCTCCTCCCTAGCCCCCTCAGTGATGTCATCTCTCACATTCACTTGTACATTATTCTTGATATATAGGCATACCCCTCCCCCTTTTTTACCCTCTCTATCCTTGCGGTATAGGGTATACCCTTGAATGTTTGCCAGCCAATCATGAGAGCTGTTGAACCAGGTCTCTGAAATTCCCACAAAATCCAAATCCTCCTTGTACAACAGTATCTCTAGTTCACCCATCTTGTCCGCCAGGCTCCTGGCATTGGTGAACATGCCACATAGTTTAGAGCGGTCGCATATTGTCCTCGTATTGGGTGTTTCAAGATTGCAACTTGGACTTGCTACTATACTCACCTTGCGTTTTTGTGCTTTGGTTAACCTACCACTAATGCCCCCAATACTACCCTCTGGAGTATCTTCCGCGCTGGCTATCACTGTCTCTGGACCCTCCCCCCCATCGCCTAGTTTAAAAACCCCTCTAACTTTTTGGCCATCTTCATTCCCAGCAGATCTGCACCCTCCTCATTTAGGTGCAGTCCGTCCCTTCTATAGTACCGGTTACCGACTGAGAAGTCGGCCCAGTCCTCCAGGAACCCAAACCCCTCCTTACTACACCAGCTCTTCAGCCACTTGTTTACTTCCCTAATCTCCCTCTGCCTCTCTGGTGTGGCTCGATGTACCGGTAGTATTCCTGAGAACACTACCTTGGAGGTCCTTTTCCTCAATTTAGCTCCTAAGTCCCTAAAATCGTTCTTTAGGACACTCCATCTGCCTCTGACTTTGTCATTGGTGCCAACGTGCACCATGACAGCCGGGTCTTCCCCAGCCCCTCCCAGTAATCTGTCCACAAGATCCGTGATGTGCCGAACCCGAGCGCCCGGTAGACAACATACTGTTCGGCGCTTCAGGTCTTGGTTACAGATTGCCCTCTCTGTCCTTCTAAGAATTGAGTCCCCTACCACCAGAATCTGTCTTTCCTTTCCCTTTGCTGCCCCCCCACTCTCACTGGAGGAGTTCTTCCCCTGGCAGCTAGGAGAGTCCCTCAACTCCAGCAGTGCTGGTCCCTGACTGGTTACACCAATGTCACTCAATGGAGCGTACTTATTGGGATGCTCCAGTCCTGGATCGGCCTCCCTGGCACTTCCCCCTCTACCCCTCCTGACTGTCACCCATCTACTCTTTGCTAGTGCCTGCACCTCTTTGTCTCCACCCGCCTCTGTGCTGGCCCCTGCCGGCACCTGCCGTGTACGTTCCTGGCTCACCTTTAGTATGGAGGGACTTCTCAGTGCTGACAGTTGCTTCCCCAGATTCAGAACCTGGGCTTCCAGGGAAACAATGTGCTTACATTTTGCACAGCAGTATTCGCCCTCGATCGGATGATCAAGGAACGCATACATGCGGCAAGATGTACAAAGAGTCGCCTCTCCACACCCGCCGGGCATCGTACCTATTAAATTTAGTGAGGATTTGGGGATTTTACCCAGTCCAAATTACCTAACAACTAGCTTCCTGGCACTAATACTCAAGACAATACACAGGTACACGACAAGACAATACACAGGTACACAATACACAAGTACTAACGATCCACACACACTACTCAGACAACACTCAGATACTCACACTACACAGGTACTATGACCCCTGTTATAACCTCCTGTTTTAAACTCTTGTTTATAACTCCCACTTAATCCAGCTCCACTTACACCAAGCTCCACAGCTTCAAACTGAGCACGCTCAACTGAGTCCTACAACAAGTTAAATAGGCACCTGGGAGCAATTAACCACACCCCTTAATTGATAGACTGATGAAACAGAAAAAAAAAAAAAAAAAAAAAAAATCATCATCAGACCAAAGAATCTTATTTCTCACCATCTTGGAGTCCTTCAGGTGTTTTTTAGCAAACTCCATGTGGGCTTTCATGTGTCTTGCACTGAGGCGTCTGTCGGGCTACTCTGCCATAAAGCCCCAACTGGTGGAGGGCTGCAGTGATGGTTGACTTTCTACAAATTTCTCCCATCTCCTGACTGCATCTCTGGAGCTCAGCTACAGTGATCTTTGGGTTCTTCTTTACCTCTCTCACTAAGGCTCTTCTACCCCGATAGCTCAGTTTGGCCTGACGGCCAGCTCTAGGAAGGGTTCTGGTCGTCCAAAACGTTTTCCATTTAAGGATTAGGGGGCCACTGTGCTCTTAGGAACCTTAAGTGCAGCAGAATTTTTTTGTAACCTTGGCCAGATCTGTACCTTGCCACAATTCTGTCTCTGAGCTCTTCAGGCAGTTCCTTTGATCTCATGATTCTCATTTACTCTGATATGCACTGTGAGCTGTAAGGTCTTATATAGACAGGTGTGTGGCTTTCCTAATCAAGTCCAATCAGTATAATCAAACACAGCTGGACTCAAATAAAGGTGTAGAACCATCTCAAGGATGATCAGAAGAAATGGACAGCACCTGAGTTAAATATAGGAGTGTCACAGCAAAGGGTCTGAGGACTTAGGACCATGTGATATTTCAGTTTTTCAAAATCTGCAAAAATGTCAACAATTCTGTGTTTTTCTGTCAATATGGGGTGCTGTGTGTACATTAATGAGGAAAAAAATTAACTTAAATGATTTTATCAAATGGCTGCAATATAACAAAGAATGAAAAATTTAAGGGGGTCTGAATACTTTCCGTCCCCACTGTAGTTATTAATAGTTAGCTATTATTTCAGATTTCGGAATTTTTGGATTTTCAAATTTCCGATTTTCGAATTTCCAAATTTCCGAATTTTTGGATTTTTGGAAAAATTTGTTAAACAGGTTTTCGTTAATTTGAATATTTCTGAATTAATTTGTTGAATTTAGTAGAAAAATGAATTTGGAATGAAATACATTGCACGTGCCTACTAAAAAGCAAATGTGTGGTGGAAAACTAACACTGCACATACCCCTGAACACACCATACCCACCATGAAACATGGTGGCGGCAGCATCATGTTGTGGGGATGCTTTTCTTCAGCAGGGACAGGGAAGCTGGTCAGAGTTGATGGGAAGATGAATGGAGTCAAATACAAGGCAATCTTAGAAGAAAACCTGTTATAGTCTGCAAAAGACTTGAGTGGGGCAGAGGTTCACCTTCCAGAAGGACAACGACCCTAAACATACAGCCAGAGCTACAATGAAATGGTTTAGATATAAGCATATTCATGTGTTATGCCGCGTACACACGAGCGGACTTTACGGCGGACTTTGCCCGGCGGACTGGATTTTGTCGGACAATTCGAAGTGTGGGCTCCAGCGGACTTTGTTTGCTCAAAAGTTGGACGGACTTAGATTTGAAACTTGTTTAAAATGTATCCGTTGAAATCGAGTCCGGTCGAAAAGTCCGCCGTCTGTATGCTAGTTCGACGGACAAAAAGCCACGCTAGGGCAGCTATTGGCTACTGGCTATGAACTTCCTTGTTTTAGTCCGGTCGTACGTCATCACGTACGAATTCGACGGACTTTGGTGGATTGTGTGTAGGCAAGTCCATTCATTCAGAAAGTCCGTCGTAAAGTACGTCGAAAAATCCGCCGGGCAAAGTCCGCCGTAAAGTCCGCTCGTGTGTACGCGGCATTAGAATGGCCCAGTCAAAGTCCAGACAAAGTCCAGTCAAAGTCCAGACCTAAATCCAATTGATAATCTGTGGCAAGACTTGAAAATTGCTGTTCACAGACACTCTCCATCCAATCTGACAGAGCTTGAGCTATTTTGCAAAGAAGAATGGGCAAAAATGACACTCTCTAGATGTACAAAGCTGGTAAAGACATCCCCAAAAAGACTTGCAGCTGTGGTTCTACAAAGTATTGACTCAGAAGGGATGAATACAAATGCACCACACACTTTTCACATATTTATGTGTAAAAAATTTTGAAAACCATTTATCGTTTTCCTTCCACTTCACAATTTTGAGCCACTTTGTTTTGGTCTATCACATAAAATTCCAATAAAATAAATTTACGTTTTTGGTTGTAACATGACAAAATGCAGAAAATTTCAAGGGGTATGAATAAGTAATCAATGTGTAATCAAAGCAAGGAAAGCCACATAGTGTAAATTAGCTAAAAACTTTAATGTAATCACGCATTCTACTCACATATTAAAAGTCACATATAAAAGTCACAATTTCAAGCTGTTCAGGTTCCTATAGTGGTGGTTATTCTGATTCTTGCTGACATTAGGTCTGACTCGTGTGGAATACACGCTGGCTCACAGAGACAAGCAGCGAGGAGTGGAACCTGACCAGGCATTGTACAGTGGGTGATAAATGTGATAAATCTAAAATCATATAGGATATCCACGCTAACACATATAAATTACAAATGAGTAGTCGTTTAAGCAATCTGTGACACTAAATGCAAGAATTGTGATAAATATTTGCAGTAGCAATAAAAAATTTACCTCAATATTGTGAAAACAAAAAAGAAATCAATATATTGACATCAAACTTATTAAGTGAAAAAACGTGTATAAAGAAATCACACCAAATATGTAAATAAGTGTCCATAAGAACCCATGCACAAGGGCTAAAAAGGAAAGAAAGTCCAAAGGAAACAAATCATCCATGATTCACTTGCTCCACCAGTGTCTAGACTAGAGCATGTATCACTTCACTAATACACGTGGTGATGGAAGTTGATTGGAAGACTGTGTATTTGTTCAATTAATCTAAGGACTTTTTGGTTACCAACTTTATGCACGGATTTGATGGACTTTTAGATATGTTTTCATTTTTAGGTTGTGTTTCTTTGTATTTTGGGTATTACTATTTGTTTTTAAGCTAGCGCCTCAAGACAGGAGTTTTTATATGTTTTTTTGGCATCATACCAAAAAATTTAAGGCAGCAGCCTATCACTTAGCAATATAGGAGGCACCATTCACTTTTCTTTATAGATAAGCAGCATACATGAGTACATTTTCTACAAAAATGAAATCTAAAGGTCTAATAATAACTTGGTGTGGTCAATGATGTGAGACTAATAAATACAATTATAACTGTTGACAGACCCATCACAGCAAGTCCACACACCCTATTAAGACAGATGTCACCTGCAGCCAACTGTTTTATAATTTTTTGTGATCTGGCTGATGATTTGTCTGTTATTCCATATACAGATTGTTGTGTGGACTGTGAAATGATGTGTCTCTTTTCCTTATAAGTGCAGTAGTAGGCTGAAGAAAACCTTGGGTTTACAAGCATCTTTGCATGACTACAAGGTATTGTTATAATTATATTATGTTGTGACATTGGAAAAATATGTAAGCAAAGAGAAACTATAATATTGCTAGAAAAAGGTGTTCTTTTATAACATGAAACTGGAATTCTTATACAAAGAGCATGATAGGAAAAAAAAACAAGCCATTGGGATATATTTTATGCAAGGTGGACCCAGTAATCAAGGGTTCACCCAGCTGTATGAGAGCAGTAACTGCATGCAAAGTACTACTAGACAAAGTTACAGACCTAATTTTTGAACAAAAATTTCATTGTAATGGTTCCACATCCACATTCTGTGCAGTAACTATTGAAAACAATCCAATATTTGTCTAATACTATTTCCTGTAGGAGGAGGCTGGAGACAAAGAACAACACATGTGTTACAGCAGCTGATTCCTACATCATCTATTTAAGTCCAGGCAAGACATACTCCTTGATGACCCAGATATTTGATTCTTGTAGATGGTTCCCAGTTTTATACCGAGGATGACAAGAACCATACTGAATATGCTGTTATCACCCAGAAGGACACTCTGTATTCAGAGTCATTGAATCCTTCTTCCTCAGCTCAAGAAGCAGAGTTCCATGCTTTATCAATAGCTTGTGAGTTATTAAAAGAGTAAACATTTATATAGATAGTAGATATCTATATGTGCATATGGTGCGATATTGGTTCCATTTGAAGGGCTGGAGGTTTTTTACTTCAGCAGGTAAACTAATCAAGCATGCCCAGTTAAATGATTGGTCAGCCTTCCAGCTTCTAGCTGAGGTAGCCATGCTAAAATTAAAATGCACACATGGACCAGACCACAGCACAATGAAAATCATAAAGAAGATCAGGCAACTATAAATGCTGCATTACAACCCAGGCACTTGCTGGGTCTGTGAAACTTAGATTCCATCACTCTTATTAAAACCAGATTTTGAAAAAAGATGATCTTTTATGTCTGCCAGCCACTCTTTTCCCCATGATAGCCAGCTTGACACATGGACCATGTCATAAGTCAAAAGCAAATATGCCCGCCTTAGTAAGTGAGCATGGGATAGTGCCAGGGTTCACCACAGTTGTTTTAAAATGCACCTCTTCTTGTTTTACCTGTTACCAAAGATATTACCAAAAGCTGAACATCCCTTTCAGAGAATAAAAATTGATACAGTATATCCAGATGCCCAAGTCAGGATCTTACGAGTATGCAGTTGTCTGTATGGACATGTTTTTTGAAAGGCCAGAAGTTTGGACAGTGGCAAATGCTACTGCAAATGCCACAGTAAAAAGTGTTATCAGAAGTAGTTTGTAAGTATAGAGCCCCAGAAAATACAGAGAGTAACAGAGGAACTCATTTTATGGGAGCGTTCTTACAAGAAGTTCTGAGGTTTTGTTTTACACTCCCTTCCATGCACATTGTAGTGAAGAAAGTAGAAAGACTTAATGGAATGCTGGAAAAAGCAGAGTAAATAAGGGGATTCCAGAAACTTGAAGACTATGGCCTAAATTTCTTCTAATATTTTTTAAAAGGGGTTGTATTATGCATTAAGTTGAAAAAACATCTGACAATACCGACCCATCCGCCCCCCCCCCCCCCCGGTTTACTTACCAGACCCCTCGAAAGTCCCACGCTCGCCCCCGACATCCTCTTCGCCGCTCAGCCTGGCCGTTGATTGGTTACAGTGGATGGATTGAAAGCAGCGCAGCCATTGGCTCGCGCTGCTGTCAATCACATCCAATGATGCGGCGTGCTGGGAGCGGGGCCGAGTGATACAGTGAACGGCTATGGCCACCAGCTGTATCACAGGAGCGCATCTGCAAGCACTCAACGCCATGCGAGGGAGCTCGCATTAAAGTGTTGAGTCCTTGTGGGGGGGAGCCGAGACAGCCGCCGAGGGACCCCAGAAGACCAGGTTCGGGGCCACTCTGTGCAAAACAAACTGCACAGTGGAGGTTAGTATAATATGTTTGTTATTTAAAAAAAAATTAACTTTAGTGATCCTTTAAGGCTCTAAGGCCCCTTTCACACTGGGGCGGGGGCGATGGTAAAGCGCCACTATTTCTAGCGGCGGTTTACCGTCGTATTTGCGGGGGTATTCGGCCACTAGCGGGGCGCTTTTAACCCCCCCGCTAGCGGCCAAAAAAGGGTTAAAACCACCCGCAAAGCACTGCTGCTTGGTATGGCCGCGCTGCCCCATTGATTTCAATGGGCAGGAGTGGTAGAGGAGCTGTATACACATGCTCTTTTACTGCTCGAAAGATGCTGCTAGCAGGACTTTTTTACTGTCCTGCCAGCGCACCGCTCCAGTGTGAAAGCCCTCAGGCTTTCACACTGAAGAGACAGTAGCAGCTCTTTCAGGGCACTTTGCAAGCGCTATTTTTAGCGCTGTAGCGCCTGCAAAGCGCCCCAGTGTGAAAGGGGTCTAAGGGGATATTGGACTCTCTCCCTATGAGGTTTTGCTTAGGAGTGTGTCGCCCACTTTTTGATATTTTTCTCAGCAGATGAAGGCCTTCACTTGAATCTCACAGAGAATGTTGCTGATTGCTAAGGATTTTTTACAAACGAATTTATGTATTTTCCCCCAAATTCCAGATCCTAACAGTTGAGAAGGATCTTGTAAGCTAAAGCCAGGTGACTTGTGGATTGTTAACAGTGTAAATTTTGGCAGCAAATTTTGATTTAGTTTTAGTCTTAGGACTAAAATGGCACTTTAGTTTTTGTCCCCTTTTAGTCTTCTGCTATTGTTTTAGTTTTAGTCATATTTAGTTGACGAAATCTCCAGTGCATTTTAGTCTACTAAAATCTCCAGTACATTCTAGTCGACTAAAATCGAATGTGTTTAGTTAAATAATGCATTATTTAAGCAATTTCAAAACTCATTATACACTCCTGGAGTAAAAAAAAAAAACTAATATGTTATTATCTATGATTTGAACAACCTACACAGACACAGATTTAGCCGTTTTATAACGTTTTTACTCTGTAAAACCAAGTTTTGTTACAAAATTATTGAAGAGTGAGACCATGTCCATGTCCCTGCCCTCTTTGATCTAGTCTCTACTCAGCCACCTTGAGGACTTTAAACAGAACACTAGCTACCGAGACCATGCCACAATTGCACAGAGTATGAAAGAGAACATGAACCAGCATTTTGCTTCATTCATTCATATATCCAAGTAACTGATAAAAATTTTCTCGCCAGTGCTTGCAGTAGCTACTTGTTTTTTTTTGTCAATTGTGCGGTCTGTAAAAACCCTTGTTGATGTGGCAGATGATAATATACAGGAACTGCATAAGAAGACAGAGGATTATGCCTGTGCCATACGAAAATCCGCATTGCCCCACTTATAAAATGAGGATCTGTCTGACTCTGAAGATGATGTGTAAGAAGAGAAGAATGTTGAAAAATCACAGGAAGTGGAAGAAGCATCATCCACATCAAAGCAGCCAGTCTTTCGGTTTCTTTCAAAATGCCACAGAGGACCCAGGCAGGCAGAGCATCTCTCCAAACAGGCAGCATAGAGAAGCAGATCAGTCTGACTGGTAATCTGGTGCACACAATCCATTTCGCTATGGCCTTCTCCCTGGCCTCAGTGGCCTGTTGTTCCTTAAAGTAAATTTTGTATTTTGAAACACTTAAAAGAGCAGCGCAAGTAGTTTACGGTGGCGGTGCACTGGCTTGACTTGGCCCATTATTGAAGATTTTATGTATCTGTGGGGTGGAATTAGGGTAAAAAATCAAGTTATTCTGATTTTACTTTATCTCTCATCCCACACAGTCAGCTCTAAGTTGTCTCTCTATAATATACTACATGTATGGCCCTTCCCAGGGCCAGCCTTAGGCCTTTAGGTGCCCTGTGAAAATTATTGACAGTGCCCCTCCCAGTGACCACATCCCTCTCTATATATTTTGGTGAGACTTCAATTCTGGGAAAGCAGCAGCTGAGAATCTGAAATCACTCCTATTAAGATTCAGTGACTTAGTGGTGCACAACATGACAAACAAACACACAGTTATTATTACTTCAGAATAACAAAGGTATGCATTGCAATCTGACTGCAAGCAAGTTTGTTAAAAAAATCCCTGCAATGTACATAGATAAGACTCAACAAAAGTGAAGTTAAGTGTACTGTGCTTACCTTTGTATGAATTTCAGGATGAGTTGTCTGGAATAGAGGCCTGTAATGCTGCTTGGTGCTCTGGATGGGGGTCTGAGGAGGCCTGTTGCTCCATAATGCTCTGGACGATGGTCTGAGCAGGCCTGTAATGCTGCAGAGTGCTCTGGATGGTGGTCTGAGGAGGCCTGTAATGCTGCACAGTGCTGGATAGTGGTCTGAGGGATGGCTTGTAATCCACAGTGCCCCGGATGCCACTGCCAGTGGTCAGAGGAGGCCTGTAATGCACAGTTGCACTTGCACAGTTTGCTCTGGATGAATGTTGGTCTGAGAGGAGGCCTCAGGCCTGCTGTAATGTACTCACACAGTCTGCTCTGGTCTCCTGGCGCAACGTCAGGAGGAGTCAGAGTCTTGGGACTCGGAGTCGGGTGGCCTCAGCCTGCCTGGCCTGTAATGCACAGTGCCGTACTCCGGGACCGGGAGGCCTCAGCATGGCTGGCATTTAACCTCCCTAGTGGTATTCCCGAGTCTGGCTCGAAGTGAAATTTCAGTACCAAAAGCGGTAACCCCGAGCCACACTTGAGATCGCATTGCAGTATCCAGGCAAAGTAACTTACCTTGTCCCCTGGATCCTGCGATGTCTCCCCGCTGTGTCTACGAGCTGTCATCTTGCTCGATTCACAGTGTCGAGTGCTGAGCTCTGTTCCCTGCGAGCGTTACGATGCACGGGGACGGAGTTCGGCGCCAAATTCAAAAAATTAAAAACACACAATACATACAGTACACTGTAATCTTACAGATTACAGTACTGTATAAAATAATTACACATCCCCTCTGTCCCTAGTGGTTTGTCCAGTGCCCTGCATGCAGTTTTATATTATAAATACTGTTTTTTTCTGCCTGGAAACTGGAGATTGTCCATAGCAACCAAAAAGTGTCTCTTTACATCAAAAGCAGTTTTAGATCAGCTAGAAAACAGCGATAATAAATTAGAATCACTTGCAGAATTGAGCGATAGTGATTTGTGGGGAAATTCGTCATCAAACACTGAAAGTAATGACAGCGACAATTCTGCAACTGAGCAAATTTTTGATTTGATTACATTATTGAATCATTTTTATTATTATTATATTATTATTTTTTATAATTATTTATAGTTATTTATTATATTATAATTTATGATTTTGTGTTTCAAACTTTATCATACCTGGGATGTCTACTAGACTCTTGTTTGTACAGATTTAAGTGTGTTATTCCTAATAATTACAGGCCTGCAATATAAAACTCCAAATTTCCATGCAAAATAATTGTACCGCTTTCAGCACCTAAAATCTGAAATAATCATACCGCCAGGGAGGTTAATGCACAGTGCCGCTCTCACACTCTCTGGCACTGGCACTCGTGGCACAGTGCTTGCTGGGAGCGGATTGCAGAAGTAGGCGGAGCTCCGTAAAAAAACTGAAGTTAGGTTCACGAGGGTAAACATCCCTCCTTGTCATTTACTTCTTGTTTTCATTCATTAACAAAAATGGATCTGATTTTCATCATAGTTTTCGTCAGTGGACAAAAATATGCTATACTTTTCGTTTCGTTTTCGTTACTGTAAAGATGCCACTGACGAAATCTTTGACGAAAACCTTTTCATTGACGAAATTAACACTGAATTTATTAAGAGACATTTTTATATATATATATATATATATATATATATATATATATATATATATATATATATATATATATATATATATATATATAGGAAATGTTTGGAGACACAATACAGCATTTATTTCATCTACAGTTAACAAAATATGAAGGAAAAATCACCTGGATCCACACTAGAAACTGCAACAAAACAAAATGACTAATATTATTATTATTATACAGGATTTATATAGCGCCAACAGTTTGTGCAGCACTTTACAATGTTAAGTACAGTTACAATACAATTCAATACAGGAGGAATCAGAGGGCCTGGCTCATTAACCACTTGAGCCCCGGACCTTTATGCTGCCTAAGGACCAGAGGTCTTTTTCCAATTTGGCACTGCGTCGCTTTAACTGCTAATTGCGCGGTCATGCAATGCTGTACCCAAACGAAATTTGCGTCCTTTTCTTCCCACAAATAGAGCTTTTTTTTGATGGTATTTGATCACCTCTGCGGTTTTTATTTTTTGCGCTATAAACGGAAAAAGACCGAAAATTTTGAAAAAAAATGATATTTTCTACTTTTTGTTCTAAAAAAAATCCAATAAACTAAATTTTAGTCATACATTTAGGCCAAAATGTATTCGGCCACATGTCTTTGGTAAAAAAAATGTCAATAAGCGTATATTTATTGGTTTGCGCAAAAGTTATAGCGTCTACAAACTAGGGTACATTTTCTGGAATTTACACAGCTTTTAGTTTATGACTGCCTATGTCATTTCTTGAGGTGCTAAAATGGCAGGGCAGTACAAAAGCCCCCCAAATGACCCCATTTTGGAAAGTAGACACCCCAAGGAAATTGCTGAGAGGCATGTTGAACCCATTGAATATTTATTTTTTTTGTCCCAAGTGATTGAAAAATGACAAAAAAAAAAAAAAAAAAAAATATTTACAAAAAGTGGTCACTAAATGATATATTGCTCACACAGGCCATGGGCCTATGTGGAATTGCACCCCAAAATACATTTAGCTGCTTCTCCTGAGTATGGGGATACCACATGTGTGGGACTTTTTGGGAGCCTAGCCGCGTACGGGGCCCCGAAAACCAATCACCGCCTTCAGGATTTCTAAGGGTGTAAATTTTTGCTTTCACTCTTCACTGCCTATCACAGTTTCGGAGGCCATGGAATGCCAAGATGGCACAAAACCCCCCAAAATGACCCCATTTTGGAAAGTAGACACCCCAAGCTATTTGCTGAGAGGCATATTGAGTCCATGGAATATTTTATATTTTGACACAAGTTGCGGGAAAGTGACACTTTTATTTTTTTTTTTTTTTTTTTTTCATAAAGTTGTCACTAAATGATATATTGCTCACACAGGCCATGGGCATATGTGGAATTGCACCCCAAAATACATTTAGCTGCTTCTCCTGAGTATGGGGATACCACATGTGTGGGACTTTTTGGGAGCCTAGCCGCGTACTGGACCCCGAAAACCAATCACCGCCTTCAGGATTTCTAAGGGTGAAAATTTTTGATTTCACTCTTTACTGCCTATCACAGTTTCGGAGGCCATGGAATGCCCAGGTGGCACAAACCCCCCCCCAAATGACCCCATTTTGGAAAGTAGACACCCCAAGCTATTTGCTGAAAGGCATGGTGAGTATTTTGCAGCTCTCATTTGTTTTTGAAAATGAAGAAAGACAAGAAAAAACATTTTTTTTTTTCTTTTTTCAATTTTCAAAACTTTGTGACAAAAAGTGAGGTCTGCAAAATACTCACTATACCTCTCAGCAAATAGCTTGGGGTGTCTACTTTCCAAAATGGGGTCATTTGGGGGGGTTTTGTGCCACCTGGGCATTCCATGGCCTCCGAAACTGTGATAGGCAGTGAAGAGTGAAATCAAAAATTCACGCCCTTAGAAAGCCTGAAGGCGGTGCTTGGTTTTCGGGGTCCCGTACGCGGCTAGGCTCCCAAAAAGTCTCACGCATGTGGTATCCCCGTACTCAGGAGAAGCAGCAGAATGTATTTTGGGGTGTAATTTCACATATTTCCATGGCATGTTTGAGCAATATATCATTTAGTGACAACTTTGTGCAAAAAAAAAAAAAAAAAAAAAAAATTTGTCTCTTTCCCGCAACTTGTGTCGCAATATAAAATATTCCATGGACTCGACATGCCTCTCAGCAAATAGCTTGGGGTGTCTACTTTCCAAAATGGGGTCATTTGGGGGGGTTTTGAACTGTCCTGGCATTTTATGCACAACATTTAGAAGCTTATGTCACACATCACCCACTCTTCTAACCACTTGAAGACAAAGCCCTTTCTGACACTTATTGTTTACATGAAAAAGTTTTTTTTTTTTGCAAAAAAATTACTTTGAACCCCCAAACATTATATATTTTTTTAAAGCAAATGCCCTACAGATTAAAATGGTGGGTGTTTCATTTTTTTTTTTCACACAGTAATTGCGCAGCGATTTTTCAAACGCATTTTTTGGGGAAAAAACACACTTTTTTTAATTTTAATGCACTAAAACACGCTATATTGCCCAAATGTTTGATGAAATAAAAAAGATGATCTTAGGCCGAGTACATGGATACCAAACATGACATGCTTTAAAATTGCGCACAAACGTGCAGTGGCAACAAAATAAATACATGTTTAAAAGCCTTCAAAAGCCTTTACAGGTTACCACTTTAGATTTACAGAGGAGGTCTACTGGAAAAATTACTGCACTCGATCTGGCCTTTGCGGTGATACCTCACATGCATGGTGCAATTGCTGTTTACGTTTGACGACAGACCGCCGCTTGCGTTCGCCTTAGCGCGAGAGCAGGGGGCGACAGGGGTGTTTTTTTTTTTTTTTTTTTTTTTCTTTATTATTTTTTTGCTTTTTTAATCTTACTTTTAAACTGTTCCTTTCATATTTTTTTTTTTTAATCATTTTTATTGTTATCTCGGGGAATGTAAATATCCCCTATGATAGCAATAGGTAGTGACAGGTACTCTTTTTTGAAAAAATTGTGGTCTATTAGACCCTAGATCTCTCCTCTGCCCTCAAAGCATCTGACCACACCAAGATCGGTGTGATAAAATGCTTCCCCAATTTCCCAATGGCGCTATTTACATCCGGCGAAATCTAAGTCATGAAATACTCGTAGCTTCCGGTTTCTTAGGCCATAGAGATGTTTGGAGCCACTCTGGTCTCTGATCAGCTCTATGGTCAGCTGGCTGAATCACCGGCTGCATTCTCAGGTTCCCTGTTGAGACAGGAGAGCCAGAGAAAAACACGGAAGACGGTGGGGGGGGGGGGCATTCCCTCCCACGGCTTGTAAAAGCAGTCTAGAGGCTAATTAGCCGCTAGGATTGCTTTTACATGAAAGCCGACCGCTGGCTGAAAAGAATGATACCAAGATGATACCTAAACCTGCAGGCATCATTCTGGTATAACCACTCAAAGTCGTGAATGGCGTACCTGAAGACAAAAAAATGGTTAACAATGGTTAACAATAAAGCACAGTAAAGTGTAAATAATTACACACCTGAAAAACAAACATGATAAAACATAATAACAATAACAATAACAATAAAACATTGCAGAATAGAATACAGTAAAAAAGAGCAGAACAATAGAGAGAGAGAATAGAGAGAGAGAGAACAATAAAACAACTATTTTTTTTTATTTCATATTTTTTTTTTTTTTACACTTTTTTTGTAACTAACTTTTATAACGGTAACCGGTTCCAGGTTCGGGTCTCTCAAAATGCGATGGCATTTTGGGAGACCCTGTGAAAGTGCGCCTAGTCTGTGCAATGCTGTACCCTACGCTAATACTCAACTAGTGAATGGTAGCGTTCAAAACATTCACCAATGCAAAGACCAGGATTGTCAGGACAGGAGGGACAATAATAGCGGGTGTCACGCCTATATCCGCGCTTGCTGCAGACACAATATCTTTTTTGGGGGCGTTCGCTGGGTAGGGGTACTCGGGAGGACATAAAAATGCCTCTCATGCAGCCGACTGCATTTGGTTGGGGATGTGAATGGGGGAAGTACGGGCGCTGCAGAAGCGGTGGGTTCCCAATTAGGATTGGCGAATGCAGCAGGAAGGGCATTATGGGCACGACGGGCCTGTGTTTGTCTTTCTGGTGGCAGCGGGACACTACTTGTGCTTGCCATCTCGCCAGCTTGAACTGCACTTATGGGACTCGCCACGTCACCACGTGTTACTGCAGTGCTGGTTTGACTACGACCGGGGTGTACTAGGCCGCTGGCGCTTGCCAGTTCACCAAAACGCTACCAAAAAACTGTTAGCGATCGCAGGGATCAGGCCTGACTCTGCGAACGCTGCAGTTATGCTTTTAGTGTTTTGTAAGTGACAGTGATCGATCGATACTGCACTTGGGTGGGCTGGGCCGGGCGGAGGGGCAAAACGCAGGTGCTAGCAGGTATCTGGGCTGATCCCGCTAACACTGCGTATTTGGGAACCCTAAACTGCTGGTGACGCTAGTATAGATCTGATCGGATCAGATATTGATGCGATCAGATACTATACCACTAAGGGTGGTGTACGGTGCGTGCGTGGGTGTTAGCGGTACTGGCGCTAATCTGACGCTGCCTGGGGCTGGTGCTTGCCAGTTCACCAAAATACTACCAAAAAAACTGTTAGCGATCGCAGGGATCAGGCATGACTCTGTGAACGCTGCAGTTATGCGTTTAGTGTTTTGTAAGTGTCAGTGATCGATCGATACTGCACTTGGGTGGGCTGGGCCGGGCGGAGGCGCAAAACGCAGGTGCTAGCAGGTATCTGGGCTGATCCCGCTAACACTGCGTTTTTGGGAACCCTAAACTGCTGGGGACGCTAGTATAGATCTGATCGGATCAGATATTGATCCGTTCAGATACTATACCACTAAGGGAGGCGTATGCTGCGTGCGTGGGTGTTAGCGGTACTGGCGCTAACCTGACGCCTGGGGCTGGTGCTTGCCAGTTCACCAAAATGCTACCAAAAAAACTGTTAGCGATCGCAGGGATCAGGCCTGACTCTGCGAACGCTGCAGTTATGCGTTTAGTGTTTTGTAAGTGACAGTGATCGATCGATACTGCACTTGGGTGGGCTGGGCGGAGGCGCAAAATGCAGGTGCTAGCAGGTATCTGGGCTGATCCCGCTAACACTGCGTTTTTGGGAACCCTAAACTGCTGGGGACGCTAGTATAGTATCTGATCGGATCAGATATTGATCCGATCAGATACTATACCACTAAGGGAGGCGCATGCTGCGTGCGTGGGTGTTAGCGGTACTGGCGCTAATCTGACGCTGCCTGGGGCGACGCATATCACCGCTGGGCGATCGGGGGGCTAAACCTTTATTCGGTAATAAACGGCGGGTGCCCTGACACTATAAAAAATAAACAAACTAACCAGCGTCAACCGTAACGGTTATACGGTGATCAGTGGTGAAAGGGTTAACTAGGGGGCAATCAAGGGGTTAAAACATTTATCAGATAGTATAGGGGGGTCCCTGACGCTATAAAACGCTGACGGCGAACTTAAATATTTACCTCACTAACTAGCGTCACCAGCGACACTAATACAGCGATCAGAAAAATGATCGCTTAGTGACACTGGTGAGGGGGGGTGATCAAGGGGTTAAAACTTTATTAGGGGGGGTTAGGGGGGTACCCTAGACCTACAGGGGGGTAACAGTATCTGTCCCAACACTGTAACTGTCACAAACTGACACCATGCAGTAATCAGAAAAAAAAAAAAAAAAAAAAAAAAAAAACTGCTGGTGTCAGTTTGTGACAGGGGGGGGGGGGGTGATTGGGGGGGGATCGGGGGGCGATCGGGGGGGGGATCGGGGTGTTTTGTGTGCCTGGCATGTTCTACTGTGTGTGTGTGTGTTGGTGCACTCACATTGATGTCTTCTCTCCTCGGGCCGGAACGGAAAATACCGACCCGAGGGGAGATGACATCATTTCCTTTGCTGCTGTTTAGCATACAGCAGCAAAGGAAGATTCTCATTGGCCGGCGGCGATCGCGAGGGGGGGGCCACGAACGGATGGTCTCCCCCTCATCACCGATCGCCGCTGGACAAAAGACGACCGCCTCGGGCACCGGGGGGGGGTCCGATCGGACCCCCCACCCGCGGAAGGCAAATCACGTACACTGTACGTGATTTTGCCTGTCCGTGCCACTTTGCCGACGTACATCGGCGTGAGGCGGTCGTCAAGTGGTTAAAGCTTACAATCTAAGAGGGAGGGTAAAGTGATCCCCCTGTGGGGGATGCGCTGATGAAGAAAATTGATAGAGTTGGAGATAGTGAAACAGATTGGGGTAGGAAATTTCAAAGGATGGGAGAGGCTCTGAAGAAGTCCTGGAGGTGAGTATGGGAGGAGGTGACGAGGGAGCTAGAGAGCAGGAGGTCAATGAAAGTATCTTTGTGCTTGATTTGTTTTCCTCATGGAATCACAATCTGGGGCACTATTTATTCAAATGCTTTAATTGATTTGTGTTAAAAATAATGTGATTTGAAAAGTAGTTCAGCCATGTTGAAGTTATATTGTCTATATGTCTTCCATTTTATGTAAAATTGTCTGTGTTTGACTATGCTGATAAGTCAGCATGTCCACAATTACGCAACAAGGCCATTCTAGCCATAAGATCAGAGTGTAGTACAGCCAATTACGCTATAAATATTTTTACCAATCATTTGTTTTTTTGTAAATTTTAGTCACAATAAAATGATAAAGCTGCTCTCAGCTATTGGATTCACCCCAATGTAGTTTGCCTCCTAGGCAGGGACAACCTCCACCTAAACGTAAGAAGGTTTCAGGTTAAAGGTGATAGCAGGTGTGGTCAGTTATCAAAACTATTTTGTATGCTTTGCCTATGTATTGCACACTGCACTCAGTGTGCACATGGCACTAATAATGTTTTCTTTACATGGTTGCATTCTTTCAAGTCGCCCCTGTTGTTTGCCCTTGCATTGGAACCACTGGCGGCTATGGTGTGGGCTTCCCCGAATATTGTGGGATTTCAGAGAGCACAGAGGGAAGACAAAATCTCACTGTATGCAGATGACACTCTGTTATATCTGGGCGATACGGAGGACTTTCTGCGGGCAGTGATCCAACTAATTGATCAGTTTGGGCAGCTTTCAGGCTTTGCCATAAACTGGCACAAAACAGTTCTTTTCTCAGTTCTCTGCCGGATAGCGTATCTCAGATTCATGTAGTTAGTTCATTTAGGTACCTGGGTATAGTAGTAAATGGAGACCCGTGGGAGTATATACTGTAGCTTTAAACCTGAAGCCAATACTTCAAGAATTTCAACATAAGCATGCCAGCTGGTGTAAACTGCCGCTGACGGTAACCAGACGTGTAAATCTCATTAAGATGATTTGGGCCCCGGAATTATTGTATAACTTACACAATGCCCCAGATTGGATACTGCAATACTGGTTCCAACACATAGACTCGCAATTTCGGACTCCTATTTGGAGGGCTGGAGTGACTCGCATAAAGCTTGCCATTTTGCAGCTTCCAAAGACCGATATTGGTGGTCTTAAATAATCCCCTGAAGAAGCCAATGCTGGAGAAACATGTTGGGATATAACATCTACTGCTGACCACCTCTGTCTTATGGACACCAGCGACCAGTAAAAATATTTTTGAATATGCTCTGTCAATCATTTTATTGAACACTATCTCCATGTTGATGTTTTATGTAACAAAAATTCAAATTTTACTATATATGTATATTTCCTTGCTTGAGCACTGCCATAATCCCAATTTCTTGTTGCTACAAATTTCCAAATACCAGGGATGAGGTGTCGGATATTCTAGGGTCACTCAATCTACTCTCCCAGCTATAGATTTAATTTCATTGATGACTCATGAGTTGTGTGATTCTCTGCAGTTTGGACACATTTGCATGCATATACAGTATCTCAAAAAAGTGAGTACACCCCTCACATTTTTGTGAAAATTGTATTATATTGTTTCATGTGACAACACTGAAGAAATTACATTTTGCTACAATGTAAAGTAGTGAGTGTACATCTTGTATAATAGTGTAAATTTTCTGTCCCATCAAAATAACTCAACACACAGCCATTAATGTCTAAACCGCTGGCAACAAAAGTGAGTACACCCTAAGTGAAAATGTCCTCCCTGATGTCATGTGACTCCTTAGTGTTACAAGGTCTCAGGTGTGAATGGGGAGCAGGTGTGTTAAATTTGGTGTTATCACTCTCACTCTCTCATACTGGTCACTGGAAGTTCAACATGGCACCTCATGGCAAAGAACTCTCTGAGGATCTGAAAAAAATAATTGTTGCTCTACATAAAAATGGCCTAGGCTATAAGAAGATTGCCAAGACCCTGAAACTGAGCTTCAGCACGGTGGCAAGACCATACAGTGGTTTAACAGGACAGGTTCGACTCAGAACAGTCCTCGTCATGGTCGATCAAAGAAGTTGAGTGCACGTGCTCAGCATCATATCCAGAGGTTGTCTTTGGGAAATAGACGTATGAGTCCTGCCAGCATTGCTGCAGAGGTTGAAGAGGTGGGGGGGTCAGCCTGTCAGTTCTCAGACCATACACCGCACGCTGCATCAAATTGGTCTGCATGGCTGTCATCCCAGAAGGAAGCCTCTTCTAAAGATGATGCACTAGAAAACCTGCAAACAGTATGCTGAAGACAAGCAGACTAAGGACATGGATTACTGGAACCATGTCCTGTGGTCTGATGATACCAAGATAAACGTATTTGGTTCAGATGGTGTCAAGCGAGTGTGGCGGCAACCAGGTGAGGAGTATAAAGACAAGTGTGTCTTGCCTACAGTCAAGCACAGCGGTGAGAGTGTCATGGTCTGGGGCTGAATGAGTGTTGCCAGCACTGGGGAGCTACAGTTCATTGAAGGAACCATAAATGCCAACATGTACTGTGACATACTGAAGCAGAGCATGATCCCCTCCCTTCGGAGACTGGGCCGCAGGGGCAGTATTTCTACATGATAACAACCCCAAACACACCTCCAAGATGACCACTGCCTTGCTAAAGAAGCTGAGGGTAAAGGTGATGGACTGGCCAAGCATGCCTCCAGACCTAAACCCTATTGAGCATCTGTGGGACATCCTCAAACGGAAGATGGAGGAGCGCAAGGTCTCTAACATCCACCAGTTCCATGATGTCATCATGGAAGTGGGGAAGAGGACTCCAGTGGCAACCTGTGAAGCTCTGGTGAACTCCATGCCCGCGCAATCTCTTGTGGAGTCCCTCAAGGTTTACCCTTGTCACCAGTGCTCTTCAACATCTACATCCGCCCACTCCTCAAAATCATCAGAAAATCGGACCTCTGCTTCCACTCATACGCTGATGATACCCAACTCTACCTTCGCATCACCGGAGAAAAAGACCACCTTCAGCAACTAGAAAAATGCCTCACTTTGATAGACGACTGGATGACTACTAGCTCTCTCAAACTCAACGGATCAAAAACAGAGCTTCTTCTCCTACACGGAAGCCAAAATTCCAAAACTAAGACCCCATGGACACCTCCCACCATCTTTGGACAGACCATCTCTCCAAGCACCAAAGCCAAGAGTCTCGGAGTCATTTTTGACTCAGAAATGTCAATGGATGCACAAATAGGATCATTAGTCAGCGGATCTCACCATCTCCTCCGCCTGCTACGTAGACTCATCCCATTTGTGCCAGAAGAGGACAAAGCAGCAGTAGTTGGAACAATCATCAATTCCAGACTCGACTACGCAAACTCCCTCTACATAGGACTACCCCAATATCAGCTTACAACTCATCCAAAACACGGCGGCAAGACTGTTAACAGGAAAAAAACCCTGGGAATCCATCTCCCCTTCCCTGAGGAGCCTACATTGGCTAACCGTAAAGAATCGTATCACTTTCAAGACCCTCTGCCTTACCCACAAATGTATACAAGGAAACGTTCCTCAATACCTATGCGAGAAAATAAAACGCTACACACCCAATCGCAGTCTTCGATCATCTAACCATAACCTCCTCTTTATTCCAAAAACCTGCTACAAAACAAAGGGAGAACGAAGATTCGCAGTCCAAGGACCACGGCTATGGAACGCTCTACCTATTCACATGGAAGAAAACCATCAGGCCTTCAGAAAGAAACTCAAGACCTACCTCTTCTAAGAAGCTTGACAACACAGGACGGATCCAGCGCCTTGAGGCGATTCAGTTCACAACTGCAGCACTATACAAATCATTCATTCATTCATTCATTCATTCAGAAAGTTATGGCAGTGCTGGAAAATAATGGTGGCCACACAAAATATTGACACTTTGGGCCCAATTTGGACATTTTTTACTTAGGGGTGTACTCACGTTTGTTGCCAGCGATTTAGACATTAATGGCCGTGTGGTGAGTTATTTTGAGGGGACAACAAATTTACACTGTTATACAAGCTGTGCACTCACTACTCTACATTGTAACAAAGTGTCATTTCATCAGTGTTGTCACATAAAAAGATATAATAAAATATTTACAAAAATGTGAGGGGTGTACTCACTTTTGTGAGATACTGTATTCAGGAGAATCAAAAAATATGTGATTTGTAGTTGTGGTTTTTGCTGTTTCGCCTGGTTTCAAAATCAATTTACTCATTACTAATCACCACTACTCGGAGCTTTAACACTGTTCCATATAGTTCTCTCAGCTGTTAGTGTACACAAAAAAAAAAAAGCTTTTAGCTGAATTTCAGGCAGATATATAACAAATAAGGCAGCTTTGTATTTAATAATAAATCATCAAATATAATGTTTAATGTAGGTACCTGAATTTAAAATGGAAATAAAGTCAATATATAGGTATGTTTAGAATTACTCCCCCTTCCCCCACCTCCTAACTTTGCTGTATAGTGCTGATTCAAATAGAAAAACGGTCTAGAGCTTCTGCATCAAGTGACCGGACCACTGTACAGCATAGGTAGGTGGAAGGGGGGGAGCAGTGGTTTTAAGTTTTTTTTATATGTGGCCTTCACTTTCACTTTGATCTAGTAGCAGCCACTTGATTACTCCTGTACAGTACAGATCAGATTGGGAGAGGAAGAAGCAGCAAAAAGAGCCAGTTAGTTATGATGCAGTGCAAGGAACACTCAGATAGGAGGAGAAAGCAGAGTTATGGAGAGCCAAGATGATGAGTGTGCTGCTTCTCGTTTCTCTGTCCAGTTACAGGCTGGAGGAGAGTTAAGGAGGATCAAGAACTGTAATGCCGCGTACACGCGATCGGACATTCCGACAGCTAAATCCTTTGATTAATTTCCGACGGATGTTGGCTCAGACTTGTCTTGCACACACATGGTCGCACAAATGTTGTCGGAAATTCCGATCATCAAGAACGCAGTGACGTACAACATGCATGACGAGCCGAGAAAAATGAAGTTCAATAGCCAGTGCTGCTCTTCTGCTTGATTCCGAGCATGCGTGGAATTTTGTGCATCGGAATTGTGTACACACAATCGGAATTTCCGACGGATTTTGTTGTCGGAAAATATGAGAACCAGCTCTCAAATTTTTGTTGTCGGAAATTCCGACAAAAAATGTCCGATGGAGCCTACACGCAGTCAGAATTACCGATAACAAGCTCCCATCGAACATTTGTTGTCGGAAAATCCGATCGTGTGTACGCGGCATAAATGTTACTTAACCACTTCAATACCAGGAACTTTCGCCCCTTCCCGCCCAGGACAATTTTCAGTTTTCAGCGCTGTTGCAATTTGAATGACAATTGCACGGTCATGCTACACTGTACCCAAACAAAATTTTTATAATTTTGTTCCCACGAATAGAGCTTTCTTTTGGTGGTATTTGATCACCTCTGCGGTTTTTATTTTTTGCTAAATAAATTAAAAAAGTCTAACATTTTTGAAAAAAGTTTTTCTTCGTTTCGGTTATAAAATTTTGTTTTCTCCTTCACTGACGGGCACTAATGAGGCGGCACTGATGGGCACTAATGAGTTGGCACTGATAAGGTGGCACAGATGGGCGCTGATATGTAGAATTGATGGGCACTGATAGGCAACTCTGATTTGTAGCACTGATGGGCACCAATAGGTGGCACTGATGGGCACTGATAGGTGGCTCTGATGGGCACTGATAGGTGGCACTGATGGGCACTGGCAGGCTGCTATGATGGGCACTGACTGGCAGTTGTAATGGGCACTGACAGGCGGCTGTGATTGGCACTTACAGGCGGCACTGAAAGGGGGTACTGATTGGCACTGACACGTGGCACTGACAGGTGGTACTGATGGGCAGCACTGATGATGAGGTACTAACAGGTTTTACTGCTGGGCACTGATTGGCACTGTGATGAGCACTGATTGGCACGGTAATGGGCACTGTCATCCTTTTTTTATGGGGCACTGATTGGCAGCCTATGGGCACTTTTTAGCAGCTGTGGTGGCACATCTGATGGGGCTGTGCTAATAATCAATGTTCTGATTATTAGCACATAGCACAGACCCCTCTCTGACAGGAAGAGCCACCGATCGGCTCTCCCTGTCAGCGCGAACCGAGGAATGCTGTTTACCGGCACTTCCTTGTTCACGCAATGATCAGCCCTGATTGGTCACAACTGATCACGTGGTAAGAAGCCTCTGTCAGAGGCTTCTTACCACTATCGGAGACTGACAAGCTGCACTCGTGATCGCTGAGTTGCATGCCCCCGCGGGCGCCCGTTGGCATGTTATGCTACTGGGCGTCATATGACGCCCAGGTAGGATAACTGAAACACTTTCCGGCCGTCAATCTGCTATAGGCTGGGCGGGAAGTGGTTAATGTCAGCAAAACCAGGTATTCTGCCCTGCCAGATGGGTCTGTGCTGAGTAGAAAGGCTGTGTAAATCTCAAGAATTGATTGACAGAATTACACATTTTTTGTCAGGTAAAATAGTTACTATACATGTAGTTGATCTGTGTAACTGTTTGTATTGAGTTCAGCTCTAAAGCCACAGTCCACACACACACATACTGTATTCAGATGATAGGCAACCAACAGTAAGGGCAGTAAAACCTGTAACACCTCAGCTATCAGTAATACCACTGAAAAATCATATGAGTAACATGCAGTAAAAAAGACAAAGTTCAGTCAGATCCCCTTTTTAAATGTTACTTTACTGCCATGTGAAAGATACCAGATATAACTGACAATTAGGGATGAGCTTAGTGTTTAGACACTTGTTTGTGTGCCAAACATTTAAGGCATTTAACCAGCACAAACGTGAAAGCTTCTGACTGTCAATGGTTGCTAAGGAAGCAGCAGATGCTTGCAGCTGCTGCCTCCTTGCCAATCATTGACGTCATCCAGCCCAGGGACTCTCCAAACACATAAGCAAATGGGTGGGGGATAGAACATGTTACATCATTGCCTAAAAATGACCATTTTGGGACAATGATGTCACCACTATCTCTATCCCTTCCTTAATATAGCTAAAGGCAGCTCAAGTAGCTCTCATTTGACTAGTGTCCCCATCAAGGATCAGTCAGCTGTGTGGAGTCATCAGGTTTGTCAAGTCAGCGGTGAAGGTAGTCATGATTGATTATGGATTTTCTGAGAGGATCGTTTTTGGGGTTTTAATTTTTTTTTAATAGAGGACTTGTCAAACAGTTGGGTGTCTTTATTTCTTACTTTTTTTCTGTGAATGAGTAGGGGTACTCATTCACATGGTAGGGCAGTATCTGGGGGTCCTCTTATTATTATAGGGGAATTCCAAATTCCAATAAGCCCCCACCCCAAGAACTGCCATAACCACTAGGCAAGGGTTGCAAGGGGTTCCCCCTGGCAATGAACTCCTCTATGTTGAGGGCTTGTGGCCTGGCTCAGGGAGGTACACATTAATTTCTCCTTTTTCTGGTCAACCAGACTGTATGCTTGGAATAAGGGTCTGGTATCTCATGGAGGATCTCATTATTTTTTTGTTTTTCTGTGTGAAGTCCCCCTTAAAATCTGTACCTGACCTATAGGGTCTGGTATGGATTTCCTGGGGGACCTTACACTTTTTTTTGCGTGAGGTACACCCTTAAATCTATACCAGATTTTGATGGGGGACTCTATGATTTCTTTTTTTTTCATTCTTGCTGTAGGATGTGCTACAGCAAAAATGAAACAAAGAAAAAAATGGCAGTTTCAACTGCTAGCAGAGAAAACTACAATGCCAGCGTCTTTAAAAAAAATGCAAACAGCACACAGACCCCTCCAAAGTTCATTCACAATACATTACAGACCCTAAGGGGTCTGCTAGTATTTTGGGGGACCTTTGGGGTCTATGTGCCATTTTCTCATTTAGAAAAAGAAGCCAAAGTGAGATGTCATTTGTCAGCAATTTAAAACACCTTTTCCTTTGTAAATGTCAGTGCTAAAAAATGACTGCTCTCAGACGCATTGAATTAAAAAAAAAATCAGCTTCTATTGATTTCCATGGGGTTCAGGGCTTCTTTGAACCCCTGCCAAACCAAATCCAGGCAGTTCAGCTCATCACTATTGACATTATTATTTTTACTCGATTGGAAATATTTCAAAGCAGAGTATTTCTTCAACTGGAGTTACAATTTTGTAAAGCAGGGTCCTAAGCATGTTTAGGTCATATTTTATAGATGCATAATGAATCATTGAGGTTCCAAACAGGAACATTGAGGCAGGGCCAGACTGGGAATGAAAACCAGCCCTGGAAAAAATGTCATACCAGCCCCATAGCATTATTATACCAGCCCAACAGCATAACGTCATTATTTTCTTGTTCATAAAATGGAAAACCATGCATTTTAAAGCACATTTGAAGAGTGAATTATATATAGATAAGACACATATAAAAGCACATAGGGCTTTATATATATATATATATATATATATATGTATATATATATATATATGTAGCACTAACTCACTGCGGAGCTGCTGGTTTAAGCGGGTCTGTTACCTTCAGTCTGCTTCCCTCTCCGGCACCGGGTCTAGGGTTCCGTTGAGTTTACTTCTGGACGACACACGCACCAACACTGGAGTATGTTTTCAATGCTTTATTAAACAAACGACTTAGGAAGTAGCAGGAAAGAGGTGGAAAGGAAACTCGCAGAAGAAACTCAAATATTCTCTGAAGGGGTTCTCTTGACAAAATGTCCTGTTAGAATTCAAATACTATTTGAAATGTGCTCCCCTCGTGGGACACACTCCTTGCTCGTCTGGATAGGCCTCTCTCACCGGTCTAGCAGCCAGTACGCAGCACAAATCAAAGTCTCTGCCACAGCCTTGTTCTGGAACAAAATCCGTACAATCCTCTGCCACAGGATGCATAGATTTGCTGTAGTGAAAGTCAGTCACAGTGCTTGAACCTTTAAGCCGAGCCGGCAACACTATGCTGTATAGTTACTTTTGGATACGTCCTCCAACGTCCTCCAGTCACCAGGCCCCTCTATAGACCAGCACGCTGCGTGATCTCTCCAAGATGGGTCCTCCCCTGGGACCTCCTCGGTTGTCCAGCTTCGTCACACGGGACCGACAGCTCAGGACCGTTCCTCGGGCGTGGTGATAGGCTCCAGACAAGCCTCTGGACCCACCCCTGCGCCGCTGTATCGTGGGCCTCCCGATCAGAGGATTACGAGGTAGCTCCTTAACGCATACCTGTCAGCCAGGAGGGCCAGCAGGTGGCTGTAAAAACGAACCCAAAAATATGGCGTCTGTCCCATAAATACCCTCGCCCAGAATGCAACTCGGAGGACCACCTCCACCGAGCGTGCCTCCGTGACAGAGGAGCATCTATTCGCTTCAACACGTTGCACTTTCCAACCCTGACCAGTGGTAATAGCGACACCCACCGGTCAGCACAGAAACACCCACAACATCAGCCAAGCTGGAACAGAGGCGAACTTTTAACCTTCCTAACGCACAATTTACTAAATTTACCTAACATGCGGTAGATTGCAAATCTACCAGCGCTACATATATATATATATATATATATATATATATATATATATATATATAAAAGCAAATTACAGTTAAAAGTGGTAAAAGTAGAGCAATCATCAAGAACAGTCCACTTATTGCTATGGTGATATATATTGCCAGAATAAGGAATAATCAAAGAACTTTACTTCAAAGTATGGAAGACGTAAACATGTTCAAAACTTTATTAACGTAACATAAATAAATTACTCACAAAGACTCAAAATAGTAGTAGTTAATTACTACACATAAAAAAAAAGTGCAAAATGTTTTACTTAACAGTAATTAAATATTGTAACAGTTACAATAAACCGTTTGAGATAAAAAAAAGTGCAAATATGTTGCTGTTAATTCTGTACAGGGCTGGGACAAGAGGTGGGCAGGAGGGGCGGCTGCCCTGGGCACTGTGGTATCATGTGAGGTGGGGGGGGGCACCACAAGGAGATTGGGAGGGGATTTATGTTGGGAGGGGGAATTTGGAGGGCAGCAGGGGGTAAGAATTGTTCTAGGAGTGGTTATTTAGGGGGATTTGTGTTGGGAAGAGGGATGGGGGAAGAGTATTTGTGCTAGGGGGGGTTTGGGGTTTTGTGCTAGGAGCTAGGATGGTTAAGTGGAATTTGTGCTGAGGGGGGGAATCTGGAGTTGGAGGGGGAGAAGATTTGTGCTTGAAGGGGAAATTTGAGGGGTAGAGGATTTGTGCTAGGAGGGGGGGATTTTATTGGGGGGTTATTTGTGCTGGGGGCATACTGGGAGAGAGAGGATGTGAGGTGAGGGGGGGATGGGGGGCAAAGATTTGTGCTGCGAGTGGGAATTTAAGCAGGAGGCGGATTTGTACTGCTTAGAGGGTAAGCATGGTAAGCAGGTCCTCAATGTTTTTTTTGGGGGAGATAATGCTCATGCATCTTGGGGTGGGGGGTGCAATTTGACATGTTCGCCCTGGGCTCTAGATGACCTTGTCCCGGCACTGATTCTGTAGCAGTACAAAATGCGCAAAAAATTTTAGAAGTTAGTCGCAATACCTTGAAAACATATTGTTAACTTGCTTTCCAGTCCAAGTTTAGAAATTAAAAAACGTTTCAGATGTACCAATGTAATGGCAAGCAACTCAACAGTTTTCAAAAAGTAATGTTCAAACATTACTCAAAAAAAGTGCTTTAAAAACAAGTAAACGACTTTAACAGTAGATAAAAAAAAAAAAGTGCTCATTAACTTTTAGGAGGTTGCAATGTGCAAACTATCTTCTAAAGTTTTAGAGGATAAAATATGCAAAAACCTGTTTGTAAACATTGTAAACAAATAACTAATCTAGTCAAAATTTAGAAAAATAGAGATTAACCAGCATTGTAATCCTCAGACATGCTTGTAATGTTATGTAAGCAACATCCCTTGTAGCAAGCTGCTTTTTGAAAGGCCTCCAAATGTGGTTGGGAGAGGGAATTTCGAAGTCTGTTCAAGATGTATTTCAGTTTTGAAAATGACCTTTCACATGCTATTTGAGAAGAGGAAAGTGTCAGTGTCAATTTGTATGCATTAAAAAGTGAACTATACGTCAGACTGTATAAGTTGTAACGCAGTAACACATTGTAGCAGCATGCTATACAGTTCTTACAAGTCTTGCACTTTCCATTTTGATCACCAACAGTTGAGTATGGTTTGTATAGATAAGATTTCGCGCAAACACATTAATTGCTGGTGTGACAAATAAATAGTGCAGAACCAAAACCATATAGTGTCCAATAATAATGACAGCGTAATCTTCTATTTTCTTGTTGGACACTTTAGTGGATAAAACACATTGATTAATGGTAAGACAAATGAATAATGCAGAACCAAAACCAGAAAGTGTCCAATAAAAATGAAAGCGTAATCTTCTATTTTCCTGTTGGACACTTTAGTGGAAAATTGGCTAGATGGTATATTTTCACATATATTCAAAGATTAGATGGTTTCCTTCCCTTGAGACAAGTCTCCCATTGCCCTTACCTTAAAGGGCTTAAGATAAAGCCTTGATGTGGATACAAGTGATGGTCTGGGAGTGTCTGGAGTCTGTCCCCTGGTGGTGGTTCCCGGTGTGTGGATGCTCAAAATCCTTTTAAACAGGGACGATTCCGGATCCTAAGCTCCAGCCCAACCAAGTGGGGAAAAAAGAGAAGGGAAAGGAGGGCTTCCGATGGTGTAGAACGTTAAAAAATATATTTTATTATACCATAAAAAACTTTCCAAACATTGGATAAAAATCACTACACACTATCCACACACTTATATAGGCGGAGACCCCGCCCCCATATGATGTCACAGTCCCTGGGCATGCTGGGACTGTGACATCATATGGGGGCGGGGTCTCCGCCTATATAAGTCACAACGCAGCCCTCAGAGACCAGTCCAGCCGGAGAGAGCGTCGTGTCAACATCTGGGGGGAAGAGAAGAGAAGAGAAGACAAGAAGCCCAGAAGCCCAGAAGTCCGGACCTCCGCTGGCAATAGAGCTACCTGAAGACAGCGGAGGGGCCGGCCGAAGACCTGGGACACCGGGAGAAGAGGCCGGAGAGCGGAGAAGAACCAACCGGACGCCGGGAGAAGATGAACCGGAGGGACCCCCGAAGCCGGAAGAAGACCCCCCGGAGCTGTTTAATAAATTATTTAAAAAACCTGTGTTGTGTTTTATTATTGACACTTTTTACCTAGGTGAATGGGTAGGGGTACCATGTACCCCATACTCATTCACATAGGGTGGGGGGGCGGGATCTGGGGGTCCTCTTATTATAGGGGGCTCCCGGATTCCGATAAGCCCCCCGCCCGCAGACCCCGACAACCAACGGCCAGGGTTGTCGGGAAGAGGCCCTTGTCCTCATCAACATGGGGACAAGGTGCTTTGTGGTGGGGGGGCACCGCAAGGCGCCCCCTCCCCCAAAGCACCCCCCCATGTTGAGGGCATGCGGCCTGGTGCGGTTCAGGAGGGGGGGGGGGGGCGCTCGCTCGTCCCCACCCCCTTTCCTGACCGGCCGGGCTGCGTGCTCGGATCGGGGTCTGGTATGGATTTTGGGGGGACCCCCATGCTGGTTTTTCGGCGTAGGGGGTTCCCCTTAAAGTTCCATACCAGACTTAAGGGCCTGGGATGCCTGCGACGGGGCTCGCAAGGTTTCAATCTCGCCAAAAAAAGCGGCGAGATTGAATTCCTTTTCTAGTCCCGTCGTACCCGAGTCACGTTCAAAATGAACGGACTTGTCCGTGTGTGGGAAAGTCCGTTCATTCTGAAAGTCTGGCGGAAGTCCGTCGGGAAGACCGGATTCCGTAAAGTCCGGCCGTGTGTAGGCAAGTCCGGCCATTCAGAAAGTCCGGCGGTAGTCCGCCGGAAGTCTGGCGGCAAGTACGTCGGACCTAGCTTTCTAGAAAGTCCGACCGTGTGTACGCCCCATAAGAGTTTTTTTTTTTTTTTCACGTTCTTTTTCTGCTCCTCCTTTCTGTTTTCTTTTACCTTCACCCTTCTTATCCATTTCAATCACTAAAAAAATAAATAAAAATACATCGTTCCTAAATCTCTCCTAGATCAAAACACACTGTCAGCAAACAGCAAATACATCTAAGTCATTCCCTAACTGGACATATTTCCAAATCCGCCACTTTCTACATGACAGTAACTGTAATTCAACGGTTTCCCGGGCACTCTCCCCTTTTAAAACCCTGTGCTCCCAATCCTTACCCCAGCAGCATGTACTATCAAATATTCATAATATGCTTTACGCGTACTCCTTCCACATATCTGGGAAAGTATGCCAAGCCTGGGAAAGGGGATTGCAACTGGACCAAACAGAGGATCAGTGGGAGCGCATTTTCACTTTTGCCCACAAAGGCATCACTAAATGTCTCGATCCAGGAGAACAACTATAAGACCCTCACTAGATGTTATCACACACCTGTTATGCTTAATAAATACCACCCAGACACCCCAACACTTGCTAGAGAAGCTCCAGGGAACCTGGATCACTACCACATATTTGGTGGTCATGTTCACTAATACAACCTTTCTGGTCAAAGGTTCACAAAATAAGATCACTAATCTCCACCTACTCCCTGGAACACACTCCGGCCCAGTTTATCCTCCATCACTTCACTACACCTGTACAGTCTTACCGTAAGTCCCTGGTTATCAGGGTGGATAAAAATCAATGATTTTTTAAAAAAAAAGATTTTTGTTTGATTTTTATCAAACTTATTTTAATAAAATGCTTTTGTAAAAATCTAAAAGATAATTTTCTATTTAAAGTGGAGGTCCACCCTGAAATAAAAAATGCACCAAAAAATACCTAAAAAAAGGAGGAAAAGAAAAAAAAAATTTTTTTACTTACGTGAAATGGCTGTTGCTAGGCAGTCTTCCTAATCTGCCTCTTCCTACACCGCGGTGATCTTCAGTCTTCTGCTCCCCACGTTGTCTTCTGGGGAATGGGGCACGGTGTGTTATGGGAACTGTGTGTGTCCCACAACACATCGCGTCCCATTCACAAAGCGCCGTTCCGCTCGTGCATGCGCAGTAGGAAACTGGCAGTGAAGCCGCAAGGCTCCACTGCCTGTTTCCCTTACCTAGGATGGCGGTGCTGGGACCCGAGAGCCGAGGGACGGGTCGGCCTCAGGCAGCCGACATCGCGGGCACCCAGGACAGGTAAGTACTTATTTAAAGTCAGCAGCTACAATGTTAGTAGCTGCTGACTTTTATTTATTTTTTCAGGGGCAGAATCCCACTTTAAGATGAAATAGGAAAAAAAAAAGAGGCTGTATATTCTGCAATATTTTCATTTTTGGTAAACTCATTCAATGAATCCAAACTCTGCAAGTTGAGATAACATGCACTGCATTGATGTCACAGTAACCATGAACAAAATTCAGGAATATTACTTATCCCATTGTTTTGCATATCTATATACACTGCAAACTGTATGATTGAATTGGTTCTGATATCGCTGTTTTACTAACCTGACAGCTTATTATTCTAAATAGGAAACCTTCATTTTGTTTGCAAATATCAAAGATTCTAACTACCGGCAAGAATGATTCCTTACATTTAAAGAGCACCTGAAATTTCAGATCCATCATGGCAGCGCCTGTTAGCGGGCATCCATTCGCCTGCTGCCGCCACGTCCCTCACCCTCACTGCCGCATCACCAGCCGTCCCATTAAAGTGAATGGGACTGTTGGTGAGTCAACAGCGGGTCAGAGGAGGAGCCGCTGCAGGACAGAGAAAACAGTTGCTCTTTAACCACATCCCACCTGGCCACTGCACATATACGGCCGGGTGGGCGCTTCCTCCTTCTGAGTGGACATTCAGGAACGTCCCTCAGAAGGAGAGGGATCGTGCGCGTGCATGCGTGCCCGCGCAGCAGCGCGATCCTGATGCGTTTGTGTCACCTGGACACGGCGCATCTCCGATCGGCAGGAGCGCTCTGTGATTGGCCCTCCTGATCACATGATGGCTGTGTCGAATCACAGCATGTGATGTAAATAGAGAGCCGTTTTCTAGGCGATCGGCTCTCCTCTCCTCACACGGAAGTTGTCGGAGAGGAGAGCGGATCTCTGCAGCCGGCCAGTGATCAGTGAGTATGAGCTGTTTTTTACAGCTTTTTACACACTGATCACCAGCCTACTGTCCCCACAGATGTCCCAACACAATGTAAACACACAAAGTCCCCAAAACACTGTCCCCACAGACATGTCCCCACACAGTAAAAACACCTGTCCCCCACATATGTAACAGTAAAATCATATGTCCCAATGATCATCTGCACACATGTCCGTGATCACCTGCGCACTTCTGTACACGCACATCTGTACATGATCATCTGCGTACATATGTATGTGATCACACAAACCAACTATTATACACTTAACAGGATTTTTTTACCAAAGACATGTAGCAGAATACATTTTGGCTTACATTTATGACAAAATTAGATTTTATTGGATTTCTTTTAAAATAGAAAGAAGAAAATAAAGGTTTTTTTTCCAAATTTCCGCTCTTTTTTTCCGCTTATATCGCAAAAAATAAAAAACGGAGTCATGAATAAATACCACCAAAAGAAAGCTCTATTTGTGTGAACAGCGTTGCATGACTGCGCAATTGTCATTGAAAGTGTGACAGCGCTGAAAGCTGAAAATTGGTCTGGGAAGGAAGGGGGTGAAAGTGCCCAGTAATGCACACAAAAAATAAAAAAAATTGCCTGCACACCACTCTGTCCCTTAATGCCCACCTCCTTTTTATCGGGCACACAGTGTATAGGGACGTATAATGTAAAACATGGTGGTATTTCCCCACGCAGGGGAAATACAACTGGGCAGTGGCGGTACGTCCATTGCACCCATCAATCTTCAATAGACAGATTCATGCATTGCACGAATCTATCTATTGTCGCTGCTGCCGCCCCCTATTCAGGTGTCCAGCCCCTTGTCGGGCATCGGGCATCTGAATTACAGCGGCGGGGGTGATTTTAGAAGTGCCTGATTAGAGCCGTCGGCTCTAATAGGCTTCCAAATTGGTAAACAGCGGGCACACTGCTGTGCATTCGCTGCTTACACAGTGCTGTGTTAGGAAATCAAATAAATCGCTTCCCTAACACTGACCCGCCTCTCAGCCAATCAGGTGCACTGGGTCTGGTTACCTGTCACCTGATTGGCTGAAGCGACAGGCGCTGTGATTGGATGCCTATCGGAGGGAGCGTGGAGCAACACGCTGACCTGAGACAGGTAAGTGCCGGGCGGGGGGGACACTGGCAGGATTTGATGGGCAAAGTGGTGGCAATTGATGGGGCAAACTGGAGGCAATTGATGGGGGAAACTGGCGGCAATTGATGGGGCAAACTGGTGCCAATTGATGGTTACAGTGGCTGTGTTTGATGGCATAGTGGCTGCGTTTGATGGGCACAGTGGCTGCGTTTGATGGGCACAGTGGCAGCGTTTAATGGGCACAGTGGTGGCAATTTATGGGTACAGTGGCTGGGCTTGATGGCACTGTGGCTGCGTTTAATGGGCACAGTGGCTGCAATCGATGGGTACAGTGGCTGCGTTTGATAGTACAGTGGCTGCGTTTGATGGGCACAGTGGTTGCATTTGATGGTACAGTGGCAGCGTTTAATGGGCACAGTGGCGGCAATTTATGGGTACAGTGGCTGCGCTTGATGGCACAGTGGCTGCAATTGATGGGTACAGTGGCTGCGTTTGATGGGCACAGTGGCAGCGTTTAATGGGCACAGTGGTGGCAATTTATGAGTACAGTGGCTGCGCTTGATGGCACAGTGGCTGCGTTTGATGGGCACAGTGGTGGCAATTTATGGGTACAGTGGCTGCGTTTAATGGGCACAGTGGCTGCAATCGATGGGTACAGTGGCTGCGTTTGATGGTACAGTGGCTGCGTTTGATGGTACAGTGGCTGCGTTTGATGGGCACAGTGGCTGCGTTTGATGGTACAGTGGCAGCGTTTAATGGGCACAGTGGCGGCAATTTATGGGTATAGTGGCTGCGCTTGATGGCACAGTGGCTGCAATTGATGGGCACAGTGGCAGCGTTTAATGGGCACAGTGGTGGCAATTTATGGGTACAGTGGCTGCGCTTGATGGCACAGTGGCTGCATTTGATGGGCACAGTGGCGGCAATTTATGGGTACAGTGGCTGCGTTTGATGGCACAGTGGCTGCGTTTGATGGGCACAGTGGCTGCGTTTGATGGGCACAGTGGCAGCGTTTAATGGGCACAGTGGTGGCAATTTATGGGTACAGTGGCTGGGCTTGATGGCACTGTGGCTGCGTTTAATGGGCACAGTGGCTGCAATCGATGGGTACAGTGGCTGCGTTTGATGGTACAGTGGCTGCGTTTGATGGGCACAGTGGTTGCATTAGATGGTACAGTGGCAGCGTTTAATGGGCACAGTGGCGGCAATTTATGGGTACAGTGGCTGCGCTTGATGGCACAGTGGCTGCAATTGATGGGTACAGTGGCTGCGTTTGATGGGCACAGTGGCAGCGTTTAATGGGCATAGTGGTGGCAATTTATGGGTACAGTGGCTGCGCTTGATGGCACAGTGGCTGCGTTTGATGGGCACAGTGGTGGCAATTTATGGGTACAGTGGCTGCGTTTAATGGGCACAGTGGCTGCAATCGATGGGTACAGTGGCTGCATTTGATGGTACAGTGGCTGCATTTGATGGTACAGTGGCTGCGTTTGATGGGCACAGTGGCTGCATTTGATGGTACAGTGGCAGCGTTTAATGGGCACAGTGGCGGCAATTTATGGGTACAGTGGCTGCGCTTGATGGCACAGTGGCTACAATTGATGGGCACAGTGGCAGCGTTTAATGGGCACAGTGGTGGCAATTTATGGGTACAGTGGCTGCGCTTGATGGCACAGTGGCTGCATTTGATGGGCACAGTGGCGGCAATTTATGGGTACAGTGGCTGCGTTTTATGGCACAGTGGCTGCATTTGATGGGCACAGTGGCGGCAATTTATGGGTACAGTGGCTGCGTTTGATGGCACAGCGACTTATACACGAGTCACCGCCGTCTGTCTGCATGATCAGCGTGTCATGCAGGCAGACGGCAGCCAGCGTGTGCTACATAGCACTCAGTGGCGGCTCTCGGCTCTCACTGTTCAAAAGCCGCGCCTCCTCGTCTGTGATAGGCAGTCAGTGTACAGCCTATCACCGACATTCTCTCATCCTCGTCCGTGGTATGAGGATGAGAGAATGTCTGTGATAGGCTGACCGCTGACTGCTGGGGAATGAAGTTTTCTGCCTATTATGGACGAGGAGGAGGTACGGATTTTGAACAGTGAATGGCTGATTGGTTCGGAGCGGCACACAGAGGATGCACAGGACACAGGTAGGATGCATACAGACACATGCACACAGACACATGCACACAGGTACATATACATATGACACATGCACACATACACAGGACACAGGTACATATACACATATACACAGGTACATGACACATTCACATATACACAGGTACATGACACAGGTACATATACACATGACACATGCACATATACACAGGACAAAGGTACATGACACATGCACATATACACAGGACACATGACACATGACACATATACACAGGACACATGACACATATACACAGGACACATGACACATGCACATATACACAGGACACATGACACATGCACATATGCACAGGACACATGACACATGACACATGCACAGGACACATGCACAGGACACAGGGAGGTATACAGCTGCAGATAGGCATTGTTGACCCTCTGCATTTCTCACCCTCGTCTTATACTCGGGTCAATACGTTTTTCCCATTTTTTTGTGGTAAATTAGGGCCTCGACTTACACTCGGATCGACTTATACTCGAGTATATACGGTACTCTTTAGTTCAGTGGGCGACGCGCCGGCGCAGGATCGGAGGAGGAGACACACAGCCATTGCATAGTGCGGCGGCCGCCACTGCTCTTTATATTGCTGACACAGGCAGCCAGCCTAGCTCCGAACCAAAACCGGCCCCAGCGGTACTAGGTGCAGACAGCCTACCGGGAAATATCCCGGTATCCCGGTAGGCCAGTCCGGCCCTGCCAATGCAGTTTGCTTACTGCGCTTTTGGTCAGGATGCCCTAATAACTAAATGCTGGTCTTGCCATGCCTATTTAACATAATGCAGCATAAAGTCGGTGGTTTTGTGAACTAGATCTGTTTTTCTTTTTACTTTCTTTCCCACTTGAAATAGTTATCTCTTGATCTTATAACAAATTTTGCACTGATTCTCCAGCAAAGCAGATTGAACAATCCAGCTATACTCTCACACTAATTAGTATGTGGAGATCACACAAGAGTACCCACATGTATATGTCTAATTCACTAACAAATCTAGTTTACTAAACAATACATACAGGCATACCCCACTTTTAAGTACACAATGGGGTTTATTTACTAAAGCTGGAAAGTGCAAAATCAGGCTCACTTCTGTATAGAAACCAATGAGCTTCTAATCCCAGCTTGTTCAATTAAGCTTTGGTAATAAAACCTGGAAGCTCACTGGTTTCTATGCAGAAGTGAACCTGATTTTGCACTTTCTAGCTTTAGTAAATAAACCCCATTGTGTACTTAAAAGTGAGGTATGCCTGTACTCCATTGTCTGAACGAACAGTTGTGCTCAGAAGTTTACATACCCTGGCAGAATGTATGATTACTTTTTTCAGAGAATATGAATGATAACACAAATTTTTTTTTTCACTCATGGTTAGTGTTTGGCTGAAGCCATTTATTATCAATCAACCGTGCTTACTCTTTTTCAATCATAATGACAACAGAAACTACCCAAATTATCAAAAGTTTACATACTCTGGTGATTTTGGCCTGATAATATGCACACAAGTTGACACAAAGGGGTTTAAATGGCATTTAAAAGCTAACCATCCTCACCTGTGATCTGTTTGCTTGTAATTAGTGTGTGTGTATGAAAGGTCAATGAGATTCTGGACTCATGACTAGGGATGAGCCGAACACCCCCCTGTTCGGTTCGCACCAGAACATGCGAACAGGAAAAAAATTTGTTCGAACACGCGAACACCGTTAAAGTCTATGGGACACGAACATGAATAATCAAAAGTGCTAATTTTAAAGGCTAATATGCAAGTTATTGTCAATAAAAGTGTTTGGGGACCTGGGTCCTGCCCCAGGGGACATGAATCAATGCAAAAAAAAGTTTTAAAAACGGCCGTTTTTTCAGGAGCAGTGATTTTATTAATGCTTAAAGTCAAACAATAAAAGTGTAATATCCCTTTAAATTTCATACCTGGGGGGTGTCTATAGTATGCCTGTAAATGGGCGCATGTTTCCTGTGTTTAGAACAGTCTGACAGCAAAATGACATTTTGAAGGAAAAAACACATTTAAAACTACCGCGGCTATTGCATTGCCGACAATACACATAGAAGTTCATTGATAAAAACGGCATGGGAATTCCCCACAGGGCAACCCCGAACCAAAATTAAAAAAAAAAAAAGATGTGGGAGTCCCCCTAAATTCCATACAAGGCCCTTCAGGTCTGGTATGGATATTAAGGGGAACCCCAGCCAAAATTTTTAAAAAAAATTGACGTGGGGTTCCCCCTAAATTCCATACCAGACCCTTCAGGTCTGGTATGGATTTTAAGGGGAACCCCGCGCCAAAAAAAAAAAAAAAAAACGGCGTGGGGTCCCCCTAAAAATCCATACCAGACCCTTATCCGAGCACGCAACCTGGCAGGCCGCAGGAAAAGAGGGGGGGACGAGAGTGCGCCCCCCCCCCTCCTGAACCGTACCAGGCCACATGCCCTCAACATTGGGAGGGTGCTTTGGGGTAGCCCCCCAAAACACCTTGTCCCCATGTTGATGAAGACAAGGGCCTCATCCCCACAACCCTGGCCGGTGGTTGTGGGGGTCTGCGGGCGGGGGGCTTATCGGAATCTGGAAGCCCCCTTTAACAAGCGGACCCCCAGATCCCGCCCCCCCCCCCCTGTGTGAAATGGTAAGGGGGTACTTACCCCTACCATTTCACAAAAAAACTGTCAAAAATGTTAAAAATGACAAGAGACAGTTTTTGACAATTCCTTTATTTAAATGCTTCTTCTTTCTTCCTTCATCTTCTTCTTCTTCTGGTTCTTCTGGCTCTTCTGGTTCTTCCTCCGGCGTTCTCGTCCAGCATCTCCTCCGCGGCATCTTCTATCTTCTTCTCCTCGGGCCGCTCCGCACCCATGGCATGGGGGGAGGCTCCCGCTCTTCTCTTCATCTTCTTCTCTTCTTCATCTTCTTCTTCATCTTCTTCTTCTTCTTCTCTTCTTCCTTCTTCTCTTCTTCATTTCTTCTCCGGGCCGCTCCGCAGCCATGCTGGCATGGTGGGAGGCTCCCGCTGTGTGACGGCGTCTCTTCGTCTGACGGTTCTTAAATAACGGGGGGCGGGGCCACCCGGTGACCCCGCCCCCCCTCTGACGCACGGGACATGACGGGACTTCCCTGTGGCATTCCCCGTGATGTCACGGGAGAAGAGAAGAAGAAGAGAAGAAGAAGAAGAAGATGAAGAAGAAGATGAAGAAGAGAAGAAGATGAAGAGAAGAGCGGGAGCCTCCCCCCATGCCATGGGTGCGGAGCGGCCCGAGGAGAAGAAGATAGAAGACGCCGCGGAGGAGATGCTGGACGAGAACGCCGGAGGAAGAACCAGAAGAGCCAGAAGAACCAGAAGAAGAAGAAGATGAAGGAAGAAAGAAGAAGCATTTAAATAAAGGAATTGTCAAAAACTGTCTCTTGTCATTTTTAACATTTTTGACAGTTTTTTTGTGAAATGGTAGGGGTAAGTACCCCTTTACCATTTCACACAGGGGGGGGCCGGGATCTGGGGGTCCCCTTGTTAAAGGGGGCTTCCAGATTCCGATAAGCCCCCCGCCCGCAGACCCCCACAACCACCGGCCAGGGTTGTGGGGATGAGGCCCTTGTCTTCATCAACATGGGGACAAGGTGTTTTGGGGGGCTACCCCAAAGCACCCTCCCAATGTTGAGGGCATGTGGCCTGGTACGGTTCAGGAGGGGGGGGCGCACTCTCGTCCCCCCCTCTTTTCCTGCGGCCTGCCAGGTTGCGTGCTCGGATAAGGGTCTGGTATGGATTTTTAGGGGGACCCCACGCCGTTTTTTTTTTTTTTTTAATTTTGGCTGGGGTTCCCCTTAATATCCATACCAGACCTGAAGGGCCTTGTATGGAATTTAGGGGGACCCCCACATCATTTTTTTTTTTTTTTTTTGGTTCGGGGTTGCCCTGTGGGGAATTCCCATGCCGTTTTTATCAATGAACTTCTATGTGTATTGTCGGCAATGCAATAGCCGCGGGTAGTTTTAAATGAGTTTTTTCCTTCCAAATGTCATTTTGCTGTCAGACTGTTCTAAACACAGGAAACATGCGCCCCTTTACAGGCATACTATAGACACCCCCCAGGTACGAAATTTAAAGGGATATTACACTTTTATTATTTGACTTTAAGCATTAATAAAATCACTGTTCCTGAAAAAACTTCCGTTTTTAAAACTTTTTTTTGCATTGATCCATGTCCCCTGGGGCAGGACCCGGGTCCCCAAACACTTTTTATGACAATAACTTGCATATAAGCCTTTAAAATTAGCACTTTTGATTTCTCCCATAGACTTTTAAAGGGTGTTCCGCGGCATTCGAATTTGCCGCGAACACCCCAAATTGTTCGCTGTTCGGCGAACTTGCGAACAGCCAATGTTCGAGTAGAACATGAGTTCGACTCGAACTCGAAGCTCATCCCTACATATGACAGACCCTTGCATCTTTCATCCAGTGCTCCACGTTTTGGATTCTGAGTCATGGGGAAAGCAAAAGAATTGTCAAAGGATCTGCAGGAAAAGGTAGTTGAACTGTATAAAACAGGAAAGGGATATAAAAAGATATCCAAGGAATTGTGAATGCCAATCAGCAGTGTTCAAACTCTAATCAAGAAGTGGAAAATGAGGGGTTCATTTGAAACCAAACCACGGTCAGGTAGGCCAACTAAAACTTCTGCCAGGAAAATTGTTCAGGATGCAAAGAAAAACCCACAAATAACTTCAGGTAACTTCAGGTAAAATAAAGGACTCTCTGAAAACATGTGGCGTGGCTGTTTCAAGATACACAATAAGGAGGCACTTGAAGAAAGATGGGCTGCATGGTTGAGTCGCCAGAAGAAAGCCATTACTACGCAAATGCCACAAAGTATCCCGCTTATAATACGCCAAAGAGCACAGAGACAAGCCTCAAACCTTCTGGCACAAAGTCATTTGGAGTGATAAGACCAAAATTGAGCTTTTTGGCCACAACCATAAATGCTATATTTGGAGAGGAGTCAGCAGGGTCTATGATGAAAGGTACACCTTTCCTACTGTGAAACACGAAGGTGGATCGCTGATGTTTTGAGGATGTGTGAGCTACAAAGGCACAGGAAATTTGGTCATAATTGATGGCAAGATGAATGCAGTATGTTATCAAAAAAATACTGGAGGAACATTTGCATTCATCAGCCAGGAAGCTGAGCATGGGACGTACTTGGAAATTCCAACATGACAATGATCCAAAACACAAGGTCAAGTTGACCTGTCATTGTCTACAGCAGAATAAAATTAAGGTTCTGGAGTGGCCATCTCAGTATCCTGACCTCAATATCATTGAGCCACTCTGGGGAGATCTCAAACGCGCAGTTCATGCAAGACAGCCCAAGAATTTACAGGAACTGGAAGCTTTTTTCCAAGAGAAATGGGCAGCTTTACCATCTGAGAAGATAAAGAGCCGCATCAACAAATACCACAAAAGACTTCAAGTTGTCATTGATGTTAAAGGGGGCAATACACGGTATTAAGAACTGGGGTATGCAAACTTTTGATCAGGGTCATTTGGGTAGTTTCTGTTGTCATTATTATTTAAAAAGAGTAAACACAGTTGATTGATAATAAATGGCTTCAGCCAAACACTAACCATGAGTGAAGGAAAAGTTTTTTGTTATCATTCATATTCTGTCAAAAATGGCCAAGAAATCATAAATTCTGCCAGGGTATGTAAACTTATGAACACACCTGTATATCATTTAAAGTGATAGCATGCCTAGAATCTAAATGGGATTTTCTCTTATGGTCTCAGGCTATCTCACATCAGAAAAATCATTTTTCATATGCTTTGTATGTAAAAGAATTAAGCATAAAATGCACACTAAAATCACTCAAGATGACAGTAAAAAGTAACCGAAAGAAAAGCAATAATGCATCCTATAGACACTATAGTGCAATTGTGCATTCATGCATGCTTTGACTACAGCCAGTACAAATGCAACTTTGCAACCTGCGACTTGTGAATGCATACTGTAACAATACAGACTTGTACTTATGCTGCTATAGTATGTGTTTTTTTTAAGAGCTGAACCTTTGTTTCACAAATATGCCTTTTATACTTTATTCAATAATCCTGGTGTTTATTACATTATTGATTCTTGTGTGTGTGCTTTTTTAGTGCAAAATTTTAACACACATATGCTTATTATAAAATATCTGCGTCTGAAGCAAAAAATAGTGTTTGAATGTTCACGGCAAACAGAGATCGCACATATGTATTGAGCAAGAATGTATGCTTTCAACACTCCATTATTTGATGGTGCTTATTGGATGCCCAAAGGTCTGCAGGTTCATGTGAACCCACATCACAAAGATGCCAATTGCCTTCATAAAGATTTCTTCCTGCTTTTGTGCCTTTTTTAGTAACTCAGGCTCGTTATGCTGTACCCTTCAAATATTTTTTCAAAGGGTATCTTAGTTTTTTTTTAAACTGAACTTTTTTGCTGAGTTTTTAAATGGACTTTTGCACTTAAAAGTCACATTTCCAGGCAGAAAAATAAAAGCAAAAGCATGATGTCTATAGAGGGAATAATAAAAAACAAAAAAAACAAACGAGTTACTTCAGGACTATTAATTGCCATTTACTTCTATAGTGTTTTCTTAATTAAACTGTAATGATTGTATTACTTTATATAACGTATATGATGTAAACAAGCATGTAAAATAAACATGACGCATCTGCCAGCATGCACATACATTGTTTATCTCTCTCCAGTGTTTGTTTAAACAGCAAATATTTTTATTATATGATAATGATTACAACTCACAAGTGTATCAGTCTGCTCTTTATCAAACCAGTGTGGTCCTTATACAGACTCCACCCAGGGAATTCGCTCAGCGTCTGACTGTGGAATTTCTGGCTTCATTAGCATATTTATTGGGCTGGATGGTGCTAGGTTAATTAGCACTATGCTGGGTTAATTAGCACTGTAAAGAAAGAATATATCTTGTTGCCAGTACAAATTTGTCTGTTTTACCAGATTGCTGAGTACCCACCAACAAGCAGCGGACAGGCTGGCTAAAACAATGAAAGGCTTATTTTTTTACATTGCAAGAACAGGGCAGAGGTTTAATTATCCCCTGTAACCTTATGAGGGCATAGTGAAAAAAACAAAAATATGCTGGCCAGTAATCATATTTCTTGGCTAAAACAAGAAACTTTATTTAATCCTATTAGGGAACGTTACCTGCTTGTCTTCAATATTACAATAGGAAGGCTTTCTTTTCTGATGAGGATTTAACTTTCCTTTCTTTTTTTGTATGTCATGGTTAAAGAAATGCTTCCATAGAGTTTGTGTCCCATTGCATGCTTACAACACTGTTGTAAGATCTGTTGAAATAAAATAATCCTTTTTGTTTTTTGGGGGTTTTTTTTGCTGCTACTATGGCACATTGACATTTCTCCCAAACGCTTTTTCCCCTGATGAAGTCGCAAACATGTTGTGAGCACAGTGCATATTGTACTTGTATATTACAAGAAAGCTATGCACTTTTACATTTTCTGCATTTTGGGGGAAAGTTGGCATGATATAGGAATGTAAATTTAAAATAGAGAAATATAAAGGGACTGATACAGCCTGAACAAAAGTAGAGAAATATAAGATATAAAGGTTAATAGCATCTTTAGAGCAAAGAGAAAAAAGTAAAAAATAGCAGGGTATATAGGAAGTAGAAGATATAAAGGGGACCCTAGATAAATTTAAAGTCACCTATTTATAAGAAAAAAATAATTTTTGGTAGCAGTCAGATCCCCATGTTGCACCACCATCACTATTGTTACAGTTTTACATACATTCAGGGATGGAAACAAGGAGAGAAACTTACCTGGAGAAGTTTGTTTTACATTTTAGAAAGTAAAGATTACATTTTAAACCTAATGGGTAAGATGCATTGGAAACACATCATATCCGCAGTACCATGTAGAACAACATAAAGGCTATAAGAAATTATCCATATGGTTAATTGCTTTTTTTATAGCTAATTCTTTACACCTCACATTTTGAAAAAAATATTCTGGTAGCAGATAGCTGTATAAGCAGTTTCAATTATGTAGTTGATATACTGAATGTACAGTGGTAAAGTGGTTTCTATGTTAGCATACAGTTGCTGGAATGCGTGCTACTGTCCTTATCTTTCACTTGCCTACACAAAGTTACTTATTGCTATATGCACAACATTGCAGCTTATAGGATACAAACTAAGCTGAAAAGAACTAGTACTTAATGCAATACGTACAATAGTGTAAATAGGAAAGTTAAAGTAGACTACTTTTCTTTATATAATTATTCTTTTATTAATGTTATCCTTGAGACAAAATGTAAAAAGAAAAGCATTAAAAAAGGTAAAATGTCTAAATTTGACAGCAAATGACAGGTCTGTTAGGATCAACTCTTAAACAAGTTGCCTTAAGTTTATATTGCTTTGTCAAATTATTGCTTCTTATAGGAATTAAGACACAGAGTCAGAAATCCGTGTATCAGTTTCTGAGCATAATGGACTGCTCCCTTTACTTCTTTCAAAGGCCTTTTATAGGCAATTATACAAACAATAGCATCAGCACAACCCCCACAAAGGGCAAGGGTAAACAACAACAGGAGTCACCTGGGCTACAGGCACAAGCTCCAACACCATGGCAATACAGATACAAGGCAACAAAAGCAGCTTCAATCGAGTTCAGCAGCCAAAAGTTACATTCATAACAGATTTACACGTAGGCATTATATTAAGTGAGAACTCTAAATTAAATCCCTGACCTTATCAATTTCCCCCTTTGACATCATCCTCTCCTTCCCCCTGGGTCCTCATGAATAAGTTCTAGTCAGTTTTTCCCCAGAGTCCTTTCCCTGACCGCGAGTTGTCAGAGGGGTAGAACCCATCCCCCTAGGTATTACCAACATCTTAAAATTCAAGAAGAGGAGTTTTATAGGAGTAGGGTGATGTCAATACACATTTATCGGTATGCCCTGTCTATTCTCCTAATTTTCCTATTTATTTTCCTGTATACACATATATTTGTGATTGTAAGTGATATTAATATTAGAATAATAATTACCATTGGACTTAACAACCAGTGAAAGGTATTGGTTGCTGTAGAAGACATTCCACTAAATATATCCCACCAATGTGGTGCAGTATCCTGTTGTATCTGTGAGGAAAGATGTACTAGTCTACCTTTGTCAATAATTGCGGATACAAGGTTATTCTGTAGGGTATGTTCTAGTGTTAATTACCTACATTATAATCCTTATTCATCTCATATCCTGAATCATTTGCTACTTTAGGATCATCTATAGCCCATTCGAAAGTTGTTGTTTCCTCTACTTCAAGTACATTAATACCAGGAGTCCATGCATATATTTGTAAAACAACAATCTTCAACAAAAAAATATGTAAGTAGATATTTCATCATGTTGTTTTCTCGGGTTGTTTCTTGCAATGTGATGCATGTATCCAGGTAGGTTTTCCTTCCAGCTTTACTGAGGTGGCTGTGGTCAAGAGTACTTGGTAAGGACCTTCAAACCTGGGTTCCAATGTCTTTCTGGTGTGTTTCTTTACATATACATAATCCCCTGGTAGCAGCGTATGTGTACCTGTTATTGAATTAGGGTCTGGAAGAGAAGAATACACACTTTTGTGGATCTTAGTTAGACGTTGTTGTAATTGTATCACATATGCAGTCAAACTATCACATTGCAATTGCATACTCTGTGGAAAGTATAAACCTAATCTAGGTGCATTCCCAAAAAGTATTTCGTATGGGGATAATCCTGTTTTTCCTGTTGGAGTGTACCTTATAGAGAATAAAGCCAGAGGCAGGCATTCTGGCCAAGGCTTGTTTAACTCTTGCATGGCTTTTTGTATTTTTAACTTTATTGTCCCATTTACTCTCTCCACTGATCCTGAACTCTGTGGGTGGTAAGGGGTGTGAAAACTTTGTTGAACCCCTAACATGGTCATCACATTCTGCATGATTTCTCCTGTAAAGTTTGTCCCCCTATCTGATTCTATGGTTTCAGGAAGACCAAACCTAGGTATTAACTCAGTGATCAGTTTCTTAGCTGTGGCTTTAGCTGTAGCCGATTTTACTGGATAACTTTCGGGCCAACCTGAGAATAAATCGATACACACGAGGACAAATTCAAAGGGGCCGCTCTTAAGCATTTGTATGTAATCAATTTGCAGTCTCTGGAAGGGGTATTGGGCCCGGACCTGGTGTTTTCGTGGGGTTTTCACTTTCTGTCCTGGGTTATTCAGGAGACAGATTTGGCAGGCTGCACAGTAGTTTCTTGCAGTGCTACTGAATCCAGGGGCGAGCCATCCTTGGTTCACAATCCTATACATGGAATTGGAACTGACGTGTGTGGGTAGGTGAACTGCTGCTGCCATTGCTGGGTACAGAGAGGCAGGTAGGCACATTTTGCCTCCTTCCCTCCATACATTGTCAAGGTCTGGTGCTGCTCCCATCCTGACCCACTTATCTTTCTCGCTCTCCCCTGCTTGCTCCTGTAATTTACTCAGCTGCTGCCATGTTGGTTCTGGGATACTCACCTCTACCGCTGCTAAGGTCTCAGGGCTTCCTTCCCCTAGAGCTGCCTGTTTTGCAGACAAATCTGCAAATGCATTTCCTTTTGCCTCAATTGTTTTTGCGCTCGTGTGTGCCGCTATCTTCATGATGGCCACTCGTTTAACCTTTTGAAGATTGTTCAGGACTCTCTTAATCCCTTCTCCATGTTTTACAGGTGTACCTGCTGCTGTCAGATAACCTCTAGCCCTCCATATGTGGCCATAATCGTGCGCTACACCATAAGCGTAGGCAGAGTCAGTGTAAATATTCCCTTCTCGTCCTTTTAAGTATTCTAGGGCTTGTTCTAAAGCTTTTAATTCTGCTTCCTGTGCTGACATGTGGGCTGGTAAGGCCTGTGCTTCAATTACCTGCGTATCAGTCACTACAGCATACCCTGTGTGATATTTACCCTTGTCATCAGCAAACCTACTGCCATCTATGTACAAAGTGTGCTCAGCGTTTAAAATTGGTGTATCTGTAACATGTGGGAATCCCATTGTCTCCTGTTCCATGAGCTGAAAACAATCGTGTTCATCTACTTCTTTAAACAAAAGAGTGTCAGTGTCCTCATTTCTTTTCTCACTAGTACTACTAGTACTATCATTCCCCCTTGCCAAATCTGGTGACTGAAGAGGCAAAAAGGTGGCCAAATTTAAGGTTGTACAGCGCTGAAAAGTGACATTTGGAGGTAAGAGTAAAGTACACTGTAACCTTAATTGCCTAGCCATTGAAATGTGTTTGGGCTGTACCTGAGACAAGATTGCATGTATGTCATGTGTGGTATGCACTACAACTGTATTGTCTAGAACAATCTCTGATGACTTATCTATGATAATTGACACTGCAGCTACCGCCCGTACACAGGACGGTGAACCTCTGGACACTGGATCTAACGCCGCAGAAAAGTAAGCGACTGGTCTTTGTTTTACATGTGCCTGTGTCAGAACACCTGTGGCGTGTCCAGTGATCTCAGCAACGTACAGATTAAATATCTTGGTGTAATCTGGGATACCAATAGCCGGGGCAGAAATCAACAACTTTTTCAAAGTGACAAACGACTCATGAGCTACTTCTGTAAGCATATACGGTACAATTTTCAAACAATCCTATAATGGCTGCATCAAAGCGCTAGCGTGTGGTATCCATTGTCTACAATATGACACGATACCTAAAAACATACGCAATTGTTTGAAATTCCGTGGGGGTAACATTCCCTTTATCACTTGAACCCTCTCCTCAGTGAGATGTCTCGTACCCTGTGATATACAATGTCCCAAAAAGATTACTTTTTCCTGACACACTTGCAACTTTTTCTTATTAACCTTGCAACCTTTTTCTGCCAAAAATCGCAACAAATTAAGGGTGGTGTGCAAGCTTTCAGTCTTTCACTTATCTGTGGAATTAATCCTTCCATAAATTGTCTATTGAAGGCTCGGATTGTGACTGGCAGGGCCAAGTCCAATCCCTCCTCTGCCATCATACTTTCCATAGATAAGTAAAATTCCGATACAGTCTGTCCTGGCATTTGCTTCATGGGTGATATGGACCCCCTCTCCTGTTGTTTTGCTTGACAAAAAGCTTCTAATCTAGCAATAAAAGGGGCCCTTGAGTCTATATGTCTGACATGTCCTGCCTCCAGGTTGCCATCCCCATCAACTTGTCCTGCAGGTCTGTGTGGACCTATTTTTGTCATAAACTGGTTAAACAGGGTCAGAGTCATTTTGTGTCTGCATAGATCCTCCCCATCCTGCCAGGTCGCTTCATGTGTATTCATTAACTGTGTCACAAATCTACAGAAAGCAGCTGGCTTTGCTACCAGGTCTGGGGCGCTCTGTATTAATGCCATAAGGGTGTCTGCCGACCATGGTGCCCAAGTCCTTATTTGCATTCTACGAGTGACAGTAGGCGGGGCATTTGGATGGGCTGCTTGTCCAAATTCTGGATTGTTTACCTGAACAATGCGTGTATCAGTGCGTACGGGAGCTACAGTTTCTGGATGAGGTTTTTGTGCCCCACAATGCACACATTCTACTGCCCATTCTGGGTTTTGTGCTCCACAATCCTGACAAACCCATCCTCTCCCCTCAAGTACAGGATATATCTTGTGTGGTTTGCGTTCTACGTCAGTGTATGGGGGTGGGATGGCTGAGCTGGGAGCCTCGACATTTTTTGTTCTTCTATCTTTCATATCCCAACCATCACAATCTGGATTATATTTCCACCCCTCTTCTTTCGCTCTATTTGAGACCTTAATTAAGCATTGAACCTGACTCATCCATTGCTTCTCTAACACCTCTCCTTGTCTGTCCCTTTTTATTTCACTTTTTTTCACAATTTTTTTTCACTATTTCACTCCATACATCCGGGTCTAAACCTGCTGCTCCTTTCACCTTAAATTTACGAAAGACATCCTTTAAGTCCTATGCTTCATCTTTCCCACAGATGTTTTTAATTATCTGTGGCACCGTATAGTGCGCCACAATTCCCTGACGGGGTTTTGTGTTCCTCTGGCCCATTCTAACAGTCCTGCCTAGGTAGCGTGTGGGACACTTAGTGTACAATATAATGCGGCTACAACATATACAAGAATGAATAATTACTTTATATGCTAGCCCAATAACAAACCAGCTAAGTTACACTAGTTCCTCATTGCCTTCCTCCTAGGGTGCTAGAATACTAAAAACCTCTCCGGAATGAGATTTCTGAGATCGAATTACTTTATATGCTAGCCCAATAACAAATAATTACTTTATATGCTAGCCCAATAACAAACCAGAATGCGGCTACAACATATACAAAAATGCGGCTACAACATATACAAGCATTCCTTTAAGTGGCCAGGTATCCGACTAGATCTCCGGACTTTATGGAGACCTTATTCCCCCCCCCCCCGTATCTGGTATCCCTCTCATGCACTCTTATCCCTGCTTTATGGAGCAGACAGGGCTTATACTCTCAACCCGTCTATGGTTTATGAACTAAATTGAATATCAAACGTAAGCGTCAGACCCCCCGAAAGGCGCATTCCGTTGCTCATTGGGATGATATTCTTTCAATTCATACCAACCTTGGCAAGGCTCATTCACTTTCTCAACAAGACAGACAAGACAGACAACAAATAAACAAATAATCCCAGCAATATAAACCAAAATATGCAGTAATTCTAGACTCACCACTACAGAGGCTGGTGTTTTAAAACCAGGAGAACCGTAACTGACAGAACGGATAGGCACAAATCAGGGGAGCACAGAATATAAGAAAAATAAAGCTTTTTCTTTCCTGCGCAGGTTTTCGATCTGTGGTTCCCGGAATGCCTGTCCTTTTGTTCCGTCAGCGTAGCTCAGCCACCTCTTGTAGTATCATCGGTGAGTCCCTGTTCTTCGGGCGCCAAAATGTTAGGATCAACTCTTAAACAAGTTGCTTTAAGTTTATATTGCTTTGTCAAATTATTGCTTCTTATAGGAATTAAGACACAGAGTCAGAAATCCGTGTATCAGTTTCTGAGCATAATGGACTGCTCCCTTTACTTCTTTCAAAGGCCTTTTATAGGCAATTATACAAACAATAGCATCAGCACAACCCCCACAAAGGGCAAGGGTAAACGACAACAGGAGTCACCTGGGCTACAGGCACAAGCTCCAACACCATGGCAATACAGATACAAGGCAACAAAAGCAGCTTCAATCGAGTTCAGCAGCCAAAAGTTACATTCATAACAGATTTACACATAGGCATTATATTAAGTGAGAACTCTAAATTAAATCCCTGACCTTATCAGGTCATTTACAGTTTCTTTTTTCAAAAAAACGCACACAAACCCCACTAAGGGTCTGCTATGTATCTGAGAGACAGCGGGGTTTGCTTGGGGTTTATTTTTTAACCAAGCTGGCAATTGATAATTCGCCAGCAATTTAAACTGTGTGTCCCCCCAAAACACACACCAGACTGGAAAGGATTTTAAGGGGGTACCTCACACAAAAACATGTGCAAAGTACCCCTAAAAATCCATACCAGGCCCTTATTCTAAGCATGCAGCATGGCTGTCCAAAAAGGGAGGAGACAAGCTTGCGCTCCCCCTGAACCATTCCAGGTCACATGCACTCAACACCCCTGGCAAAGCACTTTGTCCCAATGTTGATAAAGACAAGGGCGTCATCCCACAACCCTGACTAGTAATTGTGGGTGCCTGCAGGCAGGGGGCTTATCAGAATCTGTAAGAACCCTTTATTATTAAAGGGCTCCCCAGATACTACCACCTCCTATGTGAATGAGCCAGGGCTATAGAGTACCCCTACTCTTTCATAATAAAAGAAGTGTAATCTAGAAATAAACACACAAAAATTTGATAAGTCCTTTAGTTAAAAAAAATATATAAAAAATAAAAATTGTCCCCCATTGCAAATCTATCTTCAATAGAAATGCTGAACGCCCTCAGAAAAAAACCTGGATAACACAATTAATCTTAAGAACACCACTAGCTGAATGACAGCTCACCGAGCTGTTGTCAGCCCTATAAGGGAAAGTGGGGATGGTAATGACATCATTGACCAAATATGGCCACGTCCAATGGTCAATGTAATTGCCCAAATAGGGCCAGTGGCCTTATTTAGGCAGTGATGTCATGCTATTCCAGCACATTTCCTTATCTGGCGGGGATACCTGGTGATGTCAGTGGTTCCTAGGGATGCTGCAGGTGCAAGGACCCTCATTTTCCAGTGACAGCAAGAACCACTCATCCATACTTATGGCATATTTTTGGTAGAATACAACAGAATACAAACTGTGCACAACACAGAGCCCTGGTATGACCCTTTCACATGGGTGTTCAGTCTAGATCCATCTGTCAGTTTTTTTGTTAGATTCAGAAAGAACCACAATGTATGTCTTTGGGTTGGTGGATGTAATAGAATATATGACTGTGTCTGCCTACATCTGAGTTGGTTTATGTTTGCAGAAAAAAACAGAAAAGGTCTGCATACTTTTTGTTTTTTTTTTGTGGATGTAAACCAGTGTCAACTGAACTGAGGACAGATGTTGCAAAATGATTTAAACTGATGTAAACTAAACTGAACTGAAGAAGAATGTGCAAACTGAGGAAGACTAATGTAACCTGAATTAGCCTATTTTTCAGACTTACAAGTCTATGCTTGTATGTTTACAAGCTAAATCATTTTTTTTTTTGCTAGAAAATTACTTAGAACCCCCAAACCTTATCTTTTTTTCCAGACACCCTAGAGAATAAAATGGCAGTCATTGCAATACTTTATGTCACACCGTATTTGCTTGGCGGTCTTTTGGGAAAAAATACTCTTTTTTGAATTAAAAAATAACAGTAAAGTTAAGTAAAGCCCAATTTTATTTTTAAATTGTGAAAGATAATGTTATGCCGAGTAAGTTGATACCCAACATGTCACGCTTCAAAATTGCGCCCGCTCGTGGAATGGCGACAAACATTGACCCTTAAAAATCTCCAAATTTCTACAGGTTACCAGTTTTGAGTTACAGAGGAGGTCTAGTGCTAGAAATATTGCTCTCACGCTAGCGATCACGGTGATACCTTATATCTGTGGTTTGAAAACACCGTTTTCATAAGCGGGCGTGACTTACGTATGCATTCGCTATACAAGCGAGCTCGGCGGGCCAGGGCGCTTTAAAAATTTTTTATTATTATTTATTTAACTTTTATCTTTTATTTTTAGAAAGTGTATAGGAAAACACTGCGCTAACTAAAATGAAAAAATGAGCAGCTACATACAGTATGACAAGTACAATAAAGAGGATGGTGAAAAAATGTAGCTCATGACAAACATACAAAGATATTGTGATATTAATGTAAACCTAAAAGTCCATATAACTAGAAGTCCATATAAAGGCCAGTAGGCTAAATAGGTGACAGGCAAAAATTATTGCCTGTAACAAAGATATATGTGATGAAAAATGTCCAACAATGTGTAAACACAAAAACAGCAACCAAAAAGTGTGAATCCCAGAGTGTTGACAATGGATGCGCTGATCCGTCCGTGGGAACAATTTCAAATGGAAACAACATCAATGGCTGGATAGTAAGTGTATGCTCTTACCAGATCAGGTGGACTCTGCTGTCAGCGACATAGAATCTTAAAGGCAGTGTGCCACACATGGCAGATGTAGGGATATCCTAGTGGTTGGGACCTCTGCGACGGACTCCAAGAGAACTCCAAGGACCATACAAGTCAGCCGGCACTTCTGGAACGAGAGACTGGAATCTTGTAGGGAGGGTGTACCAGGGCGGGACACCCACTCACATCAGGATAATATGTGGAGAAAAGAATAATGCTTCCACATAGTGCAGGTAAAAACGGGGGGGGGGGGGTATTTTATGTCTAAAAAAACAATTATAATAAAAAGTGATCACGATAAAAAGAGGGGCAACATGGAAAGTGATATGGCATCCCTACGCGTTTTCGACCTACTGGTCTTTAACTGGGGCATAGATCACCTCTTCCACATTGCCTATATATATAAGTATAATAAATAATACAGGACCAATCAAACAGGTAGGAAAAAATTACTTCATCCCATTGGAATAGAATGGTCACCTGACTAACAAACCCACAACTTAGTCAAATAGACCAATGGTATATGAAGACTGCAGGACATGCGGGCTGAGCAGCCAACCAGCAGACCGACTGGAAGATCAAGTTGCCATGGCCGCAGGTCCGCATGGCAAACAAAAGGAAGATCAAGTCATCACTTTTTATTATAATTGTTTTTTTAGAAATAAAATACCCCTGTTTTTACCTGCACTATGTGGAAGCATTATTTTTTTCTCCACATACTATCCTGATGTGAGTGGGTGTCCCGCCCTGGTACACCCTCCCTGCAAGGTTCCAGTCTCAAGTTCCAGAAGTGCTGGCCGACTTGTATGGTCCTTGGAGTTCTCTTGGAGTCCGTCGCAGAGGTCCCAACCACTCGGATATCCCTACATCTGCCATGTGTGGCACACTGCCTTTAAGATTCTATGTCGCTGACAGCAGAGTCCACCTGATCTGGTAAGAGCATACACTTACTATCCAGCCATTGATGTTGTTTCCATTTGAAGTTGTTCCCACGGACGGATCAGCACATCCATTGTCAACAGTCTGGGATCCACACTTTTTGGTTGCTGTTTTTGTGTTTACACATTGCTGGACATTTTTCAACACATATATCTCTGTTGCAGGCAATAATTTTTGCCTGTCACCTATTTAGCCTACTGCCCTTTATATGGACTTCTAGTTATATTATCTTTTATTTTTATACTGTCCTTTAAAAAAAAAAAAATTTGGGTCACTTTTATTCCTATTACAAGGGATGTAAACATCCCTTGTAATAGAAAAAAAGCATGACATGACCTCTTAAATGTGAAATCTGGGGTCAAAAAGACCTCAGATCTCACATTTACACTTAAATGCAATAAAAAAATAAAAAATAAATAAATAAATGTTTTGGGGGGTTTTTTGCAAAAAAAAAAAATCCCTTTAAGACCATTGGGCGGAAGTGACGTTTGACGTCGCTTCCGTCATCCAATGGTATGGAGCTGAGCGGGGGCCATCTTTCCCGCATCCAGACTCACAGGGGAAAGGACACAATCTTTATCTTTCATATAAAAGTGGTCTCCGCGGCGGAGTCACCGCAAGATCACTTATCACTTTTATCAGGGGCGGGAGAGGGCCCGCCGCACTCCGGTCATCTCCACTGCTTACCGGAACCGTCGGTAGCGGCGGAGACAACAGGAGTGCGGTGGGAGGGGGGCCCTCTCCCTCCCCCAATAAAAGTGATCTTGTGGTGACTCCGGCGCAGAGACCACTTTTATCTGAAAGAGGACCGTCCATCATTGAAGAGGATACCGGGTTTATGGCATTTCTGCTTGCACACGATTTGGATGATGAAAATCAGCAGAGCTTCACAACATTTACCAAGCTTTGGGGAAAATTAGTGCATCAGTGCAACTGCCCTTGCAGAATGCACGGGAAGCCTACAGGTAGTAAATCATGTTAAATTCTGGCTATTTGTAGAGCTAAAAGACAAACTATAGTCAAAAAAGGCATTAGAAGGCTGGGAACTGCTGTAGGGGAGCAGCACTCCAATGTGATTATTTTCAGATGAAAAGGAGGATTTTTGAAGTAGCATTTAAAGCTGTGCAAGCTTTTTTATCAAACATAATAAGCTTGTTATGACTGGCAAATAGAAACTGTCCAGTTATTTGCTGTGACCAATCTCTATCAACCTCTCATTAAGTTTTAAGAGACAGCAGATGATACAGCAATGTAAAACTAGCCAGTAACAGTACATTTTTAATAAGGAAAAATTGGCTGAAATGTACAAGAGAAGTACAGGCAGGTATTGTGATACAATAATTAGGAGACCACAGATGACACAGCAGTGAAGAATGGCCAGCAGCAGGACAGTTTTAATAAACAAGGCTAGGCTCAAATTTACAAGAGACAAAGAGCTCAGGCTGGTGCTTTGTGATTGTCTGTGTCCAAGGCCCATTATTCACAGGTAATCACTCCAAGAGTGATAACATGCAAGTGGTTGTGATTAGCTGCAGGAGCTGTCAGCCTCCTATTGCTTTCAATAGAACTTCCACCCGCAGGAAACCACCAGGAATCCCCTGATTAAATGCGGGAGAACCCCACTGGTTCTCCCGCATGTAATCACTAATGGCCCAGTTCACAAGTGTGAGGCCTAATAGACTAAAATGTACTAGGGACAAAGATCACAGACAGGTGTTTTACTACAGTAATTAAGAGACCAGAGATGATACAGTGGTGTGAAACTGGCCAGCAGCAGAACAATTTTAATGAGCAAGACTAGGCCCAAATTTACTAAAGCGCAGACTGGGAATTTACTAAATTAGGATACTGCAGAAGACACAGCTGTGTAAAATTGACCAGCGGCAGTACAGTTTTAATCAGGAATAATAGGTCTAACTTATGTATGCCTAACCTTTAGGGGAGTGTAGTTAATATGAGTGATAAATATAATAATAATAATGATAATAATAATAAATTCACAAAACAAATAAAAGTCCCAAAATTCCTGAAAAAGCCGCAAAAAACAGCAAAAAATGCCATCTAACTTAAAATAAAGGCCCTATCAACATAAAAAAAGCAAAAAAAACAATGCACCCCAAAATAAATAAAAACTCAAAACACCACACCCTGAAACTAAGGCCTTCACTGCACTGGCGTTCAGAGCTGGGACTGTATGATGATTTCCTGTGGTATAGCCACATACATTTAGAAGACATTTTCTATAAACACCTAACATTTTAAATGGATAGCCCTGTTCTTGTTTGTACTTCTGAAATTCCATGACACCTTCTTGCGGTGCAAATGCACTTTGATACAGTATGATACAATATGATATATTGCTGCGGTAGTTATTTATGCTGCAGAAGCAGAATGAGCTGATAGGTTTGGCATACTGCTGGCAGAGTAGATTTTAAAGTGCAGTTGAACTCAAAAAGTTAAGATTTGCTATGCTAAGAGAAACATATAGAAATATTAAAAGTGTCCGAGCAGTACAAAACTTCTTTTTGTCTTGAATTCCTCCTAGAAAGTGTAGTGTACTCCCTGGCATGTACAGGTAAGTGTGCTTTGGTACTCTTTACTTATCTGTTAAGGGCAGTACAAAACAAAAACAACGTAGAAAGTAAGAGAATCTGGATATTGTGCTACATTTTTTGTTTTTCGTTTTGGATAGTACAAGATGTTCAAAATTCCTTTTAAGACTTTTATATTGCAATCTGTCTCAATAGGTGAATTTTCATTTACTTCATTTACTTCCTGTAGACACAAAAGGAAACGATGGGAAGATTGCCCTCTAACTATCTCCCATTCTGTTGACAACTCAAAATGATTTTACAATGGTCACCAGCATAAACAGAGAAGGCAAATCTATTTAAAGCAGATATAGACAGGAATAAAACAGAGGTTTTTACCTCTCTTGCAATTAACCTTAACTTAGTGTTCTAATGGCAAGCAAAATGCATGTTACCCAGTGTTGCTGATTTTGTGTATTTAAAAGTACTTTCAGAACTTTGATAATACAATACATGCAAGACCGCAATCAAGGAGAGACACAGAAACATTTGTTAAATGAAAAACATCTGTATGAACCTATCCACAGCAGGCCACAAATTGCCACATTTGTCAGATCAGCATAACTGGCAGCTCAATAAACATCGTATCAAGGTCACAAATGTGAAGGAGTGAAAAAAAACTTGGTTGCGTGAGATTCAGAGTTGGATGACGACCAATCTTTATAACAGGAATATATTGTATATGTACAGCTTCTATAGAACAATGTTGTACTTTTCACTAAAGACTAGAAAAGCACTGAGCACTATTTACAAAAAATATTTCTTTAAAATCGTGTTTATTATAGTATGCAATAAGAAGTGATGAATATTATCACATAGAAATGCTTTGTGTGGAAATCCCTGGCTATTTACATGCTGTAATCTGAATGGGATAAAAGAAAACCACTAAAAGATGAATTAATGCAATAGCACATTCCCTACCTGACAAAACACATGTATAAAATAATGTAAAAACCTTGTGTGTACAAAAACCTGTCTTTATACAGTGATAAATAGATCCTATTAGCTGGACTTCAGGCTTCTACTGAAGTTTATTGAACTACGCAGTTTTTCAATAAAATTGTTAATATGTTTCTGGTGGACACAGATCATTTGCAATAGAGGTTTAGAGTTAAGAGTTTTTATGCTAATAAAAGGGGGAATATGCAGACATGCAAAATGTGGTGGCATTCATTATAAAACGCATTGATGTATTAATGCTAAGTTGCTTATAATCAAAGGGCTGCTTTTTACATTTTTTTTTCTGTTCCTGAATCATTTTGATGTAGAGAGCTTGATGAGTTAGCAATAAATTAAATAGCTCTGCTGCTGTCCAAGGAAGCATACACGTCAGCATTGGATGGAAACATAGCCACTGTAGGATCAATTTTACACATTTAAATTATGTTTTGTTTATGTTTTTGTAGCACTAATATTAAAAGTGTAATATTGAAAAAAATGTATGCTTTATGCGGAATAGAAACTGAAATAAATAGTTTTATCAAGTATAAATGTAATTTATAATTTGATAACGCTACTATTGTGCATGTATGTAAAAAAAAAAAAAATTATTGTGCATAGCATGTACATAATATTTTTGCATAATGATATATAATAAGTAGAGACCAGACAATCCACCAGCACAAATCTGTCTATGCCATTGATTATATGGACTTGCCATCTGTGGATAAAACTGGTATTCTAGATCTTGAAAAGTTACGTTAGATTATAACTACTGCATTTGAAAGGTATTTAAAGCCCATATATTGGTAAAACTTTATCTTCATCCCACCCCTCCCTCCTGCCTCTTTCGAACCCATTTAGCATTAATTAAAAAAAAAAACACATTTAGGTACACCACCCAGCTCCTAGCTGATGGGGGTAATTCCAAACTGCAGTTGTGCCTACATTGTGCCTACACCATATGGCCCCCTTGCACTCATATCATCACTCTGGTCTATCATCTTGATCTTGAGAGGACCCCACCACTAGACAGCCAATAGGGGGGTGTTCGCATCACTTAGGAAGGTACATGGAAGAGATGCTGAACTTAGATGATACCTGAACAAAGACAGTACTGTACTTCTGGAGAGAAAAAAAAACAGATGAAGGCAATGACAAGGGGAGTACACTGATCTCTGTGAGTAAAGACTACTTAAATGTTACACTTAAAGTTAATTAACAATCATGCACTTAACCTGAAAAAAAGGTTTTTTTGCTAGATCTGCTTTAAGGGTAGATATGTTATGACCCAGCTAGTAGAAGTGAAAAGATCTGACTAAAAAAAGTAAAGTTTGTGAAGGCCTTCTTTCAGAATTGTATAGTGGAGATGTTTTTTTTAAATAATTAAATATCTACCTATGCAAGGGGTGAATGCTGTACATTTTATCTAGCTCAATATTAAAATAATTTAACATATTTCCTTCTTCCTAGTTACCATGCAAAAGAAATAACATTGCTATCATCTACTAAAGCTGAGTAAATCTTTCAAAGCTCCAAGCAAGCATGTTATCTGTTTCTTCAATCCACCACTGAGTTCACTGTTTAAATTGTTTTTATTTCTAGACAATAGTTCCATTGTGCCTAAATGAAAGTAGTTTAGTAAATGGGCCCTAGGGATAGGTAATATATCACACTCACAAGTGCTTAAGACCATGGTATATTTGCAACTTAAAAAAATCACTATAATCCTCAGTTAACATTTCAGAAGATTACTTGTTTAGCAAAATGATTATGTGCAATATATATATATATATACAAAAGAGTACCAATAAGTGAGATAAATTTTCTTATATAAAAGTAAAACAATAGGAGTTAAGTAGTGGGAAATAAATGTACATTAAGAGGAGTAAACATGAAAAAAGATAGGGGAATTAGAATCTATTTGGAATAATTTCCCAGACATTGCTGAAGAAAGAGCCCATTACGGATTGTAGCATGTCACCTGTTAAGGCCATTCAGATGTTATAAGGAGTATACTGTTTCATGCGTTTTCAGCTGGGGGGACCTTGTCTGCATTTGAATGAAACACTATTCAATATTACTAAGTAGAAGATTGTGTAAGTGATAGACATGTACATCCATACACCTGTGACCTATTTAAAATAGGCATGGCTTGAAATTCTTACAAGTTGCCCTGGGAGCATTCATTTCATTAAGTTAACCCTTTTGAGGAACAATTTAAAACTACACTAAAACAGCACGTATTTTTAATTTTAAAGTGTATGTATAGTCAAAACTGTTTTGGTGACAACTGTCTAAAGGGGGAATTCTCCTTACATTCTAGCGATTTCCTCACTGTTGCATCTTCAGAACAATAAGTGAAGAGAAATCAAGAAAAGTTTTGGCTATACACACTTTTTATGGAAACTATGACTAAATAAAAACAACTTTTTGTTTTAAAAGCGTCCTGGATGATTTTAATCTTTTGAATATCCGTGTGTAGTTTTTTGGTTTTTTTTGGTACAGGAATACTGTCGTAAAAAAGTTTGTAGCACATGACATTTTGGCAACAGAAAATTATACATGAGTAAGCTTTTGCAATCAATATACATTTATAGTGCATATAATGTTTCAGTGAATCAATAATCAAACCTACAAACGAAAAGTCCTTAAAACTGTCAACCCTTATAATGCATCTAATTAGGGTTGTCCCGATACCACTTTTTTAGGACCGAGTACAAGTACCGATACTTTTTTTCAAGTACTCGCCGATACCGATTACTGATACTTTTTTTAATGTCATGTGGCACTGTTTTTTTTTTTGTTTTTCTTTAGGGGGGGGGGGAGTGAACGGTGTGTGTGTGTTTTTTTTTTTTTTTTTTCATTTACATTTATTTTTTACAATTTTTTTTTTTATTCTTTATTGCACTATGTGTGTATTTTTTTTTTTTTAATCAGCCCTGTTGGGGGGCTTTGGTGAGATATCAGGGGTCTTAACAGACCTCTGATATCTCCCCTTTGAGACAGAGAAAGAGACAGAGGATAGAGATTCCCCAGTCCCTTTCTCTGCAGCCTCAGCTGCACTGACAATGAATGGAGAGAAGACAGCGGCTCCTCTCCATTCATAAACTGACACATCGTAATCACAGGAGATTACAATGTTTCAGTTATGTGAATAGACAGAGTCAGCTGACTCTATCCATTCACACAGCGGAGAGAGACAGCAGAACGGAGGGGACAGAGAAGGAGAGGGGGACAGCGGAAAGCCGGAACGGATGGGGACAGCAGAGGGGGACAGAGGAACGGAGGGGGACAGAGCAAAGAAGCAGGACAGCGGAGGGGGACAGAGGAACGGAGGGGGACACAGCAACGGAGCAGGACAGCGGAGGGGGACAGAGGAACGGAGGGGGACACAGCAACGGAGCAGGACAGCGGAGGGGGACAGAGGAACGGAGGGGGACTAAGGGGGATGAGGTGACAGTCAGCGGTGATCGTGTGTGGGGGAGTTACAAGCACCGATCACCGCTGTATGTCACTAAGCAGCTGAAAGCCGCGGGGGGAGAAGCTTGTAACTCCCCCAGGCGCCGATCACCGCTGACAGTCAAGGTATCGGGGGAAGCATCGGGAGCATTTGCCCGAGTAAAAGTACTTGGGCAAATGCTCGGTATCGGTGCCGATACCGATACTAGTATCGGTATCGGGACAACCCTACATCTAATCCTTAACTTTTAAACTTGATGTGAAGGTATCCCAAAATAAGATGATACCTAATAGTCATAGAGTCTAAAACAGCAATATTTGGTTTGGAAAAAATGGTTTTAAAAATGAGCCTGTCTTTGCACTATACTCCAAGATATGCATCTGGATGATAGGGATAATTTGCATGGCCCCATCCACTGTCCAGAATTGAGAAATAATACTCATGGGTTATGTGATGAATGAGACCCGAGAACACCTTCTTTTCTAAGAGGGCTTATATGTATTGTTATTATATAAAAGAGATGGTAGGAGAGGGCTGATATCATCATCAGTATTATTATTATTATTATTATTATACCAGGGCAGGGAAGTGAGAAGGGGGATTCCCTTATTAATACACCAATACAGGAAGGAGAGGAGGAGTCCTGACATGAATATTACACCAGGTTGAGGGATGAAATTCTTGTACCAGGGCAAGGGAGGTGATGAGGAGGGTCTGACAATATTATACCCAGGTGAGGTGGAGGGGCCAACTTTATTATTTTACCATGACAGGGTGGTGAGGAGGGGCTGCCATTATTATACCAGGACAGGGAGGTTTGGGGTTGGCCTGACCTTTGTTATTCCAGGAAAGGAAAGTGAAATTTCATCCTACACCTAACTAGCCTTAAAACTATCCCCCCCCCAACATGTATAATAACTAACCTGTGTAAGAAAGATGTATATAATTACCTATTTTCAGCCTGCTCCAGGCCAGTCGCATGATCTCCTGTGTCTGTCAGCGGTGGCGGCTGCAGGGGGGAGGAGGGAGCGCTCCGACAACAGCTAGTAAACCCTGGAGCAGTAACGTCACCCATAGCATTCAATGGCCCATCTGTTGTTGGTGCTCCCTCGTTTCCCCTGCAGCCGGTGCTGGCCGACTCAGGGAAGCCTGATCACATTATTGGACCAGAGTGGACTGAAAATATATGGTAGGGTATTTGGATCCTGTCTAAAAATTGGCCCTAGTATGTATATGTATGAATGTGATTTAGGGAATTTAGATTGTAAGCTCCTTGAGGGTAGGGACTGATGTGAATGTACAATATATATGTAAAGCGCTGCATAAATTGACGGCGCTATACAAGTACCTGAAATAATAGTAATAATAATAATGTCTACTTATGCATTTAATTAGGGTTACCAAAAAATTCTGGAGAGAGGAATCAACCCCATGACTGATGGTTGACTTCTAGATGTAAATTCCATTAGGGTTAGGTTTAAGAAACTAAAAAAAACTTACTTTCCTATGTCACAATAGAGATTATATGTTCACTAGTCTGATTTATCTGTCTGGAGTCTAAGGCTGGCTTCACACCTATGCAAATTTTTTTTTCTTTCAATAGTTTTTATTTATTTTCATTGAAAGGCAGTAACATGTAGTAGCAATAAGTCGTTTAAACAGTTACACAAAGGATTAGAGTACAAGCATAAAGATAACTATGAGACCAGTATTTCAGGTCCAAATACCAGGGGTGGTGCAGGAAAGAACTTACAGTGTTAAGCAAATTCAAGGTTTACTAACAGTAATTGGGGTGTCCACGCTGTGGGCTGGGTCTTCTCTTCCTAGATCCCCATTGGGATCCAGTTTCATTGGAAGAGAGCTCAGCGTATTCATTGTTACCAGGAGTATCAGTAGGAGTTATCATTGGAGAGGGAGTAAACCAGTGTTGAGATACCAAGAGGACCAAGGAGACCATTGAGTAGTGTGGGATTGGACGTGTCCAGAGCTGGTCATCATGATCTGTTCATGTGAGCAGTGTAAATTAATGAGATCTATTGAAAATCCCCAACCAATATTGAAGAATGTTGGGGCATTGCCATAGAACGTGAAGAAGATTACCGGGTAGTCCGCAGTGTCTACACCTATGCAAATTTGATGTGGGTTTCCCCGCATCCAATTCACATGATGGGAGATTGTGACCAGCTCTCTATGGTTCACATATCTCCGTTGCGGCTGCGGAGCGGCTTGCACAGGAATGCTGTGCATCTTTGGCTCCATTTTAGGGTCAAATTCAGCCAAAAATTTGGCCCCGATTTGTCCCTGAAACAGAGAACAGGGACACACCGGACCCCTGCTGCGAGCCGCATCTGTTGGAGGTGTGAACCCAGCCTAAAACATCCAAAATGCATAAACAACAGTTATATTTATTTCCAGTCACTAACCATACCCAATGATCTCCTTATTTTATAATACTCTTACTTGCCTTTCCTGTCCCAGTGACCACTATCAAGCAACATGGGGAAATGCAGGAAGACAAGAGAAATCTGTTGCCAAGCAAAGGGGATTTCAGGCAGGCCTCATAAATCAGCTGAGTGAAATCTTTTGTATAGACTGCAAAGAGTTCATTTAGTTTTGGCCCTAAATCATTTAACCCTTTTGCTGTCGGAGTTTGCACACATGTTTTGCACACAAGCTTAAAATACCGATTTAGACATGAGGACAAGTTAAGTTAAAACCCCCAAACATTATATATTTACTGAAAGCAGAGACCCTGAAGAATCGAATAGCGGTAGTTATGTCAGGGATGGGCTCTCAGCCTTTCCTTCTCTGTGCTCAGGTTGCTCAGCTGTCAGTTACTCATCGTTCCACAGTGGCTCACCTGTTGATCATCTCTTGCTCGTCAATCAAGCCCACAGGCAGCCCCTTCTGGCTATTTAAATTGCCTGGTTCATTTTGTCAATGCCTTCACCTTGGTCAACATATCTAGAGACTCTCTGCTGTGTTCCTGTTGAAGACTTGCCTGGCTGATGTCCCTTCTGGTTCATGATCCTGTCCATGGCCTCTGACTACGCTGATCTCTGGCTTTCTTATTTCCTGGCTTGTTCTGATTAAACGGATTTGGCTAACAAACCCTAGTTATGTTTTGACTACATTTACCAGTTGTAATATTTTTACCATTTTATTAAAAGGTGTGATTTATACTGCATTTTTTGTCTCCGTCTGTTCCATGGTTCCTGACAGTAGGCGAAGGCCATAAATTCTGAAGATGGAGGCAAACCACCTAGTGGTAATATTTTTTTCAGGTTGAATGAGCAGGATCACCACATGGATCAGTTTACAGACGCTCCTGATTCGCACTGCTCACCTGGATCCTCCCACTGTGGCTGTTGCAGTACAACCTGTGTTGCAGGCTGGTTCTGCTGCTGCTCCAGTCTCTGTGCAGGCACCCGCCTTGAACATTACCTCTGTAAGAGGTATGTCGGGGGGGCGTGACCGGATGTTGAGGTGAGGGAAGGCGCTGCGGCCGGACCTAGCCCTCGCCCCTCGCTCCTACTCCTGACATGAAGACATAGCGCGGCCCGAAAGAGATGCCAGAGAGGGGGAACGCCCGGAGTGCTCAGAAGCCGACGCGGTTGTGGCACGTTGTTTCGCAGGGAGCTGCGCTGGGTCACTCGCACTGAGCTATCCCTAGAGTGGTATCAGCGGAGCCTATCCCAGTGAGAGAGGGAGGCGCTGACACCCGGGATTGAGCAGAGTTGCTGGAGAGCCCTTGGCAGAATCGAGCAGGAGAAGATACTGTCCTCAGCGTTGGAGGGGTGAGTAAGCTGTATATTGCATACTCACCCGAAGCATATCATAGTGTAAAGTTCCCCTGGAAAAAAGTATTTACAGCCGCCAACCCAGTGTGAGAAGGAGGTGCACAGACCCAGGATAGAGCGGAGACTAGTATCCCGGAGAGAACAGCGGGACCCTGTCGATATGACGAGGAGGAAGGGGATGGAGGACGGGCCAGCTCAGGAAGGGATAGGGGCCCCTGGACTTCACGGCACTAAAGAGAAGGTGAACCAAGTGGCTGCCAAGTTGGAACGCTTTGCGCATACTCCAAATCAAACCCCTAAAAAGGCCAGCAGTACAGGGGGAGGTCAACATCAAGCTAGCCACCCTGGGAGGAGAAGCCAGACCCATGATAATGGGACTATGGCAGCTATATCATCAGCGGGTCCGGCAGCAAGCGGGGTCCCGGAAAAGCAATCGGTTTTGGGTGCGGAGGGGGCAACAGGAGGCGGTCAGTTTGTACTAGCAAATGAGAAAGAGCCATCCCTGAAAGCCATTTTCTTGGCTATCAACAACTGTAAGCAATAGGGATGAGCCGGACACCCCCCGGTTCGGTTCGCACCAGAACCTGCGAACGGACCGAAAATTCACACGAACGTTAGAACCCCATTGACGTCTATGGGACTCGAACGTTCGAAATCAAAAGTGCTCATTTTAAAGGCTGATTTGCATGGTATTGTCCTAAAAAGGGTTTGGGGACCCGGGTCCTACCCCAGGGGACATGTATCAATGCAAAAAAAACTTTTAAAAACGTCAGTTTTTTCGGGAGCAGTGATTTAAATGATGCTTAAAGTAAAAAAAAAAAAAGTGAAATATTCCTTTAAATATCGTACCTGGGGTGTGTCTATAGTATGCCTGTAAAGTGGCGCGTATTTCCCGTGTTTAGAACAGTCCCTGCACAAAATGTCATTTTTAAAGGAAAAAATCTCATTTAAAACTGCTTGCGGGTTTAATGTAATGTCGGGTCCTGGCAATATGGATGAAAATCAGTGAGACAAACGGCATGGGTACCCCCCAGTCCATTACCAGGCCCTTTGGGTCTTGTATGGATATTAAGGGGAACCCCGCACCCAAATTAAAATAAGGAAAGGTGTGGGGCCACCAGGCCCTATATACTCTGAACAGCAGTATACAGGCGGTGCAAACAAGACAGGGACTGTAGGTTTGTTGTTAAGTAGAATCTGTTTGGAATTTTGAACGGGTACATTTTTAACGTGTTTAGCTCCAGCCAAAAAAATCTTTTTTAAGCTTTTTGGAAAACATAGGGAAGGGTTATCACCCCTGTGACATTTGTTTTGCTGTCTTTCCTCCTCTTCAGAAGATTTCACCTCACTTTTTGTCCCAATGACAAATGTTTTTTGAAAATTTGGGTTTTTTTGTGGAACAAGGATTGGAAAGCATCAGTGGAAAGGAGAAATGTTTTTCCCATATTAACTCTTACAGGAGAGAATTTCCCTTTCTAGGGGTAGATTTCATCTCACTTCCTGTTGTCTCCTTCCGTTTGCAAGTAGGAGTCGTTTGTAAGTTAGATGTTTGAAAGTAGGGGCCTGCCCTATATACTCAGCAGAAATTTGGGCCTTAGGTGTTGTTGTGGCCACAACACTGTAAGCCCTAACAGGGCCCTGCTGTGAAACATTAGATCAAGAATTGTAATTACATGCCCCTGTTGAACAGGGGCAGAAAAATTGGGCCTTTGGTGGTGGTGGTGGTGCTGGTGCCACAACACTGTAAGTCCTCACTCGCTCTTGGTGGGTGCAGAAATGGGCCCTGCTGTGAAATATTAGATCAAGGATTGTAATTACATGCCCCTGTTGAACAAGGGCAGAAAAATTGGGCCTTTGGTGGTGGTGGTGCTGGTGCCACAACACTGTAAGTCCTCACTTGCTCTTGGTGGGTGCAGAAATGGGCCCTGCTGTGAAATATTAGATCAAGAATTGTAATTACATGCCCCTGTTGAACAAGGGCAGAAAAATTGGGCCTTTGGTGGTGGTGGTGGTGCTGGTGCCACAACACTGTAAGTCCTCACTCGCTCTTGGTGGGTGCAGAAATGGGCCCTGCTGTGAAATATTAGACCAAGAATTGTAATTACATGCCCCTGTTGAACAAGGGCAGAAAAATTGGGCCTTTGGTGGTGGTGGTGCTGGTGCCACAACACTGTAAGTCCTCACTCGCTCTTGGTGGGTGCAGAAATGGGCCCTGCTGTGAAATATTAGATCAAGAATTGTAATTACATGCCCCTGTTGAACAAGGGCAGAAAAATTGGGCCTTTGGTGGTGGTGGTGGTGCTGGTGCCACAACACTGTAAGTCCTCACTCGCTCTTGTTGGGTGCAGAAATGGGCCCTGCTGTGAAATATTAGATCAAGAATTGTAATTACATGCCCCTGTTGAACAGGGGCTGAAAAATTAGGCCTTAGGCACTGGTGCTGGTGCCACAACACTGCAACCCCTCACAGACACTCTAGTTGGAACGCAGGAACGAGCCCTGCTGCAAAGTATTGCATCAAAAATTGTAATTACACGCCCCTGTTGAACAGGGGCTGAAAAATTAGGCCTTAGGCACTGGTGCTGGTGCCACAACACTGCAACCCCTCACAGACACTCTAGTTGGAACGCATGAACAAGCCCTGCTGCAAAGTATTGCATCAAAAATTGTAATTACACGCCCCTGTTCAACAGGGGCTGAAAAATTGGGCCTTAGGCACTAGTGGTGGCGCCCAGAACCAAAAATGTTCTTACAAGCTATCAGCGTGATGATTGAGAAGTAGGGATGAGCCGAACACCCCCCGGTTCGGTTCGCACCAGAACCTGCGAACGGACCGAAAGTTCGCACGAACGTTAGAACCCCATTGACGTCTATGGGACTCGAACGTTCGAAATCAAAAGTGCTCATTTTAAAGGCTAATTTGCATGGTATTGTCCTAAAAAGGGTTTGGGGGCCCGGGTCCTACCCCAGGGGACATGTATCAATGCAAAAAAAACTTTTAAAATCGGCCGTTTTTTCGGGAGCAGTGATTTTAATGATGCATAAAGTAAAAAAAAAAAAAATGAAATATTCCTTTAAATATCGTACCTGGGGGGTGTCTATAGTATGCCTGTAAAGTGACGCGTGTTTCCCGTGTTTAGAACAGTCCCTGCACCAAATGTCATTTTTAAAGGAAAAAATCTCATTTAAAACTGCTTGCGGGTTTAATGTAATGTTGGGTCATGGCAATATGGATGAAAATCAGTGAGACAAACGGCATGGGTACCCCCCAGTCCATTACCAGGCCCTTTGGGTCTTGTATGGATATTAAGGGGAACCCCACACCCAAATTAAAATAAGGAAAGGTGTGGGGCCACCAGGCCCTATATACTCTGAACAGCAGTATACAGGCGGTGCAAACAAGACAGGGACTGTAGGTTTGTTGTTAAGTAGAATCTCTTTGTAATTTTGAACGGGTACATTTTTAACGTGTCTAGCTCCAGCCAAAAAATCTTTTTTAAGCTTTTTGGAAAACATAGGGAAGGGTTATCACCCCTGTGACATTTGTTTTGCTGTCTTTCCTCTTCAGAAGATTTCACCTCACTTTTTGTCCCAATAAAAAATGTTTTTTGAAAATTTGGGTTTTTTTGTGGAACAAGGATTGGAAAGCATCAGTGGAAAGGAGAAATTTTTTTCCCATATTAACTCTTACAGGAGAGAATTTCCCTTCCTAGGGGTAGATTTCATCTCACTTCCTGTTGTCTCCTTCCGTTTGCAAGTAGGAGTCGTTTGTAAGTTAGATGTTTGAAAGTAGGGTCCTGCCCTATATACTCAGCAGAAATTTGGGCCTTAGGTGTTGCTGTGGCCACAACACTGTAAGCCCTCACAGGGCCCTGCTGTGAAATATTAGATCAAGAATTGTAATTACATGCCCCTGTTGAACAGGAGCTGAAAAATTAGGCCTTAGGCACTGGTGCTGGTGCCACAACACTGCAACCCCTCACAGACACTCTAGTTGGAATGCAGGAACGAGCCCTGCTGCAAAGTATTGCATCAAAAATTGTAATTACACGCCCCTGTTAAACAAGGGCTGAAAAATTGGGCCTTAGGCACTGGTGCTGGTGCCACAACACTGCAACCCCTCACAGACACTCTAGTTGGAACGCAGGAACGAGCCCTGCTGCAAAGTATTGCATCAAAAATTGTAATTACACGCCCCTGTTAGACAGGGGCAGAAAAAATGGGCCTTAGGCACTGGTGCTGGTGCCACAACACTGCAACCCCTCACAGACACTCTAGTTGGAATGCAGGAACGAGCCCTGCTGCAAAGTATTGCATCAAAAATTGTAATTACACGCCCCTCTTAAACAGGGGCTGAAAAATTGTGCCTTAGGCACTGGTGGTGGCGCCCAGAACCAAAAATGTTCTTACAAGCTATCAGCGTGATGATTGAGGAGGAAGAGGATAATTACTCAGGGATAGTCACTCAGCATCAGCATAGGCAGTCTTTGAAGGGATCTGAGATTTCAAAAAAAATTATTTGGTTACATCAGCATCAGGTGCTTGGTAGCTGGTGGTGATCCAAGACTGATTCATTTTTATGAAGGTCAGTCGATCGACCGAGTCGGTGGACAGACGCACCCTGTGATCGGTTACCACGCCTCCAGCAGTACTGAATGTGCGTTCTGAAAGAACGCTGGATGCAGGACAGGCCAGTAGCTCAATTGCATACTGTGCAAGCTCTGGCCAGTGATCCATCCTCAAGACCCAGTAACCCAGAGGATTTTCGGTGGGAAAGGTGTCCAAGTCTGATCTTGCCCCTAGGTATTCCTGCACCATGTAAAACAGACGCTGGCGATGGTTGCTGGAACCGATCATACCTTGGGGCTGCGGACCAAAAAATTGTCTGAACGTATCGGTCAGACGGCCACCTTCTCCACCGCTCCTTCTTTGACTGACCGAAGCCTCAGCAACACGTTGTCCAGAAACAGGAGTTTGTAACCTCCTAGTCTCTGGGAACGCGTTGCACAGACCTTTCTGCAAGGCCTCCTGAAGATGTTTCATCCTCTGCTCCCTCTGCGATGGCAAGATAAGGTCCGCAACCTTACCCTTGTAACGTGGATCAAGGAGGGTTGCCAGCCAGTATTGGTCCTTCTCCTTGATATCATGAATACGAGGATCCTTACGCAGGCTTTGCAGGATCAGGGAGGCCATGCAGCGTAGGTTTGCTGAGGCATTCGGTCCGGAGTCCTCTGGGTCACTAAGGACGACATGGTCCGCAGCCACCTCCTCCCAGCCACGTACAAGTCCATGTGTTTCTTGGGACTGATCCCTTAAAGACTGCTGCTAATGCTGAGTGCTAGGCTCCACCTCCATACTGACACAATCTTCCTCCTCCTCCTCCTCCTCCTCCTCGTCCTCTTCCTGTGTGATCGGCGGGCACGCAGGAACACTGTCTGGATAAAGGGGGCCTTGAGAGCTAAGGAAGTCATCCTCTTCCTGCCTCTGTTCTGCCTCAAGTGCCCTGGCATTATTCCACGCAGCGTGTGCTCCAACAGGTGGACAAGGGGGACAGGACAGTGCATGCATCCCTGATCATGGCCCACTGGCGTGGGGAAAAAAAACCAAGCTCCCCTGACACTGTCCTGGTGCCATAGTCGCACAGGTACTCATTGATGGCCCTCTGCTGCGTGTGCAGCCGCTGCAGCATGGCCAACGTTGAGTTCCACCTGGTGGGCATGTCACAGATTAGGCGGTTCTTGGGCAGGTTAAACTCCTTTTGGAGGTCCATCAGCCGAGCACTGGCATTATATGACCGGCGGAAATGCACACAGACTTTCCTGGCCTGCCTCAGGACATCCTGTAAGCCCCGGTACCTGCCCAAGAACCGCTGCACCACCAAGTTAAGGACGTGAGCCAAACAGGGCACATGGGTCATTTGTCCCTGTCGGAGGGCAGAGAGGAGGTTGGTGCCATTGTCGCAAACCACCATTCCTGCCTTAAGTTGGCGTGGCGTCAACCACCTCTTAACCTGCCCCTGCAGAGCTGACAGAACCTCTGCCCCAGTGTGGCTCCTGTCCCCCAAGCACACCAGCTCAAGCACCGCATGGCATGTGCTTGAGCTGGCCATGCGGTGCTTGAGCCTGCGTACTTGCGTAGCCCCTTGAACGACTACGGAGCACCGCTGGTTCCGAGGAAGAGGCCATGGAGGAAGAAGAAGAGGAGGGGGTGGAGGAGAGAGGTGTGTCACAATCATTAGCATTTTGGAGGCGTGGTGGCGGAACAACCTCCAACACTACTGCACCTTGTCCTGCATCCTTCCCAGCTGCCAGCAGTCACCCAATGCGCCGTGAAACTTAGGTATCGTCCCTGTCCATGCCTGCTGGACCATGAGTCAGCGGTAATATGCACCTTACCGCTGACCGCCCTGTCCAGCGAGGCATGGACATTGCCTTCCACATGCCGGTAGAGAGCCGGAATCGCCTTCCGTGAGAAAAAGTGGCGTTTGGGTACCTGCCACTGAGGAACCGCACATTCCACAAACTCACGGAAGGGGGCAGAGTCTACCAACTGAAAAGGCAGCAGTTGAAGTGCTAGCAATTTTGCCAAGCTAGCATTCAACCGCTGGGCATGTGGATGGCTGGGAGCAAACTTCTTTCGGCGGTGCAGCAGCTGGGGCAGGGAAATTTGCCTGGTACAATCTGACGTCGGTGTATCAAAAGCAGATTGCCCACAAGTACTTGGCTGTGACACACCTAATTCTACACCTTCATTCCTCTCAGTGCAGGTCTCAGAGAGGACTGGAGGTCTAGTGGGGTTGGAAATCTCAGCTGATGAGGAGCAAGGAGAGGTCCTCTTTGTTCTTTGGTGTGGGTCTTTTAGATACGCTTGCCAACGAACTGCATGGCAGGTCAACATATGTCTGGTCAAGCATGTGGTACCCAAGCGGGAGATGTTTTGGCCATGTGAGATACGCTTGAGACATATGTTGCAAATAGCAGCGGTGCGATCTGATGCACTCATCTCAAAAAAGGCCCACACCAAAGAACTTTTTGAATAACGCGCAGAGACTGCAGCGCCCTGCACATGTGGAGCTTTGGGGTGTGATGCAGTCAATGTGCTGCCCTTAGGCTGGCCCCTGGAGGGCATCCTGCCTCGTTGGTGATGTGCCGCCTCCTCCTCCTCCTCCTCCTCTCTCCTATCAGGCACCCACGTTGAGTCAGTGACCTCATCATCCCCTCCCTCCTCATCACTGGAGCAAACCTGGCAGTATGCTGCAGCAGGGGGAGCATGACTGCCAGATTGCTGTCCTTCTTGGGCAGCCCCTCTGTCCGTGCTCATGTTACTGCCTTCATCGAGCTCAGTATCATCATTAGAGCAATCCAAACGCTGGGCATCCTCCTGGAGCATGTACCCAACACTGTGGTCAAACAGTTCGAGGGACTCCTCAGGAGGACATGGTGGAGCTAGGGAAGGAGTCACTGATGACATTGAGCCGAGGGAAGAGGCCGCTGCTTTGCCAGACAAAGCACCCTGGGCATGGGTGAGAGAGGATGAGGAGGATGAGGACGGCTTGGTCATCCACTCGACCAAGTCTTCCGCATGTTGCGGCTCAACACGGCCAGCTGCCGAAAAAAAGGCCAAGCATGTCCCATGGCCACGTGCTGATGAGGATGCACCGTCTCCACGACCAGCACTAGACACAGAGCCTGCTTGCCCTCTCTTATTGGCTTGTGACTGTCTGCCTCTCCTTCTTGGCCTTCCAGACATACTAATGGCCTGTAGCTGCACTAAGCTGGGATATATATATATACTGAATGTACTGATACTGCAGCTAGCAAAATCAACTGCCTGCCTGTAGTATGAGAACACCACCAACCTTCTACAGGTAGCTTTAGCTGAACACTGTGAGGTGGACGCACCCCACTAACTTGTAGGTTTAGCTGAACACTGTGAGCAGGACGCACTGCACTAAATGTAAATAGTCTAGCTGCCTGACCGTGGTACTAATAGGATCAAAAGAACACCAGTAATTTTCTTCAGGTAGCTTTATATACTGTAACAAGACAAGCCTGCCTGTCAGTAGGAAGATAACAGGAACGGATCTAGCTGAACACTGTGAGCAGGACGCACTGCACTAAATGTAAATAGTCTAGCTGCCTGACCGTGGTACTAATAGGATCAAAAGAACACCAGTAATTTTCTTCAGGTAGCTTTATATACTGTAACAAGACAAGCCTGCCTGTCAGTAGGAAGATAACAGGAACGGATCTAGCTGAACACTGTGAGCAGGACGCACTGCACTAAATGTAAATAGTCTAGCTGCCTGACCGTGGTACTAATAGGATCAAAAGAACACCAGTAATTTTCTTCAGGTAGCTTTATATACTGTAACAAGACAAGCCTGCCTGTCAGTAGGAAGATAACAGGAACAGATCTAGTTGAACACTGTGAGCAGGACGCACTGCACTAAATGTAAATAGTCTAGCTGCCTGACCGTGGTACTAATAGGATCAAAAGAACACCAGTAATTTTCTTCAGGTAGCTTTATATACTGTAACAAGACAAGCCTGCCTGTCAGTAGGAAGATAACAGGAACGGATCTAGCTGAACACTGTGAGCAGGACGCACTGTACTAAATGTAAATAGTCTAGCTGCCTGACCGTGGTACTAATAGGATCAAAAGAACACCTGTAATTTTCTTCAGGTAGCTTTATATACTGTAACAAGACAAGCCTGCCTGTCAGTAGAAAGATAACAGGAACAGATCTAGTTGAACACTGTGAGCAGGACGCACTGCACTAAATGTAAATAGTCTAGCTGCCTGACCGTGGTACTAATAGGATCAAAAGAACACCAGTAATTTTCTTCAGGTAGCTTTATATACTGTAACATGACAAGCCTGCCTGTCAGTAGGAAGATAACAGGAACGGATCTAGCTGAACACTGTGAGCAGGACGCACTGCACTAAATGTAAATAGTCTAGCTGCCTGACCGTGGTACTAATAGGATCAAAAGAACACCAGTAATTTTCTTCAGGTAGCTTTATATACTGTAACAAGACAAGCCTGCCTGTCAGTAGGAAGATGACAGGAACGGATCTAGCTGAACACTGTGAGCAGGACGCACTGCACTAAATGTAAATAGTCTAGAAGATAACAGGAACGGATCTAGCTAAACTGAATACAGTGTATATATATATATATATATGCAACACCTGGGATGCATATATATACACAATACACTTTAAGTGCAGCTAACTGACTGACTGTCCTGCCTAATCTAGCTAACTCAAATGAAATGACACTGTCTTTCTCTCTCTCTAAGCACACCGGAACACACTGCACAGGGCCGCCGTGCAGGCGGCCTTATATAGTGTGGGGCGTGTACTAAATCCCCTGAGCCATAATTGGCCAAAGCCTCCTTGGCTTTGGCAAGATAAGGTCCGCAACCTTACCCTTGTAACGTGGATCAAGGAGGGTTGCCAGCCAGTTTTGGTCCTTCTCCTTGATACCACGAATACGAGGATCCTTACGCAGGCTTTGCAGGATCAGGGAGGCCATGCAGCGTAGGTTTGCTGAGGCATTCTGTCCGGAGTCCTCTGGGTCACTAAGGCGACATGATCCGCAGCCACCTCCTCCCAGCCACGTACAAGTCCATGTGTTTCTTGGGACTGATCCCTTAAAGACTGCTGCTGATGCTGAGTGCCAGGCTCCACCTCCATACTGACACAATCTTCCTCCTCCTCCTCCTCCTCCTCCTCTTCCTGTGTGATCGGCGGGCACGCAGGAACACTGTCTGGATAAAGGGGGCCTTGAGAGCTAAGGAAGTCCTCCTCTTCCTGCCTCTGTTCTGCCTCAAGTGCCCTGTCCATTATTCCACGCAGCGTGTGCTCCAACAGGTGGACAAGGGGGACAGTGTCTCTGATGCATGCACTGTCACTGCTCACCATCCTCGTGGCCTCCTCAAATGGTGACAGGACAGTGCATGCATCCCTGATCATGGCCCACTGGCGTGGGGGAAAAAAAACAAGCTCCCCTGACCCTGTCCTGGTGCCATAGTCGCACAGGTACTCATTGATGGCCCTCTGCTGCGCGTGCAGCCGCTGCAGCATGGCCAATGTTGAGTTCCACCTGGTGGGCATGTCACAGATTAGGCGGGTCTTGGGCAGGTTAAACTAAACTTGGAGGTCTGTCAGCCGAGCACTGGCATTATATGACTGGCGGAAATGCACACAGACTTTCCTGGCCTGCCTCAGGACATTCTGTAAGCCCGGGTACCTGCCCAAGAACCGCTGCACCACCAAGTTAAGGACGTGAGCCAAACAGGGCACATGGGTCATTTGTCCCTGTCGGAGGGCAGAGAGGAGGTTGGTGCCATTGTCGCAAACCACCATTCCTGCCTTAAGTTGGCGTGGCTTCAACCACCTCTGAACCTGACAGAACATCCGCCCCAGTGTGACTCCTGTCCCCCAAGCACACTAGCTCAAGCACCGCATGGCATCTTTGGCCTGCGTACTTGCACAACCCCTTGAACGGCTACGGAGCACCGCTGGTTCCGAGGACAAAGCACAGGAAGAGGCCATGGAGGAAGAAGAAGAGGAGGGGGTGGAGGAGAGAGGTGTGTCACAATCATTAGCATTTTGGAGGCGTGGTGGCAGAACAACCTCCAACACTACTGCACCTTGTCCTGCATCCTTCCCAGCTGCCAGCAGAGTCACCCAATGCGCCGTGAAACTTAGGTAACGTCCCTGTCCATGCCTGCTGGACCATGAGTCAGCGGTAATATGCACCTTACCGCTGACCGCCCTGTCCAGCGAGGCATGGACATTGCCTTCCACATGCCGGTAGAGAGCCGGAATCGCCTTCCGTGAGAAAAAGTGGCGTTTGGGTACCTGCCACTGAGGAACCGCACATTCCACAAACTCACGGAAGGGGGCAGAGTCTACCAACTGAAAAGGCAGCAGTTGAAGTGCAAGCAATTTTGCCAAGCTAGCATTCAACCGCTGCGCATGTGGATGGCTGGGAGCAAACTTCTTTCGGCGGTGCAGCAGCTGGGGCAGGGAAATTTGCCTGGTACAATCTGACGTCGGTGTACCAAAAGCAGACTGCCCACATATATATATATATATATATATATATATATATATATACATATATATATATATATATATATATATATATATATACTGATACTGCAGCTAGCAAAATCAACTGCCTGCCTGTAGTATGAGAACACCACCAACCTTCTACAGGTAGCTTTAGCTGAACACTGTGCAGAGCTTGCAAAAAACTAACTTGTAGCTTTTTTAGCTGCCTGCGGTAGTGATAGGATCAGGAAAACACCACCAACCTTCTACAGGTAGCTTTAGCTGAACACTGTGCAGAGCTCGCAAAAAAATAACTTGTAGGTTTAGCTGGACACTGTGAGGATGACACACCGCACTAATCTGTAGTTTTAGCTGAACACTATGAGCAGGATGCACCGCACTAACTTGTAGGTTTAGCTGAACACTGTGAGGTGGATGCACCACACTAACTTGTAGTTTTAGCTGAACATTGTGAGCAGGACGCACCGCACTAACTTGTAGGTTTAGCTGAACACTGTGAGGTGGACGCACCACACTAACTTGTAGTTTTAGCTGAACACTGTGAGCAGGATGCACCGCACTAACTTGTAGGTTTAGCTGAACACTATGAGGTGGACGCACCGCACTAACTTGTAGTTTTAGCTGAACACTGTGAGCAGGACGCACAGCACTAACTTGTAGTTTTAGCTGAACACTGTGAGCAGGACGCACTGCACTAACTGTAAATAGTCTAGCTGCCTGACTGTGGTACTAATAGGTTCAAAAAAACACCAGCAATTTTCTTCAGGTAGCTGTAAATACTGTAACAAGACAAGCCTGCCTGTCAGTAAGAAGATAACAGGAACGGATCTAGCTGAACACTGTGAGCAGGACGCACTGCACTAACTTGTAGCTTTAGATGAACACTGTGCAGAAGTCTCACTACACTAACTTGTAGGTTTAGCTGAACACTGTGAGCAGGACGCACAGCACTAACTTGTAGTTTTAGCTGAACACTGTGAGCAGGACGCACCGCACTAACTTCTAGGTTTAGCTGAACACTGTGAGGTGGACGCACCGCACTAACTTGTAGTTTTAGCTGAACACTGTGAGCAGGACGCACCGCACTAACTTGTAGGTTTAGCTGAACACTGTGAGGTGGACGCATCACACTAACTTGTAGGTTTAGCTGAACACTGTGAGCAGGACGCACCCCACTAACTTGTAGGTTTAGCTGAACACTGTGAGTAGGACGCACCCCACTAACTTGTAGGTTTAGCTGAACACTGTGAGCAGGACGCACTGCACTAACTGTAAATAGTCTAGCTGCCTGACTGTGGTACTAATAGGATCAAAAGAAAACCAGTAATTTTCTTCAGGTAGCTGTAAATACTGTAACAAGACAAGCCTGCCTGTCAGTAAGAAGATAACAGGAATGGATCTAGCTGAACACTGTGAGCAGGACGTACTGCACTAACTTGTAGCTTTAGATGAACACTGTGCAGAGGTCTCACTACACTAACTTGTAGGTTTAGCTGAACACTGTGAGCAGGATGCACAGCACTAACTTGTAGTTTTAGCTGAACACTGTGAGCAGGACGCACCACACTAACTTCTAGGATTAGCTGAACACTGTGAGGTGGACGCACCGCACTAACTTGTAGTTTTAGCTTAATACTGTGAGCAGGACGCACCGCACTAACTTGTAGGTTTAGCTGAACACTGTGAGCAGGACGCACCAAACTAACTTGTAGGTTTAGCTGAACACTGTAAGCAGGACGCACCCCACTAACTTGTAGGTTTAGCTGAACACTGTGAGCAGGACGCACCCCACTAACTTGTAGGTTTAGCTGAACACTGTGAGCAGGACGCACCCCACTAACTTGTAGGTTTAGCTGAACACTGTGAGCAGGACGCACTGCACTAACTGTAAATAGTCTAGCTGCCTGACTGTGGTACTAATAGGATCAAAAGAACACCAGCAATTTTCTTCAGGTAGCTGTAAATACTGTAACAAGACAAGCCTGCCTGTCAGTAAGAAGATAACAGGAACGGATCTAGCTGAACACTGTGAGCAGGACGCACTGCACTAACTTGTAGCTTTAGATGAACACTGTGCAGAGGTCTCACTACACTAACTTGTAGGTTTAGCTGAACACTGTGAGCAGGACGCACAGCACTAACTTGTAGTTTTAGCTGAACACTGTGAGCAGGACGCACCGCACTAACTTCTAGGTTTAGCTGAACACTGTGAGGTGGACGCACTGCACTAACTTGTAGTTTTAGCTGAACACTGTGAGCAGGACGCACCGCACTAACTTGTAGGTTTAGCTGAACACTGTGAGCAGGACGCACCACACTAACTTGTAGGTTTAGCTGAACACTGTGAGCAGGACGCACCCCACTAACTTGTAGGTTTAGCTGAACACTGTGAGCAGGACGCACCCCACTAACTTGTAGGTTTAGCTGAACACTGTGCAGAGGTCACACTAAACTAACTTGTAGCTTTAACTGAACACTGTGAGGAGGACGTACTACACTAACTGTAAATAGTCTAGCTGCCTGACTGTTGTACTAATAGGATCAAAAGAACACCAGCAATTTTCTTCAGGCAGCTGTAAATACTGTAACAAGACAAGCCTGCCTGTCAGTAAGAAGATAACAGGAACGGATCTAGCTAAACTGAATACAGTGTATATATATATATATGCAACACCTGGGATGCATATATATATACACAATACACTGTAAGTGCAGATAAGTGACTGACTGTTTTGCCTAATCTATCTAACTCAAATCAAATGACACTGTCTGTCTCTCTCTCTATGAACGCCGGAACACACACTACACAGGGCTGCCGTGCAGGCAGCCTTATATAGTGTGGGGCGTGTACTAAATCCCCTGAGCCATAATTGGCCAAAGCCTCCTTGGCTTTGGCCAATTACGGCTCTCTGTTCAGACGGCGCTGTGATTGGCCAAGCATGCGGGTCATAGTGCATGCTTGGCCAATCATCAGCCAGCAATGCACTGCGATGCCACAGTGAATTATGGGCCGTGACACGCCACACGAATTTGGCGCGAACGGCCCATATCGTTCGCAATTCAGCGAACGAGCGAACAGACGATGTTCGAGTCGAACATGGGTTCGACTCGAACACGAAGCTCATCCCTAGTAAGCAAATCAATCAATGACTTGTCTGAGCAATTTAAAAGCATTAGGGATGAATTGCTTACTGTTAAAGGGGAGGTGCAAGTAGTTTGTACCCGGACAACGGCTCTTGAGGAGAGGCTTAGTCAGATGGAGGATGATGTGTACCCACTAAGACAAGAAGTAGCACTCATGAAAAATCAATTGAAGGACTGTGTAGAAAATGGACAGCATGGAAAACAGGCTGCGTAGAGAAAATTTGAGGGTACTGGGGCTCCCAGAGGGATGTGAGGGAAACAATCCCATTAAATTTATGGAAGACTGGTTGAGGGAGAAATTTGGCAAGGACTCATTTTCAAACACTTTCGCTGTTGAACGCACACATAGAACAGCCCCTAGGACCCCATCTCTAGGGGGTCATCCCAGGCCCCTTATTTTTAAGCTTTTATGCTTCAGGGACAAGGTCACCATCCTTTAGAAAGCAAGAGAGTTAAAAAACATCCAGCACAATGGAGTAAGGATTTCAATATATCCAGATTTCTCCCCCAAGTTGCAGAGACAAAGAGCTAAATTCGGAGAGTGTAAACGGAAGCTTCAACAGTTGAGAAATAACTACGCGCTTTTGTACCTGGCACGGTTGCGCATCTCAGCTCTGGGGGAGGTCAGGTTTTTTACTACCCCTAATGATGTGTCAACTTGGCTAGAAAAGAATGAAGGAAGAATAAAGCGGGGAGAAGAGATCTAGGCAACTCGGGACATTTGCTTTTTGGGGTTCGGGACACTGGACGTTTGGGGGGGGTGAGGGGGAGGGGAGGAGGAGAGATGATTTTTTCCCTTTTTTTTTTTTTCTTTTTTTTTTCTCACCCTCTTTTTTTCTCTCTTCTCTTCTCTCTCCTCTCTTCCCCCTCTCCTCAGGATATCCTTTTTGATTTTCTTTTTTGTTTGGTCTCTTTTTTTTTTTTTGATGAAGTAATTAGGAGTGGAATGGGGGGGCGGGGGAGGGGGGGATTATATATAAATATACTTTTAGAGGTATTTGCACAAATTATATGCACAATTATATGCACAATTCTTATCTTTTCTTTAGAGGATGGTTCCCCTCCTACTAGGTTTGGCGGCACGTTTTTTTTAGCCTCAAATGGTTTTGAAGGTCACAATAGAAACTCGGGGGTTAGGCCCAAAATTGAGCAAAGGGGTAATGAGTAGGTGGGGGGAGGGAAGGGGGGGAGGGGGGGGGGGTTGGTGGGAGGGGGGAATGGGGTGGGGGTGGAGGGTGGACTGGGACAGGGGAGTGCACAAAGAGGGAAGAGTGGAGGGGAGTGTGGATATGAAAGGATGTGTGTTGGTTCAGCTTGATATAGCAAAGGGATCCAAAATAGGTAGGATGATATATAGCATTCACGAAAGCAGGTGGTTTGGATTAATAGGAGTCCAGAGAGTTGCAAAGGCATTAGGCCTAAAGGATTATGAGCATTGAAAGAGTCCGTAACAAACCCTTGGATTTGATAAAACGGGTTAACATATGCTCATGGAATGTAAGGGGGATAAAAGACAGCCTCAAAAAACAGGCAATTTTGTGCGCATGCGCAGGGCTCGCAAGATGGCCGCTATAGCCTAGAGCTCCGCTCCCTCACGAACCAACGGCGCCCACAGCACTGACCACAGCGCACCGCCAAACACAACAGCGACTGGAGACATTCCCCACGGTCCCGGCTACACCCCCATATGACGGGGTCCCGGTAAAACGCAACCTGTGGCCACAGTTGGAGAGAGCAGGAACGGCTGGGACATCCAAGATGGCCGCCGCTACACAAGCACAGCCACAGGATCGCTGCTCCACAGGCCAGGCGGACTACAGGTCAGAGCAACCCCACATCCCCCCTCACTTCACTGCAGGAAGACAAACGGGATACCCACCTATTCTTACCCCTTCTCCAGCCTCTACAGGATCCCTACAGGATCGCTCTCTCTGTGACGGCCCCCTGTCCCCCCTGGGATCTATCACAGGTCACACAGGCCTCCCTCCTCATGACTTCCCAGCCAGTGACCCTGCATTACACATGGATTCCCTCTTCCACAGATTCTCTGAACTACAGGACAGAGGCCTGGCACAAACGGCAGCTAAAATCACAGGGGACCTGAAGGCAGATTTTATGAATTTAGGAGCTCGGATCGATACGATCGAACACAAAATGGAGGACACCATAGCTATCACTAACCAAAACTCACAGCACATCAGCACTGTGCAGGATCAATTAGACCTAGCAATGGCCCGTATTGACGAACTTGAGAATAAGTCAAGACGATACAATATCAGAATCCGCGGCCTACCGGAAATGATTCACAATGTTCCAGAAGCAGTGCAGGACCTGATTAAACAACTAATCCCCAATATCCCCTCTCACCGCCTTGAATTGGACAGGGCCCACAGAGCCTTGGGGACCCCCAGAAAAGACGGCACTGCAAGAGATAATATCGCCAAGCCCCACCACTACACAGTAAAAGAGTAAGTGATGAGACAGGCCAGGTCCTCACTCAGTGATGTGCATGGGACACCAAGTACAGATCTTTGCAGATCTCTCACCCTCCACGATCCAGAGGAGGAGATCATTGAAACCCCTGCTTCTCGCTCTCACCCAAAGAGACGTCAAATACAGGTGGGCCTTCCCATTCGCGATTAAATTCTTCGTTAAGGGGAAACAATACGCTTTCTCCTCCCTCCCAGAAGGAGAAAAAATTCTCTTGCACCTGAAATTCATATCCCAGGAAGCCGAAATGGACACAACCAATGCCGGGATTAACTCCAACAAACTACAGACCCCCACCAGCCCTCAATCTCCCCTGTGGTCAACAGGAAAAGCAAAGAAGGCCAAAGACAACAACCTAACTTGAAGCCAGTGATGATGTGGACTGCATCTCATCTATCCCAATTGTGAAGCAGGGATCGGTTTGTTCATTCCCACGAATGTGGGGGGTCCCTCATGCCAACCGGGCACCGTTTTCTGAATCTTCAGAACTTTTTTTGTTCCAGGTTTTATGGTTTTTGCTCAATTTTTTCCTCTTTCTTTTTTCTTGGTTTTAACTGGCCCACTGCAATGTATAATGAGCACAAGGTAGCTGTACCTCTCCGGACTGAGAGTGACTGTATCCTCACACCTCTCTATGGGGAAATTTAACCACCATGATTGAGGATATCCATTTGGTCTCTTCAATAGACGCTTCGCTGTGATAGTGAGGGGTTTGGGACCTAGGGGGATATTGCACTTGGAGGAGGTTCAGGGCCACTAGCCAGTCACACTGTTTAGATAACATGGTATACACCGGTAAAGGTCTTTTCTTTTTTTTCTTTTTTTTTTTTTCCCTCAGGGGAACGAGTTTTTTGTAGGGAGTTCGGTTTCGTGAAGGAACACTTGCGCACCCACCTAACCCTTAGACACCCGTTGGTCTCTAGGGGCTAGGCAGTCTGAGCCCAGATGGGCCAGACATTCTCAGATTTTTTTCTGAAGGACATTTCTCCTTTCCTGTGTCCTTTCTTTCTTTTCTAGGAGACCTTTTCTTTTCTATCCTGCTCTCCCACCCCACCTCCCCGATACCTACAGTGTGCCTAACCACATCTTGTGTTTCAAATACCACACGCACCCCCAAGGAAGTACCTGCTATCTTCCCAACAAAAAGGAGGAATGATCATCACGCGGTCGTCCAGGTTCCCACGCGTCAACAGGTAAGTGGGGGCTGTAACCGATGCATTTCACTCCAACTGCTCCATGGCTAACGATCCCGTAGCTGAACTCCACATAGCTTCCCATAATGTCCAGGGAATCAATTCCCAGATTAAGAGAAGAAAGGTTCTCGACTATTACAAGCATTTCAAGATAGACATTGTCATGCTGCAAGAAACGCATTTCCCCTCCCGGTATAGCCCTAAGTTTCTCCATCCTCACTTCCCACAGTTCTTCTTAGCGAGCGCTGACAACAAAACCAAGGGAGTTGCAATCATAATATCCAAACACCCTAAATTTGTAAAAAATCTCTGAATTTGATGACCCAGAGGGCAGGTTCCTCCTGGTCAAGGGCACAGTGGGAGACCACCTGTATTCCCTGATCTCCTACTATGCTCCAAATAGAGGACAAGCAAAATATTTTGACTCCCTAATGCGCATCCTCACTCAGAAACTGGAGGGAACGGTCATCTTTGGCGGAGATTCGAACGCTCGATCAGGGATTAGACAAATCTAAACCCCCGCGCACTCAACTAACGCGCCCCACCAAAGAAAGCCTCAGAATCGCAAAGATAATCCATGCCCATGGCTTAGCTGACACTTGGAAGGAACTTAACCCCAACAAAAGGGACTATACCCATTACTCTTCCCCTCATAACACATATGCGAGGATTGACCACATACTGACCCCATCCTCCCTACTCCCATTAATCCACAGAGCACAAATCAGGGAGTCGGCCCTCTCGGACCACTCCATCGTCACCATAACAATCAAAACAAGCACCCTGGGTGGAACCAGGGGACATTGGAAACTGAATGAGTCATTGTTATCTGATCCCATCAGGGTTACAGAACTTGAAAAAGCCCTACAAGAGTATTTTGAATTCAATAAACCAGAGGACACTTCTCCCGAAACGCTATGGGCTGCACATAAAGCTTTTATAAGGGGTAAACTCATCCAGATTGCCACTCAAATCAAACGAGCACAGAAAGCAGACCTAATTCGGTTAGACAGGGAATATACCACACTGAAGGCTTCCCATAAAAAAGACCCTTCCAAGACCCCTGTCTCCCTCATTGATAAAGCCAGACTAGATCTCAATCTAGCACTCACATCCAAGGCCGAAAAGGCCGTTCGCTGGAACGGACAGAAATTTTACACAAAGGCAGACAAAATAGGCCCCCTCCCAGCGAAAAAACTGTCTCCCCCCTTCAAGATCCACGCTTTACCCAAACTCAGGATAAATGGTCAACCCCCCACGACTAACCCTTCCAAGATACTAGAAGCTTTCCAGGGTTTTTACTCTAAATTATATAGCCAAACAGCTACGCCAACCGCGGACTTAATCCCTCAGTTCCTGGAGGGTATTCCCCTACCCTCCCTAAAAGACGTCCACAAACAAAGGATGGAAACACCCATCACGGAGGAGGAGGTATTGGGGGTCATAAAGGATCTTAGAAGGGCGTCGGCTCCGGGTCCTGATGGTCTCTCTGTAGCATACTATAAATCTTTCGCGACCATTCTGGCACCTCACCTGACCTCCTTCTTTAACTCCAAAACCAATGGAACCCCCCTAGACATTCACCTTAATACTGCCTAAATCACGGTCATACCCAAACCCGACAAAAACCACGAAGACGTTAGCCACTCCAGACCGATCTCACTCATAAACAATGACCTAAAAGTACTCACAAAAATAATGGCTAACAGGTTATCATCCTTTATTACTCAATATATACATAAGGACCAGGTAGGTAGGATTCATATCCGGGAGACAGGGTCCTGACCAAATAAGGAGGGCAATAGTCACCTCGATTCTACAAACTAACGGGGAAGGGGGACCGACCAAATCGGGATTTCTTCTATCCTTAGACCTGCAGAAGGCCTTTGACACGGTCTCCTGGCACTACATCTTCACTGTGCTGGAGAGGTGGGGATTCGGCGATCGCTTCCTGGGACTTCTGCATGCTCTCTATTCACAACCAAAGGCCCAAATACGCCTCCAAGGACATTACTCCAAACCAATAGACATTTTGCGTGGCACCAGGCAAGGGTGCCCTTTATCTCCCCTTATATTCGCTATAGCCATAGAACCCTGAATGATCGCAGTTCGACATAACCCTGACATTAAAGGGGTGACCTGTGGAGACCAGACGCACAAATGTGGGCTATTCGCCGATGACATCCTCCTTTTCCTGACATCCCCCCTCACTACACTCCCCAATCTCTGCCTAGTGTTAAGGAACTTCGCCAAAATCTCTGGACTTGAAGTTAATTTCTCTAAATCCCAAGCCCTTAATGTCTCCTTACCGCTTCAAACAGTTGCCTCTCTAAAACAGTCCTTCCAATTCAAATGGAACGACACCTCCATTAGCTACCTAGGTATCACACTGACGGCCAAAACAGAAACTCTTTATGCACAAAATTATCCTTCACTATTCAGGAAACTAGAGGCAGACCTTAATCTTTGGTCAAAACACGAGCTATCCTGGCTGGGTCGGATCAACTCCATTAAGATGACCTTACTCCCCAGGCTACTCTACTTCTTTCGCTCCCTCCCTATACCAATCAGGAAAGATCACATACGAGCATTACAGAGTAAAATACTCCAATTTATATGGGGTAAGAAAGGATATCGTATTCCTCAGAACACCCTATTCATTCACAGACGCAAGGGAGGGCTAGGTCTCCCAAATTTACATAAATATTACTTGGCAGCTAGATTAGCCCAATTGTCCACAATTTACTCACGCTATGAAAAACCAGATTGGGTGACTATTGAACAACAGGCTATCCCCAAAGATACGCTAGATTACATACTTTGGTGCCCGACTAAATCTAGACCGCCCATCCTTTCACCCACTTTATCCCACTCCTGCGCCCTTTGGGACTCCCTCCGGCAATCCACAGCTCTGGTCTCCATGGGACGACCTCTAGCTCACCTATTCCACAACCCTGACTTTCCACCTGGACTTGACATCTCAGCATTCAAATGGTGGCTGAACAAAGGGCTATACCGGATAGGGCACTTCTTCACCCCCAATGGACCAATCACCCTCAAATTCTGTATCAAACACCTGGACCTCCCTGAATCGGAACGATTCCGCGTTTACCAAATCGCTCATTTTCTCCACACCATTTGGAAGGAGAAACCGCTTCCCCCTAAATTTACTGTACACAAACAGTGGTGCGGACAAGCCATGGAGCAGAGGGGGGTATATTGGTGATATATTCAGCCCTCACTTGCCCTACTGACAAAACCACATATATGAAGGCTTGGGAGGCTGACTTCCAATGCTGCAGGGACATGGAGACTTGGCAAGCAGCACTAACCAAATCCTTTAAGGGGATCCAGAACATCTCCTTAATGGAGGCAAGCATCAAACTGATAACCAGATGGTACCTGACCCCTACCAGGTTAGCAGCAATTTATCCCTCAGCAAACCCCTTATGCTTCAGAGGATGCCAACATCTGGGCACAATGGCCCACATTTGGTGGGAATGCCCCAAAATTCGCACTTTTTGGAGAAAAGTCTTCTCTATGATTTACAAAGTGACAGCTTGCCAGGTTCCTAGGTCCCCAGAGGTGGCAATCCTCAATGCAAGCCTATCTGGAATTTCTAAGGCTACCCAAACACTGATCAACTTTATATTACTGGGTACTAAAATCTCCATTGCCAAAGCCTGGAAACAGCCGAGGCCCTCGTTTAACGCAGTAAAAAGGAAGGTTTCGTGGATTATGGCCCAAGAAAAACTTTCCAGCATTCTGACGAACACCTCCACGAAATTCCAAACAATATGGGAACCTTAGGCCCAATATATGGGGACTTCCCTCATACCGGGTGTTCAGGGGCGCAACAACTCCTAACCCACACCTAGACAAACTCATCCTACAGTTCTACTAGAGGTACACAGATGAACTCTCCCTCCCTCCTCATCCACCCTGAGGACCCCCTTTACCTTCCTTCCCTCCTCACTCTTTTTTCCTCTCTTTCATTTCTTCTGTCTACTACCTCACATCAGATAGCTAATTGGTGAAAAATCAATATGAAGCTACCATACGGTAGCCTCCCTCGCTTACGGGGATTCACAACCTCCTCAATACTCCTGTTGGCTCAGCCCAAGTGGGCAGAGGAGAAGTAGGGAAATTTCCCCGCCCGGCACAGTTAGATCCCGTCAGGGGTGCCGGGGATGGGGAAAGGACCCGTGATGTTTTAGGGGCAATACATGGAGACTGAGTATTTAGTATTTGGGTATTGATATTTATCAGGTTGTCCCCCCCAATAGCCATTAAGTTTGAGACATCGTATGTTATATGTTTTTTTTTTTTAAATGTAACCTTTATGTGTCGTGTTCAAGGAGGCATTCCCTCCTGTGCATTTTAATGTGTCAATGCATAATATGTATGACTTAATTAAAAATAAAAACATATTGAAAGTAAAAAAAAAAAAAAAACAGGCAATTTTCTCAATAGCCAATAAGGGGAAAGTTAAAATACTCTGTCTGCAGGAGACCCATCTGGTAAAAGATACAATTAAAACTTTATATAATAAGCAATTTCGGATGCAGTATCATTCCACCTACTCATCTTACACAAGAGGGGTGAGTGTATGGATAAGCTCAGGCTTGGCCTTCTCCTGCAGCCAGAGTAGGGTGGACGAATATGGATGGTACATTTTTCTCTCCTGTCTAATAGAAAATAAGAGATATGTTCTGGCCAATGTTTATATCCCTCCCCTGTTTAGCATGGCAATATTGGACGATTTAGCTAGATTTATAGTGGATGCCCCAGGGATCCCGGTCATAGTGGTTGGTGACTTTAATATGACTATGAACAGTATAGATAGGTTCCCACCGAAAATTAGTACTAGAGGGGCCCCTAAGAGCCCTCTCCTACAATATTGCGATGAAATAGGGTTGGTGGATATCTGGAGGAGACACCCTGAGGAGAGGCAATATTCATGCCACTCCAGGACACATGCCACCTTATCCAGAATCGACCTTGTCCTGGGAAATGAGGAAGTGTTAAATGCAGTGGAGGAGATAGTTTATGAGCCAAGAGGGATCTCGGACCACACGCCAGTTATCACTGTTGTAAAGGTGGGGGAGCACTGTAACAGGGGTAGCTAGAAAGTTAATCCCTTTTGGCTCGAGCTCATTGGAGAGGAGGAGAATATGATGGAGGGGCTGACGGAGTTCATTAAGATGAATCTAGGATCGGCTCCATTGGGGGTAGTATGGGACTCCCTGAAGGCATATCTCCGGGGAGCCCTAATTCAGAAAATTGCATATGCCAAAAAACAGTCACAAGCAGAAGAACTAGGGGCCAAAGAGAGAGTAAGAATGGCGGAAGTGCAGTATGTGGAGACACCATCCCCAGCCAGCTATGAGTTTTGGGTGGGGAGGCAAGATGAGTACAGTAGAGTGCTCCGTGAGAAGATGGAAAAGAATAGATTATTTCAGAGTTTTTTTGGAGAAGGAGAGCAAGTCGGGAAAGCTCTGTCTCTGATTATCAAGGCAAATGGCCCCTCGAGTACTGTACCAGCAATTGAGGGCAGGGAAGGAGTAATCAAAAAAGCCACCCCCGACATATTAGGCGAATTTAGGACATATTTTGAGAATTTATATATCTCCTCGAAAACAAATGTGGAGGGGGAAATGTGGGGTTTCTTTGAGGGGTTGAGAATAACCCCATTATCAAATGAGGACCGGGAAATGTTAGATGCCCCACTGACTCTCAAAGAATTGCAAAGGGCAGTGGGAGATATGGCGGGCCAGAAGTCACCGGGCCCTGACGGTCTGATCATAGAAATATTTAAAAAATACGGGGAGGTACTACTACCCCTACTCTTGGAGGTGTTTAATGAACCAGGGAGGATAAGACATTGCCTACCTCTATGTCAGAAGCTATTGTAATAATTTTGTTGAAAGAAGGGAAAAATCCAATAGATATGACCTCATATAGGCCCATCTCGCTATTATGTTCGGATGTGAAGATCTTGGCAAAAGTACTGGCCGCAAGGCTGAATAAGATAATTTCTAAATTAATACATATAGACCAGACCGGGTTTATCCCGGACAGATCTACAAGCACGAACATAAGACGGGTGTATTTAAACATGCAATTACCCATAGAAAATAGTGGCAAGAGAGCGGTTCTTTCGTTAGACGCAGCCAAAGCTTTTGACTCCCTGGAGTGGCACTATATGTGGAAGGTGCTGGCTGAATACCAGTTTGGCTCTGGGTTTGTTCAATGGCTAAGCTTATTATATAATAGCCCGAGGGCCAAGGTTAAAATTAATGGTCAGTGCTCAGAGTGGTTCCATCTGAGCAGGGGTACGAGACAGGGGTGTCCTTTGTCCCCCCTGCTCTTCGCCCTGGCAATTGAGCCCTTGGCTATCGCTCTGAGGATGGCACAGGGGGTGCAGGGGTTTAAAAGAAGGAGAGGAGTGGACAAAGTTGCTATGTACGCAGATGATATTCTGTTGTTCCTGGCAGACACGCAGGACTCTCTGAAGACAGCTATGGGGATAATTGAGGAATTTGGTGCCTTTTCCGAGCTATTAGTTAATTGGGAGAAATCAGTGATTTTACCAATAGACCCCCTGACTGAACCCCTCCCATACCAAGCATCCCAAGTTAAAATAGTCAGTCAAATGAAATACCTGGGCCTTAATATAACTAGAGATCCAGGACAATATATATCCGGAAATCTGGTTCCATTTATGAAAAAGCTGAAGCAGAAATGTCGGGTGTGGGGCCGGCTGCCCCTCTCGGTCGCCGGACGCTGCAACTTGATCAAGATGGTCTGGTTACCCTAAATTTTATATATCCTGCAGAATTCCCCTGTGTGGATCTCCAGGCACTGGTTTAAAAAAATAGACAGCGTGTTTAGAGAATTAGTTTGGAAAAACGGGGTGGCAAGGATTGGCTTGCGGACGTTGCGACAACCAGAGGTGAAGGGCGGCCTGGCGGTACCGGACCCGCGAGGTTATTTTTTAGCATCCCAATTGCAACATGTGGGAGGCAGTAATAGGTTAGGGGGTAAAGGAGTAGGCGGTAGTGTTTTGCTGAACGACACCAGACAGGACACAATCTTAGAGGCGTTGGAGGCAGACTCATTCGGTACCAAATGTCCTACCACCCGGATGATGGTCAAGGCTTGGGTACAGGTTAAAAAAACACTGGGTTACACTGGTTTTGCGGAGTTCTCCCCATTATGGGATAATAATAACCTCAGTGAGCTTAAAAAAATGGGATGCTTTGAAGAATGGGACCGCCAGGGTATTCACTGCTTGGCACAGGTATATAGGGCAGGGAGGTTAAAATCTTTCCAAGAGCTGGTGGAGGAATACGCGATCTCCAACAGGTCATTTTACAGATACTTACAAATTAGGCACGCCTTAGAGGCACGATTTGGGAAGGAAGCACCAGTATGGTGTGAAATGGCCTCTTTGAAAAAGCTGATCGACGCGAGCTCTACGAAAGGACTAATTTCTGACATTTACGGATGCCTGAATGCATCAGCTCAGGAGGGCGTGTGGAAAATAAAAATAGGATTAAATGGGAGGGAGATGTGGGAGTGCTGTCTGACGACCAATGGGAGTATGTCCTGTCGTTAGGGCCCAGAATCACTCTTTCCCCTTCACAGGTGATCTCTCATTTTTACTTATCCTATAGGGCATATTATACACCATTGAAATTATTTAGGTGGGGTAAGAGGCCCGATGCAAAGTGCCAAAGATGTGGAGGGGTGTATGGAGATATGATTCACATGTTTTGGCGATGTCCCAAGCTACATAGATACTGGAAAGGGGTTGTGGAAAAGATAAACTTGGTGTTTGGGACGTCATTGAGGTTGGAGGCAAAGGAGTGCTTGCTGAGACTGACGGAGGACAAAGAGGTTTCAAAGGACATGCAGACAGCAAGGGTTAGATGCCTGTTTCAGGGTAAAAAGCTTATCGCACGGTACTGGCAGAGAAAAGATGCACCAACGGTTACAGAGTGGGTGAATGCAGTAAAGGAGGTGATTAGTAGAGAAAAGTACATATATAAGAAGAGGGGTAACAAGAAATTTCGAAAAAATATGGAAACCATGGCTGGATCAGGATAGGGACGGAATGGAAGGGAGCTTGGAAGGAGGGTGGATTGGGTAGGGATCGGCTGAAAAGATGTATGGTGAGATGTGTGGTGGGGGGTTCTTTGGGGGTGGGGAGGGCCTTGGGGGTTGAAAAAAAAAAAAAGGTATGTCTGGTTCTGCTCCACTTCCCCAGCGATTTGGGGGTGATACAGTTCAATGCAGAGGGTTTCCCAACCAGGTTGGGATATACTTTGAGATACTGACCCAGGCGTTTCTCATGGTCAGAAGCAAATTAGGCTTCATTATTTCTTTGCTTTCTGATAGAGCCTTGGACTGGGAAAAACCCTCTATGGGAGACGCAAAAACCCATTGTCCTGAGTTACCCAAAGTTTTTTCTCCCTTTAAAAGGGTATTTGACGTTCCCGCATGCTCCACTTCTGCTGCCAAGAGCCTCATGTCCATCAGAGTTTGAGAAATGTTGCCGATTACACCATTGAATTTCATACCCTCGTGGCTGCTTTTTCTCATGGTCTCTCAGATAACATCAAAGATGAAATAGCCGGTGAGACATTCCTACAGATTTGGAGAAGTTGATCACACTTGCCATTCTCATTGACTCCAGACTCCGAGAGAGACCTTCCTTTAAGGAGTGCTTGCGGAGGCCTCCTGTACATCTGGCTCCAAGCTTTGCAGTCCCACCCTTGCCTCCCTCAGCTTCCATGCCTCCTGGTACCGAGTCTGCCAGTAAAATAGAACCCATGCAGTTGAGCTTCACACGTCTCTCTTCGGATGAGAGGGCTTTTAGGAGGAGGGAGAAATTGTGCCTTTATTGTGGCCAGGCAGGTCACTTCTTGAAGACTTTTCCTACCCGTCTGGGAAACACTTGCACCTGGGGTCCTGTAGGGGATAGGCCTTAGGTGGCGTTGTTACATCCCCAGTTACCTTGAAGGATAAGCCTTTAGTTTCAGTTACCCTTTTGTGGTCTGAGTCGTCCATCGATACACAGGCTCTAATCAACTCTGGAGCTGCAAGCCTGTTCATAGACAGTGCCTTTGTGTCTAAGCACTCAATTTCGCTGCAGCTTCCACTCCACTTGCCATTGAGGCTATTGATGAGAGACCTCTACAGCCTGCCCATGTGACTCATGAGACTGTTCCATTGACCATGACCATAGGGGCTCTTCACCATAAGATAATCTAATTTCAAGTCATTTCCTCTCCTCATTATCCAGTGGTTATTGGTTATCCTTGGTTACAGAGGCACAACCCCTCTTTTGATTGGCTTTGTGCTGAGGTTCTTTCCTGGTCGCCACAATGCAGTAAAACATCTTTTGGGAAAGTGGCTAAGGTCTTGTACACCTCTTCCCCCTCCTCCTTGCCAGAGGAGTAATGCAAATTTAGCGATGTCTTTGACAAGGTCAAGCCAGTAGTTTGCCTCCACACGGTCGTATGATTGCACAATTGACCTTCAACCTGGTGCTATGCCTCCTCGTGGCCATTCTCCTTTGTGAAAAAGAGGAGTGGTGAACTGAGACTTTGTATCAATTATAGGGGTCTCAATCACATTACGATTAAGAACGCCTAGGGAGCAGTTTCTATTAGTATACACAGGGGGAACACTGCAGGTAAATGTGAGGTGAGAGGAGGCTGAGCTCTGATTGGATGGAGAGGTCTCTGAGACATTCACAGGAGGGACTACAGGTCCCAGCATGTCAACCGCTTTCTTAGGAGATTGGATCTGTCCAGTGTGTGGGCTCCGGGGCCCCCTACAGGAGATCTGAGAGGAGGATCGGGCACCTAGGGGTGTCTGGCTGTAAAGAGAACCTGTCATCATCGGCCATTCAAATCAAAGTAAAGGGAGTACACCTTATTTGGAGTCCGCTCATGTATCAGTATTACAAGTGCACTGACTGAATCCACAACAAAGAACACTGTGGATGCTCTTTTCCCACGGCAGATGAGCTCAGGACTAGCCACGCACACCCGCTCATGGGCTTGAATACAATGAGATGGTTTGAAGACTAGTAGTCCTGCCTGGTGCGTTTTGGAGATTGTATCATTACCACAGGCGATCCGAAGAGCAGCAGCTTTGCTTGGTGTGCCTTGGAGATTGTATCATTGCTACAGGCTTCTCTTGAACCTTTGTGACGGGGAATCATGGGTTTCTGGTAAGAAGTAACTCTCTATTTACCAGTGGTGGACCCAACACAGTCTTCTTTATACCAGCTTTTGAAGATTTCTTACTTGTGGATGGACTTTTTTTCATTTTAATTTTGCACGGGTGGATGTCACATATATTTTAATTTTGCTTATATGATTGGACTTTGTTTATTATTATTATCTTTCACTTGTATATGCCACACATATGCCTTGTTCCATTTATGGTGTTTCATTTATGGTTTACTTATGTTTTTGAAATTAATGGTTCTAGAACATAACATACAGGCACTGGTATATTTGCTTTTGATTCACGGTGAATTCTAGATCATTCCATGATCAGAGTGTCTCTATTATCTGTTTGCGGCTCATATTCACTTTAAACTTATAGGTTTAGCCCGATTCTATATTTTTCTTTATTCTACTCACTGTACTAGTGCTATACAGGAGAATTGCTGCTTCCATTATTTCACATAGAAATTCCCTTACTGTTTAGGTACAGTACATCGTGTTGGGTGAATTATTTTTATTTGTTTTATATCTTAGCGCAGTTTCTTTTCCGTTTTTCCAAGATTAAGTACGCCTAACCGATTCCGTTGATTATGGAATTATTTGACCGCCTCAAGGGAGCAACGTTTTTCACAAAGCTCAATCTGAGAGGGGCATGCAATCTTGTGAGGATCAAAGAGGGCGATGAATGGAAAACTGCGTTTAACACCAGGACAGGACATTATTAATACCTCATAATGCCGTTTGGTCTCTGCAACGCTCCTGCAATGTTTCAGGAGTTCATCAATCATGTCCTCCAAGATATGTTGCAGCAATGTGTGGTGGTTTCTCTCGATGATATTCTCATATATTCTGAATCCCTAGAGAGCCACCAACCAGATGTCTCCCGTGTGCTACAGAGGCTGAGAGACAACAACCTGTATTGTAAGTTGCAGAAGATTTCCGACAACAAGCTACCATCCAACATTTACTGTTAGAAAATCCGACCGTGTGTACGGGGCATAAGTGTTACCTAATTGCAGTAAAAAAAAAAAAAGCAAGTCTTCTGGCCTGCCAGGTGTTTTTTTTGGGGATTGTGGAATAGTTCTGTAAATCTTGGGACTCTCAGATGTAGGACGTTGAGACAGAATGGCGCTCACTCCAGTCTCAGATGCATCAACCTCAAGAATAAAGGGTAGCATAGGACCAGTGTAAAAAATCCAGGAAACTGTTGTATGTACAGGGAATTGTCATGAATGTCAGGTCTACCTCAATGCAGGTGGTCAGACATTATAGCTAGCTATTGTGTGCTTCACCTATAGCAGCCCCCTTTCCCTGAAGACAAGCAGGCCTACCCGTACTTGGTTGCCCCCAGGATTTATACACAATGCTATAGTGCCTGGCTACCACACTAGGGCAGACGCGAGCAGAGCAAACAACAGACTACTTGCAGTTTAGCAGACAGATAGCGTGGTTCTAAGATGGTCCAGGTAATAAGGCAGGCTGAGTTTAGGGAATAATCCAATATCCAATCCGGGTCATACACAGGGAGATCAAACAGCAAGCAAGGAATTCAAATGGCAGGCTTGATCAAGAACAATGCAGGCAACTGTGTCTCTATCGCAAGCAAGGGATAGAGTCTTCGGTTTGCTTATATCAGGTGCCTGAGCAGATCATTAACAGGTGAACACAGACAGGTAGAATGCAACACCCGAATACTGGAATGGGAACCAGCAGCACTTCAGTGATCCTGACATTATCCCCCTCTGAGGAGGGGCCCCCGAACCCCTAGGAGCAGGCTTGTCAGGATTCTGGTGATCAAAGTTCCGAACAAGCCTGTTAGCATGAACAGATGCAGCTGGGACCCAAGAATTTTCTTCAGGACCAAAGCCCTTCCAGTCCACCAGATACTAGACAGCATTCCTTACTTTTCTGGAATCCAGAATACGTTCTACCTCATATTCTTCCTGCCCGTTGACCATGAGCGGAGGCTGGGATGAAACAATGGTATCCCTCTGAAGGGGTTTTAGAAAAGAAACATGGAAAACATTAGGGATCCTTATGGAGGCAGGAAGTTGAAATTTAAAGGATACTGGGTTTACCTAGTGAATAACTTTGTGGCCCAATAAACCTAAGAGCCAATTTCTGTGAAGGAACTTTGAGGGACAAATTTCTCGTGGACAGCCAGACCCAATCCCAACCTTAATCTGAGGAGCCTGAGAGCGGAGACTATACGCAAAGTGTTTTTTGGGCAGTGGAACTAGAGGACAAGTTAGTCTGGGCTTTACTCCAAATCTGAGAAAATGTGTGGACTTTGGTGTTGGAATTGGGAAGGTCAGAAGAAATGTCAGAGAATGAACAGGAGTTGGAATGTAAACCATAAATGCAATAGAAAGAAGAATTTCCAGTAGAAGAATGAGGCCAGTTATTATAGGCAAATTCAGCCCAGGGCAATGCTGAGGACAATTCCACTTGCTTATCAGAGACAAAACAGCGAAGATAGGTCTCCAGGGATTGGTTCATCCTCTCAGTTTGCCCATTAATTTGAGGATGATAGGCAGAGGAAAAGGAGAGGCTGGTTCCCAAGAGGTCACAGAAAGCCTTCCGGAACCTGGAAACAAATTGGGTACCCCTGTCAGAGACAATGTTCTGGGGCACCCTGTGGAGTATTTTTTGGACAAACAAGGAAGCCAGAAGTTTTGACAAGGGGAGTTTGGCAAATGGAATGAAATGAGCCATTTTACTAAAAGGGTCCACAACCACCCAGATGGCAGTGAGCCCATTTGAGGGGGCAGTTCTACAACAAAGTCCATAGCCATGTGCGTCCATGGGTGTTTAGGGGCAGGCAAGGGTACAAGTAGTCCAGAGGGCTTGACTTTTGAAGGACTTAGAGAGAGCACAGGTTTCGCAAGCTTTCACACTGGAACAGGAGTCCTTATGGAGAGAGGGCCACCAAAGCCTACGTGAAATCAAGGAAAAAGTTTTAGCAATTCCTGGGTGCCCGGCAATCTTAGCATCATGTAGCACTTTAAGCCTAAGATGGAGAGGGACAAACAGTTTTGTAGGGGGTAGATTGGATGGAGCCGTAGAATGACCCTCTAAAATAGAGTCTGAAAGGTCAGGCGAAAGAGCCCCTATCACTTGTGCTGGAAGTAAGATATTTTAAATCTTAGATGAAGTTCCCAAACAGGGCTCAAAACTGCGGGACAAGACATCTGCCTTGGCATTCTTAGAACAAGGACAGTAGGTAATAGTAAAATCAAAGCGGGTAAAGAAGAGGGACCATCGGGCCTGATGAGAGTTAAGGGGCCTGGCCGTCTTAATGTACTCCAGGTTCTTATGGTCAGTATAAACTACAAACCGATGATGAGCCCCCTCCAGCCAATGTCACCATTCCTCAAGGGCCCATTTGATGGCTAAGAGTTCCTGGTTCCCAATGTCATAGTTTAGCCCTGCACTGGAGAACTTCCAGGGAAAAAAAGGCATAGGGATGTAGCTCGTTAGATGAAGACGACCGCTGGGAAAGGATGGCTCCTACATCGACATCGGAGGCATCAACTTCCACAGTAACGGCCTTGTGGGGTCAGGATGGGTCAATACAGTTGCTGAGACAACGGCAGATTTAAGTCTTTGAAAGGCAGAAATGGCCTCGGGTGACCGAACAGCCGCATTGGCTCCTTTCTTGGCTAACCAAGACAGGAGCCAATTACTAACCAATTACTGCCCTAAGGCAGTAATTGGTGCGGCAACGGTGGAGAAATTCCTAATAAACTTCCTATAGAAGTTGGCAAAGCCCAGGAAACGTTGCATTGCTTTTACATATTTAGGCCGAGCCCAATGGGAAATAGCCTGTACTTTGGCAGGATCCATGGCCATCCCAGTGTTGGATAGTATGTAACCCAGGAATGGTACTTCCGAGACGTGAAAAGTACATTTAGAAAGTTTTGCATACAGAGAGTGTTGCCAGAGTTTCGACAGGACTGCACGGATGTGATTGTAATGATTACTGAGAGAAGAAGAGTAACTCAAGATGTCATCTAAATACACAAGTACTAACTGGCCCAAATACTCGCAAAAAATGTCATTCACAAATTCCTGGAAGACAGCTGGTGCATAACACAACCCAAACAGCATGACAAGGTATTCATAGTGACCTTCACGGGTATTAAAGCAGTTGTATACCCGCTGAAATTTTTTTTTTTTTACACCTGTAAAGCAAAAGGCATAATGAGCTAGTATGCACCGCATACTAGCTCATTATGAAATACTTACCTTAGAACGAGGCGTCGGTATCTTACCTGGTCCACGCCGAGGTAGCTGACATGTTGCCTCGGCGTGTCTTCCGGGTATCGCGGTTCCAGCACTGTGAGTGGCTGGAGCCGCGATGTCATCACTCCCGCGCATGTGCGCGGGAGATTTCTTTCCCGGCAAGGTCTGACAGTTGCCGGGCCTTCAGCCGAGAATCCCCTGTGCGCATGCGCCATTGCAGTCAGCGGCTCATAGCAAGGGGAATTTTTTTACCTACAGGTAAGCCTTATTATAGGCTTACCTGTAGGTAAAAGTTAAAAAAAAGACTATACAACCGCTTTAAAAGCTGTCTTCCACTCGTCACCCTCACAAATGCGAATCAAATTGTAAGCTCCCGTAGATCCAATTTGGTGAAAATTTGATCTCCCTGAATATGGCTAAAGAGCTCAGTAATGGGTGGCAGGGGATATTTGTTAGGGATAGTGATCTTGTTCAAACCACGGTAATCAATACAGGACCATAAGGATCTATCCTTCAACTCAATGAAAAAGAACCCCACCCCGGCAGGGGACGTGGAAGAACAAATTTTCCTGAACATAGGTTGTCATGGCCTGGGTCTCAGGTAGTGACAGAGGGAAAATTCGGCCTCTAGGAGGGGTAGTCTATCGGACAATCATATGACAGTGGGGAGGAAGAACAGAAGCAGCCTTCTCGGTGAAGCAGTCAGCAAAATCAGCATAACAGGTAGGGAGAGCTGGGACTGTGAGATGGGCTAGTAGTTGGGTAGCTTTAATGCAATTCTGGAGGCAGGTCTTGGACCAGGACATAATCTCCCCTGTAGCCCAATCTATGTACGGGTTATGGAGTCCAAGCCAAGGGTAACCTAGGATAAGGGATAAGCAGGAGATGTTAATAAGTAGAGGCTGATTGTCCCCTATGAGATTCCCCAATAGTCAGAGTAATGGGTACCGTGTTTAAGGTGACCATGACCAAGGGAGAGTCATCGACAGCTAAGGCTGAAAAGGGTCTGTGCACCCTGGTCAAGGGAATCTGTAGACGGTGTGCTAGGTCCCTATCAATGAAATTGCTAGTAGCACCAGAGTCTAGGAAGGCTGAGAGGTGATGCGAAAACTCGGCAGAGCTAAGTTGTGCAGGAACAAATAGTTTATCTCAGGGGGAACCTGACCCAGTATAGCCTAAAGAAGCAGACCCCACCCGCACTAGACTCTTGATGTTTCCCGGCTTATTAGGGCAACTGGCGACAAAGTGGCTGTGGTTGCCACAGTATAGGCAGAGACCCTGAGATCTTCTCCTAGCCTTTTCCCCAGAGGACAAATGGGTTGCACCAGTCTGCATGGGCTCCTCCTGGATAGGATGAGAGGACCCAGGAAGGGCTGAGGGAGAAGTGGCGAGCAGAGTGCGAGGGGACAAGGGAATGGACCTCTCTGCACGCCTTTCCCATAAACTCCTGTATATACGTATGGCTTGGCTTCTTGCATGGCTTCATTCAACAAATTTGGTTCAGGGTAGTGTACTAAGGAGTCCTTGATAGAGTCAGATAAGCCTAAACTGAATTGGCTTCTTAGAGAGGGGTCATTCCACCCTGAGTCCTGTGCCCAGCAGCGGAAATCAGAACAGTATAGATCAGCGGTGCATTTACCCTGACATAATGACATAAGATTAGCTTCTGCTGAGTGGGTACGATCAGAATCATCATAGAGTAACCCCAGGGCCTTGAAAAATTCTTCAACTGAGCCTCTGGCTGGGTCATCTGCGGAGAGACTAAAGCTCAAGACTGGGGATCCCCCTGCAACCATGTAATAATAAAGTTAACCCACTGTGCTTTCGAACCAGAAGAGTGTGGCTTAAGCTTTAAATATAGCATACAACTATTTTTAAAGTTGGAAAACACATGGGGGTCACCAGAACAACGATCAGGCGGGTTAACCTTGGGCTCTGGCTCCTGCATTATCGTTGGAGGTGTGTTTACACGCAAAGACAATTCCTGGACCTGGCATGTCGGTTTGCACAGCAAATCAGCAAATAAACGGGCCTGTGCAGAGTCCATCTTGACAGAAAATGTTGTTAAAGGCTTGTGATAATGTCACAAATGACATATCTACCTCAATGCAGGTGGCCAGACACTATAGCTTGCTACTGTGTGCTTCACCTATAGCAGCCCCCTTTCCCTTAATACAAGCAGGCCTACCCGTACTTGGTTGCCCCCAAGACTTATACACAATGCTATAGTGCCTGGCTACCACACTAGGGCGGATGTAAGCAGAGCAAACAACAGACTACTTGCAGTTTTGCAGACAGATAGCCTGGTTCTAAGGCAGTCCAGGTAATAAGGCAGGCTGAGTTTAGGGAATAATCCAATATTCCATCCAATGATAGTCTAGGTAATAAGGCAGGCTGAGTTCAGGGAATAGTCCGATATTCGATCTGGGTCATCCCCGGGGGGGTCAAACAGCAAGCAAGGGAGACAAATGGGAGGTTTGATCAAGAACTATGCAGGTAACTGTGTCTCTATCACAAGCAAAGGATAAAGTGTTTGGTTTGTTTATATTAGGTGACTGAGCAGATCAATCACCTAACAGGTGAACACAGACAAGAAGAATGCAACAGTCAACACCCGGATACTGGAATGGGAAGCAGGAACACATAAGTGATCCTGACAGGAATGTAATAACTGGACTCAAATTATATGTACGCAGTCTTGGGCTGAAGGAATTTCCACAAAAAACAATAATGTTCAAGAAAGATGCCAAGTATATTGAAGTTACCAAATAAATCTTACATGGCACCAAGCAGTATTGGATGATTGAATATGAGTATGAGGATTTGAGAAAGGGGTATGCCCCGAAACATGACGTCCTGCTAACCGGCTTAGTGTACTGTTCCTTGATGTCCCTCCAGTTTGTTCTGGGTCAGCGACTGAGGACTTCTGGGTTCTGGTGACATCACTTACTGGTTAGAGTCCCGTGGAGCTTCTCCATTGTGACTGGCAGCCATCTATCATCCTGTCCTTGCTGAATGTTTGACTGGAGATCGGCACACTACATTTGTCCTCAGCCTGCTAACTTTTCATCACTGCCTGGGATTACTGCTTGGCACCATGTAAGATTTATTTGATAACTTCAATAAACTTGGCATATTTCTTGGACATTATTGTTTTATGTGGAACTTCCTTTAGCCCAAGACGGTGTGCATATGCTTACATTCCGTATACACAAAACAGTTTTCTGTTTTTTGGGGTTTGCTTACACTGGAGCGCCTGTTTAGTGTTCTTTCATGCCATTCATCTGCTCCACTACCCTAGTGGCCACTTTAAAAGCTGCCCAAAGCTACCTATGCACCTGGCTGGGGTTACAATTTACATGCTTCTGTTGGGGTTCAGGCTTCTTTGTAGTTATTATCTTCTTTTTGTTAGTCAATCCTCTCACCCTATCAGCATATGTCTTTTCCCCCTGACTGTGAACACAGACAAGAAGAATGCAACAGTCAACACCCGGATACTGGAATGGGAAGCAGGAGCACGTAAGTGATCCTGACAGGAATGTAATAACTGGACTCAAATTATATGTACGCAGTCTTGGGCTGAAGGAATTTCCACAAAAAACAATAATGTTCAAGAAAGATGCCAAGTATATTGAAGTTACCAAATAAATCTTACATGGCACCAAGCAGTATTGGATGATTGAATATGAGTATGAGGATTTGAGAAAGGGGTATGCCCCAAAACATGACGTCCTGCTAAACGGCTTAGTGTACTGTTCCTTGATGTCCCTCCAGTTTGTTCTGGGTCAGCGACTGAGGACTTCTGGGTTCTGGTGACATCACTTACTGGTTAGAGTCCCTTGGAGCTTCTCCATTGTGACTGGCAGCCATCTATCATCCTGTCCTTGCTGAATGTTTGACTGGAGATCGGCACACTACATTTGTCCTCAGCCTGCTAACTTTTCATCACTGCCTGGGATTACTGCTTGGCACCATGTAAGATTTATTTGATAACTTCAATAAACTTGGCATCTTTCTTGGACATTATTGTTTTATGTGGAACTTCCTTTAGCCCAAGACGGTGTGCATATGCTTACATTCCGTATACACAAAACAGTTTCCTGTTTTTTGTTTTTTTTACACTGGAGCGCCTGTTTAGTGTTCTTTCATGCCATTCATCTGCTCCACTACCCTAGTGGCCACTTTAAAAGCTGCCCAAAGCTACCTATGCACCTGGCTGGGGTTACAATTTACATGCTTCTGTTGGGGTTCAGGCTTCTTTGTAGTTATTATCTTCTTTTTGTTAGTCAATCCTCTCACCCTGTCAGCATATGTCTTTTCCCCCTGACTGGCACTGTACAGGGATTCCAAGAAGCCAATACCAAGTCAAATTCAGATGCATATACTAGTAATATTTAAAAGATATACATTGAATGTACATTGAATGAGCTACATTAATCTGTCTGGAGTTCAGCTTGGAATTCAGCATTAAAGTGGTTGTAAAGGCAGAAGGATTTTTATCTTAATGCATTCTATGCATTAAGATTAAAAAAAAAAACTACTGTGTGTAGCAGTCCCCCTTCAGACTCCCTAATACTTACCTGACCCCATCTCAATCCAGCGATGTTGCGTGAGCATCTCGGCTGTCCCTCCTCATTGGCTGAGACAGCAGCGGGGCGCTATTGGCTCTGGCTGCTGTCAATCAAAGTCAGTGGTCCAATGAGGAGACAGAGGGGGCATGGCCTAATCGTGGCTTCATGTCTTAATGGACACACAGAGCAGCGGCTCGGCTCGGGTGCCCCTATAGCAAGCTTCTTGCTGCGGGGGCACTCAGGAAGTGGGAGGGGCCAGGAGCGCCACTGGGGGACCCGAGAAGAGGAAGATCTGGGCTGCTCTGTGCAAAACCACTGTACAGAGCAGGTAAGTATAACATGTTTGTTATTTTGAAATGAAAAAGACAGAGACTTCAGTATCACTTTAACTATTTAACTAAAAAGCAGACTTAAAGTCAAAAAACGTACAGAGCCAAATCATAAACAAGGAAGCAGGAAGCATGGGTAAGCATTCTGAAAACCTAAATGTACGACTTTGACAGCAGCATAAGAAACATGCACACCTAACATTTTCTAAAGGACCAAGGTCTGTACAACCTAACATACCCTTCAATATGAGCCAAGCAGCTTTATTTTCTTGGAAATGCCCTTTACAGGGTACATTCACATCTTTAGTTCCCTTATTTCACAATAATCTGTTGCATCAAATGCACATATACATATCTGTTTTAACTGCCTACATGATCAATTTCAGCTGTACTATTTTCGGAATGGTAAAAGAAAAAAAAATCTACCTGTCATTTACTTTTTCAAATCAAAATATTTCAGCATAATGATAAACTAGTGGATGACAGTACAGATCTATGACTTTTTTGTATATCGCTTTTTAAACTGCAAGAATATTTTGTCTTTTTATGATTTTTTTTTTTATTATTTACACCAGACATATTGTAAAACAGTGCAACCTTGTGATATGGAACCATGCACAATCATTGTGCAGGTGAAAGAAAAGCCTAAAAATTTAACAAGGTTTTTGTCAGAACTAATTGCATGAGAATACACTAGAAAGGGTGCACCACGTGGGTTTTATGTTTCCACAAAAAGGTCAGCCTACATAGTGGCTGAATAGTGAGATCCGAGACCATGCTAGTACAATATCTACAGAGACACTGGAGGATGCATTTACTCACGTTCATTACCATTATCTGATTGTAACAGTATAGTAGCCAAGAGATTGAACATGTAATGGGAAAGCCAAATAAAACCAAAGACAGAGTATTTGAGACTCGACTGATGGCAGAGTGCATGCTTTTCCATGTACAGGGTAGATGGTCTATCTGCTTACAAAGGGGTGACAGTTTGTTTTATTCACAGGTGTATAGTCAGCAAGTTAAAGGTTATGTGTAAAGATCACCTAATCTCTCTGTGCTCAGTTCAGAGAGCCATTGGCAGTTTAGAGCTTTATCTCCAATTTTCTTCCGCACAGATATTTTGTTTCTGATTCAAATTAAAAGCTTTTTCAATTAAATTCCTAACTAAAATAGAGAATGACATTCAATCTTAAATAGCACCCAATCAAATCTTGTTTTAAACCTTTTAGCAGGATGATTGCATCACATGGTTTAATCTGTGCACTTTTGCTTTGTCACCATATTTAATAAATAACAAATCCTTAAAACTAAACCCACAATTTGTTTTGTTCCTACCTTGTCTCATCAGCATCAACTTAACTGGCAAAGGGGTCCTCTTTGGATTGTTATGATGATATTGGTCACCCATACAGCAGTGTTCTGTGTCATCATTATAAGACATGCTCACCTAATGACCCATTCAGCTGGTGACTAAGGTCACAGATGATGTGTGGGAGGATCTATGCTCTGAAAAAGGTTCACTGTGCACTATATGGTACATACTGTAAACAGCTAAGGAATCCATAAATCGGGCAGATCCAGTAACGATCTGGGGCAAGCCAGTTTGATTATTAATCTATGAACTAATGGGAGGCAAGGGTGTCAAATTGCAGTGTTACAACTTGCAACCCAAAGACGGTGGCCTTTCTGACGCAGGATAGGCCCTGTTTTCTGCTTCATTGCAATGAAGCTTTGGTCATGATGTATAGTGTATTTAGAAATGAGAAGAGTACACATGCTGTGCAAGTCCAAGACAAAAATAAAAGTCTGAACATTGCACCTGTTCAAGCCTTTAACAAGTTCCCGACCGCCGCACGCCTACGTACGTCAGCAGAATGGCACAGGTGGGCAAATGGGTGTACCTGTACATATCGCACCTCCCCGTGCCCACAAAGGTCGGGTTCGTTAGGGGAGCGATCAGTCCCCAGGGCCAGACCAATGATTTATGGTCTGGCCCTGGTGATCGCTCCTAACAAATGAAAACCTTCCCCTGTTTGTGTAAGTGTAAACACAGACAGGAGGAAGTGATGTCATCTCTCCTCATGGGGTCTTTTCGATTCCAGTGAGAGGAGAGGAGACATCTAACCGTGAGTTGCCCAACACCAGTACACATAGGTACACTTGGCACCCCCCGATCACTCCCCGATCGCCCCCCTACCCAGTTAACCCTTTCACACCCTGTCACTGTGTCACCAATTGCAGTTTTCTGATTTTTCACTGATCACTGCATTGATGTAATTTGTGACTGAAATAAGTGTTATGCCCGCGTACACAAGGTCGGAATTTCCGACAGAAAAAGTCAGATGGGAGCTTTTGATCGGATAATCTGACTGTGTGTAAGCCCCATCAGACTTTTTCTGTCGGGATTTCCGATGGCTTTAGATGGAGAACATGCTCCAAATTTTTCCGTCGGAAATGCCGATGGAGCTTCTCCAGTTGGCAAGTCCGACCGTGTGTACGCAGCATTAGGTCTAGGTTACCCCCCTAAACCCCCCTAATAAAGGTTTAACCCCTTGATTGCCCCCCAGTTAACCCTTTCACCCCCTGTCACCAGTGTCACTAATCGATCGCCGTATTTGTGTCACTGGTGACGCTAGTTGGCCAGTTAGGTGATTAGTTTCACCGTCAGGTTTTTATAGCGTCAAGTATCCCCATATATACTACCTAATAAAGGTTTTAACCCCCTGGTTAACCCTTTCATCCCCTGTCGCCAGTGTCACTAATCGATCGCCGTATTTGTGTCACTGGTGGCGCTAGTTAGCCAGTTAGTTTCACCATCAAGTTTTTATAGGGTCAGGTACCCCCATATATTACCTTTTAACCCCCTATTACCCCCTAGTTAACCCTTTTACCCCCTGTCACCAGTGATCACCGTATTAGTGTTATGGGTGACGCTGGTTAGTTAGTTTGTTTTTTATAGCATCAGGGCACCCGCCGTATATTTCCAAATAAGGGTTCAACACCCTCATCGCCCGGCAGGTGATATCAGTTAGGTTTTAGCATCAGTCAGGGTCTGCATCGCCACCAGGCAGCGTCAGATTAGTGCCAGTAGCGCTAACACCCACACACGCACCATACACCTCCCTTAGTATTAAAGTGTCTGAACGGATCAATATCTGATCTGATCAGATCTATACTAGCCTCCCCAGCAGTTTAGGATTCCCAAAAACACAGTGTTAGTGGGATCAGCCCAGATACCTGCTAACACCTGCGTTTAGCCCCTCCACCCAGCCCAGCCCAGCCCACCCAAGTGCAGTATCAATCGATCACTGTCACCTACAAAAACACAACACACATAACTGCAGCGTTCGCTGAGTCAGGCCTGATCCCTGCAAACGCTAATGCCCTGTACACACGGTCGGATTTTCCGACAAAAATTGTGTGATAGGACCTTGTTGTCAGAAATTCCGACCGTGTGTGGGCTCCATGACACATTTTCCATCGAAATTTCCGACACACAAAGTTTGAGAGCTTGCTATAAAATTTTCCGTTGTCGGAAATTCCGATCGTGTGTACACAAATCCGACGCACAAAGTGCCACGCATGCTCAGAATAAATTAAGAGACGAAAGCTATTGGCTACTGCCTCGTTTATAGTCCCGACGTACGTGTTTTACATCACCGTGTTCAGAACGATCGGATTTTCAGACAACTTTGTGTGACCTTGTGTATGCAAGACAAGTTTGAGCCAACATCCGTCGGAAAAAATCCATGGATTTTGTTGTCGGAATGTCCGATAAATGTCAGATCGTGTGTACAGGGCATAACAGTTTTTTTGGTAGTTTTGAATCAGTCGCTGACAGTCAGGAGCTTTTTTTCTGTGAGTCTCACTAGTGTACCCAGTGCTGGGACAAGGCCATTTGGTGCCCAGGGAGAAGATGGCAAACTGCTCCCCCCCCCATTTTTAAGAAAGACTCAATGTCGTTTCAAAACAAGAATATACTTATTATTATATTAAGGGATACTCTGATGGGCACATTTTATATTGAGGGGCACTCTGATGGGCACAAAAAAACGTGCCCCTTAACGTAAAATCTGCCCATCAGAGTGCTCCTTAAAACAAAATGTGCCCATCAGTGTTGCTCTTAAAATAAAATATGCCCATCAGAGTGCCCCTTAACAAAAAATGTATTCTTCCGCAAAAAGAATACTCTAAGGTAAGGGGGGGTCGGTTACAGATATAAGGGGGGAAACCTTTATATCAGTGTCCCTTAACATTATTGTATTCACGCCCCCCTTACATCAGTGACCCCCTCCCCCTTAGACTGGCCTGGCGGCACTGTCACTGACCTCCTCTCAGGTGCACCGTGCAGGGCTCAGTTAGACGGCTCCAGCTTGGTGGCTCTGGTTTTATCCTATAGTCACCTCTCAACAGTCCACACACGTCTGGCTTCTCCCATGTCCCCCATCCTGGTGGCACTCCCACTCTTAATTCCTCTCCAAACTCCCTCAGAGACTGCAGACATGATATAAGACAAGAGATAGTCAGAAGTTGCGGACATGATACAAGAGATTGGTTAGAGGCTGTGGACATGATACAAGAGATGGTAAGAGACTACGAACATTATGCAGGCGATGGTTAGAGACTGAGGACATGATATTAAAGACCGTCAGAGACTGCAGACATGATACAAGAGATCAATGCAGCCTCACTGTGCCCATAATCGCAGCCTCACTGTGTTCATCAATGCAGCCTCACTGTGCCCATAATCACAGCCTCACTGTGCCCATAATCGCGGCTTCACTGTGCCCATAATCGCAGCCACACTGTGTCCATAATTGCAGCCTCACTGTGCCCATAATTGTAGCCTCTCTGTGCCCATAATTGCAGCCTCTCTGTTCCCATGATCGCAGCCTTACTGTGCGCATCAATTCCGCCTCACTGTGCCCATAATCGCAGCCTCACTGTGCTCATAATCGCAGCCTCACTGAGCCCATCAATGCCGCCTCACTGAGCCCATAATCGCAGCCTCACTGTGTTCATCAATGCAGCCTCTCTGTGCCCATAATCGCAGCCTCACTTTGCCTATGAATGCAGACTCACAATAGCCTGCCTTGGATCACACAGTTGACATCTCCCTCTGTGTGTCACACAGCTGGGTCTGTGTGTGTTTGGCAGCGCTGTAACAAGGTCCCGCCCCCCCAGACCGGCTCGTGTGATAGGCGGAACACTGATTCAATCTGCTATCACACGAGCCGGTCTTGGGGGGGCGGGACCTTGTTACACCACACCGCCGACAACACACAGACCCAGCAATGTGACACACAGCGCTCCCGGCGCTGTGTGTGACAAAGAAGAGGAGGAGGCGGGAGGAGAGCGCTGCAGTCAGCCACAGAGTAAAGCGGCCCCAGGACAGACGGCCTACCGGGAAATTTCCCAGTATCCCGGTAGGCCAGTCCGGCCTGTCACACTTCACTGTGCCCCCCCACCCCCAATAAATTGTACCGCCCAGGGCGTCCGCCCCTTCCACCCCCCCCCTTGTACCGGCTCTGAGTTTACCAGTAAATTTAGAGACCAAAATGTCAAATCGAAGGTACACTAGTGAAGAGGCCTACACATTTCTGAGCATGACAGATAGTGAAGAGGAATTCACTCATCTGTCAGATTCAGGCTCAGAATACGATTCTGTAGACAGCAGCAGCACCCTTACAGATAGCTCTCATGATGGAGTTGTGGTCCCTGCCAAGGTCAGGCGTACCAGACCCCGTTCTTCTGCTGTTGTTGAGGTGCAAGAAACGCAGGGCTGTCGTATGGAGCAGAGAGCCAGTACTAGTACTAGAACTAGTGCCGCTCATCCTTCTAGTGAACTGGCAAGCACCAGCGGCCTCGTACACCCTGGTCGTAGTCAAACCAGCACTGCAATAACATGTGGTGACGTGGCGAGTCCCATCAGTGCAGTTCAAGCTGGTGCAGTGGCTAGCACAACTAGCGTCCCACAGCCACCAAGAAGAAGACAAACACAGGCCCGTCGAGCCCATAGTGCCCTTCCTGCTGCATTCACCAATCCTAATTGGGAGCCCACCACTTCTGCAGCACCCGTACTTCCCCCATTCACTGGCCAACCTGGAATTCAGGTGGAATCAGTTGATTTTACGTCACTTGATTTTTATTCGCTGTTTTTCACCAAAGATCTCTATAGATCTATTGTGGACCAAAGCAATTTGTATGCTGGTCAATTCATCGCCGCTAATCCCCATTTGACCCTTGCCAGAGATTGGAAAATAATTACGGTTTCCGAATTTTAGACCTTTCTGGGCCTATCCCTACTCATGGGCATAACTAAAAAGAGTGAGTTGCTGTCATATTGGTCCACTGACCCAATTCACCATATGCCCGTGTTCTCTGCCTCCATGACCAGGGCACGATACGAGCAGATCTTGCGGTTCATGCACTTCAATGACAATGAACTATGTTGTCCTCGGGGGTGACCCTGGATACGATTGGCTCTACAAAATTCGGCCCCTCATAAACCACTTCAACCAACAGTTTGCAGCCTTGTTTACTCCCCATCAAGTTGTCTGCATTGATGAGTCCCTGATTAAGTTTTCTGGCCGCTTGTCTTTGAAACAGTATCTTCCCAGCAAGCGTGCCAGATATGGGGTCAAGATGTATAAGGTCCGTGACAGGGCCACAGGCTATACATATAGTTTTATGGTTTACGAGGGAAGAGATAGTCACCTAGAGCCGGAGGACTGCCCAGATTACATAGGGAGCACTGGTAAGATTGTGTGAGACTTGGTGTCACCCTTATTCAGAAAGGGTACCACTTATATGTGGACAATTATTACACGAGCGTGCCACTTTTTAGTCACTTGTTTGATCATATGGTAAAAAACTGTGCAGAGCTTAAAATAATAAAACAATAAATCTAAAAGACTTTCATATAAAATGTCCAATAATTCTATAATATAAGGATAGTCCCAATGGACAATTTAGAGAGCCAGGTCATCATAGAGAGAGACACCAACAGACAAGATGAAGAGTCCTCAATAGTGATCAGGGTGCTCGAATACAATCGGAATATATGTGCGTCCTTATCCGTGCTTCCACCAGCATTAATACAGGACGCTCACCTTACTTCGTGGACCTCTGAGCTAACAGAAAGGTCATACAGGTATTCCCCACAGGGGAAATCAGATAGTAAGATGAGATCCTGTCTTTCCAGCAATCCAACCTCAGATAGATGACAACAGCAACACCCTCTCATCGTTTGTTCATGTAAAAATCAATGGAACATACTTAGTGCTCTCTGCTTATACTTGAAAAGCTTTTTATTCAATTAAAATGCTACTTACAAAAGAAGCACTGAAACTCCAGTGCTAGGAAATTAAGCTTGTTTCATGACACAGCATCTCATGACAAAAGGTTGAAAGGTGGCTGCAATGACGTCAGAGCCTTCCCGTCCACACGCGTATCATCCCTGTGGGTGGGACTTCTTCAGCGTATCACGGGGGCTTAGTCTAGACATCAGGTATATATAATCCTCATGTCTCATTACATGCCCGCCCCCCAGCATGCATCGCCACAGCGACACGAACGCCTAAGGAGCGTGGCAAAATGCTCAAGTCCGCCCTACGTAGCTGGAACCACAGCGTCACTCCCGACGCCCGAGATGTGTATTACAGTAGTACAGTGTGATAGTAACACGAACGCTTGGGGGCGTGGCGTCAGCTGACGTGGCCGTAGCTTACGCCGTAGCGTCACTTCGGATGCTCGGGCTGCAAGGAAACCTCCCCCCAGCGTACTGCACCATGGGGATAAGGACACTTGGGAGGCGTGGCCACTGGACGTTCAGGCTGCAAGGAAGCCTCCACCCCCAGCATACAGCACCATGGGAATAAGGACGCCCAGGGGGTTTGGCCACACACTCAAATCTAGCCTCCACACTATACCTTACCGCCGACGTTTAAGATGCATCACAACATCCGCCCCTTGACTACATACATTATCTGGCATGCAGGGACAATAGACGAATCAATGCATAGCCCACATCTGCACGCTAGGAGGCATAGTGAACAAAAGCACTGTCCTACCTATACCTTCCATAACTGGAAGTATCTAAGATTATCACAGGGTCACCTCACAAGAATAAAGCACACAGACATCCAACCCTGTTAAATGGGCACCAGGGTTAGGAACCCCAGGTGCAAAAAACCTCAAGGGCCATAATTAAATCAAAAAGATATTAAATAATACTATTTTGACTATAACATAAAATACCCCTAGGATGTTATGCTCACAACCACATGGTTGCTCACCTATTAAATATCGAAAATGTTAAAACATTACATGCAATGACATCATGACAGCCACCTCCCAGATAAATACCTTAAACACATACATAAAATATAATACAAGTCCAAACATATCATGCATAATCCTATAAAAACCTATTGCAATGCCCTAACCTCCTTTCAAGAGCACTTTAAACACGGTTCACTTTATTTCTATATTGATTATTGTATATTGATGCACTTTTATATAGATTGATGTAAATTACAGGTTGTCACTGCAATTATCGCAGTATCGCAATTATCGCACAGGGTTGCAAATTTCTCTATCACATATGAATGCTACATGTGTCTACAGAGGTGTGTATGCTACACAGGTTGTCATTGGGACGATCGCATAGGATTGTATTTTCAATTGTTCATGATCGCAAGTTATAATCGCATAAGATTGCGTTATTAGATTCACTTGGTTTTTTATATAGGATTAGAATATCTCACCACCACTATTTAACTGCAACCAGTCATATTATGATTTAATACGGTTACCGTATGGTTATATTTGGATAGCGCAGCATTATATTGGTATAAAACTTTTTGGCACAAGCATATGGGACGTGATCAATGCTAGCAGCTGTCCTTTAATCATCTCTAATTATCATTTGGATTTTCACATGGTAGCTCGCAAGATTCTGTTTGTTTTTTTACAAAAAAGTCTCTGTATACTTATTTCAATTGGCTCTGCTGAATGCGTATCTGCTATGCAAAGCTTCAGGACGAAATGGATCCTTCCTTAAATTCCAGGAAGAGATCATCACAGCCCTTCTGTTTCCAGACGGTGCTGTGGCCCAACTTCCTAATCCAAATGCAATAAGCCGGCTGTCCCTCATGCAATTGTCCCTCCTGTCCTGATCATCCTGGTCTTTGCATTGGTGAATGTTTTGAACTCTACCACACACTAGTGGAGTATTAGCGTAGGGTACAGCACTGCACAGACTAGGACACACATTCACAGGGTCTCCAAAGATGCCATCACATTTTGAGAGACCCGAACCTGAAACCGAACCGTTACAGTTACAAAACAAAGTGTAAAAAAAAAATATATATATATATATATATATATATATATACATATATAAAATTAAAAAAACAAAAATAGTTGTCGTTTTATTGTTCTCTCTCTCTCTCTATTCTCTCTCTCTATTGTTCTGCTTTTTTTTACTGTATTCTACAATGCAATGTTTTATTGTTACTATGTTTTATCATGTTTGCTTTTCAGGTATGTAATTCTTTTATACTTTACTGTGTTTTATTGTTAACCATTTTTTGTTTTCAGGTATGCCATTCAGCTGCAGCACGGGTTTATTTATCTTGACGGCGTTTGTTCCCACGATATGTTAAACCGTGACTCCAGCGCTGTCGTAGGTGATTTCACCACCACAGTTAAAAAAAAGAGCATATATGCTGAAGCATGGGAGCAGGGGTGGAGGAGCGATTTGCTCCTAACATTAGGGGCGGATTTCCCCCATGCGTAGGTTTTTTTTTAGGCACAGATTGCGTAAAAAAATGTTCTATTTCTACTATGTTTTATTGCATTTGCTTTGCAGGTATGGAAAGTCATACTGTTATACTGTAATGTTATTTTGTTTTATTGTTAACCATCATTTGCTTAGCAGGTACGCCATTCAGCTGCAGCACTGATTTATTTACCTTGACAGCAACAGCGTTTGCTCCCACGATACGTAAATCAGTGACTCCAGCGCTGTAGGAGGTGATTTCACCACCACAGTTAAAAAAAATGGTGCATGTGTGCCCATCATTAGAAGTGGGTGGATGAAGGGCGGTATTCTAATGGTGGGCATACTGTTATGTTGCTGGACTGTGAGTGGTTATACCAAAATGATGCCTGCAGGTTTAGGTATCATCTTGGTATCATTAATTTCAGCCAGCGGTCGGCTTTCATGTAAAAGCAATCCTAGTGGCTAATTAGCCTCTAGACTGCTTTTATAAGCAGTGGGAGGGAACGTCCTCCCCTTCCCACCGTCTTCCATGGTTTTCCCCGGCTCTCCTGTCCCAACAGGGAACCCAAGAATACAGCCGGTGGTTCCGCCAGCTGACCATAGAGCTGGTCAGAGACCAAAATGGCTCCAATCATCTCTATGGCCTAAGAAACTGGAAGCTACGAGCATTTCATGACTTAGGTTTCACCGGATATAAACAGCGCCATTGGGAAATTGGCAAAGCATTTTATCACACCGATCTTCGTGTGGTCAGATGCTTTGAGGGCAGAGGAGAGATCTAGGGTCACTACCTATTGCTATCATAGGGGATATTTACATTCCCTGAGATAACAATAAAAATTATAAAAAAAAAAATGAAAGGAACAGTTTAATAATATAATAAAAAAAAGCACCCCTGCCCCCCCCCCCCCCCTGTGCTCACGTGCAAGGGCGAACAGAAGCGTCGGTCTGGTGTCATATGTAAACAGCAATTACACCATGCATGTGAGGTATCACTGCGAAGGTCAGATGGGGGGAGTAATTTTAGCAGTAGACCTCCTCTGTAAATCTAAAATGGTAACCTGTAAAGGCTTTTAAAGGCTTTTTAAATGTATGTAGTTTGTCGCCATCTTTTTTATTTCGTCAAACATTTGGGCAATATAGTGTGTTTTAGTGCATTAAAATTTTAAAAAAATGTGTTTGAAAAAAATCGCTGTGTAAATACTATGTGAAAAAAAAATTGCAACACCCACCATTGTAATCTGTAGGACCTTTGCTTTAAAAGGTATATAATGTTTGGGGGTTCAAAGTAACTTTCTTGCAAAAAAATAATATTTTTTGATGTAAACAAATAGTGTCAGAAAGGGCTTTGTCTTCAAGTGGTTAGAAGAGTGGGTGATGTGTGACATAAGCTTCTAAATGTTGTGCATAAAATGCCAGGACAGTTCAACCCCCCCCCCCCCCAAATGACCCCTATTTGTTGATAGGCATGTTGAGTCCATAGAATATTTTATATTTTGCCAAGTTTCAGAAACATTACACTTTTTTTTTTTTTGCACAAAGTTGTCACTAAATTATATATTGTTTAAACATGGCATGGTTATATGCGGAATTACACCCCAAAATACATCCTGCTGCTTCTCCTGAGTAGGGGGATACCTCATGTGTGAAACTTTTTGGGAGCTTAGCCGTTTACAGGACACCGAAAACCAAGCACCACCTTCAGGATTTCTAAGGGTGTAAATTTCTAATTTCCGAAGGCTATATAAAGCTAAAGACAGCAGATATACATGTAAAACTTATGTAGGAAGATTTGTTTTGTCTCTGTGTAATATCTGAGGCTGTTCACTTCACTGGGTATAGGAGAGGGTTTACATCCACTTTAAAGCTGAACTCTGGGCACAAAATTTTAATTTATATTCCTAAATAGCCACAGAAAATATAAATCCACTTTGTGTGTGCCAATGACTTTTAAAACCCAGATGTTAACATAAAAATAGCAATAACATAATCATTATGTTACACATTTACTTCTACATAGAGCAGGATTTTAGGAAAGCACATCAAGATACACACACCTCCTACATTTAGACAACGTTTGCTCATCCCAAAGTACAGCTTTAATGTTAGTTTGTTTCTTTTGTTACAGTAAACTGTCACTAACAATAGCACAAGAAACTGACGAATAAATGGAAGATTGGGTATTATGTGTTTTCCACTTTACTGTATCAGAGACAGGTTTAGCTTAAATCAATCTCCAACAAAAGAATATACTTTCATTTTAAATTAGCAGGCTACTGTGTGAAGCAAAGGGTAATCTTGCTAGCCTAAATTAGTGGTAAGCTTAAGCCTTCAAAGACAATTGTATGCCAGTGTTTGATGTATTTCACTATAATTAGCATATCTTTCAGCACAGTTAAATGCTTTCATTAATACTTCCCAAAAGTTAATTGAATGCAGATACCAAAAGTGAAACTCCTGTTTTGTCGAGAAAGAAAACAATCTCCTTTAGGTAAACTATATATATTGCAAAGATTGTAGTATACAGTTTTGTTATTAAGAAAATTATGTTTCTTGTTCTTTCTAAAACTGGTGGGCAAATGGAACAATCTTTTTTTATTATCAACTCTTCAGTAATCTCAGTGTTGTAATAAGAAAAGGAGCCTCATTTGCATCCCTGTTGCTACAAAAAAGTCTTAAGTTGGTCATACACTGAACAAATTTCACCAGGAACCCTTTATTTGCCAAAACTCAATAATTACCGGTATATAAACTTATGTTGAAGAAGCCTGGTGGAAAGTTTTAGGCTGAACAGCAACTGCATCCAATCAGAAGCAGCTGATGTTTGGGTATTCTGACAGACGCCACCAGCGGTGGTTTAGAATACAATAACCCAGCAGGGGGTCAAGTCCACCTGAGCTGTTTTCCGTGGATGAAGAGATCTTTTGGATTTTTTTTGTTCAGCCCACCAAATGATTTTGTAAAGGTGTAGAGCATGATCACTTTGCAAAGTAAATTTTCACTTTGCTTAGTGAATGAGATAAATCGGTGCTGAATCCAACCATCTATTCATGTGCAAGCATAAATCCTGTTATTCTTCCTTTTCCTCACACACGATTATGCATTTGCTCAGCTTAGCCAAAATTCACTTTGCAAAGTAAACGTGCTCTATTCCTTTAGTAAATCAATCCCACGTTTTAATACAAAAATGGCAGGGGATGCTTCTAATTTGAAAAAGAAGGAACCCATTAATTTTATGTGAAAACATAGTCAATACTCAATGGCTGATGAAAGGAAACCTTCAGGCTAAAGTGCAAAGTAAAATGCAACAGCACTGGGTTGATGGAACACTCAAATGTCAATGGCAGATAACTATAAATAATTGTAGACGATGAACACATCCGTACATAAGCACAGTGGATAATACAGGCATAACAGAAAAAATAGGTGAAAGGAGTTACACTCTTTACTAGCCACATGGCAATAGGTGATATCAGGCAGCAAGGGAAAAATAGGATTTTTTAAAACAGCTTACCTGTAAAATCCTTTTCTTTCGAAGGACATTACGGGACACAGAGCTACAGTAATTACTGATGGGTAGGGATGAGCTTCGAGTTCGAGTCGAACTCATGTTCAACTCGAACATTGGCTGTTCGCAAGTTCGCCGAACAGCGAACAATTTGGGGTGTTCGCGGCAAATTCGAATGCCGCGGAACACCCTTTAAAAGTCTATGGGAGAAATCAAAAGTGCTAATTTTAAAGGCTAATATGCATGGTATTGTCATAAAAAGTGTTTGGGGACCTGGGTCCTGCCCCAGGGGACATGGATCAATGCAAAAAAAAGTTTTAAAAACGGCTGTTTTTTCAGGAGCAGTGATTTTAATAATGCTTAAAGTCAAACAATAAAAGTGTAATATCCCTTTAAATTTCGTACCTGGGGGGTGTCTATAGTATGCCTGTAAAGGGGTGCATGTTTCCTGTGTTTAGAGCAGTCTGACAGCAAAATGACATTTTGAAGGAAAAAACCCATTTAAAACTACCCGCGGCTATTGCATTGCCGACAATACACATAGAAGTTCATTGATAAAAACGGCATGGGAATTCCCCAAAGGGGAACCCCGAACCAAAATTTAAAAAATAAATGACGTGGGAGTCCCCCTAAATTCCATACCAGGCCCTTCAGGTCTGGTATGGATATTAAGGGGAACCCCGGCCAAAATTTAAAAAAAATGACTTGGGGTTCCCCCTAAATTCCATACCAAGGGTCTGGTATGGATTTTAAGGGGAACCTCGCCCCAAAAAAAAAAAACGGCGTGGGGTCCCCCCAAAAATCCATACCAGACCCTTATCCAAAAACGCAACCTGGCAGGCCGCAGGAAAAGAGGGGGGGACAAGAGTGCGCCCCCCCCCCTCCTGAACCGTACTAGGCCACATGCCCTCAACATTGGGAGGGTGCTTTGGGGTAGCCCCCGAAAACACCTTGTCCCCATGTTGATGAGGACAAGGGCCTCATCCCCACAACCCTGGCCGGTGGTTGTGGAGGTCTGCGGGCGGGGGTCTTATCGGAATCTGGAAGCCCCCTTTAACAAGGGGACCCCCAGATCCCGGCCCCCCCCCTGTGTGAAATGGTAAGGGGGTACTTACCCCTACCATTTCACTAAAAAACTGTCAAAAATGTTAAAAATGACAAGAGACAGTTTTTGACAATTCCTTTATTTAAATGCTTCTTCTTTCTTCTATCTTCCTTCATCTTCCTCTTCTGGTTCTTCTGGTTTTTCCTCCGGCGTTCTCGTCCAGCATCTCCTCCGCTGCGTCTTCTATCTTCTTCTCCTCGGGTCGCTCCGCACCCATGGCATGGGGGGAGGCTCCCGCTCTTCTCTTCTTCTTTTCTTCTCTTCTTCTCTTCTTCATTTTCTTCTCCGGGCCGCTCCGCACCCATGCTGGCATGGAGGGAGGCTCCCGCTGTGTGACGGCGCTCCTCGTCTGACAGTTCTTAAATAACGGGGGACGGGGCCACCCGGTGACCCCGCCCCCCCTCTGACGCACGGGACATGACGGGACTTCCCTGTGGCATTCCCCGTGACGTCACAGGGAAGTCCCGTCAAGTCACCGTGCGTCAGAGGGGGTGGGGTCACCGGGAGGCCCCACCCCTCCATTATTTAAGAACTGTCAGACGAGGAGCGCCGTCACACAGCGGGAGCCTCCCTCCATGCCAGCTTCATCTCTAATCCTAATTGTAGAAAATCAAGGATTCTACCTATGACATATTTCCTGGGATGCCAACCTCTGGATTCACACCAGGATACATAAGCTTTCCAGACTATGATAAATCATCCTGGAAGCTGGCTTCCTTGCATTGATCAAGGTAGATATGACAGGACCTGAGAGCCCACGACTCTTCAGAACGTGGGTCTCAATAGCCAAACCGTCAAATTTAGCGTTTGTAGGGCAGGATGGAACACTGGACCTTGAGATAACAGGTCTGGGCGTACCGGTAGGGTCCACGGGGAACCCACCGTCATCCTTACTATTTCTGCATACCAAGTCCTTCTGGGCCAAGCGGGGGCCACCAGAAGTACCGACTTCCTTTCCTGCCTGATCCTGCGAAGGAGTCATGGTAGTAGCAGAATAGGCGGGAATGCGTAAATCAGTGAGAACTGATGCCACGGAATCACCAACGCATCTGTCCCGCATGCAAGAGGATCTTTTGTCCTTGCCACAAATCTGTCTATCTTTTTGTTGAATCGGGATGCAAAGAGATCTACATCTGGAACCCCCCATCTTTGGCATATGGCCCAAAAGACGTCGAGATGCAGAGACCATTCCCCTGGAAGTAACTGCTGGCGACTTAGATAGTCCGCCTGCCAGTTCTCTATCCCCGGGATGAAAACTGCCGATATGCATGGCACATGCATCTCTGCCCAGACTAAGATCTGGTTCACCTCCTTTTGAGCAGCTCGGCTCCGGGTGCCTCCCTGATGATTGACATAAGCCACTGCTGTGGCATTGTCGGACTGGATCCTGACCGGACAACCCTGTAGCCTGATAGTCCAGGCTTTTAAGGCTAGATATATCTCCTGGATCTCCAGAATGTTGATGGGTAAGGTCCTCTCGGTCTTGGACCATATCCCCTGAACCGCAGACTGTTCCAGAACTGCTCCCCAACCTGACAGACTGGCATCTGTTGTTACCACCATCCAGGTAACCGGTAGAAAGGATTTCCCCTTCTGCAGGTTTTCAGGTATGAGCCACCAATTGAGGCTCTGACGCACCGCATGCGACAGGTGCATCGGAAAGTCTAATGCCTGAACCTTCTTGTTCCAGGTCGACAGAATACTGTGTTACAGCATTCTTGAATGAAACTGAGCATAGGGAAGAATAAAGACACCATCTTCCCTAGAAGCCTCATACAAAGGCGGACAGAGGGACCCTTCTTGGTCCTGACTGCCAGAATCAGCTCTCTTAAAGCAGCGATCTTTGCCTGGGGTAGAAATATTTTCTCCTGGCTTGTATCTATAATCAGACCTAAATTCTCCAGTCTTCTTACTGGTTTAAGGAAAGACTTTTCTAAGTTGAGGATCCAACCCAGGTGTTCTAGATACCTGACTGTGGTCCTCAAGTTTCCATTCAAAGAGGCTACCGACCGGTCTATCAAGAGCAGGTCGTCTAGGTATGCTATGACAGCTATACCCTGAGCCCTTAATCTGGCCAGAGAAGGAGCCAAGATCTTTGTGAACACTCGAGGTGCAGTGGCTATCCCTAAAGGCAGAGCCACAAACTGGAAATGGCGCCCTCCTACCTCGAAGCGCAGAAACTTCTAATGAGCAGGAAAAATGGGCACATGCAGATATGCATCTCTGATGTCTATCGATGCTAGAAATTCTCCTCCCTGCAGGGTGGGAACTACTGTCCGAATTGATTCCATGCGGAAGGATTGAATCCTTAGGAATCGGTTCAGATCCCTTAAATCCAGAATGGGTCTGACATCCCTATTTGGCTTTTGGACCGTAAAAAGGTTGGAATAGAAGCCCAATCCCTGGTCCTTTGCGGGAACTATCATAATGACCTCCTGCGACAAAAGTCACTCTAACGCTAGAAGGAGCGACTGCTTCTTCTCTGGGTCTCTGGGGACACTTGATCTGAGGAACCGAGGAGAGGGGAATTCCTGAAACTCCAGCTTGTACCCTAAGGTTACTGTGGAGATTACCCATCTGTCCTGGAAATCCTCCTGCCAGAGCCCTGAGAACTGTTACAGTCTTCCCCCCACTTGAGTGAGCGGGGGCGCCCCCTCATGCAGAGGTCTTAGTGTTTTGCCTAGTAGGCTTCTTCCCCCAGGACTGGGGTTGACTCTTGTCTCTGGATCCCGATGGAGGCGGCCATCGAGACTTCCTGAAGGCTGAAGTCCCCGGCGCTGGGGAAAGAGACCGTTTGAAAGAGGGACGCTTACTCTTCTTCTTGACAAGTAAGAGAGTGCTTTTCCCACAAGAGATTCTCTTGATATAGTTATCCAAGTCTTCTTCAAACAACCTTGCACCACGAAATGGAAACCCAGCCAGTAGCTTCTTGCATGGTGCTTCGGCTGACCAATTTTTCAACCATAGGATTCAACGTATATGCACCAACCCCAGTGAAAGACGGGAGGTTTGCACGATAGAATCTCTAATGGCGTCAATCACAAAACATAAGGCCGCTGGAAGGTTAGCAAACCTCTGGGCCTGCTGTTCAGGTAATACAGGAAATATATATATTCTATGCAAGAAATCACCTATGATTCATGATTCTAGAGGATAAATGGCAGATCCTCAGTAATTCTTGATCTAGGAGAGTATGGGTCCAAGACGAATTCTCAATGGGTGATCGATGTTGTGAAAACTAGCATATATCATATGGAAAGTGACAAAAATAAAAAATAAAAAATAAAAATCAGAATACACGTAAAAAATTCATGTGAAAAATACCTCATTGCTAAATAGTGGGAATTCTTGGTGCTTTAGGTATCATGAATGATTTTTTTTTTTTATTCAAAATTCCACAATCATATCCTTTATTTACCAGTTTTTGAAGTTGCTTTTTATATATGTTGGTGGGATTATTAGCGAGTTCAGTATAAGTACCTGGTTCATTTAAGATCCGGTACATCTCATTCTCATATTTATCTTTATCTAAAATCACTATACCCCCACCTTTGTCTGCTGGGCGGACAACTATATTTTTTCGTGCACATAAAGACTGTAACCCCTCTTTAGAAATTGGGGGGTGTCTAATACGCTTCTCAGGTAATTTCGCAAGGTCGTCCAATACCAGGTCTCTGAAGATTTTAACGGCAGGTGCTATAGGGACAGGGGGGGTGAAAAGAGAAGGGTTGGAAAGAGATACACTATCAAACCCTTTTGCACATGCAATACCAGATATGTAGTGTATTTAATTGTTTGTCCATGTGGCAAACAATATGTGGGCCGAACAACCAGAACCTTTACGATACGAGTTAGTGAACATATCAGTCTCATTAAAAGCAGGGACTCAAAACACAGTGTCCCTAGACACTACAAAGAGTTTCATAATAGTGACCCTGCTGGCTCACTATTTATGATAATTGATAAGTATATCCCCCCATGGACAGGTGGGGCCCTGACCAGAGGCGTTTCTCGCCTAGAAATGTTCTGGATCCATGAGTTACGTTCCCTCCACCCATGGGGTATGAATGTAGATCTAGACATCAATGCCTTTATTAATGAATCTTAGGGTCATATGAGTTGGCAGGATCTGATTCATGTTTATTAGCAATGAGGTATTTTTCACATGAATTTTTTACGTGTATTCTGATTTTTATTTTTTATTTTTTATTTTTGTCACTTTCCATATGATATATGCTAGTTTTCACAACATCGATCACCCATTGAGAATTCGTCTTGGACCCATACTCTCCTAGACCAAGAATTACTGAGGATCTGCCATTTATCCTCTAGAATCATGAATCATAGGTGATTTCTTGCATAGAATATATATATTTTTTACGTTGAATTTTTTAGCCACGGTCTTATAGCCACGGTCTCTTTCCTTGTCTCCTTTTAGTCCACAACTATATTGCACACAAAATAGATAGCTACACTAAGTGCATTTTGGTGGAAATACATACACCAGAATCATTGATCTAGCCAATCAACACATAATTAGAACATTATTTGTTTTGCACATAATACTTTTTAATTACATTATAACTAGATTCACAATTTAGGATTTCATTTTTGTTTCAAAATATACACAGATAACACTCAGGTATTCCTATACACGTAATTGTTTGATTCTCATAGTACACAGCAGCCGTCAGATAACAGCGCATCACTTGCATAAGGATGGGCGTGTCGTAAGACCGGAGCGCCTATGACGACATCGCGCCACGTTCTCCACTATATCGAGGCGTGATGCGCATGCGGCAGGTGACTGCCTAGCTTGCGCTCCACCGAGGCGGAAGACGACGCCATTTACGTCACGAGGAGCGACCATCCGGTTATACACATTCTCTGGGGAATATCCGGATGATCTTTCCCTAATTTATATATATATTTTTTGCTCACGGTTTTTCTCTACACATACTAATCTAGGTACTTCTTATTGACAAATATTTGGGAATTTTTGTGGCAATTTGATTCATTTATTTATTATTTTTTACAACATCCATAAAGAAGTGCTGGAATGCACACTGGGCATTAGAAAGAGGCCTGGAACGCACACGGGGCCGCCATTTTGGCGATACCCGCAAGTGCATGCAAACAATGGGAACAAGCCGGATTCTCATCATGGGGGGTCTTGGTACCTATAAAAGGGAGTATGGCAGCAGTGGTAGGGTACCCCAGAAGAAGTCTGAGTAGACGAAACGCGTCGGGAGACTCCACTGCCTGCCACCATTTTACTATAAGCGCTTTTTTAATACGGAAAATGTAAGTGTTTTACTTTTCAATAAATCCATTTTTAAAAAAGACGTTATCACACTATGTGGCCACTTTTTTACCTTATATGGGCCACCACGAGATCGGGTCACATATGGAAGAGGTCTGCCGAGAGTCCTAGAACAACATCAGGATTCCATAACAGTCTATTGGGAAACCTCATTGCATGGTGGCAACACAAGCGTTATTGACTCAGGTGACATATGTTCCTCTGAGTCCAACAGTTCCGGTAAGCCTGCATTGCTTCCATACGGAGGATCCATTTATCACATATCACTTCTTTTCAGTTTGGTATCCAAGAGGTGTATAACCCCATTACATGTGCGGGACTTTTATTTTATTTTATTTTCATATCTATATGCATTAGATGCTTATTGGAGTTCCTTTTCAATTTGGAACACATGGTGTTAGGAACGATTGTTTGATATATTTTATTTGTAAAAACCATCATCTTAACCAGCGCTACACTATATACACCTGTATTCCATCACGGCCAGAAGAGCGTTGTGGCTACAACCATGGTCGGCCGACCCAACGTCTAAACAATCATGGTGTCATATTCCATACAATGGAAAATCCCTGTTCAGCGAAAAGATGGATACGGCAATTACCGAGTCACAGGGGGGAAAAGTGGTTTAATTCCCCAGGACAGAGGCAGGAGGAAAAGATTCGCTAGTCGCCCAGCGGGCCAGCTTAGGGGGAACGATTCCAGATCCTACCACCCAGGAAGGGAATACAGAAGGGGCTGGAAAGGTTCACAAGCTACTTTTCTGAGGTCGGCAAAACCCAAAGCCTCTACATCCACGGTTGAGAGCCAGAAGTCTTTTGACGCCCTCCCCACCCAAACTGGTCCAGTGGGAGCCCGTCTAAAGGCATTTGCCCAGGTTTGGGTGGAAGATTGTTTAGACCAGTGGGCAGTGTCCACGGTCTGTCAAGGCCATTTCTGGAAATTCAAAAGGCAGCCCCCCTCTATTCCTTTCAGCCCACCAAGATCCCAACCTTCAGAGAAAAGAAGGAGGCCCTTCTTCAATATGTCAAAATGCTTGTTCTCCAGCAGGTAGTGGTACCAGTTCCAGACTCGGAGAAACGCTTAGGCTTTTATTCCCCGGTCTTCTTGGTCCCCAAAAAATCAGGGGGGTTGGAGGCCGGTGCTAGACCTGAAGAGACTGAACAGGCATATCCGTGTGGAACATTTCAAGATGGAGTCCTTAAACACATGAATACGGGGTGGTGGTGCGATGTTGGTCTATTGAGTGAGGTGGACCCACATCCCAAAATTCAGGGAGAAATGGAAATTTGATCCTCTTACGGGACTTTAAAGGGGGCACCTACTCATGAGTAATAGAGTATTATAAGGAGTATAGTAGGTATAGGTTTGATTGCAAAAGTTTAGGTGTTTATTAAGGTAAGGATTCGGGTAAATTTAGGGTACAACAGATGAGTTGGCATAAAGTACAGGATACAAGTTACAAACATGAAACATGGCAATACAACATGCAGAAGATCCACAATCATAGGACTCCAGGTGTGCATGGAACACACACACACAGAGAGTACCCGACGCGTTTCGAGATAAACTCTTCCTCAGGGGTGTCTGATAGGGATCAGCAAGCACAGAGGTATGTCATATTGTGTTGCTTGGAAGGCATGTATTACTGCATTGTATCCATAGAAGCACTCAAAAGGAAGGGATTTTGTTTGGGGGGATAAAAAGACACACCACTGGACTTCAGCAGACCGCTCGCCTCCAGTCCACGTCAGGCCCGTGACACCCAAACCCGGCGGGGCGGCCTAAGAAACAGCTCCCCAGCAAAGGGCACCACAGAGCCACCGTAGAGAAGAGTAATCCTAGGTAGGCTCCAATCTGGAGAGGGCCGAGAGAAGGCCCATGCAGGCAGGAGACTGCGGGTCTCCAAAGGGAGGGGGTTTTTCCTTATGGTCCGGCCCGGTGAGCAAGTGCAATGATCCTGTATGGTGCCCCAGACTGTGTGCATCCAGTTCCCTATGAGGGTTGCGATGCCCCAGGAGGGGGAGGGGTTTATCATAGGGTAATGGCTTTCTAGGGGCAGTGGAGGTGCGTGCTCCAACAGGGGGTCCAGGCCAGAAAGGTCCAACCTTGTGGGTGTAGCAGCGGCGTGCAGAAAAGTAGAGAAAAAGGCCGGGTTTGGGTGTCACGGGCCTGACGTGGACTGGAGGCGAGCGGTCTGCTGAAGTCCAGTGGTGTGTCTTTTTATCCCCCCAAACAACCCCCCTTCCTTTTGAGTGCTTCTATGGATACAATGCAGTAATACATGCCTTCCAAGCAACACAATATGACATACCTCTGTGCTTGCTGATCCCTATCAGACACCCCTGAGGAAGATTTTTATCTCGAAACGCGTCGGGTACTCTCTGTGTGTGTGTTCCATGCACACCTGGAGTCCTATGATTGTGGATCTTCTGCATGTTGTATTGCCATGTTTCATGTTTGTAACTTGTATCCTGTACTTTATGCCAACTCATCTGTTGTACCCTAAATTTACCCGAATCCTTACCTTAATAAACACCTAAACTTTTGCAATCAAACCTATACCTACTATACTCCTTATTATACTCTATTGCTCATGAGTAGGTGCCCCCTTTAAAATCCCGTAAGAGGATCAAATTTCCATGAGTCCTTAAACACTGTCATTCTATCCGTTCAGCCAGGAGATTGGATGGCGTCCATAGACCTTCAGGATGCGTATCTTCATATACCTATCCACCCTCAGTTTCAACCTTTTCTCCGGTTTAGAATAAGCGACTTACATCTTCAATTCCAATGCCTTCCCTTCGGGATTTCTACAGTGCCCAGAACCTTCACCGAAGTGCTAGTAGCGATCTTGGCTCCTCTTCGATAGAAGGGGATTCAAGTACTACACTATTTGGACGATATTCTAGTTCTATCCCAGCACAGACAGACCTTGGTGATACATGTACAATTGGTCCTAGACACACTGATAAAGTTCGGTTGGCTAATCAACTACGCCAAAAGTCAACTTACGCCCACACAGGAGATAACTTACCTAGGAGCATTCTTCAACACTCCAGGAAGAGCAGTCTCACTCCCATCAGAAAAGATCCCTTCATTGATAGGGAAGATGAAAAGGGCACTAGCGAGCCATTCCATGTCAGCGTCAGACTGTCTGAGCCTGCTCGGTTCCCTCTCTTCATGCATACCCATGGTGAAATGGGCCAGATAGCATCTACGGACTTTCCAGATGGGCTTTTTATCACAGTGGAAGAAAAATCGCCTAGATGAGAGGATATCAGTTACGCCTGCAATGAAATCCAGCCTTTGGTGGTGGACAAGGCCATCCAACCTTCTCCTTCACTGTCCCCTTGGCCCCATCCCATTTACTGTTCTGACGACAGACGCAAGTCAGTTAGGATGGGGGGCACATTACCAAAACCAGTTGGTACAGGGCAGATGGCAATTCAATGCAACAGAGGTAGTGTCAAACACATTGGAGCTAAGGGCGGCTTGGTTGGCAATCTTGTCTCTGGCCACCTTCCTCAGGGGAAAATCCATCCTTCTCCAGATGGACAACAGAGCGGCAGTGGCTTATGTTCAGAATCAAGGGGGAACGCACAGCGGGTCCCTCCTGAACGAAGTGACACCCATTCTGACATGGGCCGAGAGGAGTTTAGTCAACCTACAGGCCTCATATATCCCAGGGCCAGAGAACCAATTAGCCGATCAGCTTTCAAGATCTTTCAGCCACAACAACGAGTGGTCTCTGAATCCGAGGGTCTTCTCTTGGATATGCCGGCAATGGGGCACTCCCCAAATAGACCTATTTGCCTCTCCGCTCAATGCGAAGACACCGCTTTTTTTTCCGAGATCCCCATCTCCGAAGTCAGCAGGGGTGGATGCCCTAACCCAACCATGGAATTTTCAGATGGCATACGCATACCCCCCAACTCCACTGATACTGAGGTTTCTCCAACACCTAACAACAGAAGCGATCACAATTTTGGTGGTGATTCCATACTGGCCCAAGAGACCATGGTTCACGCTGTTAGTAAAGATTGCAAACCGCTTCCCCTTCCACGCATAGAAAACCTTCTGTCTCAGGGCGAGTTCTGTCACCCACACCCGGAGATCCTGGACTTGAGGGTTTGGAAGTTGAACGGAAGAGGTTGGGCGAGTTAGGATGTTCGCATAATGTCATTCAAACACTACTACAGGCCAGAAAAGCATCTACGAATTCCACATACTATAGAATTTGGAGAAAGTTTACGGAATTGGCAGAGACTAACCATTTCAATCCTCTAAACCCAGGAATCCAGAACATACTCCTCTTTTTACAGAGTGGATTGGACTTAGGTTTGGGCCTGAACACGCTTAAGGTCCAGGTTTCAGCCGTTTCAGCTCTAACAGATACCCGGGGGGGAACTAGACCCTCTTGTGGAACGTTACCTGGAAGCAATTCTAAGATTGAGACCTCCCAGAAAGACGCTATACCCCAAATGGGATTTGACTATCGTGCTTAATGTCCTTTCAAAACCTCCATTTGCTCCCACAGAAGAATGCACCTTGGAGGATATTTCTCTGAAGGCAGTCTATCTAGTCGCCATCACTTCTGGGCGCAGGGTATCAGAGATCCAAGCATTAGGGTCACAAGAACCCTACATTACCTTCTTCCCAGACAGGGTGGTGTTGCAGCCTATTCATCAGTTCATCCCTAAAGTACCTTTAGTCTTCCATCTGAACCAAGAGTGGGTTCTTCCAGCATTCGGGGAGGATCCAGCCTCCTACAAACTGCATGAGTTGGATATAGCCAGAACCCTAAGTCGCTACCTAAATTTGATGCAGCAGTTCAGGAAAGATCAGCGGCTATTTGTCATCCCAAAAGGTGCCAGGAAGGGAATGGCAGCATCCAAAATGAGCTTGGCAAGTTGGATTGTAAGGTTGATCCAAAGAGCATATCGGGCTAGTGGTCTCCCAGTTCCAGATGCGGTCAATATGCACTCAACGCGTGGAATAGCTTCCTCCTGGGCAGCTTTGGCGTGGGTCCCCCCTGAGACAATTTGCCGAGCGGCCAGCTGGTCGTCCTTTAGCATGTTCATGTCCCACTATAGTGTAGACCCGGCAGTCCTTACTTCCCAAGAGTTTGGGGAAAGGACCTTGCAGTCAATTGTACTGTAGTTTTTCTTATTAAATTTCTTTATTGCAGTACCCTCCCTGTAAGCGAGTTATTTACCATTGGTATGCTGCCATGGAGGTACCAGGAAAACGGAAAATTGAATACTTACCTTTCCGTAATTTTCCTTTCCTGGTGCCTGCCCATGGCAGTATACACCCTTCCTTCAATAATCCCTAGCATTATGAGATCTAGTTACAAGAATACTGACTGAGGGGAGTAACTCTTTTTTATAGAGTTAAAGTGGTCCTGTGGGTTGGTAGGGGGCGGAGCAACCAACCATTGGTATGCTGCCATGGGCAGGCACCAGGAAAGGAAAATTACGGAAAGGTGAGTATTCAATTTTCCGTTTTCATTATTGACTTATTTTAATTTTTAATAAAAATGTAAGCTATCACAGAGGATACAGCAGTGTAAAATTAACCAGCAATAGGACAGTTTTAATTAAGGATAATAGGCCTAACAAGTGTATGCCATTTTCTTTATTTTATCTATGTGGATGGGGGTGGGATGCAGTGGGTGAGATGGTTTAGGAGCACCCTATAGAAAATGAATAGAAGAAGAAGCCCATGTGTTGAAGAATGATCTATCAATTAGTTGTTGTGGATAGATATAAAGAATGTTTGGGTTTACAGATCTGTGCACATAGGTGGAGAAAGTGAGAACAATTTACCCCAGGATGGCACTTCAAAAACACAAGCATAGTTTGTTAACTGTATGCGACAGCCTTCCTTTGATTTTCTTGCGCTCATGAGCGCACACCCCTGGCGACCCGAGCTGTGATTGGACGCGGCACAATTTTGACAGCAGATTTCAACCAATGATTTTGGCTGAAATCAGCTGATCAGCTGTGTCCAGTCACACAGAGTTCTTTACTAACACAAAAGCAGAAAAAAGAGAGCGGGTAGTAAAGTAAAAGCAGCACACTTTACACACAGTTAACCCCTTGATTTACCCTAGATATTAACCCCTTCCCAGCCAGTGTCAGCAGCACATTATCAGTGTACATTATTATCATTGATCACTGTATTAGTGTCACTAGTGACAAAAGTGTAAGTTAGTGACCCTCCCAGATAGTGCCTTTTAGTGCCAGACTGCCCAACAACCTATCAAAGTCTCACTATAAGCTGCTGATCCCCGCCATTACAGTACAGCGTCTATACTGTACCTGTGTAAATTCCAGTATATATCGTAGTAGAAGCTATAACTTTTTTATTTCATTTTTAATTTTTTCCAAAGACATGTAGCAGAATACATTTAAGCCTAAATTTATGAAGAAATTCGATTTTCAGATTTTTTATTGGATATGTTTTATAACAGAAAGTTGAAAATGTTGTGGTATTTTGTTTATATAAGGAAAAATTAAAAACCTAGTAGTGATCAAAAACCATCAAAAGAAAGCTCTATTTGTGTGAAAAAAATATGTAAATTTAATTTATGTACAGTGTTGCATGACTGGGCAACTGCCAGTTAAAGTAGAAAACATTCACAAAATGTCATATACTGTATGCATTAACAGCTGGTAATACTGATATAAAGGTCCTTATTTGTGAACAAGGTCCTTGTTTGTGGTATGGGGAGGCAACACTCTTCCCCTCTTTCTCACAATCTCCTGCCTTCAAATCACTTTGCCACATGCCTTCCCAAAGGAAAAGTAATTTCTTGTGCTATTACTCATTGCTGAGGAACATTACACTGTTTTAAGTTCTTTAAAAATCCTACTGCCTAGGGGACTTTTTTGGAAGTAGTCAGACACAAAGATATAACATATACAAATGGTCAGCTTTATTAGAAATATATGAAACAAAAAAGATTTAAAGTAAAATATGCAACAAGAACTGAATTTACAATTTTCCATGCATCAATACATAGTAAGAAAAGCTCCAAAAACAAAATCCAGTGATAGATTTGCCATTAGGAAAAACAGATGGAATACATGTTAAGTCTCAACACATTTCATGAATCAACAGTTAACTTACTAAGGAGTTGATACTGCTGACAGGGGGGCTGATTTGCATGACTTGCAGCGCACGCCGATGCGCAAATGACATTTTCGTATTTACAAAGCATTTGCGCCGGTAACACAGTGCGATCCCCCATTTACTATTCTCTTCCCGGCGCACGGAAAGAGGTGATCGGTACGCCACTATAGACATGGCGCATGGCATCTTTAACTTAAAATTTAAACAAGCTGGAAGTGCCAATATTATGGGGGTGATGTGGGGTGATGTGGGGAAGTGTAGTACTAACTGTCCAAGTAACAAATATGGCCAAAATAGAATGAGAAAGTGACTTTCTCTGAACAAGCCGGCAGTGTAGGCAAATACATTTGGAGCTGCGGGATGTGAATTTATACACTGCGCATGCTCAAACGGCATTTGCGCTTGTTCAAATGCTTTGGTCCAGTGCGCCGGCAAAATCTTAGTAAATGTCAAGCAACGTAAATGCATTTGCATAGGTTGAACGGGCGCACCTCTAGACTTTTTTTTTTTTTTACGCTGGTTCACTTTGCGGCTATAATGAAATGTCAGTCCGGCAAAACACATAAAAGTTCATTGATAAAAACAGCATTAAGAAAAAAAACAAAATTCAGAAAAAAAGATGCGTGGGGTTCCCCCAAAATTCAATACCAGGCCATTCAGGTCTGGTATGGATATTAAGGGTAGCCACACGCCAAAAAAAAAAAAAAGGCGTGGGGCCCCCCTAAAAATCCATACCAGGCCCTTCAGGGGGTGCTTTGGGGTGGAGGAAGAAACCGAAGGAAGATAGAAGATAGAAGAAAGAAGATAGAAGAAAGAAGATAGAACATGGAAAGAAGAAGCATTTACAGTGGCTTGCGAAAGTATTCGGCCCCCTTGAACTTTTCAACCTTTCTAACAAGTGGGAAACAATTGTGAAGTGGAACGAAATCTATTGGATATTTTAAACTTTTTTAGCAATTAAAAAACTGAAAAGTGGTGCGTGCAAAATTATTCGGCCCCTTTACTTTCAGTGCAGAAAACTCACTCCAGAAGTTCAGCGAGGATCTCTGAATGATCCAATGTTGTCCTAAATGACTGATGGTGATAAATAGAATCCACCTGTGTGTAATCAAGTCTCTGTATAAATGCACCTGCCTCTCAGGGTTCTGTTGAAAGCGCAGATAGCATCATGAAGACCAAGGAACACACCAGGCAGGTCCGTAATACTGTTGTGGAGAAGTTTAAAGCCGGATTTGGATACAAAAAGATTTCCCAAGCTTTAAACATCCCAAGGAGCACTGTGCAAGCGATCATTTTGAAATGGAAGGAGTATCAGACCACTGCAAATCTACCAAGACCTGGCTGTCCCTCTAAACTTTCAGCTCAGACAAGGAGAAGACTGATCAGAGATGCAGCCAAGAGGCCCATGATCACTCTGGATGAACTGCAGAGAACTACAGCTGAGGTGGGAGAGTCTGTCCATAGGACAACAATCAGTCGTACACTGCACAAATCTGCCCTTTATGGAAGAGTGGCAAGAAGAAAGCCATTTCTCAAAGATATCCATAAAAAGTCTCATCTAAAGTTTGCCACAAGCCACCTGGGAGACACACCAAACATGTGGAAGAAGGTGCTCTGGTCCGATGAAACCAAAATCGAACTTTTTGGCCACAATGCAAAACGATATGTTTGGCGTAAAAGCAACACAGCTCATCACACTCAACACACCATCCCCACTGTCAAACATGGTGGTGGCAGCATCATGGTTTGGGCCTGCTTTTCTTCAGCAGGGACAGGGTAGATGGTTAAAATTGAGGGGAAGATGGATGCAGCCAAATACAGGACCATTCTGGATGAAAACCTGTTGGAGTCTGCAAAAGACCTGAAACTGGGACGGAGATTTATCTTCCAACAAGACAATGATCCCAAACATACAGCAAAATCTACAAAGGAATGGTTCACAAATAAACGTATCCAGGTGTTAGAATGGCCAAGTCAAAGTCCAGACCTGAATCCAATCGAGAATCTGTGGAAAGAGCTGAAAACTGCTGTTCACAAACGCTCTCCATCCAACCTCACTGAGCTCAAGCTGTTTTGCAAGGAAGAATGGGCAAGAATTTCAGTCTCTCGATGTGCAAAACTGATAGAGACATACCCCAAGCGACTTGCAGCTGTAATTGCAGCAAAAGGTGGCTCTACATAGTATTAACGCAAGGGGGCCGAATAATTTTGCACGCCCCACTTTTCATTTTTTTATTAGTTAAAAAAGTTTCAAAAATCCAAAAGATTTCGTTCCACTTCACAATTGTGTCCCACTTGTTGGTGATTCTTCACAAAAAATTAAAATTTTATATCTTTATGTTTGAAGCCTGAAATGTGGCAAAAGGTTGAAAAGTTCAAGGGGGCCGAATACTTTCGCAAGGCACTGTAAATAAAGGAATTGTCAAAAACGGTCTCTTGTCATTTTTAACATTTTTGACACTTTTTTTGTGAAATGGTAGGGGTACTTTTGTACCTCCTTACCATTTCACACAGGGGGGAGGGCCGGGATCTGGGGGTCCCCTTGTTAAAGGGGACTTCCAGATTGCGATAAGCCCCCCGCCCGCAGACCCCCACAACCACCGGGCAAGGGTTGTGGGGATGAGGCCCTTGTCCTCATCAACATGGGGACAAGGTGCTTTGGGGGGACCCCAAAGCACCCTCCCAATGTTGAGGGCATGTGGCCTGGTACGGTTCAGGGGGGGTGCTCTCTCATCCCTCCCTCTTTTCCTGCGGCCTGCCAGGTTGCATGCTCCGATAAGGGTCTGGTATGGATTTTTAGGGGGACCCCACACCATTTTTTTTTTAATTTTGGCGCGGGGTTTCCCTTCAAATCCATGCCAGACCTGAAGGGCCTGGTATGGATTTTTAAGGGGACCCCCACGCCATTTTTTGTTTTATTTTGGTGCGGGGTTCCCCTTAATATCCATACCAGACCTGAAGGGCCTGGTATTGATTTTGAGGGGGACCCCCACGCCATTTTTTGTTTTATTTTGGTGAGGGGTTCCCCTTAATATCCATACCAGACCTGAAGGGCCCGGTATGGAATTTTGGGGGAACCCCACACATATTTTTTGTTACTTACACATACATTTTGTTCTTAAATTTGTTTTTTTTCTTAATGCTGTTTTTATCAATGAACTTTTATGTGTATTGCCGGACCGACATTTCATTATAGCTGCGAGTATTTTTAAATAACTTTTATTCCTTAAGGGCCAGTTCACACCACATGCAGTCCAGTGCGTTTTTTTTCTGCATCAAAACTCACGGAAAGTAGGTTATATGGTTTTCAATGGCATAGTTCACACCAGTGCTTGCAGTTCCAGTGCATTTCCAGTTCCAGAAAAAAATGTAGAACATGTTGCATTTTTTATGCACTGGACTGTACTGGAACGCTGTAAAATGCATCAAAAACACACCAAAAACACACTGGAATGCATCAAAAACATGCATGCAGAAAAGCACCTGGAACGCATCCGGACTGCGTTTCTATAGTGTGATCTGGCCCTTAGGGCTAGTTCACACCATAGAAATGCAGTCCGGACGCGTTCCAGGTGCTTTTCTGCATGCATTTTTTTGATGCGTTCCAGTGCGTTTTTGGTGCATTTAAGATGCAGTCCAGTGCTTTCCCCCCCCTCTTTTTTCTTAACCTTAAATAAGGACAAGTGCGTTCCAGTGCGTTTTTGATGCGTTTTACAGCTTTCCAGTACAGTCCAGTGCAGAAAAAATGCAGCATGTTCTACTTTTTTTCTGGAACTGGAACGCACTGGAACTGCAAGCACTGGTGTGAACTATGCCATTGAAAACCACATAACCGAATTTCCATGCATTTTTGATGCAAAAAATATGCACTGGACTTCATTGGTGTGAACTGGCCCTTAAGCAAATTGGCATATTTAAAGGCATTTCTCCTTGTTTCGTTTTTGGGGTTGTCCAATTGGTGACATTGATATATGTCTCTTAGGGTGTGACCTGGGCCCCATACCCAATTTAAGGCCAATAACTAGAAGATAAGTCAGCCAAGTGGGGACTAGTAAAATTGCCAAGTCATTTTCCTTAGACTGCAATGGTATTTGTTGTATAACTATTGCACATGTTAGGCTCTTTAGTTGCCCCCTGAACTGGGGGGTGTTTTGTCCCATCTGTAATTTTGGTGCATGCTGAATGATGTGCTTAATTTTGGACAGGGGGTGGCTTATTTTGTGCTAGCTGCATTTGGGTTGTTCTGGGCATGCTCAGGGACTTTGTTTTTTTTCCTGTGCCTTTTGGTGTGTGAAATGCATTTGGGTTGGTCTGGGCATGCTCAGGGACTTTGTTTTGGTGGTGCTTTTTGTGTGTGAACATTACTTGGATGTTTCTGGGCATGCTTAGAGTGTGTTTTTTGGGTAAGTAATTTAAGGACATCCTTAACAGGTGTACTCACTTTTAAGTTCTCTCTACATATGCTATATGAAGCTTGCAGATAGCATTCTTTACTCTGCCCTGAAAAGAGGTGTGTGTTGTTTTTGGGGGGTGGTGGTGGTTATTTTACCATGAAATATTTTTTATGTTGGCAATTTTTGTTGTTTTTACATTGTTCGCTTTGATTTAACTGTCTGTGCTGCCTTTTTTTTAAATTATTTCTCAAGATGTTGTTCCTAATGTTGTTTTGATCCTTAATAGATGTCCATTTGTGGGTGCACTCCTTTTAACTCCTGTTAATTTACACTGCAAATGGGTCAAATCTCAAACATATTCTGTTAGTGTCTCAAATTAACATATGTGTGTATTTTGTTTTCATGCTTCTTTTCCAAGTCCTGTGTTTTTTTTTGGACCAATAAAATTGTTTCAAGTTTTTTTATGTTTTATGTGTGTTCTTTTCATGCAATGGATTTCCCAGCTGCAGCTTAACTAGGCTGATTGGCATGTCTTAGTGCCGGTTCACACTACCGCGACTTGGGATCCGACTTGTCAGACCTCAAGTCGCCCCAAGTCGCTTGACATCTGAAAGTCCATGTAAGTGAATGAGAGCCGTCTATATGTACGCTACTGAAGTCGCTCCGACTTCAGAAAAGGTCCCTGTACTACTTCAAGGCGACTTGTAGGCGACTTGTACCCATTGATTTCAATGGAAGTCGCCTACAAGTCGGATCATGGTCTATAGTGAAGCGACTTCACAGGAAGAGAAGATGGTTTTTTCAAGCAAACCCCTCCCTCCCCCAGAGCTGATTGTTGTTTGATTGGCCACTGGAAAGTTGCCTGTACTGGAGGCGACTTGAAGTCGCCTTGTAAGTCGCCCCAAGTCGCCCCAAGTCGCGCTGTCGTGTCGCCCTCAGGTCGTGTCCAGGTCGCCTCGCAAAGTCGCGGCCAGAGTCGTGTTGCCCCTGTGTGAACCGGCGCTTAGACAAATCCCTTTTTTATTTTTTTTTATTTTTTAAGTTACTTTCCTGGTGCTTTCATGGTAGCAGGTGCATGGACTGTGCATATGCTGCCATGGATAGTAACATTTCAGAGTGGCAAGTATTCAATTTTCCTTTTTGAGCAGTGGTTTTCAGCCTCAGTCCTCAAGTAAAAAAATGACTTGTGTCATAGGTGGAGACCTTAACATTCTCCCATTTAGAAGAGTGTAGCTCTCATGGTTCAGAGAAGCAGGATCTCACAAATCTATGGATAGTGTAGGACCCACCAATCATGGGGTACTTTGTCGCAATAAGTGGGCTTAGCACCAAATAGCAATATGGTGTGACCAAATCCCTATATTTTTGAAAATGTCTTTTTGAGAATGTTTAGGTGTTTTTAAACTAGCCTTGCTGGAGGTGAATTTTTTTTGCATGTGTGTGCTGTAATATTTTTCTTCCGTCCTAAGTAGACACCACCACCACCCCCCTGACAGGACATGTTTAGGAAATTTTATCTTATCTATAATAGCTGTTCAAAATACAAAACCATTGACTTTGATTTAAAGCACCTGTGCAAGATGAAGGAAAACCTGAAAACATGGCCTGTTGGGGGGTACTTGAGGACAGAGTTGAGAAGCACTGATTTAGAGCACTGAACTAAAATCAAGCTGAAGACAATCCTATTCTGATTGTGGACATTTGAGGGAAATCAAAAAAAAAAAAAAAATCTTATTTATTTTATTTTTTTTTTTTTAAGGTTGGGCTTTGTGTCCCTATTCGTAAAATTGGCTTTGCTTCCAGTCACATAGCCAAACAGGAAGTGAGAGTAAAACCCTAACACTATTTTTCCTTGGGGACACACAGGTCAATTAGTGCCCCCACTATGCAAATTGCACTCTAGCACTTTGTTGTGTACACCCCAAATTATTAGGTATTTTGGGGTTTATTAAAGGCAAATCCTTTCTGCAATACAAGTGTAGTTGATGAAAATCTGAGGGGTAGTACTGGTATTTTTATCAGCCAATCATGTAGAGGCAAAGATGCTGTTTTTTTTTCCTTTTCCTTGCTTGTCCCCCTCGAATCTCCAGCAACTGCACTTCTAAGTGCACTTGTAGTGCAAAGTGGATTTACCTTTCAGTAAATAAACCCCAAGATACAGAATAATTTGGGATATACGTGGCAAAATGCTAGAGTGCAATTTCCCGAATGGGGAAACTATTTATATTGACCTGTGTGTCCCCAAGGACATACATTGGTAGGGTTTTACCCCCACTTCCTGTTTGGCTATGTGACAGGAAGTGAATAATTTTGAATGAGAAATTTGCAAAAGTTGGGAGGTGTCTTCACCCTATCAGGGGTGTAGACATCTGACAAAACTTCTAATCCCTCTGCAGTCTATCCCCAAGCAAAAATAAGAAAGGATTTTAATTAGTTTAACTTTGCAAAGACACATTCCTAAGTTCAATTGTGATGCATGTTAATGGCCCATTTAGACCTTTAATAGAAAATCATCAGTTGCCTTTGACTCTAAACATTATTTTTGGCCAGTCCTAGAAATCTGCATCTGTTTTTCTATTAACCACTTGGTGTCTGTGCTATAGCCAAACGACGGCCACAGCGTGGACCTGAATTTCTGGGAGGCTGTCATAGGACGGGCTCCCCGTGTGCTCCCTGCAGGACGCGCAGCGCGCACTGAGTCACTGAGACTCGGGTGATCACAGATTGAAGTAAGGGCCGATCCCGGCCCCTTACCACGCGATTAGCTGTCAGCCAATGACGGCTGATCACATGATGTAAACTAAAGCTCGGTAATTGTTTATTTTTTCTCCTCACGCTGACAGCATGAGGATAAAAATAAAAGCTGATCACCTACCTGCCTATCAGTGTAACCAATCAGTGCCCATCAGTGCCGCCTCATCAGCGTACATCAATGAAGGAGAAAAATTACCTGTTTGCAAAATTTTATATCATAATATCCAAAAATATTTTTAAAAATCTGTCTTCTTTTTTTTTTTTTTTTTTTTGGAACAAAAGAAAAAAACCACAGAGGTGATCAAATACCACCAAAAGAATGCTCTATTTGTGGGAACTTTAAAAAAAAAAAAAAAACATTTGGCTAAGTATGACCGTCATTCAAAGTGCATCATCGCTGAAAATTGGTCTGAGCAGCAGGGGGGTTTAAGTGCCCGGTAAGCAAGTGGTAATTTCCATGGCAAATATGGATTTCTGTAATAAAGATGTGTGCCCGCTGTGTATAAGGCATGGGTGTAAGCAAGTCGCACACATATGAACTGTACCCATTGTAAATCATGGGGTAGAACTTGTGATGCAATTTTTCAGTCCCAGGTGGCCTTAGGCTGTCTTTCCACTACTGAGAGTTGTTGTGCGACTTGACACATGTGAAGTCGCAAGACAAGTCAAAACACATGTATTTCAATGTTCCCCCATTCTAATTGGTGCAACTCGAAAAAAAGTTCTTGTACTACTTTGTTCCAACTTCAGTGTGACTTTTTCTCCGATGTTTTGAACTAGTCGCATGACATGGCATTAAGGCTCGGTTTCCACTGAAGCTTGCAGCAATGCCTGTGTATTTTTGAGGTCTATGGACATCAAGTCGCATCAAAGTGGGACCAAAGTAGTGCAGGGACTACTTTGAAGTTGGTGCAACTTGAAGTCGCAGACATATGAACGGTACTCATTGTAAATCATGGGGTAGAACTTGTCATGCAACTTTTCAGTCCCTAGTGGCATGACAAGTTGCAATAGTGGAAAACAAGCCGAAAAAGCACATTGTAAATCACGCAACTTTGGGGTTGAAATAGTGGAAAGAGAGCATTAGGCTAAAGCGGTATTGGGAAGATGCACTGCAAGAATTACTTGTAATTGTAGAAAACCAAACAGGCTCTTGCACTGAATCTAATTTATGGAAGATCTAACTGATTGGCCAGTGTATGGTGACCTTTAAAGGCCTTAAGGTTCTTTCACACGGACGTGTCCGTGTACGGAGCTCGCTCTGCTCAGTGGGGGATCGCTCCGTGGATCCCCACTAAGCAGGCAGATGACAGGTCTGTCTCTGCACACTGTGCAGGGACGGCCCTGTCAGAGTGCCGCTCTCCTCTATGGGGGATCGGATGATGATGGACCGTAGAGTCCATCGTCACCCGAACCGATCCGCAGATGGATGGAAAAATAGATGTTTCCTCCGTTACACTTTTACGGATTGGAATGGGTCGGATGTCAGCGGACATGTCACCACTGACATCCAACCCTCTATAGAGGTCTATGGAGTGTCTGTTCAGGTCTGCAGGTCCGTGGCAGACCTGAAAGGTCCGTCTGTGTGAAAGGGGCCTTAGGCGGTGCGGGCATTTACCGGCGGGCTTTACCGGCGGTATTCGGCCACTAGCGATTTTAACCCCCGCTAGCGGCCGAAAAGGGGTTTATATGAATCCGCCTGCAAAACGCCACCGCAGTGGTTTATACACCGCTCCAACGGTGCTGCTAGCAGGCCTTTTTTTTAGGCCCCTTTCTCACTGGGGTGTTTTTAGGTGCTACAGCGCTAAAAATAGCATCTGAAAAATGCCCTAAAGAAGCGGCTCCATTCACTCCAGTCAGGGCTTTCACACTGGAGCGGTGCGCTGGCAGGGCGTCACAAAAAGTCCTGCCAGCAGCTTCTTTGGAGCGGTGAACTCACCGGTCCTCCCCATTGAAATGAATGGGGCAGCGCTGTGATACTGCCGGCAAAATGCCGCTCCAGCAGCGTTTTGCGGGTGTATTTAACCCCTTTTCAGCCGCTAGCAGGGGGGTTAAAACCGCCAATGCCACTAAAACGACAGCAAAGTGGTGCTAAAAATAGCTCCACTTTACCGCAGATGCCCCCACCACCCCAGTGTGAAAGAGGCCTTACTGTCCTGCTAGTGCACCGCTCCAGTGTGAAAGCCCGATTCACACTGGAGTGAATGGAGCCACTTCTTTAGGGCGTTTTTCAGGCGCTATTTTTAGCGCCTGAAAAACACGCCAGTGTGAAAGGGGCCTTATCCTTTCACACGGACGGATAGAATTGTGCTTTTAGTTGGGTTTTCTACTGCAGCTAAACGCACACAATGCTTTCCTATGGCCCCATTCACACACTGCGTTTTGATTACATGTGGTTTGGTGCGCATAGAAAAAATAGAATTGACTGCGTCCAGGAGCGATTTAGCGCAGCTATCCGCACATAACCGCAGTTAATCGCACTGCACTGTGTCAGCTGCAGATAGCAGCGCCGAGCTGGCTCGCACATTGGGAAAGGAAAAAATGTTTTTCTTTCCCAATGAGCGACAAGCACGGGGATCCGACTTGGATCCACTCCAAAACCAAGCACTGTGATATGAATCTTGAGGGAGAACTCCACACCAAATTTTAAATAAAAAACCGGCATGGGACCATCATGCCCCGGGACTATGCCGTCATAAGAGGCGGGGTCACCCGGTGGCATCACACGGTGACCACACCCCATGCCTATATAAGTCGCCGCACACCTCGCAGACGGCATTACAGCGGGAGAGAGCGCCGTGTCAACATCGGAAGAAGAGAAGAGGGGAGAAGACGACGACATAGAAGAAGATGATCGGGCCCCCGCTAGCAAAAGAGCTGGAAGAGGATACCAGAGAAGAACCAGACAGCGACAGAAGATCCGGACAGCGGCAGAAGACCGGGCCCCCGCTAGCAAAAGAGCTGGAAGAAGATACCGGGGAAGCTGGCAGAAGATACCGGGGAAGAACCGGACAGCGACAGAAGACCGGGCCCCCGCTAGCAAAAGAGCAGGAAGAAGATAGCAGGGGTGGCCGGCAGAAGATACCGGACACCGGGAGAAGAGGCCGGACAGGGCGGAGAAGAACCGGACACTGGGAGAAGATGCGGAGAGCACGGAAGAAGACCCCCGAAGTCGGAAGAAGACCCCCGAAGCTGCCTAATAAATTAATTTAAAAACCTGTGTAGTGTGTTTTTTTCTTGACACTTCTCCCCCAGGTGAATGGGTAGGGGTACCATGTACCCCATACTCATTCACGTAGGGTGGGGGGCCGGGATCTGGGGGCCCTCTTATTAAAGGGCAGCTTGCCCACCTTCCCAAAAGTACCCATCCCCCACGTTGAGGGCATGCAGCCTGGTACGGTTCAGGAGGGGGGGTGCTCGCTCGTCTCCACACCCTTTCCTGACCGGCCAGGCTGCGTGTTTGGATAAGGGTCTGGTATGGATTTTGGGGGACCCCCCACGCCGTTTTTTCAGCATAGGGGTCCCCTTACAATCCATACCAGACTGAAGGGCCTGGCATGTACCCGGAGGGGGAACCCATGCCAGTTTTTCTCACGCTGCTTTAATAGGAAGATGTGTTTTTCCTATTGCAGCGAGCATGAGATGTACCTCGCCGAGAACCAGCGTGATCCCATTGGGCTGGAAACATTCTCGCGTGTAGGTACTCCTGTGTGTGCACCGGTTCACACGCTGAATTAAGGATCTATCCAGCACACCAATTAAGGTCTGAACCAACGCAGTGCATTCATCTTAGTAAATTACCCCCAGGGTGTCTGTGATTAAATTAAACCAAAATAAAAAAATCATTCATATAGATATCAATATTGAACCACCAAAGGGAGTATCATGAATACTTACAGTATATATTTATATGGCTTCACATATATTTTGTAATAAATGTCTAACTTTACTAGTTTGTTGCATACTGGTACTTTTAAATTCTGACTTCTGTGTTCTTGGGACACATTTATTTGTGTATTTTTACAAACACAAATGTGGTACCATGAGTTAAAATCAGTGACTCGTGCGCTACTCTGTATGAATACGTAGGTGCAAGGGATAAATAAAAATGTCAAAAGAATAAATGAATGTCAAAAGAATAAATAATCTAAGAGATTAGATAAAAATAAATTCCAAAAATACAGTATGTGTATTAAAATAACACGGATAAAGCTGCTACCACCTGTAGTGTCACCACATACACAGTCAAATAGTAAATATAGGTTTGAAGTGGCACTAAATCTGTAGATTTCTAAATGAAATCACAAAATCACACAAAAATAGCCATAATAGTGAGAAAATCATATACACACACATATAAAAACAATATATATCATTAATATTAAGTGAAAATAGTGACCGAAACAAGGTAAAACAAGCACGTGACTGTCATTTAAAAATATCTACAATGGGTTATATTGCCAAAGACCTGTGTGAAGATAGTGAACACCACAAATAAAATTTTATTTGTTGTGTTCACTATCTTCACACTGGGGGGTACAGCCAGCTAGTGTCAGATTGCCCACCTACTATAACTATCACATAAGTTGCTGATCACAGTCATTACTACTATAAATAAATAATAATTCCAGTATCTATATCAGACACAATAACTTTCATGCAAACCAAATAAATATACACTTATTGGGATTTTTTTTTTACCAAAAACATGTAGCAGAATACATTTTGGCCTACATTCATGAAGAAATTGGATTTTTAAAATTTTTATTGGATATGTTTTATAGCAGAAAATAAATACCACCAAAAGAAAGCTCTATTTGTGTGAACAAATGACAAAAATGTAATTTGGGTACAGCATTGCATGACCGCGCAATTGCCAGTTAAAGTAGCGCAGTGCAGAATAGCAAAAAAATGCTCTGGTCATGAAGGGGGTACAATCTTCCAGAAGCTAAGTGGTTAAAGTTGTGTATGCAAGTTATTATTTCACTTCTAGGATGCTTGAATAAAATCTATTTCTCACTAACAATCTCAATTTCTTGCTTATTGTGACATCAGTGATGTGATTTCTGTTAAAAAATGTTCTCACTTTGTTTCTGTTTCAATGACCCTCTTTTGTTCAACACTGAACAGATAGTTAAAAACTGAAATCATCACAAAAGTTAATCAAGCAATAAGAGCCTTTCAGGTTTTTTTTTGACTGTGTGACAAGGTAGTTTTAAAACAAATTAATAGAAATGGCAAAAAATACATATTCAAATGACATAAATGCTATAAGAGATTCAAATGGAAAGCTGAATAACAATAAAAAAGATTAATCGGCTATCTAGATCCTACTGTGAAAAGAACAGAAACTTAGCTCATATTTAAAGCATTGCTTCATAATGAGGCATTAGGATCACTCCTATAAATTCATCCAGCCAGTTAAGGGAATGGCAGAGATTTAATCAAACGTCCAGACAGGGCATATTGCTGTTAAATTATATCTCTTCTGCTAATGTATTAACGTAGTTAGTTTCAATTGTGTCATCATGAGATGACCAGCACGGTATGTCATGGAAGACTGCTGACTATCAGCAGTAGGTAGAGCAGTAGATACTTGTAATGCATTTTTTTCTGATCAATCCGTTATTCTGAGTATTTGATATCTGTGTTAATATATTTCAGTACCAACGACTGTCATTTGCAAATATCTTAAAGTCTTAAATTAAGAACTGATTAAAATGTGCTCTGTGTGGTCATTTCAATTTTGTAAGTGCTACAACATGAGCTGTGCTTTCCACCTTACCATTAGGACTTGTTCTTTATGCATATGGCTGATGTATAGAAATTGCCTTACAATAATATTCAAATATTCTATATAAGAGTTGAGCATGTCACACCTTTTATAGCCTATCCTGGTTAAGCTGCCATGCCACCAGGTAGCCCTTAAAGAAAAATGACATGGAGACAAAGATTCTGATAAAACACACATTTTGTATTTATGCCCATTGTGTATTAAACCCAGTAAAGCATGCACCTTACTAACCTTCAGAGCATAACTAACTTACTACATTAACTCACTACATTAACTCACTCACTAGCTGTTATAATTGTATGTGTTATTAAAATGCCAGTAAGGGTATGCCATTTAATTCAGTTATGAAAATTTCTTTCTTGCGCAATGAGGGACATAGGATGGCTTAAATATTTGGATTATACTGCCACCTACAGGAAAAAATGGACACTGATAACTGAAACTGAAAACTGTCAGCCAACACAGGATATCCCCACCCACAACCAGCAAGTCTAATTTTGTTGCTCTCATCCTCTGGAGAGTGAACATGTTTATTTATGTTCAGCTATTCTCTGCTCATCTGGAAGATTTTTCTATCAACAGCTTTGGGTAGATTCATGCAGGATATGTTTAATCCTGGGCCTTTCTCCAGTTAACCAATGAGTGCAAGTTTTCCCAGTGTAAAGGATACCACATGGAGGTACTCCAGCAAGGATGACCAAATCAGTGGGCTGTACCTTAAGCAATCCAGGATAAGGCTGAAGGAAATTAAATGATGTTTATTAAGACAAATAATTCCAACATCAACACCAGTAAAGCATAAACAATATAAAGTGACACATAAACATGAAAGTGCGGCAAACCAAATAACAAGCTAACTGACTATGTACAAATGGATGGAGCACAGCACACATGAGCAGGGCAGAGGGTAGCAGCGAGCAGTACTGGAAGCTGGTGGCAGGGAGCTTCTGGCAGGTCTCAGGATCAGGTACAGGAGAGCAGGTACAGGAACAAGGATCAAGATCGAGCAGGGCTCACAGGAAGAACACTGCAGGACTGAACTTCAGTCAAGGGCAGGATTATACACCTTCTAGCAGCCCACATCAGGTGCAGCCTAATTACTCGGACAGCCCAGATGCTGGGAGACGACACCCACTGTTGGCCAGTGGAACTGCGCCCTTTGACTCTGGGAAAAACAGTGCCACCAGCAGGTGAACCATTTAATGACACAAGTCCTGATGAGGAGCTGGCCTCCAGGTGCTCCATTCTGCCTTGAACACGAAAAGTCCATGTGGGTGCAGGATACTGTAAGTCCAAAAATATTTCCCCTCAGTGTTTGAGGTCTCTCAAACTCTCAGGTTCCCCACAGGCCAGATCATCTTCTACATGATCTTTGAGAAACAACATCACTTTAGATTAATTTTAGATACTATTTATCTAGGACAGTGCTGACAGCAAAATCACTCTTTTTCTTAAAGGTAGAAGCCTAAGGTGCAGACTGTGCAGCTGTCCTATTTTCTGATTATTAGGAAACCTTCCTTTCATTCTCTCCCTCACACTGTCATTGAGATCCCTCCAGCTTGGCTCCCTGTCATCCACAAGACTTGAGACTAAGTCTGAACAATTCTCAGACTAGTCTTCCTCTTCCATCTTCTGAAGAATCCTCACCGCGAATGCCAATCTACCAGGCTGGAGAGGCATCCTGAGCACCCTCTTGGCATAATCTGTTGTTAAAAATCCTTAAACCTTAAGCAATTTGGATGTCTCTGCATCATTGGGTCATGCTTTTGGATGCTTATCTGAGCTGGATTCATTTGGACATTGTCACGATAGTGAGTTTATTAACCATCAAGTGCCAAAAGTGTTGCCATGGCAAGAGAACAGTTCTGAACCTGTCCAGTGCAGAACATCACATTCCTACATCATCAGCGATGATAATCCCAGGCATAGGCATTTGGCAGGATGGCTTACTTAGCCTACAGTTTCCCCGTACCCAGAGGTATTCTAGGACCTGTGTAGTAGGTGGGTAATGCTGCATGTGGACCTCCTGGCTTTCAGATTAGGCAAATCTCTGTACAGGTTTTGTCTTCAGGTAAAGGGATCCTTTAACAGAATCAGTGGATGCTCTGGTTGCTCTGTAGGATCAGTACACCTCAATCTATGCCTTTCCTTCCCTTCCTTGTCTGCTTTGTCAATTTGAGATGGAGGACATTCTGGTTATCCCCATAGTTTTGGATTGGCTCCTGATGATGTGGTTCACTGACCTGATAGGACTCCTGGCAGCTGCTCTATGCACTCATTCAGACCATCAGGATTTTTTGTCCCAAGGACCGAATTACTATTATGCTTTTCATCATTGTTGACTTTAATGGCATGTCTGTTAAAACATAGGTTATAAGGAAAAGGGTCTTCTCTAAATCTGTGACTCCTGCAAAGCTCACAACTAGAAAGTCTACTTCCCCCAATTTTAATTATTTTAACTACTTCCACATTGTCCATCATCAGACATGGAAGGCCAACTTCTATTGGTTTGGGTCTCGAGACTTCCACCCCAGGAGTTTCTCTGTGGGATGAATCTTCTTCCTGCAGCTGAGTTTGGACCAGTGTTTGGCTCTCAGCATTATCAAGGGTCATGTTTTTAAGTTTCCTATTCTTCTTCAATGACTGATGAGCTTTTCAAGCCAGCTACATTTTTTGTAAATAAAGATAATTTCCTGTTGACCCTGATAAAATTTCAGCGTCCATGTAATTTGTAACTTCCTGTGCACTTATATTTTTAAACAATGTTATTTGCCTTCCCAGTCATTTTCTGTAAATTACAGAACAACTTCTATCTGTGTAATGGAAATGTGCAGAAAGGAAAGTTTTTTCTATTTATTTTTTGGTGAAAATTAATAAAGCACCCTAGGATAACAATAGGGTGACTCCTGCAGAGATACAGTGCAATGAGTGTTGTCACCCTAGTACAGGAAGTGTATTATTGCCAGGTTTACCAGAGGAAAAAAAAGAAAAAAAAGCTTTAGAAAAAAAACGAATGCATCCACCACATGTAAGGACTGCTAAGCTACAATATATTAGTATTTGTCTTTTTAGATACACTTTAACTGAATTTTATTTATTTATTTATTTTTAATGTTTTTTATTGTAAATTTGTATCAGTACAAAGATGGACCAACAATAATGTCCAGAATACATTTGTAGACAAACAACAATTAACAGTAGGTAACTGTGCCTTACACTCTTTAGTGGATTGTCTAAAGGTTTCTGTCCCCTTCACCTCCCGCACTCAATCTGGGATCAAGGTGTGCAGGAGGAAGTCAGGTCCAGCAATCCAGGGAATATAAAAAAAAATAGTGTTTCAAAAGCACTAGTAGAGCTATGGTCAGTAGTTTAGGCACTTGAAATACAGAGTTCTGGGCTAGCTATGTTACCATTTAACTAAGAAACTAAATTGCAAACTCAAGTAGGATCGGAAAAATGATCCCATCCTGAATCAAGTGGTATTTTTTTTTGGGGTGTATAAAAATGAGAATAGAAATGACCCCTTCAGAGAAATAGCAAATAAAGTGCCTGTGGGGGTTTTGTGCCTGCACCGTGTGCCAGTGAAGATTGGCATTGAGAGACAAAAAATGAGAGGAGAAAAGAGAGGAAAAGGAGAGCAGAGGGGGAAAGAACTAAGAGGAGAACAGGGGGTTGGAGATGAGGAGGTGCACGGAAAGCTATTAGGTAGAGGGAGCATGAGTTTTACTTTGGGGAGGAAAATGACCTGTGGCTTACAATCCAGGTTCACAGGGAGACCCCTATGTGAGTAGCCCAGGGTCCCCAGATGAGTCTGAATTTATCAACTGTATCGAGGATGGTATTGGAGATCTTTTCTTGCGACATTATCCATGAAATTTTTTTGTTTAGTTAAACGAAAGGAAACTGACGGAGATTGCCAGGCCCTGGCAATAGTCATTTTGGCGCCTAGGAGGATGAAACGAATCAGAGTCTGAGTAGGTTTAGGGGTTTTAGGGTTTAGATAGTTGAGCAAAGCAATAGTCGGATCCCGCTTAATCGCAATTCCATTGGTTTTGCGAATAAGGAGAAAAATCTTGTTCCAATAAACTCTGATTCTAGGGCACTCCCACAGAACATGTAGGAGAGTGCCCATATGACCGCATCCTCTAAGGCATAGTGGAGAAGCTTGAGGGTAGTATTTGGGAAGTATTTAGGATACCTTTGAATGATCGGGCGAAATTAGAATGCCAAAAGTCTAGATCCCAGTTAAGTTCCAGGTCACGCTCCTAGATCAATATGTAGGTTGCTTTCTCCAGCGGCTCAGCTAGTGCTGAGTAGATTAGGGAGATGCTCCCTCTCGTGTCCATGGCTGAGGAGCACCAATGCTCGTAGGGAGTTACCGAAAGTGGGTTTTCGCTGCTCTTCCAAATCTGGTTAAGGAAATGTGACAATTGGTAGAACCTACATTTTTCGTAGGGGGGCATTTCAAGTTTTGAAGTACAGTAGATTAATGTGCGGGGTTCGTTTGAGTTGAAGAAGTGTCCAATTCTGGTATAGGCCTTTGTCTAGCCACCATTTGTATGCCTTGATATCTAGTCCTGGGGGGAACCGGGGTTGTGGAAGATGTGGGCAAGTGGTTGCCAGGTAGAGGTTAGGGGTTTCAATTTGTGTAGAGAATCGCATAGTGCCATCGAGTGGGATAATGTAGGCGCTAGTATAGGGGGGCGCCTTTTGGGTGTGCTTTAGAGCAAGAAGTGCAAAGTGAAGCTAGGGACTGCTTCTCGTTCCATGTTCACCCAGTCAGGTTTTGGCCCTTTAAGATAGATAATCGCGAACTGGCTAAGCTGGGCTGCTTGATAGTACCACCATAGGTTGGGTAGGCCTAGGCCTCCTTTTGTTCTGGGTCTAAAAAGAACATCCTTAGAAAGTCGGTGCCCTTTTTTGTCCCATATAAAGCAGATGATTGCAGATTGTAAGTTTTTGATGTGTAGTTTGGTGACTGGAATAGGGAGGGAGCGAAAAAGGTACAGTATTCTGGGTAAGAGAGTCATCTTGACTGAATTTATTCTGCCTAACCAGGACATTTTGTATAGGGACCATTGGATAAGGTCTTCTGTCAGTTTTTTGAACATGGGGGGGGTAATTATATGTGTATAGTTGGTCAATTCTAGACGTGAGATTAATGCCTAAATAGGGAATGGAGGTAGGGTTCCAGGAAAATGGGAAGTGGTCTTTCAGTCTGTCTACCAGGTCTTGGGGAGTTGATATGTTAAGAGCAACCGATTTAGTCATGTTTACTTTTAGGCCCGAAGTCATGGAGTAGTCGGATTATGTTGGGGGTTGAGATGAGGGGGACGTAATAAAGTGGAGGACGTTGTCCGCCAACATTGCGCATTTGTGAGTCGATTGGCTGCAGCGAACCCTGTGGATATCTGGGTGCAGTCTTATCGCGATAGCCAAGGTTTCTATGGCCACCGCAAAAAGAAGAGGGGAGAAGGGGCATCCCTGCCTCGTGCCTTTCTTAATGGGGAACTGTTCTGAGAGGTGTCCTTGTAGTCTAACCTGTGCTTTGGGTTGGCAATAGAGGGCTTCTAGTATTTTAATGAAGTCAGGTCCGAAGCCCCATTTCTGAAGCATTGTAAAGAGGTAGGGCCAGGCGACCGTATCAAAAGCTTTTTGGAGATCTATGGAAAGGAGGTAACCTTCCTGGGGGGGACCTCCATCCCATCCTGATTTCATAAGGAAGATTGTGTTCACTGCTTTCTGAATCTGGTCCGGACCCTGCCTCCCTGGGATAAATCCCACCTGATCCTTGTGAATATATGAACCGATAAACGATGCAAGTCTGTTTGATAAAATCTTCGTCATTATTTTTAAATCATTGTTGATTAACGAGATTGGTCTATAGTTGCTCACTTCGCTAGGGTCTTTGCCCGGTTTGGGAATGACCAATATGTAAGCTTGGTTGGCTGCAGGATCAAGGGGGGAGGCTTTGCTTAATGAGTTGAAGATACGGGCCAGATAGGGAGAGAGTACATCTGCAAAGGTTTTGTAATAGTGGGTTGAAAAACCATCAGGGCCTGGGGCCGAGACTTTTTTGAGATCTTTAATAACCGCTCTAATCTCAGATTCCTGAAACGGCGAGTCTAAGATCGGTGGGAGTCCGAGAGTTTCGGGAGGGGGATATTCTCCAAGAAGGAGTCAAGGTTATTGTGGGTGTTAGGGTTGCCATCGGAGTATAGGTTGGATTAAAAGGACTGAAAGGCGTCAAGGATCTTTTTGGGGTTTTGAGTCAAGGAACCAGTCAGGGATTTGATTTTGGGGAGGGCAAATATCCTGTGTCTAGGGGTGAGTTTAGCCGCTAACTATGGACCAAACTTATCCGCCCGCATGTAGTGTCTGCATGACACTGATCCATTGAAGATGTTTTTCTGCCCTGAATGTGAGGGCCAAGTTGAGAGCTAACCTGGTGGATTCTAGATTGGTGAGGGTAGTGGGGGTGGGATTCTGTTTGTGGGATGAACTGAGTTCTTTAAATTCTTTTTCTAATTTTAGGACTTCCATTTGTCATTCACGTTTTAGTCTGGAGGAAAGTTGAATGATCTTTCCTCTTATAATTGCTTTATGGGCACTCCAAAGAAAGCTTGGGGAAATGTCTACGGTGTCGTTTATCGAGAAGTATTCCCGAATATCCTTTTCCAACATAATGCACTGGATTGGAAAGGATCTTTTCATTTAGGCACCAGTGGCGTGTTCTTGGGGGGGTCATAGAGTCCGTAAGTTTCAGTGTCACCAAGGAGTGATCAGACCACGGAACAGGGGCGTTGCTAGGTGGCAAAAAGAAAAGACCAGGGGCTTCAGCCTGAAGTCCAAGGCAGGCACGGAGGGGTTCTAGTGGCGCTGAGTTTTTTGGTTGGGTGGAGGGGTTGTGTGGTTGTGTGGCAGGGGGTAAGCTCACTTGCTGGTTGCTGCCTGGCTTACCAGTGCCCATCAATGCTGACCACTAAACTGACTTACCTGACACACACTGACCTACCTGACACACACTGACCTACATACACTGACCAACCTGATGCACACTGACCTACCTGACACACACTGACCTACATACACTGACCTACCTGACACACACTGACCTGCCACACTCACCTACCTGACACACACTGACCTACATATACTGACCTACCTGACACACACTTACCTGACACACACTGACCTACCTGACACACACTGACCTACCTGACCTACATTGACCTACCTGACACACACTGACCTACATACACTGACCTACCTGACACACACTGACCTACATACACTGACCTACCTGACACACACACTGACCTACCTGACACACACACACTGACCTACCTGACACACATACACTGACCTACACTGACCTACTTGACACACACTGACCTGACACACACTGACCTATCTGATTGCTGCCTGGCTTACCAGTGCCCATCAATGCTGACCCTTAAACTGACCTACCTACCTGACACACACTGACCTACCTGACACATACTGACCTACATACACTGACCAACCTGACACACACTGACCTACATACACTGACCTACACTGACCTACATACACTGACCTACCTGACACACACTGACCTACACACACTGACCTACCTAAACTACCTGACACACACTGACCTACCTGACCTACATTGACCTACCTGACACACACTGACCTACATACACTGACCTACCTGACACACACTGACCTACATACACTGACCTACCTGACACACACACTGGCCTACCTGACACACACACACTGACCTACCTGACACACATACACTGACCTACACTGACCTACTTGACACACACTGAGCTGACACACACTGACCTGACACACACTGACCTATCTGATTGCTGCCTGGCTTACCAGTGCCCATCAATGCTGACCATTAAACTGACCTACCTACCTGACACACACTGACCTACCTGACACATACTGACCTACATACACTGACCTACACTTACCTACATACACTGACCTACCTGACACACACTGACCTACACACACTGACCTACCTAACCTACCTGACACACACTGACCTACCTGACACACACTGACCGACACTGACCTACCTGACACACACTGACCGACACTGACCTACCTGACACACACTGACCTACATACACTGACCTGACACACACTGACCTATCTGACACACACTGATCTACACTGACGTACCTGACACACACTGACCTACATACACTGACCTACCTGACACACACTGACCTACCTGACCTACACTGACCTACCTGACAAACACTAACCTACGCTGACCTACCTGACACACACTGACCTACATACACTGACCTACCTGACACACACTGACCTACCTGACACACACTGACCTACATACACTGACCTACCTGACACACACTGACCTACCACACTCACCTACCTGACACACACTGACCTACATACACTGACCTACCTGATACACACTGACCTGACACACACTGACCTACCTGACACACTGACCTACCTACACTGACCTACCTGACACACACTGACCTACATACACTGACCTACCTGACACACACACTGACCTACCTGACACACACACACTGACCTACCTGACACACACACACACTGACCTACCTGACACACACACTGACTTACATACACTGACCTACCTGACCTACACTGACCTACTTGACACACACTGACCTGACAAACACTGACCTACCTGACCTACATTGACCTGACACACACTGACCTACCTGACCTACACTGACCTACATACACTGACCTACCTGACACACACTGACCTACCTGACATACACACACTGACCTACCTGACACACACTGACCTACATACACTGACTTACCTGACACACACTGACCTACAATGACACACACTGATCTACCTGACATACCTGACCTACATACACTGACCTACCTGACACACACTGACCTACCTGACCCACACTGACCTACACTGACACACACTGACCTACATACACTGACCTACCTGACATACCTGACCTACATTGACCTACCTGACACACACTGACCTACATACACTGACCTACCTGACACACACTGACCTACACTGACCTACATACACTGACCTACCTGACACACACTGACCTACACTGACTCACACTGACCTACACTGACCTACCTGACATACCTGATCTACACTGGCCTACATACACTGACCTACCTGACACACATACACTGACCTATCTGACACATACTGACCTACCTGACCCACACTGACCTACCTGACATACCTGACCTACACTGACCTACATAAACTGACCTACCTGACACACACCGACCTACCTGACACACAGTTAGCTACATACACTGACCTACCTGACACACACTGACCTACCTGACACACGCTGACCTACATACACTGACCTACCTGACCTACACTGACCTACATACACTAACCTACCTGACACACACTGACCTACCTGACACACAGTGACCTACATACACTGACCTACCTGACACACACTGACCTACCTGACACACACTGACCTACCTACACTGACCTACCTGACACACACTGACCTACATACACTGACCTACCTGACACACACACTGACCTACCTGACACACACACACTGACCTACCTGACACACACACACTGACCTACCTGACATACACACACTGACCTACCTGACACACACACTGACCTACATACACTGACCTACCTGACACACACTGACCTACACTGACCTACCTGACACACACTGACCTACCTGACACACACTGACCTACCTACACTGACCTACCTGACACACACTGACCTACATACACTGACCTACCTGACACACACACTGACCTACCTGACACATACACACTGACCTACCTGACACACACACTGACCTACATGACATACACACACTGACCTACCTGACACACACACTGACCTACATACACTGACCTACCTGACACAAACTGACCTACACTGACCTACCTGACACACACTGACCTACCTGACATATACTGACCTACCTGACCTACACTGACATACCTGACCCACACTGACCTACACTGACCTGCATACACTGACCTACCTGACACACACTGACCTACCTGACACACAGTGACCTACATACACTGACCTACCTGACACACACTGACCTACCTGACACACGCTGACCTACATACACTGACCTACCTGACCTACACTGACCTACATACACTGACCTACATACACTGACCTACCTGACACACACTGACCTACCTGACACACAGTGACCTACATACACTGACCTACCTGACACACACTGACCTACCTGACACACACTGACCTACCTACACTGACCTACCTGACACACACTGACCTACATACACTGACCTACCAATGACCTAATTTTGGCTAAATTATGATTTTTTTCCCCATCTGTGTCCCACGGGTTGCAGGCAAAAAATTGCTTGATTCCCCTATTACCACAGACGGTGTTGATGGGGGAATCCCTGCTGTGGAGCCATTGTGTTCTCCCAGTGGGGGGTGGGAAAACCGCCCCTGCCAGGAGAACACAGTGATTATTGCTAGTGGCTACAAGAGCTGCTAGCGATAATTGTATGTAAAATCTGACAGGCTGGTCGTACTCAAGTTGATTGATCGATTAACTTGGGTACATTCAGCCTACCCATACATAGATTGAATCTCGGACAGTCTCTGCTAAACAGACCGAGATTCAAACCGTCTATGGCCGGCCTTATCTGCACTCTAGCTGCAATCTTCACAGGTGCCGATCCAATTTTTCTCAGCAGGGGATCTGTCCGTGGATCCCTTGCTGAGCTGAGCGGCAACTGACGGGTTTGTGTACACTCATGCTGTCCGTTTACACCCAAACGCCCCCTGATCCAGCCGGACGGAGGGGAATGGAGGCCCTTCCATCCTTTCTTTTTGCCAGATCAGATCAGAGGTAGGTGGGTGTAAACGGACAAATTTCCATTTAAATCTGCCGCTCCATAGAGAACAATGGGCGGTCCGATCAGGTTGCCTCAAAAACGGACAGGAGGACCCTGATCGGAACACTCATGTGAAAAGGGCCTGAAAAGCAATCCGCATGGATTGCTTTTTAGAGCATTGGCTAGTTTAGTGAACCTGGAGTAATAACAATCACTGTAATGCTACCCATATTGCTGTCCTTTTAACATGGTGACATAAGCTGACACCCATGTTGCACATGTGTAATGTTACTTTCACTCTTCTAAAAGGACAGCACTAGGGCTGGTAATACAGTGATTGATATTAGGGGAGCGCAGGCTGTGCATGTACAATGTCTTCTAAAAGCTTCAGGGAAACACTTTTTTTTTTTTTTTTCACTTACCTCGATCTCTGCAGCAGCTTCTCTTCAGAGGAATTCCTGCCTCCTGCTGCCTCCTCAGCCAATGAGCAACTGGAAGGCTGTTAGATCCCTCCCTTATACCATCACCCGAGTCCCAGCCCTGCCAGTTTACTATGCTTAGCCTACGACGTCTCTCCTACAGACCAGCACTATTTCTTCTCCAGCTCCTCTCTCCTTGCTGCCGGGCCCCTCCAGACACTTGGGCCTGGTACATGTGTATTGGCTGTACCCCCCTGATGGCGGCCCTGCACTGACCTACCTGACCTACACTGACCTACATACACTGACCTACCTGACACACACTGACCTACATACACTGACCTACCTGACACACACTGACCTACCTGAAACACACTGACCTGCACTGACCTACCTGACACACACACTGACCTACCTGACACACACTGACCTACATACACTGACCTACCTGACACACACTGACCTACCTGACATACACTGACCTGACACACACTGACCTGACACACACTGACCTGGTACCTGACATACATACACACACTGACTGACCTACCTGAGTGACAAGGAGGAGACAGACTTCATGTGTCCAGGCAGGTCCTGTAGCAGCAGCTCAGCCATGGTGCTGGTTTGCGAGGCAGCCAGAGGAGAGGAGGAGAGCCGCCCACCCGAGCGGGGATCGATGGGGCACAGCGGCCGCATTGTAGTTCCTGCCTCCTTCCTGTTCCAGTCACAGCGAGCTGGGAGAGGACTGATAGGTGGAGCGCAGGCTCTGGGAGGCGCTGGGGATGCTGCTCAGGGTGGCGGTGTCTTCTCTCTCTCCCCCCCTCCTGGACTCTTCCCGGCTGCCCAGGTATCCCCCTCCCTGCTGCTCTGCACTCCATGCCACAACCGGGCAAGCGGTGGGACGCTCCAGTCCAGAACTCGCAGGCCAGGCCCCACGAGCACTAGCACAGAGGAGGAGGAAGTGCAATCCTCCTCTGCTTTGAATGCTGGGCAGTGACTTCACTGGTTGCTAGCCGCTAGGCGGCTATAGCAACCAGTGACCAAGAGTAGAGTCAGGTGGAGGCGGGAGCAGAGCTGGAGCCAGGGCCAGTGCTACCACAGCTCAGTCCGCCCCTGTCCCCTGCATTCTGGACCGGGACAAGAGACTCTTGGCTATTGGCCACAGACTCGGGCTGTAGCCTCAATAGCCACCCCCTGATGACGCCTCTGCCACGGAACATCTTGTATGGAGGCATGAAGGGCTGTGTGTATTTCAGAAGTGGGTAGAAAAATGTGATTGATTCTAGCGTAGGTTTTATGTGGGGCCGAGTAATGTGTATAATCTTTCCTGGATGGGTTTAGTTCCCTCCAGGCATCAATAAGGCCTAGTGAGTGAAGAAGTCGAACAATTCGGAGACTCTGCTTGGGTGTTTTTTTAAGGTGGGGAATCCCTTGGGCCAATCTGTCTAGCAATTGATCAAAGGTGATGTTGGAGTCACCGCCTATGATCACTCTGCCCTCTAAGTGGGGGGAGAGGGATGTGAGCATTGAGGAAAAGAATTTAGCCTGGCCCCGGTTAGGTGCATAATAAGATATGATGGTATAGAGGTTGCCCACCATTGACTAGTGTGTATCTCCCTTCTTTATCTTTGATTGTCAAAGAATGTGCAAATGAAGTCCGTTTAGAAAATAGTATAGCAACCCCCCTTTTTTTGTCATCTGCGTTTGCTAGGAAAAAGGTAGGATACCTATTATGAAGAAAGGAGGGGGTAAACCTGTTAGGGAAGTGAGTTTTTTGGAGGAGGATTACATCAATGCCCCTAGAGTTATAGCTTTGGAAGAGGGAGTTTAAATCCCGGGTGTTATGTGAGGCTATCTTAAGGGCCGTCTGCAAAGGAGAGGAGTCAGCCATGGACACGAGAGGGTGGAAGGGAGTACATGTAATGTGGGCCTACCTGGAACCTTGATGATCGAGTTTTGAGTCTGGAAAGTCCGAGTTGGTGTCTCATCTGGAGTTTCTGGTTGATAGTAGCTCTCCGTGCAGGTTCCTGGAGGGAGTATAAGGGGAGAGAAAGTAAAAGGGGAAGATACATAGAGAAGAGAGAGGAAGGAAAGAGTAAAGGTAGGAAGGTGAACAGTCCTAGGCGGGATTGACTAGGATAATGGAGAACAGGACTGGCAAGCCGAGTCCTGGGCCGAGACCCACAAAAAAAATGGGCTCGGAAAATTAACAACCTCTAGAAAGGTTGCTGTTCTGATGTCACCCAAGGGGAGAACCCCTCTAGGTCACAGCAGAGGAAGTGGCATGCATGGCTGCTCCGGCCGACGGGTCCCCAAAAGAACATACTGTATATGAAATTGTTGTGGGATCTCGAGGCATGGGAGCTTAGGAGCTAAAAAAGCAGTATAAAAGGATAACTTTGACAGACAGATAAACATTCAAACAGACAATTAGAACATTGAACATTGCTCTTGGGAGATGTCATTAAATTATGTGGGGGGGAAAGGGTAAGTGGGAGGGAAGGAGATGTGGTAAGGATTAATATCAAGTCCAAGACGATTAGGAAGGGTAACCTGAATACAGTGATTTTGATCAAAAATATTCAATCGTGAGGTGGTGGGGGGATAGCCCACCCGGAGAGAAAATATTTAAAAGGCACTTTATGAGTTAATTATATGCATAATGATGGGATTAGATTGATTAATTTATTCATCTATATATTTATTTATTTATTTTAAATTAATTTTGAAAGCATTTGTAGATTAAGATTATTTGGAGGCATTTTTTTTTTAGTATCTTATTTTCTTCTTTCACTATTTTAATGGGCAGATGAGGTTAATATAAGCGCAACTGATCACTTTATTACTATTTAAAAGGCGCCTTCTCTCGAGAACTTTAATGGAAGGGTTCAACAGGAATTTTGTGGGAAAAATTTCCTGCTCCAGTGAGTGGAGCGAAGAAGTCGGTAGGTGTAGTTCATGCCACTACACAGTTGGGGAAAAATACCCGAGGAGATAGATCAAGATCCTTGGAGGATAGATGGTGCGAGGAGTCATCTCGGTGGGTGAGTCACAATGTCTCTTTGTTTGCTGCTTGTTCCACAGCGGTGTGATAGGGCTTCCTGATGGGGGCCTCTTGGAGGAGCTTGGTCGATGGGCAGACTCCTAGAGGGATAATTCTTGAGAGATGAAACCTAGTTGCAGGATTAAGTGTTCACCTTCTTAGAAGTTAGAGAAACCGTAAGGGATTTTCTTAGACATAGCATAAGAAAGGAGGCAGGGAGTTCTGGGCACTGCCCTGGGGCACGTATACTAATACAAAAAAATACTATTTAGTGAGAAGCAGTGTTTTTAATAATGCTTAAAATGAAGCATAGAAAATGTCCAATCCCTTTAAATAACATGCTTGGGGTATGCGCTAAACCTAAATATAAATAAAAAATTAAGAAAATACCACGCTAGAATAAGGCAAAAAGCAGCAACAAAAAACATCTAATATCTAATGGTGCTAGTGTACAAGTTATAAATAAAGTTGCGCTAAATTAAATAATCTCTCTAAAGAGAAAATTGTAAATAGACCAAGTGGAGGTGAAACATACAAAATAAATCAAATAATACAAATATATGCAGTGAATAAATTGAGTAATGAAAATAAGTGTCCATATGCATCAATAGTGCATTGTTAAATACAGAAATAAAAATATGAAAATAAAAGCGCACCCCCTGCAACATGTGCTACCGCTCTCCTTCCTGCGGGGGCCTCATGATTGGCGAGGAGAAGGAGGAAGAGCTCGAGTGTGTTTTTTCCAGATTGAGAACATCCATCTGATTTTTGGCAAATTTTCCACCAACTATTTAAGGCAATCGAAGGATCGGAGAAATTGGAGGATCCACGTGTCCCTGCAGAGGGCTTAATCTGTCTGATTTTATGACCCTGCTCTTTAGGGGGTCCACCAGCTCTGGTAAGGGTTCTCATATATAGAGCTTCACTTCCAGGTTGAGACCCCTTTTTTGTAAGTTGTGGCATTAAAGGGCGAGGGCGGTCACCCGGAATTTCTACCTGTTGTGGACCTCATTGCCCAAATGTACCCATTCCCCCATACACTTATCAATTGTGTATATATTTTTAAAGGACATTATTTCCTGCACTATTGGTGTATATGGACATTCATTTTATTTTCATATTTTTATTTCTGTATTCAACAATGCACTATGGATGCATATGGACACTTCTTTTCATTACTTAATTTATTCACTGCATATGTTTGTATTATTTGATTGATTTATTTTGCATGTTTCACCTCCACTTGGTCTATTTACAATTTTCTCTTTAGAGAGATTATTTAATTTAGCGCAACTTTATTTATAACTTATGCGCTAAACCTACTTGTGAAGTGGTGCATCTTTGCAATGCATACAATGTACTATTCAAAAGTAACATTCTCAAACAAAAAAAGATGCTGTCACATACCTGGTAGAAGCTGAAATGATGAGAGAGTTCTCCCTTACACCCCCTGTCCTGTTTGTCCCCTGAGACTGATGACAGTATAGAACAAAACACGGAGTGGCATGGGTATCTGTAGTAAGTCCTGTCCAGCGTGGATTGCACAAAAAAAAACTGACGGCTGGTCAGCAATCTCAGTAACCAAATATGACCATGACCATTGATTTAATGTGGTCATGTAATATCAGCCCTCTCACCGCCCTTTGTTTACTTTCAGCTGTTCGCCAGCTAACAGATGAATGGGCTGTAACTTGTTTGTGCTAAAGACCACTCTGCACTGACTGGATCAGTCACTGGCCATGGGTTGGTGATTGTGTGGGTGAGAAAGGAGATGTCCCTTCAGTAGGTCCTGCTCAATGGTGGATACTGGCAGTAAACTCTCTTAGGGCTTGGGCTGCCTTTTCGGTATGGCCTTAAGGTCGTTTCCACATTTAGACTTTGAATAATAGGAAAGAAGGCACACCCGATGTCCAAAAGAAGGCAAGTAAAATAACAGGTGTTCATTGAGAATAGCGATAAGTATTTCAAGCCAAAATGTTTTGGGAGAAAAGGGCTCTCCCTACTGCAGGGCAATTAACAAGTACGAAAAATATACATATCTATATATCATTAATAATAATAATATTATCAATAATAATGATGGTATTGCCAATAGTAATAGTAATCATCTGCGTTAGAAATTCTATACAAATGTTCACAATAAATAAGATGTTGTGGTTTTGACCCATGTGAAAGGTACTTGGGAATACCTCGCGAGTCTCGCTTCACGTTCACACAAGGCTTTACATTATACAATATCATTCATACTCCCAAGTACCTTTCACATAGGTCAAAGCCACAAAAGAAGTCCTTAATTTTTAATACAGACAAATACACGTCACAGATATAGAGACACCTATACCCATTAAAACCTAACCTATTAGTTCAATCTGTACACATTTTCAATGCAAAGTTGTTTTTGGCTGAAAGATTACTATTATTATTGTCAGTATCTTGGTAATTATTAATATTATTTTTATTGTTGTTCTGGAAATTTCTTAGATAGGCAATTCCTATCCTCATATTGATTAGTGGTTTTAAATGAATAACTACTGCAGTAGGGAACAGCCACAAAATATACACAGCATCTTTACAAATAACTGTTCTGTTTATTTGACGCAATTGAAGTTTTTTTATACATATGGTTACGTAGGTATCACATTATTATTACAATTATTATAATTGTACTTTTATGGTAACAAGGGGCATAACATAGGCAGGCTAATTTCTAATCAGGACTCAAAAGAATGCAACAAATAATAGAAACATTATTAGTGCCGTGTGCACAGTGAGTGCAGTGTGCAATATATAGGAAAACATACAAAATAGAATACAATTATATACAGAATTTACAATTTCCTTAACAATTGTCATCATTTTTATTATGATTATTTAGTACACAATTTCTAATGTAGAGTTTTATTGTCAGTATCATTAATTATGATTATTTATATTTGTGAAATAACAATATCCTGCGCTAAATATACTAATTAGTATGTGTCTATATATATATATATATATATATATATATATATATATATATATATATATATATATATATATATATATATATATATATATATAAAATGTATATGTGTGTATATATATATATATATATATATATATATATATATATATATATATATATATATATATATATATATATACACATACTAATTAGTATCTTTATGGCAGGGGATTGTTATATAAATAATCATAATTAATGATACTGACAATAAAACTCTCTCTATATATATTTTTTCATTTCTCTTTTTATTGTAATCATTTGCACACAAATTTTGGGTTTCTTGTTCCACGCCTCGACTCCAAGAACAATCTCAGCCCGTCTAACACACCTTCTGCGAGCACAAGTAACACCACAAATGTAAAATACCCTTCATCTAGCTGTGAGGTATTGCCAGTAGAAAAAACACACACACACCAGGTTAGGGATGACTTGCTTAATATTTTAATGCAGATTAGCATAAATGGCAATTTCAACAGAGTTAAACAATGAATCAGGCAAATTCAGACACGGGCTGCTAAACAGGGTAAAATAATTATACCTGAGCAGAAAATTGGAAAGGAGGGAAAAAACAAACAGTACACTTCTATTACTAGCTAAAAGCAATATATAATAACTCAAAATACTTTCAGAATAATAGCAGCTCTATACTAGTTCTGAGTGCACTCACATGAATAGACGGGCAGGACACCACCTTAACTGGCCAGCAGATAGAGCTTCATGGTAGTTACAACTAGGGGTTGTCCTTAGGAGCTCATTGGGCGCTGTTCTTCACAAGATTTACCTTCCATATCACATACAGACCCGGATCCAGGAACGTTAAACCAGACGTCAAGGATGTACGATGACCCAAGGGAACTGGCCATACCAGATACCATCTTTTTTTTTTTTTAAACATTACTTCTTTATTCAACATTTTCTTTTTTACCAGTATTACAATATCCATACATACAGCAATTTTAACACTAATTTTACAAAGTATATGTTTTTAAATTCTAATTTCTTATTTCCATCGATTCCCAGCAGTGACTATATACCACAAGTAGAATTACCTGCACAAAACCATTCATAACAAAACAAAGAGCCAGAAAAAACAAATAAGAAAACTAAAAGGGGAAGAAAAGAAAAAATACATAAATAAATAAATAAAACAAGCCCCCTCCCTCTCCCTCTCCTCCTCCACCTCCTCCTCCCACACTGCTCAACACTTCCCATACAGCCTATACTTTTCCTATCTACTCTCTCTTCTTACATTCTTTACTATTATATTTGGAATCCAAGAGAATGAGGCCAGACCTGGTGTTATTAACCAGGGACCCCACAACTTAGCTAATATATCCATTGTACCCCTTTTCTGATAAACCTGTCGCTCCATTAATATTGCCTCATTTACCTGGGAGCGCCATTCCTCAAATACTGGTACACTGGAAGACATCCATTTTCTAGCTATTAGTTTACGGGCTATAAATAATAGTCTACCAATTGAAATTGACATTTCCCTTGGTTATAACTCTTCATTAAGATAACCCAGTAAACATATTTTGGGGTCTAATTCTATCTGGCTGTTATAAGCCCCATTAATTGTAGACACCACTTCTTGCCAGTACCTAACCAGTTTAGGACATTTCCAAAGCATATGAAGCAAATCTGTCTGGGGTTGCTTACATCTTGGGCAATCCGAAGTTTCCCTCCGCCTCCACTTATATAATTTTACTGGAGTCCTATATGTCCTATAGATAATGAACAGTTGTGATAGGCATTGTGTAGATGATAAAGAAACCATCGGTGCCCTCTTCAAAATATTTTGCCATTCCTCGTCCAATATAACCCCCAGATCCATCTCCCAACCCTTTCTGCCTGGGCTATCCAAAATATCTTGATAATTCGCCATAAGTTGACTATATACTAGAGAGGTTAAACCTTTTTTTCTCCCTGCACCTGCTAATAAAGATATCAATGGCATTTGTCTTATCTTCATCCCTCCTCCTTTAAACTGTGAATAGACTGCATGTCGTAGTTGTAGATATTTATAAAAGTTATTATGCGGCAATTTATATAATTCCTGTAGCTCCTGAAAAGACCGTATAGCGCTTTGAGCATAAAGCTGAGGAATATATTGTATTCCTTTAGAACGCCAATATTCAAACCCCTCTAGTTTACAGAGTTCTCCAAAGTACCTATTCCCCCATATTGGAGAGAATTCTGACACCCCTTCATATTTCATTATACGCCTCATTTCCTGCCATACTTTATTCATTAACACCAATGTTGGACTAGAGTGAGTGGCAAATGATCCAGATTCTAGTTGGACCATAAGGTTATAGCTTGAACATTGACTTAATAACATAGCCTGTATTGGATCTCTCCAATCCAGCGTCCCCCACCCCGCAAAATGCTGCATTTGGGAAGCTATAAAATACACTCTTGGCTGTGGCACTGCTAGACCCCCTCCTTCTTTAGTTCTCTGAAGGGTAGACAGTCTAATCCTAGAGCTCTTACCTTTCCATAAAAGCTTACGAAACAAAAAATCTATTTTTTTAAACCATTTTAACGGGATCCATATAGGTGAATTATGTAAAACATATAATAATTGGGGGGCCCATATCATTTTTATGAGGTTTGCTAGGCCCACAACTGATAGGGGTAATTTGGACCATGCTATACTCTTTTGTTTAAATTTCTCCAGGATGGGAGTTAAATTATACTGCAAATAATCCTTCAACCTTGGGTATATCCATATTCCTAAATATTTAAAAAACTTCACAACTTTAATTTGTTGGGCCTCCTTCGGTATATCAAAACTGAATTAATCAAGTGGGAATAGGAACGATTTGTGTCAATTAATAGTAAAGCCTGAGAATAATCCAAATCTTTTTATAAGGGTCATTAAGGATATCAAGGAGTTGTCCATATCACCAAGGAACAGCAGTGCGTCGTCCGCATATAATGATATCTTTTCGTGCCTTGCCCCTCTAATAAACCCACAGATATCCTCGGATTGCCGAACCGCTTCTGCTAGCGGCTCGACAGCCAATGCAAACAATAATGGGGACAATGGGCACCCTTGTCTGGTGCCTCTTGATAATGAAAAGAAGTCTGTCACTACCCCATTAATTTGCATACAAGCCCTTGGGTCAGAGTATAGTAGCTTAACCCATTGTATGAAGTTATGTCCCAGGCCAAATCTATCTAGTACCTCCCACATGTATGTCCACTCGACGCTGTCAAATGCTTTCGCAGCGTCGAGTGACAGAATAGCCCTCCTCCCCAGGTTGTCTACTGGTAACTGCATATTTAAGAAAAGTCTCCTCAAGTTGATCGCTGTGGACCTAGTATGTATGAAACCAGATTGATCTGGATGGATCAATCCCTGCATGACTCTACCCAATCTAGCTGCCAGGATCCTGGCCAGAATCTTAGCATCCGAGTTTAATAACGATATCGGACGATAAGATTCCGGAGCCAAAGGATCCTTATCTGGCTTTAGTAGCACTATAAGACAAGCTTCATTCATAGAATCTGGAAGTTTAAAGGTTTCCCATGCATGGTTAAGTACCTTCAATAGTTCCGGTAACAGAATATCCCCATAATATTTGTACACTTCTGACGGTAACCCATCTGAACCTGGGGCTTTATTGTTTGGGGCTTCTAACACTGCCCGTCTTAACTCCTCCAAAGTCAGAGGGGAATTAAGTTCCTCTCTAGCCACACTAGAGAGAGAAGGCAATTTTAAAGGGTCCAAAAAACCTCTAAGAAGTGCCATTGAATATTCAACCTTGCTCTGATACAAATCACTATAGAAAGAGAAAAAAGAGTCTTTAATTTCATTTTGATCATTTGTAATCTTGCCCCCCATTTTACGAATGGCGGAAATAAAATTAATTTTCTCCTGAGATTTTGCTACTGCAGCTAGCATATGTCCTGGTCTCTCCCCTTCCTCCCAGTCACGACATCTGGAGATAAAACAGGCCTTATCAGCCTTATCCAATATCAATCTTCTATATGATTGTTGTGTATCCCTCCAGGTGCAGCGGTTGGGGGTGGTAGGGTCCTGTAAATATTGAGCTTCCTTTTGCCGAACCTCTGCTGCTAATAAAAATTCACTTTCTAAGTTCAATTTTTTTTGGACACTTATTGCTTTCAATAGGATCCCCCTCAAAAAAGCCTTCATGGTGTCCCAAACCACCTGGCTTGAAGCAGAGTTCTCATTATTGGAGAAAAACTCCACTAGAGCTCGACTCATTGAATCTCCCTGTGACATTTCCTTTAACCAAGAAGCAGGAACCCTCCAATTAGGCTTCGTCTTAGGCTTTATTTTATTTAGGGAGACTAAAATGGGGGAAGGATCTGATAGGCCCATAGTCAAGTATTGTATATTGGACATCCATGGTAAAGCTAGTTCCGTGCCCAAAGTTAGATCTATTCTTGATAGAGTCTGATACGTACTAGAACAGCAAGAGTAGGTATAGGACAGTGGATTTTTAAGACGCCAAATATCCTGTAGACCCCATTCTCTACAACAGTGTTTCTCAACTCCAGTCCTCAAGGCGCACCAACAGGTCTTCTTTTCAGGATTTCCCTCAGATGAAACGGCTGTGGTAATTACGAAGGCAGTCATACTGATTAAATACTGATTAAATCACCTGTGCAAAATAATGGTTAGCCTGAAAACATGACCTGTTGGGGCGCCTTGAGGACTGGAGTTGAGAAACACTGCTCTACAATATCTAAGAAAATGAGTATCTCCTTGAGGGCCAGCTGGATATCTATCTCTGCTAGGATCACAAACACTGTTAAAATCTCCCACAATCAAGAGAGGCATACCTGGATTATCTATCAAGAATTCACCTATCTGGCGAATTACCTCACCATTATATGGTGGAGGGATATATACAGATCCCAATATAAATTCTATGGAGAATAATTTACACACTAGCAAAATGTATCTACCTTGTGGATCCAGCAGCACTTGCCTGCAGGAAAACTGTAATTTAGAAGAGATTAATATACTTGTACCTCTAGCATATGTAGAATATACAGCGTGATACTGAATTGGGTACATTTTATTTTGCAATAGATTAACTGTATCTCGAGTTAAATGTGTTTCCTGCAGGCAAACTATCGATGGTAAATATTGCCCCAGTGTATCAAACATAGCCCTCTTCTTAGTACGATCCTTTCTTCCTCTTATGTTCCATGATAGTATCAAGATTTCATTTGCCATATTCCTCTATATGAATATATATATACACTAGTATTATTTAAAGTCTTAATAAACAAAAAGAAAGACAAGAATACGGAGTACCTAGGGACTATATGCAAATCGAGGCTTAAACTTTTATCCATATAAATATTAAGCAGATTCCTAGAAGAGAGAATTGATCCATAAGCATATAACCCATTAAATTCTGTATGGGCGGAAAAGGTGGATATAGCCGAAAGAAAGGGAAAAAATGGAGCAAAAAAAAAAACCCCAAAAAAAAAATAAAAATAAAAAAATAAAAAACAAAGGGGGAAAAAAAAACAAAAAAAAACCCATAAAGAAACAGAAGAAAACAAAGGGGGAAAAAAAATAAAAAATAAAAAAAGGAAAACCCAGCACGTCCATACAAGCATCCAAAAAAAAAAAAAAGGAAAAAAAAAAAAGGAAAAAAATAAAATAAAAAATGCCACACAAATTCCCGCAGGAAGATGTAAAAAAAAGGGGGAAAAAAAAAAAAAAAAAACAAGTTCATCCAGGCTTGTCAATGGACTGCTAGCCCACTAATAGGAAGATAAGTTTGTCTGGCTATGCCCCACTGTAGCTCCGCCTATAGCCAATATCCAGCAAGACGGAAGACAAAGGAAAATCTAGAGAAAAAAAAATGATACACTTATATAGTGGCAATTATTTCCTAATGATTAGACCAGCATTTTTACTAGTTAGATCCATTTAGAATGTAACAAAAATGTAGCAAGAGGCAAAGAGAGTGACATAGAAAAAAAAAAATCAAAAGAAAAAAAAACAAAACAAAAGGGGAATTTTTCTCCTTTTCTTTTCTCTTCCTTCCCCTCTTCTCCTTCTCTCTTTCCTTCTTCTCTTCCTTCCCCTCGATCCAGTCCTCTATCCTTTAAGCTGTATTCTTATTGGAAGTAGGGATAGACAAGGATTGTTCATTTCTGTCCAGCCAGCTATTAGCCTCTTTAGGGTCAACAAAAAATATAGTTTCTCCCTTAGCCACAATCCGGAGTTTAGCAGGGTAAAGCATTGCATATTGAATCTGGAGGGTACGGAGGCACCTTTTAATATCTATAAATTGGGCTCTTTGTTTTTGAACTGACACAGAGAAGTCCGGGAAGAAAGAAACTCTTGATCCATTCACCTCTATATTTCCTTTAGTACGTGCTAGGGAGAGGATCTTATCCCTATCTCTAAAATGGAGCATTTTTGAAATAATTGGTCGCAGGAGATTACCCGGAGGAGGAGGTCTAGCTGGAATGCGATGCGCCCTTTCTACAGCGAAAAAGGATGTAAAATTTTGTTTTCCAAAAACGTCCAGCAGCCATCTCTCAATAAAATCAGCAGTATTGCCCCCTTCCATGCGTTCTGGAATTCCAAGGATACGTACATTATTTCTTCTTAATCTATTTTCAATTTCATCAATACGGTTATCGTGGTATTTCGATTGGAGCCCTACTGCTTTAAGTTCTTGTTTCATACAGCCCGAGTCATTCTCTATAATAGTAACCTGGTTCTCTAATATTGAAGTACGTTCACGCACCTTCTGTATGTCTAGGTGCATAATAGAAACATCCTCCCTTAAGCAGTTAACCTGTGTAGATAATATATATATTTAATGTATAATTGCAGTTCTGTATAGCATGGAATACATCCTTAAGTGTCGGGTCCCCCTTCAGAGCAACTGCAGGTACAGATACCGCAGGTCCCACAGGTGCAAAAGGTAAAACAGGTGAAACCAGTAATTTATTTTTAGAGATACCATCTAATGCTTCTGGAACTTCTGAGACAGAAGCGCTTAATGTATCGCATCCCCCTCTCTCGGTCATAACAGTCCTAACCAACTCCCCACCATCCTCACCATCCACTGCAGGCTTTCCTCCGCCCCCCACTTCAGATACTTCCATTATCTCCCGTTCAGAAAAAGTCTGTGTGTGGTTCCCTGCAGACTCCCGCTCCTCCCGGCTCTCTATCTCTGGTCCTATCTCCAGTACAGTCTTCTCCATTCCTACAGACATGCTACTGTATTTAGCAAAAACATCCTTGCCAGAGTCCGTGACCTTAGTACCCTTAGTGGAGCTCCATGCGAAACGTTCCAATTTAGCAGCTACTGCATCCATCCCATCCCCCCGCATGTCTCTCTCCACTATCGGTTTACACAGCAATTTACTTGACAGACATTCCTCACCTCCAGCATTTGAGCCTGTGTCTGTCTTTTCTCCGGCCATTACACTTCTCAAGTTTTTTACTCCAGCCTCTCCAGCAGCCTCTTTTTCCGCTCCAGACCCCCCTACTCCACCGGACCTTCCTGCTCCAGCTTCAGCAGCTTTAAGCTTCCTCCCCATCGCTCTTGTCACCACTCCTAGCTGAATTTTGACACCGCAATCACTGCTAGCCCAGTGTCAAAAGTAGCGCTGTAAGGCTGAAGGATGATAAGGGGATAGTAAGGGGATGATAAGTGGTGAGCAGTCCGCAGGTGAGCAGGTATTCCTTGGTATTACCTGGTGCTTGTTGCTGATTTACAATCCAGCTATCAGACAATAGTCCCGCCGGCTGACCTCCCTGCAAATCCGCCTGCAATTAGCAGGTAGTTAATACGGCATTAGAAGCTAGCAAAGGATCAGGCAGGTATCTGGCAGCGGTAGTAGTTGTTAATTTAGTAGTAAAATGAGTAGATTTGAGGGAGCTAGCCACAGTACAATCCACAGGATAGTCCGTTGTATCACAGGGCAGAAATCCACAAGTAAACTTCACATATCAAATCCCTTATTCCCAGCTGATTTTCAGCGGAGCTCCAGGAGACATCACACAGCTTCTCTCACATCCTAAACCTAGCCCCTCCCCCACGACAAAGATCGCAGATACCATCTTACCTGCAGGTAACTTTCTGCTATTACAACCTGATCTACTGTCACCGATTAAACAGGCCTCCACTAATATCAGTTGTTCCCCCCGGGGTAACCTTGGTAGCCAGAGATGAGTCAGATTTTCGTACCAGACCAGGCCCGGGTACAGGTGCTAAAGCTTCTTCATGATCCCCCACTGGCAGGCCATTTTGGCATCACAAAGACAATAGACTTGGTACGTTGTACCTTCTGGTGGCCAGACCTAGAGGGGTTCTTCAAGAGTTTTGGGAACTCTTGTCCCATCTGTACCTGAAGCGAAACCACAAGGAGCCGAGCTTGGGGGTTACTGAAACCACTACCTGTCCCCGATAGACCATGGAAAATGATTGCAATGGACTTTATCATAGTGCTCCCACCATCAGAGGAATGCACGGCAATCTTTGTGGTAGTAGATAGGCTATAAAAGATGGCCCACTTCCCACCATTGAAGAATACCCCATCTGCCAAGGAGACGGCCAGAGTCTTTATTAAGGAGATTGTGAGATTGCATGGGGTTCCGGTGAACATTGTATCTCACCAGGGGGTGCAGTTCACCTCACAGCTTTGGATAGCATTATGTGAGGTCTTGAATGTCACGTCCCTACCGTGCCAAGCAGACAGCCAGGTGTGGTCACACCCCAAGTGACTCAAGGTGGTATTGAACCCAGAAGCTTCCATTTGCTCTCCTGTTGCTTTACCTCTGAGCCACACATCAGTTCTCTATTGCGCCTGCTTTCCAGCTATGCATAGTTCAGCATGAATTACTGAGGGCGATACTCGGATTGTACCTGTCACTCCTAGTTCAGCTGACACAGTTTATCAAATCAGCTGGGTATAAAACACTGCCTCACTCAGAGTGCTTTGTCAGTTCATTGTCTCTTGTTTCCTATTTTGCCAAAGGTTCCTGTATTCCTGTGTTCTAATTACAGTGTTCCAAGACTGACTCCGGCTTCTGACCCTGGCTCTGCTTATCGTTTATTCTGTCTTCTGGAATCCCTGACTACGGCTTTACCTCGACTATCCTTTGGTGAATTCCTGTCAAGCCCCTGTGCACAGATTCACAGCCCAGGTAGCTTATTACCCTGTTACCGTGAGCTGTGTGTATTTGCAAGGGTGAGCATACATCTCTGCATCATGGACTCCAACCTAGGTAAGCCCTTACATAATGAACTGATCTACATGGAGTCCGCAGAGGTGGACAAGAAGCTCACCTCCCTTGTTCTGCAAGTCTCCAGCCTGGGCCAGACCGTTTTGGAATTGCAGCAAGAAGTTCTGTTATTTAAAGGTACAGTACGACCAGCCCAGGAACCAGCATGTCCTGAGCCATTTGTGGTGATGACAGAGAGGTTTGATAGTAGCCGAGCATCATTTGTGGGCTTTACGATGGATTGTGAGCTGTTGTTTGCTCTTAAGCCTAGGACCTATGCCACTGACTATATAAAGATTTGCGCTTCCATCAACCTGCTCACTGGACAATGCAAAACATGGGCTCATCAGCTTTTACAGGAAAGGAGTCCAGTCTTGGACAGCTGGGAAACATTCTCATCCTCTGAATTCACCTCAGCCTCCTCAGCCTTTCCTGAAACTCTTTTTCCCAGTGTCCTCTGTCTCTCAGTTTTCTGGCAGGACAAGTCAACATCTCCCTATCTCCATCTTGTGGCCAAAAGGAGAAATTGCATGACCAATAGTCTTTCATTGCTTCATGACAAAAATGCTTGTTACACAATCCCCCCACCAAAGACAGAGTCCATCAACATATAATGTCCACAACCTGTTACATGCTTTCAAGATACAATGGGAGGCAAAAAAAGGTTAGCAAACATGGAATTGGCAGGCACGTATGAACCTGGCAAGGGAACCTCCCACCATTTGTCATAAGGGGTGAGGTTGTCTTTCCCACAAGCCACCAATATTGGGATCGCCCACCTAGATGTGCCAGGGGTTGAGTTGGAGTTGCCCTCCACTAAATCTGTAGTGGGAAGGGTCGGCGGGTTGTGTGTTCTTTGAGATTTGGGGATAGTGTCTTCAGAACTTTTGCCTAAAGTATTTTAAGTCAGCCTTTTTGGTGGGCGAATTGTTCGATTTCCTCTCTGCTCTTTGGGCTCAGGTGTTTGAAGTATAGTAGCCTCTTCCTCTGATGCTACAGAAGGTTGAGAAGTTTCTTTGTTCTCTACAGCCAGGGAACTCAGAAGATCTCTTTGGCTTGCCAAGAGTTGGCTCTGTGGAATGAACTCCAGATCCTCAGGCCTGAGGGTTCCCATATCCGCTTCTCTGGAAGAAAGGGAAGTGTCAGTTTCTAATAGCATAGACTGCCACAGCCTGTCCATGCCTAGTTCTTCATCCTCACTATCCTCTTCATCTGTGTTCAGTGGCACAGACTGAGACCTATTTATTGGACATGATCTCTGAGAGGTAGTTCGAGTAGGCTGTGGATCTGGTTGTTGAGGCACGCAAACTGCATCTGATAGCGGCAGTAGGTGATTATGGTGTCAGGTCTACATTTTGTTTAAGACAAGAGTTGGTAGGAAGCCATTTTAGCCACTGGAGCTATTGTAGTTTTTTTTTTATTTTCATTCAGGTGGAAAGAGTTGCAAAAGGTTTAGGCTTTGTCCACTTGAAAGGGGAGTTAGTGCATAGGTCTTTAGATATAGATAAATGCATTTTTTTTTTTTATCGTTTTAAAATTGAGAATTTTTTGAGAAGCAACATTGACATTCGTCTTTTTTTTTTTTTTTTAATTTTTGATCATACCATGGGGATCCATTTTAGAGTGGGTTCATCCTAAAGAAGTCATGGTTGTTTTGATAGTTTGCTCAGAATTGCAGAAGCCAGGAATATTAAGTTACTGTGTTCCAAAGAAGGAAAACATAGTAAGCAAGCAGATATTATGGATAAGAATTTGATTCTGCTCTTGTTTTTCACTTCCAAAGTCCCAGTGGAGCGAGATTGGAGAAGTTTCTGTAACATGGATGACAGATGTTCAACTTGTTGGCAGTTTGTCTGTGCCACACCACACCTCAATTTTGTTCTGAAAAACATTCAGGAGAGAAAGGACAAACAAAAGATTTAGATTAATACTTGTTTTTTTTCTTATGGACAATTTAGTGCTAATGCTGAATCTGAAAGACTGTGCCTATCAACAAAACTTGTGAAACATTTTGCCGGAGTCTCTCCTGTCATTGATGAATGCAAACATGCTATTAATACATGTGCAATGGGTTGGAGGTTGGGGAAGGAATGTAACCTGTCCAATCCTTCAGAACATGAAATGTAAAATATGTTTTTTTTTTTAATGGAGGGAGGAATTCTAAGAAGAAGTTTTTTTAATGTGTGACATGCATTGACATAACGGAATTAATATGGTACAGGTACCCAGGAGGCTGGCACTTATGCATAAGAAGGTGTCTGTTGGCCAGACTAGAGGGTACCAGGTGACACATCAATGGGGTGAAAATTTCCTTGTAGGGGTGGTGTCTCAATTTTAGCAGTCCTACAGAGAGGTTATCGGTTACTGAACATGTGGGACACCAGAACTGGACATGGGGGAGATACGCCTGATTGATGTGTCACCTGAAAGGTTGGAACCTTGCACAGATAATGCCAGTGAATAAACACAGTAGCATGCTCCATTAGATAAAGGGAACAAATGCTGGCTACCAGGGTACAGTATGCTTTCACCACATGGCGCTTCAACATCTCACAGTGGTAGATAAAAGCCTGTTACCCTATTTGTGCTGAGTATACACTGAATCAAGTGTGGTCATTGTACCAGTGGCCTACTCCTAGAGATGTGTGGACACAGGATGAGGTTCATTCAGGACGCTTTTTTCTGAGGAGTCACTGAAAGAGGAGGGATGTATTCAGCATTATATTGGGGGGAATAGGAGCTGGGATGGGTGTTGTTAATGGAGTGGATATTAGTATCCTGAGGAACAAAATCTCAGCCATAGCTTAAGTGGGGCTTTGTTACTCAGAGATTGGTGGCATCCTTAATAACATTCAACAAAGTCACATAAACCCCTAGGTTAACCACTTGCTTACTGGGCACCTAAACCCCCCTCCTGCCCAGACCAATTTTCAGCTTTTAGCGCTGTCACTCTTTGAATGACAATTGCACAGTCATACAACACTGTACCCAAATAACATTTTTATAATTTTTTTCCCCCCACAAATAAAGATTTCCTTTGGTGGATTTGATCACCTCCTGTTTTTTTTTTTAATAATTAAAAAATACCGAATTAAAAAAAAATACAAAACCGTTTTATATTTTGTTAATAAATTTTAATTTTAATAAAAAAAACTACACTGATGGGCTACACTGATGGGCACTAATAGGCTGTACTTATGGGCACCGATAGGCTGCATTGATGGGCAGTAATAGGCGGCACTGGTGGACAGTGATGAGGTGGCACTGGTGGACACTGATGGGTGGCACTGATAGGTGGCACTAAAGGGCACTAATAGGTGGCACTGGTAGCTGGCACTGATGGACACTGATGGGTGGCAGTGATGAGCACTGATGGGTGGCAGTGATGGGCACTGATCGGCACTGGTAGGCAATACTGATAGGCAGCACTGCTAGGTGGCACTGATGAGGCACCACTGGTGGGCGTTGATGGTGGCACTCGTGGGCATTAATAGGTGGCACTTGTGGGAATTTATAGGTGGCACTGATTGGGCACTGTGGGCACTGATTGGTGGGCACTGTGGGCACATATGAGGTGGCTTCACCTCTCCCTGCTCGGGACCGATGTCCCTTCAACAGGAGCCAGTGATCAGCTTCTTTCTCTCCTCACGCTGTCAGCGTGAGAAGAAAAAAAAAAAAGATTACTGATTTTGCAAAGGCGAAGACGTCTATTGATGCGCTCCCAGCAAAGCAGATCCACGCCGTAGCCATCATTATGCTATAGCGCGGATCTGAAGGAGTTAAAGTGGCTCCAGATTTTGTCAACCATGTTGAGAGGTTGGTAGAGAGTGTGATGATACAGGACAGAAATCTGTCATGGGCTCTGGCATGCACGCAGGAATGGGCGGAGCTATCAGCCAACTTCAAGCTGGAGGCAGGTTGATATTTCCCTCTGTCGGAAGCATGACCATGACATCCTTTGTATGCCAGGTCAATACATGGTGGTGAACGAAAAAAGGTTGGGAAGATATTTCACTCTGGGTTCTGGATGGAGAGATCATTGGGAAGGAAGCACCTGGTATTCTTCGAGACATAGACGAGTTTGTTTCTTTGCCCTAAAGCAGTGGTTCTCAACTCCAGTCCTCAGGACCCACCAACAGGCCAGGTTTGCAAGATAGCTGAAATACATCACAGGTGATATCACTTGCTGCTCAGTGATTGCAGTATTCTAGTCTGCAACTCCCCAAGGTAATAATTAAAATCTGGCCTGTTGGTGGGTCCCGAGGACTGGAGTTGAGAACCACTGCCCTAAAGGATACCGATGTAACGTTAGTCATGGAACTAGGGTGTTTCTTGAACTTAAGAATAGGTAGAGGTGCATGGTATACCCTGGGCATGGTCTTTGGAATCCAGGCGCAGGAATGGAATTTTGTGGTTTGTTGTTTCAGGTTCATATGTGTTAGACTCAATATTTATATAGAAGGGTCTCCCATTTATCTATGCAAGTTGAGGGACAAATTGGCGATAAGGTCTCTTCATACAAGTTAGAGGCTTTGCTGCCAATTCAGAGCCCTGAAATATCGCTGATGTGCCAAAATTGTGGTAGGAAAGGCCATTGTGAGAAAAATGTTGGAAGTCAACATGATTTAATATCATATTTATGGTATTTCATTCCCTGGCTGATACAGGCAGATGGCCCCAAGTTGGAATATAACCAGGTGTAATATGTGTGATTACAGGTTTCAAAGAAAATAAGGGCTAGCTAAGACGGCCCAGGACTCATAGAAATGATACATGGACAATGTGCTTGGTTTCATAGCTAACCTTGTATTATTGTGATATCAATAGTAACATGTGGTCAGAGTTTTAATAGACTAGCTAACTAGGGAATAGACAAGTTAATACATAGGTACAATAATATTTATTGTACCAATTACTTCAGTCCCTATCAGTCCCTATCTGAAAACTTAGGTAGGCCATCATCCCTGACTTGAGAAAGATCACAGTACTATTTGGGGACACCTGCCACTGAGACTCCGATCGCTTCAGCCCCAGTTGTTCCTCTAGCCTGATGTTTCACTCCCTGACACAAGGCCTGTATCCCTTCTGGTGTCAGTTGAGTCCACTCTTCAGAGGAAGCCCCTGCATCATAGTGTCTCCTCAATAGGGCACCAGCATCCCGGTTCCAGTGTATTTTTAGCAAAAATATAATTTGATAATTTCTGGGGGGTGGGGGAGCGGGGCCCTGTCAGGTAGGCAGTATGGGGCCCCATGAATTATAACAGCAGCCCTGTGCACTACAATGCACAATTTGCAATGTGCATGGAATACAATGCAGTTTTTAAATCCAAACTCCCTGCCAGATATTTACAATTTAAAGATCTTGAAGGAGGCCACTGCTCAAGAGAACTGTAGATGCCGTGCTGATCTCAGGAGCCTGTCTCCATTCCACATGCATGCAACAAACCTACCCGAATTCCCTTCATAGTGAAATATGTTAAATTGGGGCAGCCTTCAGGCAGGGTCTTGGTGCTTGCCAGCTATGGTTAAATACACACATATGCCATTGACATCATCAGATTGTGACCCTGTTTGTTTGTTAGACACTATAAAATGGTTATTTTCCTCCAATCAAGTCAAAGCTGTAATTGGAATTAAGTTAAGAACAGTATTTCACTGAAGAGATTATTGCTAGGCTCCCCCTTCAATGAGCAAGCATATTTGTCTCAGTAGTGTGCACTGCTGTAAAGTTTAATGTGCTTAAATTGCGGCTCTGTTCTCCTAGTTTGAGTGCTGATTTACCAAAGATTACAGCAGGCTAGCACCAGGACAGATTAAAGTACTATTTAAAATTCAGTTAGGAGAGTGCGTATGAGGGGGACTTCAGGGAAGACTTGCTGACCGGGAACTCCGACCCGGTCCGGCCTTCCGAAGTCCCCAATGGCAGATTCTATCAGCGGGATCCCCCGAGACAGACCCTCCCACACAGCGGAAAGCTCCGGGCACCGATCTGCATGTGGGGGAACACACAGAGGAAGGAGGTCAGCTGGTAGCTTGATTTCAGCCTACCCGCCCCCACAGCTCCTAAAATAGTGGCCACGTCCTCTCCATGCGGAGGCACAGGGGACCAGGAATCTGTAGCGGATCCTCCTACACCTATCCAGCATGCCAATCCTTTGCTGGCAACCCCTGTGAGTACCCTGCCTCCACACACTGTGTCCCCTGCCTCCACTGAATCGCTCCTTTAGCAGGACAATGACAGACATGCTGCACACCCCCATGCTGCAATCCCCTCTCAGGCACCTGGGCTCCCAACAGGCTCTCCCTCTGCATTCAGCTCATCAGACTGACATGGCCCAATTGCTGAACTGCTTCTCAGATATGCTTGCAGCCCAGGCCTGGCTCAGAATGCAACACAGATCACCACATCTATCAAAACAGATCTGCAGAGCCTTGGGGCCCACATTGATGTTATTGAACAGGCCGTAGATGACACGGCCGCACGCACCAACCAAAACACAACTTGCATCCAGACGCTGCAAGACCAACTCGAAATTGCACTTGCCAAAATTGACGATTTAGAGAACAGAAGCAGGAGATACAACTTCCGCATCATCGGTATCACTGAATCAGTCACCAATATCCCGGACACTGTAAAATTCATAAAAGAAGTCCTCCCAGACATCCTGAGTCACAAACTCGAGCTAGACAGGGCCCACAGACCTCTTCAACCCCCCCCGCCAAGATGGGCTCCCGAGAGATGTAGTGGTTAAACCCCACTATTATGGAATCAAAGAGGAAATCATGAGAAGGTCCCGTAATCTTGATAACTTCTCCATACAGGGAAACAAAATACAAATTTTCGCAGACATTTCCCCAACCACAATTCAAAAGCGGAGGACCCTAAAGCCTCTCCTGGAAATCTTAACGCAGAAATCCATAAAGTACAGAAGGTCCTTCCCTTTCCGCCTTCAGTTTCAACACAAGGACAAGTCTTGTCTGTTATCTTTGAAAATGCCCAAAGCTGATTTTAAAGATTGAGGCTGGTGGCAGCAAAGAATTTAGCATTCTTAGGAGGTGGTCATCGTCATATATCTACTTTAATACATGTTTTCCTAAAAGGAAAAATAGGCAGTCATTTTCTTTCTGTCAGTTTAACTTTTTCACGATTCAGATGATTCTTCCTTTCTTTTCACAAATATTGACATATAATGGGTATTTGTCAGGGTTTGTGAATTAATTAAGAGCACCAAAGACAAACTTTTTTTTACATACCATACCCTTATCCAAGCATGCAACCTGGCAGGCCACACGAAAAGGGGGGAGGAGAGAGCGCCCCCCTCCTGAACCATACCAGGCCACATGCCCTCAGCATGGGGAGGGTGCTTTGGGGACCCCACCAAAGCACCTTGTCCCAATGTTGATGGGGACAAGAGCCTCATCCCCACATCCCTTGCCCGGTGGTTGTGAGCATCTGTGGGCGGGGGGCTTATCGGAATCTGGAAGCCCCCAGATCCCGCCCCCCCCCTATGTGAATGGGTATCGGGTACATTGTTCCCCTACTCATTCACCAAAAAAAGTGTTAAAAAAGTAAAAACGAAAGGACACAGTTTTTGACAATTCCTTTATGAAGAAAAAAAAAGTGTCCCATGATGTCCATCCATCTTCGCCAACGGACCCGAAAAAAATAGAAAAAAATTAAATGACAATACTCCGCCTCCGCCATGGGAGGCGTCCCGCCGACTGCTGTCTTTTTGCTGTGACAGCTCTTATATATGCAAGGGCAGGGCCACCCGCTGATGTAACTGGTTGACCCCGCCCCCCTGATGACACATGACATCAGAAGGGACAGGGGTCACTCTGTTACGTCACCGGGTGGCCCCGCCTTGCCTATATAACAGCTGTCACAGCCAAGAGACAGCAGTCGGCGGGATGCCTCCCATCGAGGCAGCGTTTTTTTTTCCTATTTTTTTGGTTCATCGGTGCCATGAAGATGGATGGGATGGATGGACATTGCACAACACTTTTTTTCTTTTTTAATAAAGGATTTGTCAAAAACTATGTATTGTGGTTTTTCCTTTTTACACTTATTTGGATGAAGGAGTAGGGGTACAATGTACCCGATACCCATTCACATAGGGGGGGGATCTTTGGGTCCCTTTGGTAAAGGGTGCTTCCAGATTCCGATGAGCCCTCTGCCCGCAGACCTCCTGTCACGTACCTGGTAGGTTTTGAGCCTGAAGTGCAGAGAGAGACCTCCCTTACAGCTCCCACTCCTGTTCCTCTGGAATGGAGACAGAGGGCCCAGGAGTGAGGAGTGGTATGGGTGCCTGGCAGGATCAACAGTCACCAGAAGTTCAGGAGTGGTGGCACCCTCTGGAACCTGAAGCTAAAGAGGAGACTGGAGACTGGTATGCAGAACGGACCAGGAACCACAGCAGGTAAGTAGGCAGGAACTGAAGTGCTGGACAGGAACCAGGAACAAGCAGTAGGTAGTAGACTGGAACGTTGGGCTGGAACCAGAAACAAGCAGCAGGTAACAGACTGGATACTGGAGCACTGGACTGGAACCAGGAACAAGCAACAGGTAGTAGACTGGAACGCTGGGCTGGAACCAGGAACAAAGTAGCAGGTAGTAGACTGGAACGCTGGGCTGGAACCAGGAACAAGCAGCAGGTAACAGACTGGATACTGGAGAGCTGGACTGGAACCAGGAACAAGCAGCAGGTAGTAGACTGGAACGCTGGGCTGGAACCAGGAACAAGCAGCAGGTAACAGACTGGATACTGGAGCGCTGGACTGGAACCAATAACAAAGCAGCAGGTAACAGGCTGGATACTGGTATCAGGCAGAGGGATGGTCAAACAAGCCGGTGGTCGGTATCGGGCGGACAGCAGAGGTACCAGGGAATACACAGAAGGATGGTCAGGCAAGCCAAGAGGGTCTGGTGCAGGCGAATAGCAGGATGGTCTAACAGGAAGCCGGGTCAGATAACAGAGTACACAGATCAGATCAGGTTTAAGCACACAGAACGCTGTAGAGCAGACAGCGGGGATTGAGTGTGACAAGCCGGTTTAAATAGCCCGCCCGACACCAGCGGTAGTGCGTGCGCGCGTGCCCATGCGTTACAGCACCCGTGAACGTGCGCGCATGTGCGGTAGAACCCGTGGCTGTGTTCCCGTGCGTCTGGATCGCCGATTACTGGCAGGATCTTCATGACACCTCCACAACCACCGGGCAAGGGCTGTGGGGATGAGGCCCTTGTCCCCATGTTGAGGGCATGTGGCCTGGTACGGTTCAGGAGGGGGGGCACTCTCTTGCCCTGCCCCTTTTCCTGCGGCCTGCCTGGTATGGATTTTGGGGGGAACGCCCATGCCAATTTTTTTTTCATTTTGGTGTGGAGTTTACCTTAAAATCTATACCAGACCCAAAGGGCCTGGTATGGACTGGGGGGGAACCCGTGCCGTTTTTTTCTTAATTCTGTCATAGGGTTCCCCTTAACCACTTCAATACACTATATTATATATTGTACACTGCACTATATACCCTGCACTGTATTAATTAATGTCTAAACCTCTGGCAACAGAAGAGAGTACACCCCAAGGTGAAAATGTCCAAATTGGGCCCAATTAACCATTTTCCCTCCTCGGTGTCATGTGACTCATTAGTATTACATAGTCTCCAGTGTGACTGGGGAGCAGGTTTGTTAAATTTGGTGTTATCGCTCTCACTCTCTCATACTGATCACTGGAAGTTTAACATGGTACCTCATGGCAAAGAACTCTCTGTGGATCTGAAAAAATGAAAAGTTGTTCTACATAATGATGGTCTAGGCTATAAGAAGTTTACCAAGACCCTGAAACTGAGCTGCAGCACGGTGGCCAAGACCATACAGCAGTTTAACAGGACAGGTTCCACTCACAACAGGCCTCACCATGGTTGACCAAAGAAGTTGAGTGCACGTGCACAGAGGTTGTCTTTGGGAAATAGGTGTATGAGTGCTGCCAACATTGCTGCAGAGGTTAAAGGGGTGGGGGGTCAGACTGTCAGTGATCAGACCATACACCGCACACTGCATCAAATTGGTCTGCATGGCTGTCATCCCAGAAGGAAGCCTCTTCTAAAGATAATGCACAAGAAAGCCCGCAAACAGCTTGTTGAAGACAAGCAGACTAAGGACATGGATTACTGGAACCATGCTCTGTGGTCTGATGAGACCAAGATAAATGATTTGGTTCAGATCGTGCCAAGCACGTGTGGCGGCAACCAGGTGAGGAGTACTAAGACAAGTATGTCTTGCCTACAGTCAAGCACTATGGTGGGAGTGTCATGGTCTGGGGCTGCATGAGTGCTGCCGACACTGGGGAGCTACAGTTCATTGAGGGAACTATGAATGCCAACATGTACTGTGACATGCTGAAGCAGAGCATGATCCCCTCCCTTCAGAGACTGGGCCCCAGGGCAGTATTCCAACATGATAATGACCACAAACACACCTCCAAGATGACTACGTCCTTGCTAAAGAAGCTGAGGGTAAAGGTGATGGACTGGCCAAGCGTGTCTTCAGACCTAAACCCTACTGAGCATCTGTGGGGCATTCTCAAACGGAAGGTGGAGGAGTGCAAGGTCTCTAACATCCACCAGCTCTGTGATGTCGTCATGGAGAAGTGGAAGAGGACCCCAGAGGCAGCCTGTGAAGCTCTGGTGAACGCCATGCCCAAGAGGGTTAAGGCAGTGCTGGAAAATAATGGTGGCCACACAAAATGTTGACACTTTGGGCCCAATTTGAACATTTTCACTTAAGGGTGTACTCATTTTTGTTGCCAGAGGTTTCGACATTAATGGCTGAGTTATTTTAAGGGGACAGCAAATTTACACTGTTATACAAGCTGTACACTCACTACTTTACATTGTAGCAAAGTGTAATTTCTTCAGTGTTGTCACATGAAAAGATATAATAAAATATTTACAAAAATGTGAGGGTGCACTTACTTTTGTGAGATACTGTATATACTATATGCACTATATACTCTGCAGAAAAATTGGGCCTTAGGTGTTGGTGGTGCCACAACACTGTAACTCCTCACAGTTACTCTTGTTCGGCGCAGGAACGGGCCATGCTGTTAAATATTATTTCAAATATTGTAATTACATGCCAGAAAAATTAGGCCTTTGGTTTTGGTGGTGCCACAACACTGTAACCCATCACAGTTACTCTTGTTGGGTGCAGGAACAGGCCCTGCTGTTAAATATTATTTCAAAAATTTTAATTACATGCCCCTTTACAACCATTACAACCATTCCTGGCGGAAGCTGGCATGGTGTCAACCACCTCGGAGCCTGCCCCTGTAGAGCTGACAGAATCTCTGCCCCAGTGTGGCTCCTGCCCCTAGGCAGACCAACTCAAGCACCGAATGGCCTCTTTTAGCCTGACTGCTTGCATAGCCCCTTGAACGCTTATGGAGCAATGCTGGTTCAGAGGACAATTCTGTAGAAGAGGCCATAGAGAAAGAAGAGGAGGGGGTGGAGCAGAGAGCTGTGGCAGAATCACCACTAGCTTTTTGGAGGCTTGGTGGCAGAACAAGCTCCAACAACACTGAATCCTGACCTGCATCCTTCCCAGCTGCCAGCAGTTACCCAGAGGACCAAGAGCCAGCAGTAATATGAACCTTACTGCTGATCGCCCTGTCAAACGAGGCCAAAACATCCCCTTCCACATGATGGTAGAGAGCTGGAATGGTCTTACGTGAAAAGAGATGCTGTTTTGGAACCTGACACTGTGGAACAGCACATTCCACAAATTCCCAAAAGGAGGCGGAGTCTACCAGCTGAAAAGGCAGCAGTTGCAGTGCTAGCAATTTGGCCAAGCTAGCATTTAGACGCTGATCATGTGGATGGCTGGGACTGAATTTCTTTTTATGATTCAGCAACTGGGTTAGGGAAATTTGACTGCTGAAATAAACTGGTGGTGTACTGCTAGCAGATTGGCTGCAAGTACTTGTGACACCTATTGCTATACCTTCATTCCTCTCAGTGCAAGTTTTTGAGAGGACTGGAGGTATAGTAGGGTTGGAGATCCTAGATGAGGAGCAAAGAGAAGTCCGCCTTTTTCTATGATGTGGGTCTTTCAAGTGCTGTTGCCAATGGACTGCATTGCAGGTCGTCATATGTCTGGTCAAGCATGTGGTGCCCAAGCGGCTGCTGTTCTGGCCACACTTGATCCGCTTCAGACATAGATTGCAAACAGCAATAGTGTGATCTGCTGCACACATGTTGAAAAAAGGTCCACACCAAGGAACTTTAAAAAGTCAGTGGGGAGTCAGCAGCGCCCTGCACCAGAGCTCTGCGGTGTGATGCAATAGGGTAGCTTCCCTTAAGCTGCCCCCTGGAGGAGATCCTTCCTCGTTGGATTTGTGCCTCCTCCTCCTCACTTTCCTTCTCTCTTCTCTCAGGCACCCAAATACAGTCAGTCACCTCATAACCCCCTCCTTCCTTGTCACTGAAGCAAACTTGGCAGTATGCTGCAGCTGGGGGAACATGACTGCCAGTTTCCTGTCCTTCTGTGGCACCCCCTCTCTCTATGCTCACGTTACGCCCTTCCTCAACCTGGGAACTAACATCGGAGCTTTCAAATCGCTGTGCATCCTCCAGCAGCATGTAACCGACACTGTGGTCGAATAATTCTGCGGACTCCTCCATGCATGATGGCGGGGCTACGGAAGGAGTAACTGTGGACAAGGAGGCCGCTTTGGCAGCTGCGTTTGAAGGCAAACTACACTGAGCCTGGGTTACAGGGGATGAGGAGGATGAGGATGACTTTGTTATCCACTTCACCAACTGTTCTGCATGTTGGTTCTCATTAACACGGCAAGCAGCAGAAAAAAAGGACAAGCGTGCCCCATGGCCACCTGCAGAGGATGCACCGTGTCCACGACCACCGCTGTTGACTGTAGACACAGAGGCTGCTTGCTCTCTTTTAGTGGCCTGTGAGTGTCTGCCTCTCCATGGTGGCCTTCCGGACATGATGTTTATTAGAAACTGTACACCACTGAATGCACTGTATATATAGGCTAAACTGGATTCAGAGTATATATATATATATATATATATATATATACACAGTGGGGACGGAAAGTATTCAGACCCCCTTCAATTTTTCACTCTCTGTTATATTGCAGCCATTTGCTAAAATCATTTAAGTTCATTTTTTTCCTCATTAATGTACACACAGCACCCCATATTGACAGAAAAACACAGAATTGTTGACATTTTTGCAGAATTATTAAAAAGGAAAACTGAAATATCACATGGTCCTAAGTATTCAGACCCTTTGCTCAGTATTTAGTAGAAGCACCCTTTTGATCTAATACAGCCATGAGTCTTTTTGGGAAAGATGCAACAAGTTTTTCACACCTGGATTTTGGGATCCTCTGCCATTCCTCTTTGCAGATCCTCTCCAGTTCTGTCAGGTTGGATGGTAAACGTTAGTGGACAGCCATTTTTAGGTCTCTCCAGAGATGCTCAATTGGGTTTTAGTCAGGGCTCTGGCTGGGCCATTCAAGAACTGTCACAGAGTTTTTGTGAAGCCACTCCTTCGTTATTTTAGCTGTGTGCTTAGGGTCATTGTCTTGTTGTAAGGTAAACCTTTGGCCCAGTCTGAGGTCATGAGCACTCTGGAGAAGGTTTTCATCCAGGATATCCCTGTACTTGGCCGCATTCATCTTTCCTTTGATTGCAACCAGTCGTCCTGTCCCTGCAGCTGAAAAACACCCCCACAGCATGATGCTGTCATCACCATGCTTCACTGTTGGGACTGTGTTGGACAGGTAATGAGCAGCGCCTGGTTTTCTCCACACATACCGCTTAGAATTAAGGCCAGAAAGTTCTATCTTGGTCTCATCAGACCAGAGAATCTTATTTCTCCCCATCTTGGAGTCCTTCAGGTGTTTTATTTAGCAAACTCCATGCGGGCTTTCATGTGTCTTGCACTGAGGAGAGGCCACTCTGCCATAAATTCCCGACTGGTGGAGGGCTGCAGTGATGGTTGACTTTCTACAACTTTCTCCCATCTCCTGACTGCATCTCCCGAGCTCAGCCACAGTGATCTTTGGGTTCTTCTTTTACCTCTGTCACCAAGGCTCTTCTCCCCCGATAGCTCAGTTTGGCCGGACGGCCAGCCCTAAGAATGGTTCTGGTCGTCCCAAACGTCTTCCATCTAAGGATTATGGAGGTGTGCTGTGCTTTTAGAAACCTTAAGTGCAGCAGAAATTTTTTTGTAACCTTGGCCAGATCTGTGCCTTGCCACAATTCTGTCTCTGAGCTCTTTAGGCAGTTCCTTTAGCCTCATGATTCTTATTTGTTCTGACATGCACTGTGAGCTGTAAGGTCTTATATAGACAGGTGTGTGGCTTTCCTAATCAAGTCCTATCAGTATAATCAAACACAGCTGGACTCAAATGAAGGTGTAGAATCATCTCAAGGATGATCAGAAGAAATGGACAGCACCTGAGTTAAATATATGAATGTGACAGCAAAGGGTCTGAATACTTAGGACCATGTGATATTTCAGTTTTTCTTTTTTAATAAATCTGCAAAAATGTCAACAATTCTGTGTTTTTCTGTCAATATGGGGTGCTGTGTGTACATTGATGAGGAAAAAAATGAACTTAAATGATTTTAGCAAATGGCTGCAATATAACAAAGAGTGAAAAATGTAGGGGGGTCTGAATACTTTCCAATAATAATGGCCAAGAAATCATAAATTCTGGCAGGGTTTGTAAAATATGAGCATAGCTGTATATATACTAGACTGTATATATATAGTAATGCACTGCCTGAAGTGTATTAGAAACTGTACACACTGTATTATATACTGTGTACACCGCCTGCATTGTATTAGAAACTGTCCAATGGTTACACTGTATTATATACTGCATACACCACCAGAAGTGTATTAGAAACTGTACACTCTGTATTATATACTGTGTACACAGCCTGAAGTGTATTAGAAACTATACACCACCAAAAGCACTGTATATATAGGCTACACTGAATGCTAGACTGTATATACTAGACTGTATATACACTACCTGAAGTGTATTAGAAACTGTACACACTGTATTATATACTGTGTACACCGCCTGCACTGTATTAGAAACTGTACAATGGTTACACTGTATTATATACTGCGTACACCATCAGAAGTGTATTAGAAACTGTACACCCTGTATTATATACTGTGTACACCGCCTAAAAGTGTTTTAGAAACTATACACCACCGAATGCACTGTATATATAGGCTACACTGAATGCTAGTCTGTATATGCACTGCCTGAACTGTATTAGAAACTGTACACACTGTATTATATACTGTGTACACCGCCTGCACTGTATTAGAAACTGTACAATGGTTACACTGTATTATATACTGTGTACACCACCAGAAGTGTATTAGAAACTGTACACCCTGTATTATATACTGTGTACACCGCCTGAAGTGAATTAGAAACTATACACCACTGAATGCACTGTATATATAGGCTACACTGAATGCTAGACTGTATATACACCGCCTGAAGTGTATTATATACTGTACATTGCTGAATGCAGAGTATTGTATATAAATATATATATATATTTACTACACTTAGTCCCCCTGAGCCATGATTGGCCAAAGGCACCCTGCCTTTGGCCAATTATGGCTCTCTCAGCAGAGCGCGGTGTGATAGGCCAAAGCATGCAGGTCAGGTGCATGCTTTGGCCAATCATCATACAGCAATGTACTGCGATCTCACAGTGCATTTTGAGGCGTTCCGCGGTGCTCGAATTTCCCGCAAACGCCCCATAATATTCGCTGTTTGGCGAATGCACAAACACCCGATGTTCGAGTCAAACTTATGTTCGACTCGAACATCAAGCTCATCCCTAATGTTAACCCTTAAAAAAACGCATTTGCCTTAATATTAACACTGAAGCTACACTTTTGTAGAACTGCTGTCTTGGGTTGCTCTTTAGGCTTTATACATATGATTGTCATTGATCCACTGGCAATCTGTTTGGATTTCTAGCAAAAAAGGAGAAGAGATTGGTAAAAAAGGCAGTTCAAAGAACGTCAAAGAGTTTTACTTCTCTAGAGGGTTATGAAATTTCTGTTCTACTAATGTGAATAGCGAACAGAATATCTTCAGAACAGCTGCAGATACAGGAGAACCATTACACCTACAGACCAATTGTGCTGCATCTTAAGTAAGACAAGTACAAAAGCTCCTGTGTGCCAACCCCTAAATATTATATAAACGTACTGAAAACACTCTTGAAATAACCATTGTATCCAGAGAGATACATCAAAATTTTGATTGAGGCCATCCATTGTATAGCTATAGAAAAAGTGCAGGTATGCCAAAATTAAGCACAATTTTTTCAGTTATTGATAGTTGCTGTTTTATCACATACTGTCTACTTATACAACATTGCAACTCCAGTGAGCAGATATTACAAGTAGACCTCCCAGTACTATCCAGATGCCATGGCCATTACAAATTCAAATAATAATGTCACATTTTTCCAACAAATGCGACAATATGCACCTTACAGGGAAATGGTGCTACAAAGATGAATATGACCCAGACAGACATCTCCAGAATAAAGGAGAGTCTTTAGAGAGCACATTTTGCATGCTGCACATAATGTGTCTGTAGGGGTCAGAAGGACATGATGTCCACATTGGGGCTGCCTTGATTTACTGCCAGTTAAGGAAGCCATTCATAAGTTCTGTTTGCCTAGAGAAGCAATTATTTTCCTGTTTAAAAACCCGTGACAAGATTTAGAGAAGCTCAGAACAAGCAGACAGGCTTGCTTTGGCCATGTTAGGAATTATAGCAGCCAGAGGACAGATACTGGCCTCCGCGTATACAATTGAGGTAGCCTCTTTTCAAAGCTTTTCAAAATAAATCATGCATTATAGCCAGTGGACTGTTCATACTCAATAATCTATGTTTTTATGTGCTTTTCACTTTAGGAAAACAATGTTTTAATTGGCTCCCAAGCAAGAACACCACAAACTGTATGTAGGTTTATAACATTTTTGTTTTCGTAAGATTATCTTTATCTATTCATTTTTTTAATACATGGCATGATTGCAGATCAGTCATAAAGATAACAAAACAAAACTTACTTAGACCAACAGATATATCTTAGTATAATACATGGCCCATAATTGAGTCATTTAGTAGTACTGGGGCTGTTAGCCATTAAAGTCCTAAGAAAAGTAACCCACTAATAAGCACTTTTATGCTTTCTATGCTTAGTAACGAAAAAAGAAATACCGTAGTTTAAAAAAACTTGTACTTATTTCTGTTAGTCACAGCCCCGGAAGGATTTGTCCCCTAATGACCAGGCCATTTTTTGCGATACGGCACTACGTCGTTTTAACTGACAGATGCATGGTCGTGCCTCGTTGTACCCAAACAAAATTGACGTCCTTTTTTTCCCACAAATAGAGCTTTCTTTTGGTGGTATTTGATCACCTCTGCGGCTTTTATTTTTTGTGCTATAAATAAAAAAAGAGCGACAATTTTGAAAAAAAAACAAACATTTTTTTTACTTTTTGCTATAATATATATCCAAAAATAATTTATAAAAAAAATTAATTTATTCATCACTTTAGGCCGATATATATTCCTCTACATATTTTTGGCAAAATAAAAATTGCAATAGGTGTATATTGATTGGTTTGCACAAAAGTTATCGCGTCTATAAACTACAGGATAGATTTAGGGACTTTTACTTTTTTTTAAATTGTTTTTACCCCAACTGCATGTAGGGGGTGGTGTGTGCCCGCCACTGCACACCACCAGTGGCGCGCGCCCCCCCTACAGCTGCGCCTGTGCCTGCGTGAGCCACCATACAGGTATGGCGATTTGCGAAGGAAAGCCAACCTGCTGCAGCCTCTTTTTTAACAGAGATGTGATTGTTTTTTTTTTAATCAATTGCAAACAGGTTGCCATTAAGTAACAAGGAAAATTCTCAATTATATATTTAACAAAAATATCAATAGATGCAATGGCATACTGTGGAAAACATAAGCACACACTTGGTCTTAGACACTGACATTACCCTTCTTATAGGTGTTTTCCTAACAGCCCACTAGTCTCTGTGATTTTTGACTATCCCTTCATGCCAATTTTCTTTCACTTGCAAGATGTTTTTGGGTTTTCTTACCTGCCCATTTCAGTTCCCTCCTTCCCCAGCCTTCCCATAAAATTGTAATAGTTCTCAAAACAGGGCTTTGACTGGGCCATTTTATAACCTTCCATTTTTTTTTTTTAACAATTCCTTGGTGGATTTGCTAGTGTGCTTTTGCTTTTTATCATAAGCCACCAGTCCATCCAGTTCGTCCTAAGTGTGTATGTGTGTGTGTGTGGTTACGTCGCTGGATTTTTCCATTTCCCTGTACACTGTGTTCGCCAAGAAACACATCTATAGTTATATAGTTGGGAGGGTGTACTTACTTTTCACAATACTATAAAAAACATCAATTTATAAACCTGTAAACTATTAAAATAAAAATTGAGCAAAAAACATTTGAATTTTCTTTAAAGTGACTGTTTTACCTAAAAAATAAAATAAAGCTGCTAGCCCAATTCTGGGCCATTCTACACACGCCTTGCCTTTTCCCTTCCAGAACCCACACATTTGAGTGAGGTATCCCATCACTGTGTTGAGCCAACAAAAATGTAAGAGAAGTTAAGAGTGATCGGGCACATAGTGACGCTACCAGGAAGTGGTTATTTTTCTGTACAGTGGTCCAAAAAATAAAAATCAAATATTTTTATAGACTCCCAGCGACATTAGAATCTATATATTCTATATTGATCAATTATTTTATGTTTATCTAATTTGCAAAAAGGATGCTGTATGGTAATGTTTTAGTGATCATATGGTTTACCATTTGGCCACATTGTAAATGGCTGCACAAGAAACACAGATCTGTACATTTTTGAGCGCTACTAACAATATAGGCGAGTAGAACACTGTAGCTGATTTATACTTAAAAGCAGCAGGATGGATGAATCAATATTTCTATAAACATATATTGTTTTACTGACTTTATAGACAGCCTCAATCATCTTGCATTTTGGTGGTGTCCATACAGTCAACACAAAACCTCTGCATAAACCTAACTCTCTTACCTTCAGCCAAATGACAGCTGATCTTGGCTAAAGAGCATCTTTATGATCTTAGCAAAAGTAGAGCAGCAGTAAAACTGATAACATAGGTTAAAAAAAAATACATATTTACAGAAGGAAAGTGTATCTTCACTTTTCCATTTTCCTTCCAATTGTTCAAATTTTAATGTGCTTAAATTGTTACAGTGGAGTTCAGGATTCGCTCATCGGGTAATGCAGCAACAGTTAAGCAAAGCAATGTCAGCATTAAAGGAAACTAATTGATCCAGACAGCAAAAGAGCAGAGATAATAATGAGAGGTAGCAGGTGGCAAAAAAGCAAGTATCCAATAAAGAAACAGGGTCTGACCATTTCCTCCTCTGAATAGCAAAGTATTGGAGGAAGAAGCTTGTTTTGACTGTCTTGTCAGTAGACCACAGATGTAGATAGATAATTAATGATTGATTGTGTGACAAAATGTGAATGTGTATCTAAAGCCAAATCTTCTTTTCTATTTTGAACATGATAGAGATCTGTAAAAACCCCTGTCACATTGTATTTATTTATTTATTTATTTATTGCTGCCTGTGTCTCACTGAAGAGATTTTCCTTTACTTTCTGTCTTAGAAAGATACTAGCAAATGAGAAGAGATCTCTTCATGTAAGGTAAATCATTTTTTAGAACGTTGTCACTGAACCAAGTGTCCCCAATAGAATATTTCTGTTTCTTTTTTAGGTGACAACCAATTATTTTTTTATTTCTCCTTTCGATTCTGGTGACAGTGGTTGCTAGGACAAAGAGAAGGTGAACACGGGCAGTAATAAAAACCTGTCAGATGTTTTAACCCTTCCCAACTATATATATATATATATATATATATATATATATATATATATATATATATACATACATACACACACACACGTATATATATTGGCTATATATATATATATATATATATATATATATATATATATATATATATATATATATATACATACACAGTATCTCACAAAAGTGAGTACACCCTTCACATTTTTGTAGATATTTTGTTATATCTTTTCATGTGACAACACTGAAGAAATGACACTTTGCTACAATGTAAAGTAGTGAGTGTACAGCTTGTATAACAGTGTAAATCTGCTGTCCCCTCAAAATAACGCACAGCCGTTAATGTCTAAACCGCTAGCAACCAAAGTGAGTACACCCCTAAGTAAAAATGTCCAAATTGGGCCCAATTAGCCATCTTCCCTCCCCGGTGTCATGTGACTCATTAGTGTTACAAGGTCTCAGGTGTGAATGGGGAGCAGGTATGTTAAATTTGGTGTTATCGCTCTCACTCTCTCATACTGGTCACTGGAAGTTCAACATGGCACCTCATGGCAAATAACTCTCTGAGGATCTGAAAAAAAGAATTGTTGCTCTACATAAAGATGGCCTAGGCTATAAGAAGATTGTCAAGACCCTGAAACCGAGCTGCAGCACGGTGGCCAAGACCATACAGTGGTTTAACAGGACAGGTTCCACTCAGAACAGGCTTTGCCATGGTCGACCTAAGAAGTTGAGTTCATGTGCTCGGCGTCATATGTAGAGGTTGTCTTTGGGAAATAGACGTATGAGTCCTACCAGAATTGCTGCAGAGGTTGAAGGGGTGGGGGTCAGCCTGTCAGTGCTCAGACCATACGCTGCACACTGCATCAAATTGGTCTGCATTTCTGTCGTCCCAGAAGAAAGCCTCTTCTAAAGATGATGCACAAGAAAGCCCGCAAACAGTTTGCTGAAGACAAGCAGAATAAGGACATGGATTACTGGAACCACGTCCTGTGGTCTGATGAGATCAAGATAAACTTATTTGGTTCAGATCGTGTCAAGCGTGTGTGGGGGCCACCAGGTGAAGACTACAAAGACAAGTGTGTCTTGCCTACAACCAAGCATGGTGGTGGGAGTGTTATGGTCTGGGGCTGCATGAGTGCTGCCGTCACAGGGGAGCTACAGTTGACTGAGGGAACCATGAATGCCAACATGTACTGTGACATGAAGCAGAGCATGATCCCCTCCCTTTGGAGACTGAAACGCAAGGCAGTATTCCAACATGATAACGACCCCAAACACACATCCAAGATGACCACGGCCTTGCTAAAGAAACTAAGGGTAAAAGTAATGGACTGGCCAGTGGCCAAGCATGTCTCCAGACCTAAACCCTATTGAGCATCTGTGGGGCATCCTCAAATGGAAGGTGGAAGAGCGCAAGGTCTCTAACATCCACCAGCTCCATGATGTTGTCATGGAGGAGTGGAAGAGGACTCCAGTGGCAACCTGTGAAGCTATGGTGACCTCTATGCCCAAAAGCGTTAAGGCAGTGCTGAACAAAAATGGTGGCCACACAAAATATTGACACTTTGGGCCCAATTTGGATAATTTCGCTTAGGGGTGTACTCACTTTTGTTGTCAGCGATTTAGACGTTAATGGCTGTGTGTTGAGTTATTTTGAGGGGACAGCAAATTTACACTGCTATACAAGCTGTACACTCACTACTTTACATTGTAACAAAGTTTCATTTTGTCAGTATTGTCACATGAAAAGATATAAATAATAAAATATTTACAAAAATGTGAGATACTGTGTAATATACAGTGGCTTGCGAAAGTATTCAGCCCCCTTGAACTTTTCAACCTTTTGCCACATTTCAGGCTTCAAACATAAAGATATAAAATTTTAATTTTTTGTGAAGAATCACCAACAAGTGGGACACAATTGTGAAGTGGAACGAAATCTATTGGATATTTTAAACTTTTTTAGCAATTAAAAAACAGAAAAGTGGTGCGTGCAAAATTATTCGGCCCCTTTACTTTCAGTGCAGAAAACTCACTCCAGAAGTTCAGCGAGGATCTCTGAATGATCCAATGTTGTCCTAAATGACTGATGGTGATAAATAGAATCCACCTGTGTGTAATCAAGTCTCTGTATAAATGCACCTGCTCTGTGATAGTCTCAGGGTTCTGTTGAAAGTGCAGAGAGCATCATGAAGACCAAGGAACACACCAGGCAGGTCCGTAATACTGTTGTGGAGAAGTTTAAAGCCGGATTTGGATACAAAAAGATTTCCCAACCTTTAAACATCCCAAGGAGCACTGTGCAAGCGATCATTTTGAAATGGAAGGAGTATCAGACCACTGCAAATCTACCAAGACCTGGCTGTCCCTCTAAACTTTCAGCTCAGACAAGGAGAAGACTGATCAGAGATGCAGCCAAGAGGCCCATGATCACTCTGGATGAACTGCAGAGAACTACAGCTGAGGTGGGAGAGTCTGTCCATAGGACAACAATCAGTCGTACACTGCACAAATCTGGCCTTTATGGAAGAGTGGCAAGAAGAAAGCCATTTCTCAAAGATATCCATAAAAAGTCTCGTCTAAAGTTTGCCACAAGCCACCTGGGAGACACACCAAACATGTGGAAGAAGGTGCTCTGGTCCGATGAAACCAAAATCGAACTTTTTGGCTACAATGCAAAACGATATGTTTGGCGTAAAAGCAACACAGCTCATCACACTCAACACACCATCCCCACTGTCAAACATGGTGGTGGCAGCATCATGGTTTGGGCCTGCTTTTCTTCAGCAGGGACAGGGAAGATGGTTAAAATTGAGGGGAAGATGGATGCAGCCAAATACAGGACCATTCTGGATGAAAACCTGTTGGAGTCTGCAAAAGACCTGAAACTGGGACGGAGATTTATCTTCCAACAAGACAATGATCCCAAACATACAGCAAAAACTACAAAGGAATGGTTCGCAAATAAACGTATCCAGGTGTTAGAATGGCCAAGTCAAAGTCCAGACCTGAATCCAATCGAGAATCTGTGGAAAGAGCTGAAAACTGCTGTTCACAAACGCTCTCCATCCAACCTCACTGAGCTCGAGCTGTTTTGCAAGGAAGAATGGGCAAGAATTTCAGTCTCTCGATGTGCAAAACTGATAGAGACATACCCCAAGTGACTTGCAGCTTTATACGCAGCAAAAGGTGGCTCTACAAAGTATTAACGCAAGGGGGCCGAATAATTTTGCACGCCCCACTTTTCATTTTTTTATTAGTTAAAAAAGTTTCAAAAATCCAAAAGATTTTGTTCCACTTCACAATTGTGTACCACTTGTTGGTGATTCTTCACAAAAAGTAAAAATTTTATATCTTTATGTTTGAAGCCTGAAATGTGGCAAAAGGTTGAAAAGTTCAAGGGGGCCGAATACTTTCGCAAGCCACTGTATATATATATATATATATATATATATATATATATATATTGGCTTTAGATACACTTTAGCCTATTATTTTGTTTTTGGGCAATGCAAACACTGCCATATCTGCTGCAGGTCCTGTCAGGCAGTTATCACTGAAGAAATTGCATTTTAAAAAAAAAAGTTTGATGTAAAAAAGGAAAATTCTGTTAATTTCACCAGCTCTTACAGTATGTGTACATATATAACATAATTACAACAACAAAATGAATGTTGCACGCTTTAATCAAAATATCTGATTTGATTTGATAAAATTTTGATTTTTACTTGCTTGGTTCCTTGTTTATTACTTTATTACTGGCAATTGGCCATTCAAGCCTGAGCACTGCATCCATGGAGAAAGGAGAAAAGTTTATATGCTCCAGAGAAGTATTGGTTATTTCTTGAGGACTTTAACAGAGCAATGGATTTGCAAGGGAAGCAGTAAGGGAAGGTAAGTATCAGCAGGTAGGGTGCTGCACTTTTTGGGGTATACTGTAACATTGGCCTGCAATAGCCACTGACTCTCTTTCAGACTTAAAAAAAACAGGACATTGGGTTAATTTACTAAAGACAAATCCACTTTGCACTGAAAGTGCACTTGGAAGTACAGTCGCTGTAGATCTGAGGGGGACATGCAAGGAAAATAAATAACAGCATTTTAGCTTGCACATGATTGGATGATAAAATCAGCAGAGCTTCCCCTTATTTCAGAACTTCTCCTGAGATCTACAGTGACTACATTTCCCAGTGCACTTGTAGTGCAAAGTGGATTTGCCTTTAGTAAATCAACCTCATTTTGTTTGTCTCTCTTAAAATATTTCAGTCGATTGCAAATTTTACAGACACTTAAGCTAGCCACATACAGATTTCTCTTATTCGGCCCATGGGCTAAACTAAAGCAATAAAATAGATTCCTATATGCATGCTAGACATCATGGATGGAAGAATCTCCCCTGACACCTATTGTATTCTGATACCTATTACCATTGGCTATCAGAATACCCAATCAGTGACTGCATCTGATTGGATGCAGTCATTGTTTAGTCGACAATTTTTTACTTGAATCCTTTAACAAAAGAATAAGTCATCCATATCATTTAGAATTTGAATAGTCTATAGCAGCTTGTACTTTAGCTCCTGAGCAATGCTAGTCCAAGGGTGGATCATCAGTATGTCAAAGTTCAATAAAAAGCACCAGTCACTTTGCTTGTCTTTCTAGAGTTTATAAGAAATGTGGGGAGGGGAATGGGAATCACCAATTGTTTTAAGTCCTGGCAGTAGTCTCACTCCTCATGCAACAGTATTCATTCCCCAAGGTATATGCAGCATATCTGGGCCAAGATCTTGCAGCAAATGTTCACATGTATTGCTCTTAATGCACTGAAATGCATTTGTTTGCTTTGCTGTCCTCTAGTCCAGGTTAGACAGATCTGCCCCCAGTTTGGCAACTGAATGGGCTTCACTTATAATAACTTGAGTCTGGTTCTTACCTCTGTAGAACATTTCAGAACCCCCCATCAGCTATCCATGATAAGTATAATAAATATTAGACTTTTATTAGACCATTTTTTGCGATACAGCACCGCGTTGTTTTAACTGACTATTGTGCGTTCCTGCGGCGCTGTGCCCAAATAAAATTTAGGTCCTTTTCTTCCCACACTTAGAGCTTTCTTTTGGTGATATTTGATCACCTCTGCGGTTTTTATTTCTTGCGCTATAAACAAAAAAAGAAAGAGAATTTTGAATATTTTTTATTTTCTGCCATAAAACATTCCCAATAAAAAAAAATTTAAAATCTAATTTCTTCATCAATTTAGGCCAATATGTTTTCTGCTACATATTTTTGGTAAAAAAATCCTAATTAGCGTATATTGATTGGTTTGCGCAAAAGTTATAGTGTTCAAAAACTATGGGATATATTTTTAGGGACTTTTTAAATTATTTTTACTAGTAATGGCGGTGATCAGCGATTTTTAGAGGGACTGCGACATTGCAGCAATTAAATTGGACACTAAGTGACACTTTTTGGGGACCAGTGAAACCAATACAGTGATCAGTGCTACAAAAATGCACTGATCACTGTATAAATTACACTGGCAGAGAAGGGGTTAACACCAGGGGGCAATCAAGGGGTTAAGTGTGTGCCTGGCAGGTGCTTTTTAACTGTGTGGGGGACTGTTACACTGGAGGAAAAGAGAGATCGTGTTTCAGACTAACTGAAACACAAAGATCTCTCCTTTGCTCCCTGGCAGATCAACGGTTTGCCTTGTTAACATAAACAAACAACAGACTTAGAGGCAGGGGCGGACTGACCATTGAGCCACTCGGCACTGCCCCGGGGGCTTGGGCCACTAGGGGGCCCCATCAGGGTTGCCAGCCTCAGTATAACAAGGGACAGTATGTATAAATCTGTGTTTTTTTTTACATCTGTCTGTGTATACTGTGTGATTGTATACTGTGTGTGTGTATACTGTGTGGCCCCATAATCTCTGATTGCCTGGGGGCCCCATAATCTTCTATTGCCCGGGGGCCCCATGAGTTATCAGTCCGCCCCTGCTTGGAGGGCACACCCTAAAAATGCAAACAGAACAAAATAGATTACAGCACACACATACAAAAATTACATATAAATCCTGCAAGGCTATTTAAAACACCTGAACATACGCAAAAATATGGGGATTTGGTTACACCAAATGGCCATATAGTGCTAAGCCCACTGCTGCATCAAAGTACCCCATTATCAATAAGTCCTACACTATTCATAGAATGAAAGGTCCTGCGTCTCAACCATGGGAGACAAACTCCTCTTTATGGGAGAACTATAAGGTCTCCTCCTATAACACAGGTGGACACTAATAACATAGGCACACTGCTGATCCATCTCTTCACAGAACGAACAGAGGGTCGCGCGGGGCCATCGCGGCCGCCAGACCCGCTGATTGGCTCCCATGATTCACACTATGGGGAAGTCTTCTTTTTGATCTTTATTTTCGAGGGCCAATACCCACTACATGGAGATTGATCTTTGATGAGCGGTTTGAATCTACACCATGGAGGTCGGGAGCCAATGAGTTTGGTTTTTTCACACCATTAGACATCTCACAGATATAATCATAGAAGTGATTATCCCACAGATACACAATTTTATTTTGACAGCTAAGATTATAAACAGGAGCAGTCCTGTCTCACTAAACACTTTATTGTGCATAATTGACTTTCAGATTGACATTTTGGTAGGTCTTGCCCAATGACGAACAAATATATTTTTAATTTCTTAGCGCCACACTTTACTCACGTTATTTATTCAACACTTACATAACAGGCACTTCTCAAGTGCCAGGACGAAAGCAGTAAACGACAGTGTGTGAACACAAGATGGAGCATGCGCGGTGGCCGCGGGTGACGTCACGGCATCTCGTTCTGGACGCGTTGCGTCCCAGTGGGCGGGGACTTCTTCAGCCCACTGTCCCACCCACTCTGACATCACTTCCGGTTGCCTGGATTCCATGCTGGTCCTGACAGCACGGCTCTCCATCTTGGATCAGAGACACAGTGTTTACCACTGCTGATCAGCTGGAACTTCCACCTGCAGCTTTCTTTACTCCCAGGAGGCATCCCAATCACACAAATCCTTTAAAGGGGTTGTAACAGTAATTTTTTTTTTTAAATAACAAACATGTTATACTTACCTTCACTGTGCAGCTCGTTCTGCACAGAGTGGCCCCGAACCTGCTCTTGTGGGGTCCCTCGGAGGCTGTTTCAGCTCCTCCCCGCAAGCACTAACCACCTTAATGCGAGCTCCCTCGCATGGTGGTTAGTTCTTGCGGGCGCGCTCCTGTGATACAGCCGGCAGCTATAGCCGCTCACTGTATCACTCGGCCCCGCCCCCCAGCGCGCCGCGTCATTGGATGTGATTGACAGCAGCGCGAGCCAATGGCTGCGCTGCTTCCAATCCATCCACTGTAGCCAATCAGCGGCCAGGCTGAGCGGAGGAATAGATGTCGGGAGCGAGCAGCTGCCTTTCGAGGGGTCAGGTAAGTAAAACGGGGGGGCTGGGGGCGGCGGTATTGTCAGAAGTTTTTTCACCTTAATGCATAGAATGCATTAAGGTGAAAAATGTTTTACCTTTACAACCCCTTTAAATAACATGCTTGGGGTGGGGGTACCTTAACCCCTTAATGCAGAAAGTAAAAAAAAAAAATTAAAGGGTATCTCCATCTTTAAAAGTGAAAAAAAAAAAAAGTGAAAAAAAATCCTTCCTAAGGCTCCATTCACACTAGCGCGTTTTTTGATGCATTTTGCATTTTGCAGAAATGCACGGGAATTTTTTAACATGGGTTCCTATGGAACATGTTCACATCAATGCCTTTTTGTTTCTCTGCATTTTTGGAAAGGGTCAGGGACTTTTTTTCATGCAAAATGCAGCATTTTGCATGTAATAGAATTCAATGGACAAGCATCAAAAACGCAAGTGCACTGTTTTTGCAGCGTTTTTTATGCGTTTTTGATGCGTTTTTGCCGTTTTTTTATTTTTTTATTTTTTTATAATTTTTTTTTTTTTTTAATTTTTTTTAAGACTGTAAAAAAAAAATGTAAAAAAAAAAACCAAAAAAAAAAAAAACGCAAAACGCAAATCGCGAGAAAAAATCGGGGCAAAATCGCGGCAAAAACGCGGCTCAAAAACGTGGCAAGCATGAAAAAAAACCCTCCAAAAACGCTCAAAAGCAACATGCATAGGTGTGAATCCAGCCTCAGGCTGGATTCACAGCTATGCATTTTTTGTGCTTTTTGCATTTTGCAGATTTGCACTATAGAACGTGTTCCATAGGAAACCATGTTAAATGAACTGTAGTGCAAATCTGCAAAATGCAAAAAGCACTAAAAATGCATAGGTGGGAATCCAGCCTAACAGTCTCCCTGCTCCTTCTTTCCCCATTGCACTTAGCTGATTACCAGTGTACAGATACAGATACAGTGTACACTTAAAAACTACATACACAGCCCCTGACACTTTGTGGGAACATAATGTGTTCAATGGTCCCTGGTCAGTGGTCAGCACGGTCGTGTAACTGCTAAACAATGATATTCTCTTTTTACTTTCAGGACAAAAAGAAAGACACTTATTGTTTTGTTTTTTTCTTCACTTACAAAGGTAGGTATACCCTTTAACACATAAAACCTAGTTTTGTCATTTTGGCATCTGCCGGAAAAATTTGCTACCACTTTGCTACCACTTAGTGCATCTAGCTTTTTTCAGGACATGGTGAACCTTAATTTGGTTGTACATGGTAATGGTTATTCCATGATTATCCCATGATTTTGTTTTATTATTCAAGGAAAACATGCCTAAAATAGTTAAATATATCTAAATTTAGCTACTTATTTTTTGCCATTACCAAGACCCATCACCAAAAAAACCCATATACATTTTCCTTCTTCTGATATACATGAGGATACTACATAAGCATGTATTATTTTTTAACTTAACCCTAACACTATTGAACACTAAGGAATCGTACCATGTCTTAGCCCACAGTGAAGTGATTGTAAAGTCTTGTTTCTTTTCCTATAAAAATAACTTCTCGGGTCTCTCTTCTGTGATATTGGCTCCTCCCTCCTGTCGAGTGCCCCCGCAGCAAACAGCTTGCTATGGGGGCACCCGAGCCCAGTCACAGCTCCCTGTGTCCATTCAGACACGGAGCCCCGACCCGGCCCTGCCCCTCTCTCCCCTGATTAGCTAGCTGACTTTGATTGACAGCAGCATCAGCCAATGGCGCCGCTGCTGTATCTCAGCCAATCAGGAGGAAGAATCTCAGATGGCTAAGACACTCGTGGACATCGCTGGACAGAGAGGGACCTCAGGTAAGTGTTAGGGGGGCTGCTACACACAGAAGGCTTTTTATCTTAATGCATAGCATGCATTAAGATAATAAAACCTTCTGCCTTTACAAAACCCTTAAAGTAATGACACTCAAATATTATTTACATTTTCTCAGTAAATACTATATAAATTATACCAGATAAATCAATCTATACATTTCCATTATGTGATTGAAGCTGGAACAATCCTTTGGAGTAAAAAAAAAATGATAACATTTCTCTCCAGTTTCGAAAATAGTGGCTACAAACAACTAAGGATGAAGTGACACCATTGTGAACTGCACTGACAATCATGGCAAAACTGTTATAGTTAGTAATTCTAAAACTGATTATAATTACAACATTGTAACACACATGCATAGCCTATTGATAGCAGGTGAGCTGAGGGAATTAAGACATGGAAAGAATCTAATGATAAACAGTGAGCTTGCCGATCATCTGATCACTGTAATTGGCAGTCACAATGATCACATGATCAAGAGAGCTATGAGTCACAGCAAAATCACAGTGCAGGCGGTACGCAAATGAGCACACAAAACAACTACTCGTATATGTGGCAGCATGGAATAAGGCCCACCTCAATGCTGCCACATATATGTGTATGACAATGCTGTGCATTATGGTTTAAAATATTTTCTCATGCAAATCTGCACAATAATTTCTAGGACCAGAAATTCCAAGCCTGCAGGATTTGGCTCAAACTCATGGTAGAGTTGATCACAAACCTCATTCCTACATGACGGTCATTTTGCCAAGCATGTTGGGTTTTCTAATAAGGAAGACCAGTGCTAAATGTATCATGTTTTCCAGTCTTTCTAAAACTGACTAAACCAGAATCAATCTCAGATTTTGGGGATAGGGAGATTATCATGCCCAAAGTCCAACAAAGTCAATGAGGAGATGGTCTGCTCTTTAGAGAACAAGTGGAACCTCATGCAGGCTATCCAATGTGTTGTAAAGAAGAGTTTTGCACTTTTTTTGCAATAGCTTATTCCAGGAAGTAAAAAAAAAAACAAACAAAAAAAAATTAGCAACCCAGCCAAATGAGCCAAGAGGGTATTCCCATGCTATGAGTAGAATGAAATAGCACGCCAATCCATTCTGTATATTTAGAGGAAATAACATCTAAAGTAAGACTGAAATCAGTGTTTATTACATTTGGCCATTGGACATTATTTTGGTTTTCCATCCTGGGAAAGCTCACAGTAGCCCTGGTAGCCATGTGTTACCTTGTACAGTGTAAGATACCCTGTACATTCCTGCTGAGTGCTTCAGTACCATACTCACTTCTACCAGAATAAAACTATTTTATGACTACATCTACAGTACAGCCATCACTACGCAGAACCCATTTATGTAGATTTTGCCAAAGCTGGGCTTACCGCCTGCAGGTCACCCAGGCTTCACCATGAAAATATACTTCTCAACAGATGTTCTCTTTGGAGGATGTCTGTCCCTGTTAAGGAAACAATTGTCATCTATGCATAAAATGAGGATAAATCTTACTAGTGGGGAACCTGACAGGTATTCTAACATTTTTCCTCTATATCCAAAACTAGAAAATAATTTTGGCTGGAGTTCCATTTTTAATGTCACTTTTTTCTTTCTTTCCCTACAGTAAAACATTGTCTCCCCCCTGCTCTTGATCAAGTAAGTAAACAGATATACATCAGATGCAAAGCTAAAATTTTACTATCCTGGCTTAAAGAGGTGCTCCAGTCTTCCCCCAAAAACAAATCAGCAGCTACAAATACTGTAGCTGCTGACTTTTAATATAAAGACACTTACCTGTCCAGGTATACAGCGTTGTCCTCACCCGAGTCAATTCTTCAATCAGCTTTAGATCTGGATGCTGGCATCTTGACTAGTGGAAACCGGCAGTGAAGCCTTATCAGTCGGATCATAATGTAAAAGGACATAGGTATCTGCGTCGGAGAGGATTTTAGTCATTTCCTCATAATTTCGCCTCCTTGTCCAATACCACAATCCCCCCCCCCCCCCCCTTATCGGCGGGACGAATTATGATGTATTTTCTAGCTTTCAAAGTCTTCAGACCTTGACAAAACATAGAGTTATTCTGACTCTTCTTAATCCTAAGTTTATCAATGTCTTTCAGTACCAGATCTTTAAAAACTGCTACTGAAGGGGGAACAAATCCTGAAGGATTAAATAAAGAGGCGTTAGACAACCCTGAAGGTTGCACATTGCTATTATTATTAACCATCCTGCCAGTTGGTTGTGATAAGAAATGTCTTTTGATATTCATTTTTCGGATGTACCTCTTACACGTCCATAGAGGCTCCGAATTTGTTCAAAGGTTTATCAGGAGCAAGTTTAAGTCTGTGATTGAGTAAGTTTTTTCATTATCAGTAATAGTATTTTTACTCAAATTGAAAATCCCAACATCTCTTATACTTTCTTCCTTTTTTTTGTCGGTGCCTACTCCCCCCTCTGGTCCTTCTTTTAGTTTGCCACCCTGTTTGCTTTTTTGGGGGCCTTTTGGAAAAAAGGAGCAGATGAAGGCCCAGATGGTAAGGGACCCTCTTTATGATATTGTGGTCTCCTTTGGGGATAAAGCCCAGGGCTGTCCCACCCAGAGTGACCCTGATGTTCATATGTATTTCTTGGTGTTCGTTGCACAGGATGTTGAACTATGTATCTATTATCATAATCACTAGAAAATTTTCCACAGTCATTTTCAAGAGGCTCACTGCTGAGTGAAGCTTCACTCACTGCATATGTAATCACGTGATGCACATCATTGGCTTGTGATTTATCAACAGCTGTTTGGTGAGGCGCGGACGCGGTGGACGCTGTGTTCCACTCACTGCACCTGCAATATACAGTGGCTTGCGAAAGTATTCGGCCCCCTTGAACTTTTCAACCTTTTGCCACATTTCAGGCTTCAAACATAAAGATATAAAATTTTAATTTTTTGTGAAGAATCACCAACAAGTGGGACACAATTGTGAAGTGGAACGAAATTTATTGGATATTTTAAACTTTTTTAGCAATTAAAAAACTGAAAAGTGGTGCGTGCAAAATTATTCGGCCCCTTTACTTTCAGTGCAGAAAACTCACTCCAGAAGTTCAGCGAGGATCTCTGAATGATCCAATGTTGTCCTAAATGACTGATGGTGATAAATAGAATCCACCTGTGTGTAATCAGGTCTCTGTATAAATGCACTTGCTCTGTGATAGTCTCAGGGTTCTGTTGAAAGCGCAGAGAGCATCATGAAGACCAAGGAACACACCAGGCAGGTCCGTAATACTGTTGTGGAGAAGTTTAAAGCCGGATTTGGATACAAAAAGATTTCCCAAGCTTTAAACATCCCAAGGAGCACTGTGCAAGCGATCATTTTGAAATGGAAGGAGTATCAGACCACTGCAAATCTACCAAGACCTGGCTGTCCCTCTAAACTTTCAGCTCAGACAAGGAGAAGACTGATCAGAGATGCAGCCAAGAGGCCCATGATCACTCTGAATGAACTGCAGAGAACTACAGCTGAGGTGGGAGAGTCTGTCCATAGGACAACAATCAGTCGTACACTGCACAAATCTGGCCTTTATGGAAGAGTGGCAAGAAGAAAGCCATTTCTCAAAGATATCCATAAAAAGTCCAGTCTAAAGTTTGCCACAAGCCACCTGGGAGACACACCAAACATGTGGAAGAAGGTGCTCTGGTCCGATGAAACCAAAATCGAACTTTTTGGCCACAATGCAAAACGATATGTTTGGCGTAAAAGCAACACAGCTCATCACACTCAACACACCATCCCCACTGCCAAACATGGTGGTGGCAGCATCATGGTTTGGGCCTGCTTTTCTTCAGCAGGGACAGGGAAGATGGTTAAAATTGAGGGGAAGATGGATGCAGCCAAATACAGGACCATTCTGGATGAAAACCTGTTGGAGTCTGCAAAAGACCTGAAACTGGGATGGAGATTTATCTTCCAACAAGACAATGATCCCAAACATACAGCAAAATCTACAAAGGAATGGTTCACAAATAAACGTATCCAGGTGTTAGAATGGCCAAGTCAAAGTCCAGACCTGAATCCATTCGAGAATCTGTGGAAAGAGCTGAAAACTGCTGTTCACAAACGCTCTCCATCCAACCTCACTGAGCTCGAGCTGTTTTGCAAGGAAGAATGGGCAAGAATTTCAGTCTCTCGATGTGCAAAACTGATAGAGACATACCCCAAGCAACTTGCAGCTGTAATCGCAGCAAAAGGTGGCTCTACAAAGTATTAACGCAAGGGGGCCGAATAATTTTGCACGCCCCACTTCTCATTTTTTTATTAGTTAAAAAAGTTTCAAAAATCCAAAAGATTTCGTTCCACTTCACAATTGTGTCCCACTTGTTGGTGATTCTTCACAAAAAATAAAAATGTTGTTTCTTTATGTTTGAAGCCTGAAATGTGGCAAAAGGTTGAAAAGTTCAAGGAGGCCGAATACTTTCGCAAGGCACTGTACATGCCTTCCTGGTGGTTGGTTCACCCGGGACGGACATAATTGGAAGATTGTATATAAAGGGCTAGTGTCAATAAGCCATGCCTCCGATGAAATCCAGTCAGATGAAACATGTCAGGCTGGCTGACACTAGCATGCAGAGAGCTGCGGCCGAATGATTTTGTATGATGCATCTGTTTCTGTACTGAAATGTAAGTTACTACAATAAATTTTTATTATTTGATGTTACGGGCTTCACTATTGGCTGCATTTTTTCTTCATTGGGTACTGCTGACAGTTTATGTGGATTTACACTCTGTGTGAGAGTCCTAAGAAGCTGTGACAGGGTGGAAGGGTCTGATGAATGATCGCAACCTGTGCCTGAAATTTACTCTGAAGCTGATGAATTGAGCTGCTATTGCGAATTCGAATGTAAACGCATTTTTAGGGTGTGCCCCCCAAGTCTGTTGTTTGTATATTGTGAGGGTCCTGACCACATCCCTTGGGTTGGACAACCCATCCCCCCTTCATTAGTGCCCACCTGTGTTATAGGAGGGTCCTTACAGTTCTCCCATAAAGAGGAGTTTGTCTCCCATGGTTGAGATGCAGGATCTTCCATTCTATGGATAGCGTAGGACCCACTGATAATGGGGTACTTTGACACAGTAGTGGGCTTAGCACTATATGGCCATATGGTGTGACTAAATCCCCATATTTTTATATATGTTCAGTTGTTTTAAATAGCCTTGCAGGATTTAATGTAATTTTTGTATGTGTGCGCTATAATCTATTTGTTCTACAACCAAGGTTACTTTAAAGGGAATCTATGGTGCACTTTAGGTTAAAACTACAGTTATTCGTAATCAACTCTCTGTCACTCAACTTTCTCTTCCTATCAGCATGCTTCTTGTAAGCAAATAAACTGATTGGCTCCTTGTGTAACTCCTTCCTCTCATACTCTAGTCCTGCTGTACAGGGACTTTAGGAGGTTGATACTCAGTAAAATTCATGTACATACACTGATTTTATTTAAAAAAAAAATACATTCTACATATGTCTAGTGTTCAGCTTTAACAACTGTTGAAACAAAATCTCAGCCACACAGGAAATATGTTGTTTTTAAATCAGCTTACTTAGAAGTTTGTATTGTGGGAAGGAGTAGTACAGCACAACCACTGTGTAGCACTAAAAGCCTAAGAAGGGACTGAGTATATATTGATATATTTTACATTTATTATTCCCCTGCATGTTTGTTCACGTGATTCATTATAATTAGTATTAGTGGATTGGTGGGCAGCACTGTATATTTTTTTTTATTATACGTGCAAATGTAACAGTAACATTTTCTTATGTAGAAAAAAAATTGTGTGCTTGCATTAGATACTTAAATCTATATTCCTGTGTGATTGTCATAAATAGATGAATAAATGAATAAACACCATCAGAGTTAATTTTAAGTGTAAGTGAATTAAAAGTCGCTATGCGACACAGCAAATAGCGATATGTAAATCAAATACTAATATTAACCATTCCATACAGATAAATATAGAAAACTTGTGTGCAAAAAACAAGGTTATTCCACCCAAGTGCAAAGTCATAAGTGAAAGAGTTCAAAATTGAGTCATGAGTCGCAAAAAAAACGCATATCCAAAGTTCATAAGTTGCATTCCTTAGTGTGTATAAAGGAATAAGGGGACGTGAAGGGACCTCCAACCACCACTGGATCCAAAGGTTGATAACAGATGTATCCTTACCAGACGCGTTGGACCTCCTTTATAGCAAGGTCTTAGAAGCATACAGATTTAGCCCTCTGCAGGGACAGGAGATGACAGCTCACCACACGACCGGAGATGATTCCGACACTTCCGCGTTGATGTAAATACTCCCTCGTTTTAAACTTGTGAATAAAGAAGGGGAGAAAAAGAAACTCCAATAGTGTAGTAGATAAAAAAAGGGAATTTTATTGCCTCAGACAACTAGGCACCATACAAAAACATCCAAAATATAAAAGCCGGCAAAATATAAAAACAGCAGAGATGGCCGTGCTAAATTACATGGGGCTCTATGGCGATCTGGCATACACTGCATAGCCACACCCTACATGTTTCGTGATAGGTCACGTCTTCAAAGGGGCACGAAATTTTCATATGTGCTTCCTTTTGGTCTGTTAAATATACCATAAAAGCATTTTGTTAAATCTATTTCATAGGGCGTGCGCAGGGGGTGTGTCGGGTGTGCCTGGGCACACCCTAATCACTAGAGTTGCTAATCGTGCAATGTCTGTAAAAATCCTGAGGCTACAGTTGCTCCTCCTCTCTGCCACCTTTTCAGCTCATGAGAAAGACACTGTACCCGCCCCCTCCCCCTTCCCCAGCGTACCTTTTTTTACTTTACAACAGGAGATGCCGGAAGCTGGAGTGGACAGTAGAGGGAAGAATAAACACAGCCTGCTGTGTGGGGCAGACCTCAGCCTACCAGAAGAAGGTAAGCTGGGCAGAGCACAATGTAGTCAGTAGCTTACCTTAGTGAAAGGATGCTCAGTGCCCTCCATACACAAAAGAGGGAGGAGAGGCTGTGCTCCCTCAAGCAGGGCTCCTGTGTTTTAGAAGATGTTATATCGATTTTTTTTTGTCTAAAGACAACTGAACTGCCTGCTTCTCCTGAAGAAAGGACATTACAGTCGGAGATCTCCCACAATCTCTGATAAACCTCCTTACTCATTACCTGCTTACTAACACACAAGCACAGTCTCCTCCTTTTATGCATTACCACCTCATGTGTCTGTAAGCTGCTGGGGTACCATAAGTCCCAGCATGACAGGAGATGGGAGGCAGCAGCAGCAATGTGTTAGATCAGACTGGTGTGTGTATACGAGTACTGTATGTGTGTATAGGTGTGTATATACTGTATATGTGAGTGTATATATACTGTATGTGTGTATAAGTGTGTATATACTGTGTGTATGTGTATCTACTGTATCTGTATTGACATGTGTATGTGTATTTACCGTATGTGTATATACTGTATGTATTAATGTATATGTGTATATACTGTAGGTGTGTATGTGTATTTGCTGTATGTGTGTATCTATATGCATATATAGGTGTATATGTGTATGTACTGTATGTGTGTGTATGTATATATACTGTATGTGTGTATGTATATGTGTATATACAGTAGGTGTGTATGTGTATTTACTGTATGTGTGTATATACAGTATGTGTATGTATGTACTGTGTATATACAGTATCTCTCAAAAGTAAGTATACCCCTCACATTTTTGTAAATATTGTATTCTATCTTTTCATGTGACAACACTGAAGAAATGACACTTTGCTACAATGTAAAGTAGTGAGTGTACAGCTTGTATAACAGTGTAAATTCACTGTTCCCTCAAAATAACTCAACACACAGCCATTAATGTCTAAATCGCTGGCAACAAAAGTGAGTACACCCCTAAGTGAAAATGTCCAAATTGGGCCCAATTAGCCATTTTCCCTCCATGCTGTCATGTGACTCATTAGTGTTACAAGGTCTTGAATGGGGAGCAGGTGTGTTAAATTTGGTATTATCGCTCTCACATTCTCATACTGGTCACTGGAAGTTCAACATGGCACCTCATGGCAAAGAACTCTCTGAGGATCTGAAAAAAAGAATTGTTGCTCTACATAAAGATGGCATAGGCTATAAGAAGATTGCCAAGACCCTGAAACTGAGCTGCAGCACTGTGGCCAAGACCATACAGTTTAACAGGTCAGGTTCCACTCAGAACAGGCCTCTCCATGGTCGACCAAAGAAGTTGAGTGCAGGTACTCAGCGTTATATTATCTTTGGGAAATAGACGTATGAGTGCTGCCGGCATTGCTGCAGAGATTGAAGGGGTGGGGGGTCAGCCTATCAATGCTCAGACCATACGTCGCACACTGCATCAAAATGGTCTACATAGCTGTCATCCCAGAAGGAAGCCTCTTCTAAAGATTATGCACAAGAAAGCCCGCAAAAAGTTTGCTGAAGACAAGCAGACTAAGGACATGGATTACTGAAACCAAGACCAAGATAAACTTATTTGGTTCAGATGGTGTCAAGCGTGTGTGGCAGCAACCAGGTGAGGATTACAAAGACAAGTGTGTCTTGCCTAAGGTCAAGCATTGTGGTGGGAGTGCCATGTTCTGGGGCTGCATGATTGCTGCTGGCACTGGGGAGCTACAGCTTATTGAGGGAACCATGAATGCCAACATGTACTGTGACATACTGAAGCAGAGCATGATCCCTTCCCTGCAGAGACTGGACCACAGGGCAGTATTCCAACATCATAAGAACCCCAAACACACCTCCAAGATGACCACTGCCTTGCTAAACAAGCTGAGGCTAAAAGTGATGGACTGGCCAAACATATCTCCAGACCTAAAGCCTATTGAGCATCTGTGGGGCATCTTCAAATGGAAGGTGGCGGAGCACAAGGTCGCTAACAACCACCATCCCCGTGATGTCGTCATTGAGGAGTGGAAGAGGACTCCAGTGGCAACCTGTGAAGCTCTGGTGAACTCCATGCCCAATAGGGTTGCTGTCCCCTCAAAATAACTCAACATACAGCCATTAATATCTAAACTGCTGGCAACAAAAGTGAGTACACCACTAAGTAAAAATGTCCAAATTGGGCCCAAAATGTCAATATTTTGTGTGACCACAATTATTTTCCAGCACTGCCTTAACCCTCTTGGGCATGGAGTTCACCAGAGCTTCACAGGTTGCCACTGGAGTCCTCTTCCACTCCTCCATGATGACATCACAGAGCTGGTGGATGTTAGAGACCTTACGCTCTTCCACCTTTCGTTTGAGGATGCCCCACAAATGCTCAATAGGGTTTAGGTCTGGAGACATGCTTGGCCAGTCCACCACCTTTACCCTTAGCTTCTTTAGCAAGGCAGTGGTCGTCTTGGAGGTGTGTGTGGGGTTGTAATCATGTTGGAATACTGCCCTGCAGCCCAGTCTCCGAAGGGAGGGGATCATGCTCTGCTTCAGTATGTCACAGTACATGTTGGCATTCATGGTTTCCTCAATGAACTGTAGCTCCCCAGTGCCAGTAGCACTCATGCAGCCCCAGACCAAGACACTCCCACCACCATGCTTGACTGTAGGCAAGACACACTTGTCTTTGTACTCCTCATCTGGTTGCTGCCACACACGCTTGCCACCATCTAAACAAAATAAGTTTATCTTGGTCTCATCAGACCACAGGACATGTTTCCAGTAATCCGTGTCCTTAGACTGCTTATCTTCAGCAAAAAGTTTGCGGGCTTTCTTGTGCATCATTTTTAGAAGAGACTTCCTTCTGGGACGACAGCAATGCAGACTAATTTGAGGCAGTGAAAATGCGGCCAGGAGGTTCTGTATCCCTCCACAGAAAGAAACAAGTCCCTTGTAACTAGGGCTGTTTGCATCCAGACAATTGCATATATGTGAAGATAGGTGACATTCTGAAACATGTTATGGATCCTAAATTCTGATTAAGCTTTTATGGGGGTGTTAGAAGAATTTTTGAGGGTGCCCTGGTGTCCGGGTGTCAGGCAGTCAGAAACCCGGGCAGAGGATGTAAAACCCAGATTGTCTGGGTGAATCACGGACAGGTGGCAACCGAGGAGGGGAAGGTGTTCTGTAGTTCTGATATGCGTGCTGTCTATAGTGACAATGCTGCTCCTCCATAGGTACAGTACAGTGACAGAGCATTGTCACCCTAAGACAAGAAGTGTGCTACTGGCAGGATCATAAGGCTAAAAAATAAAGCAAAAGAATCAGAAAAAAAAATAAAATGAATACAGGCACCACATGTAAGGACTGGGAAGCTGGAATATATTGCATTTTTGTTGTTAGAGTTTACATATGCTTTAAAAGAGATATGATTACAATTAAATATCCGTTCTGAATTAAAAATTGTCCGACAATAAAATGTTTGGGACTTTAAATGAGGCACAATGATGTGATGTGATATATTGTTTTGTTCCCAGAATTGTCTGTTCTTACGACAATACATTTTCACTTGTGGACACTCTCTACTCCATTCTATCTCTTTCTTCCTGCCCGATGTCGCATCTACATTTATGCCGCCTCAGCTCCCGTGGAGAGGCTATGGCCCTGGCCCTGGCCCACCCTGCTCCCACCACAGCACACTGCACTTTGCTTGAGTTGGTATAAACAGCTATAGATATCGAATATTGATTTTTACCTTATATGAACTCTATGGTTCACTATACTTTTATATACATATCCTTTAGGAAACCCAATCGCATCAGCTCCTGATGAGTGGGAACATACCCACGAAACGCGTCGAGCTTTACATTTATGATGCCCCAGCTACATCCTACATGGAACCATTGTTACCATCCGTTTTCCTCTATTACATCAATTCTTTCCTTATTTAAGAAATGCATATTTATCATGTGGGTGCATGTGTTGGTATCAGGCTTGTTATTGCTAGCAATACTACGCCACATTACTGCTGTATTTATATTGGACCCTGTGCTGCTACACGTATATATCATTTTTACTATGTTTATGCTATGTTACATTACCTATGCATATATTAATGAATTGTTTACTGTATATGAAATGTTTACTCTTTTATTGTTTGGTACTCCTTATAATCAATAAACATTTCTTAATGCATTTCTACTATGGTCTATCTCCCCTCCACTACCCAAGCGCTTCATTTAAAGTCCCAACTTCCCTCTTTATGTGTACCGATATATCGGGATGGAGGCACATCATTGTGCCTCATTTAAAGTCCCAAATCTCCCCCCCCTTTTATATTCATATATTACCGGGATGGAAGCAATTGGTTATATGGGATTGGTAGTGTTCCCCTACCCTCCCTGTGTGAGGTTCTCCCCTATTTCATAGGGGATCATTATGTATAGGACAGTGTCCCGGTTATACGTTTACAGACATACATGTTCACTATTTGTGGACATATTATTGTCTAATTTACTTTTTATTTCAACCTTTTTTATGCAGCAACTTGGTCACTGATCCCATGCCCCACTTGGTTTTTTCCTTACAAAAGCCCCAGACACACCTTCCACCTGACCAGCATTTGTGCTCTGTGTGTGATGGTTGGGCGTGCAGGTGGTGCTGGGCTCTCCTCTCTACGGGAGCTGCGATGCACCAGTGGGTCCTCCCTTTCTCCCCATCCACTTCATGATCGGGGGATCGGGCGGACGCCCCCTTGCGCATTGGCACTACGCCCCCTGCGTCGTGCGCGTGACGTCAGTCTTTGACGTCACTGCGCCGACGTTCAGTGTGTTTCCATCTCGGTGCCCTTGGGGAGGAGCCTCTCCACACCGACGGCTGAGTGTAACTCAATTCAGGTGCGGCGGCTCCTCCTCTGCGTCACCCACGTGGCGTTGGCGGCATACTTATACTCCCCACTTGGAACCGGCTGTTCACACGGCCAGTCTCTTTCTGGGGTCTATGCAGACCAGCCCTACGTTGTACGTTTGGTTGCTGGTCCCTTTGATGCTGCATCTGGGTAGGTTCTATGTCCCCTTTTCCTCTCCTTCCCTTCCTGCTTCATTTTTTGGTTCTCTCTTGGTATATGTGTTTATTTCTATGGTGGTCTTACCTTATCCTCACTTATCTGTCACTATTCTTTTCTAATTTCTCCCACACTGTTTGCTCTTACGCCTTCACTTCCTTTGGTCACTTCTACCCCTATTCTCATGCCTTCACTTATAAACACAGATCTCCATATACACACACTCTCTATCCACACCATCACCGCTCTTGGAACTCCCTGGGTACATTATTTACTTTTTAATTATTATTACTTACTTAATATCATTATTAATCAGATATACACCTAATGAAATATATTGTTTTGTTCCCAGAATTGTCTGTACTTACGACAATACATTTTCACTTGTGGACACTCTCTACTCCATTCTATCTCTTTCTTCCTGCCCGATGTCGCATCTACATTTATGCCGCCTCAGCTCCCGTGGAGAAGCTATGGCCCTGGCCCACCCTGCTCCCACCACAGCACACTGCACTTTGCTTGAGTCGGTGAGTGCATTTGGTATAAACAGCTATAGATATCGAATATTGATTTTTACCTTATATGAACTCTATGGTTCACTATACTTTTATATACATATCCTTTAGGAAACCCAATCGCATCAGCTCCTGATGAGTGGGAACATACCCACGAAACGCGTCGAGCTTTACATTTATGATGCCCCAGCTACATCCTACATGGAACCATTGTTACCATCCGTTTTCCTCTATTACATCAATTCTTTCCTTATTTAAGAAATGCATATTTATCATGTGGGTGCATGTGTTGGTATCAGGCTTGTTATCGCTAGCAATACTACGCCACATTACTGCTGTATTTATATTGGACCCTGTGCTGCTACACGTATATATAATTTTTACTATGTTTATGCTATGTTACATTACCTATGCATATATTAATGAATTGTTTACTGTATATGAAATGTTTACTCTTTTATTGTTTGGTACTCCTTATAATCAATAAACATTTCTTAATGCATTTCTACTATGGTCTATCTCCCCTCCACTACCCAAGCGCTTCATTTAAAGTCCCAACTTCCCTCTTTATGTGTGACAATAAAATGTTTTGGAGACATTCCTGAGACAACGCCCTTGCATATTTAATATGTAGTCCTTTAATGTAGAATGCATTTGAAATACAACCCTCTCCATGTTAAAATTATGTTATGAAAGTAAAGTTGTAAAACTTTATTTCATTCTTTACTTTGTGACTTACCTGGTCCATTTTATTCCCTTTATGTTTTTTTTTTTCTGAAATCCACATAAACATAGAAAGACTCGTACACAATGAGCACTACACGTTGATTGTGATTGTCTAATGGTACATGATTCAATCTCATTGAGCATCTGACAATCTGATGTATGAGACAAGGCTTCTTTTTCTTCCAGACACATCAGGGTAGGGCCCCCTGTTGTGAAGCAGAATATCTTATGCAAAAAAAAAAAAGACACCAACTCACAGTCCTTTCTTGATTATAATGCATTGGGGTCTGATTAAAAAGAAGTGCTGATTTTAACTCTTGCATGTACAGAACAGGTTACTGGCTGGGCTAGGTGCCCTTTCTGCCCCTTTATTAAATCACCCATTTACTGGATTTCAAACAGATAAAAAATGTTTAAAATTTCTTCCAGAACATACTGACAACATGAATTTGTATATTTTGTTCTGCAAACAAAACATGTATTTGACATAAAAGAAAATGATGTTGTTTGTTTTTTACCTTTCATACATTATTTTACCACTCTTTGCATCTAAACTTAAAAAATCATTCCAACTATACTGACTACCGTATATACTCGAGTATAAGTCGTCCCGAGTATAAGTCGAGACCCCCAATTTACCACAAAAAACTGGGAAAAACTTATTGACCCGAGTATAAGTCGAGGGTGAGAAATGCAGAGGGTCAATAATGTCCATCTGCAGCTGCCTGCCTCCCTGTGTCCTGTGCAGCCTACCTGTACCCTGTACATGTGTGTCCTGTACATGTGTGTGTGTCCTGTACATGTGTGTCCTGTACATGTGTGTGTGTCCTGTACATGTGTGTCCTGTACATGTGTGTCCTGTGTGCATGTGTGTCCTGTGTGCATGTGTGTCATGTGTGTCCTGTGTGTATGTGTGTCCTGTGTGCATGTGTGTCCTGTGTGTATGTGTGTCATGTGTGTCCTGTGTGTCATGTGTGTCCTGTGTGTATGTGTGTCCTGTACATGTGTGTGTGTCCTGTACATGTGTGTGTGTCCTGTACATGTGTGTCCTGTACATGTGTGTCCTGTACATGTGTGTCCTGTGTGTATGTGTGTCCTGTGTGTATGTGTGTCATGTATGTATGTGTGTCATGTGTGTCCTGTGTGCATGGGTGCATGTGTGTATTGTGTGCATGTGCAGCCTACCTGTGTCCTGTGTAGCCTTCCTGTGGCGATCTCCATCCTCAGACAGCGGCCGTGTGATGATACTGTTCGGCGGCCATTCCACAGTTCAAAAGCCGCGCCTCCTTCTCGTCTGTGATAGGCTGACCGCTGACTGCCTATCACGGACATTCTCTCATTCTCATACCACGGACGAGGATGAGAGAATGTCCGTGATAGGCTGTACACTGACAGCTCTTCAGCCTATCACAGAAGAGCAGGAGGCGCGGCTTTTGAAAGCTGGAATAGCCTCCGTGCATTATCAGCACACGCCGGCCGCCGTCTGCCTGCATGACACGCTGATCATGCAGACAGACGGCGCGGACTCGAGTATAAGTCGAAGGGAAACTTTCAGCCCAAAAAAAAGGGCTGAAAAATTCGATTTATACTCGAGTATATACGGTAAATAGGTAAAGGTATTATTTCCACTGATAACTGACGGGCAGGAATTCCCAAAATTGCCAAGCGGTCAAGAACAGTTTCAATAATTCTGCAAGGGATATTTCATATTATCATCATGTTTCATAATATATATATATATATATATATATATATATATATATATATTATCACTTATAGGTGGACTGATCCTTTAACATCTTTAATTAATACCTTTCCGCCCAACATATAGTACAATTTACAGCCCATCTCTACCATGTGATTAGCTTTGATCAATCATAGCTAATAACAACAAAAGACCCTAGATGAACCAGTTTCATTCAATAAAAATGGTTGCATATACCAATTCATTGGTATAAGCAATCATATTGTGTTAAAAAAAACTGGTCACTTCCTCAGAGTAGTACAGTATTACAGTGCTAACACTGTATTGCTCTGGTATTGTGTATTAGAAAAAATTGTAAAAGAAAAAAAAAAGTTTTTTTTTTTTTTTACATACTGTGCCTGATCACTGCCACACCACTTATATGATAATGCTGTACTGTACTGGTGACAGTATGTAAAACTGTGAATTTTTTTTTTTAATTTCTTCATTTTCCAAATAATTGTGACAAAAAATTACAACTTCAGAAAACTTGCCATGCCTCTTACTAAATCTCTTAGACTCTCTACCTTCCAAAAAGGGGGTCATTTGGGGTATTTGTACTGTCCTGGCATTTTCGGGCCTCAAAAAAAATATAGACTGGACTGATCAATTTTTAATTATACGTACCATAGCTTGTAGACTCTATATCTTTCAAATAGACTGAATACATTTTTTTTAAACTTTCCATCTTTTTAATTTATTTAGCAGAAAATTAAAAACCCAGTGGTGATTAAATAATACCAAAAGAAAGCTCTATTTGTGTGAAAAATGAGATAAAAAGTTCATATGGACACAATGTTGCATGACCTCACAATTGTCATTCAAAGTATGACAGCGCTGAAAGCTGAAAATTGGCCTGGGCAGGAAGGGGGTAAAAGTGTCCGGTATTGAAGTGGTTAACCCCTTCCCGACCAGCCGCTGCAGTTTTACATCTTAGCTGTACGTCGGCTCTTTAAGACGCTGTAGCAGGCACGCGCACGCACGCCCGCAGAGTGTCCCTAGAGCTGACGCACATGCCCAGCGGGGGCGATTACCTCCAGGCACCCGCATAGCTTGGGACAGAGCGTGAACCAGTATCTGTGTGTGTAAACACACAAATCCTGGTTCTGTCAGGGGAGAGGCGAGAGATCATGTGTTCCTACTAAGTGGGAACAGCGATCTCTCTTTGTCAGGGCTGGGCTCAGCCCTTCCTTCTCTGAGCTGGCTGCTCAGCTGTTGTCTAATTGCCAGCTCCTGTCTATCTCTCTATAGTTACTCAGCTGTTGATGATATCCTGCTCGTCAGTCCTGCCTACTGTCCAGTCCAGAGGATCTCTGCCTTCGCCTTGGTCAACATCACAGAGAATATCTGCTGTGTTCCTGTTTAAAGACTTGCTTTGCTGACATCCCTTCCGGCTCCAGATCCTGCTTGCTGTTCCACTACTTTGATCCCTGATTTCTGGCTTGGCTGACTATCCGTTCCGGTTACTGAACTTTGGCTATGTTTTGACTACGTTTGTTCTTTTTACTTTTATTATTAAACAAGTGTGATTTAACTGTAATTCTGTCTCCGCCTGATTTCATGGTTTCTGACTCTCTTCTCCTCTAGTCAGCCACATTCCCCCCACAGTTAGAACACATCTAGGGAACACATTTAACCCCTTTTTTCGCCCCCTAGTGTTAACCCCTTCCCTGCCAATGACATTTATACAGTAATCAGTGGCTATTTTTAGTTCTGATCGCTGTAAAAATGTCACTGGTCCCAAAAAAGTGTCAAAACTCTCCAATGTTTCTGTCGCAATGTTGCAGTCCCGATAAAAATTGCAGATCACCGCCATTACTAGTAAAAAAAAAATAATAATAAAAATGCCATAAATCTTTGCCCTATTTTGTAGACGCTATATCTTTTGCGCAAACCAATCAATATACGCTTATTGCAATTTTTATTTACCAAAAATATGTAGAAGAATACATATCAGCCTAAACTGATGAAGACATTTTTTTTTTTTTAAATTTGGCATATTTATTATAGCAAAAAGTACAAAATATTGTGTTTTTTTCAAAATTGTCGTTCTTTTTGTTTATAGCGCAAAAAATAAAATCCGAAGAGGTGATCAAATACCACCAAAAGAAAGCTCTATTTGTGGGGAAAAAGGACATCATTTTTGTTTGGGTACAACTGCGCAATTGTCAGTTAAAGCAATGCAGTGCCAGTGCCGTGTAGCAAAAATGGGCCTAGTCAGGAAGGATGGAAAATTCTTCGAGGACTGAAGTGGTTAAAGAGCATTTCCGAACAGCACATATAATCAACTGCTAAATTACTAATAAGGTCCAAGAAACATCTATTTTTGATCACTTTTGAGTGGACTGAACCTTTAAAGAACATTTCCATGCGGCACATATAATCAGTTGTTAAATTACTGATGTAGTCCATGAAACATTGCAACTGCGCTAAATGAATAAATGCCCATCCAGTTTGCATTTAATATGAGTTTTACATAATTCTCAGCAACCATATTCAGGGTGTCTTTCATACTGCATCTAGATAAGACTGCTGTGTACCCTGTTTGAGAACTAGAGAGGGACATTACATATCAGTCCCACCCCAAAGCAGTGTACAAAGCCTGGTCAATAGGTGGCACTGAACTACATATACACTAAATAAAATAAATAAAATACCGCGCCTGTCTAGTAAGTGGAAACAGCTGCCAACACTACAGAACGACTGGGACTGTGTAGAAAATATGGAAAAAAGTGTAGCGCTAAGGTAAATATAGTGAAAAGAAGGATTTGGAACAAGGAGGGGTGGAACCACAATTTCAAGTGGCCCGTAACCTCAACTAGGTCAAAACCAGATATGTGTATACACAGACAGTGTAGTATCATCACTTAAATACAAACAAAGTGCAGTGCTCTTTCTTTTGAAAAAAGTGCAAATGTGCATACAAATAAAGTGAAAGTAAATCAGCAAATGATAATCTCAAAAGTCCACATTTTGCTAGTGAAGAAATATAAAAGACTGTCCAAAATAATGGTGAGGAAGTGTTAATCCCATATAAATGATAAAGACTTATTATTATAGTCCATATATTGCATGGTGCAGTTGAAACAGGGGGACCCAAGGCAGATATCCTTATAATACAGAGACTCCAACTCAGAGGGGACCCAAGGCAGATATCCTTATAACACAGAGACTCAGAAAATGTAAGGTAGAATACTCTTACCAACTTTGGTGGACTCACAAGCCGTGGGCGGTGAGTCAAACGAGCTTGTACTGTCTTGTGATAAATGACAGTATGAAGATGGATGATACACCAGAAGATGTCCTCCTTGAATGAGAAGCCCGGAGCCTGTCCTGTAGGTCTGCACGATCACCGTTTTCATCAGCATACATGGACCATAAAGAAAACAACGACAAGGAACCTCCACATAGTGTAAATCCGAAAAATTATTTCTTAATTGGCATTTATTAGATCAATCACGATCATTAAAACAATCCATAAAAATCTTGGTTTTAAAAATAGAATCGATTCAAGTAAAATGAAAAATAAGCGTGGTGTGGGTGGCTGGGTACAGCAAGGAGACCCGACGCGTTTCGTCTGAAGAGACTTCTGCTGGGGTATACCCCAAGATTTTTATGGATTGTTTTAATGATCGTGATTGATCTAATAAATGCCAATTAAGAAATAATTTTTCGGATTTACACTATGTGGAGGTTCCTTGTCGTTGTTTTCTTTATGGTCCATGTATGCTGATGAAAACGGTGATCGTGCAGACCTACAGGACAGGCTCCGGGCTTCTCATTCAAGGAGGACATCTTCTGGTGTATCATCCATCTTCATACTGTCATTTATCACAAGACAGTACAAGCTCGTTTGACTCACCGCCCACGGCTTGTGAGTCCACCAAAGTTGGTAAGAGTATTCTACCTTACATTTTCTGAGTCTCTGTGTTATAAGGATATCTGCCTTGGGTCCCCTCTGAGTTGGAGTCTCTGTATTATAAGGATATCTGCCTTGGGTCCCCCTGTTTCAACTGCACCATGCAATATATGGACTATAATAATAAGTCTTTATCATTTATATGGGATTAACACTTCCTCACCATTATTTTGGACAGTCTTTTATATTTCTTCACTAGCAAAATGTGGACTTTTGAGATTATCATTTGCTGATTTACTTTCACTTTATTTGTATGCACATTTGCACTTTTTTCAAAAGAAAGAGCACTGCACTTTGTTTGTATTTAAGTGATGATACTACACTGTCTGTGTATACACATATCTGGTTTTGACCTAGTTGAGGTTACGGGCCACTTGAAATTGTGGTTCCACCCCTCCTTGTTCCAAAACCTTCTTTTCACTATATTTACCTTAGCGCTACACTTTTTTCCATACATATACACTATATTGTCAAAAGTATTAGGACCTCTGCCTTTACATGCACATGAACTTTAATAGCATCCCAGTCTTAGTCCGTAGGGTTCAATATTGCATTGGCCCCAACTTTGTAGCTATAGGTTATTAGAGAGGAGACTGCGAGCCAGGCCTTCTTGTCTAACATCAGTGCCTGACCTCACAAATGCATTTCTGGAAGAATGGTCAAACATTCCCATAGACACATTCCTAAACCTTGAGAATGGGGAAAGGGGCGGTGGGACTTTAAATTAGTATGTAATTACTACCCCAACTTATTGCCCCAAAGTCTTTTCCCCCACTCTCCACAGGGTTTTGCACCCATGGGATGGGGTACTATTTCCCATTCCTTGATAATTAGTCATCTTCAATGTTTGATCAGTTTGACACCTGATCTGGTATAGGAGCAATTGTTCCCATCCCTTCTGGGATCTCCTTCTCCCCCTTTCCGGTGTGGGTGGATACCCCTGCCCCACGCGTCGGCATCACACTATCTGCGCTAGATATGTGGCGACACGTAGCTTGGCGCCGCACGGCCGGGACTGTTTGTACACCTGGCTACCAACTGGGATGATTTTGGCGTGAATGTTTGATGGCTTCTCCGTCCAATTGTTGGCGCCTCCCTCCCTCAGTGTACGTCTGCGTGACGTTGGTGGCATATTGCAGCTGTGTCTTTATAGCCTCCATTCATTAGAAGCAGATTTACTCTGGTGGTTCTATCTATGTATTATGGTTCACTCACTACTTCACTTTGGATTGAAAGTTTTCATGGTTCAGTCTCAGGTAATTTGTATACTTTTCATTCCCCACTATTTTCTATCGGTACTTTTAGGTATTTGGTTCTTATCAAACCTTCTTTATGATTTCACTTTCTAATTTTCTAGCCCCCACCATCTTTATAATCTATCTGCACCTGCTTGGACTTCACGTACACTCCCTATTATAATCACAACATTATTTGTCCTGCCCTTTACCGAGCACAGGACATCTCTCACACTATATAAATATATTACCCTCACAGCAGTCCTTGTTTGGTCTCAGCATTCATGGTTATCCATGATTTATTTTCACCCTCTAGAACTCTGCCTCCCTTGGATGCTGTCCTTGTCGGGCTCTGGGCTGCCCCATGCCACCTCAGCTCCCGGTGGCGATGCCCCTAGGGGGTCTCCGATCTGCAGTGCCACACTCTCATCACATAGTTAAGTCCATAAGTACTTTAGACTGTGGGGCTTTTATGGGTTTAATTACACATATTTATACTTCTCAATACCAACCCTCTTTCCTTGGCAGGGTCAGACCATATAGATATTTCTACTATCAGTCATTACATATTCCAAGTCACGTGCATGCTCCTGAAGATTGGATCAATCCATGAAATGCATAGAGATGTTTAATGCCGTGTCTCTACTTACTATACATTTCATATGTGCAATATGCAATATCAACTATCCATTTTTCTATATGATGAATTATTATTTTTTATTATATGTAAACTTGTGTATATATATTAACTGTATTGATTACAATATGCATCATGATTATTATTATTATTATTATTATTATTATGTACCAGATTGTTGTTATTATTATTATCTTAAATAAATAATTTCTGTATACCTACTGTACGTGCTTCATTTAAAGTCCCACCGCCCCTTTCCCCATTCTCATTTAGACAGGGATGGAGGCACTGAACCTTACCAGGTCATTTAAAGTCCCAAATTTCTCTATTTCTTTTTCTTTACACTCCTAAAACTTGTGGACAACCATCCCAGAAGAGTTGAAGCTGTTAGAGCTGCAAAGGGTGGGCCAACTCAATATTGAAGCCTACGGACTAAAACTGGGATGCCATTAAAGTTCATGTAAAGGCAGGCATCCCTATACTTTTGACAACATAATGTATCTGTATCCTGTGATTCATTCACTGATAGGACACTGATAGGACATCTAGGGTCCCTGTTAAGGTAAGGCTGTCTCTATGTGTGGGTTCCTGAGATGTGTGGGCAGATATGCCCTTACTATACTGTTGGCTGTTTTTGTTCCCTTTCATGTGAGTTCCTTCTCCCACTTTCAGTTCACCCTCCTCTATGTTTTCTCTCCATTTCCCCTTGTGTTTTGGGAGATATTTGCAGTGTGAACCTGTGGATGTTTTTATGCTAAAAGAATTAAGTGAGAACGGTTCTATATAGATATGGTGTTTTATGTATGTATACTGTATCTATAAATAGAGAGAGAGATAGAGAAAGAAATTGAGGAAGACTGTGATAGCTTATCCATGTGTTTATACTATGAAGAGTGTATATATAGTATGCATTTATTGTGGAATAACTCTCAGAAGCCCTATTCCTTTCTTTCGGGGTAAATTTCCCCCTCTCCTATATTGAGAGTAATCAGGTGTATTTAGTGCATTTATTGTTGTTGTTTTAAAATATATTACCATCCCATTGAGGATTTTCCATGCTGCCTATTTTACCATGGATGCATGCAAAATGCATTGGCTACTCTGTAGTGTAAATAGTACTACGTGGTTGAAAAGTATGTGATTTGTTGACTATGTATGCTGGGTCTGTGATGTATACCCTACTGACCTAATCAAGGAAAATGGTTTTAAACTTTGGATTTTATAGCTTTGTTAATATGTTCTAATGTGCTGTGTTTTCAAGTCCTAAGCAAAATTACTGAAATGTTTGAAATTTAAAAATTATGGGACTTTTGAACACAGTACAGTATATTCATCAATATCTCCTTTTCAATGAATTTTCTCTAGGATTTCTAGGGAGGAATGCAGAACTCCATAGACATGTTACCCGGGCCTACAGATTTGAGCATTATCAAATGGTAGTCATTGAATATCTGTGATTATCCTCAGACTTAATCTGGTAATAACAGCCCTGTGCATCAGAGGAAAGGTACTCATATGGCAGATAGAGGTGCGCATCTTCACTGGTCTCACGATTTGATTCGATTACAATTATCTGGTCAACGATTCGATTCGATTCCGCAATACATCACAATGCATCACGATTACCACTGAGCTCCCACTTCCGCTTGGGCCGCCTAGGCAGCCCCTCCCTCCCTGCAATCTTCTGGGACACATCACAGGTCCCGGCTATGCAGGACAGCGCAGTGAGACATGCGCACCCGGCTGTGAAGCTGCAAGCTGTCACAGCCGGATGCCCACAGTAGTATTGTCAGTGCCGTGGACAGGCGGGGGAGAGAAGGGAGGGTTTGGGTGGCCACGTCGCTGGATCGTGGGACAGGTGAGTGTCTTTTTATTAAAAGTCAGAAGATACACTTTTTTTGTAGCTGCTGACTTTAAATAAACAAAAAATGACTGGAACTCTACTTTGAATTAAAAATAACCTCACTCCCTTAAAAAGTGCACTAATCTGGTGCACTACAGGGTACAGGAATTTACACACACTGCTGCTATCAGGAGGGATAGAATCCATAGCTGACAAACAGCCCTGTGAAGTTCCCTGTACTGTCCCTGTGCTGACAGTTCCCTGGCTTCCCCGTTTGCACCTTCCAGCACACTAGGAGTTAACACAGTGGAATGTGCAAATGGGGAAGCCGGGGAACTGTCAGCACAGAGGTGTAAGTAGAGTACAAACACATTTGTCTCTTCATTCAAGGCCATGTATCCATGGATGGTAATTAACTGTTGTGCAGTGACATATTCACATTGAGGCCTCTGTTGGAATGGGCAGTGCGGCTATTTAAGTTTAGCCCAGTGGGTGCCGGCACATGTATTTACCAATGGTTCTGAATTTGTTAGACGTGGGCAGAAAATCCTGTGCTTCTCCCACATCTTCTCCCAACATGGTAATCACATAAGAAAATACATTTTTAGCCCTCAATTGCCTACACAGAACTGCTGATTTTGTCAAATGTGGGAGGTCAGCCAATCATTGGTGTGCCAGTTTATAGGTTGAAAGTAGGGATGGGCTATCTGTTCGAGTCGAACATGAGTTTGACTCGAACATTGGCTGTGCGCCCATTCGCCGACAAAAAACAATTTGGGGTGTTTGCGGCAAATTCGAAAAGCCGCAGAACACCCTTTAAAAGTTTATGGGAGAAATCTAAAGTGCTAACTTTAAAGGTTAATATGCACGTTATTGTCATAAAAAGTGTTTGGGGACCCGGGTCCTGCCCCAGGGGACATGTATCAATGCAAAAAAAGTTTTAAAAATGGCGGTTTTTTTCGGGAGCAGTGATTTTAATAATGCCTAAAGTAAAACAATAAAAGTGAAATATTCCTTTAAATTTCGTACCTGGGGGGTGTTTATAGTATGCCTGTAAAGTAGCGCATGTTTCCTGTGTTTATAACAGTCCGAGAGCAAAATGACATTTCTAAAAGAAAAAAAAGTATTTTAAAAGTACTAGCGCTAGTGCCGGCTATTAATGAATTGTTGGTCCCGACAATACACATAAAAGTCATTGAAAGTCATTGAAAAAAAAAATGCGTGGAGGTCCCCCAAAATTCCATTACCAGGCCCTTCAGGTATGGTATATATATTAAGGGGAACTTTGCACCAAAATTGAAAAAAAAATGGCGTGGGGTTCCCCCCAAAAATCCATACCAGACCTGAAGGGTCTGGTATGGATTTTAAGGGGAACTCCGCACCAAAATTTTTTAAAAATGGCATGGGGTTCCCCCAAAAATCTGCACCAGACCCTTATCCAAGCACGCAACATGGCAGGCCGCAGGAAAAAAGAGAGAGCGTCCCCCCTCATGAACCGTACCAGGCCACATGCCCTCAACATGGGGAGGGTGTCCCCATGTTGATGGGGACAAGGGCCTCATCCCCACAACCCTTGCCCGGTGGTTGTGGGGATCTGCGGGCGGGGGGCTTATCAGAATCTGGAAGCCCCCTTTAACAAAGGGGACACCCAGATCCCAGCCCCCCCATGTGAATTGCTAAGGGGTACATTGTACCCCCTACCATTTCACAAAAAGAAAGTGTCAAAATGTTAAAAAACCACAGGAGACAGCTTGGGACAAGTCCTTCATTAAAAATAAAAAAATAAAAAATAAAAAAGAGATGATCCCCAGCGACTCCAGCGAGGAACACGCACAGGATCCTGCCTCCACCAGAGGCACCCAGCCAATGACACGCACCAGCTTGACAGCTCTTATGTAGCTGAGGGCGGGGCCACCCGTCATGTGACCCCGTCCCCCTCTGACAAGGGGAAATGCCAGGGTTTCCCAGTGACATGTACGGGAGACCCCGCCCCCCTCTGATGCAATGCAGGATTCCCGTTGCATCAGAGGGGGGCAAGGGTCACCCGTACATGTCACTGGGAAACCCCGGCATTTCCCTTTTTAGAGGGGGGGGGTCACATGACCCGACAATTCATTAATAGCCAGCACTAGCGCTAGTACTTTTAAATGACTTTTTTTCCTTTAGAAATGTCATTTTGCTCTCGGGCACAGGAAACATGCGCTACTTTACAGGCATACTATAGACACCCCCCAAGCACTAAATTTAAAGGAATATTTCACTTTTATTGTTTCACTTTAAGCATTGTTAAAATCACTGCCCCCCAAAAAAACGGCCATTTCTAAAACTTTTTTTTGCATTGATACATGTCCCCTGGGGCAGGACCCGGGTCCCCAAACACTTTTTATGACAATAACTTGCATATTAACCTTTAAAATTTGCACTTCTGATTTTTCATGTTCGTGTCCCATAGACTTTAATGGTGTTTGCATGTTCGAACAAATTGTTTGCCTGTTCGCATTTTCTGGATGCGAATCGAACAGGGGGGTGTTTGGCCCATCCCTAGTTGTGAGCACGTTGTCAGCACACAGGCCCTGCTCTGGATTTCATTGTACAAATATAATGGTGGGATGCAATGGGAATGCAGTCTTTTTTCTCTTGTAAAAAATAGCTTCATACCTCATTCCTCATTGTGTGACTGTACAATACATGCCACTCAGCCCCGCCCGCCTCTCGTAGCTATCAGATCAGCAGGGAGGCGAGTCGGGCGGGCAGCCACATGAGCGGCATGTATTGTATGGCGCGCTTTCCCAGGAGGGGCGGGGCAAGTCGGACAATCGATCCCTATAGTCATGTGCATTGATGACACATCGGGGACACCCGAATCGCGATGCATCGATGCAGCGATTAATTTCAGCACCCCTAATGGCAGATCACTGTATGTTCATGTAATGTACTGCCAGGAGTACATGAAGTCATTGCTGGAGCCCTGTATAATTAATAGATTTCTTATTTGATCATACAAGTTGTCAAACCTTTACTGCGTTTATATGTAGACTACCATTGCTCAAAATTAGCTTTTAAAGGTGCTTGTTGCCTGTGGGTCAGGCTGATCCCCCAGCTTTAACTTTTTTTTTTGAGTCAATGATCTATTAGTTCTATTGTCTCTCTTGATTAGTTCTTCTGTCTCACTTCTGACTTCAATAGTTGCATTTTTTTTTCTAGTTAGTGACTTAAGAACTACTAAGGGCAAAGACAACCAGGCATATAGCATTTTTAGAAGTTTAGCAATGGCAGCCTTTGTATTTCACTCAGTACAGGTATACTTTAACCCCTTCGTGTTGACCACCTTCTGACCCTTTAAGGCCGGGTACACAGTAGTGCGAATTGGAATGCAGCTTTCCCCGCATCCAATTTGCATGACAGGAGATTGTGACCAGCTCTCTATAGAGCCAGTTCACACAACTCCGTCGTGGCTCTGTAAATTTCACAGGAGCCCTGTACGTCTTTTGGTTCATTTCAGGTCCGAATTCAGTCAAAAATTCAGGCTGAAATCAGACCTGAAATGGTTAATAGGGATGAACCGGACCCCCTGCTGGGAGCCACTCCATCCCTCAGTGTGAGTTCTAAAAGCTGGGAGGTGGGCATTCGGGTCATGTGATCGCTGTGATTGGTTGTCACAGCGGTCATATGATCAGAAAGCTCCTGATCGTAAGTATGCATCAGCTTACCCATTCCCAACAGCTACCATGGTGGGAAAGCGCTCTCAGCACAGTAAGTGGTTTTAACAGGGCCAATATATGCAGCCGCTTGGCGTTGTGGCCCACCCACCGAGCGGCTGCATATATGCGTACGGCCGGTTCCAAGAGGTATAAGCACAATTGAATTTTCAGCTAAATGCATTTTAGGTGCATTAAAACTAAATGTTTTAGAAATCTCATAGTCCTATAGCTTGTATCCTGCCACAATGCTACAGCATGCTGCAGAATAGAGCCCTTGCTCCCTGTGGGGTAGTAGGGGTCTCTCTGCTGAGGTCTGACATGCTGAGTAACAGCCAGAGCTCTCCAAACTGCACAGAGCATGAGTTTTACTGATTGCGCAGCACCTATGCAGAAAGACCACTGCCTCCCCACAGAGACCAACGACCCCACCCTGCAGCTGCTGGCAGGGGATGGGCCTTTCTACTCAAGCTTTGGCTGTTTGTACAAAAAAACAAACTGGAAGACCTTGAATACCTTTTTTTATGCATCTGGAATGGTTTTAAACTGAAGGTTCAATTAGGCCTTAAAGGGGTTGTAATGCATTAAGGTGAAAAACATTTTACTTACCTGAACCCGGTCTTTTTTTCCCCAGGGATGAGCACACCATCTCTAGCTGGTGCCTCGTGTCCTGATTGGATAGATTGATGGCAGCACAGCCATTGGCTCCCGCTGCTGTCAATCAAATCCAATAATGCGGACGCTGGGGGCGGGGCCGAGTCCTGCTTTCTGTGTCAATAGACACAGAAGCAGGACACGGGGCAGGACACGGGAGCGCGCCCACACAGGTGTCCCCAAGGAAGAGCACTTCTCCGATGGGGCACTCAAGAAGAGGAGGAGCTACCAGCGCCACTAAGGGACCCCAGAAGAGGAGGATTGGGGCCACTCTGTGCTTAACCAACTGCACAGTAGAGGTAAGAGTATGATATGTTTGTTTTTTTTGTTTTTTTAAACAAACCTTTAGTAACCCTTTAAAGATGTATGTTACCAATGCTTAGGTCAAGTCCTAGATCATTCTTATATGTGGGCATAGTGACCATCTCCATGTCCACTATGTTTTCCCTCACATTTATCATACAAAAGGCTGTGTTATCACTAATTAAATAAACTTTTACAACATTAGTTCATAAAAAATATGAATTTGTTTCAGCAGCTAAATAAGAGTTTGATTTACAAACTGAATGCAATGATGAGTTGAAGAGCTTTTAGTTTTAATAGCATAGAAGTCTTACAAGTTTAAACAATGGTGCTCTATACCATAATTCATTGTTTGCCAGTTATACTCAGTGAACCACACTTGACCCTGGCTACTGTCGGGACATATTAAGTGTCTCCTTTTTACTTCCTCGTTATCTGTTTAGTATACCAAAGTAAAATTTTTGGTTTTTTTGTTGAATAAGTGCAAAAAATACCTGTTGATCCCTTCAGAAATCTTGTAAGCATATACCTTCCTGTGCTTTCTACCTGTGCTACATTCTTATCAGTAAGATTTTTGCTAAATCTGTTCAATAAGTGCAATAATATCTGTTGATCCTGTCAGATATCTTATGTCAGAATTCCATGTGCTCCCTCTGCCTCTGCTGACTGTAATCAGTTGACACTGTTCCCAGTTCTCTCTGTGGACTACAAAATCCCCCCCCCCCCCCCAGTGTTATGGAGAAGAGGTGAGGAAGTATTCTGAAGTCCTGAAAAACTTATTTTCTCACTGCTTCTTCATAGATACAGTGCAATGAATGAGCACTGTCACCATAGAACAAGAAGTGTCCCACTGTAAATGACTCCAGGTGAAAAAGGTAAAAAGAGTAAGGTGCAATATATTGCATTTTTTGTTCTTCTTTGCTTTAACCCTTAAAGTTCATATACTGTACCTGTACCTATTAAATATAACAAGCTTACATTTCTGATAATTGTCAGTATTGTTATTTTTTTCCAAAACAAAAAGTTAAAAGAAAACGCTAAAAGCCAAAGTTCACTTAAATAAAAAGAAAGCACTAGTCTTAATAAAAGTGTCAGTACATTTTATTACGCTTTTTTTACAGCCCTACAAAGAGAATCCACGTCTTATGACTACCTGAATTAGCTTGTCAAGTTGTCGAAGTAGAATAGAAACTGATGAGTGTTAACTTGTAGCAAGATGAAAGCAGATTGTTGCCATCCAACATCAGGATGTGATAGTCGGATGCTTCTGGTAAAGAGCTTGACAAGAGCTTCATTTTAGTTCTAAAAAAAAAATAATAATAACATAGCAATCAAACTGGGAGAAATACCTATAGGAGTGTCAAGAAACCAATGTAAGATATCACTGAAGCTAAGTTATCCACTACATTTACTTTATTTACTGTCTTCTTTTTTGTGTGTAAATATAAACTGTCAGATTTGGCACAAAATACACTCTTTTCAAAACAGGAAGATGATTATTAGTGATGAGGAAATGTGCTTAGATTGAATTTGTGGGTCCATCATCCTATATTTTAGAAATTGCAAACTTGAATCTGAACCCTATTGACGTCAAAGCATTTTCAAGGCTAAAAATGAAAAGATTGTAAGGCAATGGGCATGAAGAGCTGGGCATGTGGTACCAATGCAAAACATTATTTTACCTAAATACTGTTCAGCAAGCAGAGGGTCCTCATTTTTGTGCAACTTTGGGGGCTAATACATCCTTGAGAGATGCCTTTAATTTGTATGCAGTATTGAAGAACATGACAGCTCTCATGGACAGCGTCAGGGACATCACATATTTTGAATCTGTTTTTCATTTTTTTTTATGTATATTTAGCTTGACTTAAATACTTAAAGTAGCACCCCAAGCTGATTCTTTTCCACTTGAAATAAAAGTTTTTTAAGGTAGTTTTGGTTGCAACGCCTGATATTTTATTAAGCCAGAATATTATCTAATAGGCCAAAATTGAGCAATGGAAGTTGTCACAACAGATCTGAAAGCTATAATAATTTTTACGATCCCCAAAGAATAAAGCTAAAGCTCTAAACCCGGGGTCGGCAACCCTTCGATCACTGACTACTTGTCGACTGCGAGTAGGTGACCGGTAGACCGGGAACGGGTCTTTGCCGCCAACCCCACTACTGCTAGTGCCGGTCCTTCTCCTTCCGCCCCCAGCCTCCTCCGCCGTGCCTTCGATTCTTCTTTCTCCCTCCCCTCCAACCTCCTCCAGCGCTATGAACATCGGAGAACGAGAGGCCGCACAGCCCAGTACAGAGAGCTGGGGAGGAGCTGGTCAAGTTAACTTTTAAAGTTAACCCACAGGTGATTGGTTACTAGGTCCTAAGCAATCAATCACCAGCTTGTTAATATTAAAAGTTCCTCTGCCAGCTCCTGCTTCCGCCCCCTGTACAGTGCTGTGCTGCTTTTCGGTCTCCTGTGTGCACAGGTAGGATGCTATGGGAGGAAAGAGTACACTAGTGTGTGTGTGTGTGTGTGTGTGTGTGGGGGTGATGTGAAGGGGCAGTGGACACTGCTATGGGCAGGGCCAGCCCCATAGCTCTGTCCTCTACCACATCTCACATCATCCCCCCAATCCCTGCACTCTGAGCGCAACGCACTCCTGATCCCTGCACTCTGAGCGTAATGCACTCATGATACCTGCATTCTCAGCATAACGCACTCCTGATCCCTTATCCCTGTATTATGAGCGTAATGCACGCCTGATCCCTGATCCCTGCATTTTGAGCATAACACACTCCTGATCCCTGAACCCTGCATTTTGAGCTCAACACACTCCTTAACCCTGTGTTCTGAGCATAACACATTCTTAAACCCTGCATTTTGAGCGTAACACACTCCTGAACCCTGCATTTTGAGCTTAACGCACTCCTAAACACTGCACTCTCTTGTAATACTTTTTTTGTGTCCACTGCATTTGGGATCTATTTTTGGGTTAACAATGTATCATCACCCGCAGTAGATCACAAGGGCAGTAAATTTTGAACACTATGCAGGAAACACACATGGAACATGCCTTTTTGGCATCACGTTCTGGTGTGAACTGGCCCAAACAACAGGACACTGTGCCCAATGATCTTTGACTTCATCATTGTTGTTCAAGTAGATCTCCATCTCTCTAATGCTGCGTACACATGACCAGAATTTCTGTCGGAAAAATCTTGGATGATTTTTCCGACGGAATTCCGCTCAAGCTTGGCTTGCATACACGCGGTCGCACAAAAGTTCGCTGAACTTTCGACCGTCAAGAACGCAGTGAGGTACAACACTACGACGAGCTGAGAAAATGAAGTTCAATGCTTCCGAGCATGTGTCAAATTGTTTCCGAGCATGCATAGGAAATTTTGCATGTCGGAATTGGTACAGACGATCGGAATTTCCAATCAGAACTTTTTCCGACCGAAAAATTGAGAATATGCTCTCAGTCTTTTGCTGGCTGGAATTCTGCCAGCAAAAGTTCGATGGAGCATACCCACGGTCGCATTTTCTGACCAAAAGCTCTCATCGGTCTTTTGCTGGCCGAATTTCCGATCATGTGTACGCGGCATTAGGTTGCCTACTCCTGCTCTAAACTATATACACATTTCCAAACAATGGCACATAGTATAGCTTGTGATGTTCTCTTTCACAGTATATAACAAATTTATTAACAAAATATTAACAAATTACAGTGCCATGTTTCAGAGAAAACAACACATATAGTACAGTGGTTGTTAAGTATATAAGGTAGTTTGATTGGGCAGCAACGTAACAGGGAGAGACAAAACATTTTTTAATGATATAAAAATCAGAGTTTATTATTTCAGACACAGAAGGATTGTACAGACTTGCTGCATAATATGTGATCAGTTTTAGTAAACCTCAATTGAAGAAGGAGAGAAGAGGCAGATTTTAGTGTGAAATACAAATTAGAGTTTATTACTTAAAAAAAAACAGACAGACAGTTTTACAAGGATGCAACTGAAATGGAAAAGACAAGTTTTACTAGTAAAAACATGAATTATTTCAGACGAAAGCCAGAAGTATTGCATAGATTCCATGAACACTATACTGTATAAGCCTTTTTAGTATATTACAATTTCAGCGGCAGAGATCAGGCAGGTTTTATCATGAAATCAAAACTCTAGTGTATTATTTCAGAGACAACAGCTAGAAATATTGTACAGACTTGTTAGTCAGCATTAAAAGAGTAGAAGCAGGCAGAATTTTGAAAAGTACACACAACATGTAGCTTTTCATCCCCAAAAAAAACATTTAAGTGTATTTATGTCACATAAAATAGAAAGATATTTTGTGCAGTCAATAGACAGTTTTCAGAAGTTCAAGTAGGCTGAAATGTTAATAATGATACACCACATGCCAAACATCCACCACAAAGTATATATTTTACTATAGAAAAGGAAAGAATATTGTGCAGACTGCAAACAACATTTTTCAATAATTCCTTTAGGCTGAATTTACAAAATCACATACCTAATGCTTTTTCTGAGGACAGAAAAACACATTAAAGTGTATATTTGTAACGTAAAAACAAAAAAATATTATAAAGACTGCATAGACAATAGCTCAACAATTTTTTGTAGGCCGCATTTGCAAAGTCACATACCTCAAACACCTTATGAAGACAAAAAAACAATATAATGTGTAGCCTTTCCACATTAGAAACAAATGAATATCGTACAGACTGCATACACAGTATTTTAACAATCTTACGTAGGCTGCCTCTGCAAAATAGCTCATGCAGTTTTTGAGGGCACAAAAAGTGTATATTTTTTACATTAAAAAAGAAGGAACATTGTGCAGACTGCATAAAAAGTATTACAACTACATTTGTAGGTCACATATCAAAATACCATACCTCATGAAGCTTTGGGGGATAAAAAAACACAGAAAAGTGTTTATAGAATTTTGGACAAACTGCATGTAAGTAGTAGAGTTTTATGCTGCCCCAGCCAGGAGGGTTAGTGTTAAATGTGTTTTCTTGTTCTTTTTTGAATGGCTTTTTTTGGGTACGACCCACTAGTTCTGTGTATTATAAAAGAGGCAGGGGTCCAGACCACGGTCGCTGCTGTTGGCTGTTCATTACTTTTGTTCATGGTACTGTTGCTGGAGTCTGTCCCACCAGCCTGCTGAAGTATGCTGAGACCGGAGTGCCTACTAGTGAGCATCTGGCTTCAAGAGCCTTCTACAGCATAGGGGGATTGCTGAGACCGACAGTCCACCCTGAAGATGCCAATTCTGGACAACACCATTATGGACTCAACCAGTTATGGACTCTATCCTGTGCAGGTATGCTGGAGCAGCCATAAGCCTGACTTAGGGATTAGTTTAGATAAAGTCTGTTGCCTTTGCTTGACTGTCATGCCAAGTTATTTAAGTAAAGCTTTTGAAACTTTGTCTTTGCCTGGTCTGAAGTTACTCAAGGGGTGCAATGCAAGTAACTGGCACACAAAGTCTACAGCTTGGGTCAGCTAAGCACATTGAGGTATAAAGACAGCGGTGTAATAGTTTATACAGTGTGAATATAAAAGTGGGTACCAAGGGTAACAAAGCTTTCTCAAGCAGCCTGACATAAGCGTGTACATGTGACAGGTAGGATAGCCTCTTGCAGGAAGGAGTTGTTGTCAGCACTCTTTCCATTAGCAGGTCTGTCTCCCATAGAAACAGGAGCAGTTTAGCATCACAGTGGTCCTCAGCCCGTGTACAGGTACGCAAGAAGAAGGGTTAAGTCAGTGCACATATGGAGTCCGTGTTAGGCACATAGCGGGACCCCATACCATTACTGGGAGTAAGGTAGTGGTGATACACTGGACAGGTGGAGAGGGCATTGGATCTGCGTGCCCCTTCTTATGCAACAGTGGTGGTGCATATTAACATCAAGAGAGTTAACAAGAGTTCAGTCACCTATGCAATTAAAGGAACCCTATGTGTAAGCCAGTGACCCTATCCAAAATGCCTAGTGTAGCCCAGAAGAACCCACCCCAGGGTAGGAATCTTATGTGTCCCTTACTTGGCACCCAAGGAGGAGGGAAACATGGAGGACACTAAAAATGCTTGAGGTGATTGTAACCTTAGTGCACTTGTAACGGAAACAATTGCATACTGCCTGTGATGCTTTTTTTATTTGCACTAACATACAATTTTTCAGGACAAGCTTTTGGGGTATGTCCCCTTCTTCAAGGTCCTAGCAGTTCTGCTAAGACCTTGAAGAAGGGGACATACCCTAAAAGCTTGTCCTGAAAAATTCTGTTAGTTCAAATAAAAAAAGTATCACAGACAGTACTCAATTGTTTCAGTGACACTAAAAAACAAAGGAAAATTATACATACTACATACATACTGCATGGACAGCATTTCAACAATCTCTATATTTGCAAAATCACAAACCCCATGCAGCTTTTGAGAAAAAAAAAACATAATAAAGTGCTTATTCACATTAAATAAGAAGTGATATTGTACAGACTGCATTAAACAGTATTTTGACAATCTCTTATAGGTTGCATTTGCAAAATAACAAACCTGCAGCTTTTGAGGGCCAAAAAACAATTAAAAAAAAAAAGGCAATATTATACTGACTACAGTGTTTTGCAATCTCTTGTAGGCTGATCTTGCAACATGTACATGTACATGTACCTTATGCAGTGCTCAAAATAAGTGCTCTCCCAACTTCACCTCATGACAATAACTTGGGAGAGCACTTGTTTTACGCAGAGCAAGAGTGTTTTAAGAAGAAGAGTGTTTCTGGTACAGAAAAAGTTCATCAAGAAGATCACTGTGTGGGCTGTCATTATATTTATACATGATCTGGGAATTTGGTCTATATTTACTTCCCGACATTTGGTGGATTTATATACCAATCCTCAATACCAGCTGCTAAAATCTAGTTTGTTTAGATTTTATTAGCGCAATCTTCCATGGGAATGCAGGCCGCACCTTACCCTCCCCAAATACCACAAAAGCTAATACCTATTTAAATAATGACACATAACAAGTTGTTGGCAAAAAATTGGCCGCAGCACGTTTATTGGTGTATTCATCATCTTGATAATTTTATTAACTCATAAAATTCTCAACTTTTCAAACAATAAACTTAAAACAGCTCAGTCTTACAGGACTCGGGCATAAAGAATATTTAATAACCAAAGTCCCCACACGTCGGGTTTGAAATTTCAAGCCTGGCCTACCCCACAACCACGGCCAATTCAATGATGCTTTGCAACCCTACATTAAATATATCTACTCCAACATCAGACAGATGGACGCCATCTGATCTATATAACCAAGCAAAACTGCCCTCTAAATCTTCTATGTCTGTAGGAAAAACCGCCTATGCGTGGCATAATTTTTTCCATAGCTTTGTTTAATCGTCGTCTAATTTTTTCGAAATTTTTTTATCGGGCATCCTGCAGCCATATGAGCCGAGGTACTATTTCGAGTATTCGAGGATGCTATTTTGAATCGATGAAGGTCCCGATTCATCATGAACATAAGATTCAGTGTTCCTACTTTCCCAACATCATTACCCCCTAGATGCGCAATTAATACATCGGGGAGCCGGTCATAACTTAAGCAACTTGGAATGATAGAAACACAAATTAGACCATTGAAGACCTCAAATTCCTTTCCAGTATACTTAAAATTTTTCCGGATCCAAAGACAAATTATGTGTATATTAGCGCTTTGCAGCTCTTTTATTTGCCCAGTACACAAAAGAATGACCCAGGATCCAAATATATCTTCTAGTGCCTAAAATTAAAGAGAGAGATCAGGTCTGACATGAATCTGAAAACGTTGCGATTCCCATCTCCCTAACATTTTGATAATTGCATCATCCAAGCCCATCTTGGCGGCTTCCGTAGCAGCCCCAATTCTGAAAGAATGAGAGGTAAATTTAAACTGTTGTAAGTTCAATATCTATACATGCTTTTTGAATTAAATTCAACTGATACCTCGACCCATCTGAATGAACCAGAAAGACACCCTCACAAACCAGCCTAAACGGTGGGTATGTGTTCATAGATCGACATAGACAGATCTGCTGTTTTTTCACTTCTCTGTTGTAAGTTTCCACTTGGCTTTTAAATAAATCAATCAGTTTATACATTCTACACTATGGGAGATTCTTCTTTATCCCCTGTACATATCCGCTAGGAATGAACGTCCGTATGGACTAAGCCGGAGCCACCATCTAATATACAATACCTGGAGAGGGCCATCTACCATCACAACATCTTGGAAAGGTCTCCAGCTATACCCATCGCCACTGCTTTCCACTATCCATATGGAGGTAAGAGTCTAGTGAACACTGAGTGATACACACAAAGAGTGACACACCGGCGATTTTATTGAAGAGCACTTATTGAAGCACTGTCTGCACTTTGTTTTATCATAGACTTTATTTGTATAATAACTTTTTTATTTTCAGATCAACACATGACATAACATGTCCAACAAGTGCAAATCATATAAACATCGACCACGCAGGGTCGTATAGATGACAATATTTGATATATGGGTTGAACAAACACATATATTACCATATATCGAGAAAAAAGTGCTATTCTTGGGAAAACTCTGGGAGGCACACCTAGGGGGCAACAAAGAAGCGTCATAAGCATTATGTGTTCGTGGGATATATAAGTATTGCGAGACCAGTCCAAAGGTTCCCATGTGCAAACCCTGGATGGGCGGCCCACCGGGGTGTGTGAAGTACATGGCTCCCCGGCCCGCGGGTTGAACAAACACATATATTACCATATATCGAGAAAAAAGTGCTATTCTTGGGAAAACTCTGGGAGGCCCACCTAGGGGGCAACAAAGAAGCGTCATAAGCGTTATGTGTTTGTGGAATATATAAGTATTGCGAGACCAGTCCAAAGGTTCCCATGGGCAAACCCTGGATGGGCGGCCCACCGGGGTGTGTGAAGTACATGGCCCGCAGGCCCGCGGTCAGAGCAGGAGGGGGGGGCCCGAGGCCTCCATCAGTCCTCCCCCTGCTCCCACACGAGCCACCGCGACCACCACGCAGTAGTTGTGCCCATGTGGAATTTGCTGGACTCCTAGGGAACACAGGGTCTATGCTAGTCGACTTTTAACCAGTTGTCTCATATGAGTTTCCCAAGTAGTTATTATAAATGAACAACAAGGTATGGCAAAACATAATGAAGAGGGGGGAACAGTAAGAGAAAGAAAGAAGGGGGGGAAAGAAGAAGGGAGAGATGGAGAGGGGTTCTATCAGGTTACCTGCAAATAAAGTTAAGCTTCTTCCGCGTCCGCAACGGACCCTCCGGAACTGGGCTCAGGGCTCCATAAGTGAGTTTAGATCTTAAGATCAGGCCTAATGGGTTGAGTTTTTGTTATCCTAAGGTTTCTAAGTGCGGGGTCTGCCAGTTCCAATAGTGCCACGTCTAAACTGGAAGGCACCTTGGCAGGGTCCGAAGTGTATTCGGTACATAGTGCCCAGGTGTTATGGAATCGGTCTTTATGGCCTTTATTGGTTGCCACCCAATCCTCAGCCTCTCGGATCTCACTCACCCTTTTGATCCACTCATCTCTTGTGGGGATCGTGGGTTTCTTCCAATAAATTTGAATCAAGCATCTTGCCGCGTTCAACAAGTGAGGCAGCACACTTTTCTTATATCTACGAAGTGAGATCGGGGGGACGTGCAGGAGAAAGTGGGTCGGAGAGAAAGGGACATCTATCTCTGTCGCTATTTTAATTTGGTTTCGTATGTCTTCACAGAAGGGTTTAATCAGGGGGCAGTCCCACCATATGTGTTTCAACGTACCCCGCTGTCTGCATCCTCTCCAGCACAACTCGGATGTGGAGGGGTAAAAGCGGACCAGGTCCGCTGGTACCCTGTACCATCAAGACAGTAGCTTAAAGTTCGTCTCCTGGGTTTTGGACTCTATCAAGGATAAGTGAGTAAGGTGATATAAATGTGTTAAATCCGTCTTTGCAAAAATTAATCCTAAGTCATTTTCCCAGCGTCTTATATAAGCAGGTGTGGTTTGAGGGAGCGCCGAGCCTAGGAATTTTTTACAGTTCCGAGATCAAATTTGGTGTGGGTTCCTCTACAATAAAAAGTTGCTCAAGATGGGTGAGAAGCGAGGGGTCTCTAATCTTATGTCCGTGTAGTTGGAAGAAATGGTGTAACTGTCTGTATTTCCAGAAGTTCATTGGTGCGCCCTGTCGGCCCATGGGCAAAGCTTCATAACTCAGAAGTCTACCGTCTTTCATAAGCTTACCACAGCTGGCGTCTCCACCTTCTACCCATGACTCAAAGAAGCCCATTTGCTCCCCCCTGGGGGAACCAGGGGGGACACTGGGGGGGCTAATTTTAGCAGCGGGTTAATCTTATCCCAGATCGACAGTACCTGAGTCGTCAAGGAGGACGTCGTCTCCGACAATCCCCTATGCTCTCGGGACAACCAGGGAGCATATGATAAGTTTCTACCCGCTAGGCACTTCTCTAAGGATACCCACAGTTTAGAGCGAGTATGGAAACGCCAGGTAAGCATCCTCTGTAAAGCTATGGCTCTATAATATCGTCTGACGTCTGGAAACCCAGGCCACCATTCTGTTTTGAACGTCAAAGAACCCGTAGGGCTATCCTAGGTTTGCGTGCGTTCCATATAAAATCTGACAATAGGCTAGATATCCCGTCGAAAAAAGCTCGAGGTAGGAGGATTGGTATCATCTGTAAAAGAACAGAATGCGTGGCAGAATGTTCATCTTTATTATATTCACTCTACCTAGCCATGTAAAGGCCGTCTGCGTCCATTGGGAGAGGTCTTTCTTTACCATAGCTAACAATGGGAGGTAGTTGGCGGTATATAGGCTATCAAAGCTATCTGTGAGTTGTACACCTAGGTATCGTATAGCCGACGTGGCCCAGGTGAAGGGAAAAGCGGTTTTAAGGGTCGTGGCTAGGTGGGGCGCCAAGCAGATGGGGAGAATTTCAGACTTTGAAAAATTAATTTTAAAGTTTGAAAGAGACCCATAGAGCTTCAGTTCCTTCATCAAGTTGGGCAAGGAGAGCAGGGGGTCTGAGACATGAAACAGGACATCATCAGCATACGCCGAGAATTTATGTTCTGTGTTCCCAACCGTAAGGCCTTTAATGTCAGGGCTATTGTGTACTGTTCGGAGGAATGGTTCCAGCACTAAGGCGAACAGGAGCGGTGAGAGAGGACACCCCTGTCTCGTGCCGTTTCTGATGGGGAAGCGAGCTGAAAGTGTCCCGTTTATCTTAACCTGGGCGCAGGGTGTAGAATATAAGGCCATAATGGAGGACAGCATTCGTGGACCTAGTCGCAACGATCGGAGCACCTCTACTAGGTAAGACCAGTCAACGCGATCGAACGCTTTTTCAGTGTCTGTTGACAGTATAAGGTAAGGCTGTGGATCTGAGCGGGTACGACCCCAGTGAATAAGTTGTACCGCCCTGATAGAGTTGTCTCTGGCCTCCCTACCCATTATGAATCCCGTTTGGTCTGGGTGGACAATTTCGCTGGCAAGATATTTAAGTCTATTTGCCAGTATTTTCGCTAAAATTTTAATGTCCAGGTTAAGGAGGGAGATTGGTTGATAGCTCGGGGGGACGGTGGGATCCTTACCCTCTTTCGGGATCACAGTGATATGGGCCAGAAGGGCCTCCGATGGGATAGTCCCTCCATCTGCTATAGAATTAAAGTATTTACACATGGGGGTTTCCAGGTGAGTCAGGAAGGCTTTGTAGTATGCCTTAGTGAACCCATCGGGCTCAGGGCTCTTCCCATTGGGCAAGGAGTTCACCGTAGCACGAAGCTCGTTTAGAGTAATTGGGGTATCTAAGTCTGAGGATTGCTCGTCCGTGAGTGCCGGGAGTCCAGCTACAGTCAGGTAGTCTCGAATCGCGCTTTGTCTAATGTCTCGTGAAGCGGGGGGGAGGTCGGAATCTAAGTTATATAGAGCAGTGTTTCTCAACTCCAGTCCTCAAGGCGCCCCAACAGATCATGTTTTCAGGCTTTCAATTATTTTTCACAGGTGATTTGATGAGTTTCACTGCCTTAGTAATTACCACAGCTGTTTCATCTGAGGGAAATCCTGAAAACATGACCTGTTAGGGCGCCTTGAGGACCGGAGTTGAGAATATATATATATCTGATATAGAGTAGCATAATAAGCTCGGAATTCCGCACCAATTTTAGAAGAGTGCAGGAGCGGGGTCCCTGAAGCATCGTGTAATTTATGTATGTATGTCTGTGCGTGACGTTTCCGAAGGGCACGAGCCAGCATGCGACCACACTTGTTCCCGTATTTATAGTATTTATGTGCTATGAATAGAAACTGTTTGCGAGTTTGACGGTCGAGTAAGCGTAGGAACAGTTCACGTAGCTCTGTCAGTTCCTTCAGCGCCTCAGGGCTCCCATTAGCCTTGTGTCGAAGTTCTGCCTTCTGAAGCTAAGTGTGTACTCTCAAGAAGTCTGCTTGTCGTATCTTTTTAAGTCTGCAACCCTGGGAAATCAGTGTCCCCCTGACCACAGCCTTATGGGCCTCCCAGACCATCCCTTCATTTTGTTATATGAGTTAGGTCGTCTGCGACCTCAGCCACCACTACCACGTCGTCTAATAAATTATCGTTAAGTCTCCATGTCCACATTCTTTGCGTGCCTGATGGCAAAGTAAAGGCCATCGTTACTGGGGCGTGGTCGGAGATAGAAATGGAGCCAATGGATGCAGACTGTAAGAGTTCAAGTATGTTTCGATCTACATATATGTGATCAAAGCGGGTGTATACATCATGTACTTTACAATAATAGCTAAAGTCACGGTCTAGAGATCGATGCGTCCGCCAGCTGTCAGTCAGTAAGTGGGCCTGAATCGTCTTGCGGAAGTGTTTCAGAAATGCATAGGAGTGTGAGGGCCTCGCATGGGATATGTCTAACATAAGGTCAAGGCTTACGTTAAAGTCACCTCCTAGGACTAAGAAGCCTTCTCTAAAATCTGCCAGGTGGTCTAGTGTATTGTCAATAAAGGTGAGTTGGTCAGCGTTCGGAGCATAGATTGTCGCGAATGTGTATTTCTGACCAGCGATACTACCCTTCAGGAAGACGTATCTTCCCAAGGGGTCCACGTCATGGCCTGAAGGTTGAAAGGGGCATGTCTTGTGTATAGCGATAGCTGTCCCCTTAGATTTGGGGGTCGGAGACGTGCTGATAAACCATTGGTTGAAAAGGTGGGTGGGCAATTTGGGAAGGGATTTTGGTGTAAAGTGGGTTTCCTGGAGGAAGATCACTTGAGTCTTCAGACTTTTTTATTTACTCCCAGAGCTTATTACGTTTGTGTGGGGAGCAAAGGCCTCTGACATTATATGTACTTACCCGCAATGTAGCCATGGGGTGATACGTAGGTGGTCAAGGTGCGTAGATTGGCGGAGGGCCCGCTGGGGACGGCAAGACGAAGCAACCTGTAATGAGGGGGAAGGGAGGAGAGGAGGGAAAGAGAGAAGGGAGAGAAAGACAAGACCTGTATGAGGTAAGAAACAAAAACAGAGGTACAACCATCAAAACAGCGTGGATGGTAGCATCCAAGCTCATGTAACAACTACTAGGAGTCATGTTGAGGAGTCCCCCCCTGTGAAGGGGAGGGAGTCCAGAATATGACCCCAGATCCCAATAGGGATTAATACCCATAAAAAATAGGGTGGCCTATGGGGGGAACGTGTGCCGTCTTAGGGGGAGGGTGAGAGGGCCTTGGTCTCTGCCCACTGCATCTAACGTGGTGCGATTAGACATGGAGAAAGTGGGGGGGCCTCAAAGACTCAAAGGCATTTAAGCCTACATGCAGCCTTGCGGCTAGTATTAGGGGGAAGTTCCACGTGCAATGTGCAAAAAGACAAAGAGACAAAAATCTCCCTGTCATTTCGTTGGCCAAAAAGAGAGCGTTTGTCAATTCCCAGATGGGGCCGGTCCCAATGAGGACTTCCAAAAGATGTTGCCTGCGGTTTCTCCTGCGGTTTTGATTCCTGGCAGGTTGCCACGGCTGGGGAGCGGGCAGCTTAGCAGACCCTAATTCTGAGGAACACCTCCAATCAGGAAAGTCAACCGGATCCAAGTCCAGGGAGGTCAAGAAGTGCGGGAGAACGTCTTTGGTGCGAAGGGTCACGGTTCTGCCCTCTTTGGTGACTTGGAGGCAGAAAGGAAATCCCCATCGGTACACTAGGCCTGCGTCCTGGATTGCTGTTAGGAGAAGACGTAGTGATCTACGTTGCATAAGGGTGCGTCTTGAAATGTTCTTGTAAAAGGCCAAGTGTGCACCATCAAAATCGAAATAGGGTTTCCCTCTCATCTTCTGCATAATGCGGTCTTTGAGCGTATATTTATGCAATTTACAGATGATGTCCCTTGGGTTGTTTGCATCCTGGGATGGGGGTTTTAAAGCCCTGTGCGCTCAGTCTATTTCGATCGTAGCAGTGGCAGGCAGACCCAGAATTTCTTTAAAGACTCCTTCCAGAGTGGGGATAATGTCTCTGGCACCGGTGGCTTCAGGTAAGCCCTGTATCCTGATGTTTGCCCGTCGGCTACGGTTCTCTGTGTCATCCAACTGGCATAACAGGGCCTCAATCTGGTGGCTCTGCATAGTGCATTTGTCTTGAAGCATGGAGATGACTGGGAGGGCATCTTCAAATTTTTGCTCCAGGGATTCAAGCCTGCCTCCTAGGTGAGTCGTATTAGCTTTGAGCTGTGCAATGTCTTCTTTGAAAGCTTTTTCTACCCTGTCAGCAAAGCGTTCAAGATCAGCTATCGTGGGTAGGGACATGATGTGGCGTCTGATATCTGTGTCAGCCAGGGGATCTAAGTCAGCAGGATCACCGCCCTGGGAAGTAGGGGAGCCCGGGGAGATCAGGGGGGCCGAGTCATTCACCGACCCTGGAGATGGTATGGGGGATTCGTCCCGCTGCTGTGACTGGCCGGCGGTGGTCTTTGCGGCCTTGTGCGCACGCTGTGTCTTCTCGGTCGGCGCCATCTTGGCAGGCTCGCGGCCTCTCCCGTTGTGCCCAGAATAGTAAGATTCTAGCAGGGACTGCCGTGATCGGTCAGTCCGTTGTGGCTGGGAGGATGCCCGGTGTCTCAGGGACATAGTTCGCTGTTGGAGCGGGTTTTTTCTCCGCTGTGGCGCTGTGAAAGAGCGGCGGTGAGACGGAGCTGAGAAGGCACGCGTCTTCACTCCTCAATGGTCAGGACACGCCCTCCTCATAGACTTTATTTATCTTCACTTCATGAACTATTGCAGCACCACTATTTGTTGTGTCAACAGTGTGATAAAGAGAGATTATACGGATTATTGCTACATTCATCTATATAAATTACATGTGTCTCATTGATATATTGCATATGCATAGGAATTTTATTATTGATATTTATATATTATTTTTTTTTTTTTGCACTGAAATCATCTTATGTGCACAGATTCATATTTGTATTTTGCACAGCGCCATGAGCGTTCATTGGTATTGATTTATTTTAAGACAAGCTCATATTTGCACCTAGCAATTTTGCACAGCATCTTTAGCATTTTTTTGCACAGTCACATTTTTTAGCAATTTTTGCACAGATTATCGCACAGTGCTAAATCATCTACATTTATTTATAGTATGAGCGTTCATTGGCATTGATTTATTTGAGCACAAGCTCATATTTGCACCTAGCAATTTTGCACAGCATCTTTAGCGTTTTTCTGCACAGTCACATTTTTAGCAATTTTTGCACAGATTATCGCACAGTGCTAAATCATCTATCATTAGGCCACCACTAGGGATGAGCCGAACACCCCCCCCCCCCCCCCCCGGTTCGGTTCGCACCAGAACCTGCGAACGGACCGAAAATTCGCACGAACGTCAGAACCCCATTGACGTCTATGGGACTCGAACGTTCGAAATCAAAAATGCTCATTTTAAAGGCTAATTTGCATGGTATTGTCCTAAAAAGGGTTTGGGGACCCGGGTCCTACCCCAGGGGACATGTATCAATGCAAAAAAAACTTTTAAAAAACGGCCGCTTTTTCGGGAGCAGTGATTTGAATGATGCTTAAAGTAAAAAAAAAAGTGAAATATTCCTTTAAATATCGTACCTGGGGTGTGTCTATAGTATGCCTGTAAAGTGGCGCGTGTTTCCCGTGTTTAGAACAGTCCCTGCACAAAATGTCATTTTTAAAGGAAAAAATCTCATTTAAAACTGCTTGCGGGTTTAATGTAATGTCGGGTCCTGGCAATATAGATGAAAATCAGTGAGACAAACGGCATGGGTACCCCCCAGTCCATTACCATGCCCTTTGGGTCTTGTATGGATATTAAGGGGAACCCCGCACCCAAATTAAAATAAGGAAAGGTGTGGGGCCACCTGGCCCTATATACTCTGAAAAGCAGTATACAAGCGGTGCAAACAAGGCAGGGACTGTAGGTTTGTTGTTAAGTAGAATCTGTTTGTAATTTTGAACAGGTACATTTTTAACGTGTTTAGTTCCAGCCAAAAAATCTTTTTTAAGCTTTTTGGAAAACATAGGGAAGGGTTATCACCCCTGTGACATTTGTTTTGCTGTCTGTCCTCCTCTTCAGAAGATTTCACCTCACTTTTTGTCCCAATGACAAATGTTTTTTGAAAATTTGTTTTTTTTTTGTGGAACAAGGATTGGAAAGCATCAGTGGAAAGGAGAAATGTTTTTCCCATATTAACTCTTACAGGAGAGAATTTCCCTTCCTAGGGGTAGATTTCATCTCACTTCCTGTTGTCTCCTTCTGTTTGAAAGTAGGAGTCGTTTGTAAGTTAGATGTTTGAAAGTAGGGGCCTGCCCTATATACTCAGCAGAAATTTGGGCCTTAGGTGTTGTTGTGGCCACAACACTGTAAGCCCTCACAGGGCTCTGCTGTGAAATATTAGATCAAGAATTGTAATTACATGCCCCTGTTGAACAGGGGCAGAAAAATTGGGCCTTTGGTGGTGGTGCTGGTGGTGCTGGTGCCACAACACTGTAAGTCTTCACTCGCTCTCGGTGGGTGCAGAAATGGGCCCTGCTGTGAAATATTAGATCAAGAATTGTAATTGCATGCCCCTGTTGAACAGGGGCTGAAAAATTAGGCCTTAGGCACTGGTGCTGGTGCCACAACACTGCAACCTCTCACAGACACTCTAGTTGGAATGCAGGAACGAGCCCTGCTGCAAAGTATTGCATCAAAAATTGTAATTACACGCCCCTCTTAAACAGGGGCAGAAAATTGGGCCTTAGGCACTGGTGCTGGTGCCACAACACTGCAACCCCTCACAGATACTCTAGTTGGAATGCTGAAATGAGCCCTGCTGCAAGTATTGCATCAAAAATTGCAATTACACGCCCCTGTTAAACAAGGGCTGAAAAATTGGGCCTTAGGCACTGGTGCTGGTGCCACAACACTGCAACCCCTCACAGATACTCTAGTTGTAATGCAGAAACGAGCCCTGCTGCAAAGTATTGCATCAAAAATTGTAATTACACGCCCCTGTTAAACAGGGGCTGAAAAATTGTGCCTTAGGCACTGGTGGTGGCGCCCAGAACCAAAAATGTTCTTACAAGCTATCAGCATGATGATTGAGGAGGAAGAGGATAATTTCACAGGGATAGTCACTCAGCATCAGTATAGGCAGTCTTTGAAGGGATCTGAGATTTCAAAAAAAAATATTCGGTTACATCAGCATTCTGGTGCTTGGTAGCTGGTGGTGATCCAAGACTGATTCATTTTTATGAAGGTCAGTCGATCGACCGAGTCGGTGGACAGACGCACCCTGTGATCGGTTACAAAGCCTCCAGCAGCACTGAATGTGCGTTCCGAAAGAACGCTGGATGCAGGACAGGCCAGTAGCTCAATTGCGTACTGTGCAAGCTCTGGCCAATGACCCATCCCCAAGACCCAGTAACCCAGAGGATTTTCGGTGGGAAAGGTGTCCAAGTCAGATCTTGCCCCTAGGTATTCCTGCACCATGTAAAACAGACGCTGGCGATGGTTGCTGGAACCGATCATACCTTGGGGCTGCGGACCAAAAAATTGTCTGAACGCATCGGTCAGACGGCCACCTTCTCCACCCCTCCTTCTTTGACTGACCGAAGCCTCAGCAACACGTTGTCCAGAAACAGGAGTTTGTAACCTCCCAGTCTCTGGGAACGCGTTGCACAGACCTTTCTGCAAGGCCTCCCGAAGATGTTTCATCCTCTGCTCCCTCTGCGATGGCAAGATAAGGTCCGCAACCTTACCCTTGTAACGTGGTTTAAGGAGGGTTGCCAGCCAGTATTGGTCCTTCTCCTTGATACCACGAATACGAGGATCCTTACGCAGGCTTTGCAGGATCAGGGAGGCCATGCAGCGTAGGTTTGCTGAGGCATTCGGTCCGGAGTCCTCTGGGTCACTAAGGACGACATGGTCCGCAGCCACCTCCTCCCAGCCACGTACAAGTCCATGTGTTTCTTGGGACTAATCCCTTAAAGACTCCTGCTGATGCTGAGTGCCAGGCTCCACCTCCATACTGACACAATTTTCCTCCTCCTCCTCCTCCTCGTCCTCTTCCTGTGTGATCGGCGGGCATGCAGGAACACTGTCTGGATAAAGGGGGCCTTGAGAGCTAAGGAAGTCCTCCTCTTCCTGCCTCTGTTCTGCCTCAAGTGCCCTGTCCATTATTCCATGCAGTGTGTGCTCCAATAGGTGGACAAGGGGGACAGTGTCACTGATGCATGCACTGTCACTGCTCACCATCCTTGTGGCCTCCTCAAATGGTGACAGGACAGTGCATGCATCCCTGATCATGGCCCACTGGCGTGGGGAAAAAAAACCAAGCTCCCCTGACCCTGTCCTGGTGCCATAGTCACACAGGTACTCATTGATGGCCCTCTGCTGCGTGTGCAGCCGCTGCAGCATGGCCAACGTTGAGTTCCACCTGGTGGGCATGTCACAGATTAGGCGGTTCTTGGGCAGGTTAAACTCCTTTTGGAGGTCCGTCAGCCGAGCACTGGCATTATATGACCGGCAGAAATGCACACAGACTTTCCTGGCCTGCCCCAGGACATCCTGTAAGCCCGGGTACCTGCCCAAGAACCGCTGCACCACCACGTGAGCCAAACAGGGCACATGGGTCATTTGTCCCTGTCGGAGGGCAGAGAGGAGGTTGGTGCCATTGTCGCAAACCACCATTCCTGCCTTAAGTTGGCGTGGCGTCAACCACCTCTGAACCTGCCCCTGCAGAGCTGACAGAACCTCTGCCCCAGTGTGACTCCTGTCCCCCAAGCACACCAGCTCAAGCACCGCATGGCATCTTTTGGCCTGCGTACTTGCGTAGCCCCTTGAACGGCTACGGAGCACCGCTGGTTCCGAGGACAAAGCACAGGAAGAGGCCATGGAGGAAGAAGAAGAGGAGGGGGTGGAGGAGAGAGGTGTGTCACAATCATTAGCATTTTGGAGGCGTGGTGGCGGAACAACCTCCAACACTACTGCACCTTGTCCTGCATCCTTCCCAGCTGCCAGCAGAGTCACCCAATGCGCCGTGAAACTTAGGTAACGTCCCTGTCCATGCCTGCTGGACCATGAGTCAGTGGTAATATGCACCTTACCGCTGACCGCCCTGTCCAGTGAGGCATGGACATTGCCTTCCACATGCCGGTAGAGAGCCGGAATCGCCTTCCGTGAGAAAAAGTGGCGTTTGGGTACCTGCCACTGAGGAACCGCACAGGGGGCAGAGTCTACCAACTGAAAAGGCAGCAGTTGAAGTGCTAGCAATTTTGCCAAGCTAGCATTCAACCGCTGCGCATGTGGATGGCTGGGAGCACCCTTCTTTCGGCGGTGCAGCAGCTGGGGCAGGGAAATTTGCCTGGTACAATCTGACGTCGGTGTACCAAAAGCAGATTGCCCACAAGTACTTGGCTGTGACACACCTAATTCTACACCTTCATTCCTCTCAGTGCAGGTCTCAGAGAGGACTGAAGGTATAGTGGGGTTGGAGATCTCAGCTGATGAGGAGCAAGGAGAGGTCCTCTTTGTTCTTTGGTGTGGGTCTTTTAGATACGCTTGCCAACGAACTGCATGGCAGGTCAACATATGTCTGGTCAAGCATGTGGTACCCAAGCGGGAGATGCTTTGGCCACGCGAGATACGCTTGAGACATATGTTGCAAATAGCAGCGGTGCGATCTGATGCACTCGTCTCAAAAAAGGCCCACACCAAAGAACTTTTTGAATAACGCGCAGAGACTGCAGCGCCCTGCACATGTGGAGCTTTGGGGTGTGATGCAGTCAATGTGCTGCCCTTAGGCTGGCCCCTGGAGGGCATCCTGCCTCGTTGGTGATGTGCCGCCTCCTCCTCCTCCTCTTCCTCTCTCCTATCAGGCACCCACGTTGAGTCAGTGACCTCATCATCCTCTCCCTCCTCATCACTGGAGCAAACCTGGCAGTATGCTGCAGCAGGGGGAGCATGACTGCCAGATTGCTGTCCTTCTTGGGCACCCCCTCTGTCCGTGCTCATGTTACTGCCTTCATCGAGCTCAGTATCATCATCAGAGCCTTCCAAACTCTGGGCATCCTCCTGGAGCATGTACCCAACACTGTGGTCAAACAGTTCGAGGGACTCCTCAGGAGGACATGGTGGGGCTAGGGAAGGAGTCACTGATGGCATTGAGCCTGAGGGAAGAGGCCGCTGCTTTGCCAGACAAAGTACCTGGGCATGGGTGAGAGAGGATGAGGAGGATGAGGACGGCTTGGTCATCCACTCGACCAAGTCTTCCGCATGTTGCGGCTCAACCCGGCCAGCTGCCGAAAAAAAGGCCAAGCGTGTCCCACGGCCACGTGCTGATGAGGATGCACCGTCTCCACGACCAGCACTAGACACAGAGCCTGCTTGCCCTCTCTTATTGGCTTGTGACTGTCTGCCTCTCCTTCTTGGCCTTCCAGATATACTAATGGCCTGTAGCTGCACTAAGCAGCTATATGTATATATATATATATATATATATATATATATATGTACTGATACTGCAGCTAGCAAAATCAACTGCCTGCCTGTAGTATGAGAACACCACCAACCTTCTACAGGTAGCTTTAGGTGAACACTGTGCAGAGCTCGCAAAAAAATAACTTGTAGGTTTAGCTGAACACTGTGAGGTGGACGCACCACACTAATTGTAGTTTTAGCTGAACACTGTGAGCAGGACGCACAGCACTAACTTGTAGTTTTAGCTGAACACTGTGAGCAGGACACACTGCATTAACTTGTAGATTTAGATGAACACTGTGCAGAGGTCTCACTACACTAACTTGTAGGTTTAGCTGAACACTGTGAGCAGGACACACAGCACTAACTTGTAGTTTTAGCTGAACACTGTGAGCAGGACGCACAGCACTAACTTGTAATTTTAGCTGAACACTGTGAGCAGGACGCACTGCACTAACTTGTAGCTTTAGATGAACACTGTGCAGAGGTCTCACTACACTAACTTGTAGGTTTAGCTGAACACTGTGAGCAGGACGCACAGCACTAACTTGTAGTTTTAGCTGAACACTGTGAGCAGGATGGACCGCACTAACTTGTAGGTTTAGCTGAACACTGTGAGGTGGACGCACCACACTAACTTGTAGTTTTAGCTGAACACTGTGAGCAGGACGCACCCCACTAACTTGTAGGTTTAGCTGAACACTGTGAGCAGGACGCACCCCACTAACTTGTAGGTTTAGCTGAACACTGTGAGCAGGACGCAGCCCACTAACTTGTAGTTTTAGCTGAACACTGTGAGCAGGACGCACTGCACTAACTGTAAATAGTCTAGCTGCCTGACTGTGGTACTAATAGGATCAAAAGAACACCAGCAATTTTCTTCAGGTAGCTGTAAATACTGTAACAAGACAAGCCTGCCTGTCAGTAAGAAGATAACAGGAACGGATCTAGCTGAACACTGTGAGCAGGACGCACTGCACTAACTGTAAATAGTCTAGCTGCCTGACTGTGGTACTAATAGGTTCAAAAGAACACCAGTAATTTTCTTCAGGTAGCTGTATATACTGTAACAAGACAAGCCTGCCTGTCAGTAAGAAAATAACAGGAACGGATCTAGTTGAACATTGTGAGCAGGACACACTGCACTAACTTGTAGCTTTAGATGAACACTGTGCAGAGGTCTCACTACACTAACTTGTAGGTTTAGCTGAACACTGTGAGCAGGATACACAGCACTAACTTGTAGTTTTAGCTGAACACTGTGAGCAGGACGCACCGCACTAACTTGTAGGTTTAGCTGAACACTGTGAGGTGGACGCACCGCACTAACTTGTAGTTTTAGCTGAACACTGTGAGCAGGACGCACCGCACTAACTTGTAGGTTTAGCTGAACACTGTGAGGTGGACGCACCACACTAACTTGTAGGTTTAGCTGAACACTGTGAGCAGGACGTACCCCACTAACTTGTAGGTTTAGCTGAACACTGTGAGCAGGACGCACCCCACTAACTTGTAGTTTTAGCTGAACACTGTGAGCAGGACGCACCGCACTAACTTGTAGGTTTAGCTGAACACTGTGAGCAGGACACACCCCACTAACTTGTAGGTTTAGCTGAACACTGTGAGCAGGACGCACCCCACTAACTTGTAGTTTTAGCTGAACACTGTGAGCAGGACGCACCGCACTAACTTGTAGGTTTAGCTGAACACTGTGAGCAGGAGACACCCCAATAACTTGTAGGTTTAGCTGAACACTGTGAGCAGGATGCACCCCACTAACTTGTAGTTTTAGCTGAACACTTTGAGCAGGACGCACTGCACTAACTGTAAATAGTCTAGCTGCCTGACTGTGGTACTAATAGGATCAAAAGGACACCAGCAATTTTCTTCAGGTAGCTGTATATACTGTAACAAGACAAGCCTGCCTGTCAGTAAGAAGATAACAGGAACAGATCTAGCTGAACACTGTGAGCAGGACGCACTGCACTAACTGTAAATAGTCTAGCTGCCTGACTGTGGTACTAATAGGATCAAAAGAACACCAGTAATTTTCTTCAGGTAGCTGTATATACTGTAACAAGACAAGCCTGCCTGTCAGTAAGAAGATAACAGGAACGGATCTAGCTGAACACTGTGAGCAGGACGCACTGCACTAACTGTAAATAGTCTAGCTGCCCGACTGTGGTACTAATAGGATCAAAAGAACACCAGCAATTTTCTTCAGGTAGCTGTAAATACTGTAACAAGACAAGCCTGCCTTTCAGTAGGAAGATAACAGGAATGGATCTAGCTAAACTGAATACAGTATATATATATATATATATATATGCAACACCTGGGATGCATATATATACACAATACACTGTAAGTGCAGCTAACTGACTGACTGTTCTGCCTAATCTATCTAACTCAAATCAAATGACACTGTCTCTCTGTCTATCTCTTTCAACGCCGGAACACACACTACACAGGGCCACCGTGCAGGCGGCCTTATATAGTGTGGGGCATGTACTAAATCCCCTGAGCCATAATTGGCCAAAGCCTCCTTGGCTTTGGCCAATTACGGCTCTCTGTTCAGGCGGCGCTGTGATTGGCAAAGCATGCGGGTCATAGTGAATGCTTGGCCAATCATCAGCCAGCAATGCACTGCAATGCCGCAGTGAATTATGGGCCGTGACGCGCCACACGAATTTGGCGCGAACGGCCCATATCGTTCGCAATTCGGCGAACGGGCGAACACACGATGTTCGACTCGAACACGATGCTCATCCCTAGCCACCACTATTAGTTGTGTCAGCAGTGTGATAAAGAGAGATTATACGGATTATTGCTACATTCATCTATAATTACATGTGTCTCATTGATATATTGCATATACATAGGAATTTTATTATTGATATTTATATAGTTTTTTTTGCACTGAAATCATCTTATGTGCTCAGATTCATATTTGTATTTTGCACAGCGCCATGAGCGTTCATTGGTATTGATTTATTTGAACACAAGCTTATATTTGCACCTAGCAATTTTGCACAGCATCTTTAGCGTTTTTTTTACACGGTGGCATTTTTTAGCAATTTTTGCACAGATTATCGCACAGTGCTAAATTATCTATATTTATAATATTAAGTTGCGCTGATCACTTATTTATTTTATACCAATTTAGTGCACTCATACACTTTAGATCTAGCTGCAATACATTCACTTTGATAGTGCAAAGGACCTTACTTACATGTGTTCACAGATCTTACTGGACAAATATCCATGTCTCCACAGTAGAATAGAGAGATTCAAATACCCTTACCTGTCCTATCTGTCTTTGAAACAGGAATAAACAATAATCGTATCCCTGTCTCAGAGACCATAACATGCTGTTTTAGCAGACCAGAAACTGATTTTTTTCTTTTTTGGTACTAATTCCGATATTTGAAGGGCGCCAAAGAAAGCTAAAACAAAAGCAGTATTAAATAGCACAACCTCGAACTCTGAAGAACATACCAAGGTAGTAGTTATACACAACTTTATTAGTAACGGAATCTAAATAGGTCTCCTATTTTCCGGGAAAGAATGACTCTTCTTATATCCTTTAAGAGCCTGCTGAATGGAAAAGAATGCTGTACATGGAGATAAGTTTCTTAACTTAAAGAAAAATGATACCCCCACCAAGATTTTGGTAATGTGACTATAAGATAGCTCTGACTGCATTAAAGTGCATAGGAACATTTGAATATCTGTTTCAGAAGGAGAATCAAATTGTATGTCAAGTTCTTTAGCAAAGTTGGTCCACTTGTGCCATGCAGCTGATTATTCAGCACATTTACTATCCGCAACAGAATGTCTGATTGAATTTGCTAGAACTTCTAAATTAGACTCAATAGATGTTCTGGGCACGCGTGACCTTCCTTGTTCGCATTGGGCAAAAGTTGACAGAATCTGCATACCTGAAATCAAGACAAGGCGTCCGCAATTTGATTTTCCTTTCCTAGAACAAGTCTGGCTTTTAGCCAAATGTTAAATCTTAAGCAAAGAATTACTAAGTATCTAAGCAGTTTGACCCCAAATATGGATTTAGCTGACAAGCAATTCACAGCATATATAACTCCTTTTTTATCAGACTTAATCCGGATCCTTTTATTGGCTAATTCCTCACCCCATATTTCAAGAGCTAATACTAAAGGGAATACTTCCAATACTACTATGCTTTTGGTGGCTTTAATTGTCACCCATCTATCTGGCCACTTACCACAGCACCAGTGAGTCTTCCAAATTGCTGGGAATCCGCAAGAACCTGCAGCATCTGTATATAATTTAAGGTCTGATGAAAACACAAATTTCTCCTGAAAAAATTATCAACCATTGTATATATCAAAGAATTTCATCCAAACTAACGGGTCCTCTTTGAGGTCAGCTGTCAATCTGATATGCGAAAAAGGAGATTTCAGGCTGGACATAGCTAAATATAGGCGACAAGAGAATATCCTGCCAGCAGGCATGATTTTTCTCGCGAATGCCAATAGTCCTAATAATGATTGTAGTTCCTTTAATAAAACTTTTTTTTTTTTTTGCCAACAAACCAAGAAATCATTGCTTTAATTTTGTCAATTTGTGACACAGGTAACTGAAATTCAAATAACTCGGTATCTATTTTTGTACCTAAGAATTCTATAGATGAAGATGGAAGAACAGTTTCTCACTAGCTAGTGGAATACCAAAATGCTGGGTGACTGCACTAAACAGCTGTAGCATAAAGAAACAAAGAGGGAAATGAGCCGGACCGATGAATAAGAAGTTATCAAGGTAGTGTAATATACCTTCATAACCTGCTTCAAAAGATACCACCCACAATGGCGACCCTAGGGCAGGGGGGCAGAGGGGGCCCTGACCCCCCAACATTATGCTGGGCCCCACCATGTACAAAAAGGCAATTTCTTTTTGTTTGTATTTATATCGGATGTGCCGCATCTTACTCGGGCCACCGCTGGGGTAACACAGTCTCTATTGAGAGGGAGAACGTCCCCAGTCAGCTGATTCCTCCCCTCTCCCTCTGCTCGCTGACACTGCATAATGCGAGTGCTCACACTACCACGGCCGCCCGATCTGCTCCTTCCCCTGCATCCTCATTGGCAGGGAGAAGAGCGAGTTGCAGGAAGGACTCCACCAGGACTCTCAGTTACTGAAAAAACAGACTGATTTCTCCCATCCTTAGGACAGGAGAACCAGCCTGTAAATTCAAAGAGATGCCAGACCAGCGCTGTCAATGGCAGGGGCAGGACAGCAAGAGGAGGCTGGGGAACCCCACAGTGACAGAACACCAGGGCCAGACAACCTTTGCAACCCTGATAGTTCTCCCACTGCTTTGGACCCTTATATTTTCTTGGTATGCTGGTGACATATATCTCTTGTTCTCTGTCACCCTGGGGGGGGGCCCAATACAGTAGGAAGGGAGCTCACTGCAGAACATGTGAAAGGGCCGTTGTGGGATCATAGTAAAGGGGTAAAGGGCCCCAGGATAGATAGATATATCTATCTATCTATATATATTTTATCTATATATATATATATATATATATATATATATATATATATTTATTTTATTTTTTTTGCATTTTATATTGCCCCCCTATTTTCGTCCCTGTCCCCCCATGTGCCCCCCCTAAATATGAAAGCTGGAGACGCCACTGACCACCATTGAAAATATTAAGCAAATTTCTCCAAATAGGCGGCGGATATAGAACATCCCATAGAGAAGCACATATCAAAATAATAATTGCCCTCAAAATACATACCTAGGGAATTGAATACTGGATCAATAGGTAGTAGCCTAAAAGCAGACTTTATGTCTGCTTTAGCAAGCAGTGTACCTTTCCCAAATTTCCTGATCTGCTGAATAGCATCCTCAAACATGCAATAAGAGACAGAGGACATGCTCAGTGCTGTGCCTTTGCCTAGGCCGACAAGGCCTGGGCCTAGGGCGACACTTTGGGGGGGGGGTGGCAAAAAAGCCACTCCCCCCACCTCCTACTGCAAGAAAAAGGCCCTCCCCTCCTCCCGAGTCAGCTCATTCACTGTTGTGGCTGCTGGCTTCAGCGTTCAGAGAGCATCTCTCTCGTGAAGCATAGAGCGTGACAGTTCCACCTCCCCTCTGCACAGACAGGAGAGCAGAGAAAAAGCGAGCTGGTCAGCTTCTCCAGGTGCACATAGAATCACATCAGGGATCGGATTGTGGCTTCAGCAGATGGACCTAGTTACATAGTGTATATCTTTGAGGGGGTGAGAGTAAAATACCTATCCTCACAATCTGTCTCTCCAAACCTCATGCAGCTTATCTGTGCTCCAGCTTTCCAACTTTCTCCTATCCCCTGTTATCTGAAATACAACTCTGGTAATTAACCCTCAGTGTCCTTGCTAGGAGAGAACTGTGCTTCTTTTCTCTGCTACAATGAACTTATGTACACTGCTGCTTCCCTAAATGGTTAACTCTTTACATCTCAATATCTGCAAGCTAGTGTTTCTGGTATAAATGCTATTTAAAAACACCTTAGTGTCTGCTTGTTTATATTGGTAACCTTTCATAGCTACCTGTATGCTAATGCTGCCTTCTGACAGATGAAGAAAAGTGTAATTGCTCATTATAGATCAGTCTGGATTTTAGTGTCCATCCTGCTGACTACATTTAAGACTGACAGATATTTTTTTTACTTTTTTTGTGTTTTTTTACCTACACACAGGCCCGGATTGGCCATAGGGCAAACCGGGCAAATGCCCGGTGGGCCGGGGCCGCCGGGCTGCATGTTCTTGCTTGCAGGGCCAAGGCAGGCTGCTCTTTAAGCCCGCGCCAGTCCCTGAGCTTTCCGCGGCCGCCCGGCTGACAGTTCAGCTCAGCCATCGGCAACAGGGGGACGGAAACATGAAGGGGGGAGGAGCTAGAGGAGACACCTCTCCACGGCCGCCAGTATAGTTCAGCCGTTGGTGCTGGGGGGTGTGACCACGAAGGGGAGAGGAGTCTGCTGCAGCCGGATCAGAGAGAACGTAGGTAAGTGTGGCGCCCTGTAACCTGAATAGGAGGAGCAGTGGGGCGGCTGCATATAGAAGAATTATTCTCTCCATCTCCCTCCCACAGTCTCTGAATGCCTGCTTCTGCTCCTCTCCATCTCGCAGGCTGTCAGGTACTGCGGAAGGAAGATGGAGAGAATAATTCTTCTATATGCAGCCACCCCCACCGCTCCTCCTGTCCTGCTTATCTCTGCTGCCCCCACAGTGTTCTCTACCCCCCACAGTGCTCTCCACCTCCCCCATGCTCTCTGCTGCCCCTCTGCGCCCTCTGCCTCTCTCCATGTGCTCTCCACCTCCCACCCTGTGATATCTACCTCCCCCATGCTCTCCGCTGCCCCCTGTGCCCTCCACTTCTCCCCCAGTGCTATCGTGCCCCCCCTGTACTCTCCACCTCCCCCCATGCTCTACGCTGCCCCCCTGTGCCCTCCGCCTCTCCCCCTGTGCTCTTCACCTCCCCCAATGCTCTCCTCCCCCCCATTGCTCTCCAGCCCCCCCAGTGCTCTCCACCTCCCTTCTGTGCTCTCCACCTCCCCCCATGCTCTATGCTGCCCCCCTGTGCCCTCCGTCTCTCCCCCTGTGCTCTCCACCTCCCCCCATGCTCTCCACTGCCCCCCCCCTGTGCTCTCCACCTCCACTCAGTGCTCTCTAGCCCCCTGTGCTATCCAGCCACCGTGCTCTCCTCCTCCCTTCTGTGCTCTTAACATCCCCCATGCCCTATGCTGCCCCCCTGTTCCCTCCACCTCTCCCCCTGTGCTTTCCACCTCCCCCCATGCTCTACGCTTCCCCCTGTGCCCTCTGCCTCTCCCCCTAGGCTCTACACCTCCCCCTGTGCTCTTCACCTCCCCCCAATGCTCTCCAGACCCCCAGTGCTCTCTAGCACCCTCCAGGGCTCTCCAGCCCCCCTGTTCTCTCCAGCTCCCTCCTGTGCTCTCCACCTCCACCATGCTCTCCGATGCCCCCCTGTGCCCTCCACTTCTCCCCCCAATGCTCTCCAGCCCACCCAGTGCCCTCTAGCTCCCCCGTGGTATCTAGCCCCCCTGTGCTCTCCTCTTCCCTTCTGTGCTCTCCACATCCCCCATGCTCTATGCTGCCCCCCTGTGCCCTCCGCCTCTCCCCCTGTGCTTTTCACCTCCTCCCATGCTCTACGCTGCCCCCCTGTGCCCTCTGTCTCTCCCCCTGTGCTCTCCACCTCCCCCATGCTCTATGCTGCCCCCCTGTGCCCTCTGCCTCTCCCCCTGTGCTTTTCACCTCCCCCTGTACTCTCCACCTCCCCCATGCTCTATGCTGCCCCCTGTGTCCTCTGCCCCTCCCCCTGTGCTTTTCACCTCCCCCTGTGCTCTCCACCCGCCCCATGCTCTACGCTGCCCCCTGTGCCCTCCGCCTCTCCCCCTGTTCTCTCCACCTCCCTCCTGTGCTCTCCACCTCCCCCCATGCTCTACGCTGCCCCCTGTGCCCTCTACCTCTCCTCCTGTGCTCTCCACCTCCCCCTGTGCTCTTCACCTCCCCCCAATGCTCTCCAGCCCCCCCGTGGTTTCTAGCCCCCCCAGTGCTCTCCAGCCCCCCTCTTCTCTCCACCTCCCTCCTGTGCTCTCCACCCCCCCATGCTCTACGCTGCCCCCCTGTGCCCTCCGTCTCTCCCCCTGTGCTCGCCACCTCCCCCATGCTCTACGCTGCCCCCCTGTGCCCTCTGCCTCTCCCCCAGTGCTCTATAGCCCCCCAGTGCTCTCTAGCTCCCCCAGTGCTCTCCAGTCCCCCCTGTGCTCTCCCCCTCCCCCATGCTCTATGCTGCCCCCCTGTGCCCTCTGCCTCTCCCCCAGTGCTCTCTAGCCCTCCCAATGCTCTCCAGCCCCCTTGTGATCTCCACCTCCCCCGTGCTCTACGCTGCCCCCCTGTGCCCTACGCCTCTCCCCCAGTGATCTCCAGCCCCCCATTGATCTCCGCCTACCCCCTGTGCTCTCCACCTCCTCCCATGCTCTCTGCTGCCCCCCTGTGCCCTCCGCCTCCCCCCAGTGCTCTACAGCCCCCCCAGCAATCTCCACCTCCCCCTGTCCCCCCCGCCCCATTCTCTCCTGCCCTCCCTTGGCTCTACGCCCCACCCTGTGTTTTTGCTTCCCCCTGTGCTCTCCAACCCCCACCCCCTGTGCTCTCCAGCCCCTCCCTGTGTTCTCTGCCTCTCCCCTGTGCTCTCTGCCTGCCCATGCTCTCCGCCTCCCCCCACAGTGCTCTCCAGCCCCCCTGTGGTCTCGCCCCACCCCATGTTCTCAAAGTTCTTCCCTGTGCTCTCTGCCCCCCTGCTCTTTCCCTGTCCCCCTCGCCCCCTGCACCTTTGCCGGGTTTCCCCCCTCCCCTCTCCTGGGGGATCCGTCAGGATGGAGAGTGGGGAAGGGGCCGGTTAAGATGTCATGGGCTGCTCATTCCAAAATGCCCGGGCCTATTTTTTGTCCCAGTCCGGGCCTGCCTACACATGTCTCTATTCGGAGTGAACAGCGCAGTTTGCTGAAAAGGCCAATGATTTTGCCCTGCCTCCTTATGATCTATCCAATCTCTGTTGTGTCTGCTTCATCGGCTGCGTCCATACTCCACCCCCTGATGCGCACAAAGACACACTTTTTGTCTGTATTTTAAAGCAGAGTTCCATGCAAAAGTGGAACTTCTGTTTATCCATACCCCCCCCCCCCCAGGTGCCACATTTGGCACCTTTCAGGGGGGAGGGTGGAACAGGTACCTGTTTTTGACAGGAACCTGGCCCCACTTCTGGGAGATGGGGCTGTGGACCTGTCTCTCAGAAGTTTGGCCCCCTCCTCCTTCCTACGCCACCAGGCCAATTAGAAAGCGCATGTTTGGCACAGTAGGGAATCGGCTGTGAAGCCAAAAGGCTTCACTGCCAGGTTCCCTTAACAGTAATGGCGGTGGATGCACCCAACAGCCAATCCAAAGATCGGCTGGGGTACCGACATCGCTGGCTCCCTGGACAGGTAAGTGCACTGGTGAGGCTGCTTTGATGGGCACTGGTGAAGCTGCATTAATGGGCACTGGTGAGGCTGCACTGATGGGCACTGGTGAGGCTACACTGATGGGCACTGGTGAAGCTGCACTGATGGGCACTGGTGAGGCTGCATTGATGGGCACTGGTGAAGCTGCATTGATGGGAACTGATCAGGCTGCACTGACAGGCATTGGTGAGGCTGCTTTGATGGGCAATGGTGAGGCTGCTTTGATGGGCATTGGTGAGGCTGCGCTGAAGGGCACTGGTGAGGCTGCGCTGAAGGGCACTGGTGAGGCTGTGCTGAAGGGCACTGGTGAGGCTGCACTGAGGGGCGCTGATCAGGCTGCACTGATGGGCACTGATCAAGCTGCACTTGGTACCCACATTTAATGAGGAAGAGGTGGAGCCTAAAGAGGAAGGGGTGTGGTTTTACAGATGACAGGGTGGGTCTTAAACAGGAAGAGGTGTGGCATTGGCAGGAAGGGGTGGGTCATATTTAAATTAGGGGGTGCATGAGTTTAGTCAGGCCTAGGGCAGAACAAAACCTAAATACACCACTGGACATGCTAGCATCAATTTCATCATTTAAAGAGGTTCCTTTTGGGAATAATAGGTGGTGTATTAGGCAAAAAGAATTTGGCTCCTTCTTAGGTATGATCCCTAAAGGAAATATTCTAAAATTTACAAAGGGGGGGGGGGTAGATGAATAGACCAGCTATTCTACCGTCTTTGATTTCTTTATATAATTTGTCCTTAACTATTTGTGTGTAATTAGCCACCAACTTTAAATTGTTAACCAATTTGCACCCCTCACCCTGAAATACTGGCATAGGGAAACCTTTGGAGAAAACTTCATTTAAAAACTTGGCTGTCTCCTGGTCTGGATATATTTCCAACCATCGCTGCATGCTTGTTAATTTCACTGGTGTGTATGCTTTTTGTAGAGTTATCTCTCTGTGGGCCTTGAAAATTGGTATTCTTTTTGAAACACCTGAGTAAAGGGTGGGTTCCTGAACATTGTGAGCATTCATGCTTGGATTTACAAGAACCCCCCATTTACACTGGTTCTCGTTGTAAACAAAGCATTATCCTCTTTTATACGGGGACACTGTAGATTGGGGCTGCTGCCTAGTATATCCTGTTTTGTTTTTTGTGGCAATATCAGATTAAGCTACAACCCAACATCTTTATTACCCCATTTAATGATGGATATATTGATAACTTTTGTCTAAAGGATTCATCATACTGGAACCATCCTAGTCCTCCGAAACTCTTATAGGCCTCTAGTACATGTTCCATATGTTGAAAAAGCCCACTGCAATACTTGTGGTAACCAGTTATGGAAAGACCTCACCACTGGCTTTCTCCTATCATCCCTTTTTTATCCGATTTTGTTGCAGGATCTGTTGATATACTCTTTAACAGAAGGGAGTAAAGCCAAAATGTCCACAAATTGACCTTTCCAAATTTTGTTTTTAATCTGAGGAGAGAGGTAATACCCTAGCGGTGACATTTCACATGGCAATGTTTCCTTTAAACATGCCTCAGGAACCAATGAGCTAGTCATATTACGTTTGACCAGTAATGAAGTCTTATGCCGCGTACACACGAGCGGACTTTCTGGCATACTTGGTTCATCGGAAGAAGAGAAGAAGAGAAGAAGCTTAGAAGCCAAGAAGCCAGAAGTCCAGGCCTCCGCTGGCAAAAGAGCGGCATGAAGATAGCGGAGGAGCCGGCAGAAGAACCGGAACACCGGGAGCAGAGGTCGAACACCGGGAGAAGAGGCCAGAGAGAGTGGAGAAGAACCAACCGGACGCCGGGAGAGGAGGAACCGGAGGGACCCCCGAAGTCGGAAGAAGACCCCCGAAGCCGGAAGAAGACCCCCCCGGAGCTGTCTAATAAATTACTTTAAAAACCTGTGTAGTGTGTTTTATTATTGACACTTTTTCCCTAGATGAATGGGTAGGGGTACCATGTACCCCATATTCATTCACATAGGGTGGGGGCCGGGATCTGGGGGCCCTCTTATTAAAAGGGGCTCCTGGATTCAGATAAGCCCCCCGCCCGCAGACCCCGACAACCAACGGCCAGGGTTGTGGGGAAGAGGCTCTTGTCCTCATCAACATAGGGACAAGGTGCTTTGTGGTGGGGGGACCCCGCAGGGCGACCCCTCCCCCAAAGCACCCACCCCCATGTTGAGGGTATGCGGCCTGGTACGGTTCAGGAAGGGGGCGCTCGCTCGTCCCCACTCCCTTTCCTGACCGGCAAGGCTGCGTGCTTGGATCCGGGTCTGGTATGGATTCTAGGGGGGGACCCCACGCTGTTTTTTCAGCGTAGGGGGTTCCCTTTAAATCCTATACCAGACTTAAGGACCTGGTATGCCCCGCGACGGGGCTTGGAAGGTGTCAATCTCGGCGATAAAAGCGGCGAGATTCACTTCCTTCTCTAGTCCCGTCGTACCCGAGTCATGTTCAAAATGAACGGACTTGTCTGTGTGTTGGCAAGTCCGTTCATTCGGAAAGTCCGGCGGAAAGACCGTCGGACCAAGTCTGCTGGAAAGTCCGCTCGTGTGTACGAGACATTAGGATTACCATTAGCCATTGGGGAAGAAAGACTATTACTATTGCATACATCATGCATATAAACAGTATTCTTGTCTCATTAGACCATACATTTAGATAATTACTATTATCATTTACTGGAGTGTTAATACTATCAGCCCATTTATGGATTCCATAATGTCGCTAAGTGCATGTGATAACTTACCTAGACCACCAGGTGGCGCCGGAGCATTGATTTAAACTGAAGCAGCATTTGCTGCTCTTTATTGCTTCCAGTGGACTGCAACGGGATGTCTTGAACATTCACACAGACTTGAGCTTCTTGCTGTGTTACTAAAGCGCTGGGCGGAGCTAGCCTATCCAAGCCTCCTACAGCTGACACTGCCTCTGCCTTTCTCCTTGATGCCACTCTTCTCGCCTGCCCACCTCTGCTCCGGGTTGGGGATGGGCACAAAACCCTCCTCTTCTTCTTGTCCCTAAGGCTGGCTCACGTTAGTAGCCACTTCTTTCGGCGGCACCATGCTGGCATCTTCTAGCTTCGGGTTAGTGTGCAGTCATGTCGGTGGGCCTTGCTGGTGTTGTCTGCACTGTTGCGGGCTTCTTGTAGCTGGTCTGCCTCTACCCTGGGAACTTCCCAGCATGTGCTTGGCTCCTTGCACCGATTGTTCTTCTATTTCTTCTCCTAAGCCAGTCTTCCCTGCCGCTGTTCTGGGGTATTTTATAGTCAGGTCGGTAGCAACCCCTAAAGTATTATAGCTCTATTGAGGGAGCTTGTTGCGCCGACACTGACTGACTGACACTGGCGGGAAGATTCCTGTGAGTGGGCCAATGCCCCTTTTCCAGAACATTCCAAGGGGTCACATGACATTCATGTGACCTTGTTTTTCCCATCCCAAATCCCTTTAAAACTTCTTAAAGGGACCTTTCCCATTTTATAATATATATATATATGGTTTTTTTTATTAGCCAGGGAGCGGCCGCATGACCATGCTGTCAGGCTCAAAGCCTTGAGCCTTCTTAGTCCATTGTTGTTTTAAATTACTATTTCCTACTGTTGTCCTTTCTCTATGGCTCTCTCTCTCTCTGTTCCTCAACATCAGATAAAATGCATTCCTGTGCATCTTCCAGCACAAGTTGGAGAAGGTGTGCTAAAATAATTAAACAGACTCTTCCATGTCAATTTGTAGGGTAATGGCAGGATTAGCTGTAGAGGAGGAGGAAGAAGAGGGTGCATTTGCAGCTATTGATGAAAATGTGTAGCTCTGCATCTGGAGGAAGGAGGATGAGGAAGGTTTGGTTATCCACTCCATGACCTCTTCCACATGCTCTGGTTGTGTTGCATGCCCACTGCCAGAAAGAAAAGCATGCTTTGCCTCTCAAAAGGTGTGGCTCAAGCACACCGCTACTAGCTGAATGTGAATAATCTTTGCCTCTACCTTAAGGCCTCCCAGTCATGATAATTACACAGGATTGCCAAACTAACAGCTACGGAAATATAGGGACAGAGCATGTGGTGATTTGGTTCACTAAACTGTACTGTACTGCACCAGTATGTGGTGATGTGCTGCAAACAAAGAGCAGTTTTGCCTGTGTCAGCAACAAGTTCACGTTACTGACGCCATGAAAAAAAAATAAAAGATGGTAGCAAAATTATATTGAAAGAAAATAAACCTTCCTTATATACAAATAAATCCTATCAGAAAAAATATTTAAAGTGGAAGTAAAGTTGTTTTTTTTTAATTAAATGGCTGACAGGCAGGGTATTTATGACAGAAGAGACCCTATTCGTCTCTGCCATAAATGCATCCTTCTGCCTGTCAACTGTCATGTTCACTGAGCCGCGCATACGCAGCTCAGCAAACATTTACAGCCCCGATCGGCCCCCAATCTGTGCCGCGGCGATGTGATCCCTGTGCACATACACGGGAGTGGCGTCATCGTGGCCTGGCCTATCAAGTAGCAGAAGGCACGGGACTCGGAAGGATGACAGGGTGAAGATGGAAGCGCTGGGGGCCCGTCGAATCGGTCCTAGCACTGTGCTGGAGGACACCATATGATAGGTAAGTCTGCCATAATATTCTAATATGCTGTGCATACTAGTACATTATGGAATACCCACCTAGAGGGTCTTAAAAATAAAAAAGACCCCAATAACAAAAAAATCCAGGATGGCAGCAGCTAAACAGTAGCAGTAGTTGTGGCTGTCACACACAAAAAGGTCTTAAAAAGGACTATTGGGTTTTTGCATTATGAACACAAAGGGTGGGACATAGTAATATGTTACCCACTACAATGCAATTCACAATGGAGGGGTAGTACACTACACACTATGTAGCTTACCGCACTGCAATTAATTGTAATGCATCACAATACACTGTAGATTGTAGAGCACTACCTCGTGCTATGCTAGCGCTCCTATTCTATATGGTAGCGCTCTTATTCTGATCACACATTTAAAGACACATGCACTTTGAGAGCAGGAACCCATTTAGTTAATGTTCACATATTTATTCATTTGTCAGCTTACCTTTATTTAAAGTCACTCATTTAGCGCAGGAATTCACAGGTGTGTTACACACATCCACTTACTCATCCCTCACTGTAGATTGTAAGCTCAGTGTAAATTGTTGACGCTACATATCTGTAATAAATCAAATTCATCATTAGATAAAGCACTGAAATATACAGTAAAGCTTTGTATTTAGCCATATAAAGCAGTAATTATCTCTCCCTGAAAACACTGGGGTTGATTTACTAAAACTGGAGAGTGCAAAATCCGGTGCAGAGATGGATGGTAGCCAATCAGCTTCTAACTTCAGCTTGTTCAATTAAGCTTTGCGAAAAAAAAGCCTTGAAGCTGATTGGTTTCTGTGCAGAGCTGCACCAGATTTTGCATTCTCCAGTTTTAGTAAGTAAACCACACTCTGTCAGCTGTCTCATTCTCCAAACACTGACAAAAGGCTGCTGGGAACCCTGACCCTAAGGAGAAAGGTGGCACATTTGAAAGCCTCCATGATTAGCCTTCTACATCACCTGACCAAAGGTTAGGAAATACATGACTGATAATTGGTTGCTATGGTGGAGAACGGTTGCATTTGAACCCAAAGCTCATCCCTAGTGATTATTGACTTTTATAAGTCTCTATGGCCTTAGACTCATGAACACACTTTTTAATGACCATTTGGCTTTTCATTGTTTTAAAGAGAAATACTGTATGGATATGAATTCATTAATAAGAGACATTCTTTCCTCAAAAACAGCAAAAACAACTAATAGCCTATTTCATTTAACATGTTGTACAAGAACAAAGACCTTATATAGATTACATTTTTGCGCCATAGTCAGATTTGCCCTAATGTATATTTGTCCACATCTGTTGAGCACTAGCCTATTTATATTTGTAAAAAAAAAACATATTTATATGAATATGTGCTTTATTAAATTGTAACTCCACTTTCATGCAAAAAAACTATAGAAAATAAAAAATATTAATAACATAGTATACAGTATACTTTGTACAGTTGCTACACAAACCCTATATTGTAATTTAATGTTACTAAAATTACGTCTCCTCAGTCTGCAGCTGTATTTGTTCTGTAATACTCATTGCAATATGGCTACCTGGAGGTGTTCTGTACTGTTGGTACACAGAATGCCTGTGTACTAACAGTACAGGATAACAGGGGTAAAATGAAATGCTGAGCCTGGTGTGGTTGTACTGTGAGTCTGCTTAGGGCAGACCAGACTGGGCTTCTTGGTCACCCTGTGCCCCTAATAGACACAGGGACACTTACACATAGGAGGGGCCTGGGGAGCTGAACAAGGAGTTTCCCAACCTCTCTAAGGTAAGCTGGGTTCCACAAGTCCCCCGCCCAAAGTGACTCCCGTCACAGTAATGTTCTCTATGAGCTCCCAAACCTCTCTCTTTCCCTCTTACATTTGTTTGTTTGGAATGAGCAGCAAAGGTTAATTGCGGTCATGTCCACTACTCTGTGCACACTATAAATCCTATAGCCCATAGTCCCTAATTCATCCTGGAAGCAAGTAATAGGGGTTGGCTACACTTCTACATACCATGGACCGTGGAGAATGAACATCTAACAGGAAGTCAGATCCCAGCAGCAAAATATTTGAATTTGAAGATTTGGAGGATGCTGAGGGCAATAGAAGGAACATTTTTGAGTTAAGAAGTTAGGTGTCCACATCATACTTTTGTCACAGAGACCAGCTGATCTCTACAAAAAACAGCGCTCAAACAGTGAAAACCATCACCTTTGTATTTCAAACATGATCTGACTAAAGTGTAAAAGTAAATGTAGAACAACTGTGCTGGCAAAAATTCCCCCTTCAGGGAAATCATTGAGCCTTAAGAGGTTATTTTTTTTTTAAATGAGAACATGACTACAGGCAAAACTCAAAATTCAGCAACAAATAGGTCACAACAATAGCAGAATAACTGTGGTTGCATTTTGCTTTTGCATACATTGTGACTTGTTGAAACTGCAAAGGTATGTGTATCAGGCAATGCTAGATATTTCAGACTATGTTTTCTAGCTAGAAATAAATATATCCAAATCAAAACAGGTAATAGAAACTGAATTTTAAAGAGTGTTTTAACCCAACCACTAAAATCTACAATCACTAAAATCTACACTGCAACATGTTAAAGCTGAACTCTTGCCTTACCTTCAGCCTTGTGCAGACTCCTCTCCTTAACTAAAAAAAAGCTTAGTCTAATTTAATGTAGCCTTTTCCTCCCCAACCTGCCTGTCCCTGGCCTGCATTCATTGGATTTCTGTTCTTTCAATCTCAGCATTTCATTCCTCCAGGCTGACAACCACCTATTAAGACATTTTAATATTTGCATAACTCATTCCAAGAGCCAGCCTGCTGCATGAATCAGGACTTGATAGGATAACCTAGGCAGGGTGCTGTGAGGTTTTCAGGAAGCTAAACACAGCAGTACCCTACCATTCCCCCACACCAGCTATGATCTGCTTTCATTGCACAGCAAAGCACAGAGAGCCAGCGATTACATCACTTGGTCTAAAATAGGGTATGTAATTGAAACAAAAAAGTTTTATTTCACACTTTCATTAGCATGTTAACGGGGTGGGGATGGGGTGTAGGAAAGGTAAAAAATAAATTGATTTTAAACTTCTGCCTGTCAGAAACCATGAATCAGACTGAGACAGAAGTACAGTTAAATCTCACTTGTTTAATAATATTAATTAAAGGTAAAACAGAGTTAACATAGTCAAAACATAGCCAGAGTTCAGGAACCGGAACGGATAGTCAGACAAGAAACAAAAGAAGAGCACACACCGCTCCAGGCAAATCTTCAGGTGCAAATGGATGACAGGTGCAGACCCCGGCTAACCACCATCCAATACGAATAAAATGAAGAAATGCTCGCACTCTGAATTTCCAAAAAACTTGCTTGATGTACCTTTATTGTCACAAGTGTATCAGACAAACACAGGACAAGCAGTTAAAACTTATACTTATATAACTGCTTGTCCTGTGTTTGTCTGATACACTTGTGACAATAAAGCTACATCAAGCAAGTTTTTTGGAAATTCAGAGTGCAACCATTTCTTCATTTTATTCGGATAGTCAGACAAGCCAAAATGTCAGGGAGCCAGAGATAAGCGTAGTAGAAAAGCAAGCAGGATCTGGAGCCAGAAGGAATGTCAGCGAAGCAAGTCTTTAACATATGACCAAGACGAAGGAAGAGATCATTTGGGCTGGATGGCTTAAGTAGGCAGGACTGACAAGCAGGATATCATCAACAGGTGAGTCACTGTGGAGAGATAGGAGCTGGCAAATAGCCGACAGCTGAGCAGTCAGCTCAGAGAAGGAAGGGCTGAGCCCAGCCCTGACAGTATCCCCTCCTCAATGACCCCTCCCCCTCAGAGGACCACCAGGCTTGAGTGGAAAACGTCTATGGAAAGCACGGAGGAGGACAGGGGCATGTACATCCAAGGATAAGACCCAAGAGCGTTCCTCCTTTCCAATGCACCAGGTACTGTAATCGCCCACGGAACCTACGGGAGTCAACAATGGACTGTACTTCAAACTCCTCATGGTTCTCAACCTGTACAGGGTGAGGACGAGGCACAGAGGTGGTAAAGCGGTTGCAGACCAAAGGTTTTAATAAGAAGATATGAAATAAATTTGAGATACGCATATTAGAAGGAAGGTTTAATGCATAAGCCACTGGGTTAATCCTGCGAAGAATACGGAAAGGCCCAAAAAACCAAGGTGTGAACTTCAGAGAGGGAACACGAAGTTGGAGGTTGCGAGATGACAGCCAGACCCTGTCTCCAACCTCGTAGGAAGGCGCATGCAGGCGTCTGCGGTCAGCATTGAGTCTGTACCTATCATTAGCATGTTGCAAAGCCTCCTAGACTTGTGCTCAAGTGGAACAAAAACCACGGAGATGTTCCTCTAACGCAGGAATACTCTGCGGAACAAATGAGTCAGGCAACACGGAAGTTTGGAAACCATAGTTCACCATAAACGGGGGACAATTGGGAAGCAGAATTCACGGCACTATTGTGAACAAACTCCGCCCACGGTAAGAGGCCTGACCAGTTGTTATGATGGTCAGAAATATAGCAATGTAGGAATTGCTCCAAGGACTGATTGGCTCGTTCTGCTGCCCCATTAGACTGCGGGTGAGAGGAGAAAGCAAGCTGAATTTCCAACTGTGCACAAAAGGCTCGCCAGAACCGGGACACAAACTGACTACCCCTGTCCAAGACAATCACCTTGGGTAGCCCTATGTATGAAAGATCTCCTGAGCAAAAATGGAAGCCAGTTCCTTAGAAGTGGGCAACTTCTTAAGTGGAATACAATGAGACATTTTCAAGAACCGGTCAACCACCATAAGGATAACTGTGTTGCCCCGGGAGTTGGGTAACTCCACAGTGAAATCCATAGACAGGTGTGTCCAGGGCCTCCCTCCAATGTGTTTGGGTTGTAGGAGGCCCACTGGAAGGTGTTGTGGAGTCTTCCTCTGAGTACACACGGAACAGGCAGCTACAAAGGCATGTAGACTAGGTCACCAGAATTTTTGGGAAATGGTCCAAAAGAGTTGATTCTTCCCAGGGTGCCCAGCAGCCTTGGGAGAATGGTAAGTATGGAGTACGGCAGTACGGAGACTCTCTGGGATAAAGCAGCGGTCACAAGGTTTCTCAGGAGGAGCATCGACCTGAGCAGCAAGAATTTTGTCACCCAAAGGAGAAGTGAGACTGATGTGAACCGTAGCCAGAATACGATCAGGAGGAATCTTGGAAGTAGAGGAAAATTGTTGTGACAAAGCGTCAGCCCTTACATTCTTCGTACCGGGTAAGAATGAGACAATGTAATTGAAACTAGAAAATAAAAGAGCCCATCACGCCCTTCTTGGAGATAGGCGTTTAGCCTCAGACAAGAATGTGAGATTCTTATGGTCAGTAAGAATGAGAACCGGAACAGTGGTGCCTTCGAGGAGATGTCTCCATTCTTTCAGGGCTAAAATGACCGCTAATAGCTCTCTGTCACCAATTTCGTAATTGCACTCCACAGGTGACAATTTCTTGGAAAAAAAATGCACAAGGAGGCATAGCGCTCTCAGAGGTAGAATGTTGGCGCCCTTCTGTTGGGACAGAAGGGCGCCAACTCCAGTCTCAGAAGCATCAACCTCAAGGATAAAAGGTAACATAGGATCAGGATGTGCCAACACAGGAGCAGAAACTAAGGCAGCCTTGAGACTCTCAAAGGCCTTAATGGACTCCGGAGAGCAACACTGTGGGTTACCGTCCTTTCTGGTCATATCAGTCAGGGGCTTGACCAGAGACGAGAAGTTACGAATAAACTTCCTATAATACACCCTGTTCCAAATTATTATGCCAATTATATTTTTTTCATTTACCTAAATAATTGATGTAAACAACAGTCAGCATAATTCTCATGTTATCAACTATTAAGAGTACAATTCAAATTTTATTGAACAAACCTCCTAATGATAACAGTTTTTATTTTTCAAAATAAAAAACTTACAATGCATTGTTCCAAATTATTACGCACAGTAAGTTTAAAAACACTTTATAGGTTGTAAAGAACTGAAAATTGTCATTTGTTGTGTTTGCAGCATATTTACTGAAATCAAAAGCTATTTCAATCAAACGTTGAACAACATTTTAACTTTTTAAACATTTTAACAGGTCACGTTACATTTTAACATAAGACCCCTTATTTGATAGCAGCTTCACAAGTCTTGCATCCACTGAACTTGTGAGTTTTTGGACAGTTTCTGCATGAATTTGTTTGCAAGATGTCAGAATAGCCTCCCAGAGCTGCTGTTTGGATGTAAACTGCCTCCCACCTTCATAGATCTTTTGCTTGAGGATGCTCCAAAGGTTCTCAATAGGACTGAGGTCAGGGGAGGATGGAGGCCACACCATGACTTTCTCTCCTATTATCCCCATAGCAGCCATTGATGCAGAGGTATTCTTTGCAGCATGAGATGGTGCATTGTCATGTATGAAGATGATTTTATTACGGAAAGTATAGTTCTTCCTTCTGTACCAGGAAAGGAAGTGGTCAGTCAGGAACTCCACATACTTTGCAGAGGTCATCTTTACACCTTCTGGGACCCTAAAAGGGCCGACCAGCTCTCTTCCCATGATTCTGGTCCAAAACATGACTCCGCCACCGCCTTGCTGACATTGCAGCCTTGTTGGAACAGGGTGGCCGTCCACCAACCATTCACTACTCCATCCATCTGGACCATCCAGGGTTGCACGGCACTCATCAGTGAACAGGGCTGTTTGAAAATTAGACTTCATGTACTTTTCTGCCCAATGCAGCCGTTTCTGCTTGTGAGCATTGGTTAGTGGTGGCCGAATGGAAGGTTTATGCACAGTTGCAAGACTCTGGAAGACTCTACGCCTTGATGTCTGTGGGACTCCAGAGGCACTAGCAGCTTCAAATATCTGTTTGCTGCTATGTAATGGTGTTTTAGCAGCTGCTCTCTAGATACGATGCATGGATCTGTCAGAAATCTTCCTCAATGTGCCTTTATCTGCACGAAACCCATCTGTGCTCTAAATCAGCCACAAATCTCTTAATAGTGCGATGATCACGCTTACGTTTTCGTGAAATATCTAATGCTTTCATACCTCGTCCAAGGCATTGAACTATTTCACTCTTTTCGGCAGCAGAGAGATCCTTTTTCTTCCCCATATTGCTTGAACATGGTGCTCTGCTTAATAATGTGGAACACCCTCCTTTAGTAGTTTTTCCTTTAATTGGGCTCACCTGGCAATCTAATTATCACAGGTGTTTTCAGTGATCAAAAGAGCCCTGAGACACAATGCCATCCATGAGTTAAACTGAAAAACAAAATATTTAATCTTTGTGACACTGAAATAGAATTTGCATAATAATTTGAAACAGGGTGTAGTTGGCAAAGCCAAGAAAACGCTGCAGAGGCCATAAACCCATGGGTCGGGGCCACTGTAGGACTGCTGAAAGTTTCTCTGGGTCCATCGAAAAACCAGCAGTGTAAATAACCCAGGAATTTAACCTGTTCATGATGGAATTCACATTTCTCCAACTTACAATAGAAATTGTTCTCTCTTAGTTTCTGAAGCACATGACAGACATCTGTGTGGTGGCTCTCTGGGGACTTGCAAAATATGAGGATATCGTAGAGATAAACCACCACATATAACTGCAACAAATCTCTGAGGACATCGTTAATAAATTCCTGGAAAACTGCCGGGGCATTTTAAAGGCCAAAATAATCAATACAAGGACTCAGTTCACCACTCTTCTTCTTCACAAAGAAGAAACCAGCAACAGCAGGAAACGAGGATTTGCGGATGAAACCTCAAGAAAGTGCGTCTGCAACATACTCTTCCATGGCCTTATCCTCCATGACCAACAAAGGGTAAACCCAGCCAGGAGGGGGTATGGCACCAGGTTGAAGGTCAATCATACGACTGGTGTGGAGACAAACTACCGGCCTGACCTTTGTTAAAGACATTGCTAAAATTGCGGTACTCCTCCGGCAGAGAGGAGAGAGAAAAAGTGCACAGGACCTTGGCTACCTTCTGGAAGCATGTCTTACTGCATTGTGGCGACCAGGAGAGAACCTCAGCACGGAGCCAATCAAAAGAGGGAATGTGCCTCTGTAACCAAGGATAACCAAAAACCAGCGGAAAGAGGTGAGGAAATAATTTGGAATTGGATTATCTCACGGTGAAGAGCACCTACGGCCATGGACAACGGAACAGTCTCATGAGTCACATGGGCAGGCTGTAGAGGTCTCCCGTCAAGAGCCTCAATGGCAAGTGGAGTGTCACGCAGCTGCAGCGGAATAGAGTGCTTCCATACAAAGGCAGCATCAATGAACAGGCCTGCAGCCCCAGAGTCGATTAGGGGGCTGTATCTCGACGGATGACTCAGCCCAAGAAAGGGTAACCAAAACCAGGGGCTTATCCTTCTGGATAACTGGGGATGAAACAATGCCACCTAAGGTCTGTCCGTGACAGGACCTCAAGGTTGTGGCGTTCCCTGAATGGGTAGAACAAGCCTTGAAAAAGTGACCTGCCTGGCCACAATAAAGACACAATCTCTTCCTCCTCCTAAGGGTTTTCTCATCCTCAGAGAGATGTGTGAAGCCCAAGTGCATGGGTTCATCTTCACTGACCGACTCGGTACCAGGAGGCATGGGAGGAGAGGGAGGCAAGGGTGGGACTGCAAAGCTTGAAGACAAATATACAGAAGGCTTCCACCAGTGGTCCTTAAAAGAGAGTCTTTCTCTGAGTCTGGAGTCAATGAGGATGGCAAACGTGATAGACTTCTCCAGCTCATTGGGTATATCTCAGGCTGCTATCTCATCCTTGATGCTATCTGAGAGACCATGAGAAAAAGCAGCCACGTGCCTCATTGTTCCAAGCAACCTCTGCTGCCAGAGTACAGAATTCAATGGCATAATCGGCAACAGTTCTCGTACGCTGTTTGATGGACATGAGGCACTTTAAAGGAAACCACAAACGCAGGGTAACTCAAGACAACAGATTTTTGGGTCTCCCATAGAGGGCTTGCCCAGGCCAAGGCTCTCTCAGAAACAAAGATATCATGAAAGCTACTTTGCTTCTGTCCGTGGGAAATGCCTGGGGCAGCATCTCAAAGTATATCTCAACCTAGTTGAGAAACCCTCTGCATTGGACTGGATCGCCCCCAAATCGCTGGGGAAGCGGAGCAGAACCAGACATACTTCTTATAGAGGTAATACTTGAGGCGGTGCCTGCACAGAGACGAGCAGCAGCAGGGATGGCTTGCAACACAGGTTGTACTGGAGCAGCCACAGTGGGAGATTCCAGGTGAGCCATGCTACTCAGGAGCATTTGTAACGCCATGGCAAACTGATCCATGCAGTGATCCTGCTCATCCAATCTGGAAAAAATATTACCAACAAGTGGATTGACTGCATCTTCTGAATTCATGGCCTTCAACTACTGTCAGAAACCATGAATCAGACTGAGACAGAAGTACAGTTAAATCTCACTTGTTTAATAATAATAATAATAATAAAATGTAAACAGGTTAAACATAGTCAAAACATAGCCAGAGTTCAGGAACCAGAACGGATAGTCAGACAAGCCAAAACGTCAGGGAGCCAGAGATGAGTGTAGTAGAACAGCAAGCAGGATCTGGAGCCAGAAGGAATGTCAACCAAGCTGGTCTTTAACAGGAACACAGGAGAGAGTCTCTAGAGATATGACCAAGGCGAAGGCAGAGATCATCTGGGCTGGACGGCTTAAGTAGGCAGGACTGACGGGCAGGATATCATCAACAGGTGGGTCACTATGGAGAGATAGGAGCTGGCAATTAGCCGACAGCTGAACAGCCAGCTCAGAGAAGGAAGGGCTGAGCCCAGCCCTGATACTGCCTTAATCTAATTTCACAAATAAAACATAAAACTTTTTTATATCAACAAACATTATGCAGACATACTCTTTTTACTATTACTATTTTACTATTACTGTTTTAGTATTAGAAAACGTGCCCGAAGAAATGCTATGCAACCATCATTGGAGCACATTTATAGTATGTAGACAGGAAATTCCTGCAAAGAGGTTTCAGGAGATCAGTAGCACCTATGCTTGTCTCCCCTTTTCTGGCCAACCAGGATGCATGCTCAGATTAGGGTCTGGTATGGATTTTGAGGGATGCCCCACATTTTGTTTTTTGCATTGGGTTTCCTCTAAAAATCCATATCAAATGTGTACTAAGTATAAAATTGATGCGCTTTAAATAAATAGTGCACAATATGCTGCTACGACTAAGCTAAAATCCAGGAATAAAAAATGCATACATGTGAATAAAATAGATAAATAATTATGGTGCTAATACATGTGTTAAAATAGCCAAAATAAATCTTCAAATTGGTGATGTCACGGTGAATATAAATAAATAATAATGACACTCAGATTACAATGTCCAGATAGAGATAAATAGTGGGGGAAAGTAAAAATAATTAAACAGTTCCTTCCCTTAATCCAGATTGATTGACTCACTGGGTTAGATCGTTTGTATCAGGATATTTAGTTTTTCTCGGATCCCACTTTAGCCATAATACTGCTGATGATTCGGCTCTCAGGATAAAGGTTTTATGCAAAGCAAGCAAAGAAAAAATAGATCATTGTGCAGTGAACTTACTAGATAGTGCACAAGCAAAACAGGGACAAGAGATACACTCACAAACTCCCGGTCTATTAGAAGCATTCAACTATGCAGATTGCAGTCAGCCGCTGTGGACGAAGTTTCCCATAGAGAAACAGCTGCTGTTAACCTTCAGGTGTATTGCAGCACTGAACGTCCTAAGCTCCTCCCACGCGTTACATCACTGACACGTGACTTTTTCAAGGATAAACACAGGAAGCCACGGCCTCTGTATTTAAGTCCTATGGCATTGTGGTTACCATGGAGACAGCGCTGTGTTCATTGGATCATCATACTGCTTTCTGCTACTAATGACATGTAAATATTTTGGCTTAAGCCTTATTTAATTGTTTTACAAATTGTTAAAAGGGGAACATATATTTATAAATACAGGTTTGCAAACAAATATAGAACACTTCCAGATAAAGAATAAGAACATAAAAATGGACCTAATTAGTGCGGTCACGAAACTCCCTCCAGTGGTAAATAGTGTTACTACACATTCAATGTTAACACATCAGATCGCATGTCATTACATACTGGGATGGATAGCAAAATCACTAATATGTATGTGCACTTCCGCAAGTAAAAAACCAATTGATCCACATTGTGTAGTTACTAGCAACATATTGGATAGGCCAGTATTACACTCACATCCACTAGTGAAAGTTATATAAAAAATATAAAAATATTAAAATAAAATATTAAGGTTACATTGTTGCGCCACTAGTTCACCATTGCAACAATGTTTCAAAAAAAAAATTATATAGAAAAATTTAATTAAATAAATTAAAATACATGATTGACTAGATGCACAACCCAAATATTTGATACTATACACTCATTTACAGTAAAATCAAATATATGATCCCTATGATATTATAAAAAATAAATAATAAAAATTAATTTTATTTAAAATAAATACTAAATTATAGACTATCGTTATTATGATATTAAGTGTAAAGAGACAAAAAATTTACGTACCAATTAATACCAACGAAATAAAAATTGAAATTAAAATTTAAAAATTAAAAATTAATATATATGTAATAAATGTTTAAAAATTAGTAAGGCATGTCTTGAGAGTATCACAGAGTATTAAAAATCTGATATGAAGCAACTAAGATCAAATCCTATGTTTAAGCCATTTGGCGCAAGAGTCCCCATCTGGAATATCCATTTAGACTCGCTTTTACTGAGTTCCCTTATCTTATTTGAGCCTCTCCAATGTGGCTTGTATTTCTGAATCGCCCAAAATTTCAACTGTTTGGGGTCACTATTGTGGTGCATAGCAAAATGTCTGCAGACATTATGCTTAGGGAAAGATTTTTTGATGTTCTGGATATGTTCCCTTATGCGTTTCCACATAGGCCTCTTGGTTCTACCAATATATTGTAGTGAGCATGAGCATTGTAAAACATATACTACTCCTTCCGTCCTGCACGATATAAAGTCCTTAATAGTATGTTCATTGCCAGTACTTGTTGCTGTGAATTTATTACACTTTTGCCCATTTTGTTGGGTATTGGTGCAAGCGTAACATCTTTTACAGGGGAAGAACCCTTTCCCCTGGAAAAAGAATAATTCCGTCAATCTTTTGGGGGGTTCCGGGACATTTTTGGCAATTAGATCCCTTAATGTGGGGACTCGCCTATAAATGAAGCGAGGCTTATCCGGTAGAATATTGCAGAGAGTTTTATCTGATTTTAAAAGAGGCCAATGTTTTCTGATGATTCTTTCCATTTTCTTATGTTGAATGCTGTAGTCCATTATCAGTGGTATATCGTTATTATCTTTATTATCTTTGATTTTATCCTGGATCAGCAACTCCCTTGGGGTTTGATTAATCTCCTTGATTTTTTCTGCTATGAATTCCTTGCTATATCCTTTGTCTTCAACTTTTTGTCCCATCAATTGTGCCTGTTTTAGATATTCATTATTGTCTGAGCAATTTCTTCTTAGCCGTATGAATTGCCCCTTGGGGATATTGATAAGCCATGGTTCATAGTGACAACTGTTCACTGGTATGTAGCTATTTCTTTCCACTGTTTTAAAATAGGTTTTAGTACTAATGGAATTGTTTACTAGCTGTATTTCTAAATCTAAGAAGTGTACTATTTTTTCACTTATTTCGTATTCAAGCTTGATGTTCTTTTGATTGATATTTAATTGGTTAAAAAACTGTATTAAGCTAGATTCGTCACCTTTCCATATTACTATACAGTCATCAATGAACCTTTTGTAAAGCACAATATTGTCTGGGGTATTTGAGAAGATTGCCTCATCCTCCCACTTGGCCATAAAAACATTGGCCACACTTGGAGCATACTTAGCTCCCATTCCAATCCCAGTTAATTGTCTGTAGTAGTTGTCCTTATACCAAAAGTAATTGTGCTGTATTCCAAACGCCAGGCTTCTTAAAATAAATCTTTTTTGTTTGGATATGAGATGGCTGAATTTGTCCATAGCCCATTTGGATGCTTCTATTGCATCACTATGATCGATAACTGTATATAGCGAAGCTACATCCGCAGTTGCAATGATATATTTTTGATCTTGTTTTAAGTCAAGGGAATCCAGTATTTGTATCAAGTGTTTCGTATCTCTCAGAAATGCGCTAGTTTGAGATACTAACGGCTGTAAGAATTTATCGACATATTCACCTATCCTGGCATTGATAGATTGAATACCATTTATGATAGGTCTGCCCGGCGGTTGTTCTAAATTCTTGTGTATTTTCGGCACGGTGTAGATAATGGGTACTCTACACGTGTCAGGCAATAAATATTTGGACTCTTTTTTGTTTAAAATATTTTTGCTTACTCCTTTCCGGATTAAATCTGATAATTCCCGTTTGTACTCTCTTGTTGGGTTGCCATTGAGTTTAATATAAGTATTAGTATTGCTTAGTTGTCCTAGTAACTCATTATTGTAATATTCTTTAGATAGTACCACAATTGCTCCCCCTTTGTCCGCAGGTCTCACTACAATCTCCTTATTTTGTTCTAACCGTTTGATACCTATTTGTATATTGTTGGGTTCAGATATTTTCTTGTATTTTAATTGTTCAAGATCTTGTATTACCATTCTATTGAAGACTTGAATATGCTCATTGTTCAGTACCGGTGGATTAAACAATGATCTGTTTCTGAGGCTACTGTGAATAATGCCTCTTGATGCTTCTGTTTCCAAATTCTGTATACTGGGAGGCTTAGATAGCATGTATTTTTTAATGTTCAGTTTCCTGGTGTACTTTTGTATGTCAATATACGTTTGGAATTTATCAAGATTTCTTGTGGGGGCATATTTTAAGCCTTTGTCTAATGTCGCAAGTTCAGCTCTCGTTAGTTCTGTTCCACTGAGGTTATATATGCCTTCTCCTAATACTCTCTTTTTCTTTTGGACTTTCCGTCCTGCTCTGCATCCCCTTTTCTGTTTGGGCTTTTTTCCCTGTTGTGGTGTTCTTGTTTGTGGGGGTCTTCGTTCCGGCGATATTCTAAAAAAGACCTTGATTGCTCCTCATCATTATATTCCCTTAATGGTTCATACCTGTTGTTAGTTTGAATGGGACTTCTTGTCGGTTCATGCCTAGATTGTTCAATTTCTCCTCCTTCATTCCTGTTCCGGTTGGATTGATATTCCCGATATTCTTCTCCATTCGTATATTGTTGGTATTCTCTTTGTTCATTTCTCTCAGGGTTTTGGTGATAATCTCTTGATTCATTTCTGTGTGCATATTGGTAGTAATCCCTTGGTTCAGTTCTATAGTTATTAGTTTGGTAATCTCTTGGTTGTTGATAATAGCGTGCTTGGTCCACATAGCCATTATTCCTTCTATTGTCTTCCCGATAATATTGTGGAGCATTCATGCGATTATTCGGTGATTGATAAGGTTTTATGTAATTATGTGGTGACTGATATGGTCTGTTGTTTCTTTTATTACCATTATTTTTCCAATAAGGTCTTCTGGGGGACTTATTTTTTGTTCTATTTTTCCACCAAGGTTTAGGAGTTCTGGGGCCATCATCATCCCTATATGTTCTACTTTGTTCTATTTCAGGTTGTCTTTCATACTTCAGACCATCAGGTGTTCGCGGTCTTCTTTCTGGTGTTCTGTAGTTAGATTCTCTTCTTGGAGTGATTATTCTTACCTCCCTCTCAGGGGATGAAGCAATGGATTCAGTTTTACCTTGTTTAAGGTTAACCTGGCAATTAAAAACCTGTTCCAAATGATAATCATTGGTATCTCTGAGGTACTTTCTTTTCTTCCTTTGCTTAATTTCAATATCTTTCTGTTCTAAAACTTTATTTAGTTGCTTAGTTAATGTTGTAAATGGAGCTGTATCTTTAAATGGTTCCAATGTGCTTTTTCACTCTGTGATATGTTGGTTGATTATCTGTAAGTTTCTGTTTCCTTTTTAGGGCAAAGTGAACTAGATCCATTCCTTTGTCATTAAAAAATTTGTACCATTCATTTACTCCTTCTTGATCCACTAGACCATCACAGATGGGAACCTCCCATCTTAATCTCCTGGGCACCATTTTGTCTTTAATGTACTGTTCGTGGGTAGCAATATCCCACCATAGGCTCACCTTTTTCTCCATCAGGTGGCCAAATTTTCTGAAATTCGTATCTAAATCTCCTTTTTCAGTGCTAGGTGCAGTTGAGAAAACATTATCTAAATTTACTGTGCGTTCTACAAAATCAAAAATATCCATATCTGCGACTGTAGGTGTGTTCTGAAGTAATAATTGCTTAAAAAAATGAATAAAAACCAAGCACTGATGTGGATAGATATGTGTGATATAAATAAATTGTGCTAAAAAATATATATAAACCAATATAGTTAGTGCTATAATAAAATCAGTAAATTAAAGCTGCTATCAATATAGGGTGATCAGATAACCAAACAAATAGTACTAAGTATAAAATTGATGCGCTTTAAATAAATAGTGCACAATATGCTGCTACGACTAAGCTAAAATCCAGGAATAAAAAATGCATACATGTGAATAAAATAGATAAATAATTATGGTGCTAATACATGTGTTAAAATAGCCAAAATAAATCTTCAAATTGGTGATGTGACGGTGAATATAAATAAATAATAATGACACTCAGATTACAATGTCCAGATAGAGATAAATAGTGGGGGAAAGTAAAAATAATTAAACAGTTCCTTCCCTTAATCCAGATTGATTGACTCACTGGGTTAGATCGTTTGTATCCGGATATTTAGTTTTTCTCGGATCCCACTTTAGCCATAATACTGCTGATGATTCGGCTCTCAGGATAAAGGTTTTATTCAAAGCAAGCAAAGAAAAATTAGATCATTGTGCAGTGAACTTACTAGATAGTGCACAAGCAAAACAGGGACAAGAGATACACTCACAAACTCCCGGTCTATTAGAAGCATTCAACTATGCAGATTGCAGTCAGCCACTGTGGACGAAGTTTCCCATAGAGAAACAGCTGCTGTCACCACATAATTACATAAAACCTTATCAATCACCGAATAATCGCATGAATGCTCCACAATATTATCGGGAAGACAATAGAAGGAATAATGGCTATGTGGACCAAGCACGCTATTATCAACAACCAAGAGATTACCAAACTAATAACTATAGAACTGAACCAAGGGATTACTACCAATATGCACACAGAAATGAATCAAGAGATTATCACCAAAACCCTGAGAGAAATGAACAAAGAGAATACCAACAATATACGAATGGAGAAGAATATCGGGAATAGGGATGAGCTTCGTGTTCGAGTCGAACCCATGTTCGACTCGAACATTGGCTGTTCGACCGTTCGCCGAATTGCGAACGATATGGGCCGTTCGCGCCAAATTCGTGTGGCGCGTCACGGCCCATAATTCACTGCGGCATCGCAGTGCATTGCTGGCTGATGATTGGCCAAGCATGCACTATGACCCGCATGCTTGGCCAATCACAGCGCCGCCTGAACAGAGAGCCGTAATTGGCCAAAGCCAAGGAGGCTTTGGCCAATTATGGCTCAGGGGATTTAGTACACGCCCCACACTATATAAGGCCGCCTGCACGGTGGCCCTGTGTAGTGTGTGTTCCGGTGTGCTGAGAGATAGAGAGAGAGAGAGACAGTGTCATTTCATTTGAGTTAGATAGATTAGGCAGAACAGTCAGTCAGTTAGCTGTACTTACAGTGTATTGTGTATATATATGCATCCCAGGTGTTGCATATATATATATACACTGTATTCAGTTTAGCTAGATCCGTTCCTGTTATCTTCTAGACTATTTACATTTAGTGCAGTGCGTCCTGCTCACAGTGTTCAGCTAGATTCGTTCCTGTTATCTTCTAGACTATTTACATTTAGTGCAGTGCGTCCTGCTCACAGTGTTCAGCTAGATCCGTTCCTGTTATCTTCTAGACTATTTACATTTAGTGCAGTGCGTCCTGCTCACAGTGTTCAGTTAGATCCGTTCCTGTTATCTTCCTACTGACAGGCAGGCTTGTCTGGTTACAGTATATAAAGCTACCTGAAGAAAATTACTGGTGTTCTATTTGATCCTATTAGTACCACGGTCAGGCAGCTAGAATATTTACATTTAGTACAGTGCGTCCTGCTCACAGTGTTCAGCTAGATCCGTTCCTGTTATCTTCCTACTGACAGGCAGGCTTGTCTGGTTTCAGTATATAAAGCTACCTGAAGAAAATTACTGGTGTTCTATTTGATCCTATTAGTACCACGGTCAGGCAGCTAGACTATTTACATTTAGTACAGTGCGTCCTGCTCACAGTGTTCAGCTAGATCCGTTCCTGTTATCTTCCTACTGACAGGCAGGCTTGTCTGGTTACAGTATATAAAGCTACCTGAAGAAAATTACTGTTGTTCTATCCCAGCTTAGTGCAGCTACAGGCCATTAGTATGTCTGGAAGGCCAAGAAGGAGAGGCAGACAGTCACAAGCCAATAAGAGAGGGCAAGCAGGCTCTGTGTCTAGTGCTGGTCGTGGAGACGGTGCATCCTCATCAGCACGTGGCCATGGGACACGCTTGGCCTTTTTTTCGGCAGCTGGCCGTGTTGAGCCGCAACATGCGGAAGACTTGGTCGAGTGGATGACCAAGCCGTCCTCATTCTCCTCATCCTCTCTCACCCATGCCCAGGGTGCTTTGTCTGGCAAAGCAGCGGCCTCTTCCCTCAGCTCAATGTCATCAGTGACTCCTTCCCTAGCCCCACCATTATTCAAAAAGTTCTTTGGTGTGGGCCTTTTTTGAGACGAGTGCATCAGATCGCACCGCTGCTATTTGCAACATATGTCTCAAGCATATCTCACGTGGCCAAAACATCTCCCGCTTGGGTACCACATGCTTGACCAGACATATGTTGACCTGCCATGCAGTTCGTTGGCAAGTGTATCTAAAAGACCCACACCAAAGAACAAAGAGGATCTCTCCTTGCTCCTCATCAGCTGAGATTTCCAACCCCACTAGACCTCCAGTCCTCTCTGAGACCTGCAGTGAGAGGAATGAAGGTGTAGAATTAGGTGTGTCACAGCCAAGTACTTGTGGGCAATCTGCTTTTGGTACACCGACGTCAGATTGTACCAGGCAAATTTCCCTGCCCCAGCTGCTGCACCGCCGAAAGAAGTTTGCTCCCAGCCATCCACATGCCCAGCGGTTGAATGCTAGCTTGGCAAAATTGCTAGCACTTCAACTGCTGCCTTTTCATTTGGTAGACTCTGCCCCCTTCCGTGAGTTTGTGGAATGTGCAGTTCCTCAGTGGCAGGTACCCAAACGCCACTTTTTCTCACGGAAGGCGATTACGGCTCTCTACCGGCATGTGGAAGGCAATGTCCATGCCTCGCTGGACAGGGCGGTCAGCGGTAAGGTGCATATTACCGCTGACTCATGGTCCAGCAGGCATGGACAGGGACGTTACCTAAGTTTCACGGCGCATTGGGTGACTCTGCTGGCAGCTGGGAAGGATGCAGGACAAGGTGCAGTAGTGTTGGAGGTTGTTCCGCCACCACGCCTCCAAAATGCTGATTGTGACACACCTCTCTCCTCCACCCCCTCCTCTTCTTCTTCCTCCATGGCCTCTTCCTCGGAACCAGCGGTGCTCCGTAGTCGTTCAAGGGGCTACGCAAGTACGCAGGCCAAAAGATGCCATGCGGTGCTTGAGCTGGTGTGCTTGGGGGACAGGAGCCACACTGGGGCAGAGGTTCTGTCAGCTCTGCAGGGGCAGGTTCAGAGGTGGTTGACGCCACGCCAACTTAAGGCAGGAATGGTGGTTTGCGACAATGGCACCAACCTCCTCTCTGCCCTCCGACAGGGACAAATGACCCATGTGCCCTGTTTGGCTCACGTCCTTAACTTGGTGGTGCAGCGGTTCTTGGGCAGGTACCCGGGCTTACAGGATGTCCTGAGGCAGGCCAGGAAAGTCTGTGTGCATTTCCGCCGGTCATATAATGCCAGTGCTCGGCTGACGGACCTCCAAAAGGAGTTTAACCTACCCAAGAACCGCCTAATCTGTGACATGCCCACCAGGTGGAACTCAACGTTGGCCATGCTGCAGCGGCTGCACACGCTGCAGAGGGCCATCAATGAGTACCTGTGCGACTATGGCACCAGGACAGGGTCAGGGGAGCTTGGTTTTTTTCCCCACGCCAGTGGGCCATGATCAGGGATGCATGCACTGTCCTGTCACCATTCGAGGAGGCCACGAGGATGGTGAGCAATGACAGTGCATGCATCAGTGACACTGTCCCCCTTGTCCACCTGTTGGAGCACACGCTGCGTGGAATAATGGACAGGGCACTTGAGGCAGAACAGAGGCAGGAAGAGGAGGACTTCCTTAGCTCTCAAGGCCCCCTTTATCCAGACAGTGTTCCTGCATGCCCGCCGATCACACAGGAAGAGGACGAGGAGGAGGAGGAGGAAGATTGTGTCAGTATGGAGGTGGAGCCTGGCACTCAGCATCAGCAGCAGTCTTTAAGGGATCAGTCCCAAGAAACACATGGACTTGTACGTGGCTGGGAGGAGGTGGCTGCGGACGTTGTCGTCCTTAGTGACCCAGAGGACTCCGGACCGAATGCCTCAGCAAACCTACGCTGCTTGGCCTCCCTGATCCTGCAAAGCCTGCGTAAGGATCCTCGTATTCGTGGTATCAAGGAGAAGGACCAATACTGGCTGGCAACCCTCCTTGATCCACGTTACAAGGGTAAGGTTGCGGACCTTATCTTGCCATCGCAGAGGGAGCAGAGGATGAAACATCTTCGGGAGGCCTTGCAGAAAGGTCTGTGCAATGCGTTCCCAGAGACTGGGAGGTTACAAACTCCTGTTTCTGGACAACGTGTTGCTGAGGCTTCGGTCAGTCAAAGAAGGAGCGGTGGAGAAGGTGGCCGTCTGACCGATGCGTTCAGACAATTTTTTGGTCCGCAGCCCCAAGGTATGATCGGTTCCAGCAACCATCGCCAGCGTCTGTTTTACATGGTGCAGGAATACCTAGGGGCAAGATCAGACTTGGACACCTTTCCCACCGAAAATCCTCTGGGTTACTGGGTCTTGAGGATGGATCACTGGCCAGAGCTTGCACAGTATGCAATTGAGCCACTGGCCTGTCCTGCATCCAGCGTTCTTTCGGAACGCACATTCAGTGCTGCTGGAGGCGTGATAACTGATCACAGGGTGCGTCTGTCCACCGACTCGGTCGATCGGCTGACCTTCATAAAAATGAATCAGTCTTGGATCACCACCAGCTACCAAGCACCTGATGCTGATGTAACCGAATAATTTTTTTTGAAATCTCAGATCCCTTCAAAGACTGCCTATGCTGATGCTGAGTGACTATCCCTGAGTAATTATCCTCTTCCTCCTCAATCATCACGCTGATAGCTTGTAAGAACATTTTTGGTTCTGGGCGCCACCACCAGTGCCTAAGGCACAATTTTTCAGCCCCTGTTTAACAGGGGCGTGTAATTACAATTTTTGATGTAATACTTTGCAGCAGGGCTCGTTCCTGCATTCCAACTAGAGTGTCTGAGAGGGGTTGCAGTGTTGTGGCACCAGCACCAGTGCCTAAGGCCCAATTTTTCTGCCCCTGTCTAACAGGGGCGTGTAATTACAATTTTTGATGCAATACTTTGCAGCAGGGCTCGTTCCTGCGTTCCAACTAGAGTGTCTGTGAGGGGTTGCAGTGTTGTGGCATCAGCACCAGTGCCTAAGGCCCAATTTTTCTGCCCCTGTCTAACAGGGGCGTGTAATTACAATTTTTGATGCAATACTTTGCAGCAGGGCTCGTTCCTGCATTCCAACTAGAGTGTCTGTGAGGGGTTGCAGTGTTGTGGCACCAGCACCAGTGCCTAAGGCCCAATTTTTCTGCCCCTGTCTAACAGGGGCGTGTAATTACAATTTTTGATGCAATACTTTGCAGCAGGGCTCGTTCCTGCGTTCCAACTAGAGTGTCTGTGAGGGGTTGCAGTGTTGTGGCACCAGCACCAGTGCCTAAGGCCTAATTTTTCAGCTCCTGTTCAACAGGGGCATGTAATTACAATTCTTGATCTAATATTTCACAGCAGGGCCCTGTGAGGGCTTACAGTGTTGTGGCCACAGCAACACCTAAGGCCCAAATTTCTGCTGAGTATATAGGGCAGGACCCTACTTTCAAACATCTAACTTACAAACGACTCCTACTTGCAAACGGAAGGAGACAACAGGAAGTGAGATGAAATCTACCCCTAGGAAGGGAAATTCTCTCCTGTAAGAGTTAATATGGGAAAACAATTTCTCCTTTCCACTGATGCTTTCCAATCCTTGTTCCACAAAAAAACCCAAATTTTCAAAAAACATTTTTCATTGGGACAAAAAGTGAGGTGAATTCTTCTGAAGAGGAGGAAAGACAGCAAAACAAATGTCACAGGGGTGATAACCCTTCCCAATGTTTTCCAAAAAGCTTAAAAAAGATTTTTTGGCTGGAGCTAAACACGTTAAAAATGTACCCGTTCAAAATTACAAAGAGATTCTATTAACAACAAACCTACAGTCCCTGTCTTGTTTGCACCGCCTGTATACTGCTGTTCAGAGTATATAGGGCCTGGTGGCCCCACACCTTTCCTTATTTTAATTTGGGTGCGGGTTCCCCTTAATATCCATACAAGACCCAAAGGGCCTGGTAATGGACTGGGGGGTACCCATGCCGTTTGTCTCACTGATTTTCATCCATATTGCCATGACCCGACATGACATTAAACCCGCAAGCAGTTTTTAATGAGATTTTTTCCTTTAAAAATGACATTTGGTGCAGGGACTGTTCTAAACACAGGAAACACACGTCACTTTACAGGCATACTATAGACACCCCCCAGGTACGATATTTAAAGGAATATTTCACTTTTTTTTTTTTTACTTTAAGCATCATTAAAATCACTGCTCCCAAAAAAACGGCCGTTTTTAAAAGTTTTTTTTGCATTGATACATGTCCCCTGGGGTAGGACCCGGGTCCCCAAACCCTTTTTAGGACAATACCATGCAAATTAGCCTTTAAAATGAGCACTTTTGATTTCGAACGTTCGAGTCCCATAGACGTCAATGGGGTTCTAACATTCGTGCGAACTTTCGGTCCGTTCGCAGGTTCTGGTGCGAACCGAACCGGGGGGTGTTCGGCTCATCCCTAATCGGGAATATCAATCCAACCGGAACAGGAATGAAGGAGGAGAAATTGAACAATCTAGGCATGAACCGACAAGAAGTCCCATTCAAACTAACAATAGGTATGAACCATTAAGGGAATATAATGATGAGGAGCAATCAAGGTCTTTTTTAGAATATCGCCGGAACGAAGACCCCCACAAACGAAGGCATATATAACCTCAGTGGAACAGAACTAACGAGAGCTGAACTTGCGACATTAGACAAAGGCTTAAAATATGCCCCCACAAGAAATCTTGATAAATTCCAAACGTATATTGACATACAAAAGTACACCAGGAAACTGAACATTAAAAAATACATGCTATCTAAGCCTCCCAGTATACAGAATTTGGAAACAGAAGCATCAAGAGGCATTATTCACAGTAGCCTCAGAAACAGATCATTGTTTAATCCACCGGTACTGAACAATGAGCATATTCAAGTCTTCAATAGAATGGTAATACAAGATCTTGAACAATTAAAATACAAGAAAATATCTGAACCCAACAATATACAAATAGGTATCAAACGGTTAGAACAAAATAAAGGGATTGTAGTGAGACCTGCGGACAAAGGGGGAGCAATTGTGGTACTATCTAAAGAATATTACAATAATGAGTTACTAGGACAACTAAGCGATACTAATACTTATATTAAACTCAATGGCAACCCAACAAGAGAGTACAAACGGGAATTATCAGATTTAATCCGGAAAGGAGTAAGCAAAAATATTTTAAACAAAAAAGAGTCCAAATATTTATTGCCTGACACGTGTAGAGTACCCATCATCTACACCGTGCCGAAAATACACAAGAATTTAGAACAACCGCCGGGCAGACCTATCATAAATGGTATTCAATCTATCAATGCCAGGATAGGTGAATATGTCGATAAATTCTTACAGCCGTTAGTATCTCAAACTAGAGCATTTCTGAGAGATACGAAACACTTGATACAAATACTGGATTCCCTTGACTTAAAACAAGATCAAAAATATATCATTGCAACTGCGGATGTAGCTTCGCTATATACAGTTATCGATCATAGTGATGCAATAGAAGCATCCAAATGGGCTATGGACAAATTCAGCCATCTCACATCCAAACAAAAAAGATTTATTTTAAGAAGCCTGGCGTTTGGAATACAGCACAATTACTTTTGGTATAAGGACAACTACTACAGACAATTAACTGGGATTGGAATGGGAGCTAAGTATGCTCCAAGTGTGGCCAATGTTTTTATGGCCAAGTGGGAGGTTGAGGCAATCTTCTCAAATACCCCAGACAATATTGTGCTTTACAAAAGGTTCATTGATGACTGTATAGTAATATGGAAAGGTGACGAATCTAGCTTAATACAGTTTTTTAACCAATTAAATATCAATCAAAAGAACATCAAGCTTGAATACGAAATAAGTGAAAAAATAGTACACTTCTTAGATTTAGAAATACAGCTAGTAAACAATTCCATTAGTACTAAAACCTATTTTAAAACAGTGGAAAGAAATAGCTACATACCAGTGAACAGTTGTCACTATGAACCATGGCTTATCAATATTCCCAAGGGGCAATTCATACGGCTAAGAAGAAATTGCTCAGACAATAATGAATATCTAAAACAGGCACAATTGATGGGACAAAAATTTGAAGACAAGGGATATAGCAAGGAATTCATAGCAGAAAAAATCAAGGAGATTAATCAAACCCCAAGGGAGTTGCTGATCCAGGATAAAATCAAAGATAATAAAGATAATAACGATATACCACTGATAATGGACTACAGCATTCAACATAAGAAAATGGAAAGAATCATCAGAAAACATTGGCCTCTTTTAAAATCAGATAAAACTCTCTGCAATATTCTACCGGATAAGCCTCGCTTCATTTATAGGCGAGTCCCCACATTAAGGGATCTAATTGCCAAAAACGTCCCGGAACCCCCCAAAAGATTGACGGAATTATTCTTTTTCCAGGGGAAAGGGTTCTTCCCCTGTAAAAGATGTTACGCTTGCATCAATACCCAACAAAATGGGCAAAAGTGTAATAAATTCACAGCAACAAGTACTGGCAATGAACATTCTATTAAGGACTTTATATCGTGCAGGACGGAAGGAGTAGTATATGTTTTACAATGCTCATGCTCACTACAATATATTGGTAGAACCAAGAGGCCTATGTGGAAACGCATAAGGGAACATATCCAGAACATCAAAAAATCTTTCCCTAAGCATAATGTCTCCAGACATTTTGCTATGCACCACAATAGTGACCCCAAACAGTTGAAATTTTGGGCGATTCAGAAATACAAGCCATATTGGAGAGGCTCAAATAAGATAAGGGAACTCAGTAAAAGCGAGTCTAAATGGATATTCCAGATGGGGACTCTTGCGCCAAATGGCTTAAACATAGAATTTGATCTTAATTGCTTCATATCAGATTTTTAATACTCTGTGATACTCTCAAGACATGCCTTACTAATTTTTAAACATTTATTACATATATATTAATTTTTAATTTTTAAATTTTAATTTTAATTTTCATTTCATTGGTATTAATTGGTATGTAAATTTATTGTCTCTTTACACTTAATATCATAATAACGATAGTCTATAATTTAGTATTTATTTTAAATAAAATTAATTTTTATTATTTATTTTTTATAATATCATAGGGATCATATATTTGATTTTACTGTAAATGAGTGTATAGTATCAAATATTTGGGTTGTGCATCTAGTCAATCATGTATTTTAATTTATTTAATTTAAATTTTCTATACAAAAATTTGTAGAATCATTTCAAATAGAAATGATTCTAGCACTCTTTTAAACGCAACGTTTATCTATATTTAATATCTACTCACCTATCTCCAATACATTCCTTTGCCAGGTTTACTGCGTGCCCCCTGCAGGCACACTACACGGCGCGGCCTGCCCCCTTCCCCCTCTGTGGTGACACTTTTCGCGCCCCCCCCCCTGGGTGTCGGTCTTTCAGGTACGTTTGCGCTACCGGAACTAGTGGAGCCACCTCTCTGCATGATTGTCCAGCCACAATACTTTATTACTCTATTGTGTACTAAATACTGTATTGTTAAATATTTCCGTTCATATGATGTTTTCTGTATCCCTATGTACAGACCTCTCTATACCCATTTTTGAGCTCTTATTCCCTGAGGAAGCCAATGTCTTGGCAAAACATGTAGGAAATCGAGCCCCCATTCCGACGGCCATCTCCATCTGGCCTACTCCACCATACCCTGGGTCGCACGCAATATATAAGTCTATTTTAAGTGTAAACGATTTAAGTGTTTTTTCATGTGTGTATTATTACCAATAAATAAACTTTGTAATTTTGCTATTTTAAATCTTCTTTTCCCTTTTTGCATTATTTGACCTTAGCACCGTTATAATCCCCTGTCCCTACATCCATTAGCTATTTAACTTCTCTGGGATGAGGTGCTGTATCCAATTGTACCATCTAGCCACCTCCACATCTTCCTAAGTATCAAAGCTTCAATGCTTATTGTTCTTTTGGCTAGATTTGGTCCCTCGTATCCATATTAAGTACCTCCTTATTATTTCCCTCATTTTTTAGTGCCATCCAATTACATATACCCCTGTAGGCACTCGACCCATTTAGCAATTCAACTATTTCTCACGGCTATCCCTATCTATTGTGTCAAACTATTGTGTTAAACTCATACCTTTTATGTTCTGTGTGTATCCTTAGTACTGTTTAGGGATCTATCAATTGTCGCCATGGCAGACTTCTGTGGAGAGGCCTGGGAGGGCCTTATGACGCGCATCCAGGCATCTCAAAATGCTTCCACTATAACCGACGCTGAACTGGACAGGGCATTCATCAGATTACAACGCCTTTTGGGAAAAAAAGTCAGAATTTACTGGCACAAAATTTATTTTGAAAAATATGCAGAACACAAGATTATTCCTTGGGGTCTGAGAATACAACTATTCCCCAACATCAAAAAAATTAACGATTCATTGAAGGCATCTTGGGAGAGCAACCTCCAGTCATGCTCCCTCAACATGCTTTCCATCTTATGCAATGAATATACCACCGAGTTGGCACAACTTGATGTTGCGATCAATCGGTGGTACACAGACCACGCACAAGGTATGTCTTCCCCCAGATACAGCAAGCGGGACAAATCCCTGCGAGCTCACCTGGAGGAATACACACTTACAACAATCAACGATAAGGAAAGCAAATTTTTAAGAGATTTAGCCGCCCACGAAAATGGCTATGCCTATAAGTGGGACAACACCAAGGAAACCAAACCTAGAAATAAGCCCTTTACTTCCAATGTACCTACTTCTAACAATCATGCTTCTAACACCTTGTCTGCTTCCTTTTCATCCAGCACCTCCACTGTATACCATGATCTGACACAGGAACAACTGGCCAAAAGAAGAAAAGGCGACCTATCGGCCACGTCCTCGGAATCACTACACCGCACGCTTGGACCCACTCCTCTTTCTCACCCACCCACGGCTCACCCCAAGACCTCTCACGTGTCCACTCCTTTCACCAAAGCACAATCCAAGTCGTCAGTGATACCAAAATCATCCACTATCAAGGCACCTACGGTCACACCGGCACTTCCTCACTCCCAAACGCACACTGTCACTCGGAGGGTAAGTGAACCCACAATCACTTCCATGTTCCCAGCTAATGCATTACCTGCGGATCCTAAACTTGCACCTATTTTTTTAGGACAGGGCCAGGACTCCCCTTCGAGCCCAACCCCCAACCCACAAACACAAACCTTGGGGATTCACGAAGATCATCCACCCCTGATGTAATTAACCTATCATCAATCCCACTAAACATGGATCAGATCCATGTACTCCAACTCGGTCTCACTTTCTGCCCGTCCAACGATTTTGACAAATTTGCCCTTATCAAAGACATTCATCTCTTTGCACGCAAATTGCTGTACAAAGTGATCTACGATAAATCTCCCTCCAGTGCAGTGCCTCTCCAAGCAACAAGGTCCTCCCAACAGGTCCCCACTTTGGCTGAAATACAAGCCCTCGAGGAGCTGATGTCACTCTGGGAGGAGGGCGACACTGACGGCGACGATCTCCTGGACTCTCATGATTCTGGGGTCGCCGCCCTTGGTGTCTCCTTCCCCCCTCCCACCTCCTTTAAACCCAAATCCACTAACTTTCTGAACCTATCCACGAACCCCACTATTTGGGCCTTTGTACAACAGGTTACCACCACCATTGAAGGGTTAAATTCCACCTCTCCTTCATCTTCTAATCTAACTCCGGCCCTGACCAAAGCTATTAAATCCCTTCAAAATCATCCAGAACTGATCATCAAGCCAGCCGACAAGGGTGGCAACGTGGTGGTGATGGATGTGCCCTTTTATGAACAAATGTGTCTCGACATCCTCAACAACCGTGATTGGTACAGACCAATTTCCAAATCACTTATCGACCACTACATATCCGAATACCAACAGTTGATATTCGGAGCCTATCAAAAGGGCACCATTGATTCCAATACATGGAAGTTTCTCAGTGTCAGGGAACCCACTACTCCCACCTTCTATTCTCTCCCTAAACTCCATAAATCCCTTGATCACCCTCCGGGCCGTCCAATCGTGTCCGGACGACAATGTCTCACTGAGTCTGCCAGTGCATTGGTCGACAAATACCTGGCACCCCATGTAGTTGCCTTGCCCTCGTACATTAAAGACACTATCCATCTCCTCCGGATACTCGAGAGTCAATCCTTACCAATAAACACATGGCTGGTAGCCCTAGACGTGGAAAGTTTATACAACATTATTCCACACAATAGAGGCATTTCAGTGATTGAAAAACTAATTCGAGAAAGAGGTCCCAAATATGACGCATACGGGTACTTCGTCTTAGAACTATTGAGGTTTATATTAACACGGAACTACTTCATGTTCGGTTCCTCCCACTACCTCCAGGTGCAGGGTGTGGCTATGGGGACCAAGTGTGCCCCTGCCTATGCCAACCTGTACCTGGGGGGGTGGGAGAGGGAACTATTCGACCCGGCCCATTCTAATCCTTACCTGTCCAAGGTTATATCCTGGTACAGGTATATAGACGACATACTGTTGTTTTGGTCTGGTACCAAAGATGAACTTGTCTTGTTTGTCCAGTACCTCACTCAAAATACGTTCAACCTTAAATTTACCATGGAGTGCAGCCAGTCGCAGATCCATTTTTTGGATCTCCAGATAGGTCTGCACTCCAATGGTCAAATTTATACTGCTCTTTACCGCAAGCCCTCTTCTAGCAACACGATACTGCATGCCCACAGTGCCGATCCTAGACCTCTCCTTAGAAGCATCCCGTTCAGCCAATATCTCAGGATAAAAAGAAATTGCACCCTCGAGGAAGACTTCCTCAAGGCAGCACATGAACTTTACAATAGACTCTTAGACAGAGGTTACAGCCATTCTCTTTTGAAAAAAGCCTTCAACAAGGCAAAGAAATTAAACAGAAAGGACCTTGTCTTTTCTGATAAACCACTAGACACCAGACAACCGATACGACTCATCACACAATTTTCAAACCAACATACTCAAATCAAACATATTCTCAACCAATTTTGGCCCTTATTAACATCAGATCCTACAATTGCCAAATATGTAAAAACATACCCTGACATTACATACCGTCGATCCCCCTCACTCCGTGATCGACTTATCAACAGTCATCACGTGACTGACACTTCACATAGGCCCATTGCCACAGGTACATACCAATGTGGCAAATGTGACATATGTGCCTTTGTCACCAACTCCAAAGTTGTGACCCTGCCTAATGGAAACACTCACACCATTGGACACTGGGTCACCTGTGCCACCGTAGGAGTCGTCTATTTGGCTCAATGCCAATGTGGCTCATACTACGTTGGCAAAACCAAGCGTCCTTTCCAGATCCGTATCCGAGATCACATCAAACTGCTACATAAAAACACCACTACCACTGCCATCAACCGGCACATCGCTGCCCAGCACAACTTTGATCCCCATGTCATTCTGTTTTCTGCACTCGAACATGTTCCTTCACATGTTAGAGGCGGAAGCATAGATAATAGATTACTACAGCTCGAAACAAAATGGATCCACATATTAAATGCCACTAGTTTTCCTGGACCTAATGAACACATAAGTTTCAAACGTTTTCTTTAAAAACTGTACTTCGACTAGCTGCACTTGCAAATATGTTGCGCATATCTACCTCTACTGCCTACCCTCTAGTCCACGTCGTATATAGTTTTTATTTTGTTCTCTTTTGCCTTCTTTTTCCCCCCTCCTTCCCCGTCCCATCCTTCCTTCATTCCTTCTTTCCCACCTCCTTTTCCTACGGCCTCGCTCCCCCTTTTTTCTTCCTTTGTTCTTTTTGCCTTTCACTCTCCTGCCATGGCTGCAACTGTGGTTCCCTTGTACAGTCCTTTTTACTTCACATTATCAAGATCTATCTATACCTATCTATCTAAGATCTATCTATACCTGACTCAAATAATGCCTTATTTGCTATTTGGATTTGTGTTAATTATTACTGCGTATTGATGTTTGAATTATATGATATATGTATCAACATACCCTTTGGACCCATACATACTACTTTTTTCAGCCTTTGTCACATAAAAAAAAAATTTTTCTTTTTTTTTTTTTTTTTTTTATCACAGGCTCGTTTGTGCAACTAGGACCCTGTGGTTCTCTATGTTTGATACACACTTTGTGGCTGGACACTGTGTGCCGACGCACAGGTATGTTCCCGCTGTCCCCATGGACCCCTGTGGACTGTCGGGCCAGTGGGGGTTTTGCCCCCTATCCTGTGTCTCCGCCCACTTCTTATCTTGCACTTAGGTGGGTTCCATCCCCGGATCGCATTGTTTCCCTGGCCCTCTGGCATCCTTGCGGGGGGGCGCGGTCGTGCCCCCCTATCGGGAGGTGTCTCGCCAGCGCTGGTCGTGCCTGTACGGACGCCCGGGGCAGATCACTCTTGTCTGCCCTGGGTGTCCGCGCCGTGCTCACACTTTCTGGCCCCCCTCATTCCAATGATGAGTGACGGCGCCCTGGTACCTCCCATTCCATGGCGTTCCGTCCTCTCATTCGCCACGCGGTGGCCGCTATGTCTGAGCATGCGCACGCGATGCATGCCGGAACCCGTAGTTCCGAGGCACCGCGCTATGCGCACGCGCGGATGCCCTTCACTCGCGTCCGCACACCTGATCATTATTCGATCAGGTGTGGGGGGTACATTAGTAACTGGCCAGTCCCTCAGTTCACATGCTGGACGAGGGACGTGCCTGTATATGCTCCACACACAGTATATGTATATGTATATGCTCCACACACAGCAACCAGGTAATCCTTGATTCTCATTACACCTACAACACTTTTTGAATTTTACCTTTTATTGAGCCCTCAATCATTCCCTTTAGGAGCCATTATCTTGGAGTCACTACCCACCTCCTCGGCAATCCTCAATACTGACCTCCTATGAGCTACATTCTCTGCTACACGGCTGACCAGGTAAATCACTCCCTGCCTGTTCAGCAGTCCCATTGTTCCCTACAACATAGTTTTTGCTGTCCTAATCTAGCCCCTTTTCATCTATTTTTCTTTAGGACCCACTGCACCTGCTGCTTTTCCAAAAAGACTCTGCCTTATGCATTTGACTCTGTAAACTCCTTAATCAGCCATTTGTTTTGCAGTGTACCCCAATAAGTAAGTTTCTCTTTGGAGTTATTCTTTTCTCTATTTCTATGACGACCATTAGGCCCAACTTTAAAGCAAACTTATTTTCCCATATAGGCCATTTACCAATCGATTGCCAACCCCGTCAACTGCCCTGCTGTGTGTGTGCACTCATCTACAGGCACCTCGTGCCCCTTGCAACTTACTGTTTTTAATTAATAGTGTGAGTTTTCTATACGTTTTTAAAAAATACATGTATTCAACCGATGCACAATTGCATCATTTCTAGCACTCTTTTAAACGCAACGTTTATCTATATTTAATATCTACTCACCTATCTCCAATACATTCCTTTGCCAGGTTTACTGCGTGCCCCCTGCAGGCACATTACACGGCGCGGCATGCCCCCTTCCCCCTCTGTGGTGACACTTTTCGCGCCCCCCCTGGGTGTCGGTCTTTCAGGTACGTTTGCGCTACCGGAACTAGTGGAGCCACCTCTCTGCATGATTGTCCAGCCACAATACTTTATTACTCTATTGTGTATTAAATACTGTATTGTTAAATATTTCCGTTCATATGATGTTTTCTGTATCCCTATGTACAGACCTCTCTATACCCATTTTTGAGCTCTTATCCCTGAGGAAGCCAATGTCTTGGCGAAACATGTAGGAAATCGAGCCCCCATTCCGACGGCCATCTCCATCTGGCCTACTCCACCATACCCTGGGTCGCACGCAATATATAAGTCTATTTTAAGTGTAAACGATTTAAGTGTTTTTTCATGTGTGTATTATTACCAATAAATAAACTTTGTAATTTTGCTATTTTAAATCTTCTTTTCCCTTTTTGCATTATTTGACCTTAGCACCGTTATAATCCCCTGTCCCTACATCCATTAGCTACATACATATTAGTGATTTTGCTATCCATCCCAGTATGTAATGACATGCGATCTGATGTGTTAACATTGAATTTGTAGTAACACTATTTACCACTGGAGGGAGTTTCGTGACCGCACTAATTAGGTCCATTTTTATGTTCTTATTCTTTATCTGGAAGTGTTCTATATTTGTTTGCAAACCTGTATTTATAAATATATGTTCCCCTTTTAACAATTTGTAAAACAATTAAATAAGGCTTAAGCCAAAATATTTACATGTCATTAGTAGCAGAAAGCAGTATGATGATCCAATGAACACAGCGCTGTCTCCATGGTAACCACAATGCCATAGGACTTAAATACAGAGGCCGTGGCTTCCTGTGTTTATCCTTGAAAAAGTCATGTGTCAGTGATGTAACGCGTGGGAGGAGCTTAGGACGTTCAGTGCTGCAATACACCTGAAGGTTAACAGCAGCTGTTTCTCTATGGGAAACTTCGTCCACAGCGGCTGACTGCAATCTGCATAGTTGAATGCTTCTAATAGACCGGGAGTTTGTGAGTGTATCTCTTGTCCCTGTTTTGCTTGTGCACTATCTGGTAAGTTCACTGCACATTGATCTATTTTTTCTTTGCTTGCTTTGCATAAAACCTTTATCCTGAGAGCCGAATCATCAGCAGTATTATGGCTAAAGTGGGATCCGAGAAAAACTAAATATCCTGATACAAACGATCTAACCCAGCGAGTCAATCAATCTGGATTAAGGGAAGGAACTGTTTAATTATTTTTACTTTCCCCCACTATTTATCTCTATCTGGACATTGTAATCTGAGTGTCATTATTATTTATATATATTCACCGTCACATCACCAATTTGAAGATTTATTTTGGCTATTTTAACACATGTATTAGCACCATAATTATTTATCTATTTTATTCACATGTATGCATATTTTATTCCTGGATTTTAGCTTAGTCGTAGCAGCATATTGTGCACTATTTATTTAAAGCGCATCAATTTTATACTTAGTACTATTTGTTTGGTTATCTGATCACCCTATATTGATAGCAGCTTTAATTTACTGATTTTATTATAGCACTAACTATATTGGTTTATATATATTTTTTAGCACAATTTATTTATATCACACATATCTATCCACATCAGTGCTTGATTTTTATTAATTTTTTTTAGCACATATCAATTGTGTGTGTGTGTTTTTTTTTATTTTTTTTGCATGGGATCCCCCCATTAACATTTATACCAAGCCCTCATCTGGGATAAGAGTCTGGCACAGATGAAGGGAATCCATGACCTCATCATGACCTCCACCTCTGTCAGCCACATAGCTATAGTTCTTCGTTCTATTAGGCCAGACATTGCCACTAAAAATGTTTCTTAGATGTCAGCAGCTATGTTCTCCCCTTTGTGGAAGCTGGCTCATATACAGGAGCATACCACCAGTATCTTGTGTCAGCCTGTCTGGGGAACAAGGCATGCCAGCCACCTACTATTAAAATATCTAGAACCAAACTGAACACAAAAATACCCAAGCTCTTCTGATCTCAACCACCAGAGGCATCAGGCACTTCATTCTCACTCAACCATGACCCTAAAAATACACTAAAATTTATTTTAGTGGCTGGGTGAGGATAAAGGGCCCAACACTCCTGTTGGTTGAGATCAGAAGAGTTTGGGTATTTTTCTGCTCAATTTGGTTCCAGATACTTTAGTAGAAGGTGGCTGGCGTCCCACTTTCCCCATTTTGCAGGTAAAATAGCTTAATTCCCCTTGTCTGCTTCAGAGACCCTGTGCCTTTATGGTGGCTGTTGTATATTTGTCACCAAATCAAATTGCATGTATTACATTATAAAATAATGAAAGCTTTAAAATGGCTTCTAGCAATTATTACTATATCTGCCAGCTTTCTAAAAATGCAGTTAATGAATATGAGTGCTTCATTTCTAGTAAATATATAGTCTCTGTGCTTGGCCTGCTCATGTGTACTACACAATGTCTTTATACTGCTTTTAAGGAGTTGCTAGCAGCAGTTCTTATAACAATTCTGTGTCCTTGTAAGGAATGTGTGTCATTTGGAAGCTTCCTCAACCTTGCTGATAATCTTTATTGGCTAAGACCCATCCTGCTCCATAAATTACACTATCCTTTACTTTCCCTAATAAGGTTATTTTTATGTCAGGCTTAAGTGTAGTATATTTCAACAAATGTCATTCTTGATCATTTAGATTTTAACATAATCTATATAATAGTTATTTTTGTCACTTTTAATGCTGTGAAAAGTTGATTTAAAATATAATCGGAAGCACAGAGGGCTCAATTAATGTAATGTGCTGAAGACTTTCCATTAGGATCAATTTTAATAAACTTTAAATGAAATTTAAACACTTAGTGACAGCCAGATTTAATTATGAAACATAATACACCACAGTCTATGGTGTGGACATCAAGTTTCAAATTATTAGGAGAAAGCGGTATTTTGTTCATCAGCGCAGTATAGCATAAAGAAATACTGAAATTTAAATAGAAGCTATCCCCAAAATGCACCCCTCCTTCTCGCCCTCCTCACTACACTTCTATACATAAACAGAATTTTAGAACAACAATTCGGGGATAAATCTCAGCCTAATACGTCTTTGGACAGGCCATGTCTCTGTACACTACTGTACAGCTAACAGATTACTTGGCAATGATAGGTGCTGCTCAGGCACCTGCTTCGGCTGCAGTGCTGATGACTGCACAAACTATAGTCTCAGGATTGTGTTTATGTATGCAAACACAAGGAGGATAGCAAAGAAGGATACAATTAGGCTAGTTTCCTTATCATTTTAGTTCTCCATTTGGTTTGAAGGTATTCCTGTACTGAACTGTCTGAAAAAGAGGAGAAAGGGAAACAAGGCACTGCTTTGAGTCACGTCAGCTGGAGCTATTGAGCTCAGTATCAAATCCTAATTTTTTTTAAGAAATCACAAAAGAAAATCCTGGAAATTGTGTGTCAACAGCTCCACCTGCTTGACTGCCTATGAAAATACAAAATTGTAATATGCAAAATGTAAACTTTACTAAGAAAATTAAAAAAAAGATTTTTAAATGTTACTTTTCATCCATGGACCAGGAGTGCTGAACTTAAAGTGTATTCAAAAAAAGGAAATATACAAAATATACAAATTAATCTTTAAAAAAATGCAAGATGTTCCATTTACAAGAGTTTCGGGCTAAAGTGTCCACATCCTTCCTCAGGTAGGAACATGAATAAATGACAAACATTTACCATCTATATATGTAAATATTCTAAACGAGGAAGCAATTAGGCATTTAATATACAATGAATTAAATATACAAATCCTGAGTCAATTTATCCTAAGTCTCAGAGTGAAGGCTAAACAAGATGTGTTCACTCTCCATCATCTTATGGCAAACATTTTAGTATTTACCTATCATCAAAAAGGTAAAAGAATATAAATAATTAATTAACAAACTACAAAAAAACATGTACAGAAACAAAAACAAAAAAAGAGTGACACCTAATACCCCTGCAAATCTTTTGCACATCATTCATTTATACAAAATTCAATAAATAATCCTTCTACAAATAAATAGATCATTTTTTTATAGAAAAAAGATGTAAATAGAAATCACAGTTCTATCCCCTTGGCTGTAAAGTATCCAAATGATGTATACATTGAACTGTAGATGTGTCCATTGAACTTTTGTAGACTGAATTCTCAATTTCCTTCACGTCTATTATGTGGGATTGCATCAATGACCATAAATAAGTTGTGATACTGTATGTCCATTTTATATACAGTGATTTTGCATGAATTAGGATTGGAAGCCTATCGCTGCCTTCTGGTTGCCTCAGGATTGTTTACTAATGCACATATTACCTTTCTGTTGCAGCTTTTTTTTGTTTAAAGAGACTAATTATTTGAAATTCAGGGGTGCGGCGATGGGTTCTAATGTCGCCACCCCCCATATGCAAACACATTTATGAATATGATAGAAAACTCTTTCTTTTATGTTAATGTTCTCTTTAAAGTAAATTGTAGGTGCTGGTTCGCTTTATTGACAATGTGCTTAGGAGGGAGACATGATACATGATGATACTTTACTATTGTTTCATGCTTTTTTAAACTATCTGGTACTTGGTTTGGAATTTAATACTAGCAGGAGTCAGGACAAGATTCTGTTCTTAGATACATGCTTAATGATTAAGATGGTGTGATTTCCATTGATCTGTACACAAAACCCATGAATCACAATCAGTTATTATATTACGGAATTTTTCACCCCACCCCATTATACAGAGGGGTTACCCTATGCAGATGAATAGGAAAGAGATGTACCTATCAGACAGAGGGAACAGAAAGAATATTACCTTTTGTTTCACATTAGCATCCCGACTCTGAGTGCATAACATCAATAAAAAGCATTGGTCTATTCCTAGCGATAAGTACCCCCTAATTCCAGAATTTAACAGCTTCCCCTTACCATCATACCATAAAGGCAGCATCATATACAGTGGATTAGTGAGATCTGACCAATATCGATAGAATGTTCCCACATTGACCTTTTTAGGACCAATAATGAATCACATCCCTGTGTGAACTTCATTTATCGCAGTTCAATGATAAAAGAAAAATATTTTACTCACCCACATCAAGTTGAACTGAGCACAGCAAATGAAGATTGGAGATTTATAGGATCAATGATGTCCTCAATGCATAGAAATACAGGAGGATAGTTATTCATGATGCCATACCATCAGGAAAGCATGTAATTGGCCCCAAATTTCTGCAGCAGGACAACGACCTCAAACATGCAGCCAATATCATCAAGGACTTCAGCGTAAAAAATAACTTGGAAGTGATAGTTTGGCCTTCACAAAGCCCATCATCAAGTCTACCTTGGATTACATGAAGAGAAAGAAGGATTTGAGGCAGCCTACATCCACAGAAGATCTGTGGTTAGTTCTCCAAGATATTCTGAACAACCTACCTGCCGAGTTCCTTCAAAAACTGTGTACCAGTGTACCTATTCAAATTGATGCTATTTTGAAGACAAAGGGTGATCACACCAAATTTTGATTTGATTTGGATTTCTCTTCTATTCATTTGCTTTTCATTTCGTTAATTGATAAAAATAAACTATTAAGGCAGGCCATAGTTGGTGCAAATTTCTTTCCTGAGAACACAATTCTCCCATCAACACAGACAGTGCTGACATGGGAATCCTTCCCTCCCAGGAGGGAAGCGGGGTAGGGGGACGGGAGGCAAGTTTGGGAAGCCGTCCTTGCCAGGAGAAGATAGTGATTATTGCTAGCAGCTATAACAGCCGCTAGCGTTAATCGCAAGAGAATATTTCAGGCTGGTTTACCCAAGTTGTTCGTTCAGCCAACTTGATACATTCAGCCTGCTCACACGCGGTTCGAATCTTGGCCTGTTCCTGCTAAACCAGCTGATATACGAGCCGTTTACGGTTGGCCTAATAGTTTTATTTTTGAAAGCTTTCTTAATCTTCACCATTTTTTTCACATTTGCCTGTACTATTCATTTCCTTTGAAGAGAATCTGCTGAAATTGACCCTTGTCTCATTCCCTTGCCAGTCTGTTGCTCAGTCTGAGCATTCGGTAAATACTTGTTATTTCCAGGCATGGGTGAACATGTGACCTCCTACCAGGATGCTGTGTTTAGACTTCAAAGTCACTTAAAGTGGAGTTCCACCCACTTTTACAACTCTTCAGCATCCCTCACTAAACTGCGCACTGTAAACGAATTGGATATTTTTAAAATTTTTTCCTCAGCACCTACTGTATATCTGCTGTATTCATTTTTCACTTCCTCCTCCCTGGCCGCGGCCCATCGCATCATTTCCTGTTTGCAATGCCTTCTGGGAAGGGGCGGCAACTTCCTCTGACACTGCCGTTGCTATGGAAACCTGACCTGAAACCTATTATACTGCTTGTGCTGCACTGAGCATGTGCAAGATCTGCAAGGATGAGATCCAGGAAGAAATACAGTCTGGCTTCAGATGCCCACACTTAAGATGGCCACGGCCTGCTATAAGTTTATAAAATAACAAACTACTGCTATAAAATAACAAAACACACCTTCGTTTACAGACTAACTTTACTAGAATACATTAAGCTTGTGTATTATAGGGGTATTTTTATTTAAAAAGTATAATTTTGGCCGGAACACCACTTTAAGGTAAAGGAGAAAGAAAGTAGCCCTTTGTAAGCTCCAACCCTATCCAATATGATGTGTACATGGGGTTAGCACTACAGTTTTCCACAGTGCATTGGATGATTATAGTAAAGGTGTGCCTCAGTGGGTGGTATGGGTTCTTCTTCTCACAGGAAACCTGTCACTTTGCACTTTGACCTAAATGAGGTCTCTACCTAAGCTGTAAGGAGACAGGTCACAGTTCTTACATATTCAGACCTCTCTGTAACTTACAGAACTTCAAAATACCTACATGTGGAAAATTATGAAGGCCATTAATATACTGTAATGGCCCATACACGCGATCCGAATATTGTACGACCGATCGTACGACCGATTTCGCTTAAAAGTCGCAAGTAGAAATTGAATAGCTAAATAAAGTCACAAACATTCTCGTACGGCAGAAAAAAAGATCGGTCAACTACTATACTGACTAACCGAAAATCGTACAATCTGGAATCGTACGAAGAAAACTTCTGTGCACGCCCGATCAAATAAGATCAGATGAACGGTTGTGATCGGCTGTCAAAAGTAGTGTACACACAATCCGAAAATCATGCGATCCTTCCTCGGACGACCATTTTCGTACAATATTCGGATCGTGTGTACGGGCCATAAGTGTGTCAGTTTATAATTTTACTGGATTTTTTAAGCTCAACTAGAGAGAATGAACAGTGCCAAATTGATGCATGCTTGCCTGCTTATGCATACCTGTGTTTAGTAGCCTGCTGGCTATAGCTGAGTGAAACTGATCTGTTAACAAAAAGAAAACAAAAAAAAAATAGTGGGGAAGTTATTTCTGAATAATTTTTAGTGAAAAGCATTTCCTGAATAGCAAAAATCATATAATATATATATATATATTTTTTTTTTTTTTACATTCAAAATAAACCCTTTGCAATATTCTTCCTAGAACATTTGTTTTCACAAGGAGTAGCTGGTAGGTAACTAGTATGGTACAATCAATTGACATTCAATGACGATTCACCCAAAATTCAATGGTGTACATTCATTCTTTGAACCAAAGCAAATTAGTGGCAATTCACTCAAGATTCATGCAATGAAAATTATATTTCCCAACATTTAACATCTTTTTTCAGTAGTAAAGGTCTTTACTGTAATATTCATACTATGTAATAAGAACGACTGCTATCTTTCTTACACTTTCATCTGACATTTCCTAAACCCGTTTTTCTACTGCACGTGCAATGAATTTCTATGGTAAGTGTGAACCTGTTAACAGCTTAAACACTTCCATGTTTAATTTTTCACAAACAAAAAAACTGGGGGGTCGCCCTCCTCCCCTACCCGGGGCTAAACATTCTGACAGTCCAGGCATGCTAGCTGGTATCCCCAAAGTAAGGGACCAGCAAGCAAGCAGTCCCCTGCTATGTTTAGAAAGGGGTCCTCCCTGCTCTCTGTTCAAACTCCAATGTTTGGTATGGTTTTATGTACTCAAAGAACTTTGGAAAAGCGTAGATCAGTCTGAATATACTGTAGGTAATGATGTCACAGGGAACTCCTTCTCAGAGTTCCCTTGGTACATAAAAACATGCCAAGTATTGGAACTTCATGAGTCAATCAGGGTTTGAGCAGTGAGATAGGGGGGACCTGTGTTCCACTACACCTAACCTGCCGATGCTGCATAGACACTCCAGGGTGTCTTTGAACATCGCGGGAACCTAGAAAGCTACATATTGCTAAATAATGTAATAAAATATATTTTTAGTGTGGTGTTTACATTCTTTGCTCACCAACATGCATGGTGAACTGGTTGGGGGTCTTAGGGACCCCTAAAACCAGTTCACTGGAAAGGAAGCAATCACCCACTTGCTCCCTTGCTCAGCATAGCAGGGGGGCTGCATGCTTGCAATTCTCTTGCTATGTGGATACCAGTCAACATGCCTAGTATTCAGGACTGATAAGTTCTAGAATGTGGAGCACACAGGGTTATTATTTTATTTATTTAATCTTAACATAACAAAATAAAAAATAAATAAATTGGTATCTCTCTTAGTGCTGAAACTGTACAATTTTCATAGATTTATAGATTTCAGCACCATGGATAGCTATTGCCAGCCAAGGGCACTAGCGTCGGAGGCCCAGGTCAAGTGGCCCACATATCCTACTGGGTGCCTTGGCTTTCAACTGCTCACACAGTGCCTATGAGTATGCATCAGACAGTGCAGATCACATGCAAAAAAAGAGACAGAGAGGCTCTGTGGCTTGTGAACACTGTGATGACCAATCACATCAATCACAAATGAAAACACTCCTGTGTTTACATTTGCACAACCCTCCCCTTCCTCCTCTGCAGTGATCCTTTTCCTTCCTCCTCTTTGGGCACTCTGCTTCTCCTGTGGGTCACTTCTCCCACGGATCATCAACAAAAGGGGTTCACACTGAGCAGCAAGGAGGGGCACACCGACCACTACTGACCAGCAGAGGTACACAAGGAGCATATTGACCATAAATGGGACACACTGGGCACCAATGTAGGGGGGTGGGGCACAGACACTGACCACCAATGTAAGGAGGGCACAGACACTAACCACCAATATCAGGGGCACAGACATGTAGTACTAATGTAAGGGGGCACAGACACTGACCACCAATTTAAGGGTTTAAAGACATTTACCAACATTGTAAGGGGCCACAGACATTGACTATCAGTGTAAGGGAGAACAGACACTGACCACAAATATAAGAAAGGCACAGACACTGACCACTAGGGATGAGCCGAACACCCCACGGTTCGGTTCGCACCAGAACCTGCGAACGGACCGAAAATTCGCACGAACGTTAGAACCCCATTGACGTCTATGGGACTCGAATGTTCGAAATCAAAAGTGCTCATTTTAAAGGCTAATTTGCATGGTATTGTCCTAAAAAGGGTTTGGGGACCTGGGTCCTGCCCCAGGGGACATGTATCAATGCAAAAAAAAACGTTTAAAAACGGCCGTTTTTTTCAGGAGCAGTGATTTTAATGATGCTTAAAGTAAAAAAAAAAAAGTGAAATATTCCTTTAAATATCGTACCTGGGGGGTGTCTATAGTATGCCTGTAAAGTGGTGCGTGTTTCCCGTGCTTAGAACAGTCCCTACACAAAATGTCATTTTTAAAGGAAAAAAAGTAATTTAAAACTGCTTGCGGCTTTAATGTAATGTCGGGTCCTGGCAATATGAATGAAAATCAGTGAGACATAGGTACCCCCCAGTCCATTACCAGGCCCTTTGGGTCTTGTATGGATATTAAGGGAAACCCCGCACCCAAATTAAAAAAGGAAAGGTGTGGGGCCCCCAGGCCATATATACTCTGAACAGCAGTATACAGGCGGTGCAAACAAGACAGAGACTGTAGGTTTGTTGTTAAGTAGAATCTGTTTGTAATTTTGAACTGGTACATTTTTAACGTGTTTAGCTGCAGCCAAAAAATCTATTTTAAGCTTTTTGGAAAACCAATGGAAGGGTTATCAACCCTGTGACATTTGTTTTGCTGTCTGTGCTCCTCTTCAGATTTCACCTCACTTTTTGTCCCAATGACAAATGTTTTTTGAAAATGTGGGTTTTTTTGTGAAACAAGGATTGGTGATAAATCATCAGTGGAAAGGAGAAAAGTTTTTCCCATATTAACTCTTACAGGAGAGAATTTCCCTTCCTAGGGGTAGATTTCATCTCACTTCCTGTTGTCTCCTTCCGTTTGCAAGTAGGAGTCATTTGTAAGTTGGATGTTTGAAAGTAGGGGCCTGCCCTATATACTCAGCAGAAATGTGGGCCTTAGGTGTTGCTGTGGCCACAACACTGTAAGCCCTCACAGAGCCCTGCTGTGAAATATTAGGTTAGAATTGTAATTACATGCCCCTGTTGAACAGGGGCAGAAAAATTGGGCCTTTGGTGGTGGTGGTGCTGGTGCCGCAACACTGTAAGTCCTCACAGATACTCTTGGTGGGCGAAGAAACGGGCCCTGCTGTGAAATATTAGATCAAGAATTCTAATTACATGCCCCTGTTGAACAGGGGATGAAAAATTGGGCCTTAGGCACTGGTGCCACAACACTGCAACCCCTCACAGATACTCTAGTTGGAGCGCAGGAACTAGCCCTGCTGCAAAGAATTGCATCAAAAATTGTAATTACACGACCCTGTTAAACAGGGGCTGAAAAATTGGGCCTTAGGCACTGGTGCTGGTGCCACAACACTGCAACCCCTCACAGATACTCTAGTTGGAGCGCAGGAACTAGCCCTGCTGCAAAGAATTGCATGAAAAATTGTAATTACATGCCCCTGTTAAACAGGGGCTGAAAAATTGGGCCTTAGGCACTGGTGGCGGGACTGGCGGCGCCCAGAACCAAAAATGTTCTTACAAGCTATCATCATGATCATTGAGGAGGAAGAGGATAATTACTCAGTATAACAGGATAGTCACTCAGCATCAGCATAGGCAGTCTTTGAAGGGATCTGACATTTCAAAAAAATTTATTCGGTTACATCAGCATCAGGTGCTTGGTAGCTGGTGGTGATCCAAGACTGATTCATCTTTATGAAGGTCAGTCGATCAACCGAGTCGGTGGACAGACGCACCCTGTGATCGGTTACAAAGCCTCCAGCAGCACTAAATGTGCGTTCCGAAAGAACGCTGGATGCAGGACAGGCCAGTAGCTCAATTGCATACTGTGCAAGCTCTGGCCAGTGATCCATCCTCAAGACCCAGTAACCCAGAGGATTTTTGGTGGGAAAGGTGTCCAAGTCAGATCTTGCCCCTAGGTATTCCTGCACCATGTAAAACACACGCTGGCAATGGTTGTTGGAACCGATCATACCTTGGGGCTGCGGACTAAAAAATTGACTGAACGCATCGGTCAGACGGCCACCTTCTCCGCCGCTCCTTCTTTGACTGACTGAAGCCTCAGCAACACGTTGTCCAGAAACAGGAGTTTGTAACCTCCCAGTCTCTGGGAACGCGTTGCACAGACCTTTCTGCAAGGCATCCCGAAGATGTTTCATCCTCTGCTCCCTCTGCAATGGCAAGATAAGGTCCGCAACCTTACCCTTGTAAAGTGGATCAAGGAGGGTTGCCAGCCAGTATTGTTCCTTCTCCTTGATACCACGAATACGAGGATCCTTCCGAAGGCTTTGCAGGATCAGGGAGGCCATGCAGCGTAGGTTTGCTGAGGCATTCGGTCCGGAGTCCTCTGGGTCACTAAGGACGACATGATCCACAGCCACCTCCTCCCAGCCACGTACAAGTCCATGTGTTTCTTGGGACTGTAAATGATCCCTTAAAGACTGCTGCTGATGCTGAGTGCCAGGCTCCACCCCCATACTGACACAATCCTCGTCCTCTTCCTGTGTGATCGGCGGGCATGCAGGAACACTGTCTGAATAAAGGGGGCCTTGAGAGCTAAGGAAGTCCTCTTCCTGCCTCTGTTCTGCCTCAAGTGCCCTGTCCATTATTCCATGCAGCGTGTGCTCCAACAGGTGGACAAGGGGGACAGTGTCACTGATGAATGCACTGTCACTGCTCACCATCCTCGTGGCCTCCTCAAATGGTGACAGGACAGTGCATGCATCCCTGATCATGGCCCACTGGTGTGGGGAAAAAACCAAGCTCCCCTGACCCTGTCCTGGTGCCATAGTCACACAGGTACTCATTGATGGCCCTCTGCTGCGTGTGCAGCCGCTGCAGCATGGCCAACGTTGAGTTCCACCTGGTGGGCATGTCACAGATTAGGCGGCTCTTGGGCAGGTTAAATTCCTTTTGGAGGTCTACCAGCCGAGCACTGGCATTATATGACCAGCGGAAATGCACACAGACTTTCCTGGCCTGCCTCAGGACATCCTGTAAACCCGGGTACCTGCCCAAGAACCGCTGCACCACTAAGTTAAGGACGTGAGCCAAACAGGGCACATGGGTCGTTTGTCCCTGTCGGAGGGTGGAGAGGAGGTTGGCACCATTGTCTCAAACCACCATTCCTGCCTTAAGTTGACGTGGTGTCAACCACCTCTGAACCTACCCCTGCAGAGCTGACAGAACCTCTGCCCCAGTGTGGCTCCTGTCCCCCAAGCACACCAGCTCAAGCACCGCATGGCATCTTTTGGCCTGCATACTTGAGTAGCCCCTTGAACGCCTATGGAGCACCGCTGGTTCCGAGGACAAAGCACAGGAAGAGGCCATGGAGGAAGAAGAAGATGAGGGGGTGGAGGAGAGAGGTGTGTCAGAATCATTGGTAGTGAGATTTTGGAGGCGTGGTGGCGGAACAACCTCCAACACTACTGCACCTTGTCCTGCATCCTTCCCAGCTGCCAGCAGAGTCACCCAATGCGCCGGGAAACTTAGGTAACGTCCCTGTCCATGCCTGCTGGACCATGAGTCAGCGGTAATATGTACCTTACCGCTGACCGCCCTGTCCAGCGAGGCATGGACATTGCCTTCCACATGCCGGTAGAGAGCCGGAATCGCCTTCCGTGAGAAAAAGTGGCGTTTGGGTACCTGCCACTGAGGAACCGCACATTCCACAAACAACTGAAAAGGTTGCAGTCGAAGTGCTAGCAATTTTGCCAAGCTAGCATTCAACCGCTGGGCATGTGGATGGCTGGGAGCGAACTTCTTTCGGCGGTGCAGCAGCTGGGGCAGGGCTTTTTGCCTGGTACAATCTGACGGCGGTGTACCGAAAGCAGATTGCCCACAAGTACTTGGCTGTGACACACCTAATTCTGCACCTTCATTCCTCTCAGTGCAGGTCTCAGAGAGGACTGAAGGTATAGTGGAGTTGGAGATCTCAGCTGATGAGGAGCAAGGAGAGGTCCTCTTTGTTCTTTGGTGTGGGTCTTTTAGATACGCTTGCCAACGAACTGCATGGCAGGTCAACATATGTCTGGTCAAGCATGTGGTGCCTAAGCGGGAGACGTTTTGGCCATGCGAGATACGCTTGAGACATATGTTGCAAATAGCAGCGGTGCGATCTGATGCCCACACCAAAGAACTTTTGGAATGACGCGCAGAGACAGCAGCGCCCTGCACATGCGGAGCTTTGCTGTGTGATGCAGTCAGTGTGCTGCCCTTAGGCTGGCCCCTGGAGGGCATCCTGCCTCGTTGGTGATGTGCCTCCTCCTCCTCCTCCTTCTCCTCTTTCCTATCAGGCACCCACGTTGAGTCAGTGACCTCATCATCCCCTCCCTCCTCATCACATGAGCAAACCTGGCAGTATGCTGCAGCAGGGGGAGCATGACTGCCAGATTGCTGTCCTTCCTGGGCACCCCCTCTGTCCGTGCTCATGTTACTGCCTTCATCTAGCTCAGTATCATCATTAGAGCCTTCTAAACGCTGGGCATCCTCCTGGAGCATGTACCCAACACTGTGGTCAAATAGTTCGAGGGACTCCTCAGGAGGACATGGTGGGGCTAGAGAAGGAGTCACTGATGCCATTGAGCCGAGGGAAGAGGCCGCGTTGGCAGCTGCTTTGCCAGACAAAGTACCCTGATCATGGGTGAGAGAGGATGAGGAGGATGAGGACGACTTGGTCATCCACTCGACCAAGTCTTCCGCATGTTGCGGCTCAACACGGCCAACTGAAGAAAAAAAGGCCAAGCGTGTCCCACGGCCACGTCGTGATTAGGATGCACCGTCTCCACGACCAGCACTGTTGCCTCTAGACACAGAGCCTGCTTGCCCTCTTTTATTGGCTTGTGACTGTCTGCCTCTCCTTGTTGGCCTTCCAGGCATACTAATGGCCTGCAGTGAGATGTAGCTGCACTAAGCTGGGATATATATATATATATATATATATATATATATATATATATATATATATACTGATACTGCAGCTAGCAAAATCAACTGCCTGCCTGTAGTATGAGAACACCACCAATCTTCTACAGGTAACTTTAGATGAACACTGTCCAGAGGTCGCACTACACTAACTTGTAGCTTTAGCTGAACACTGTGCAGAGGCACACTACACCAACATTAAAATAATGTAGCTGCCTGCGGTAGTGATAGGATCAGGAAAACACCACCAACCTTCTACAGGTAGCTTTAGCTGAACACTGTGCAGAGGTTGCACTAGACTAACGTGAAAATAATGTAGCTGCATGCGGGAGTGATAGGATCAGGAAAACACCACCAACCTTCTACAGATAGCTTTAGCTGAACACTGTGCAGAGGTCGCACTAGACTAACGTGTAAATAATGTAGCTGACTGCGGTAGTGATAGGATCAGGAAAACAACACCAACCTTCTACAGGTAGCTTTAGCTGAACACTGTGCAGAGGACGCACTACACTAATGTGTAAATAATGTAGCTGCCTGCGGTAGTGATAGGATCAGGAAAACACCACCAACCTTCTACAGGTAGCTTTAGCTGAACACTGTGCAGAAGTCGCACTACACTAACGTGTAAATGATGTAGCTGCCTGCCGTAGTGATAGGATCAGGAAAACACCACCAACCTTCTACAGATAGCTTTAGCTGAACACTGTGCAGAGGACACACTACACTAACGTTAAAATAATGTAGCTGCCTGCGGTAGTGATAGGATCAGGAAAACACCACCAACCTTCTACAGATAGCTTTAGCTGAACACTGTGCAGAGGTCGCACTAGACTAACGTGTAAATAATGTAGCTGACTGCGGTAGTGATAGGATCAGGAAAACAACACCAACCTTCTACAGGTAGCTTTAGCTGAACACTGTGCAGAGGACGCACTACACTAATGTGTAAATAATGTAGCTGCCTGCGGTAGTGATAGGATCAGGAAAACACCACCAACCTTCTACAGGTAGCTTTAGCTGAACACTGTGCAGAAGTCGCACTACACTAACGTGTAAATGATGTAGCTGCCTGCGGTAGTGATAGGATCAGGAAAACACCACCAACCTTCTACAGATAGCTTTAGCTGAACACTGTGCAGAGGACACACTACACTAACGTGAAAATAATGTAGCTGCCTGCGGTAGTGATAGGATCAGGAAAACACCACCAACCTTCTACAGATAGCTTTAGCTGAACACTGTGCAGAGGTCGCACTAGACTAACGTGTAAATAATGTAGCTGACTGCGGTAGTGATAGGATCAGGAAAACAACACCAACCTTCTACAGGTAGCTTTAGCTGAACACTGTGCAGAGGACGCACTACACTAATGTGTAAATAATGTAGCTGCCTGCGGTAGTGATAGGATCAGGAAAACACCACCAACCTTCTACAGGTAGCTTTAGCTGAACACTGTGCAGAAGTCGCACTACACTAACGTGTAAATGATGTAGCTGCCTGCGGTAGTGATAGGATCAGGAAAACACCACCAACCTTCTACAGATAGCTTTAGCTGAACACTGTGCAGAGGACACACTACACGAACGTTAAAATAATGTAGCTGCCTGCGGTAGTGATAGGATCAGGAAAACACCACCAACCTTCTACAGATAGCTTTAGCTGAACACTGTGCAGAGGTCGCACTAGACTAACGTGTAAATAATGTAGCTGACTGCGGTAGTGATAGGATCAGGAAAACAACACCAACCTTCTACAGGTAGCTTTAGCTGAACACTGTGCAGAGGACGCACTACACTAATGTGTAAATAATGTAGCTACCTGCGGTAGTGATAGGATCAGGAAAACACCACCAACCTTCTACAGGTAGCTTTAGCTGAACACTGTGCAGAAGTCACACTACACTAACGTGTAAATGATGTAGCTACCTGCGGTAGTGATAGGATCAGGAAAACACCACCAACCTTCTACAGATAGCTTTAGCTGAACACTGTGCAGAGGACACACTACACTAACGTTAAAATAATGTAGCTGCCTGCGGTAGTGATAGGATCAGGAAAACACCACCAACCTTCTACAGGTAGCTTTAGCTGAACACTGTGCAGAGGACGCACTACACTAACGTGTAAATAATGTAGCTGCCTGCGGTAGTGATAGGATCAGGAAAACACCACCAACCTTCTACATGTAGCTTTAGCTGAACACTGTGCAGAGGTCACACTACACTAACTTGTAGCTTTAGCTGAACACTGTTCAGAGGATGCACTACACTAACTTGTAGCTTTAGCTGAACACTGTGCAGAGGTCGGGCTACACTAACTTGTAGCTTTAGCTGAACACTGTGAGGAGGACGCACTACACCAACGTTAAAATAATGTAGCTGCCTGCGGTAGTGATAGGATCAGGAAAACACCACCAACCTTCTACAGATAGCTTTAGCTGAACACTGTGCAGAGGTTGCACTAGACTAACGTGTAAATAATGTAGCTGACTGCGGTAGAGATAGGATCAGGAAAACAACACCAACCTTCTACAGGTAGCTTTAGCTGAACACTGTGCAGAGGACGCACTACACTAATGTGTAAATAATGTAGCTGCCTGCGGTAGTGATAGGATCAGGAAAACACCACCAACCTTCTACAGGTAGCTTTAGCTGAACACTGTGCAGAGGTCGCACTACACTAACGTGTAAATAATGTAGCTGCCTGCGGTAGTGATAGGATCAGGAAAACAACACCAACCTTCTACAGGTAGCTTTAGCTGAACACTGTGCAGAGGTCGCACTACACTAACGTGTAAATAATGTAGCTGCCTGCGGTAGTGATAGGATCAGGAAAACACCACCAACCTTCTACAGGTAGCTTTAGCTGAACACTGTGCAGAGGTCGCACTACACTAACATGTAAATAATGTAGCTGCCTGCTGTAGTGATAGGATTAGGAAAACACCACCAACCTTCTACAGGTAGCTTTAGCTGAACACTGTGCAGAGGTCGCACTACACTAACGTGTAAATATTGTAGCTGCCTGCGGTAGTGATAGGATCAGGAAAACACCACCAACCTTCTACAGGTAGCTTTAGCTGAACACTGTGCAGAGGACGCACTACACTAATGTGTAAATAATGTAGCTGCCTACGGTATTGATATGATCAGGAAAACATCACCAACCTTCTACATGTAGCTTTAGCTGAACACTGTGCAGAGGTCGCACTACACTAACTTGTAGCTTTAGCTGAACACTGTGCAGAGGACACACTACACTAACGTTAAAATAATGTAGCTGCCTGCGGTAGTGATAGGATCAGGAAAACACCACCAACCTTCTACAGGTAGCTTTAGCTGAACACTGTGCAGAGGACGCACTACACTAACGTGTAAATAATGTAGCTGCCTGCGGTAGTGATAGGATCAGGAAAACACCACCAACCTTCTACATGTAGCTTTAGCTGAACACTGTGCAGAGGTTACACTACACTAACTTGTAGCTTTAGCTGAACACTGTGCAGAGGTCGGGCTACACTAACTTGTAGCTTTAGCTGAACACTGTGAGGAGGACGCACTACACCAACGTTAAAATAATGTAGCTGCCTGCGGTAGTGATAGGATCAGGAAAACACCACCAACCTTCTACAGGTAGCTTTAGCTGAACACTGTGCAGAGGTTGCACTAGACTAACGTGAAAATAATGTAGCTGCCTGCGGTAGTGATAGGATCAGGAAAACACCACCAACCTTCTACAGATAGCTTTAGCTGAACACTGTGCAGAGGTTGCACTAGACTAACGTGTAAATAATGTAGCTGACTGCGGTAGTGATAGGATCAGGAAAACAACACCAACCTTCTACAGGTAGCTTTAGCTGAACACTGTGCAGAGGACGCACTACACTAATGTGTAAATAATGTAGCTGCCTGCGGTAGTGATAGGATCAGGAAAACACCACCAACCTTCTACAGGTAGCTTTAGCTGAACACTGTGCAGAGGTCGCACTACACTAACGTGTAAATAATGTAGCTGCCTGCGGTAGTGATAGGATCAGGAAAACAACACCAACCTTCTACAGGTAGCTTTAGCTGAACACTGTGCAGAGGTCGCACTACACTAACGTGTAAATAATGTAGCTGCCTGCGGTAGTGATAGGATCAGGAAAACACCACCAACCTTCTACAGGTAGCTTTAGCTGAACACTGTGCAGAGGTCGCACTACACTAACATGTAAATAATGTAGCTGCCTGCTGTAGTGATAGGATCAGGAAAACACCACCAACCTTCTACAGGTAGCTTTAGCTGAACACTGTGCAGAGGTCGCACTACACTAACGTGTAAATATTGTAGCTGCCTGCGGTAGTGATAGGATCAGGAAAACACCACCAACCTTCTACAGGTAGCTTTAGCTGAACACTGTGCAGAGGACGCACTACACTAATGTGTAAATAATGTAGCTGCCTACGGTATTGATATGATCAGGAAAACATCACCAACCTTCTACATGTAGCTTTAGCTGAACACTGTGCAGAGGTCGCACTACACTAACTTGTAGCTTTAGCTGAACACTGTGCAGAGGTCGGGCTACACTAACTTGTAGCTTTAGCTGAACACTGTTCAGAGGACGCACTGCACTAACTTGTAGCTTTAGCTGAACACTGTTCAGAGGACGCACTACACTAACTTGTAGCTTTAGCTGAACACTGTGCACTACACTAACTTGTAGCTTTAGCTGAACACTGTTCAGAGGACGCACTACACTAACTTGTAGCTTTAGCTGAACACTGTTCAGAGGACGCACTACACTAACTTGTAGCTTTAGCTGAACATTGTGAGGAGGACGCACTACACTAACTTGTAGCTTTAGCTGAACACTGTGCACTACACTAACCTGTAGCTTTAGCTGAACACTGTGCAGAGGACACACTACACTAACTTGTAGCTTTAGCTGAACACTGTGCAGAGGTCGCACTACACTAACTTGTAGTTTTAGCTGAACACTGTGAGGAGGACGCACTACACTAACTTGTAGCTTTAGCTGAACACTGTGCACTACACTAACTTGTAGCTTTAGCTGAACACTGTTCAGAGTATGCACTACACTAACTTGTAGCTTTAGCTGAACACTGTGCAGAGGTCGCACTACACTAACTTGTAGCTTTAGCTGAACACTGTGAGGAGGACGCAGTACACTAACTTGTAGCTTTAGCTGAACACTGTGCTAACTTGTAGCTTTAGCTGAACACTGTGAGGAGAACGCATTACACTAACTTGTATTTTTAGCTGAACACTGTGCACTACACTAACTTGTAGCTTTAGCTGAACACTGTGCACTACACTAACTTGTAGCTTTAGCTGAACACTGTTCAGAGGACGCACTACACTAACTTGTAGCTTTAACTGAACACTGTGCAGAGGACGCACTACACTAACTTGTAGCTTTAGCTGAACACTGTTCAGAGGACGCACTACACTAACTTGAAGCTTTAGCTGAACACTGTGCAGAGGTCGGGCTACACTAACTTGTAGCTTTAGCTGAACACTGTTCAGAGGACGCACTACACTAACTTGTAGCTTTAGCTGAACACTGTGCACTACACTAACTTGTAGCTTTAGCTGAACACTGTTCAGAGGACGCACTACACTAACTTGTAGCTTTAGCTGAACACTGTTCAGAGGACGCACTACACTAACTTGTAGCTTTAGCTGAACATTGTGAGGAGGACGCACTACACTAACTTGTAGCTTTAGCTGAACACTGTGCACTACACTAACCTGTAGCTTTAGCTGAACACTGTGCAGAGGACACACTACACTAACTTGTAGCTTTAGCTGAACACTGTGCAGAGGTCGCACTACACTAACTTGTAGCTTTAGCTGAACACTGTGAGGAGGACGCACTACACTAACTTGTAGCTTTAGCTGAACACTGTGCACTACACTAACTTGTAGCTTTAGCTGAACACTGTTCAGAGTACGCACTACACTAACTTGTAGCTTTAGCTGAACACTGTGCAGAGGTCGCACTACACTAACTTGTAGCTTTAGCTGAACACTGTGAGGAGGACGCAGTACACTAACTTGTAGCTTTAGCTGAATACTGTGCTAACTTGTAGCTTTAGCTGAACACTGTGAGGAGGACGCATTACACTAACTTGTATTTTTAGCTGAACACTGTGCACTACACTAACTTGTAGCTTTAGCTGAACACTGTGCACTACACTAACTTGTAGCTTTAGCTGAACACTGTTCAGAGGACGCACTACACTAACTTGTAGCTTTAGCTGAACACTGCGCAGAGGTCGCAGTACACTAACTTGTAGCTTTAGCTGAACACTGTGCTAACTTGTAGCTTTAGCTGAACACTGTGAGGAGGACGCATTACACTAACTTGTATTTTTAGCTGAACACTGTGCACTACACTAACTTGTAGCTTTAGCTGAACACTGTGCAGAGGTCGCACTAAACTAACTTGTAGCTTTAGCTGAACACTGTGAGTAGAATGCACTACACTAACTGTAAATAGTCTAGCTGCCTGACTGTGGTACTAATTGCACACCAGCAATTTTCTTCAGGTAGCTGTAAATACTGTAACAACACAAGCCTGCCTGTCAGTAGGAAGATAATAACAGGAACGGATCTAGCTAAACTGAATACAGTGTATATATATATATATATATACAACACCTGGGATGCATATATATACACAATACACTGTAAGTGCAGCTAACTGACTGACTGTCCTGCCTAATCTATCTAACTTAAATCAAATGACACTGTCTCTCTATCTCTGTCTCTCAACACCGGAACACACTACACAGGGCCGCTGTGCAGGCGGCCTTATATAGTGTGGGGCGTGTACTAAACCCCCTGAGCCATAATTGGCCAAACCCACCCTGGCTTTGGCCAATTACAGCTCTCTCTACAGACAGCGCTGTGATTGGCCAAGCATGCGGGTCATAGTGCATGCTTGGCCAATCATCACCAGCAATGTACTGCGATGCCGCAGTGAATTATGGGCCATGACGCGCCACACAAATTTGGTGCAAACGGTCCATATCGTTCGCAGACGGACAAACAGCCGATGTTCGAGTCGAACATGGGTTTGACTCGAACACGAAGCTCATCCCTACTGACCACCAATGTAAGGTTGCACAGACATTGACCGTCAATGTATGGGGAAAAGAGACTGATCTCCAACTTAAAGGGCAAAGAGACTAACCACTGATGTATGGGGAAACAGACACTGACCCTTAGAGATTGGCCAAACATCCCCCGGTTCAGTTCACGCCAGAACTCTCGAAAATCACAAAAGTTCAGGCCTGAACGACAAACCCTATTGAAGCCTATGGGCCCTGAATGTGAAAAATCAAAAGTCCCCATTTTGATGGCTTATATGCGAGTTATTGGCCATAAAAGGGGTATGGGGGCCCAGCTACTGCCCCGGTGGACAGGTTCCAATGCAAAAAAAATGTTTAAAAGAACATTGTTCTTAAAGGAACAGTGATTTTAATGATGCTTAAAGTGAAACAATAAAAATGAAAAATTTCCTTTAAATATAGTGCCAGGGGGGTCCCCTAAGTCTGCCCGTAAAGTGGCGCATCTGTACCATGTATAGAGCCTGCTGCAGGTTCTATGACATTTAAATAGATTTTCACTGCAAGCTTTCTTTATTTGGACACGCTGGAATTTAGACGCTGGGCATGTGGGTGGCAGGGAGTGTATTTTTTTTCACTGCAGCAGCTGGGGCAGAGAAATCTTCCTGCTTTACTCTACAGCTGGTGGTGTGCTGCTGGCAGACGTGTTGCAAGGACCTGCGACATCCTTTGCTATACCATCGTCCCTGTCAGTGGAGGCTGCTGAGGGGTCATGAGATATAGCGAGGGTAGACATGAAAGGTGAGAAGTGGGAAGGAGAAGAATTGTGTCCCTTGTGTGTGGCTTTCAGGTGCTCTTGCCAATGGGCTGAGTGGTGGGAGGTTAAATGCCTTTTCAAGCATGTGGTACCCAAATAGCTGGTGATTTTGCCATGCTTGATCTGCTTGTGGCAGGGATTGCAAAATGCAACAGTGCGATCGACTGCACATATGCTAAACAAGGCCCACACAGCTGAGCTGTGGAAAGTGGGCCAGGAGATAACAGCTCCACAATCTGATGGAATAGGGTGGCTGCTCTCTACTCTTCCGTGATGGCTTCCTCTGGAGAACATCCTACCTCATTGGATTTGTTTCTCCTCCTCACTTTCCTCCTCTGCTCTATCCAGCACCCAAGTTGCGTCAGTGACCTCACCATCATCATTTCCTCCATCCTCATCATCACTGGAGCTAACTTGGCAATACGCTGCGGCTGGGGGAACATGACTGACAATTTGTTGTTTATTAGTGTTCTCCCCTCTCTGTAGGCTCATGTTACTCCCTTCCTCTACCTCAGAACCAACGTCAGAATCAAGTAATGTTTTTGCATCCTCAAGAAGCAAGTGGCTGACACTGTGTTCAAATAATTCAGCTGACTCCTTCATGCATAATGCTGTGGCTATAGCAGGAGTAGCTGTGGACCAGGAAGCAGAATAAGCCACTCTGGCAACTGCGGTGGACTGCGTACTAGTGTCAGCTTGGGTCATAGAGGATGAGGATGGTTTAGTAAGCCAGTCCACCACCTCCTCTGCATGCTGTGACTGGATAGCATGGGCAACATCACTAAACAGAGACAAATGTGCCCTGCCTGGGGACGGTCCATGTCCACCTTTGCCTGTTGGCATAGACTCTGCTGGCCCCCTCATAGTGATAGGGGAATGTCTGCCTTTCCTTGTTGGCCTCCCAGACATGATGGGGGGCTTATTACCCAAATTTAATAGAACCTGTGAAATGTGTGATTGGATGCATTTTTTTGAACATGGTGTTTGGTGCACTTTAAATTGAGGACTGATGCTGACAGAAATGTAAAAACTATTTAAAAAATTAAAAATGGGAAACACCAGCGTCGCAGTCAAAAAAACTGCAGCTGACAATTTAAAAAAAAGGGGGCAGGCAGAGGACAAAAAAAAACTAAATAAAAACATGCAGCAAAAAAAAGGGTATAAAGCACTGTATACAGCACTAAATGTTATGTAATGCTGTGCTAAACACTGCACTGACACTACATTATACTTATACTATACTGACACACTATACTCACACTACACTATACTCACACACTATACTCACTCTATACTCACACTATACTAACACTACACTAACACTCTGCACTCAGAGTCACAATAAGTGAACACACTAACTCGCTAGTTGCAAACTGAGCCCTGCTCTATCTATCTCTACTCCAACAACACACTGCAAAAGCTTCCTGTAGGAAGGAACCTTTTAGAGTGTGGGGTAGGACTTTGAGCACTAAGCTGTGATTGTACGGAGTCATCATCACTTTGTCCAATCAGGGCTCTGACAGTGCTCTGTGACCTAATTGGCAAAGCCTTGCACCTGACCAGCAGTCAGGTGCAAAGCTTCATCCAATTAGGGCCCTAGAATGCACTATGCAGCGTGCAGTGTATTGTGGGGCACTCAGCGGGCAAACATCCCACTGAGCTCCTCGCAAATTCAGGTGGTTGCCGAATGGGCAAACAGGTGGTGTTCGGGCTGAAATTTTGCTTGGCCTGAACCGTTCGCCCAACTCTATTCTTCTTTAATGCAGGCCCAGATAAAGTGTAAGTTTTTTGTCTATATTCATTTTTTTTCATAAAGAGGATCCCTTAGCGTGTCTGTAAAATTAATACATGTGATACAGTAAGGAGTTTTTTGTGGGTACAAGGACTGCAGTACATGTGTGCAGTGTGTACTGCAAGTAGTCTTAGACTATATTTAACCATGTTCCTCTAGACTTTGCACAATATCCAGTGCAATTTAACCACACCCACACATTGCCAAGGTGTACTTATAGTACCATATGCTTTCTTCTTCTTCTTCTTCTTTCCAAGTTCCAGATACGGAGGTTGGGTTTATGTCTGCACAATTCTGGCTTGTGGCACAGTGATGAAGGCATACTTTGTGGGTACTAAAGGACTGTGCATATGTGTGCTATGTTTACAGTGAGTAGACTCAGGTTTTATTTAACCATATCTCTGTTAGGCCCCCCCCCCTTCCTGACTCGTAGGGTAATTAGGTCGTGCACACCATTCATCGCAAAACACTATGCATGCTGAATCATTGCTTTTCTCAGGGTGCCCCGGATCTATCACAATCTTAGTTATGCCCCTGTTGCCAGAAGATGAGAAAAAGGACTATTCCATCATTTAACAAGATTTCTCCAAACATTCATCTAAAGATTCAGCCAGAATAGCCAGTAAGCCAGGAACACACTTATGTGAGTATGTGCAATAGAACACAAACATGTGCATGCATACACTTGGGCTGTAATGTGAGGCTTAGAAAATTAGTATATTCATTAACAAATTAAACATATTACTAAATATGTTATTATATACATTACTCTGTGAAAAAAAGTACATCTTTTTAATGGCAGATGTGCAATCACACATATATTATTTTTTGAATATCATAATGTATCTCACATATTTTTATTATTTTTGTTCTTATTGTTGCTAGTTTAACAATCAAAATGAAACCATAAGCATGTAGGGAGGACAGCCAACATGCACTTTGGGTTTTATTCAATGCAATGTAAGGCACCAGTTCACACTATGTTCTTCTATTGGTAAGGTGGTGATTTTAAAAATGCCTAATTATATTATAGAGAATGAATTGCAATGCACAGGCATAGGGTCACACATTTGGCAGAAGATCTCAAAAGTACAGAATATCTTCTTCTATTGGGAGTCATAGATTGACAGCAACTATGAACAAGCAACAAATGGACCCCAACTACAGGTAGCAAATTGAGCTTGAGAGAGTGCAGTAATAAGAAGTTACCAAACTACTGAGTACAAAAACTAAGAAAATGGGCCATATCTGTAGTCCACTAGAGATGAGCCACATGTACCTGGGTTCAGTTCGCAGAACATTCACCAAACTACCCTGAAGTTCATTGATCTGAACCCCTTTGAAGTCCAACCCAAACCTTTAAAGTCAATTCTGGCCATATTCAAGGATAATAGGCAAGGGATTTACAAAGGCATGGGGAGCTGGGCACTGTCTGAGGGGACATGTAATACAAAAAATATATTTTTTAATATCCCTCAGTCGGGAGAGGAACTTTCCATGCAGCCTAGAGGGCAACACTGAAAATACACTGAAAATACACAAATCCTTTAACCACTTGCTGACCAGCCGCCACAGTTAAACTTCGGCAAGGTGGCTGGGCTGCGTGAATCGCCGTACTGGTACAGTGGTTCGTGCACTGGCTTCTGTGGGCATGCGATGTCCGTCGGCCGCCCATGATCATTCCCCACAGAGACAGAATGGGGATAACAAGGCAAATCTCCATTCTGACAGGGGATGACACTGAGATCTTGTCTTTCTGCTATGCAGGAAGATGGATCTCTGTGTTATCCCAGGCAGCCCATCTCCCAAACACACCCAGGGAACACAGTTAACCCCTGGATTGCCCCTGATGTTAACCCCTACCCTGCCAGTGTCATTACTACAATGTCAGTACATATTTTTAGCACTGATTACTGTGATAATGTCACTGGTTCCCAAAAAAGTGTCAAAAATGTCAGTCAGGTGTCCGATCTGTCCAATGCAATGTCGCAGTCCCGCTAAAAATCACTGATCACCGGCATTACTAGTACAAAAAAAATACATAAATGCCATAAATCTATCCCATAGTTTGTAGATGCTATAACTTTTGCGCAAACCAATCAATATATGTTTATAGGGGGTTTTTTTACCAAAAATATGTAGCAGAATACATATTGGCCTAAATTGATAAAGAAATTAGATTTTTACATTTTTTTATTGGGTATGTTTTATAATAGAAAGTCAAAAATAATGTTTTTTTTTTTTAATTGACAGTCTTTTTTTTTATAGAGCAAAAAATAAAAACCGCATAGGTGATCAAATACCACCAAAAGAAAGCTCTATTTATGGGGAAAAAAGGACATCAATTTTATTTGAGTACAGCGTTGCACGACCGTGCAATTGTCAGCTAAATTAACGCAGTGCCGTATCACAAAAAATGCCCTGGATGGCAGAGACACTCATAGAAATCCCTGGACAGAGATGGGCTCAGGTAAGTATTAGGGGGGCCAAGGGGGGCTTATGCACACAGAAGGCTTTTTATCTTAATGCATAGACTGCATTAAGATAAAAAAAACCTTATGACTTTACAATGACTTCAACTGCAAGCTATTGAGCTAGAATTCATGCTCTCACTCTGACACTCATAGTAATACCTCAGATGTATGGTGCAATTGCGGTTACATACACACGTGCACCCAGTGTGCATATTTACATTTGTGGGTGTGTGTGTAGGGCAACAGAGCTTTATGTTTAATTTTGTTTGTTTGTTTTTTAACATTTTAATATAATTTTTTTTAATATATTTTTGTATTTAACTTCATTGCTATCACCTAGGGGTAGACAAACCCCCCATATGATAGCATTGGGCAGGTGACAGGTACTTCTTTAATAAATTGTGGTCGCTTCTGGCTTTATTCACTGCAGAGGATCTCCTTCCACTCACCATCCTAGGGCCTCCAATATGGTCCCAGGCTCCCTGAAAGAGCAAGAGGGGCACAGGAACCATAGGGGAGGGGGTGCTGGTGGCCGGGGGAACTACACTTCCTGTGCTGTAAAAGGGATCAGGCAGCAATATAGCTGCCTGGATCACTTTTACTTTGCAGACAGGATTCAACTGACCCAAATAAGCACAAGCGTATGGCTGCTGCAGCATGTATGTATGTCCAAAGAGCTGAAGTGGTTAAAAACATAAACCCACATTCCAAAGATGAGGCTGTTGTTATTCTGAAATAAAAATGACAGTGCTATGTTGCAGAGATAATAGCCAAACGTAAAGCACAGTAGCTGGAAAGTATGTGAACAGCTTGACCTGGCACTGGACAGCAAAGTAAGAGAAAGATATTAAGCAATAATTATCAAGAAAAGATTAAAGTATGTTATTTCAAAGACAGCAGTCAGAAATATTCTATAGAATTGCTGCAGATTATGTAAGCGGTATTACTTTGCCACTACCTCCATGTTAGAGCGATAGATGAGACAGTTTTTGTTGTAAAAAAGGTTTATTACACCAGCGTCAAGAGTCAGAAATATTGCAGTGATACGGTGCACCTCGTGTAAGTATTTTTCCTAGGCTGCAAAACAAGAGTGATAGACTAGACATATTTTATTATAAAATAAGAATGAATGTGTATTACTTCAGACATAGAAAAAAAAATCATGTTTATATTTGATGCCCGCTGTAAGCAGCCTTTGCTGGTTGCTATTTATAAAGGTACAGACTAATGCCCTGTACATACGGTCGGACTTTCCGACGGAATATGTGCGATCGGAGCTTGTTGTCGGAAATTCCGACCGTGTGTGGGCTCCATCGGACTTTTTCCATCGGAATTTCCGACACACAAAGTTTGAGAGTGGGCTATAAAATTTTCCGACAACAAAATCCGTTCACATAAATTTCGACCATGTGTGGACAATTCCGACGGACAAAGTGCCACGCATGCTCAGAATAAATTAAGAGACGAAAGCTATTGGCTACTGCCCCGTTTATAGTCCCGACGTACGTGTTTTACGTCACAGCGTTCAGAACTATTGGATTTTCCGACAACTTTGTGCGACCTTGTGTATGCAAAACAAGTTTGAGCCAACATCCGTCGGAATAAATTCATGGATTTTGTTGTCGGAATGTCCGATCAATGTCCGATCGTGTGTACAGGGCATAAGTATTTTTTATTATGAAATAAAATCTACTTTCTCAGAGCCAACAGGCAGAACAATTGTACAGAATTATTGTACAGTGTTACTTTTTTGCTAGGATGGAATTTCAGAGGCAGAGAGCAGGCCAATTTTATCTAACAATATAAATTATAGTGTTTTTTTTAAACAGAAAACATGTACAGATTTGATAAACATTATGTTATTATTTTTTATTAGGATGCAATTTCAAATTAAATTAAATTAATTTGTAAATAGCAGTGTCATTTTCTGAAACAGAAAACAGAAATATGATAAAGATTTGATCCCCAGTTAAGGAGGGAGAGAGCAGGTAGATTTCATTGGGAAATAAAAAATGTCAGTGTCTTACAGAAAGATTTACAGATTTGAAGCATAGTATGTTATTCTTTTCTTTTAAAAGGATGCAATTTCGGATGGGGAGAGCAGGCACATTCCACCTGTACATAAAAAATGACAATACCTTTTTTCCAGAACAAAAGACAGATAATTGTATAGATTCAATGCATAGTATACACTCCTTGTTAATAGGATGCAACTTTCAAAGGCAAGAGCAGGCAGATTTCATCTGGAAATTTAAAAAAATGATGGTCTTTTATTCTGAGACAGAAGATAGTAATATTTTACAGATTTAATTAACAATGTTAATGTTAATCCTCCTAATAGGACACAATTTCAGAGGTAAAGAGCAAGCAAATTGTATTTTTATAGCACCAACTGCTCAAACAGTTGGTGCTACATAAATCCTGTATAATAATTAAAATATATATTGTCTTTTTTTCTGAGACAGATGACAGAAAATTGCACAGGTGTGATGACAGTATTTTATCTTTTTAATAGGATGCAACTTTGGAGGAAGAGGCAGACGTCATCTGGAAATAAAAAAATAAAGTTTATTTTAATTATGTTCTATTCTAGTACCAAAAAAGGAGAGAGAGAGAGAGAGAGAGAGAGAGAGAGAGAGAGAGAGAGAGAGAGAGAGAGAGAGAGAGAGAGAGAGAGAGAGAGAGAGAGAGAGAGAGAGAGAGATGCAAAATACTATATTTTTAATAGGATTCATTTAAAGAGCAGGCCGTTTTCATCTGGAAATAAAAAATGTTAGTGTCTTTTTTCTTAGAAGACCGAGATGTTGTGCCGATTTGATGCACAGGATGTTTTCCTTTTAAAATTATGCAATTTCAGAGAGAGAGAACAGCAGATTTCCTCCTGGGTCTCTCCTGGGCCTCTCCCTTCTGATTGGTTGAGATGCAGCAACAGGAGTCATTGGCTCCTGCTGCTGTCAATCACAGGAAGTGAGGCAGAGGCGGGGCTGGGCTGTGCTCTCTGTGTCTTATGGACACAGTGCGTGGCTCGTGAGCGAGCATGCACAAGTGCCCCCATAGCAAGCAGCTTGTTATGGGGCACTCGGCAAGGGGGAGAGGCACTAAGCACTGAAGGGGACTGGGGAAGAGGAGGATCAGGGCTTCTCTGTGCAAAACCATTGTGTGAGGGTGTCAACAGTCACACTTGAACTCATATAACTGGTAATAGTACCCCCTTGATAGCCTGAATTCTGGGATCTCTTCACAGGCACTACAGCATTAATGAGCACAGTAACCTCAAATGTCTTGAAGCAGAGGAACCCAAGTCTTCGGGGGTCACTTAGGACAACAGTGTCATCAACTACCACCTCTTACCTACAAACAACTCCCAAGATTTGAAGAGGGTTGGGACCTTGAAAGCCTGCTCCGTGTCCTCCTCCTCTTCAATGCCGACTCCACAACCTTCCTCCCCCCCTCTTGTGCTCCTCCTGTGCCTAGTGCTGGCCCACAGTTACCTGGTAAAGCAGGTCCTGAGACAGCAGCATGACCTCAATGCAGTGTGTGTTCCAGCAGGGATCATGTCACTGATCAACATCTTGTTGTAGCACACCATTATGGTTGCTTCTTCAGTCAGTGACAAAATAGCACATGCATCTTATATGATGCCACTGACATTGTGGGAAAAAAAAAACAGATCCCTTGAGCCACTGCAGCATGAGCAAAGTGGTGTTACAACATGTGGGTGTATTGCATTTTAGGTGGTTTGCAGGCAGGTCAAGTTGCCACTGAATTTCAGTCAAACACTGGTTAAGTATGACTGTCTGGAGTGGCTACACACTTTTCTGGCCTGTCTTAAAAAAACATGTAAGCCAGGGTACTTGACTAGGAACCACTGCATCACCAGATTGAGGACCAGACAAACCACATGTATAAACATTTCCTGCCGAATGGCAGACAGCAGGTCTGTGCCATTGTCACACATTACCTTTCCTTGCACAAAATGGTATGGGGTTAAGCACTTTTGGGCTTGCTCTTGCAGAGCTGACAGAATCTCCGCCCCAGTGTAGCCCCTGTCTCCCAGGAATATCAGTTGCAAAACTATATTTGCCTGAGCCGTTTCATAATTGTTTGGTCGCTTTAGGGGAGTTGTGGATCTGACAATGACTCACCAGAGGGGGAGAGGGTAGAGGTGACTGAGCTGTAACTGTAACCACTGTAACCAAGTTTGCAAATATGGGGTGACACCAGTTCCAAATGAAAGCCTAACTCCAGGTTTTAGTGGACGTAAAATAGTTTGTTTGAATCAAGCTGATCCAAATAAATTATTTCCTTCAATAACACATACAGCAGCTGTGTGCACTGTATAAATTGTATGTAGCATCAGCTACATAGTGTATATACAGTGCTGTGCTCTGGCAGCAGGACTTTCTGTCCTGTACTTCCTGTCCCTCTTCCAGACCAAAAACAAGTAGGGCTGAGCACTACAGAAGGTTTTGTGTTTTATGAATGAATGCAAGACTTCTAATTGACTGAGGTAGATATTGTGACATCATCTGCCAGCCTCTCCACCTCAACCAATCAGAGGAAGCCATGCAATTATTCATAAAATACAAAGCCTCCTGTAAATGGCTGGGCAGTGCCGACTCGCTTTTATTTCAGTAGTGGGAGTGGGACAGGAAGTCCACATCCTGCTGCCGGAACATAACACTGTCTATTAAATGTAGCTTTTACTCTTCTATTCCTGGCATCCGGTATGGTCTGAGACTTCATCATTCCTAGTCTCCTAAATGCTGGATCCATCTTGGCAGTAAGCTACAGCTGCAGAAATATAACTGGTTGCCCCTTCCTTCTATGCTCCTGATGTTCTCTTCCTAAAGCCCAGATGAAATGAATTGCTGTGCGTCATCCTGCAGCAAGTGTACTGAGACTCCATTGAAATAATTCAGTTGATTCAATTAAACCAGTGTGTACAGCAATTCCAGGATTACATGTGAATAAGAAAGAAGGACAGGCCACATTTGCAGCTCCTGGTGACATTGCACTATTCTATGTCTGGGAGAACTAGAAGGATTGAGGCTTAAATATCAGATCTAACACCTCTTTCCAGTGCTCTGTCTGTATAAAAGGCCCACTGCCAGAATATAAAGCAGATGTGCCCTGCCTCTCGAAGATGTGGCTCAACCACTGTTTTGACCTGTGGATAAGCAACCTGCTCTTCCCCCAACAGCTGCAGATGAACATTTTCTGACTTTCCCTTTAGGCCTTCTAGTAATGGATAATTATCCAATTTGATTAACAGCTACCCCCGGCCTTCCTCGTGTCACTAGGCCGCAACCGCGGACTTTACTGCCGGGCCTCGGAGCGGGACGGCGGCTCCTCGAGTGCCCTGATCCGGAGGACGGTTCGTTTGGGTCACAGGGGCGATCGGCGGTGACAGGTGGGCCTGATCTCTAGTGCCAACAGGCCTCACTTGCGGGTGCATCTCCCCCCCCAGGACCGACTGGGCCGCAGCCGCGGCCTTTCCTGACACCCCTGCGGATCTGGACCGGGCGGGAGGGGCTACGCGATCTCCGCCGAAGGGCGGGTGCTCCGTGCGGCCCAAGTGACAGGGCCTGAGGAGTGTGAGAGGGTCTGGAGCTGCACCACCACGGACTCCGGCCTGCTTGCTGAGTTAGGCCGCAATGGAGACAGACATTCCTGAAGGACCCTGAACCCCCCTGAGGAGGACTGCTGCTGCATTCCCAAACTGCAGGTGAGAGGGAAGATTGCCTGGGGGGTCCTAAACTCATCAAGCCATATCCCTAGACACTCTCTGGCCCTGCTATCCAGCTCTTATCGTTGCCTATATAGATAGGAGGGTGTCCCCAGATAATTGAATGAGGCGCAGGAACTCCAATGCAAAGTTTGGCAAAGGGGGCAAAAAATTTACTTTTCCATCATAGCCAGATCCCCCTCAAACACCCAGTGACCCCTGTGCGGTGGTTCACATCACCCACAGTGCCCACAGAGCTTCGCAGATGGGCCCCATGGACTCGGAGGAGTCCTGACCCCCCTGGCTGGCGGACGTCATGGCGGCCATCGCCACTTGACAATCTACATTAACAACAAAAATTGAGGCTGTTCAGCTGGATATGGGCCTCATCCGCCAAGACATAGACAAACTCAGAGTCACTGAGACAGAGCAAAGACTGAGTAGTAATGAGGACACAACGGCAGAACACGGAGCAGCTCTCCGCACCCTTCAAACCAAAGTAAAGGCCCTGGAGTACAGAGCCGAAGATGCCGAAAATAGAAGCCAGCGTAATAACTTCCGTATTGTCGGCCTACCTGAGGGAGCAGAAGGAAACAACCCCACCTCCTTCATAGAGGGTATGTTACATGACCTCCTACCTGAAGCTCGTTGGTCGCCTCACTACGCGGTGGAAAGGGCACACCGCGTACCGCCTAAACCAGGGCCTCCTGGTTCCCCCATGTGCACCTCCATTCTTCATCTCCTTAACTTCAGGGACAGAGATGAAGTCCTCCGTGCCTCTAGGAATGTTGGGGATCTCCGATATCAAAATGCCAAGTTAATGATGTTCCCTGACTATTCGGTGGAGACCCAAAAGCTCAGAAAATCCTTTGTTCAAGTCAAAGCGGCACTGAGAACACGCAACATCTGCTACAGCGTACTCTTCCCTGCCCGTTTGAGAGTCCAAGATGGTGAAACGACCCGATTCTTCAGTACACCTAGAGAGGCATCTACCTGGCTGGATTCGCTACCACAGATCCGCTGATCATCTAAATGGTATGTGCCGCATCACACCCTCAATTTTGCTCAAGTTAATCCGGGCTCAGACCTGGATTACCCCGCAAAATACCCCATGTTCGAACTATCTTTGTTGCACCTGTTGTGCCCTGTTGCATCCATGGTATGTGCGGATTTGACAACGGTAGTTAATCACTCCTGCTGATGACTTTTAAGTTAGTGCCCCTGACAAAAGGACATGGTCAGGAGACTGTTGTGATATGTCGTTCCTCTATACTTGTTTGCTCCCCTCCTGGAGTATTAGACTTCATACTATGTATGCCCACCTAATGCTGGATCGAATTCACTGTGGGGACATCCTATTGTTTTTCTTTCCTCTTTTGACTCTTTGTCCCTTACAGCCTGCTACATCAAATCAGCGGTAATCTCACTTTGGAAAGCTGCTTGAACTGCTGCTTGCCCCCCCCCCCCAAGAAGTTCCGGGGGCTAAGCTCGCCTCCTACACGGACCCCCAGTTGCAGCCGGCGAGCTGAATCAGTTTGGGATACATACCCGCCTCAGTTTGGGGGGGTTGGGTGCGGTGGGGGGTGTTGAAAGTTCCCCTAACGGGGCCAGTTTATTTTATTTATTTTATTTCAGTTATTGGGTCCTTATAAATGTTTTTAGTTTGTTTTTGTTCTATAAATGCACTAAAATAATAGATTTGTCAGCATTGCATGGTTTTCAGGTGTGTCCGTTTTGGGTCCAGAGCAGTGTTTCTCAACTCCAGTCCTCAAGGCGCACCAACAGGTCATGTTTTCAGGATTTCCACTATTTTGCACAGGTGATTTGATCAGTTTCATTGCCTTAGTAATTACCACAGCCGTTTCATCTGAGGGAAATCCTGAAAACATGACCTGTTGGTGCGCCTTGAGGACTGGAGTTGAGAAACACTGGTCCAGAGGTCCAGTTCAGGAGCCGAGATCTATATTGATCCTGATATTTTTATCGCCCCTAGAACCCATGTCCACCCTTAACATCCTTTCATGGAACACCAGGGGGTTAAACTCCCCGGTCAAACGCTCCCTGGTGTTTCAATTCATTAAAGCATATAACCCACATATATGTGTGCTCCAAGAAATGCACCTCGTAGGGAGCAGGGTTCTCGCTCTTAAAAAAACGTGGGTGGGCTATCATTACCACTCCATGCATTCCAGTTTTTCCAGGGGTGTTAGCATTCTGGTATTGAAGTCTCTTCCTTTCCGGCTCTTGGATTTGGCCCTGGACCCAGACGGTAGGTATGTCATTATTCACGCTAAGATTCACTATTTGACATGGACCATACATGTCACTCGGTCTCCCATAGAACCTTCTCCAGCATAGACCTGGTCTTTGCTGGGAGCCCGGTCCTTCCAAGGGTCACGGACATACAAATATTGCCTAGGGGAATTTCAGATCATGCACCCTTGCTCTTGTCATTAGATCTCTCCCTGGGCTCAGCTGATTATAGGTTATGGAGGCTATCTAGATTTTGGATTTTTGGACGCTCAATTCAGAACTGAGTTGATTGGCTACTGGGCTGTTAACAGTGGCTCGGCGGAGCCCGCGGTTGAGTGGGATGCCTTCAAAGCCACGACGAGGGGACACTACCAGACCATCATTGCCAGAGTTCGCAGGGCGGATTTGATAGAGGCAGAAAGGGAGGCGACTAGCGCTGAGGTTCTTTTTGTTCGCACTCGTGATCCCCTACACTACTCACATTTACAGCTTTTGACTAAGGAGGTCTCCATACCTCTCTTACCCAGAAGAAAATGCTAGCACAGTCCCAACGGATCTTTGAACAGGGGGAGAGATCGGGGAGACTGTTGGCTTGGCTCTCCAGGGAACAGTCAGGAGGGATGAGCATCTCACATATCAGAGAGTCCTCGGGACAGCTGATTCATACCCCAGACGGGATCAATTGCTGCTTTGCAGAATTTTACAAATCCCTTTACACTTCTAGGGTAGATTACAATAAGGAGGACCTGACGGCATACCTAGCTGATGTTGACATTCCGACCCTTACCGAAACATATCGCAACAAACTTGACGCCCCTATTACGACTTTGGAGATAATACAGGCCCTTAAATCAATGCAGGCAGGGAAAACTCCGGGTCCCGATGGCATCCCAGTGGAGTTCTACAAGCAATACGTCACAGAACTTGTTGATAAGCTTCATAGTCTCTTCTCTGCATCGACGCGTCTCGAGAAACTTCCTGACACAATGAGTAAAGCGATTATAGTTGTGGTCCCCAAGCCGGGAAAGGGCCCCACATTATGTTCTTCATATCATCCCATATCCCTGCTAAATGTCGATGCAAAAATATTGGCAAAAGTTTTGGCTAATAGGCTCAATTTGGTCATTACTGCCCTTGTCCGCAGGGATCAAACGGGCTTCATGCCTGGAAGAGAAACGCATGTTAATGTTAGATGCCTTCTTACTCACATAGACAGAGCAGACGAGATGACAATGGGAATAGTGGCCTCACTCAACGCGGAGAAAGCTTTTGACTCCGTCGTGTGGGGTTACTTATGAGAAGTGCTCTCACGCTTCGGGTTTGGTCCAGGTTTCACGAACTGGCTTCGTATGTTATACCATGGCCCCTCAGCTAGAATCTGAACCAACGGTTGCTTATCGGGAAAGTTTCATTGGACTCGGGGCACGAGACAGGGTTGTCCTCTCTCTCCGAGCCTATTTGCTCTCGCAATGGAGCCCTTGGCTATCTTGCTGAGAGCGGATCCTGGTGTAAAGGGACTTCAGGTAGGTCCAATCAAGGAAAAGTTGTCACTGTATGCGGACGATGCTCTGCTTTATTTAGTGGATGCATCATCCTCTTTACAGACTGCACTGGAACTAATCAGTCGATACTCGGGGATTCACATTAATTGGGACAAATCGGTTCTCTTCCCACTCCATCCCTCGACCCCTAGAGTGACACATCCACAGCTTAAATGGGTAGATGATTTTAAATACCTGGGGATTAAAATTAGCTGTAAAGTGCAGGACTATACTAAGAGAAAGGAGGGTGGGACTTTAAATGAATTGCGTGAATGCTCAGAAACAAAAATCGATGAACAACTAGGAAAATTTTATTCAATTCATAAAAATGACATGCACAAAATATATATATCAATCATAAATGGAAAGAAATATTGGCAATAATAGCAACAATTATACATGATTATATGAATATAAAAATTCTCCATGGTACACCAATTAGATATTGTTATACAACCATATATTAAAGAGTAAAACATCCAAAGCCTCCAAAGGTTCCAAATAAAAATGAAAAATGCATGACGCTGGTAAAAAACGCGACAATGGTAGCTCTACGCGTTTCGTGGCTGTTGTGCCACTCGTCAGGAGCAAGCGCGTATCTTATCTAGGATAGAAAATATAAATTATAAAAAATTGGTATGGTAAGTATATACATGAGACAAAGGTGGGGTGATAGAAAGCCCCACACAGAGTACATGCTTACGCATTCTGGTTTGTAGGGTGGTGGCAGGGAGCCATATACCGCCCGACCATTGGAGACGCCGCCCCCCGGGAGCTGAGGTGGATGGATCGACGGGGGCAGCCCACAGGGCGCCATCCAGGGCAGGCATGGTCCCCCGAGGCAAAACCTGAAGTGAAAGGTAAGGGTTAGAAGAGAAACTGCAAAACTGCTAGAAAATAAAGAGCGGTGGGAAAGTGAGAATGCCAGGGTGATATAGCCCCAAAGGAAGAAAGTTGAACCCGTGAGGGGATGAAGGGATCTAAGTTGAAACACCTGGGAAATGCTAAGGATGGAAGAGGGAAAAGACCAAATAACCAGAGGTGAAGATATGAAGAAAAAGAATGGACAAAGCATGAGAGGACATGATAGAAATACCTGGCGTGCTGTATGAAACAGTGTGAGGGGAAGAAAGCAGTGACCCCCAAACGAACGTGACATCCAGGGAAGTGAAAGCCTCGAGAGCCAGCACCGCCGAGGCTACGCCCATATAGGCGCTACCACGGGGACCGCCCACCAACGTCACGCCGCAAAACCAAGAGAGGGGCGGGCGGCAACGTCGATCGGGTACTGAGCGTCCGACCCGCCGACGTCACCGCCAGATCCCCGTGATATGCGGGATGAACACCATCCAATCAGACGTATGAGCGTCCTTGAGGACGCGCATGTCCGATGGGGAGTGCGTGACGCTGACGTGCAGTGGCGGCAGATCCACCCCCCCCAGAAGGGGGAGGGGGGAGGAGCCGACAGGCACGTCACAGCTCCCGGAAGGGGGAAATCCAAAAACAGCCGGCGGTGCATTGGGCCAAAGGAGCCACCACCAAACAGACAAACCATAGACGTAACGAGAATCTTAATTAAGTGGCGAATAAATACAATCCAAAATAAAGATGTCTAATCAAATAATAAGATCGAGCAATTAACTGAGAGGAGGCTTAAATGGAAAAGTATGTATGTACAACATCACAGATTTGCAAAACAAGTGTGATGAGGTTAAATTACAGAGCATTGGTTACACGCATATTCCATCCCTATACATTAATATTAGAAAGTGGTTGGGACTATGTATCCCGTGGGACTTTAAATGAAACCATGGCCTGATGTGGTCATGCGTTTCCATCCCTGTACTAGTCTAAGAGAAAGGAGGGTGGGACTTTAAATGAATTGCGTGAATGCTCAGAAACAAAAATCGATGAACAACTAGGAAAATTTTATTCAATTCATAAAAATGACATGCACAAAATATATATATCAATCATAAATGGAAAGAAATATTGGCAATAATAGCAACAATTATACATGATTATATGAATATAAAAATTCTCCATGGTACACCAATTAGATATTGTTATACAACCATATATTAAAGAGTAAAACATCCAAAGCCTCCAAAGGTTCCAAATAAAAATGAAAAATGCATGACGCTGGTAAAAAACGCGACAATGGTAGCTCTACGCGTTTCGTGGCTGTTGTGCCACTCGTCAGGAGCAAGCGCGTATCTTATCTAGGATAGAAAATATAAATTATAAAAAATTGGTATGGTAAGTATATACATGAGACAAAGGTGGGGTGATAGAAAGCCCCACACAGAGTACATGCTTACGCATTCTGGTTTGTAGGGTGGTGGCAGGGAGCCATATACCGCCCGACCATTGGAGACGCCGCCCCCCGGGAGCTGAGGTGGATGGATCGACGGGGGCAGCCCACAGGGCGCCATCCAGGGCAGGCATGGTCCCCCGAGGCAAAACCTGAAGTGAAAGGTAAGGGTTAGAAGAGAAACTGCAAAACTGCTAGAAAATAAAGAGCGGTGGGAAAGTGAGAATGCCAGGGTGATATAGCCCCAAAGGAAGAAAGTTGAACCCGTGAGGGGATGAAGGGATCTAAGTTGAAACACCTGGGAAATGCTAAGGATGGAAGAGGGAAAAGACCAAATAACCAGAGGTGAAGATATGAAGAAAAAGAATGGACAAAGCATGAGAGGACATGATAGAAATACCTGGCGTGCTGTATGAAACAGTGTGAGGGGAAGAAAGCAGTGACCCCCAAACGAACGTGACATCCAGGGAAGTGAAAGCCTCGAGAGCCAGCACCGCCGAGGCTACGCCCATATAGGCGCTACCACGGGGACCGCCCACCAACGTCACGCCGCAAAACCAAGAGAGGGGCGGGCGGCAACGTCGATCGGGTACTGAGCGTCCGACCCGCCGACGTCACCGCCAGATCCCCGTGATATGCGGGATGAACACCATCCAATCAGACGTATGAGCGTCCTTGAGGACGCGCATGTCCGATGGGGAGTGCGTGACGCTGACGTGCAGTGGCGGCAGATCCACCCCCCCCAGAAGGGGGAGGGGGGAGGAGCCGACAGGCACGTCACAGCTCCCGGAAGGGGGAAATCCAAAAACAGCCGGCGGTGCATTGGGCCAAAGGAGCCACCACCAAACAGACAAACCATAGACGTAACGAGAATCTTAATTAAGTGGCGAATAAATACAATCCAAAATAAAGATGTCTAATCAAATAATAAGATCGAGCAATTAACTGAGAGGAGGCTTAAATGGAAAAGTATGTATGTACAACATCACAGATTTGCAAAACAAGTGTGATGAGGTTAAATTACAGAGCATTGGTTACACGCATATTCCATCCCTATACATTAATATTAGAAAGTGGTTGGGACTATGTATCCCGTGGGACTTTAAATGAAACCATGGCCTGATGTGGTCATGCGTTTCCATCCCTGTACTAGTCTAAGAGAAAGGAGGGTGGGACTTTAAATGAATTGCGTGAATGCTCAGAAACAAAAATCGATGAACAACTAGGAAAATTTTATTCAATTCATAAAAATGACATGCACAAAATATATATATCAATCATAAATGGAAAGAAATATTGGCAATAATAGCAACAATTATACATGATTATATGAATATAAAAATTCTCCATGGTACACCAATTAGATATTGTTATACAACCATATATTAAAGAGTAAAACATCCAAAGCCTCCAAAGGTTCCAAATAAAAATGAAAAATGCATGACGCTGGTAAAAAACGCGACAATGGTAGCTCTACGCGTTTCGTGGCTGTTGTGCCACTCGTCAGGAGCAAGCGCGTATCTTATCTAGGATAGAAAATATAAATTATAAAAAATTGGTATGGTAAGTATATACATGAGACAAAGGTGGGGTGATAGAAAGCCCCACACAGAGTACATGCTTACGCATTCTGGTTTGTAGGGTGGTGGCAGGGAGCCATATACCGCCCGACCATTGGAGACGCCGCCCCCCGGGAGCTGAGGTGGATGGATCGACGGGGGCAGCCCACAGGGCGCCATCCAGGGCAGGCATGGTCCCCCGAGGCAAAACCTGAAGTGAAAGGTAAGGGTTAGAAGAGAAACTGCAAAACTGCTAGAAAATAAAGAGCGGTGGGAAAGTGAGAATGCCAGGGTGATATAGCCCCAAAGGAAGAAAGTTGAACCCGTGAGGGGATGAAGGGATCTAAGTTGAAACACCTGGGAAATGCTAAGGATGGAAGAGGGAAAAGACCAAATAACCAGAGGTGAAGATATGAAGAAAAAGAATGGACAAAGCATGAGAGGACATGATAGAAATACCTGGCGTGCTGTATGAAACAGTGTGAGGGGAAGAAAGCAGTGACCCCCAAACGAACGTGACATCCAGGGAAGTGAAAGCCTCGAGAGCCAGCACCGCCGAGGCTACGCCCATATAGGCGCTACCACGGGGACCGCCCACCAACGTCACGCCGCAAAACCAAGAGAGGGGCGGGCGGCAACGTCGATCGGGTACTGAGCGTCCGACCCGCCGACGTCACCGCCAGATCCCCGTGATATGCGGGATGAACACCATCCAATCAGACGTATGAGCGTCCTTGAGGACGCGCATGTCCGATGGGGAGTGCGTGACGCTGACGTGCAGTGGCGGCAGATCCACCCCCCCCAGAAGGGGGAGGGGGGAGGAGCCGACAGGCACGTCACAGCTCCCGGAAGGGGGAAATCCAAAAACAGCCGGCGGTGCATTGGGCCAAAGGAGCCACCACCAAACAGACAAACCATAGACGTAACGAGAATCTTAATTAAGTGGCGAATAAATACAATCCAAAATAAAGATGTCTAATCAAATAATAAGATCGAGCAATTAACTGAGAGGAGGCTTAAATGGAAAAGTATGTATGTACAACATCACAGATTTGCAAAACAAGTGTGATGAGGTTAAATTACAGAGCATTGGTTACACGCATATTCCATCCCTATACATTAATATTAGAAAGTGGTTGGGACTATGTATCCCGTGGGACTTTAAATGAAACCATGGCCTGATGTGGTCATGCGTTTCCATCCCTGTACTAGTCTAAGAGAAAGGAGGGTGGGACTTTAAATGAATTGCGTGAATGCTCAGAAACAAAAATCGATGAACAACTAGGAAAATTTTATTCAATTCATAAAAATGACATGCACAAAATATATATATCAATCATAAATGGAAAGAAATATTGGCAATAATAGCAACAATTATACATGATTATATGAATATAAAAATTCTCCATGGTACACCAATTAGATATTGTTATACAACCATATATTAAAGAGTAAAACATCCAAAGCCTCCAAAGGTTCCAAATAAAAATGAAAAATGCATGACGCTGGTAAAAAACGCGACAATGGTAGCTCTACGCGTTTCGTGGCTGTTGTGCCACTCGTCAGGAGCAAGCGCGTATCTTATCTAGGATAGAAAATATAAATTATAAAAAATTGGTATGGTAAGTATATACATGAGACAAAGGTGGGGTGATAGAAAGCCCCACACAGAGTACATGCTTACGCATTCTGGTTTGTAGGGTGGTGGCAGGGAGCCATATACCGCCCGACCATTGGAGACGCCGCCCCCCGGGAGCTGAGGTGGATGGATCGACGGGGGCAGCCCACAGGGCGCCATCCAGGGCAGGCATGGTCCCCCGAGGCAAAACCTGAAGTGAAAGGTAAGGGTTAGAAGAGAAACTGCAAAACTGCTAGAAAATAAAGAGCGGTGGGAAAGTGAGAATGCCAGGGTGATATAGCCCCAAAGGAAGAAAGTTGAACCCGTGAGGGGATGAAGGGATCTAAGTTGAAACACCTGGGAAATGCTAAGGATGGAAGAGGGAAAAGACCAAATAACCAGAGGTGAAGATATGAAGAAAAAGAATGGACAAAGCATGAGAGGACATGATAGAAATACCTGGCGTGCTGTATGAAACAGTGTGAGGGGAAGAAAGCAGTGACCCCCAAACGAACGTGACATCCAGGGAAGTGAAAGCCTCGAGAGCCAGCACCGCCGAGGCTACGCCCATATAGGCGCTACCACGGGGACCGCCCACCAACGTCACGCCGCAAAACCAAGAGAGGGGCGGGCGGCAACGTCGATCGGGTACTGAGCGTCCGACCCGCCGACGTCACCGCCAGATCCCCGTGATATGCGGGATGAACACCATCCAATCAGACGTATGAGCGTCCTTGAGGACGCGCATGTCCGATGGGGAGTGCGTGACGCTGACGTGCAGTGGCGGCAGATCCACCCCCCCCAGAAGGGGGAGGGGGGAGGAGCCGACAGGCACGTCACAGCTCCCGGAAGGGGGAAATCCAAAAACAGCCGGCGGTGCATTGGGCCAAAGGAGCCACCACCAAACAGACAAACCATAGACGTAACGAGAATCTTAATTAAGTGGCGAATAAATACAATCCAAAATAAAGATGTCTAATCAAATAATAAGATCGAGCAATTAACTGAGAGGAGGCTTAAATGGAAAAGTATGTATGTACAACATCACAGATTTGCAAAACAAGTGTGATGAGGTTAAATTACAGAGCATTGGTTACACGCATATTCCATCCCTATACATTAATATTAGAAAGTGGTTGGGACTATGTATCCCGTGGGACTTTAAATGAAACCATGGCCTGATGTGGTCATGCGTTTCCATCCCTGTACTAGTCTAAGAGAAAGGAGGGTGGGACTTTAAATGAATTGCGTGAATGCTCAGAAACAAAAATCGATGAACAACTAGGAAAATTTTATTCAATTCATAAAAATGACATGCACAAAATATATATATCAATCATAAATGGAAAGAAATATTGGCAATAATAGCAACAATTATACATGATTATATGAATATAAAAATTCTCCATGGTACACCAATTAGATATTGTTATACAACCATATATTAAAGAGTAAAACATCCAAAGCCTCCAAAGGTTCCAAATAAAAATGAAAAATGCATGACGCTGGTAAAAAACGCGACAATGGTAGCTCTACGCGTTTCGTGGCTGTTGTGCCACTCGTCAGGAGCAAGCGCGTATCTTATCTAGGATAGAAAATATAAATTATAAAAAATTGGTATGGTAAGTATATACATGAGACAAAGGTGGGGTGATAGAAAGCCCCACACAGAGTACATGCTTACGCATTCTGGTTTGTAGGGTGGTGGCAGGGAGCCAGGACTATATGGAAAACAATTTGCGACCACTTATGACACATCTAGCGGCTAGATGTGCAGCATGGCGTTCCCTCCCTTTGACCCCGGTGGGCAGAGTTAATCTGCTAAAAATGATTTATCTTCCTAAATACTTATACTTCTTCCGTAATACCCCCACGCACATTCCCAGGACTTTTTTTCGAAGGTTGGAGAGTCTGCTGATATCCTTTGTCTGGGCTGGGAGACCCCCTAGGGTAGCCAAACAGATATTATATCTCCCACTTTCGGGGGGGGATTGGCGCTGCCGAACTTTCAACTTTATTATTGGGCTGCCGTGCTGGTCACGGTTCGCTGGTGGTTCTCTCAGCCCACACAGAATCCAGCGGTCACTCTAGAAGCGGCCATCCTGGGCTCCTTTGCAGCCCTGAGCAACCTGCGATTCCATGGACTTATGGCAAGTTCGTCTATGACGGTTTTGATGCGAACTACAGTGAGGGTCTGGCAGGAGGCTAGGAAGATTTACAGGAAACCCAACTGCATTTCACCACACATCCCCCTCTCGGGTAACCCTATGCTCTCCCACCTTTACAGTATCCCAGACCCTTCTTTATGGGCAAAAAAGGGAATTATTACCTTAAAGCACATAGTTCAGGATGGTAGAATTATGGCAGTTGAAGCACGCCTTTGAGGCCCAGTTCCCTGCCCCCCTCTCTTTGGAGTCGGACTCCATTGAGCGGGTTTTGATTTCCAGTGTGATGGGGAAGCCTCTCTCAACATTATACTTTTATCTTACAGTAGAGTATGACACCAAACTAACCAAAACCTGGGAAAAATGGAGGATGGATATCCCATCCCTTGATGAAGAGGTATGGAAGGAGTGTTTAATTTCATTCACCCCTTCAATGATTGCTGCAAAAGATTGGTTCATACAATTTAAGTTCTTACACAGGGCGTACTTCACCCCACAGAGATTGGCGCGCATTTACCATCAAAGAGACCCGAACTGTCAGAGATGCAAACAGGAGGTGGGAACCTTCTGGCACATGGTCTGGTCGTGCCCCAAATCCCGACCTTACTGGACGGAAGTGGCTTCTACACTTAGCAATGTTACAGGATTGAATATACAGGTTGATCCTCAAATACTACTACTCAGCCATTTGGAAGATGTTGAGGGTGACAGGTATTCTAAGTTGTGTCTTACCTTCTCATTGTATTATGCAAGACGTGAAATTTTACTGAGGTGGAAATTAGAGGAGCCTCCTACTCTGGCCTCATGGAAGAGATCGGTGACCTCGGTACTCCCTCTGTATAGAATGACTTATGAAAGTAGACAATGCCCAAAGAAATTTGATAAAATCTTGTCCTCTTGGATAGACGCCTCTGATGACCCTGAACCCCCTTCCCCCTAATTATGACTTGAATTACATTGACGGATATTTTGTCTCGTGCCTTTTCCCTCGTACCCTGTTTCTCCCCCACTCTTCCTGCGCTCACCCCCCCCTCCTCCTCCCCCCCCCCCCCCACCCTTGCTTCCTTTACTTACTCAGAGTATTCCTTGCTTTGCTACATCTTTCCCCTCTCTCTCCCCCTCCCCCTTACTCTCCCCCCCTCCCAGGCCCACTTGAATATTGGATATTTACATAATATTTGTGAGGTTTTACTGATAAAATAGTGCCCTGATGTGTAATGATGACTGATGCTTATGACACCTGCACTTATGGAACATTTGCTAAATTATGCCTGCCGGATGAAGGTTGTTTTTCCTGCCTTTGTCCTTATTTTCATAAATGTACTGTATTATTTTGTATTGTAATGCTGATTTGTCTAATAAAATTTTCTGTTAAAAAAAAAAAGTGAATCAAAGTACCCTAAAAATGCATACAAAATAGATATTTTTTTAACAAAAGGAAAGATTGTAAATCTAACCACAAGAGGGACTAGTCAGCATAGAGCAATCTTTGGAGAGTCCATGCTCTCTTGATAATTCTGTCACTATCTGGCATGCAGCAGCCCATAGCCAAACCAAAATAACAGAAGTGATCCCTCTACTTGAAATATAAGGGTTACAATAAGAGATGTAACTTAAAAGAGTATCATAGCTGCAAAGCTGTCACCTTTGTGGCAATATAGTAGACAGCAATGAGTTATACATAACACATAAATAGTTATATCACATACAAGATTACGCACATTCACCTGCCAACTCGCTGATCTATCAAAAGATGTCACCAGGACTTTCCCAGCAAGACTTTGTTTTTTCTTTCTTTTCCATTTTTTTTTCTGTCATGTCTTTACCATCAGGGATAGAGCTAGTGTCCTGACATGCACGAACACATTTAAAGAAAAAAATAACAATAGTGTTATACCAACCATTAATTTTATAATGTGTGCGTATGCATTTTGTATGTATATATATATATATATATATATATATATATATATGAACATCAGGTGGGTTACCCTCTTATCTTGATATCCTTGTTCAATCAAGGCACCGTCAGGGTGGACTCCCAAAACTCCACCATAAAGGATAAGAAAAACACATGGAACGATGCTTGATGCCAAAAAGTGTCCTTTTACTGAAAAGTTAATCCATTGAATATTTCAAAATACAAGCAAGCCACTGTACAGTTCCGAGCACAAATCGCTCTTCGTCAGGCTTTTCAGGCTGTGTGTGAAAGGCCAAACCACACTATGTTCTTTTATCCACACCCAGTCTGATACACACCTGTGTTCACTTAACTACTTATCCCTATACAAAACACCTAAAACCATTCCAATATTTAACCCTACTGAATAAACCTACTACCCAAAAACCATCCTAAATTCCCCAATGGGGGATAATTTACAAAACAGGTTCATCATATTACATCTCAAATATCATCATCATATCACTTATGAACCAATTATACTATCTCATTTCATTAGCTCGGTGTTTTGCAAATATTTATCATGAATATACATATGTTACTATTCTTGTTCATGTCTCAAAATTCTTTGTGGATTCCAGTTGATATTCTGCTATCTAGCATTTCCAACGGGAGCCTTTGTGATCAATCTGAAGAAAATATAGCATATTCAAAATAGTCATACCTTCTAATCAATCTCGCACTGTAAATTACTAAACAAACAAAAACAAATCATAGTCCCTATTCATACCATCAGGGTGCAGGGACTGTAATTTGTTAATCCACCAAACTTCACGTCTTTTTAGTTTCAAAATCCTATCACCCCCTCTTTTGTCATGGGGAATCTCTTCTAAAACCATAAAACGTAGATCAGTGTCTTTGTGACCCATTTCTGAGAAGTGACGCGATACAGGTAAACTTGATTGGGGATGTCTAATTGTACTACGGTGTTGTGCGATACGGTCTTTAATTTTTTGGGTTGTTTCCCCCACGTAAAGGAGATTGCAGGGGCATGTGAGAATGTAAATCACGTATGATGACTGACAGGTATAAAAGCCGTTAATTATTATTTTCTTGTTAGTCCTAGGATGAAAAAAATTATTCCCTTTGATAACTAAATTGCATTGAATGCAATTAAGACAAGGGTAACAGCCTTTTCTTTTACTGCCAAGAAAAGTCATCTTTTTCTCATCCTGCCTCTCTGGTTTGAATTCGGATCGCACTAAGAGATCGCGCAAAGTTTTATTGCGCCGGTATGCCTTCATCGGAGTTAACTGAAACTCCTCTATATGAGGATAGGATCGTTTCAATATCGTCCAATGTTTTCTCAATACATTAAAGATCCTATCGCTATAACTATTGAACTGGAAGACAAATGGAATTCCATTTGTCTTCCAGTTCAATAGTTATAGCGATAGGATCTTTAATGTATTGAGAAAACATTGGACGATATTGAAACGATCCTATCCTCATATAGAGGAGTTTCAGTTAACTCCGATGAAGGCATACCGGCGCAATAAAACTTTGCGCGATCTCTTAGTGCGATCCGAATTCAAACCAGAGAGGCAGGATGAGAAAAAGATGACTTTTCTTGGCAGTAAAAGAAAAGGCTGTTACCCTTGTCTTAATTGCATTCAATGCAATTTAGTTATCAAAGGGAATAATTTTTTTCATCCTAGGACTAACAAGAAAATAATAATTAACGGCTTTTATACCTGTCAGTCATCATACGTGATTTACATTCTCACATGCCCCTGCAATCTCCTTTACGTGGGGGAAACAACCCAAATAAATTAAAGACCGTATCGCACAACACCGTAGTACAATTAGACATCCCCAATCAAGTTTACCTGTATCGCGTCACTTCTCAGAAATGGGTCACAAAGACACTGATCTACATTTTATGGTTTTAGAAGAGATTCCCCATGACAAAAGAGGGGGTGATAGGATTTTGAAACTAAAAAGACGTGAAGTTTGGTGGATTAACAAATTACAGTCCCTGCACCCTGATGGTATGAATAGGGACTATGATTTGTTTTTGTTTGTTTAGTAATTTACAGTGCGAGATTGATTAGAAGGTATGACTATTTTGAATATGCTATATTTTCTTCAGATTGATCACAAAGGCTCCCGTTGGAAATGCTAGATAGCAGAATATCAACTGGAATCCACAAAGAATTTTGAGACATGAACAAGAATAGTAACATATGTATATTCATGATAAATATTTGCAAAACACCGAGCTAATGAAATGAGATAGTATAATTGGTTCATAAGTGATATGATGATGATATTTGAGATGTAATATGATGAACCTGTTTTGTAAATTATCCCCCATTGGGGAATTTAGGATGGTTTTTGGGTAGTAGGTTTATTCAGTAGGGTTAAATATTGGAATGGTTTTAGGTGTTTTGTATAGGGATAAGTAGTTAAGTGAACACAGGTGTGTATCAGACTGGGTGTGGATAAAAGAACATAGTGTGGTTTGGCCTTTCACACACAGCCTGAAAAGCCTGACGAAGAGCGATTTGTGCTCGGAACTGTACAGTGGCTTGCTTGTATTTTGAAATATTCAATGGATTAACTTTTCAGTAAAAGGACACTTTTTGGCATCAAGCATCGTTCCATGTGTTTATATATATATATATATATATATATATATATATATATATATTATATATATGTATATAGTCTTATTGCTTTGTGACAAAAATGCTTGCTACACATGTGTTGCCCTGACGGGGCATAGAATGCATATAAACTGTTTTCCTAACCATTTTTTATGCACATTTATATTTAGTTAACATGCTGCCATCTAGTGACCTTTTGTGGTAATGCACTTGTTTTCTCAAGTTTATTTTCCCTTATGTTATGACACACTTCCTTTTATATGTAATGCTCCACCCTTCTTCCTGAGTTTGTACTTCCTGTGTCATGGATGCAGCTACAAGCCACATGTAGCAGGGCACATGTATTCTGTATTGTAAGCTACAGACAATATCATCTTTTGACCGCATAAATACTACAACCTATTCATCTGTTTGTATCCTGTCATCTGCTGTAACCTGATGTTCAGAATAAAAGTATCTTATGGATGGAATTGGTATTTGGTGCGTTCAAACTATCTGATGAGGATTGTCCTCAGTGATTATATCTTATACAGGCCAGGCATAGAGGTCACACAAGGGATAGTCGCTTCACAACAATCAGAGTCAGAATAGTCAAAAGACAGCCTGCTGTGAATCTGTGTGCGCCTGATCTACAATCAAGCTCAGTGCCATCCACCATCTTGCGAAGCACATGGTCGCACGAGTTTACTGCACCTCATGTGAATGTTAAAAACTGTTTCTCTACATTGAACTGCGTTACCCCACCTGTCTAAGCTGCTGTTCGTCTTTTAAAGAGACAGTACCATTTCTTGCAAAAACGTGAAAAATGTCTAGACTGAACCAACGCAGATTCATCATGCCTCTGAACCCGCAGATGTACAGGGAGCAGACTCTGCAGATATTGCCGAACAGAGTGTAAGACCCAAGCGTACAATAAAACTTACACAGAAACTCAGAGAAAACTATGAAACCACGAGAGATGAGTTCTCCAGCAATCTATCAGACTTATGGGACAGAACTTCAAACTTGATGTCAGTTTTGTCACACTTTAATGATTAACCAGCTGAACTAAGAGACTTAATAGATTGCTTATCTGCTGCATACGAACGCCTCCAGTGGCTGTTTGCAAAATACACAGCTTTCTTGCAGGACTGTAATATAGAGGACTCTTCAGCAAAACTGACCAGGGCTGATGCACTAAACCAACAATGGGATCTCTTAGTGCAAAATGCCCAGTGTAAAGCAGAACTCCGCATTGCTCAACTGCAGGAGACCAGGTATCACAGATCCACATCAGGCAAGCACACTGCACGTTCTTCTAGATCCTCTCACTCCAGAAGTTCAACATTAAGCGACAAGCTAATAGAGGCCCGTGCAAGTCTGGAAGCAAATAAAGTGCGAAGCTCCTTTACCAGAAAAGAAGCAGAAGTAGAAACACAAAAGGCAGCTTGCCATACAAAGATGGTAAATCACCAAGCAGAGATGGAAACTCAGAGCAAAGCTCACCATGCAGAGATGGAAGCTCAGAGCAAAGCTCGCCAAGCAGAGCTGGATGCTCAAAGCAAAACTCTTGAAGCAGAGATGGCAGCTCAACAAGCAGACACAGATTCCCAAATAATGATTCTGCAAATGGAAAGGGAGGAAGCAGCTGCCCTAGCAAGGCTGAGAGTCCTTGAACAAGTGATGGGAGAAAGTGCTAACTTAGACTGGTCCATCCCAGTGGAACTGCAAGACCCAGTTGAACGCACCAGTGAATATGTACTAAAGCATAATGTTTGCAACGATACAGAGTTATCTCCTGTACGTCATACTAACAACACTGTTCTGACTCTCAGCACAGAGACCTCTCAGCTCCAAATACCTGAGCCTCTTCAAGTCTACAACACAAGTGCATCTATGCAGCAAACTGCATCACCTCTTGCTGACAACAAGGTGACTTCCAGTGACAAGCCACAGCTCATGCCACAGCCAGCACAAGCCTTAGGGGCTACACCACAGCTAAACACTCCTGCAACATCATTTCATCCTGGTAAACCTCACCCTACTTCACCAGAGAACTTTCACACCCGAGGGGTTGCACAATTTACTTTGGCACCGAAGAGTGAGAGACCAGACTTGAATGACTTCGCCAGATATATGGTACACTGTGAGCTCATTAACACTACCCTCTAAAGGTTTGACAACTGTCCGGAGAGCTACAGGGCCTGGAGATCAACCTTCAAAGCTGCCATTGCTGATCTGAACCTTACTACCAAGGAGGAACTTGATTTGCTCATAAAGTGGCTGGGGCCAGAATCTGAAGATTGTGTTAAAAGACTGAGAACAGTGCATGTTGACCACCCAGATGCAGGTCTTGTTGCTGCATTGGCAAGACTTGAGCAAGCCTATGGTAGCTCTGAAGCCATAGGAAGCGCTCTATTCAAGAGACTGCAAAACTTCCCAAAAATAGGGAACAAAGACTATCGCAAGCTCCAAGATCTGAGTGATCTTCTCATGGAGCTGGAGTTGGCAAAGACAGACCCACGTCTACCTGGACTAAGCTTCCTGGACACTGCTCATGGTGTCAATCCAGTGGTATCTAAACTGCCATACGGCCTGCAAGAGAAATGGGCACAACAGGGCTCAAGGTACAAAAGAGACTATAACATATCTTTTCCTCCATTCGCATATTTTTGCAGGTTCATCAATGATCAAGCCTGGACGAGAAACGATCCTAGGTTCAGCTTCATTGAACCCAACTTGCCTGCTATATCATCTTCATCAAGGTATGATAACATAACAGCTAAACGTAGAGACTTTAATAGAGCAATATCTGTTAAAAGGACAGACATCTCACCACCCGTATCCTCTCCTGCTCACCAGAGCGATTCGGGTGACAGAGATAAAGACCCTAACCGTCAGTGCCCTATTTACAAAAAGCCTCACCCCCTAAAGAAATGTTGTGGGCTTAAGGCAAAGATATTACAAGAGTGCAGGGAGATTCTTCAGAAACTTGGAATATGCTACAGGTGCTGTGCTTGTTATCAACATTTTGCTAAAGACTGTAAAGTTGTCATCAAGTGCACAGAATGCAGTAGCGACAGACATGTTACAGCTATGCATCCGGGTCCAGCCTCAGACAATTCACAGCAGCCTCCTACCTCCAGCCCTGTCTCAACTCATGGCAGGGAGCAACAAGGTCATGCTCCAGCCACAGCTAATGTTTCTTCTTCATGCACAGAAGTCAGTGGAGAAGGCTTAGATCACAAATGCTGTGCTAAGATATGCCTAGTCAAGATATACCCAAAGGGTCAACCCGAGGAAGCTATTAGGATGTATACCATAATAGATGAACAGAGCAGCAGATCCCTGGTTAAGCCTAAATTCTTTGAGATCTTTGGTATAGAGGGACACGCATCACCGTATACTCTCAGAAGCTGTTCTGGTCGTAAAGAGACCTTCGGCAGAAGGGCCAATGGGTTCATGGTCTCTCATATCAATAAGGGAGAGGGCATACCTATACCAATATTAGTTGAGTGTGACCAGATACCACACGAAAGGGAATAAATTCCTACTCCAGAAGCCGCATATCACCATCCTCACTTGAGGCACCTTGTTAATGAAATTCCTGCAATGGACATGAATGCTGAAATCTTGATCTTGCTGGGAAGAGACATTCTCAGAGTACACAAAGTATGCAAGCAGTGTAATGGACCTGATGATGCCCCTTACACACAAAAACTTGATCAAGGCTGGGTAATCATGGGCAACGTATGCTTGGATAGAATGCGTACGTCACCTGAGATCCACTCCTTCAAAACCCATACATGTACATGTTAGGAAACGGACATGCATCCCACTTCAAACAGTGCCCTCGCCAATACGAAGTAAAAGAGAAGCCTCTTGACATCATCCAAGTACCTGATGTCACTCCTAACCTTTGTGATGATAACCTAGGTACCACAGTGTTCTGTACTACAAGCGATGACAACAAAATAGCCTTGTCAGTTGAAGACAGACAGTTCATCAAAATAATGGACAAAGAATTCTTCCAGGATGAGTCTAACAGCTGGGTTGCACCATTACCTCTTCGTACTTCAAGGTTTAAACTCCCAACCAATCGTGAACAGGCTCTATCCAGATTCAACTCACTTCAACGAACACTAAAGAACAGGCCTGAAATGAAGGAACATTTCATCGCCTATGAAAAGGATCTTTGACAATGATCACGCCGAACCAACTCCACTACCAATAGACCAGCTTTCAAAGTGGGAGTCCTGGAAACAATCTCTACATGCCTTAGATGGAATCCGTATACCACACTGCTACACTTCTGCCTCCCTTGCTACAAGTCAGAGGAAAGAGCTTCACATCTTCTCAGATGCATCTACTGAGGCCATAGCAGCTGTCGCTTACCTCAAGGTAAGAGATTCTTCTAATCAAGCCTACATAGGGTTTCTGTTTGGGAAAGCTAAGTTAGCACCTAAACCTGAACACACTATTCCCAGGCTTGAACTTTGTGGGACTGTGCTAGCTGTAGAAATAGCAGATTTCATACTGCGTGAGCTAGACATTCAGATAGATGACGTCAGATTCTACACAGACAGCAAAGTTGTTCTGGGCTACATCTACAACCAGACTAAACGTTTCTATGTCTAGGTCAGCAACCGTGTAGAGAGAATCAGGAAATCATCTAAACCTAAACAATGGAATTATGTTCCATCTGAAATTAACCCTGCAGATCATGCCACCAGGCCAGTGTCTGCAAGTGTCTTTGCAAATTCTTCTTGGATAACAGGTCCTGAATTTCTGCTGGATCATTCAGAAGAAACCACAGCTGATGTCTTCAGTCTTCTAGAACCTGACAAAGATCCAGAGACCCCAACTATCCTTACCCCAGCTACTCTTCTTACGCAGAAGCTTGGGTCTGTTCCTGTTCCACCTGGAAACTTTAAAGCAGGAAATTTGTGCTATGACCAGTGGAAACGAGTACAGCACCTCACCAACTGCTTCTGGAATCGTTGGAAAATGGAGTATCTTTCTACTCTGCAAGGATGCAGGAAATGGCAATGACTGAAACCTAACACCCTAAGTTGCAGATCTTGTTCTGCTTAAGAACCAGCAAGCTGAAAGAATCGAATAGCTCATAGGACTTATTGTAAAGAGCGTTCCTAGTGATGACGGTAGAGTATGTAAGGTGAAGGTTTCAAGAATTGATATAGACTGTTTTCCTAACCATTTTCTATGGACGTTTATATTTAGTTCACATGCTGCCATCTAGTGACCTTTTGTGGTAATGCACTTGTTTTCTCAAGTTTATTTTCCCTTATGTTATGACACACTTTCTTTTATATGGAATGCTCCACCCTTCTTCCTGAGTTTGTACTTCCCGTGTCATGGATGCAACTACAAGCCACATGTAGCAGGGCACATGTATTCTGCATTGTAAGCTACATACAATATCATCTTTTGACCACGTAAATACTACAACCTATTCATCTGTTTGTATCCTGTCATCTACTGTAACCTGATGTTTAGAATAAAAGCATCTTGTGGATGGAATCCGTATTTGGTGAGTTCAAACTATCTGATGAGGATTGTCCTCAGTGATTATATCTTATACAGGCCAGGCATAGAGGTCTCACACACACACACACACACATAGTGTGTGCACAGCTTGTACAGTAGGTGACTGCGATATTGTGTCAATCTCGCCGCAGTTATCGGCGAGATTTGACACCTGCGAGCCCCGTCGCGGGAGCCAGCGCTGAGATGGCTCACTCAAAAAGTTTTCCTTTCGCGATGAGCGACAGGCAGTGCTGACAGCTGTCTGGTATGAATCCTGAGGGTAAACGCCGTGCCAAATTTTAAATGAAAAAAATGGCGTGGGTTCCCCCCAGGGGCATACCAGGCCCTTAGGTCTGGTATGGATTGTAAGGGGAACCCCCTACACCGAAAAATCGGCGTGGGGGTCCCCCCAAAATCCATACCAGACCCTTATCCAAGCACGCAGCCTGGCCAGTCAGGAAAGGGGGTGGGGACGAGCGAGCGCCCCCCTCCTGAGCCGTACCAGGCTGCATGCCCTCAACATGGGGCCCCCCCACCCCAAAGCAGCTTGTCCCCATGTTGATGAGGACAAGGGCCTCTTCCCGACAACCCTGGCCATTGGTTGTCGGGGTCTGCGGGCAGAGGTCTTATCAGAATCCGGGAGCCCCTTTAATAAGGAGGCCCCCAGATCCTGGCCCCCCACCCTAGGTGAATGAGTATGGGGTACATCGTACCCCTACCCATTCACTTAGGGAAAAAAGTGTCAATTAAAAAAAACACAGTACACAGGTTTTAAGAGTAATTTATTAGGCAGCTCCGGGGTCTTCTTCCGACTTCTCCCGGTGTTCTGCCTCTTCTCCCGGTGTTCCGCCTCTTCTCCCGGGCCCCTCCGCTATCTTCTTCCAGCTCTTTTGCTAGCGAGGGACCCGGTCTGCTGCGCTGTTGTGTCGCGTCTTCTCTTCTTCCGATGTTGACACGACTCTCTCTCCGGCTGGAATGCTGTGTGTGAGCTACAGAGCCATTTATATAGGCGGTGACCCTGCCCCCTTGTGATGTCATGGTCCCAGCATGCGCAGGGACTCTGGCGTCATGCCCCCTTATGACGCCAGAGTCCCTGCGCATGCTGGGACCGTGACGTCACAAGGGGGCGGGGTCACCGCCTATATTAATGGCTCCGCAGCTCGCACACAGCATTCCAGATGGAGAGAGTGTCGTGTCAACTTCGGAAGAAGAGAAGATGGGACAAGACAGCGCAGCAGACCGGGTCCCTCGCTAGCAAAAGAGCTGGAAGAAGATAGCGGAGGGGCCCAGGAGAAGAGGCCGAACACCGGGAGAAGAGGCCGAACACCGGGAGAAGTCGGAAGAAGACCCCGGAGCTGCCTAATAAATTACTCTTAAAACCTGTGTACTGTGTTTTTTTTAATTGACACTTTTTTCCCTAGGTGAATGGGTAGGGGTACGATGTACCCCATACTCATTCACATAGGGTGGGGGGCCGGGATCTGGGGGCCCCCTTATTAAAGGGGCTCCTGGATTCCGATAAGCCCTCTGCCTGCAGACTCCGACAACCAAAGGCCAGGGTTGTCCGGAAGAGGCCCTTGTCCTCATCAACATGGGGACAAGGTGCTTTCCCCAAGGCACCCACCCCCCCATGTTGAGGGCATGCGGCCTGGTACGGCTCCGAAGGGGGGGGGCGCTCGCTCGTCCCCACCCCCTTTCCTGACCGGCCGGGCTGTGTGCTCAGATAAAGGTCTGGTATGGATTTTGGGGGGACCCCCACGCCGATTTTTCAGCATAGGGTTTCCCCTAACAATCCATGCCAGACCTGAGGGCCCGGTATGCCCCTGGGGGGAACCCATGCTGGTTTCTTCATTTAAAATTTGGCGCGGCATTCCCCTTCAGGATTCATACAAGACAGCTGTCAGCAGTGCCTGTCGCTCATTGCGAAAGGAAAAAAGTTTTCCTTTCCCGATGAGTGAGCCAGCGCGACATGCACAGTACCCTGTCGCCTAGAGCCATCGCGATGGGATCGCGCTGGAAACACAATCTTGCGGTCAGGTACTGTATAAATGTGTAAATTTGCTGTCCCCTCAAAATAACTCAACACACAGCCATTAATGTCTAAACCGCTGGCAATAAAAGTGAGTACACCCTTAAGTGAAAATGTCAAAATTGGGCCCAAAGTGTCAATATTTTGTGTGGCCACCATGATTTTCCAACACTGCCTTAACCCTCTTGGGCATGGAGTTCACCAGAGCTTCACAGGTTGCCACTGGGGTCCTCTTCCACTCCTCCATGATGACATCACAGAGCTGGTGGATGGTAGAGACCTTGCGCTCCTCCACCTTCCATTTGATGCCCCACAGATGCTCAATAGGGTTTAGGTCTGGAGACATGCTTGCCCAGTCCATCACCTTTACCCTCAGCTTGCTTTAGCAAGCCAGTGGTCATCTTTAGGTGTGTTTGGGGTCGTTATCATGTTGGAATACTGCCCTTTGGCCCAGTCTCCGAAAGGAGGGGATCATGCTCTGCTTCAGTATGTCATAGTACATGTTGGCATTCATGGTTCCCTCAATGAACTGTAGCTCCCTAGTGGCGGCAGCACTCATGCAGCCCCAGACCACGACACTCCCACCACCATGCTTAACTGTAGGCAAGACACACTTGTCTTTGTACTCCTCACCTGGTTACCGCCACACATGCTTAACACCACCTGAACCAAATGTCCTTAGTCTGCTTGTCTTCGGCAAACTGTTTGCAGGCTTTCTTGTGCATCATCTTTAGAAGAGGCTACCTTCTGGGACGACAGCCATGCATACCAATTTGACGCAGTGTGCGGCGTAAGGTCTGAGCACTGACAGACTGACCCCCGACCCCTTCAACCTCTGCAACAATGCTGGCAGCACACATACATCTATTTCCCAAAGACAACCTCTGGATATGACGCTGAGCATGTGCACTCAACTTCTTTGGTCGACCATGGCGAGGCCTGTTCTGAGTGGAACCTCTCCTGTTAAACCACTGCATGGTCTTGTCCACCATGCTGCAGCTCAGTTTCAGGGCCTTGGCAATCTTCTTATAGCCAAGGCCATCTTTATGTAGAGCAACAATTCTTTTTTTCAGATCCTCAGAGAGTTATTTGCCATGAGGTGCCATGTTGTACTTCCAGTGACCAGTATGAGAGAGTGAGAGCGATAAAACCAAATTTAACACACCTGCTCCCCATTCACACTTGAGACCTTGTAACACTAACGAGTCACATGACACCGGGGAGGGAAAATGGCTAATTGGGTCCAATTTGGAAGTTTTCACTTAGGGGTGTACTCACTTTTGTTGCCAGGGGTTTAGACATTAATGGCTGTGTGTTGAGTTATTTTGAGGGGACAGCAAATTTACACTGTTATACAAGCTGTACACTCACTACTTTACATTGTAGCAAAGTGTCATTTCTTCAGTGTTGTCACATGAAAAGATATAATAAAATATGTTCATGTGAGGGGTGTACGCACTTTTGTGAGATACCGTATATATATATATATATATATATATATATATATATATATATATATATATATATATATATATATATATATATATATATATATTTATGGTCGGAGCCCTATGTCCGATATGGACATAGATAACACTTATAATAAAGATAAGACTTACCATCGGAAATAGACCTGGAAGTGTGGACTTACCATATGAAATGGACCTGAAAGTGTGCCTTGGTCTAATGGCCGGTATGCCAAAATAAGGGGACATACCCTGGTTTTAAGAAATGATTATTCTGTAGAGAGAAATGAGATGAAATGAATGAAATGAAATGAATGCCTTGAAATGGGGATGGGAGGGTGGGTATCGCGCACAGGAAACCGACAAGCACCACAGGTGAGCGGGCTGCTTAAATACCCACCGGGCTCCTCCCATAAATTCAGGCCACCATACTGGCCTTCCTACTTATGGTCGGAGCCCTATGTCCGATATGGACATAGATAACACTTATAATAAAGATAAGACTTACCATCGGAAATAGACCTGGAAGTGTGGACTTACCATATGAAATGGACCTGAAAGTGTGCCTTGGTCTAATGGCCGGTATGCCAAAATAAGGGGGCAAAAACATTCAGGTAGGGGTATAATATATAATTGGTTTTCAGGTATTCATTGAGCCAATTTGGAGAATGCCTGTGCCATCTCTACTTGAGGATTGGGTATATACCGGGCGACGCAGGCTGATTTCCATCTGCCTAGTCTTTTGATGATGTGGTCTGGAACCCCCTGGCGGGTTGCTGCGGAGGCTGCTCCGATGCGGAAGGAGTGTCCGGAGTACTGACTGGGTTTAAGGTGAAGATTGCGGAGAAGTATCCTTATGTGTTTTACAAAGTGACATGCGTTTAAGGGTTTAACTGGGAATGGTAGAAGAGGACTGGTGTCCGATTGTTCAGGCAGGAGTGAGAGGAGACGGTTAAGTACGGTGACTGGACACCAGCTGTTATTGGTTCTGTAGAGGTGAATGTCCACTCCAGAGCCTGTTTCCTGGGTTTAAGAAACCTCGAGGTGAAGGATGAAATGGTCTTGGTGGCGAAGCAAGTGCCGTCTGCGTAATACTTGGTCTGTGGGGTGGTTATAGGTGAACCCGTAGTAAGCCAACTATATGGCTGCTTGTAGGACCGTGCTGGGCAGCAGACCGAATGGCGAAGTAGCCAGAATAGTCGACATATCCCTGAAGATGGGCCCCGTAATGGGTAAGCGCTTAGTACTGATCACTGGTTGTTGTTTCTGGATGCCCCTTAGGATGGCTCGTATAGCGTGTGATGAGAACAGTGAAGATTTTGTGGGGTCTTCCAGGGTCACGAAATGTTGTATGCCGGCTAGGTGTAGCTGAATGGTATTGTAAGATAAAGCCAGCTGAGTGTGGCAGTATGAAATGAAGGCCAGTACCTGTTTGACATCTATTGGTCCTTTACGGCAGGATGTGAGAAATTTATTGAACGCCTTTCAAGCTGTCTGGTAGGCTTTGAGTGTGTTATGAGAGAGTGAGTGATTGATGAGCTGCGTTGCTCCTTGTAAATGTTAGACTAGTCCAGGGTCAGTTGTGACCAGGCAGGGATAGGGGCCGACACTGGATCGGCTCCGGGAACCTGTTTGAAAAGGAGGTGTAGTTAGAACGTGGCAGTGCGTCAGCAGCTAAATTGTGTCTGCCTGGAATAAATGCACAGTGTATGTTAAACTGATGCTGTAAGAACAGTTGTACCAATCTGCGCAGGAAGGACATGACTGCTGGGGAATTGGACCTGCCTTTGTTGATGTCTGCCGTGGCCTGATTGTCGGTGGTGAAGACTACGGTTTGCCCTGTCCAATGGTGACCCCAGAGTTGTGCAGCTGCCACCATGGGATAGAGTTCGAGGAGGGAAGATGTTTTGAATAAAGCCGGGTATCAACAGTATCTGTTGAGGCCAGGGTCCTGAAAACCAATGATGGCCAAAAATTGCAGCGAAACCTGTGGTGGCTGCAGCGTCTGTCACCACCTGGGGTGACAGGGCTGAAACCATGGGTATAATTAGGGATATGCCATTCCGGGAGGACGGAATTCGTCCCACATAGATAGGTCCGCTATTGCTGCGGAGTCTAGATTTAAGATCTGATCGGGGTCTTGTGTTTCTGGCAGGAATCTCAGCAGGCGTGACACGAAGGTGCGGCCTTGTGGAATAATTCGTATGGCGAAATTCAGCATTGCCAGGAGAGATTGCAACTGCTTCTTGGTACACCCCTTGGTGTGGGTGAATTTGTGAAGGACCGCCTTAATGCGGGTTAGTTTGTCGAGGGGGAGACTGGCTTGCATAGCGCAGGTGTCTAAGTTGGCCCCGAGAAAGGTGATGTTATGTGCTGGGCCTTCTACTTTGTGCTCGGTGATGGGAAGATTGGGTTTTCCGAATATCGCTCTGAGTTTGTCGAGGTCTCCTGGGGGCTTGCTGGGAGGTTCTATTAGTAGGAAGTCGTCCAGGTAATGGATGACTTTTGTCACTGAGCCTTGTGTAACAGTATCCAAGCAAGAGACTGAGCGAATGTGTCGAAGAGCCAAGGGCTGCTCTTCGAACCGAACGTCAGTTTTGTGGCCAAATAATATGCCTCCTTCCACTTGATGCCATGCCAGCACCAAAGGGATGGATGGATAGGCAGGAGCTTAAAGGCATCCGAGATGTCGGTTTTGGAAAGCCAGGCACCTGTACCTGCTTTGATGACTGCTTGTATCGGCATGTCTACGGAGGAATATTTTAGGGAGAATTCTTCGGAGGGAATCAGGGAATTGAGACTGGGGATGTGGGAAGAATGAGGTGCAGACAGGTGGTACCCCAAACGTAATTTATTTGTGAATTTGCCCTTGACAAGCCCCAAATAGGGCTGACTCTCCAAGTGCTGAAAGGGGGCTGAGTGAAAGGCCTATAACGTACTCTCGGTCTAGTTCTGTTTGTAAGAGCCGATCTATGGTTTGTTCGTCGATGGCTGCTGAACGAATATTCCCACATTCGTACGTACTGTGAGGTAGTGAAATGAGGCCTGTGAGAAAGCCGACAGAGGGGCCGTGAAGTCTTCGCTGCCGGCCTGTGACATGATTTGATCTGATGAGAATATCCTGTTTTTGAGCTCGTATATTTTTTTTTTTTTTTTTTGTGAGAACGAAATGATTCGAAATGTTTGCCTTGATGTTTGAAATGACTGAACTGCATGACAAAGGTCCGGCCTGGTCGTGTCGTGACTGATGCGACCGTGAACCGGGCTCTGGAGCATGTACTGAAATGAGGCAACAGAAGAAACATTGGTGCACACCGGGACGAATCGGTGCTTGTTTGATGCATCTGGATTCGAATCGGAGCGCAGCATGAAATGAAATGAGAGAAATGTTTACCTTGACCGAGGCTTGAATTGGTTGTGCCGTGTTTTGCGACTGGCAACCGACCGAGCTCTGGTATAGGTATGGATTTTTTTTTTTTTTTTTTTTTTTTTTTTGAGGAAAATGAAAAGGTGACAATTCGTGAAGGGATTGCTAAGTAACTTGAAGCAATGATTTGTATGATGCTTGCAATCTTGTGACAATGAAATGATTCAAAATGTTTGCTTTGATTGTGAAATGAATGAACTGCATGACAGAGGTGCGGCCTGGTCGTGTCACGATTTGTTCGACCGTGAACCGGGCTCTGGAGCATGTATTGAAATGGGGCAACTGAAAATATTGGTGCTCCTGGGACGAATCGGTGCTTGTTTGATGCATCTGGATTCGAATAGGAGTGCAGTATTAAATGAAATGAGAGAAATGATTGTTTTGACCGCGGCTCGAATTGGTTGTGCCGTGTTAGCGACTGGCAACTAACCGAGCTCTGGTATAGGTATGAAATGCGATTGGAACCAGTGATGCATGCCGTGACGAATCGGTGCACCTCAGATGCGACTGGTTTCGAAACGGTGATGCGTTGTGGGAGTGAAATGGTAGAAATTGCATGACAGAGATGTGGATCAATCCCCCGATGTCTGCGATTAGCTATGATCTGGACTCTGGAGCATGTGTCAGAAATGTGGCCAATCCTGGGCACGCCGAGACGAATCGGTGCATTTTCATGCGACTGATTTCATGTCGGAATGTGATACGTGAAAATGAAATGATAACCATGACAGAGGTACAAATGACTGATAACGTAACTCTGGAGCATGTATAGAAATGAGGCCAATCCTGGGGCACGCCGAGATGAATCGGTGCATTTCATGCGACTGAATTCATGTCGGAACGTGATACATGGAAATGAAATGATAACCATGACAGAGGTACGAATGACTGATAAAACGTAACTCTGGAGCATGTATAGAAATGAGGCCAATCCTGGGGCACGCCGAGACGAATCGGTGCATTTTTCATGCGACTGAATTCATGTCGGGACGTGATACATGGAAATGAAATGATAACCATGACAGAGGTACGAATGACTGATAAAACGTAACTCTGGAGCATGTATAGAAATGAGGCCAATCCTGGGGCACGCCGAGACGAATCGGTGCATTTTTCATGCGACTGAATTCATGTCGGGACGTGATACATGGAAATGAAATGATAACCATGACAGAGGTACAAATGACTGATAAAACGTAACTCTGGAGCATGTATAGAAATGAGGCCAATCCTGGGGCACGCCGAGACGAATCGGTGCATTTTTCATGCGACTGAATTCATGTCGGGACGTGATACATGGAAATGAAATGATGACCATGACAGAGGTACAATTGACTGACAATAACGTAACTCTGGAGCATGTATAGAAATGAGGCCGTAATAACTGGGGCACACCGGAACGAATCGGCGCATCTTTGGTGCGACTGGATTCGAATCGGAGCGCGGTAGGTGACTGAAATGAGAAATGATTTGAAAATGTCAGAAATGAGTTTAGAAATGTTTTCAGAAATGAGAAATGATTTGAAATGTCCGAAATGAGTTCAGAAATGTTTTCAGAAATGAGAAATGATTTGAAATGTCCGTAATGAGTTTAGAAATGTCTCAGAAATGAGAAATGATTGGTATCGAACTAACTTGATTTGATAATTTACAAAATTGCGACTGGCTATGGCTGTCTACTGATACCGACATGCTAGAAATGAAGCGACGTCAGCGTCGCTGTGCTATCGAATTTGTAACATATCGAAAGTACGAGCGATATACATTGCAGTTTGTGAGATGCGGGTGAAACGAAATTTGAACTCACGGTTTAGTGACATGATATGAAAAACGAAAAGTCCGACGGGACCTTACCTGCGACAGCCAAGCCAGACGCGTGGTACAAACTATAAACGAAAACGCGGACTTCGAAAGTTTTGAGTACGGAGTATCGAATACGGGAACTTGCGAGGCAAGAACTTGCGGACGCTGGTATATCGAATAGTCGGCTTAGTGACGTATATCGCGCACAGGAAACCGACAAGCACCACAGGTGAGCGGGCTGCTTAAATACCCACCGGGCTCCTCCCATAAATTCAGGCCACCATACTGGCCTTCCTACATATATATACGATAGATAGATAGATAGATAGATAGATAGATAGATAGATAGATAGATAGATAGATAGATAGATAGATAGATAGATAGATAGATAGATAGATAGATAGATAGATAGATAGATAGATAGATAGATACTGTATATACAATATTATGGCATATGGGTAGAGATAGAATTTTCAAATTAACTTTGAATCCTAAGTTATCTGGTTCAGTTCATTAAAGTTTACCTATGCAGTAAGGTTCTTATTATGATATGATATGGTATGATATGAAATGATATGATACGATATTATATTATATGATACAAATGTGACCACACCTGATAACAGCTATAGGTTCTAGGCCTTACTTTATCAGGTAAATCTAAAATGGCACAATGACAGTTTTATAAATTGCACATAGTGTATTATTTATTAGCCTATAGGATCTCACCTACAGGAATATATAAAACACTATATGCATGCTCCCTTGTGCTGGCATGTTAAATGTCCCTATTAAAATCTATGGCAGTGGTCCAGTTTATACACCAGGGTAGTATAAGCAGAGGACAGCAGGACTGCACTGCCTGCATTACCTCGCAATCCACACAGGAACCAGGAGATGTAACAAGACGAGCCTGTTGTTCTCTGGGCTCAAAACACAAGAAAAACAGAGCAGGAAACCCCTCTCTGAATTTTAATACAGAAATCTGAAAATGCAAATGGAAATTGTTTGATGTATGAGGAGACGTTATCTAATTAGGGCGTAAGAAATTTAATCTTTCCAGCAGGCAGGTCATATAATTAATGTTAATTTAACGCTCAGATTCTCAGCCATTAATTTTTATTCTCTTAACTGTAGTTTGGCAGGGGCCCCTGGTCCTCAGCAATGGTTTTCACTTGATGTAAGAGCACACTCGGTCTTTTAGAGTGAATTATTGCAGACCTCCTCGTCTAAATAACAAGATCACATCATGTATGCATTATTAAGCCTTGTAATTGAATGGTCGATAGTTTGCATATCAGACTATTAAAATAATATGTTTTCCTTTTCTTTCAACACGTAATGTTAAAGCCTCTGCGAATATTTGGTGATTCTGATAATTATCAACAAATTACTACAAATGTTCTCTTCATTACATTGATTTCTTTCAAGCAGTTTTTTTTTCTAAATGTGAATATCATTATCCATTTCCTCTTTTCTTATGAACTGATTAACTTTTAAAGAACATCATATGTTATCAGAGAAAAGAATACTTTGAGGGTGGCTGCTTTATTATTAATGCAGTGTGTTACAAGAACTGCTGAGATGTAGACAGACTATCGTTTAAATGTATTGCTCTCCTGATATAGCATGTACACTCTATATAAATCATTGAGGTGCTGTAAGCAGGGCGCCCCATCTGTAGCATTGCTCTTTCACTATATCATTTGTAGTCTCATAAGGCGATGGTGACAGGATGGGCCCTACAAAAAAGGAGCTAAGTTGGCTTGCATACATCTGTGGCTAGTAAAAAGCAATTATTGTCATTCTGAAGAAGTTTTAGTATTAGACCACATAGCATTAGTAGTAGCATTCAATAATCTAAGTTAAAAGGAATGCTTATTGGCTATATATATATATATATATATATATATATATATATATATATATATATATATATATATGTATATATATACATATATATATATATATATATATATGTATATATATACATATATATATATAGATATATATATCTCGTATATATACACAAATATATATATACACACACAATATATATATATATATATATATATATATATATATATATATATATATATATATATATATATATATATATATATATATATATATATATATATATATATATATATATACATATTGTATATATATATATTTATGTAAATATTCTTAACAAGAGTAACAATAATTTTAACAATGCATGTAAACATTTTAAAAAATGTCTTTCAGTGTATAGTTTGCAATTATATATGTTAATGGTGACAGCCATACTTGCTGATTACATACTCGAGCTACACTTCCTTCTTTGCAATTCTACACAGCAGTTGTCTTTACTGCTCCTTGTCACCAAGCATTTACCAAATCAAGCATTGCTTTGGCAGGCAAATATCAGCCATATTACTGCCAGTCACATACTGCACCTGCGAATGCGTCTTCCTTTGTGTATGTTTTTTTCAGAATCCAGGTGCTTTTCTCACATTTTCTTCATTTACATTCATTTTATTTAGTCCGTTATAATTCTGTTCAACTTGTACTTTATGCAGGTATGAGCAGCATGGTACCTGAATTGTAAATACATTTTAAACAGTACTGCATCACGGCATACCTGGCGTAGGTGCACATCTCTTGCGCACTTTCTCACCTAGGTTTTTAGTTGGATGGCACTGTGCTCCAGTTGTTCTAAAGTTGAAAAAAGGGGGTAAGTGTAACCACTTGCTGACCGGCCTATAGCACTTTTACTGCTACAGGGTGGCAGCTGTGGGCAGGAACACGTATATACATGATCCTAAACTCCTGTCTGCAGGGGGCGCATACAAGCTGCCGGAGGGGCCACTGCTGCTGTGATAATTCACAGCAGAAGCCGATCTGTGGGTCCCAGGGACTCAATGTCCTGAGGCATCCACCGATCATCAGTAAAACACAGAGAACTGAGATATGCCTATGTAAACAAGGCATATCTCAGTTCTGACAGGGGGGGAAGGGACCGATCCTGTGTCTCTGCAAAGCAGGAATTTGAATCGATATCTTCCTCTAGCGAAACCAGCACCCTGTGTACACAAAAACACTGGCTAGGCACACAGTTAACCCTTTGATTGTCATAGATGTTTAATCCCTTCCCATCCAGTCTCTCTAATACAGTGACAGTGCATATTTTTTAGCACTGATCACTGTATTAGTGTCACTGGTTCCCGCAAAGTGTCAGTTAGTCCCGTTATAAGTTGCCCATCGCCGCCATTGCTAGTATAGGATAAATAAATAAATCTATAAATATATCCCATAGTTTGTAGACGCTATAACATTTGCATAAACCAATCAATATACGCTTATTGGGATTTTTTTTTACCAAAAATATGTAGCAGAATACGTATTGGCCGAAATTTATGAAGAAACTCAATTTGTTTACATTTTTTTATTGGATATGTTTTATAGCAGAAAGTAAAAAAGTATTTTTTTGTTTATAGTGCAAAAAATAAAAAAAACGCAGTGGTGATCAAATACCACCAAAAGAAAGCAAAGTAATGCAGTGCAGTATCATTAAAAAAATGGCCTGGTCATGTAGGGGGTAAATCTTCCAGAGGTCAAGTGGTTAAATAAGCCTCCATGAGTCCAACCAACTTGCTGAAAACAATTCATTCCCTCTTTGGCTTATATATCAAAAGCACAGGTAGTGAGATTCAACTGAGCCACTAAATCCCTCTGTCATCAAAAATTACTTTAAAGTAAACACTGTGGTAACTCAAAATATGATATACATTCACTTTAACGAAATTAAGTATAACAGATTCCCTTCAAATTACCCTTAGCCATTCATGTTGGGGTATATTACCTACATACTGCCAAATACAATGCTTGTGCTATCAGACTTTTGATGATCATTAAACCAACAATTGCATCACAGACAGTATCATTTCTAACTGATCTCACAAATGATCGCTACACATTTCACTTTAGTATACTAAATTGCCTCATATATAAAAATTCAAAATATTATTTTTAAAGGAGTAATTGATCCACTAAACTTCATAAGAGACAATGTTTGGGTTTAGAAAAAGGATATATATATATATATATATATATATACATTTTTTGTAACTTTTTTATTTAAACAAGCCTTCTTCTATTTCAGCATTAAGACTTTAAAACTAGTGTTTTAGCAATTTACACAATATATGCTTGTCTATGTATTGCCAGCATAATTATAGTTTCTGACCAGACTGGCTCTAGTAGTATATGAATGTTTTATAAGCACAGTAGGAACAGTAGATTGTAAGCTTTAAGGGGAAAAACAGATGCGAATGGCTCTCTAAAGACTGCATAAAATGTATATAGCATATAAATACAGGACAAACAAAACAATGAAATAAAAAAGTATGCAAATGTATATATATATATATTTACTCATAAAAAATCAGTTAGACCTCTTGAAAATTAAGTTAATTGGGGTGTACACATATCCACACCCAAAGTATGTGAATTTTTAATCCATGACCTTGGCATACAGGGGATTTGGTCACCAATGATCACAAAGCCAGCTGGCTACATAGGATCTCAGAAGCATCACAAAGTTCCCTGCTTACAATAGAAACACAGCAAAGCATTAGTTCTTGTCTTTGAATAAGAATAAGATAGATAATGGACTATGGTGAAATGTATAAGCATGGTCCCACCTCTATTATTTCTTAAACAATTTTTTAAATTATTATTCACACTTATATTGCCTAAGTTTGCAAAGTAATGTTAGGAGAACTGCAGATTCGACCGCTCCAACATCAGCATTATTTTGGGGGAACTGACAGAAATATGCCAATCCAACCTGCAGTTACCCAGACAATCAAAAAAAGTCACCAATATAAAAAACAAAATCACCCAACCTTCAATAAATATACTCCGATCTCATGTCTGTGGGTATTGTTATCCCTAAATATTTAGTAATTCTCCATTTGAAAATATTTAGAGATATATTGCATCACAAATAACATTAAGTTGATAATATTATTATTATTATACAGGATTTATATAGCGCCAACAGTTTACGCAGCTCTTTCTCTGCCATTGATATAACAACTCATACTAACTAACAACAGAATGCAAAGCCATTGAGACCTAATTACATACAGTCACTCTAAAACTAAGATAGCAATATGCAATATGTTATGGCATGCAGGCTTAAAGAAAGAGATCAGTGACTGTGCCCAATATGCAATATATATTTGGAAACATCGCTGCCATAATAATTTTCCCTTTGTTTTAAAATGTAAAGTTTTCCTATTTTCTTCCAACTTGGAGCCTTTTATCTCAAATTAATGCAAAGCTAATAGCATTAATGTCAACAATTCAAAATACAACCATATATGACTATCAAAGCATGATATACAGATGTATCTGAAATTACAGCAATGAGAAACAGTAGTGGGTGAACACATTCAAAGTAACTTTAGGAACTTGAGTTAAAATCTTCCATTTATTTTTCTTATGGGAATAAATATCCTGTCACAGAATCACCTGGAAAGTGGGCAATTTGAAAACTGATACATATATGCATATGAAATATGTTTTAATATTAGTTAAGAGCTATGATACTCCTCATTTTATATCCATTTTGTTTACTTTTTTTTTTCTTTTTCTCTCTCTCTTCCTTTGAAATGTGTTTTATATATGCCTTGGGGAAAAGCAAGTAGCAAGTGTTACTCTAGGCTTGTCATAAATGTATCCCTTATACTGTAGTCTTAGCTGTTTCATTAGAGAAGCCAGCTGCTTCTTTGTGCAGAGGGGATTTTTTTTTTAAAGCAATCAGATGTGAAGCCTGGGCCTCAGTTTTGTCCCTTTGGCCCTTAAAGTTGAACACCCATTCAGAAGCTGGGTTTAGGCACCAAATCAGCCTCCTTGTCTTCTAAGAACAGGACTGGAGACATGCACTGAGTGTGCGACATTGAATGGCTCATACAGGGGAGGTTAAAAGGGGAAGGGTGGGGGAGACCACAACATTCACTCTCCACAATGGTTACATTAAATGCGTCCAGTGATATGCATTACAAAGAGACACCTTCATTTTCATTGAAAAACCCAACTAAAGCCTCAAACCCATTCCTTCACCAATCCAGAGTTAGTGAACCAAAAATGGATATACCATACATACAAAACTAATGGAAACTTCTGTGAAAAAACACTTTATTCCTCGCTGTTCAATCTATCTGTTTTTTTTTCCTTGCATCCACAGAACAAAACAAATGTTTTAACTACCCCCACTAGCCAGGATCTTTACTGAGACCCTGGCAGCTGCCATTATTGGCAAACATAGTGACATATTTTTTGATGGGTGCACAAACGTTTTATTTCATTATGGTGTTTTGTTAAATTAAGTGACTATGTTGTATGATGACTAAAATTACATCAAGTAAATATTGAAATGTCAACATATTGAAAGGTGTATACACATAGGACCTAAGTAAGAGTCATGCATATATTAGTAGAATCATTAGTTGTCTAGATTTCTTCTATAAAATAGCTAATTATTTGGTGATGCTAGCAAAGGTTTGAAAACGAAACATATATCTTTTAAATATAGGTTTGAAACTATACATATATATTAAATAAATGTGATAAAGCTAAGTGATCACATCAGAAAGTGATCTAGGGACAGATTGTATGTGTTACAGCAGGAACCGTTTGGGGTGTTATTAAAGCAGTATTATTTGTCACCCTAAGCAACTAACAATTTAACTTATGTGAGAATATCTGGGAGAGGGACAAAGGTCATCCTCTGAGATGTAGGCTGAATGGCTTGGAGGGTGCAACACAGACATGAAAAGGGCAAATCCAATGACCTAATGGTGTACACAATCAACATGTGTGCCCTATCATATTATGATTTATAGCAGTATGGGTGTGCTTTGGTGATTTTAATCCAGACTAGGACTTTTAAATGAGTTTAGAAAACAATACAAATATAAAAACAAATGCATATACAATGCTACTAGATTGAAATATTTGTTACCAATAGCATAAGCATTGTATTTATATTGTAACTGAAAAAATTGCTAACATTTGTAAATAATTTAAGATAGATAGATAAGATAGATAGATAGATAGATAGATAGATAGATAGATAGATAGATAGATAGATAGATAGATAGATAGATAGATAGATAGATAGATAGATAGATAGATAGATAGACAACCTAGACTATGAAATGTAAGAATATAGATAGATGGATAGATAGATAGATAGACAGATAGATAGATAGATAGATAGATAGATAGATAGATAGATAGATAGATAGATAGATAGATAGATAGATAGATAGATAGATAGATAGATAGATAGATAGATAGATAGATAGATAGACAACCTAGACTAGGAAATTTTAATTTGTTTAGAAAAAATACAAACATAAAAACAGATGTATATACAGACAATGCCACTATGTTGAAATATTTGTAACCAAGCTCATAAGCACATTGTATTCATATTATGTAGATAGATAGATAAATACATAGATACTGGAAGATTAGATAGATAGATAGATAGATAGATAGATAGATAGATAGATAGATAGATAGATAGATAGATAGATAGATAGATAGATAGATAGATAGATAGATAGATAGATAGATAGATAGATAGATAGATAGATAGATGGACGCATGCATAAGCCAGACTAGGAAATTTAAATTTGTTTAGAAAAAATACAAACATGAAAACAGATGCATATACAGACAATGCCACTATGAAATATATGTAAAAATAAAATAAATAATAATAAAAAATTAACAGTTGTAGATATTTTAGGATAGATAGATAAATACATAGATACTGGAAGAATAGAATAGATAGATAGATAGATAGATAGATAGATAGATAGATAGATAGATAGATAGATAGATAGATAGATAGATAGATAGATAGATAGATAGATAGATAGATAGATAGACTTACACATATATGCATGCCGTCTGCCTATATTTATCATAACTTAACTGTAACTGGTTTTATGGAGCATTTTGTGTTTTTAAGCAGAGACTGCTTTGCATTGATGGCTTGTGGTATGCAGGTGATGTACAAATGTATGACAGATGAGCTTAGTGCACGTTTGCTAGAAGTACACCTAATCCAGAAATGATATAGACAGAGGCATGTGTCTGTCCTTGTATTAGTATCTGACAAATCCGGGGCTAGTTAGAAGGCATAATGCACTAGTTGAAAGCTTTGTAGGAGCCGTTTGAAATCTGGGATATTTGAAATGGAGCACAGCCCTGGTATTTGTACAGCTGCTTTGAAGAATGGAATAGCTGAACCCAGCTCTGCAGTGTGTATCCCAGGCACAGCATCACCTTCACCTTCCACAGACATGAGAGGAGCCTGGATCTCCAGAGCAGCTAATAGCGCACCTAGCACTCTGTCATTCACCTCCTAGGACTTCTCTCACTGAAACCTCATTTACATTTACTTCATCTCATTCCCATGTGTGTTACAGGACCTCTACAAGCAACAGCACTGTGTGGGATCACTACTAAATCCACTAGTAGGGAACTCAGGAAGAGTCTGAATAACAAGCTGAGGATAAAATGGAACAATGTATGTCGTATCTACATCCACCTAGATAATCCTATATAGGTCTACATAGTGTAACTATATAGTATCCATATACATCTAGATAGTATACTTATATAGTATCTACATCCACCTAGATAATCCTATATAGGTCTACATAGTATACCTATATAGTATCTATATACATCTAGATAGTATACTTATATAGTATCTACATCCACCTAGATAATCCTATATACATCTACATAGTATACTTATATAGCATCTTCATCCAACTTCATAACCTATATAGTATTTAGAGAATCTTATATACAGTATACATATATAGTATCTACATCTATATAGTATCTAGGTACATTTAATAAACATATATACAGTATACGTATATAGTATCCACATCCACCTACATAATCTATAGGGTATCTAGATACATTTAAATATTCTTATATACAGTATAGTTATATAGTATCTATATCCACCTACATAAACTATATACTATCTAGATACATTTAGATTATTTTATATACAGTATACTTATAGTATCACATCCAACTGCATAATCTATATTGTATCTAGATACATTTAGATAATCTTATATACAGTATGTTTATATAGTATCTACATCCACCTCCTTTATAGTATCTAGATATATTTAAATAATACAGTTCTCTAATATAGTATTTCCATCCACCTACATAGCCTATTAATATCTAGATCATTTAAAATATTCTTGCATACAGTATACTTGTATAGTATACATCCACCTAGATAAACCTATATATAGTATTCCTATTTGTTATCTAGATCCACCTACATAAGCTATATAGTACCTGGATACATCTAGGTACTTATATAGTGTCTAGGCTATATAGAAGGAGAGAGAGAAAGAGAGAGAGAGAGGAAGAGAGAGAGAGAGAGAGAAAGAGAGCAAGTAAAGAAATGCTACATTTTCAGAAATGTATCTCTGTGTGTGATATGTTACCTTCCTATCTGGAGATTCAGTATGTATTATTATTAGATAGATAGATAGATAGATAGATAGATAGATAGATAGATAGATAGATAGATAGATAGATAGATAGATAGATAGATAGATAGATAGATAGATAGATAGATATTATAAAAATATAATATTATTAATGTTCTGCTGGATTGCTGTTATACTACTTCCTTTTCATTTTCTGAGCCAGCACGATATGAGCCATGCAGCAAGCAGTAAGTAATACAACTAACACGTGTAGTATACTAAGCTTGTCCTATCAGGTACCTAAAACTCTGTTGATGCTATCCCAAGCCCTATGGGATGGTGTGGAGTGGATGGCTGGGAATCAGATGTAGAGCAGTGCAGTGTATCCAGTTAATGCAGTGCACCGCCTGCACTGTTCTCCATTCACCAGGCAGGATATTGATACAGTCCCCTGACAGTCCTCTGCTTGATGTTATCTGACACTGTGATTGTACTTTACCTATTAGTGATTACAGGCAGCCTCACGTTTAACTCTTTCCTCCCAGGGCCATTTAGCAATGCACTGCTGTTACTGTTCTGAGAACTTAATGGAATGTATTACAGCTGTAAAGACCTTAGACAGTATTATGATGACAGTTACTGACCATAGATGCTTATCTACTTGGGAAACACTTGTTGGTGCTAAACGTAGACCGCACACTATACAGGCTGGCTGCACTATCTATCTTGATAGGAGGACAAATCTAAAACACCTATTCTATGAAAATAGGCAGGCCTTGCACTGCCTATTTAATAGCAGATCTATCAGATTGTATAGTGTATGGTCACCTTTAGTTTATCTGATAAGACCACACACCGACACCAACAGTCAATTAATAACTTACTAGCTTAATAACTTGATTAAAATATAAAGTTGGGTTCCGTTTTGCCATTTAGGGGTGTGCATAGGGGTTGATTTACTAAAACTGGAGAGTGTAAAGTCCGCTGCAGCTCTGTGCAGCTCTGCATAGAAACCAATCAGCTTGCAGATTTTATTGTCAAAGCTTAATTGAACAAGCTAAAGAAAGAAGCTGATTGGCTACCGTGCACCGCTGCACCGGATTTTGCACTCTCAAGTTTTCGTAAATACCCCATAGAGTCTGAGCTAGGAAAATAAAAACATTTTACTATATGTTAGGCTCACCACACATGTTACAACTTGATTGTACAATCGTCTTAAGATCTACCCGATTAGATACAAACTAATTGAACAGATGAGATGGGTCCTTATATGATATTATTTTGGTAAATCTGATTGTACTTATAGATTGTTGGTCAGGTAGTATTACACAGAACCCATCGACTATTCTTTGCTGGTCACGCCAATAGCAAAATGTTCTATGAAAAAGTGATTGGTACAGCACTCAGTTGTGACCCTTTTAAAAGTCTGAAAAGTCGGATTAGCGTGGGATGATGTGTTCCCCCAGCGATCACGATCTACCCCAATGATACAATTCTATATTTTCCTGTTCCTGACCTCCTTTCTATCACCTGCATAATAATACATAGAGCCCGACCAGAGCACAGAGGACCCATTGGCACAATACAGTAACCAAGGTTTAGGATGCATCCCGTTGTTAGGGGTTACCGCCCAGCTGGTGGAATGGATACAGAGAGTGTTGGGACACAGCATCGCCAATAACTAATCTAGGTGATAGGAACACATAATGGCAGTGTGTACTGCACGGATCGATACAGAAATAAACACATCATTACAAGCAGCTCCGATAGGAAGATTGCAGTTAGTCATACCCTGGAACCAGCGAGAGCTGTCTGTCATTCTGATTAGCACCACAATCTACACTGACACACACACACCGATACACACAAACACTGACACACACACTGACACAACACACACACACTGATACACACAAACACTGACACGCACACACTGATACACACAAACACTGACACACACACACTGATACACACAAACACTGACACACACACACACTGACACAACACAGACACACTGATACACACAAACACTGACACACACAATGACACACACAAACACACACACTGACACACACACATACTAATACTGACACACACACTGACACACAAACACATACACAAACACTGACACACACACACACACTGACACACACACACTGTCACACTGACACACATACACTGATACACAAACACTGATACACACACACTGACACACACACTGATACACACAAACACTGACACACACACACAAACACTGACACACACACACACATACTGATACTTACACACACACACTGACACACACTCACACATACACACTGACGCACACACACACACAGTGACCCACACACACACATTGGGACACACACTGACACACACACACAAACTGACACACACACAGACACTGACACACACACAGACACACACACTCTGACACACACACACACACATACTAACACACACACTGACACACACAAACACTGACACACTGACGCAGATACACACTATGACGCACACACACTGACACACACACACACACTGACACACACACACTGACACACACACGCTGACACACACACACACACACATACTGACACACACATTGACACACACACACTGACACACACTGTCACACACTGACACTGACACACACACACACTGTCACACACTGACACACACACTGTCACACACTGACACTGACACACACTGACACACACACACTGTCACACACTGACACTGACACACACACACACACTGTCACACACTGACACACACACACACTGTCACACATTGACACACACACACTGTCAGACACTGACACACACACTGACACAAACACACACTGACACACACAAACACTGGCACACACACACTGCACACACTGACACACACACACACACAGAGACAGACGGACAGCAAAGAAGATCGGAGGTGCTCTCCACCTAAACTGCCATACTGATTGATGTACATGAGGATATTAGCGGCGCCTGACTCCTCTGGTGACCTCTGGGAGTCGTAGTCTTCAATGCTTACATGTGGTCACCTGCTGGGAGCTCATGCCATCGTTGGGTACCATCATCACCATGATGAGCAGCACTGGTAGCGGTCGTCCTGTGTCCACAGGCTCTCCTAATGACATCATCGCTGAGGACTTGTCGCAGTGCATACTGACACAACCGCTAATCTGAAAGTAAAATCTTTAGGTTATGAAGTGATCGGAAGATATGTTTCCAGGGCGACCCATCTGGCAGTGATCACCCCTTAGCAGGTTTTATTGAAAGTTTCAGCAGAGATGGGGTTCCTCCACCACACACACACACACACGCCTGGCTGCTCAAGGTAACAATCGGAGCTCCAGACAAAGAAAGTTTCGTGGCTGGAATTGTTTTACTTTGCGATGTACAAAGCGCCCCTCTCATTGCTCTCCTTCCATGTGGATGCAGCAGTCTCTGCAGCCTAGGATGAAGGCTGGGAGGGCTCCACCAATAGGCGAAGGCGGCTGCCCAGCGTTGCTAATGGTATCCACGTAAATCAAAGGGGAGGGAGCCAATGGGAGCGCGGGGGAGGCGGTGCCGGGGACGCGTGCACAGGCACAAGCTTGCTGCAGGGGAGAGAGGGGCAGAGACATAGAGCGGAGGAAAGGAGAGAGAGAGAGAGAGAGAGAGAGAGAGAGGGGGCGCCCGGGGCGAGGGGAAGGAGCTGTCAAATGCACGGCTCCTTTAACCAGTGCTATCAGTCGGGCTCGGAGAGTCATGGCGACCACAGCGTCTAACCACTACAACCTGCTGAGCTCCGGCTCGTCCATCGTGCACAGCGAGCCCGGTGGCATGCAGCAGGCTTCCGGATACAGGGATGCTGGGACTCTGGTCCAAAGCGACTACACGCTGCAGAGTAACGGGCATCCCCTGAGCCATGCACACCAGTGGATCACGGCTCTATCTCACGGGGATGGATCGCCCTGGTCCACCAGCCCCTTGGGCCAGCAGGACATCAAGCCCAGCGTTCAGCCCAGCAGAGAGGAGCACCTCCAACACCAAGGGAGAGCTCCGCACCTGGTCCATCCAGCCCATGGGAACCACCACAGTGCTGGGGCATGGAGGACCACAACCCCAGCCCACCTGCCCAGCATGGCTTCCACCAACGGCCAGGGACTCATCTACTCTCAGCCTTCTTTTACAGTCAACGGCATGATCAACCCGGTATCCGGGCAAGGCATGCACCACCACAGCCTGAGGGACGCCCATGAGGAGCACCACAGCGACCACGGCCACCAGCAGCCTCCCCAACAGCATCAGCTGCAACAGCAGCAGGACTCTCAGCACCAGGGACACCACGAGCACTCCGATGAGGACACCCCGACCTCCGACGACCTGGAACAGTTCGCCAAGCAGTTCAAGCAAAGGAGGATCAAACTAGGATTTACGCAGGCCGACGTCGGACTGGCCCTGGGCACCCTGTATGGCAATGTTTTCTCCCAGACCACCATCTGCAGGTTTGAGGCCCTGCAACTCAGCTTTAAGAACATGTGCAAGCTCAAGCCTTTGTTGAACAAGTGGCTGGAAGAGGCGGACTCGTCTTCTGGAAGCCCCACCAGCATAGACAAGATAGCAGCTCAGGGGAGGAAAAGGAAAAAGAGGACCTCCATTGAGGTCAGCGTCAAGGGGGCCTTGGAAAGTCATTTCCTCAAGTGTCCCAAGCCAGCTGCCCAGGAGATCACCTCGTTGGCGGACAGTCTACAGCTAGAAAAGGAGGTGGTCAGAGTTTGGTTTTGTAACAGGAGACAGAAAGAGAAAAGGATGACCCCACCAGGAGGGACTATCCCAGGGGCAGAGGATGTATATGGGGGGAGCAGAGACACACCACCACATCTTGGGGTTCAGACTCCTGTCCAGTGAATCCTCCACCATCCATCACTTAGAACTTTTGATTGTCCCCTTTTTTTGATACTAGCCCAGAACAAAGCGTCTCACTGGACTATCATAAATGGTAGCAGGTGTAGTGAGGATGTGTTTTGACCTTTTTTGCAGGCGACTACCCAGCCAATGGAGTAGAAGTGAGTATACACAAAAAAACATGTCAGGAGCTCATGTCTAGCAAAAAAAAAAAAAAAAAATGCCACTCAGACATACAGTACAACAGAATCGTTGGTTAAAGCAAGATTTAGCTTTAATTCCCTGGGAGGATGGTGGTGGTGGTGGTGATGATGATGATGCTCAATGTTGATTCTAGCTGCTGTATGTATTTAATGCGGAGCCCTTTAACAAACAAAAGCAGATTACAACATTGACAATATTTATGAGTCTAAATTGCACTGCGAGGAAATTGAAGTTTACATGAACCCTTCGAGGAAGATTTATTTCTCCAAAAAAACAATAATAGACTGACACATTGAAACAGGGAGCAATTTCTTTTTTTTTTCAGTTTACCATTGATTTAATGACACAATGTTATAGTGCTCTTTTTTGTTTTAAGTTGTTACCTGTTTGTGGACATTTGTTATAAAAGATGTGTTTTAAAATCGGTGTACATTTTATTTGCCACCCCCCCCCCCTTTTCTTCTTTTCTGAAGGCTGCTTATCTGGTACACCAGATTGCACACCATGAAGACCATCATTGATGTTGAGTGGCACCAACTTTACAATCCTGCACTTAGATTTTTTTAAAGGATAGCCTCATCTTTTTTTAAAAAAAAATGTTGAGTAAACTTCATTTTCAGCCAGTGCTGAGACAGGGACTGAAAGCGAGAGAAAAAATCAATGTAGCCTCTGATTGAATCGTTTTACCAAAGAGGCCTTAGGTCCTAGAGGAGGTTAAGTGTAACCAAGAACGTGCTTCAAAATAATGCACTGGGGGATTGGTGCTTAGGAGGTCCTGAATTGAATTATATTCTTCCTTCTTTTAATATTAATTCAGATAATTCAGTCAACCCTAGGTCATGCCGTTAAAGTTTGTGAACTTAGGGTCCCAGAAATATGCCTTTCTAGATTTTTCATAATGGGTGCATCTTTGCACCCAACAAGCCAGATACACCTCTTTTAAACAGCCTCTGCATTTACAGCAATTATTATTTGTCAATTGATAGTCTCAGAAATATTGTTTTCAAAATTATCACTAACTAGTGTATCCTTGCACCCAGCAAGCCAGGTACACCCTCTTTATAGAACCTCTTCCTTCACAGTAGGTATTTCTTGTCCATTTTTATAGTCTCAGAAATATTGTTTTCAAGATTATCTCTAACTAGTGCATCTTTGCACCCAGCAAGCCAGATACACCTACTTTAAACAGCCTCTTCCTTTACAGCAAGTATTGCTTGCCAATTTTTATAGCTTCAGAAATATTGCTTTCGAAATTATGTCAAACTAGTGCATCCTTGCACCCAACAAGTCAGGTGCACCAGCCTCTGCCTTCACAGCAATTGTTAATTGTGAACTTTGAGTCCAAGAAATATTGGTTTCAAGATTATACCTAACTAGTGAATCCATGCACCCTACATGTCAGTTGCACCTCCTTTAAACAGTCCCTGACTTTTCAGAATTTATCACTAATAATTGTGAACTTAGAATCCCAGAAAGATTCCTTTATGGTTATACCTATAAGTGTATCCTGATACCCAAGTCAGATATACCTCTCATTTACACATCCTCTGCAATTACAGCAATTATTAATATATACTAATTTTGAATTTAGAAAGATTCTTCTCTAGGTTATACCTAACGTGTGTATCCAGGCACCCAGCAAGTCAGATACATGTCTGATTTACACAGCCTCTGCCTTTACAGCAATTATTAATAAATTAATACTAATTTTGAATTTAGAGTCCCAGAAAGTTCCCTTTTTAGGTTATACCTAACAAGAGTATCCTGGCACCCAACAAATCAGATACACTTCTCATTTACACAGCCTCTGCCTTTACAGCAAGTATTAATATATTCATAATAATTGTGAATTTGACGTCCCAGAAAGTTTCCTTTCTAGGTTATACCTAACAAGGGTATCCTGGCACCCAACAAATCAGATACACTTCTCATTTACACATCCTCTGCCTTTAAAGCAAGTATTAATATATTCATAATAATTGTGAATTTGGAGTCCCAGAAAGTTTCCTTTCTAGGTTATACCTAACAAGTGTATCCTGGCACCCAACAAATCAGATACACTTCTCATTTACACAGCCTCTGCCTTTCTAGCAAGTATTAATATTTTCATAATAATTGTGAATTTGGAGTCCCAGAAAGATTCCTTATTAGATTATACTTAATGCATCCTTGCACCCAACAAGTCAGATACACCTCCTTTAACAGCCTCCACCCTTACAACAATTATTAATATATTAATAATAATTGGGAATTTAGAATCCCAAAAAACAAAATGACTTTGTAAGTTGATACCTAATGCATCCTTGCACCCAACAAGTCAGGTACACCTCTAACAGCCTCCACCTTTACAGCAATTATTACTATATTAATATTAATTGTGAATTGAGAGTCCCAGAAATATTAGTTTGTAAGTTGATACCTAGTGCATCCTTGCACCGCAGCAAGTCAGGTACACCTCCCTTAACAGCTTTCACCTTTGCAGCAATTATTAACACTATCTGTGAATTTAGAGTCTCATAAAGATTATTTTCTATATAGATAATACCTAACACGTGCATTCTAGCAAGCCCGATACACCTCCTTTAAAAAGCATCTGCCTTTACAGCAATTATTAATATTATTTGTGAACCTAGAGTCCTAGAAATATTTTGTTTTAAATTATTGCTTAATTGGTGCATCTTTGCATACTATAACAAGCCAGGTACATCTCCTTTAACAGTTTCTGCTTCTAAAGTAATCAGCAATATTAATTGTAAATTTAGAGTCCCAGAAGTAATGTTTTTAGGATTATGTGAATCCTTGCACCCAACAAGCCAGGTACACCCCCTATAGCTTTTGCTTTTACAGATTTTTTTATTTTTTTTCAAACTGCCATTTCACTTTTACAGTCAGTATCCTGAAAGCCCTGATCAAAGATTTATTTTTTTGCACTTTGTTTTTTTGTTTTTTTTCTTCTATTTTATTTCACCAGATGTTTGTGTTGTCAGGGTCTTGCTTTTATCCATTGTGGTAGAGAGGCTGTGGGGACAAAAGAGCTCCCCGTTTCAGCCTCCTTTCACCCTATTGTCTAGAAGCTGAATTCTTTGACATTATCTTGGAGGTAAACCTCTTGCATCCTCAAAACAAAGGCTTTGGAGGCGATGAAACGAGGTTTCCCATGCTGCATTCTAGCGTTTATTAAAGCGCCTACTAAAAGACGCCAAACAGAGGCAACGAAAGTAGACCGGCCTACTGGCCCCAAGTGTTGTCACAAATTCATTTCCCATGAATGCAATTCATATAACATTTCGCTTGTAACTGTTATTTAACTGACTGCACCGCTAATGCTAGAACTTTGGCGATTTAACCCATTCCTTCCAGCGGATCACAAACTTTTGGGGCGCCTGGTACAACAGTTTCTGAGTGTTTAGCTAGAATCGGAGGGGAAAATGGATCAATTTCTAGGTATCCCAATGTTGTTTAGGTGGACGCCATTCTGGCAACGAAAGCTAACTATGTACATATGTTTAAAAATGTGTCTTATAAAATGCAAAAATAGTTTAAACGTTAATTTTGTCTATGTTTTTTTTTTTTAATGCTGCCCAGGGAAATATTTTTCATATCGTTTTAAAGTGGCCTGACTCACTGTATATTTATTTCTTTTAAAAAAAACTCCTGTCAATTTGAACAAATAAGTGGCTGAAATCTATATAAAGATGTACATTTTTTTTTTCAGACTCCTGGAACAATTTGTTTTGGTATATTTTGAATGTGCTTGTGGGGAGAAATAAAATACAGATATCCTTATATATTTATGTTAAAGTAATATTTTATTATCTACATAAAACCAGAAAATGCAGATTACCTGACGCTTTTATTGAATCCTTATTTTGTCTGTTCATCTGGTAACATTGAGGTGTAGAGTAGGGGTTTTTTAAAATAAAAAATAACTTAAGATAATAAGTTGTACATAGAAAGTCCATATAGGTCATGCTTAAAAAGCCGACGTAGGATTTGACAGCTATAAGTGACCAGGACGCAAAATAATCAATATATGTGCAATATAAGAAATCACAGAAGTTTTTTTCTGGTGAAAGCTTCTCTAATAGGGTTACACATTCTATTTCTCTCTTTTGCAGAAAGCTTTTTTTTTTCTTTTTTTAATGCATTATTAAATATGAATTGCAGATGATCTATCTATCTACCTATAACTTAGGATTCAAAGTTAATTTGAAAATTCTATCTCTACCCATATGCCATAATATTGTATATACAGTATCTATCTATCTATCTATCTATCTATCTATCTATCTATCTATCTATCTATCTATCTATCTATCTATCTATCTGACTGTTCAGATATTTGGAATATATGATGGATGGAATCTGATGGGCCAATGCAGCTGCATTTTGCGGGTTATTATATTTGATCATCTTTTCTAACTCCAAGTCAATACTACACGCGTCTGAGATTTGGCTAAATGATCTCATCAATAGTCTGGGAGAAAAGTGACAGAAAGAAGAAGTGTTTTGTGACCGCAGACATGCTGATGGGTAAAAATGTTTAAGCTGAGTATAGATCTGAACGGTTTGGTCAATATCCCAGGGAGAGAGTGTTCAGAAAACAAGCTGCATGTGCCCTCTGCAGG